>CM036247.1:31769085-33164085 GCA_020698575.1 Bostrychus sinensis | reverse complement strand
CTATTTCTCCTCCATTCTTGTTCTCAGTGAAAGCAGTTCTTGTGTAAACAAACGTCCGGTCCGGGGGCCATCCATTAACCCATTAACCTCAGCATTGGTCCCGGCTCTCTCTCTCTCACACATGTACAGAGAGTCTGGGGTCCTGGGCTGTTATTGTGCAGAGCCGCCTCAGGCCTTCTATCGGCCCCTGTGTCCCGGCTCAGTGGTGCAGGATGTTCTGTGGTGACTTTAGTGGAAACACGTGGAAAACAAAGGCCATCAGACTGTGGGCTGGTGCATGTGCTGCTGGAGCCAGACCAGGAGCTTTTATTGCAGTAATTAGTACTTTAGACTACTGCATGTTTCAACATTATTAACATTAATTAACATTAACATTCTGAGCATACATAGGTGAGGGGATTGCTTAGTATTTTGCAAATTAAATACAGCAGGGAGGCTCAAATCTTACTACCTAAGGGCATATTGGGCCTTCCAGATTAGTGGAATGAAATGACCACTAGCGTAACTTAGCAATGAGGGACCCCAGTGCAGCTATTTAAAATGGGCCCCAGTGATAAAAAGCCAGACAGTACCCTATGTTTATGCATTAAGCTTCTAAATTATCAAATGTGGCAGTCAGCTGTTTTTACTGGATTCAAAGACCAGTGCTTACTCTTTGTATAGTCTATAATTCAAAATACTTATGTGTAAAATGTGTGTTTCTATAGGAAAACACATTGGTTTCCTCAGATAAAGTAGCCCACAGATGATACCAATCAAGCCAGGTCTTATTATTTATAATGAGCTGGTTAAATTCAACATGAATTAAAATCATTTTAAGGTAAAAACTTGACCATAGATTGACAAATACCCACTCACAGGGGCCCCTAAACGCCCTTGGGCCCCTGTGTAGTTGTACTGGCTGCACTGCCTGATGTTACGTCTCTGGAAATTACCTAGGTGTAAACCAAAAGATAAAGTAGGTAATAACACAGAAAAATGCATTACTTAACATAGGGACAGAACAGGAACTATATCAGGACTAAACCAGAACTACAACTGGGCCTGAACCAGAACTAATGCAGGACTAAACTATGGTTAAACTGTGCCTAATCCAAGACTCAGCAATGGTCTAAACCAGTGGTTCTCAAGCGGTGGTACCGGTATTGGAGGTGGTACGTAGGCTTCTTCTGATGGTGCTTCAGACTCTGGAGTCTCTTGCAGTTCTGATTTAGTTTAGAACCAGTTTTAGTCTTTCTGTTTAAGTCTTGCTCTGATTGGGGATTAAATTTGAAGTGTAGACCAGTTTTAGTCCTTATTTAGTCCAGGTTTAGTCTTGATTTAGTCCAGGTATAGTTTTGGTCTTATTTAGTAAAGCCAAATGTTTTCTGAGGTGCTACTTGGTCTGAAAAGTTTGGGATGTGAATCACTGGTTTAAAACAAAATAAACAAAATCAGGACTGTAAAAGACCTGCGTACCACCAGAAGGTACCTGTACCACTGTTTGAGAACCAATGCAGTACACTATCACCACAAAAATTGTTCATGTTTCACTTTATGGTGCACTCATATACTTGCAACATACATGGAAGTTTAGATTTCCTTTGGCTGGTTGTGACAGGAATGGCATCTGGTGTAAAAACTTGCCAAAAAACTATCTACGAGAGCAGCCTAAAGAGAAAGGAAAAAAGTACCCAGACTGAAGTGTTGCCAGATAACCTCATAAACACAAGTGTCCTTCAACTTTCTTTTTCATGCTTTTGTAGCATCCTCAAAATTTTTGAGATTTGTTACTGCAAAATTAGCTATTTTTGTAATAAAATTGTAAAATATCTAAATTTCAACAACTGAAATATGTTTAAACTGAAGTATTTTACCATGGCATGAAAAATAATAGCACACTTTTTAATCTGATGGCAGCAACACATCTCAAACAAGTTTGAACAGAGCAACAAAAAAGTGTGGAAGGTTTTATACCCAGATATCTTACTTAAAAGTGCTATATTATGTTTTGTTTTTGTTTATTTTTTTTAGGCTTTTTTTAAAAAGTACACCTTTACATATTTCAAGTGTTATTAGTTGAAATAATGTATATGTATGGAAAACCTCTTCTGTTGGGGAGCTGTTACTTTGAGTTTGCAGAGAAAGCTTGGATTAGTTGCCTGTAGCCCCCTGCTGGCAACAGTGGGGGATGGAGAAAGCATATGCTGGCTAATTAGCATGGCTATTAGCAACATGAGGCTAACTGCTACATAGTGATGGTAATTTAAGCGATGAAATGATCAGAATGAGTGCGGGACGGTGTACATGGGTACACAACATGGAAACATTAGCTTGGCAGTATTAAGCTTTGTAACAATTACAACCTCTATTTAAGTGCTTCGTAACACATTTATACTCAAAAAGACAAATATATTCCAAGGCACCAATTGTTTAGAATTCTTGTTGTTGTTTATGTGTAAAATTGTTTGTAATTCTGCAGTACAAGCCCACGGCTGATACAAAGACCCTCAAAGTACAGACTAATTTCCAAAACCAATACTTTACAACATAACAGCTTTACAATATATTTTACTTATTTATTTAATAACTATGAACTGCTATTCAAGGAACTTATTAATCTTATGAAACCATATGACCTTAACCCAAAGGCAGAACAATGGGTAAAAGCTCAAGAAGTCCATTTAGCATGGAACATTTAGGTAGCTAGCCCAAGACTCCATGTTTGTTTGGGTCAGCAGTGCACTGCTTATGTCCCGCCCTTCGTTTCTCTGATTGGTTACTTCACCTGTCATTGTTCCGCCCACTGAAACGAGATGTTACTGAAGGGATCCCAGATTAACTTCTTTGTATAGAACACGAAAAGAGTTTGTCTGGCCGGCCAGGCTAACATTAAGTGTTTCCAATTACCATAATTAGTTGCAAAAATCTCTGTATAAACCATTTAATTGCGTTTTTAATTACATTTTAAACTGCAACTTTTTTTGAATTAGGGTTGTAGACCAAGACCTTTAGATTCTGCAAGTAGTTTGCCAATTCATCAAACTCACCCATGTGTCCCTTTAACCTGCCCTAATCTCCCTGTCCCATATCTGCCCGTCCTTGGAGACCACCCTGTTTACCTCTCTCTCCCCTCAGCTCCTCAGACCTTTCTTCTGTTCAGTTTTTTACACCCAGCCTGTTCTGATTTTAATAACATGTGCATACAAACGATATCTGCACACCCCAGGCTGCTTCTGATGCAAGGTTACGGCGATAGCACTCATTCTTCTTTTTTCCCTGTGCTCTACTGAGAGAGAGAGAGGCTGGCCTATTTACATGTGAATTGCCTCTGCCAGCCCCTCAGCCTGGCTCGGAGTAGCAAACAGGGCCACCTGCATGTGAGGAGCTGGGGGGAGGAGGGGGCAGGGGAGAGGAGGGGAGGGTACTCCTGTTTTCTTTTGTTCAGAAGAGAGGAGCTGGTTGAGTAATCCTGTTGAAGAAGAGGGCGGGGGAGAGAGGAGGGGGCTGGTGGTGAAGTGTGCAAAGGCATTCCACTCGTGCACCTGAAGGAACTTTAGATTAGACTGGAAGAGGAGAGCTGAGGTTGCCCGAGTGTTTAAAGCAAAGAAAAAGAAGGGTCTATAGAACTTTCTCCTAAGATTTAAGGCATAAACATAAATGGATTTTTTTTATGTTAAACCGATTATTACAGAAATCCAGTCACTTGTTTGTGTGGGGCTATTATTGTAGCAAAAAGATTTGTGCGTCTGTAAACAGATTTGTCTGTAATAAGATGTGTTCATATCACGTTTTGTGCGTGCATATTACAATTTGTTTGTGTGTAATACAATTATGGCAAATTCTGGTGTTTTATGGCAAAAACAGGAAACGGCCATGTTTGTTTGGGTCAGCGGTGCACTGTTTACGTCCTGCCCTTCCTTTCTTTGATTGGTTACTCCTCCTGTGATTGTTCCGCCCATAGAAATAAAACTTATGCTAAGGGATACCAGACTAACTTCTTTGTATAAAAAAGGAAAAGAGTTTGTCTGGCTGGATAGCTATTTGACCGATTGGTAAAAACCATAGGCCCACCCAGGTGCATGCTGGTCTACCTGTGCCACTCTGCTCTTATACGCTGGGTTCCCATGGCCTAACCTAACCCAACAGACATAATAGTAAAACAAAAAAGAAATACAACAAAACAGATCTAAAGTGCTAATCCCAAAACAATAAAATAAAATGAACAAATAATTACTATAAAAAGTAAACAAAAATAAACACATTGTAAATAATAGAATAGGCAAATACTCATTAGAAAAGAAGTAAACCAAATCTGAATACTAATAGACAAACTTAACAAAAATAGACAAGTAGCTCCTACACAGGCATCAGTAGTCATATACGTTTAGATAAAACTACAACCCCCATTCTGAAACAGTTGGGACGTTATAAAATGTAAATAAAACAGTTTTGCAATGGTTTGAAAATATTATAAAGCTAAATTTTATTCACAACAGAACAAAAACAGAACGGGGCAGCAGTGGTTCAACTGGTAGAGATGCTGCCTATTAACCTGAAGGTTGGCGGTTTGATCCCCGCTGCTGGTGTTGCATACTGTCGTTGTGTCCTTGGGTAAGACACGTCACCCACCTTGCCTGTATGAATGTGTCATGTGACTGTTTGGTGGTGGTCAGAGAGGTGCAGATTGGCAGCCACACTTTCATCAGTCTGCCCCAGGGCAGCTGGGGCTACAGAATGCATTATTATTATTAATGTTATTAAAAACAACAGGTGTTTGAGATATTTCACCAGTTCATGACAATAACAGTTGAATTTCATGCCAGCAACACATTTACAAAAAAAGGTTGGGATAGGGACAATAAGGGAAAAATAAATAAAATATAAAAATATAATGTTTAACTATAAAAAGAGTTGCAGGAGAATTTTAATTATGTTATTTGGGCACATTTTAGTCAGATTAACATATTGACTGGTCTGAGATAAACTGTAGAGCAGTGGTCCTTGGGCTTGTTCTGGTGGTACTCTGGAGTCTTGCAGTTCAAATATTTATTTTGTTTAATTTAGAGCTAGTTTTATTCCTGTTTTAGTCCTTATTTAGTTGGAGCTTGTCCTGGTTTACACTAGATTTAGGCCTGGTTTAGTCCTGGTTTAATCATGAGTTTAGCACTTTTAAGTCTATTTAAGGTGGTACTTGAAATGTGTGGTAGTTGGTGTGACAAGTTTGAGAATGACTGCTATCCATAAAGTCCATTAACAGGCTATAGATGCACAAATATTACACTGAATGAGCCATGTACTGCAATCTAGGAGGCTCCCTGATATGTTATGTTGCAAAAACCTAGTGCACAAGGAGTCAGTGTATCTTTCTTGCTTTTATCTTGTGTGTATGTTGCAGCAGTATAAAGTAGTAGTAGTTGTTGTCACTGCGCTGTTGTCCTGGCTGTTCCCATCATGGTCATGTGACTTCATTCCTCAGAGCGCAGCAGTCAGAGGCTCATTGTGGAGGTGATGACTGTCTCTAAGAGAATGACCGTCAACAGCTGGACCTGCTGCGTGTATCTACTCGTTGACATGGGTTTTGTGTGCTGGGGACTGTCTTTTGCTTTTACTGCATCTCTCTGTTGCTGTAAGTTGACCAAATGGAAGCAATTGTTTCATCAGATTTTGAATTTTAAATGCCTTTTTAAACACACACAAAAAAAAGAGTCTGAATTTTAGGATTCAAAAATATATGCATCAAACTTTTAAAAGAATTTTTTTTTAATCCATAGACCAAAAAAAAAAAAAAAAACTTGAAAAAAGAAATTCAAAGCATTTAAAATTCAAATTCTGATGACACAAGTTTGCTTCCATATGACCCTAAATGGTAACACTTGGTATCATTTCTAATTGATTGATCATTATTTTATTATGAAACAGGATGGTTACGTTTCCAATAACCCAAAGCAGTGATGTGCAGCTTTGGCCTTTTGACCTTAATCAATAAAATTGGACATTTTTATTGTTGAGTTTCATTCACATGACCACGGTGATGTGTGAAATTCCCAATAGGGGTCAGGAAGTGTTAAACACTGGTTCAAGTGTGATGCTGGAGAGAGTGAACACAAAAACATCAGATGGACTTCCACAGAGTAGATATCAGCAAGAGATCATTGCATATGACCTGAAAAGGAAATAGAAAGGATATTACAAACTACCTTGACTACAGTACTGCACAGTCAGTCAAATAAAAGCTTACAAAAGTTTAGAAGCGGCTATTTTTTAAGGAGGGTTGAAAGTGGCACTAAATTGCTTTTGGTGAGTATATCTTTTTTGAAGTGTAATTTTATATCAATGGATGCAGCTAATGCTAGCACTGTCTGGATACACTATATTCACCACTATATTCACCACTATAGTCTTTCATTTTTATGTCAGAGGTCTACAGAAATTACATAAAAAGTTAGAAGTTGTCACAGCATATTGTGACTGAATGGCCTCCAGAAACTGTTTTTTATTTTTCCTTAAATGTTTATTCTTTATTTAATATTCATATACATAATTTATTGAGTTACAAAGATACAAACTTTAAAATGCATTGTTAAAAGTTCCATGATCATAAGACTGGTGGAACAAAAATATCAACCACACTTGGTTGTCAGATAATGTTTGAACTCACCTATAGTTAATAACACAGTTGTAATCTAATACACACAGTATTCCTGTGGCTAGTGCAAGGCTCTGCACAATTAGCATTAGGTCATTTTCCATTAGGAAACACATAGGTGGATGATGGTTACTTCAGATGGGGATTTTTAATCCAAGACCACTGCTGATTTTCAGAACGTTTTCTAATATGGTAACATATTTAAGTAACTACTTTCTGGACACAAAAAAGCTTTCTTTTTCTACCGACTGGATCAGTTGCAACAGGCGTAAGTTACACAAACCTCGGGCATTTTGATATTGCTTCATTATAGAGTGTTTACTTCCTGCTCCCTTCTGCTCTCCCCAGGTTGATGTGACGTTATTGGAAACCCAGCAGTTGGTAACAGACCTACGTAACCTACTGAGTAACACCAGGCTCAATAAGTAAGTAAGTGAGTTCTAGCTTCTGATTGGATAAAATGGGTGGAAAAACCCTACTAAACCATTTACTTAAACCAGATAGGAAGTGAAAAAGTGCACACAAAAAATCTACTTGCTATGCTGTGCTATGAACAGTATACATTTTTTATATTTCAAAAAAATTACCCACGTGTCCCAAGATAAGATGTAAACATGTTTAAACCATGTATTTTTTATTAGTTTTACTGATAACAATGGTCCAGTTGAATTATTTACAGTAATACATTTTTAAGGTATTGGCCAAGTTGTTTTTGTTTACATTTTTTGTTTTGGTTCTAAAACCCTGCATTGCCAATCGTCCAACTAGAAAAGTGGACAGACTGGGAACTAGTGATGGGCAATGCCACTCGTTTTAGATTCATTATAATACTGATTACGTTTGGGGGCCGATACTGATACTGATAATTCCCTATGGGTATATTCTTCAATTAAAACATTACCCTTAAAGACATATCACATGACTAATACTGGCCATTTAACAACTTTAATGTGCACAGTGGTGAGTAGTTAATAGTAGAACAAACAAAACAGCCAACTTCCCGTCACATGACATGGATGGACTAGTCCAATATGTTGCTGGGTGGGGGTATTTCACATATATTAATTAGTATCAATACTTTATTCAAGTAATTGATACCCATGAGTACTGGGTGAGCATTAATATATATCGATACTGCAGTACTGGAAACCCACAGACCATTGTTTTGATTTCAACTGCGTTTTTAATCACATCTTTAATCACCACTAGTACGTTTTTACCCCAAAAGTAGTGAATTCTATGTATGTTCAATGGGTGCCAGTGTGCTTTTAGTTTGAAATTGTTATTTTGACTCAAAAAACCCAAATCCAAAAGCTAGTCGTGAGTTGACTTATGCTAATCTCCACTGCAGTCCATCAAGAGTCCCCAGGGACCACTGCATAAGGCCAGTGTGTGTGAAAGTGGATGATGGTGAGCTAATGACTTCTTCATTCTTTTCTCAGCATTGACCTTGACCTCTTAATGTCCCCGCCCCCTCAACCCCTTCCATAGCAGTCCCACTCCACACCCACACAGTACCACCCCAGATCAGGCCCGTCCCGACACTGGGCGGCTGTGCAAAGACCCTGTTCCTGGGCTGGTCCTTTGTGAAGCACAGAGCTGTGAAATGTGCCTTTGGTCTGCTCTCTGAGGGATTAGTGTGGGCTGCGCTCACCAAAGACTTCTGTGGGGTTTAGTCAGGACAGGCTGCTCAACACGTTCACATCAGGTTTTGGTAAAGACCCTGTTATGAACTTAAACAGGTTAAAGGAGCACAGGTAATGCAGAGAACTTTGGAAATGCATGTGTTTGTGGCCTGATGGAATTGGAATGACTTGAATTGAAGGCAAACCGACTCTGAAACTGCACTGTGTGAAATAACATTGTTGGGCTGGACTGGCTTTGTGCATGTTCTTCAGTTCTCTGCACAGAGCTAACAGAGCACAACAGAAAAGGCAAGCAAATGAGAAAAAGACAAAGACACTCAGGACTTAAAACAATTCCAATGCATTGTTGGAATTGTGGCTGAACCTGTTGCTATTCAAATGTTCAAAAGGAAAGTCTAAAACTGCTTACACTGCTTACACACACACTTTGTTTTGTGCGCATTTCACATGTTAAAGCAACACTGTCATATTTAGACCTTAAAATAGTATTTTGAATTAGTTTAGTGACAGATTAACTCTTAAGTGTATGAACTGCACCTCCCCTGACCCCTGGGTGCTTTTATTTTAATCCTCTATCACTACAATATAGGTGTTTTTCCACTAGGGGGAAACGATATGGAACGAGTCAGTACAGGACAAGTCACAACATTAGCTCGTCCTCTCTTGAAACACGGCTGTTTATCACGAGGACAAGGACGCATTTGATTAAAAATATAATTTTCCTTTTTATTTCTGTTCTTTGTCTTGTTTTTGCCTGAGGGTTCCAAAAGTAGAACCGTTTGGACTGCTTTTTGGGAACACCTTGGAAAACTTTTGGTAACTCAGAGAATTAGATTGGTCCCTAAGCTATGCCAGGTCAGAACTAGCCAGTGATGTTTATCATTATGCCCCTATTGTGCTCAATCTACTTTTTTTTTTTTAGCTTTTAAACATGTTATAATGTTACCTTGCAGTAAGACAAACTGTTGTAAAATTTGTGACTTCACAAACTCACAAAAAACATCTTGCTGATTCGTTTGGGACAAGGTTGTGTCAGTACTAACATGGGTTTGCAGGTTTTAGGTTTGCCAACAGCAACAAGCATTTTTTTAAACTTGAAATACTAATGCAAAGGCCTGAAAAAAGCATAATATGAGACCTTTAAAGGTAATGGAAACTCAGTTGTTTATGAGTTCAACAGGAGAGGGGATGAAATTTTGGTTCAAAAAGTCCATGAGAACAGTCAAGGAGACCTGGGAGGCTGCAGCTGATCAAGGTAGAAGTCCACGTGGTCTGTGGTGCGTCTGTCAGGGGGGTGGGGGGAGTCCAGCTGGTTGAGGCTGCAACAGGACTCCAGATGTTTCATCTCCCTCCTGCAGGCAGACTTATCCTGACCTGAGATGAATCCAGCAGGGGTGGTGTCATCTGGAAACTTTATGGTGGCCAGAGCTACAGCTGTTTGTGCACAGAGCAGAGGGGAAAGGACACAGCCTTAGGGGTCCAAGACATTCTTCATTCACCCCAGCTTCAGTGCTGCCTCCTGTGTGTCAGGAAGTTGGTGATTCACCTGCATTTAGAGTCCAGCATGTTCATCTGGGACAGTCCTGGAGCAGGGCTGGGAGGATGGTGCTGACTGCAGACCTGAAGTCTACAGATAGCATCTTGTCATCCTTTCATCTACAGACCTGTTGTTTCTGTTGGCAACCTGCAGAAGAAAAGGGGGCTGTGATGGTTTGAGGTGGTAACCAGAATTTGCAATAAACCATGAAGGAGCTGTATCTGTTCGTTCTGTGTGAGCCCAAAGCACAAACGCTCAATTTACACTTACTCAACAGTGGCATGGAACAACAGCATCATGTCAGCCACTGTAAGTTGGAGTTCCATTTTCCTAGTGGCTTTGCGTCAATCTAGGTACAGCCAGAGAAACTGAAACTAGGCACCAAGAGTAAAAAAACAAAACAAAAAACGTTTGCTCAAAATAAAGGCTCACGAAGGGTGCACTCACACTAGGCCAGTCAAACCATGCCTAAATCTGGACTGCCCCTAAAGCAGGGTACGGTTGTAGCCTGGCCAGCCAGACAAACTCTTTTCCTATTCTATACAAAGAAGTTAGTTTAGTACCTCTTCGCTTAAGTTCTGTTTCTGTTGTAGAACAATGACAGGCGGAATAACCAATCAGAGAAATGAAACACGAGAACACGGCGTATTATGAGCAGTTCTGTACTTATTTCAGTTCTCAAAGACTTGTGGAAAGTAATTTTTTATAGTGCGTTTGTTAATCCTCCGCCTAAGGCCCAAAGTTACTGGGATAGGCTCCAGTCTAACGGGAATAAGCAGAAGAAAAGACAAAACAATTTACAGTAAATTATCCTTTTTCTCAGATAAACCTAATTACTGTAGGTTTTTAGGTGGTGTGTGCTATCTTCATGCAAAACTCACCAAATACAGTGGACAGTGTTTTATTGAGCTATGGTGGCATGGAACTCATTACCAGAATTTTTGTTGCTGGAAAATAATAGAAAATGTTTTCAAAAGAAGTTAAAACTTTTCTTGGTTACACAGTGACCACTGATGATTATGTATTTTGATTAATAGTAAGATTGACGCTGAATAATGATTTAGTTTTGTTGTAATTATAGAATATGTATTGTAGTGCATAATTCATAAGACAATAATGTGAGCTGTACTTTGGGCTTTCTATTGTTTTGGCATTGGCAGTGCCGGTCCTGTACATTTGGGGGCCCTAAGCAGGATAGGTTTGGGGTTCAAGCCTCTCAGTCATTTTTGAGACCATTTAAATTTTATTAGATAACATTTACATTTTTTTTTTTAATTAAGTGAAAAAAATTATTATTATATAACATTTTATAACACTTTTTCTATGGGGATGAATGCTTTGAGACATTTTTGACTCGGGGGGGCCCAGGGAAACAGGAATTATAACATAATATACAATATATAAAATGACAGGCAATAGCATGTAAAATATTATAACCAGAATATTCATCAAATTGAGCTGACAAATTAATCAATTAAGCAAATAATGAAAAAGCCTTGGGGCCCTATGCAGCTGCTTAGTTTGCCTATAGGAATGCCCCGCCCTGGGCATTGGAATGCTATGAACTATTATATGTCTTGCATATTGTTATTGTGTGTGCATATGTATGAGTGGTGTAAAATTGTAAGTAAATGATGAATATAGAGGAGACCCCAGAAAGAATAGCTACTGTTGTTTTGGTGGCTCATGGGGATCTTAAACTAAACTAAAATAAACTTCAGTAAATGTTGCACCATGGACGACCAGATGTTTTTTGTTGAGGTGAAATATAATTTAATTTACCACACCAAATAATTATAAGCTGCAACTTTGGGTTTAGATGATAAGTAGTTGACAAAACCAAACAGAGGGGGAGATTGACAAAAGCAGTGTAGCAACAATGGCTCTGATGTTCTTGGTGTAAATGAACGCTTTTAAGCAGACAAGCAGAAAATAAGTTCCCAGGCATGACAGTCCAGCATTACTTCTCAATACTTTGCTACTTCGATGTGTCACTATGTAGCCTCTGACTGACTGCAGGTCTTATGTTCTTGTCAGGATGGGTTTTGTTGCAGAGACACAGAGCAGTTGTTTGGTCTAGACGCTCTTCCTCTCTGTCATATTCAAATTCAAATCAGTCTGACTCGATACACTCTCAGCTGGGTCAGGAGCTGAGCGGGTACCAGGAGTTCACTCACAGGTCACAAGGATATTTAATTCAGGGTCTGCTGGTGCTAAAAGCTGGGGTCCCGGAGGAGAGGGTCATGGTGGGACAGTTTACACCCAACACTGCCATTGTACACAGCCAGACGTTATGACTGTATTTGGGAATAGTGAAGAATGGCGGACATGTAGGTGATATAAAACATGTTGTGGTTATCTGTGAGGGGGAAGAAGTACTTCAAATCTGTACTTTAGTAGAAGCACTGTTATTTCAAAATAATATTACTCAAGCTGGCTGAAATTACAGAGCAAAAATGTTTCTTGAGGAAAAAATGATAGAGTATTGCATGTAAGTTATAAAGTACTTACTGCTACTACCACTATTATTAGAGCTACTACTACTAATACTACTACTATTACTTCTTTGACTACTACTGTGACTATGACAACTACTTCTGCTAGTGCTACTACTACTACTGCTGATGTCACTAATACTATCATTGCTATTACCACCACCACTACTACTACTACTATCATTATTGGTATTACCACTGCTATGACTACTACTGTTATTACTACTACTACTCCTTTCACAATTAATGCTGTCACTAACCCACTTTGCCACCAATTTAATTTGTTCATTTAGAGATTCTAAAAATGTACTTGAGTAAAAGTAAATTTCCCTCAAAATGTATTCAGTAAAAGTAGAAATATATTTTAGAAAATGTCTTTGCACTTATTCATAAAAAGAAGATTTATTATAATAAATGACAAAAGCTGAGGCACAGGAGGTTAAGTGGGTGACCCACTAACTGGAAGGATGGCAGTTCAATTCCTGCTCTGACCCAGTGCAGTGTCCTTGGGCAAGGATACCCACACATCACCTACATCAGTCATAGTACACAGTAAATATTCAAGCGTAAATCTGACACTGAGTCAGTGTGTATGGTCCTTATCTATACAGTGTTAAATGTGCTCTCTTTAGTGTTAAAATTTCAGTTGAGAGAATCAGATCCATGAGTGACATCAACATGACAGAAAGAAGATGCTGTCTTTATTTTTTTATATTAAAAATTAAAAATATTGAAGTAATCTCTCACAGTGTAGATTGACCTGAGACACTTGCAGCAGATGTACATCCAGGTCTGAGCGGAACTAATGTTCTCTTTATATATTCTCTTTGTAGTTATTTACTTTATATTGACAGGAAAAATGTTGAGAAAGTTGAATGTCCAGTTGATGCAGAAGTCATGCGTGTCACTGTTCCTCTGACTCAAGGTTGGGCCATGACTGATGTGGACAGGACCATGTTATAGTATATTAAGTACAGCTGAAGTTTTTTTTTTTTTTTTTTTTTTTTTTTTTCATTTTAATACATATGTATAAATAATTGTAATTACTAATTAATCTGCTTTTTGGTCAGTTGCCCAAATCATCTTGATTATTCATAATTTGTATTATTTTGTGGCTAATGCTCACTCCTCCCTTGAAGGTGCATTATGATCTGTTAAGCTAATGGCACTATTTTTTTTATTTTATTTAATTTATTTTTTTACATTGCAGCTGTTCTAATTATTAAATAAATAATAAATAAATAAATAAATGTATTATGTTCTGTTTAGTTTATGGCACCTTTCTTTGGAACGCAGCTGTTCTGTTTACAAACACTCACTTAAAACAAGGCATTAAAAACCGAATATTATTATCTGATGAAATTGCAAGTGATAAATAAAAATAAATACCAGACATTTGAGGAGTATCCCACATTTATTCCATGTTTTGGTAAACTCTATCATCACTGACCGCACTCACCTCCAAATCAAGTTGTGCTTATTGGAATCACACTGGGCCTAATCTAATCTCCCATAACCCAAACCACAGCGTATTCATCCTGAAATAGCCTTCTGCTCATGTCTGCGCTGTGTCCTCTCTAAAGTTACATAATAAATCTACCCAGAGTCGCCCCGTCCCATCCAGAAACAACCCCTGTCCCATGGGGAGCCAGCAGGACTCCCCACATATTAGCAAACCAAGCCTTTTAAATAAGATTTTTTATTAACTCCAGCGGCCGAATAATGAGGTACCCCCCTCCATGACAGGATGGAGACAGGCTGGGGGGCTGGTATATTGATGTCCCGTAATGATTAACACTCCTGATTTGGTCGGCTGGGGCGTGTGTTACTATGGAGATCACCTCAGGCCGGTCTGGTTTCACATGTGTCTGGGAGTAGACCTGGTTCTTATCAGAGGAGACACACACTGAGGACTGGGACTAACTGGTCTGTCCAGGATCACGTCTCAGGACACAGACGCTGTCCTGTCCTCAGCAGTGTCCGGCCAGAGATTAGGGATCTTAAAGCCAGATTTAATTGACACTTTGCAACGACACTGCCAGTCCCACTAAGAACAGCTTCCTGCCTTGCTTTTATTTCCTTCATTAAACTGGATGGACAACACTGCAAAAGATAAAGAGAAATAAATTGCCACTTTAAATAAAATTGCTAAATGTTTAAACACACACTAATGTTTTCTAACTAGGCACTGACATTACACACATATAGACAATTTGTTGTGACATAAACTGTATTGTTTGTGTTATTTTGTGGCTAATGTCAACCTCTCCATTGGAAATGTATTATGATCTGCTGTTCTGATAACAAAAAATAAATAAATAAATAAATAAATAAATAAATGTATTATGGTCTGTTATGGTTATTCTTTGGAATGCAGCTGTTCTGTTTACAAACACTCAAAGGTACTATTAAAACAAGGAAATAAAAACAGAATGTTGTTATTTGATGAAAGTGCAAGTGATAAATAAATAAATAAATAAATAAATAGGACAGGAAGTCGCTGGCAATAAATACACGGCTAAAGGTCATGTGGTCAATCACTGGGTGACCTGCAGTGTCAGAATGGCAGGGTCAGACTGTGTTGCTATGATGGGGATGAAAGGAAATGTTGTTAGTCTTAAACTCTGAGTCCAGTGATTTTACTAAAGGTCTTAGTTTTATTCATGTTTTAAACCTGGATGTTTTAAAAGTGAACCTACAACTAAAATAAAATAAACAGTGTTGTAATGGTTAATAAATTAACTAAATTAAACTAAAATGACTTGGTTTTAACTATAGTTGTACACATGGGAGGAAGAAGCACTCAAGTACTGTACTCATGTAAAAGTACTGTAACTACAAAATAGTATTAATTATATGTAATTAATTAATTGATTGTTAAATAATTAATTAAGTAGCCTATATGAAAAGTATTGAAGTATTGAAGTATTGAAGTATTAAAAAAGTATTGACGCAAACTTTACTTAACCCTCAGCCCTCCTGGCTCCCTTTTAAGGTTTTTCAATCGTATTTTTTGCTCTCATTTTGGCATTTCTTATGCTGGGGTGATAATATTTGACAAAGATGTTTATTAATAAAAGAATTTTAGAATTTCAGCATCACAACTGAAAAAAACAACAACTGAATTTTCTACTGGCTAGATAAAAACTCACATTGTTCCTCTTAAAGCTCATTCTGGTCCCATTGACTTACATTAAAATCACTTATTTTCACTCTACTGCCATTGTAATACAGAAATGTTAAAGCATGTTAATTCCTCTGTAACCCTGTCAGTCAGAGGCTAAAAAATACACAAACAAAAAAGAAAATCACCTTCGGATCCACTATTTTCCCATTGCATTGTGGGAAATATATAGTATCTGGTTGTAAGCTAGTGCAATGTACAATAAAACTACAAGGATTTTATTCTTTACACTGATAAAAATGGCATAATTGTGTCTAAAGAAAGAAATGCATGTGATTCTAAAACTATCAAAAGTAAATGCTAGTGTTACAAAAAATCTCTGTTTAAATGCCAGATGCAGAATGGAGCAATTTGAGCACCTTTTTTCCCCTCCATGAAGCAGATTCTAATAAATTTGGGTGTAGGAGTAGAAGTAGGCTGTCTCATAACCCCACCCCCCACCCCCCGCACCCTCCCCCTACACCCCCCCTTCACTGTGATGGTCATAAATCAGAGATAATGAAAGTCTGGCTCCTTCGGTGCATATGGGGCCTCTGCACTAACAAGACTGTTAAAAGCAGCTCTTTAGAGAACTTTCATTAGCTGTCTCAGACTAAGGATTCTTGTAAAAAACACAAAGGCAATTTATCATCCACAGGTGGCGCCATGTTAAACTGCTGGAAGGGTTTAGAACCAGAGACCAGGAACAAATCTGTGAAGTGAAATTACAAACCACACTGTTTTATAACTATACTTCCCCAAAACATTCAATTTAAGAAAACAGTAGAAATGTTGAAGTATAAAATAAGCTCATATTAAATATTGTTACGGTGAAGATTATCAGTTTTCTATCATCCCCTATGTATAAAAAGGGAAAAGATTTAGTGTTTGTTGATGTCAAGTGCTACAATTAATTGCATAAAAAAGATAATTTACCCCAACAAAGAATCACAAAAACCCACCATTTGCTCCTGATCCATTGGTCTTGGATTGCTGGACTGAATCTATGTGTATTAATATCTAAGTTATCAGTGTGGAGTCCTGAGTCACTCTTGATTTGGGGGAAAAAAGTGATAACCAGTCTCCAGGCTTGGGTCTGGCCTAAAGTATGTATAGTGCCATAAAATGCACATGGACAGCAGTCTCGCCTGTTTAGTCTGCTGTGGTGTTTATTCACATTAGTGTTTGACAAGGCCGCTCTCAATCCAAAACATTCATGGGAACTGGAGCCAGAGACACAGAGATGTGTGAAGAAGCCTGCTCACACCCAGTACAGTACAATAGGTTACAACAACACTGTGTACTGTGAGTAATGACAAACAGAATGACAGTGTTTTAGTTATATCTGTGACGACTCTCAGCCATCCAGGCTAATCGAATCACAACAAAAGGTTTAATAAAGTAATCCAGACTTCTTTTAAAAAACAAGTCCAGATGACTCAGTCTGTATTGAACACTGTTTGCAAATAGTGCGGTGCAAGCCTAGCCATATTGTCCAAATCAGATTGTATAGGGCTTAATATTTCCAGAGATGTTTTATGTAGCTGCTTTTCCAGCCGCTTTTTTTTTTTTTTTTTTTTTTAATAGTGTTGCTTTAAAACATGAATGTACTGTGTGTCTAATACATATGTCCCGGACTAAACCAGGACTAATCCAGGACTAAATAAGGTGTAACCAGTGATTCTCAAACTGTGGTATGGGTACCTCTGGTGGTACGCGGGCTTCATCAGGTGGTAGTCTTTTGCAGTTCAGGTCCTAATTTTGTTTTAGTCCCACTTTAGTTGGGGCTAGACCTGGTTTAGTCCTGTTTCAGACCTAGTCTAGCCCTGGATTAGTCCTGGTTTACACATGGTTTACTTCTGGATTAGTATTTGATTACTGCTAGTTTAGTCCTAGTTTAGACCTGTTTTAGTCCTATTTTGCTATGGTTAAGACTTGGTTTTGTCCTGGTTTAGTCCTGGTTTTGGCTCATTTCTGCTCATTACAGATAGTACTTTGAAAGCCAAATATTTTCTGAGGTGGTACTTGGAAGGACAATTTTGAAAACCACTGTTCTAAACCAGGACAAAACCAGGCCTAAACCAGGTCAAAACCAGGACTAAACTAGGTCAAAACCAGGACTAAACCAGGTCAAAACCAGGACTAAACTAGGTCAAAACCAGGACTAAACCAGGTCAAAACCAGGACTAAACTAGGTCAAAACCCGGACTAAACCAGGTCAAAACCAGGACAAAACCAGGTCAAAACCAGGACTAAACCAGGACAAAACCAGGCCTAAACCAGGTCAAAACCAGGACTAAACCAGGTCAAAACCAGGACTAAACTAGGTCAAAACCAGGACTAAACCAGGTCAAAACCAGGACTAAACTAGGTCAAAACCAGGACTAAACCAGGACTAAACCAGGTCAAAACCAGGACTAAACTAGGTCAAAACCAGGACTAAACTAGGTCAAAACCAGGACTAAACTAGGACAAAACCAGGACTAAACCAGGTCAAAACCAGGACTAAACCAGGACAAAACCAGGACTAAACCAGGTCAGAACCAGGACTAAACTAGGTCAAAACCAGGACTAAACTAGGTCAAAACCAGGACTAGCCCAAATAAAATAGCTATATAACAGGAACAAAACTGTCTCTTAATAAGAACTTAAACTGCAGCAGATTGGTGAGTACCACCAGAAGCAGCCCACCTAAAAACCACTGAGGAGGTGTACACCACTCTTACCCCAGCTGTTCTCTTCTGTGGGAAAGCTTTCAGTAAATGAGCTCATTAAATCACAAAAATAAAGTAACACACAGATATGATATGAAATAACTTCTCATAACAGCAGATATGATTAGATATAATGTTCCCCACTCTGCTCTCTGTCCTGTGTGTTCCTCCCACAGTGTGACTCTGGGATCAGACCGTCACAGAGCTGGAGTTAAGCCTCTTATCACTCTCACTCCCACACTGCTCTTTTCTTCTTCACACTCCTTTAACTCCAGCCCAGGTCACAGGATCTGTCTGTTTCAAGGTTAGGACAGTCCCATTCACGCTTAAACATCACAGAGTTTGGAAAGTGTAGTACTAATAATCCAGCTAAAGGGAGGTCAGAGGCTAGTGTACTGTTTGTGGCAGTCCCAAGCCTGGGTAAAATGGAGAGGGTTGCGTTTTGAAGGGCACTACCGTCCTAATAAGCAGCCCCATATGCAACAAACTGTTATTTTTGTTTTTGCAAGATAAAGATAGAGATACTAACTCCTACCACAAGGGGTCAGTAACAGTTTTATAGAACAAGATTAGTGTTAGCACGGTTAATGGTAATGTTTATTTACTCTTTTATGTGTGGGTAAAAATATGAATTAATGTAAAAGCCTATAAGTTTAAGTTTATTCTATTCTATTGTAATATATAAATACTACTGCTATAATAATACTGCTATTTATTGATTAACATATATAGATATATTTAATGAATAAAAAAATGAGAAAATTATATAGTTCCTCTTCCTAATTTTTGTTTGTTTATTCATTGTTGTTGTTTTTTATATGTATGTGTATTTACTGTGAGGGTATCATTATTGTTGTTATTATAATTTTTTTTATCATTTTTGTTTTATTTTCTTTTTTTTTCTTTTTTTTTTCCTATTATAGTATCATGGATATTATGATGTGTTTTTGCACAAATTATATCTGAAAAATAAAGTATATAAAAAACAGACAATATACTGTAAATGTATTTATCCTTATGACGTATTTACCATATTTTGGTATTTGTAATAAAGTTATATCATCTTGTTAGATCATTTCTTAAGTATTTATTATTACAAACAACAATGACACATTTAACACTCATACATTTCATTTTCTGAATGGGATACTGCTGTTTCTTTTCTCTGTAACAACATGGAAACATACATGCTCTTACTGCTCCCATGCGTTTCATTTGAGTTCCCACAAAACCCTTGCCAAGTCCCTCTGCTACATTTCATTTATAATTCATATTTAAATGTTCATAATGTGTCATATCAGTGAAGTATTGGAGTGTTGGTGTTCTTCTGCTGACAGTGGGAGCAGCCCTCATTAGTGTAAGCTTTCTGATCTTCTCCAGAAGCTCCTCTGATCCTCCTCTGATCCTCCTCTGATCCTCCTCTGATCCTGACAACACAATCTCTATCCTCTGTTTGGAATTAGCCCCGTCCTTCAAACTCACAGACCCCTCCTCTGAATGTTCCACAGTTATCATAATTCAGTTTTTAGAAGATGTTTGTACAATCTCAACACTCAGCTTTCAGGCTTGGGCTGAAGAACAAGTGTAAAAACACACACTGGATTACAGACCTCAGTCAGAGCACTGTTTCTATCTCACATTGGTACAGATACAGTATAGAGCCCAGACCTTTAGTTCAGGGGTAAATGCTCTATCCATTAAACCACAAAGCCCTTTTACTGACACCTTTGGCAACCATGCAATGACACCAAATTCTTAAAAAAACTTAAACCATGCAGTGCTTTGGATTCAGATGAAGATGATTTTAGGGTAATGTGCATTTTTTCTTCAGTTGAGGATATTTTTATCACCTAATAGTGTACTAACACTTTGACCGTGGAACCAGTGGAACATTGTTACCACCTCCAATCACAGGAACTTTGGGTTGTACAAGTTTTCATTGTTACCAGATACACTCCAGGTCTGTTTTTGAGGAGGAAACAACATTATAACACGGTTAAAAGCACCACACAAGGATGATGCGTTGTGTTCATGTCTGTTAGTACATTTCGGGTAGGCCGCAGCATAAACTAAACCTGTCCCAGCTCAGTGAGTCCTCTGTACTTCACCTGAACTGTCTCCAGATCCAGTCCTGTTGTTTCTGACACAATGAGGTCTTTGTGAGTGAACTGGCTCCACCGGTTCAGGTTATTCCTCTTTTCAGCCACTCCAAAATCTAATCCCAGAAGAATGTCTTGTTGAATTCTGGCATACTGAAAAAATCTACAGACGCCAATCCAACTGTAAGTCAACTGTGAGAATTATAAACCAGCCTTTTGAAGTCTCAGAAGCACATAATACATGTACAATGCCTTTAGCCTTACCATTATTTTTTCAATCTTCTTTTGACTAGCGCTTTTTCCTGCAACCATTGGCCTGAAGTGGGGTACACCCTGAACAATGGCCAGGGTTAAAACTTTTGCTTTCCAACCCCTTAATTTTATTAACTTTGGGAAATTGAGATTCATCACTTCATCATGAAGGAGACTACTTCCTATTTACCGACAGCTTTCTGGGCATTACATTCACTTTCCTGTGCCACTTTAACACACATTTTAACAACTGACCATACACTGTATAACAACATGAGTTTAAAGGGGCTATATTATGAAAAATTTACTTTTCTTCTCTTCTCTCACATGTTATAATGTTGCCTTATCAAAAACATACCTGAAGTTGTGCTTTCCACAAACCTCCGCCTCTCCCACGAAACCCCGCCCCCTCCAGCAAGCACTGACCAATTAACAAGCCCTCTACATCCAGTCTGCTCTCATCTATTTATCCAGAAAACAGTGTTCAGCTCTGTTTTCACTGATTCCTCACAGACATTTTTCATTTTGTTGTAAAATGGCATCATGCAAAAAGTTTAAGAAATGAACAGCTCTTTTTATCTGTTTATGGTCAAAGGACCGCCACAGAGCTGCACTCTGCTTCGCTCTGCTGGTCTCTTCACCTGTGTTTTTTTATTTTTTTATTTTTTATTTTTTATGGCTCTATTATTCTAAATGTTCTCTTTTAGTCGCATAATAAAGGTTGTAAAACTTTGAGAATGGTTTAAAAATATAAATAAAAGCATATAGCCCCTTCTTCTACTAACTAACTTTAAATGCAATGTTTGAAAATGTCAGTGCAACATTTTGCACGGTACAGTGCGCTTTGGGAAGTTGTAACACCCCAGTGGAAATGCCCCTCCTCTACAGTCATCAACCAGGCCCACATTACTACATTAGTCCCTATTCATGTACGTATACAATTGTTCCAAACTGTTCCAGATTTAAAGCATCCATGGTAGCTCTCACCTGTACTATGGGACAGAATCTGAGGTTTTAGATCTCTCAAACTAAACTAATAAGTCAGATGAAGCACGTAGTCTGTAATAGGATAAAGTGAGAAACCTCATACATGAATGGAATTGCAGTTGGTTTATCTGAAATCCTAAATCCTTCTTGTCCAGTGAAACCCTGGACAGACCTGCTCCCTGTATCTGAGCCCTCTTCTCATTTGCAGTCTGTGTTAACGGCTGAGCTCCATACAAAGTGTCCTTCTGTCTGTGTCTGTTTGATATGCTGCAGCGGGCCCCTAGATCTGAGCAGCGCCCAGTGGAGGCAGAGGGTCCACCTCACCTGCCGTTACATCCAGGACAATGACAGCGTTGTTCATGTGGAGGTATGAGAGGAGATCTGTGTGGAGCCTCAGATGACCCCAGAGAACAGGTGGATACAGGTGGGTATGAATTTCTTGAAATAAAACATTTCTACAAAGGGAATAGGTTAGATAATGAGTTCACTTTTACATTTTGCAAAACAGAATCCAGAAAACCAAATCTTTTTCAAACCAGGAAGGTCATTTGATCCTCAGAGTGATAAACATTTATATTCTTAACATTCAGATACGGATGGAGTGTTTTGGCTGAACCAACCAAGGGAAGCACAGCAAGCTGTGGTTAGCACTCACTCTTCAAACCTGTAAAAATCATGGGTTTGATTCCCAGACCAGTGAAGGTCACATGTCCTTATCGTTACAGAGGGTTCTTTAAAGAGTTCTCTTTGGCCTCTTGAGAAAAACAACCGCACATCCAGAACAAATAAGCTTGTGTGCTGGAACCTAAAGACCATAAGTAAAAATTCAAAATTAAGCTCACAATTTTTATTTTTATTTTATTTTTTTTCCCACACGTGATGTTTTGGGCACATGCCCTTCATCAGACAGGGCTCTTCCCACAGTCCAAAGACACGCATGAACTGAAGAATCTACATTGCCCATAGACCAGGTGTCTGCAACCTTTGAGATCCAGAGAGCCAATTGTTCCCTTGCATCTGTAAAGAGCTGCAACCAATTTTTATGCACAAAAATGGCTTAGCTTATAACTGAATTACATCATACATCACAACAAACTGTGGTAAATACTTGCCTGGAAAATCCAGACTGATATGTCTCTGTATTACTCCACAGAGAAATATCAGTCTGGTCACCACGCCGTCCGCAGTGTTTTCCTCAAATCCCAACCGTACCATGCATTTTGATTCGCTTATTTAAGTCACGTGTTCTTCGCGAGCAGCGTCCGCAACAACAACAATCAAGGTGGCGCACTGAGGAGCCGAGTTTGTTTCATTCAGCGGTAAATTCCCTTTTAAATTACCACAAACATATCGAGTCATTAAAACCACAACAGCTTGCAGCACTAGAAGCCTTTATAAAAAAAAAAAAAAAATGTTTTCGCGTTGCTTACTTTCTTGTCGCTTTGTTAAAGTCACGTCCGCCATTTTCTGATTGGCTAACTCCGCTGCCCATTTGCTCCGTGCTAGAAATCGAATTGATTCTATGGCGACCAGACCAGCGGATGAGTCTGGAATTTCCAGGCAAGGTAAATACTGCACTGATTATCTTGCAAAGAACTAGCGTTACATCCTTTAACTCTTTCTTCTTGCTGGTTTGTGGCACTTCTAATCAATTGTCTACTTATTCCTTTATTGCAGAAGATGTCAGATGCCCAAGGAGCCACAAGAGCAGGGCTAAAGAGCTGTATGTGGCTCTAAAACCACAGGTTGCAGATCCCTGCCATAGACACTCTATTTTACTCCCATTTCCCCAGAAAATAGGTCAGACCACTCTTGTCTTGATCTACATTCAGAGTACTGAGCTGAAGTACTGAGACCAAACCAATGCGAGGCGTTCAAGTGGTCTAGGGATTTACCAGCAGTGCTAAAACTCTGTAGCGGTAAATGCTAATGATCACGGCTAATATACACTACTAATATACACTATGCAATAAAGGTAATCAATAACACTACTACTTCTAAATACTAAAAAAAAACAAAAAAAAACTGAATGATGTTAGAAAAATATGTTCCTCACAGTAAATGCGTCACACGTAGCCCCATATATGTAACAAATGGTGATGGGTTGTTTGCAAATGATTCTTTGGAGCGATTCAGAAGAGCCCACTCCAGATGAAAGCCAAAAACCTACACAAGCAGAGCAGAATTTTATTTTGATGGGCACACCAAGCAGCCAATCACATGAGAGGACAGACTAGAATCATGTCATTATGTCAAAGAAGTAAGGTGGGCTCTGAAGACAGTGAGTGTAGTGTATACAGGCCAGGTAGAGCAACCGAGAGTGACGGGTAACAGGTTAGCTGGATTTAAATGCAAGTTTATTGGGAAAAGTGAAGAAATGAGCAAAAACCATAAAGAAGTAGCATCTGGCTCCAGTTTATTCATATTGGAGACAGCAAAGATGAGAAGAATTTTATAATAATAAGCAAAATAATAATAATAATAATTTTATTTTGTAAGCAATGTATTTTTTTTTTTTTTTTTTACAAAACAATTAAAATTTGCCTATAAAATGTTCCAAATTAGGCCTAAATAAAATGCCCAGAGTGATACTAAATGAAAATACATTTGGAAGTGATAACAGCCAAAAGAGATGAATCTTTGAAAAGAACCAAACTGCTTATCACTAGCAACAAAGCTTCGTTTCACTTTTAAACACAATGGACAAAAAACAAAACACAAGCGGTGAAGGGACCCATGTGTCTTTGCTGGTTTAAAATGCACACAGCTCTCCAGCCTGATCAGAGTACAGTGAATGAACCACATTATCCAGAAGCTCCACTACAATTAAGAGAAATTAGAATACTTTTCTACCTCCATGGGCACTCAAAGCACTTTACACAAGGAACCACTCACCCAGTCACATTTAGAAACACTCACACATTCATACACCAGTGTACACAGACACTGGAGGTAAGGTGGGTTAAGCGTCTCACCCAATGACACAACAGTATGCAACGGTGAGCGCGAGCTTTGAACCAGAACCTTCTGGTTAGCGGACAAACTGCTTCCGCTACATGGTATTAAAAACAATGATATGTTTTAATACATATAGATATTACTATATCCCTGGCTGGCTTTTTGGCAATGCTTTGTTTTGTTATTTGATATGAAACATTTTAATCATGTTATGTTCATCTAACAGGATTACATAAAAATTATTACATGTTTTTAAAAGAGAATAATTCAGATGTGTCTTCTTTGATGTATGAAAACACACACATGCAAGCGTAGAGCATGGACTAGTTAGTTTGTTTATTTTGCTTAGCTCCTGTGTGCACCAGCTCAAAAATAACCCATGAGCACACCTTTAATGACATATTTCCCAAAACATTAGTATGAAAACATGTACTTCCTTGAGTCAGTGCTTTAAAATAACCCGGGCTGATGACTGGAAGTCTAACCCTGTCAGCACCTCTGCAGCCTGACTCACTCAGAAGTACAGAGCCACTGCTGGGGCTTTCAGGGGAAGTGTGTGCCTTGGTCCCAGCACCTGTTCATCAGTGGAACAGTGGAACAGAAGAACAGAGAGGGGAAGGAAAAGAATTGAGGAGGAAGAGGCTCATTCAGCAAAGTCAACAAACTGCCTTCTGCAAAAGCACAGTGTTATTTCTGCCAAAAGACATTCTTATTGTTTTAGTATTATGCTGAATCTTATGCTGTATTTGGTCAAATTAAATTACAGTGAATTAAACTCAATGTTGTGCCCATGAACAAACCTTGAAACAGGTCAGATGAGTTTAAACCAATTTGCTTCATAAATGTTCTAATCATAAAAGAGACATATTTTTTTGCTTTTTTGCAAACAGACGTCTTTTTCTCCTTTTTAGTTAACACATAAATAAAGTTGGGAGGATTTCAGACATGAGAGGAGAATCGCCAAGTGCTTGTACTGAACTGTGTGAGATAAACATAGCATGATAAAATGGCTAATTAGCATGGCTATTAGCAACATTAGGCTAACAGATAGATAAATGATCACAGTGGCCACGGTTTAGGAGCTGACATGATCAGAACAAGTCTGATGATGGTGTATCTGCTTTAGAAACAACTCAGGAATGCTTCCTGGAGAAGGCGGGGTTTCACGTGTCTGCAAAGAGCTGGGTGTTTTCACCTCCTGAGAAGGGCAGCGCCTCAGCATACAGGATTACTCAAACATGCGGGAATGAAACAAAATACAACTGCAGGTCTGTTCTTGAGGAGGGAACAACATTATAACTCGGAACTTATAGCTCAGAAAAGCTTTAGCAAAATATGGGACCTTTAAATAAGAGTCCATGTGACCAAAAAATAGTTTCTTTCATGCAATTACACTTGGCTTGGACTTTACAGACTCCAACATCTTACTGTATATATGCACAAGTCACAGGAGTGGAATAAACATGTTTATAACTAGGTTTGAGACACTCCTCAAATTATTCAAGTATTTGCTCTCTCTGAAGAACAAGTGAGAGATTAGACAAGTACAAAGCCCAGGAGGGGACATGGAGAAAAAAAAAAAACAACATCCCAAGTTACTATTTCACAGTCCCAAGAAGGTTTTGCGAGATCCTGAGAAAAGTTTTGTGAGATCCTGAGAAATCCCAAAAAAGCCTACTTTCTCGGGTTCTCACAAAACCTTTTTTCTCAGTATCTCGCAATAGTTTCTCAGGATGATGCTGAGGGATGTTTTTTTTTCTCACCATGTCCCCTCCCAGGCTCTGTAAAGAAGTGAGTAATATAAGAATTGTTTATGTTATACATGCCTACACTGCAGAAGGAACATTTCAGTTATGGATGTCAAAAAGCGAGTTGAAAATTTCTTAATGATTTAGAAACAGGTAAAATTATGTAAAAGTGAATGTGGCAACCCTGAGTTCATGACCCCAGGACCAACAAAAGCCCCACAGCAGCAGAGTTCAGGTCAGACTGTGATGGAGAGCTGTACCAGTCAGACAGCTCCAGCTCCACTCGGGACAGAGCTGAGGCTGCAGCTGCTTCCTGCTCCTACAGGAAGTGATGTGAGCCTGGTGCATTCTGTACAGGACGTTCTGAGAAGACTGTCAGCCATCCAGCACCAGAGTTTGAAAGTTTGCTTTACACCCAGTTGCACCAACAAGGTCTTATTTAAACCTATAGTGCCATCTATGTTTTGCATCTGCAGCAAATACATATCACTTGTTCAACTGTTCAAACCAAATAATGTTTGTGGAATTTTCTCACATTCCTTTATGTTTTTGGACAGTTAGATGTCTGTGCTCTGTAAATTGTTCACATTTCAATAGAACAAGACCAGATTTCATTTGGAAGGGGACCCAGACCTACTATTTTATTTAAAAAATACAAAATATATCTAGGCTATATGACATTAAACTTGGCTTACCTTAAACTTGTAGCATTGAGTTTAGCATTAGCCTGATGCAAACCAACCACCCAGCTAGCAAATTTCATCCGGCATGGATTCGGCCCACTGTCCTTACGTTTCCTCCAGCCCACTATGCGCCTGGTTCCGGGCCCAAAGTCGGCCCGAGTACTGTGTGCCGGACTCTTTTAACAACAGTTGGCCCAGTTCAGGCCCAAGCACTGCATGCCGACACAAAACCGGACATGTTTACCTCTGGCCCAGATCTGGCTCACATACTGTGTTTAGATAGTAGAGTGTGCGTGGTTCTGGCCCAGATCCGGTTCATGTACTGAATTCTGAGGTTTAAATGTAGTTCTGGGAATAGCTTGTAGTTGTTCTTTTTAAATAGAAGTTTTTTTTTCCCAAATATAACATGTTTGTGTAACGTTAGAGCCACTGTAATTTCAATTGAAGAACAATAATGAATCTCAGAGACACAAACCCAGTTAACGTTACAATTGTTATCCAAATCATAACGGTTAAAATCATTATACAGTTTGAAATAGCAGTTTTTGAGTTATTAAATAGCTAAACTGGGTCCTATAAACATATGTATGCCATTGGTACAAAGCTACGAAGAGATAAATAAGTGATACAAAGTCGAAACTGTAACTGATCACTTTAGTTACTGAGAGCGAGAGGTTGCCTCCGTGAAGTGACAGCTCCAAACTCAGCGTCACATCACCGAACATCAACTCAGTGAGGAAAAGTAGTTTGTGTTGACGCCAGTGTGTCCCGGGCGGGCGGGGACAGTTTCTCACAGGCATAAATTTCTCATTCTTGCTAACTGATCTAAAGCTGGTTGATATGTCCAATCAACAATATTGTAGAACAGATAGAATAATAACTATATTTAGATTTTAGTTAGTTATAGTGATATTTAATGAAGACCCCACCCCTCTGTTTCCTCATGCTATATTCCAATGAAGTGTCTTTCCATTAAGGTAAAAAAAAAAACGCCTGCCTGACACACTGTTTGTCGTTACCGGGCCAGCAACGATACTGTGCTGCTGTGTCACTGTCCTCTGTCATGTATGTGGCCCGCATCAGTTGTGCTGATTGTGGGCCACACACCTCGCTCCCACTTCTGGCCCAGCAGTAGTCTCACTTACTGAGAACAGGCACACGTTTTTCATATGTGAACCGACTCTGGCTCATACACTGAGAATCTGATCATCAGTCAGTCAAATGTGCCATATGAAATCCAGAACTGCATTGCATGTTACTTCCCTTTTTTCCCACTTTTTTTTTTTTTTTTTTTTTTTTTTTTTGCGTTCAGTTAATCACGTGACTCGGCTGTCTGAGTAAGGAAATAAATAGTTTCTGCTTAGTATGTGCTTCAGCCTGACCGGACTTGAGTGATAATCAAGTATTTATGAAGAAATAGAAATTATAGGTGTTATATTTAACATGTGTTATCACAATATTGAATCAAACAGAGTGGGTTCATTACATTTGTTTTCCAATTTTGTTTATACAGCCCAATATCACAACAGCAGTCACTTCAAAAGTAAACCCTGGACAGGGGCCAGCTTGTGGCAGGGCTGACACAGAGAGGAACACAGACAGACAACCATTCACTCTCACATTTGTCTTTGGACGGTGGGAGGAAGCCGCAGTACAGAACCAACGGTAACACAGGGAGGACATGCAAACTCCACCCAGAGAGATTGTGTGATTGGCCAGCGGATCCTCCCTGGGTGGGGTCAAAAAGTTACTGCAGGGGGCTCCCACAGGCTGTCTATATAAAGTATAAAGAAGAGTTTGAAAGTACAGTTATATACTTCTATAAAATCTTACCTTAAAAATGTTGTACCATCAGTCAGTGTTTTTTTGTAACGGTTTTTATTGAAATCTATAGAGAAAAACATGACACAGTCTTGAATAGAGTGAAGTTTTATTGTTGGGGGTCTGCGTGGGATTTTTGGAAATTTAAGGGGGTTCTTGACTTTGGGAATGGCTGCACTAAGGGTACTCAAATGTTTTGGGGCCAGAGACCGCTTACAGGAGAGAAAAAATCCCAAGGACCCACTTATGGCGTCCTCCTCTCCCAATCAACGTGACTTACAGTATGTGCTGTGTCACAGTCATCAGGAGTTTTAAACGTCCTAAAACCAAACATAAATTAGGGTCGCTCAGAATATTTATGTTTTTGGTGTAGAGGTACATATTTACATTAAAGATTGTTTCAAATTATTTAGCATAACAAAATTAATGACTATAAATTATTATCAATTAATTACTTTTTTTTGCAGACCCCCAACCTATGGGCCCCCAGAGTTTTAGAATGGCTTCCAGAGGTGGGAGTAAGTCACTCATGTGCAAGTCACAGGTAAGCATCAAGTCTTCACCTTTAAGTTACAAACAAGTCCAAGTCAATCTTTATGAGAATCAAGTCAAGTCAAGTTGAGTCTCTGCTCTTTGTCACACGAGACAAGTCAGGTCATTTTTTTGTCACCAAATCATGTCAAGTCATACACATGTTTGAGTTAAGCCTAACTGTTTTTACACATTCAAATGTAAAAACAGTAGTTATCACATACAGTCTCAGGCAGCAAACAATCTGTCGGGCACACAGAGCTAACAGAAAATTGACATAACCTCTTCATATAAAGTGATTAAAGAACAAGGCACAGACACAGACACCTGGCCTCAGTAAACTGCTAAATATCACATTCTTTATCTCATCTCTCACACTGTAATAGTTTTTAATTCATCAGTAAGAATTGTATGTTTCCTTGGTCTCCTGCTGTACTGTGTCGCAGCGTGCAGCATTCATCAAAGCAAAATTCTCCCACATGGCTCGAAATACAAATGTGCTGCATTAACACACATATTCCTACATTTATGTTACGCCTAAATTCATTATAGACTTTCTGTAAAAACAAGTCATTTCAAATAAATTAGCTCAAGCCCGAGTCAAGTCTAAAGTCAAGTCTATTTAGAATATTTGTCAAGCAAGTCTCAAGTCCTAAAAATTGTGTACTTAAGTCTGACTTAAGTCTGGCTGCACTAGACATTTAGACACCAATACAAAATGATGTGACCAGTATATAGCGCACTATATTGGGCCTGAGAATGAGATTCGGACACAGCCATCATTAAGTCTCCTTTTTTCTGAGATAATTCATATTATTACAATATTATTACACATGTTTTCTTCAAACCAAGGGAAAAATGTCAGTTTGTTTATGCTTGTGAAGTCACCTTGCATCACATTACCTGTAAACACTGTCTGCTGAAGTCACCTTGAACAGGTCCAGTAACACCTCACACAAAGGAATCATTACAACCAATAAAACCAGCCTGTAGACTTTTCTCTTTTTTACAGTGCAGTAAAAACACCACTCCACTTTACATCCCCTCTATCTATGCCACGGCTCGCCTCTGGTTATATGCAAACACTAAGTCACTTGAAAATTGTGATGCTGTGTAAAAATATGCGTTGCCATGTGTTGCAGCATCTTCCCTCCCATGGGCCCATGCCTGTATGGATGCTGCTGTTCTATTTCTGGGGGGCTCTGTGGAGAATGTGGGTGTGTCCTGCCCCCAGCTGTCCCGTAGCTGAATGAGGAGGGGGTTTTTAGCCTACTTCTTCTACCCCGGCTATGTATGGAACCAGGGTAGAGCCAGGCGAGGCATGTAGGTCACTCCAGTGTTTCTATGAGAGAGTGGGACAAATCGAGTGGCAGGAAAACAAAGGCCCCAGTCCTCCAGCGGGACCCTTACCCACGGCATGGTAATGAGGTTGAGTGGAGGGAACACTACTCAGGGCTGGGACAGGGCTTTCTGTCTGGATGGGCTGCTCTAGTGACCAGATACTGTAAAGAAGGGCAGGGATTAGTCAACCATGTAAGCTATTTAAGCCTAATTCTATTCTGAGTGGTACAGGATGGACTGGGATGGCACAGTTAAAAGCTGTGCATTCCTACACACTGTGTCACATGATACATATCAAAGAAATGCAACTTTTTAAATCGTAACTATGCAACTGCCTACCTGGGTGTGGGTGTGTGTGGGGAGAAGTGGGTGGGGGTGATTTAAAGTGGAAAAAATATAATCAGCAGCTCAGATGGAAGAGCCGTTCATCCACTAAGCTGAAGGTTGGCGGTTCAAACCCCACTCCCTTAAGCAGGACAATTCACCCTCCTTACCTCCAGTGTCTGTGTACACTGGTTATGAATGTGTGAGTGCATGTGAGAGTGAATGGGTGAGGGGTTCCTTGATGTAAAGTGTTTAAAGCCCATGGAGGTAGAAAAGCGCTCTATAAATGTAAACATTAATATATCCATGGCACTTGTGAGCACTTTTGGTTCTAAATATAACAAGTGTTGCAAAAAAAAAAAAAAAAAAAAAAAAAAAAAAGACCCCTGTCCAAAAATATAAGAATCCATCAAAATCAGTAATGGTGAAAATATTATTTAACACTTTTTTTTTTAGGAGGTGAGCACTTTTGGTACTAAATGTAAGTTTTCTAAAGGTCTGCTTAATAAATATAAATACATGCATAATAAAATAATAATGCATCTGTTTTATATTGAGCTTTTCGCAACACAAGTTTGTATGTGTGTATTTCTGTTTACAATTAGGTGCATTATTCATTCATTCCTCAGATTATGTTGTGGTGAGCTACTTCTGTAGCCACAGCTGCCTTGGGGCATGGCTGCCATTCTGCACCTATGGCCTCACCACCACAAACACAATCACACAAACACATTTATATAGGCAAGATGGGTGAGGTTCCTGTTCTTACACCAGCGTGGTCACATGACTTGTTGTAGTGACTGTTGTTTGATAAAAGAGCTGTGCTGCCTCAGCCTCTGACTGATGGAGAGTGGCTCCTCAGATGAAAGCTTGAATAATTCAGGGCCAGTGTGGGGCCGCTCTGTGTTCATTTCCTGTTCAATCCCAGTCTGTGATGATGGCTGTTTAAGACCACCGCAGCAGGACTAATGGTACTGTCCTCTCACTGCACAGATAAAAATAGACACGTCTCTGAGGCAACACTTGATTTATAATACAGTATTTACCTTTTCACCTGTGGTTTTATGTTTTTTAATGACATATTTTAAATTTGGCAAACTATATAGCTTTGTGGAACGACGACATTGAAGAGCAGCTTACCAATGTGATCAAAGAAATACCAGCTCTTTACAACACTGCAGAGAAGAGTTACAGCAACCAAACTGTTAAGGCAGGCCTGTGGCGGAAAGTAGAAGAGAAACTTAATATATCTGGTAAGATTTTTTATATAACATGACCACTTTTTAAGTATCAACATAGGTAGCCCTGTACTAGCAGTACAGTTGTGTGTGAGCATGAGCCTACTTGTAATTGCGTAGAAACCATACATTGCTTTGCTGCTTAAAATGAATATATTACACTTGGTTCAAACCTGGCTTGGCTTGGCTTGAGTAAAATGCAATGTAGACAATGAATGACACCAAAAAGGGCCCAAAGTGTCCCCCAAGTATGGTTGTCCTTGACACAGTAAATTGTATTCTTGGGTAATGGGTACCAGCATGGATGAAAATACTGTATAAATGTGGCCCTTTACCATTCAGAAGGACATTATTCAAACCATGAGCATAACACGCTGGGGGCCACTTTAAAATGTTTGCATTTTCAGAGTCCATAAATGCTGCAGTTGCTGTTTTTCAGAGTGGAAAAATGCCACATAAGCAGCTCCTGAGCCTGCACTAATCTTTATAATATTGACATTGCTGACGTTGCATCAGCTCTATTGTCTCTGCTTTCACTGAGTTTGAGTGATGTGACAGAGGCCACAAGTGAAGCCAAGGCAAAGACAGATCAACCTCTGAAGTGGTGTTTCCCAAATCTAGATTTCATCAGACCAAAATATGGGTGACCCAATTCTCTGCTTCTCTGTTTGAGAAGTAGTCTGGATTCGAGTTGGGTTTCCAGGGAACAGAACAAATGGAACGTTAAAGGAAAACTATAAAACTCGCTTGTTTCTTTGCTGTTTTGGTTGCATTTTCTCTACGGACTCTTGTGTGACCCCTTGCTCAGCTTGATTCTCGTTTTCTTATCTTTAAATCTTCTGTCTTCTTCTTGTCTTCTGTCCTCTGCTGTTTTGAACACTCTGCCATCACAAACATCCAAGAAATAAAGCCATTGCTATATTGTTATGGCTAACCATGTTGAATTCTTGCAAAATCTGAGACTTCAGAAATACTGGGTTGCTTCTCCCATTTTTGCAAGACTGGTTTTTCACCAAGATATGCTGGGAGGTGGCGCAGGGAGCTGTATTCACCCTGTAACAACTCATTTAGCCATCACACTGATTCCAAAACTGTTTTATTAAAAAGTGACATTGTTTGCCTTTAAGAAACCACTAAATTTACCTGGATAAACGTGTAACCAATCAGAAAAAAGCATATGAAGCTTACCTCATTTTAGATAAAAATGGTCAGTATTGGGTTGATTTTGGTTGCATTAAAAGTTCCCATGACCCGCTTTTGAATCTTGACCCGATGTAGCATTCTTTCCATTAAGTCTACACTACAGGTAAAACACTTTTTTTTTGCTCCTTTAACAGGTGGCTACCACCATTTTCCAGTCTTAGGCTTAACTATATTTTTTAAGGGTTTTACCGAGGGATTGTAATTATTAGCCTGATTATTGGGCATTTTACTTCTAAAAACAAGGAGACATTTTTTTAAAGGTCACCTTGCTAAATCGACTGTTTTTAGCTTTTAACCATGTTGTTTTCACCTCAAAAACATACCTGGAGTAGAAGTTTTTCTCATTCACATTTGAGTAATCCTGTATGCTGAGGCCGTCCCCTTCTCAAAAGCTGAAAATGCTCGGTATGTATATCGGTATATCGGTAAGTGCTCCTGCGCATTTCTAAAGCCCATACATTGTCACTGGACTCATTTTGATTATTTCAGTGCTTTATCATTTTTCCGTTGCCCACCGTTGCCAGCAGTGAGTGACAGACACTTAATCCAAGTGTTCTCTGCATAGTCAAAGTAACAGCTCCCCAAAAGAAGATGTTTTACATACACATACATTATTTTAAGTTATAAAACCTGAAAATTTTCAAAAAGCATAAATTGCATAAAATTCCTCTGTAAACCTCCTTTAATTTAATATAGTAACAAAATGAACCAAGAATTTTAAATGTGGCTATTAAGATACTATTTTTTAAATGTATGCAAATCAGCTTTTTGTTACACATATAAATAATATAAATAATAATTTTCACATCAAAAAATTAACGTACACATAACTTGAAATACATTTTTTCTTGTTTATGTCAATAAAAAGTTTCAAATTGATCTGTTAGCGAAATAAAAATCCCTATTCAGCTGTAGTGTCTGGCCCTCTGACGGTATGTGAACTTATTTTAAAGGGTGACTTGAATTTGTAACTCATTCTCCTCTTATCTACCTCTGCTAATCCTCTATTATGTTGTCCGTGCTGCGCCTCTGACAAACAGAGCCCATTCCTGTGTGATGACTGTGCTGAAGTCACTGAACAAACACAACAGGACAAAGCCTGTCTCTGATGATAGACCACTTCCTGCTCTGTGGCTCTGGTGCTGACACTGACACTGGCTCCTAAAATCAGGTGCTGTCTGTCTCTGGTTCACAGAGAGTAACATTAAACCCACCATTATAGTCTGTATGGTCTGAGTCAGGCCTCGGCGCACTTCACTGCTCAGTTTGTCTGCTCTGTACGAACCTGATACCTGAGAAACCATTGTTTGGATGTTAAACTTTAATAACACTCCTACATGTTTTCTTTGTGTTTCTGACAGCATTTACATCTGCTGGAAGACATTCTCTGGGCCGAGGCTTATTTAAAATTAACTGAGACAAATTGGATAACTGTTCTTTGGTCAGATAAATCTAAATTAAGAACTCAATTGCTCCAGAGAAGACAGCAGTGTTTCACATTTGGCTTCTTCTTAAAAGTGAAATAATCCACCTTTCAGCCTTAATTAAACAGTTTTCAAGACAGTGTGATGGCCAGGTGTCTCTGAAGTCTCACAAGAACGCATCATGTTTCAGTTAGCTATCACAACAAGCAGTGCAGTTTCTAAACACTATAAAGGCCCTAGGCAAGAGGGACAACTGAGGCCTATATAGGCTTTTTGGTAAATCCCACCTCAAACCAAAAACATGGTAACATCAGGCATTTGATCACATTTTATCAATCAATTTATCTTTGACATAAGCTCTCCTTTTGCCTTGTGTCCTGAATTGTGACCTTGTATGCATAACAGACTGGTGAATATGTGGGACAATATAAGACCGAGGGGGTCCAGGAGTCCTCCCTCAGGAAAATCTGAACAAAAGAAGTATAATTTCCTGTTTTCTGGTGCATTGTTGATGGTAAACAATATTTTAGGCTGGCTCCAATTTATGGTTGTATTTCTGAGTATTGTATTTGAGTCCTTTTAAAGAAATGCGAGGCAGCATCACTTCAGTTTTCTGTTGCTGAAACAGCCTGTTCACTATTGTACAGATAAATTATCATCTTCAAGGCCCCCTTCAGCTCTGGGCCCTAGGCAGTTGCCTACCTTGCCTACTCTATTGTGACGGCTCTGACTACAAGCTAGTGATGGGTTTATTTCTTAGATGTACGGCAGAGCAGCCAAAAGGCAGAGGATGCCTTTCATAGTTCTGCTTTAACATGACAGAGCTTTATCTGCATATATGTGAACTAGGGCTGTAGTCGACCAAAGAAATTGTTAGTCGACCAAAGTTATGCCCAGTACAATGTTTAATTGACTGAAATCAATCAAAACATATGTGAGGAACTTTCCAGAGTCTCGCACAAAGAATGACTTTACGTTAATAAGGAGCTAAAGCATTTACAAAGGATGGCTGTTATCTAAAAATCATCTATGCTATCTTAAATAAAATGAAAATAATTAGACATTATTGATGCAAAGCGTTTATGCAACTAATCCAAACCAAACCAATTTTAGTTTACGAAGACCTCACTGTGATTTTTGGTGCAGAATAATCTGTTTTATGCCGTGCCAGTTGAGTACCTGAAGATCACCAGTATCCAGCACCTCCAGTACTAACAATACAAACTCTGCCTAATGGTTTGCCAGCTGTGTTGCTTCTGTCCAATTCAAAAAGAGCTATTATTTAAAATGAAACAATCAAATATCTTAAGGTTTTAACCCTTAACATATGATACACTGATATTCCATATGTTCTATTGTGAATACAATTTGAGTTTTTTTAAGATTTGCAAACAGCATTACAGTATTCATTTTTTAAATTTAATTTTGGTTGTACAATATACAAGATCAGAATGAGTGGGCAGTTCATTTTTAGCTTCCCTGAAATTCATTCATGAATGGCAAACATTAAATATATAAATATTTATGTCAAGGACACAAAGCCATAAAAATTGATATGCATATTCATATTATATTATATTATTATAGATATTATATGCAAAATATGCATAGAATATAAATAGGAATTCCAACAATAATAAAAAAAAATATGAATAGGAATAAAAATACATTCTTCTTGCTCTACCATTCACTTATTTTTTTATGTAAAATGTTTTTAGGACAGTTCCATGGCTTGAGTGTGAGCTGAGGCTGGTTTACTCTCAGATCAAACATGAGCACTTCCTGTGACCTCTGACTAACAGGTTTAAGGTTTAATCCTTCTTGTGGTTGTGCACATGACTGCCTGTCTGTCTCTGAGGCAGGAGTGTAGGAGGTACCTCTGTGTGCATGATACTGCTCAGTCAGCTGTGTACAGGAGCAGAGATCTCATCAACTACAGCTGAACAAAACATTACAGTCACAAGATCCACGCTTATTCCTCAGAGTACCTGGGAAATGGTGTTTATTTACTACTATGGTCATTCCTGTGACTAACAGAGACATACACAGACAGACAGGCAACCATTCACTCTTACATTCATACACTATGTAACCTCTAGATTCATCAGCTCACCTGTACATGCATGTCTTTGGACCAGAGCTGCAACAGTACAGGCCCCCAAGGAAAGTGGGGTCCCCGACTAGTTTGTAAATATAATGACAACACCAATTGTTAACTCAAACCTGTTTGAATAGGTAACCTCTGGTGAGAGTAAAATAAATGGGAAGGGGAAAGTAGAGGTGGGATACTTATGTTTTGTTTTGTTTTTTTCTTTGTGTTGTGTTGTCTGTTTATTTATTTGTTACTGTTGGTTTTTGCTTGAGGGTTTAATTATTTTGGAAAGTATTTTTTTTATTGTATGGAGCATAAGATGTTTATGCAAAAAGTAAAAAAAAAAAAAAAAAAGAAAGAAAACATCAATCTTATTCCACTTATTCGGGGCCGGGTCGCGGGTGCAGCAGTCTAAGCGGAGATGTCCAGACTTCCCTTTCCACAGACACTTCCTACAGCTCTACCGGGGGGACCCCAAGGCATTCACAGGCCAGTCGAGAGATATAGTCCCTCAAGCATGTCCTAGGTCTTCCCCGGGCCTCCTCCCGGTGGGACATGCCCGGAACCCCTCACCAGGGAGGCGTCCAGGAGGCATCTGGAACAGATGCCCGAGCCACCTCAGCTGGCTGCTCTCGATGTGAAGGAGCAGCAGCTTTACTCTGAGGTCCTCCCAGGTGACAAAGGTCCTCACCCTATCTCTAAGGGTGCACCCAGCCACCCTGCAGAGGAAACTCATTTCGGCCGCTTGTATCCGGGATCATGTCCTTTCCATCATGACCCAAAGCTCATGACCATAGGTGAGAGTAGGAACGTAGATCGACCGGTAAATCGAGAGCTCTGCCTTCGGCTCAGTTCCTTCTTCACCACAACAGATCGATACAACGACCACAATACTGCAGATGCTGCACCGATCCGTCTGTCGATCTCTTGCTCCATCCTTTCCTCACTTATGAACAAGACCCCAAGATACTTAAACTCCTCCACTTGAGGCAGGAGCTCTCTTCCGGACCCTGGCTGCGCCTAGAAATTCTATCCTTAAAAATTATGAACAGAACTGGTGACAAGGACAGCCCTGGTGGAGTCCAACATCCACCGGGAACAGGTCTGACTTACTGCCGGCAATGCAAACCAAGCTCCTGCTCTGGTCATACAAAGACCGGACAGCCCTTATCAGAGGGCCTCGGACCTCATACATCCCCCAAAGAATGCTACTAGGGACATGGTTGAGCACTTTCTCCAAATCCACAAAACACATGTGGACTGGATGGGCGAACTCCCATGAACCTTCAACCACCCGATAGAGGGCGTAGAGCTGGTCCACTGTTCTACGACCAGGACAAAAACCGCATTGTTCCTCCTGAATCCAAGGTTTAACTATTGGCTGAATTCTCCTCTCCAGCACCCTGGAATAGACTTTCCCAGAGAGGCTGAGGAGTGTGATCCCCCTGTAGTTATAACACACCCTCCGGGTCCCTCTTCTTAAAAAGAGGGACCACCACCCCAGTCTGCCAGTCCAGAGGTAGTGCCCCCAACCGCCACGCGATGTTGCAGAGACGTGTCAGCCACGACAGCCCCACAACATCCAGAGACTTGAGGTACTCAGGACGGATCTCATTCAATCCTGGTGCCTTGCCACCGAGGAGTGGATTTTTGACCACCTCAGTGACTTCAGCTTGGGTGATGAACGAGTCCACTTCCGAGTTCCCAGCCTTTGCTTCCTCAAAGGAAAGCGTTTCAGTGGGATTGAGGAGATCCTCAAAGTATTCCTTCCACCGTCGACAACCTCCCCAGTCGAGGTCAACAGCTCCCCACCTCCACTGTAAACAGTGTTGGCGAAGCACTGCTTCCCCCTCCTGAGGGGGAAGCAGTGTGGACTGTTTGCCAGAATTTCTTTGAGGCCGATCGATTGTCCTCCTCCATGGCCTCCCCAAACTGCTCCCAGACCCTGAGTTTTTGCATCTACAACTGGCCGGGCTGCGGCACAGTTGGCCTGCCGGTATCTGTTGGCTGCCTCAGGAGTCCCACGAGCCAGCCAGGCTCAATAGAAAAAGAAAAAGGAAACAGCTCCTGATAAAACATATTAAGTCTAAATTAGTAACACACAAAGTATTAGGAGCATTGAAACAGAGCCGGATCTATAACCTTTCTGTGGCCCTAAGCAAAATTCAGCTCAGGGGCCCTACTTTCAGATGTGTTTGTCTGGTCAGTCAAGTAATAAAAAAACTGAGATAGCCATGCTAGCTTTTGTTTTAACTGGATTGACCTAGTCTTTATGTTTTATTTAGTAAACATTTTATTGATTACATCTGTGTAGGCTTCAGTTTATTTAAACCAACTTTATATAATAATATTTAGCCCTTTTTCTAAATTAGGATACTTAATATTTTCAAGATTTACTGTAATGTAATGCTATAGGCTTCAAATAAGATAAACATACTATGGGCTGTTATAGCCTCTTTACAGTGGTGGACAGTAACAAGATAATTTTACTCGATAATTTTAAACTTTTTTTGATATCTTTGGATATCTTTTTTACTTTTACTTGAGTAAATCTTTAAATTCTCTAAGGAAGTAAAACTAGTTTTCATCCTATGTGGTGTAGTGGGTAGCACGTCTGACTTGCAATCCAAAGGTTCTGGATTTGAAACTCAAGTTAATTATACAGTCAATACTTTTTTTACTTTTACTTACTAAAAGTAACTAACATTTGTGTTAGTTACTTTTACTTCTATGTGAGTAATATTATTTTTGAAGTAACCATACTTTTACTTGAGTACAGATTTTAAGTACTTCGTCCATCACTGCCTATTTAAACATTCTGCGACCCTTTTAGGGCTCTGAACCATCATTTGAGAACCACTGTGTCAAACTCACTTACACTTAACAGATTCATGTTGTACCAAGATCAGTTATATATAGTTTGATGGTGGCTCCAAGTTAACACTCATAGAGATGGAGTTACATTTAATAACTATTACATACATCTCATGCAGCCTCTACACAGTTGCGTAGTCTGCATATAGCTATTAGTGAATGATGCTAACAGATAGATAAATGAGCTGACTGCTTCATAGTGACAGCAGTTTAAGCACTGAAATTATCAGAATGAGTCCGATGATGGTGTATGGGCTTTAGAAACACACAGGGGCACTTCCTGGTCTCACATATGTATGTAGAGCATTAAGACTGAGCATTTTCAGCTCTTGAGAAGGGCAGTGCCTCAGCATACAGGATTAGTCAAACATGTGTAAATGAAACAAAATATTATTCCAGGTATGTTTTTGAGATGGAAACAACATTATAACATTTAGCATAATAAGTTTTCCTAAATTACACCTTATTCTGTGCTTTATTTATCCAGGCATGGGGCTGGCACAAAGAGTACACTCTATTATGACCCCTTGTGGATTACAAAGCTTTTATTTCAGACACTTAGTGACAAATAAAAGAGTGTGTATGAACAATGTGGGGAAAAATTCAGGCTGAAAAAGTGGTGCTGAAACCTAAAAACATCTGTTCTCATAGTCCTAGACCAGTGTCAGGTGCTTTATCCACCTTATTTCACGTTTTAATGGTTGCCATGTGAAATTTTTATTTTAAAATATGATAATGGAAGACGACTAGATTATATTTTTATAACGCTAACTGTAGAAACAAATGTGAATATTTATTTTAATAATGTCAAGAGCTTTATTGCAGACTTTATAATATTATGGCATATTCATAATCTGCATTGTGTAAGTGGGAGCTGAAATCCTCCACACAGTACAGTATAATAGAGGCTGATGACATACCAGAGCCCTGAGACAGCGCTTGGATTAAATGTTTTCTTACCTCAACTGTACAAATCAAGACAAGTTCACACAGGTGCCACCCATCACACATCACACATCTGCACAAAATAACAACAGAGCAATGGATTTAAATGAATCCTCAAAATGTGACTTATTATGACAAGTTTGTTTAGCCACATCTTTGGCTCATGCATTCGACATTTAACATATTCAGAGCACTGTGAGAGATTTAACTCAACATACAGATATCATTTAGAACTGCGAGCTTCCAAACAATTGCTGGTGTCTCTGCAGGAGGAGCACAAACAATGGTTATTATCCCTATCCTGCATGTACTGGCCTGTCAAGGTTGGACAAGGTATGTTCAAGGTGTCAATCATCATAGTGTGGCAGTTAGCTGGAAGGGCATGTAAACAAACTCTATAGCTTTTTCCATGTAACTCAAGATGACACTTTGAGTTTGGATACAACACACTTAACTAACTGTACAGTGTGATAAGTGGAAATAGGTCTGATCCTGATTTAATTTTAAAGCTAAACTACACAACTTTTTCTTGAATCTGAGGAAAACCGATAATGAACTAATAATTCTTTAAACTGACTACAGTATTATGCTTTTTTGTATCTTTTTAAACCAATCTTGGTCGCCTCTAGAACAGCGGCACATTTTACAAACTTAAAAAACATTATCTGGCTAAAGTTATTAATAGGTACTCTACTGGTAACATAAAGAAAAAAGTGACCAGCAGAGGGCAGCAGAGTGCAGTGTTGCAGTATTTTGTACATAATCAAAGAAAAAGAGCTCTTCCCTTCCTTAAACCTTTTGCATGATTCCATTTTACTACAAAATGAAAAATGTCTGTGAGGAAACAGAGCAATCCAGAGGTTTGTGAGAGAGGTGGAGGTTTGTGGAAACAAGCAATTTGAGTCTTCAGAAACTCAACGCCAGAGAATACAGGATCACTCAAACAGCCACGAATGAAACAAAACACAACTCCAGGTATGTTTTTGATGAGGGGACATTATAACATGAGAGAAAGCTCCGAAAGTCTTTAAAAAAAATGCCATAAATAACTTATAAGCGTTATTACTAATGATTATATTATGCTGAAAACTCCATTAAAAGGCATTGTTGAGTTAGAAAGAAAGTGAAAGTATTTTACCGTTGGATAGAAAGAGAGGAAGCAAAGTGGATCCTCAATAATTATGGCCAATGCAAGACCTGAAGGGAGAAAATTGCTGTTTTGCAGCGTTCTAAAGCTAAACTCACAGCTACATGTTTAAGATACTTATAGATTTTTTTAAATATTTTTTATTCTTATTCAATAATATTACCCATGACAGAAGACAACAACAATACCGACAAATATAGGAGAGATAAAATAAAACAATGAAATAATTCCTCAACCTTTGGGCCTGAGGTGGGGTACACCCTGGACAATAGCCAGTTAGTTGCAAGAGACAACCATTCAGTGTACCATCCATGTAGACTACACTTGGAAAGCCCCTTTCTCCTTGCTGTGAGGCAGGAGTTGTGCTAACTGCTTTGCCACTCCCAGTACGACCATAAACGCCTCAAATGTGCCAGGATATCTTTGCTGACCGAAGCTGTTTCCTTTTGGATCCAGCTGCAGATTTTGGTTGTAAAAACAAACATCTAAAGACCACTATTAGCAAATGTTTCTATGTTAAATAATACATAATAAAATATCTCCACTGTTTTGTACATATCTGAGTCTATTCCCTGCAGATTTCTCCAAAACCCTCCCAGGGGTCACATTGTCTTCATGCATAATGTATATGTGTGTAAGAGGACCCAATTAGACTGGTGCTGCTCCTGCTGTGGCTCCACCAAAACGCCATAAACACAGGCCTTTGAAATGAATGCACCGGGGAATCAGCAGTGGCAAAGTCAACAGAGTGTAGGAATTTCTAATCTGCCTATTATAACTGGTGCGTACATCCAACTCTCTGGCTAGAGTTATACTGTAGGGGATTCCTGGTGTGTTAAAATGAGGAGTGGTGCATGATCCAGGGGGAGTTAGTGGTTTGTTTTAATGAATGCTCCACTGCACTTCCAGAGATCCAGACAGGAGGTGCTCTGGTGATTTATGTTGGGTTAGTGTGGGCTGGAATACCAAAGTGTGGCACTGTTTGTTTGGGTGATCAAGTGGTGCTGCTGTGGAATTGTGTACCAAAGCTGAACTAAAGTAAGGGTAAGGAAAAGTCTACTTTATCGCCCCAGTAGGAACATTTGTCTTTCTCCATTCTTCAATGCCACTGGGACAACTTGTCAGGGGCAGGGGTGTGACCACAATGTGCAGGGTCTGGGGACTGTTCTTCAGGTCTTGAGCCAGGATCCTGGTCAGAAGAACTTATCTGGAGGATTAGCCAATTGTGCATGTTTTAGGTTGATAGAGGAAACCAGAGCTACCATGGAGAAAATTCATCCAAACACAGGGAGAACATGCAAACTCCACACAGACAGGCCCCACACAGCCCAGGACCTTTTAGCGAGAGTGCTAACCACTTTGCCACCGTGCCAACTAAGATACTCAAATGCATGTAATCTTTAGGCTTTCACTTCTAATTATAGCTCAACTGATAATCAAATAAATCCATCTACTGAACAAAAAATATTCTTCTTGGGGGTACTAACAACAAAGTTCACTCAGACAGGGGCGTAGCATCAGGAAGTGCAGCCAGGGCAACAGCACTGAGGCCCAGGAATGTTAGGGGCCCCAGAGAGTGGCCTTTATTCATCCGTCCATCTATCTACATTAACTTATCCAGGACCAGGTCGCAGGAGCCAGGACCAGTCTAAGCAGGGACTCCCAGACTTCCCTCTCTCCAGACACTTCATCCAGCCCAAGTTGTTCCCAGGCCAGCAAAGAGACATAGTCCCTCCAGCAAAACCATAGGTCTTCCTCAGGGCCTTCTCCGGGGCAGCAGTAGGTCAGCTGGTAGAGATACTTGCTCACTTAACTGAAGGTTGGCAGTTCAAGCCTTGCCACAGGCATTGCATACTGTCATTGTGTCCTGGGCAAGACACTTCACTTCCCTTCCATCAGTCTGCCCCAGGGCAGCTGTGGCTACAGAAGTAGCTCACCACCACCGAGTGTGACTGAGGAGTAAATGAATAATGGACCAAACTGTAAAGCACTTTAAGGAGCTTGAGAAGCTTGTAAAGCGCAACATAAATCCAATCCATTATTTATTTATTATCCTCCCAGTGGGACATGCCCAGAAAACCTCTCCAGGGAGGTGTCCATGCAGCATCTAGAACAGATGCCCGAGCTACCTCACCTTTATTCACTTATAGTCATTAGTAGTCATAGTCAGCCCCCCCCCCCCCCCCCCCCCCACACCCCCCACACACACACACACACACACACCCCACCCCCCAACTAATTGCAGTTTTATTTATTAGAATTTCTCTGCAAAATATTTTAAGATAAATAAAATGAAACACAGTAACACAAATTGTAAAAATATATATATATATTTTAAACAAGATTTTCTTAAGATTATGAACAATAAGCTTGTTAAAATGAAGCTTCAGACTTTCGGGGCCCACTGTGAAAACCTGCTCTGGGACCCATCATTACCACATACACCACTGCACCCAGATAATCAGACACTACATTGTACAATGGCACTGTTATTTATTATGTCTGGGTCAAGGTCCTGGATCTTTCCATGGTCAGATAACATTTCTTGGGTGTTTTTTTTTTTTTTTACATTAAAAACAAGATCGTTTGTAGCACCAATCCTTAAAGCCCTTAAAAATGTCAGCTTCATACATGTACATATTTACATACTTATATTGTCAAATGTGCACTGCGCAAACGGTATCTATCTACATGTACACAGAGGGACAGTCATCCTGTACAGAAGGCAGAGAGTCGAGTGCGATAGGTGTTCACATACTGCCCTCTGGTGGACAACATTACTACCATTCCTTCATGATACAGGTTTCTAGATAAAAAGCGCAGTTAGTCATTGAAGAGAAGAACTTACCACATTGTCCTTGTTATAGTAAATTATATCTTACAATAATTTACAGAATATGAATGCAGTAAAAACAAGTGGCTTAAAATGTAATAAATTGTTCAGCTCTATACTACAAATAAATAAGCTGGTTAAAGGCAGAAATGTTATGTTATAATGGTTCCGGTTTTGAAGCCTGTGGAAGCCCACATAATGGCTAAGTGGACTCTGGACCTCCTTAAGTTACAGTGGGTTCTCTCCAGGTTCTCTGACTTCCTTGTGTGTTAGGTGAACTGCCATAGACCCTTAGTTGATGGAAAACACAAGAAGGTATCTTTACAATGCTCAGATTTTGTTTACTTGTAACTAAGCAGCCACTATGTTTAAAATGAATTCATGCACTCCTCCATTCTTTCAAGATACATGTGAATCCAACAGTGCAATAGACAGTGTTTGTGTTTTTTGTTTGTTTGTTTTATGGTTAGATAGTTTTGTCCTAAAAATTTGCTCAATGCATATCAATTACAAACTTTTCCTCTTGTCTGTCATTCAAGAAGTGCCCAGTAGAGGGAGTCATTGCAGCTTGAATCACTTGAGTTTACTTTTCGCTCTCACATGTGAACCAAAATTAGGTTTGGAGATCTCTACAATCAGACGTCTTTGTTTCCTATTTTATATCATGTAAACTTTTACAATTGTGATCAAAAGCTTATTTTATTTTAATGATTGATATGAGATTCTTTAAAGATGAAAGCGTATATAGTTAAATGACTTTGTATAAACGTTGGCTATTACTAAGAAATAATGTGAAAATAATTAAAAATTAAAAATGCATAAAAAGATTTTGTTTCTAATCAGTAATAATTTGTCTGCTAAATAATTTCAACACTATGAAAAGTTAACAGACACATAGATTTGTGATGTTTTTTAATTAGCGCCACACTTTGCAAGCAATTCACTGTTTACAAAAATCATACCTAAAGCCTGAGCAGATTTTTTTTTTTTTTTTTTTTCACAGACAGTTAATTTGCCAGCAAGAATGATTGCTGAACGAGTTACTTGTTTTGACAAAAATGCTTAAAACTTCATTCTTTTGTACAGTGTAGTCTGAACATCACAGTTTTATTTCAGGCCTCTGTGTCTGCAGTAGATTATCATTAACATAATCTTTTTAAGGACAAGCTCATGTTAATCAATTGATTAATGATGGAAATTACACCATCCACCACTAACACGTCATGCCACTCACAACAGATCTCTTACATAAGGTGTAGTCTGACTGATATCTTTCTATTACTTGAGCTTTTAAGGATTTTAATTAAAATAAATAAATGTAGACTCAGAAAAGTTCATTTTGAAGGCAGAAAATCTAAAGAGAGTAGAGACATTTAGGGCAAAATTTAGTTTTATATACTGTATCAAATGCAAGCTTAAGGTGAGCTTTCTTTACCGGCAAAACATCACAATAATGTTAACCAATGAATTTAGAATTAATGATAAAAAAACAAAAAAACTGCTGTCTCTGAACATGGGATTCAGTCAGTGCCAGAGCAATGTAAGCACATATACCAAACTGTGGTATGTGAACATAAAAAGACAAAAAAACAAAAACAAACTTGATTTGCAAACAGCCTGAATATATTTTAAAACTAGAATATAAATAAACATACAGTCATTGCCAAAACATACCATCTAGTGTTTAGCTAATTCATGTTTAGTAAAGAGTTAATTCTATAAACCTAATGTATGGTAGAGTTTAGTCTTTTATAAAAGTGAACTGGTGTTGCTCACTGAAAATGCTGATCATTTATTAACACATAGTTCACTTTAATGAGGAATAATTCACTGTAAGAGATTTGATTTGGTGTTTTCTGCTTACATACACTTGGAAAATGCATAGGGAGAACATGACTGGGGACAAAAGTGGTACAGGTCTGTGAAAAGTTTGGGAACCACTGTGCTATATTATTATTATTATTATTAATAGAGATCTAAAACAGACCTGTTCACGTGAGAATGTTAATATCTGAAAGTGTGCCTTATTTCTTTATTGGCCTACTCTGCTCTAATCTGAGCAAATGTATGCTAAACTACTTCAACAACACATTTGGTTTGTCTGATGGACTTGTGATGTTCATATCAAATAAATACATAAATTATATTAAGAAAAGTTGAAGCCAAAAAAGTGTATGTGACCTTCTTTCTAATTAAAAAAAGCAGCAGTGATTCTGGGGACCCAAAAGTGGGTTGTGGAACCATTTTCAGTCGGTTGCTGGCCTTTCCCAGGGCAAAAAAAAAAAAAAAGATAAAAAGTTTTATAATAATAAAAAATAAATTAAAAAGGTGGCAGTATGGAATATAGAGGAAATTAAATCCAGTTTGATAAAGTGACTGTTACACCTGTAAGGTTGAAGTGTGTTAAAGAGGCTGAAGTTACTGATGTTGTGTGAATGTAGAAAGGAATAGTTCCCTCTGGCAGTGCTGCTTGCTTGGTTTAACTTTAAATTTGTTCTGTTTTGTTCTGTTCTGTTGTTGGCAGAATGTGACAGTCTGACATTATACTGCCTCAGGTTCAAACTACACAGTGGGTTTATTCAATACATCTGATCAGGCCAAGTCACTTGGGGTTTTTTGGGTTGCAGCTTGTTGTTATAGAGTGATGGTGGGTCCCAAACCCAGACCAGCTGAGGACCACTAATCTACAGTGTATAGTAGAGTATATAAAATGTATATTTTCTTCAAAGGTAAACAACTGTTGTGTAAGTGCTTTGTCATTTCTTATCTGTTAACATTTGAGTTATGTGCTTTTTTTTTTTTTTTTTAGAAAAAATCAAAAAAATTTTGCTGCTCCACAATGTCACTGACGGCCTTTAGATTCTCAGCCCTCAGATTTCATTTTAAAAGTAGTAGTACTACTATTAGGACAGAAGTATCAATAACTTTCTTCTTGATTTAAGATTAAATCTGTTACTGTATTGTAAAAGTATAGATCCTCCTGGTCAAATATTACTCCAATACAAGTAAAAGTCGCTAAGTCAGATTTTTACTTGAGTAAAGTACTGGAGTATGTGCTTTCAAAAGTACTTAAGTTTTTTTTTTTGTGTGTGTGTGTTTTTTTTTTTTAAGTGGGTAAAAGTAAAGTAAGTACTTTAAAAGAAAAAAAAAATCACAATGTATTTCAAATGAGTGCAGTCACGAATTTTGAGTAAAATTTGTGCTACATTCGAGTCACAAATTTGCAGCTCCAAAAATATAGCTAAAATACAGTTCCATACATTTTGAAAACTATTACAGATGGATTTGTTGATATATTATTCCTAGTCAGGTTTATTGGGCATTACACTCCTAAAAACAAGGTGAAAACTGATTTTTTTTTTTTAAGGCTACTGGCAGTATTATCTAGTTTACTGAAACACAAAATAAGATTTCTATAATTCTCTCTTGTCTCACATCTGCAAAATAAACCAAGAATTTTAAATCTGGCTCCATCCAATATTCAGATCTTTTTTTGTTAGTTTTTTGTTTTGTTTTGTTTTTGTTTTTCATTTTGTGTGTTGTTGTTGTTGTTTTTCTAGATATATGCAGATTGGCACATTTTTCACAAAACTTGCAACTTGAAAAGTTTCACAGTGATATGTTTGTAAAAAAAAAAATCCCCATTCCCCATGTGTATTAGACATACCATATGTTCTATAATGGACTCATATTGTGTTTTATTTTGCTGTTGCTTTAGTGATCTTTTCCCTGTCTGAGTATAATTCTGATTGTTTAGGATGAAGTGCGTGTGACAAACTTTTCCAGGTCAGCCCATGAGTCACATCTGCGTTAGCTTGGGGCTAACTCTATCAGCGTAACGAGACTGTAATCATCTCTTTATCATTATTTAACATTAGGACTCTTTGATGTTGATGTTTTGGGTTTGGCGCTCCAAGCTTTTCACAGTGTCTCAGCCCACAGCAGATTCTCACAAGGACTCATGTAAACACAATCAACATTTCATCTCTCACATTATTGGTATTTACACATGCGTCTGATTCTGAAGGAGGAAAACAAACAGCATAGGTCACACCAGAGAAAACGGTTTATTTATTTAAGTATAATGTCAAAGGAATCATACAAAACAAGGATTATCAAGGATTTTAATAAACAAGAATGTTCAGCCGGTACCAGAAAGCATTGGCCAATCACATGTTCACATACATTCAGGTCTGTTTACCACATTAAAACAACAGCCACTCCTATTGGCTTAACCCTTGTGCCCCAGTCAGGACAAAAGTGTCATTTTCTAATTTTTATTTATTTATTTATTTATTTATTTATTTATTTATTTATTTATTTTTATAACTTTGCAGTGGTTCTAACTTTTTCTATGAAATGTGGCTCAGGTGTGTATTTTATCTCTAATGTTGATATTGATGTATAACGCAAATCTAATATTACTTCATTTTTACACTCTTTTATCCAAATCTGCGAACCTGTTAAGTGACAAAAGCGTCCTTGTCAACAAAACATCATAAAAAATGTATAGTCATATTTTTTTTACTTTTTTTTTGCATACATTTTTAACCAACTCCCGCTCTGATCAACGATATCAAATATTTAATTTTTTCAGAATTTTAACCTTTTTTATGCTAGTGTATGTAATAGCATCTACTTTTTTTTGTAAAAACAGATTTTTTTTTTTTTTCAATATTCTCAATACAAAGTGATTTTCTTAAAACTACACTGATTTAAATTTATTTGAGATATTTTTGTAGGAACAAAAAGTTACAACCACTTTTAATAGGTTTTAGGGGGGGCTGGTTTTTAGATCGTACATAGCACAGGAAAAAAATGATCACTAAAAATAAATAAAGGCTGTAATAACCCCTCTAAAAAAACACTTTGCTTTGAGAGTATCAAAATTTCAATTTCTGTTTTTATTTAGAAATTGAGATGCTATTACATACACTGGCATAGAAATGTTTTAAATTCTAAACATAATTAAATATTTGGTGTTTATGATCAGGGCACAAGTTGATTAAAAGATTTATGCAAAAAAGTTGAAAAAATATAAAAGTATACATTTTTTATGATGTTTTGTGAAGGGGGTCAATTAACAGTAACAACATAACTTTTTATAACTGGGGTATAAGGATTAAACTTCTAGCTCAGTGCTTTTATCTTTGCCTCTTGAAAAGTAGAGGAGTGGAAATGCATTGCCAGTATTTCCTGTTTTGTGGTTCTTTGTGTGAGCATTAGTGAATGTTTACAAGTGAAGAAGAGAGTCTTATTGTAATATGGACACAGACCTGAATGTGACTTGTGATTGGCTAAAGCTTTCTAGTACCAGCTGAACATAAACCAAAAGAGAGACGACAGAAGTACAAAGTATCTGTACTGAAGGAAAAGTACTGTTTAATAAGATAAAATAATATTAAATTAAATAAGAAGAAGTAAAAGTAGCCAACACAATTATTATGAGTGTAAAAAGTTTTAAATGTAAGCTTTACAAAGAACTTTTGAATGTTTTGTTTTTTGTTTTTTTTTGTAAAATTGGGACTTAAATGATTTTTCCAGAGAGCTGCTATAACCACATCCTTAGAATAGACCTACACAAGTCTGAGAATAAAGACCTCACATCAAGCTTGACCTGACCTTGGCCTTAGATAAATGTTTCCAGTTGGTCTGACTGAGTCTGGACTGGAAATGTCTGTGAAGAGAGAGGGCACTTTCAGAAAACCTAAAAATCAAAAGGTCACTCTCATTTGTATTAGATTTGTATTAGTGCTGCTGTAGATTTGTCATTGGCCTGTGAGAACTAGGCTGATTCCAATTGGACGAGGGTGGGCTCACGGCCTCTCTCATTGGTCAGCGGGCCGGTCTGTGTCCCGGTGTTTGACCACCTCACTTCCTGTTCTCAGAGGAGGTTGGTGTTTGTTAGAGCTGGTCCTGCTGCGGCCGTCTCAGAACAGCAGCAGAACTGTATGCTATATTTATAAGAGCATATTTATAAACACATTTGCATATATCAAGATGAAAAAGTTGTTTGAATTGGGGGCAATTTGCATTTGGTGAAACATATGGCAGAGCCGCGGAAGCCACGGGCCATGCCTTCATTACCCGATCTCCGTTTCATCAGCTCCCTGGCCTCCTGCTGAGCCCCCCCACGGCGGAGCCTTCTGTCCCTGAGGTTTAGTGACAGGGGACAATATGTCCCCAAGGTGAGGAGCCGGGAGAGCCGCGCCGCACCGCTACCAAATGATTATTTAATCACACTCTTCACTTTGGATCTGAGAGAGCAGAGAGCTACAAAGTGCTACTTATTACCCATTTGTTCAGCGCAGAGCGGGAGTAGACTCAGACTTACAGGAGAGCAGAGAGTGGAGGAGAGAGCAGAGACTTACAGGTGATCAGAACCATAGTCAAAGAGAGCGGGAAAGAGAGGAGTCTCAGACTTACAGGAGTACAGAGCCACACAGTCACAGAGAGCGGAGGAGAGAGTACACAAGCAGCTGCTGAGGACCAGAAGAAGCACACAGGTCTATAAAAACTGAGAGAACTCAGAGGGAACTCAGTCACCATATTAGTGAATTGTTCAGTGAAGTCGTTAATACACTGTCCAGCAACCAAAAGGCCAAATGGAATGCTCTATGTTTAAAACAAGAGAAAAAAGCATTTAGCCTGAACTTGAACAGGGCCAGGAGTAAAACACTGAAGGTAAGGTTTGGGAGTAGTATCAACCCATTGCTTTTACCGGAGGGCGGGACCTGGGAACATTCAACATCAGCTCGATATTGTACATTACCTCGATATAATATTGTCTCCCTCTCAAGACTGGCTTAAGATCAGCTCTGACTGTGACTGAGTCCAGAACACAGAGACAGGACTTCAGGAGAGGGACAGGTCAGACAGAAATGCTTGTGCCAGAGAGCCAGTGCTCCCCCTAGTGCCCACAATACTCCAAGCAAGTCTTATTCACAATGAACTGAAATGGTTCCTAGATCAAAGCAATGCATATTCACAACTTTATACATGTTTTGTTTATGAACATGTCACAACCTCTGTCTAAGCTGTTAAAGATGAATTTTATCCAAATGTACAACCCACAGATCACTGACAGCCAATAAGACAGAGGCTCTCATCCATAAACAGTAAGATTTAATCTATGTCAGTGTATATGGTCCTTATCTATGTAGTGTTAAATTTACTCTCTTTGGTGTCAGCATTTTAGTTGAGAGAATCAGAGACCATGAGTGACATCAACATGACAGAAACTGTGGGTGCAGTCTTCATTTTTCGCAATAGAAATACTATTTCCTGCTGTGTAGCAAAAAAGGCACTGTGTAGCTTTATGTAAAAAAAAAAAAAAAAAAGTTTTAAAAGAAAAGTATGTCCAGTTGATGCTGAAGTCATGTTTGTTTTTCTCTGAGTCATGGTTGGACCATGACCAATGTGGACTGGGTTCTGTTATATGTTATATATATGTCAGGAATATATACTTATCATCTTTTTAGTATGAGGGCAGCAAAGCAATGTTCGCTAGAGCAGTGATTCTCAACTAGTTGGTCGGGGCCCAAAAGTGGGTTGTGGAACCACTTTCAGAGGGTTGCTGGCCTTTTCCAGGGCAAAAAAAAAAAAAAAAAATAGATAAAAAGTTTAATAATAGTAAAAAATAAAATAAAAAGGTGGCAGTATGGAATATAGAGGAAATTAAATCCAGTTTGATAAAGTGACTGTTACACCTGTAAGGTTGAAGTGTGTTAAAGAGGCTGAAGTTACTGATGTTGTGTGAATGTAGAAAGGAATAGTTCCCTCTGGCAGTGCTGCTTGCTTGGTTTAACTTTAAATTTGTTCTGTTTTGTTCTGTTCTGTTGTTGGCAGAATGTGACAGTCTGACATTATACTGCCTCAGGTTCAAACTACACAGTGGGTTTATTCAATACATCTGATCCATTTTATTTGGAGGTCGCAGTTTGTCGTTATAGCGTGATGGTGGGTCTCAAACCCAGACCAGCTGAGAACCACTGCACTAGAGTGACATTGAAGAAATACTGAAGTTTTCAACCACTGCACATTCAGTGATGGGAGTGAGTGAATTAAAATGTCTTCCATTACATCAGCCATTCCCAAAGTCAGGAGTGTCACGGTCCCCCCTATATTTACCAAAATCCCATGCGGACCCCCAACAATACAACTTTCCTCAATCCCAAATTTTATTTTCATGTTCTACTCCATATATTTCTATGAAAACATTACAAAAGACACTGACTATTGGCTAAAAAGTGTTTTAAAGTTATAATTTTGAATCAAATACACTGTAAAAAACAAAACAAAAACTCAATAACTCAAGGCAAAGGATCCCTCAAGATTTCTGGGGCCAACTCAAATCTCAAGTTTTCCACACTTTCACTTATTTGTAATTTTTAAGTTTTTCTCTCTATCATTTACTCATCTTACAGCCAACTTACAGTGTTCAGAAAAAGTTATTATTTTGTTAAATGTAGTATATTTAGTTTTTATTATTATCACTAATACTTTTTGTGAACAGTGGAGTCAGTTGGCTGTAAGATGAGTTGGAAAAAATATAGATTTATTTTATTTTATTTATTTATTTAAAAGGGACAATGCACCATTAATGAACACCAGTAAAAAGAATACATGTGTAAATGCGCCGAAGTTAACGTACAGCTAATTTTCATTCGTAGTCCCTTGACATTTAAGACAGGACAAGACAAACAACAATTAAACAAAATTCAACAAGTCATAAAAATTTCACATTCCACGGGATCTAAAGTGCCTATTTATAAAGTGCATATGTGGTAGATAGTGAGTAAAACTTAAAATTTCAAGTTTTTAGATGTATGAATGTTAAATTTGGTGAGTAAAAAAAAATTGTTGTTGAAAACTTGAGATTTTGACTCTAAAACCTTGAGGGATCCTGTTGCCTTGAGTTTTTGCAGCATTGTTTTTTAGAGTGCATTTCAAACTCAATTTCTCAGTAGTCTGTAGGGTTATTGTATGGGAGCGGTTGGAGATGACACGCAGCTCTCAGTGGTCTGTCACGCTCAGTTTGTCTTTCTGTTTCCATACTGTGGATTATTTAGGTAGACATATTTAGAGACAGGTGGGGGGCGGGGTCACACAGGGCAGACTGGTCCAACCTGTCCACAAGCGCCTTGACTTGACCACCTTAGACATGACCACATCTCAGACCTGTGTAAAAGGCCTGTATTTCACCAAACTGCACCACATCAAAATTGTTGTTGTCCACTAGAAAAAGTAAAGCATAGGTAGAAAAAAATAAGACATTTTCCATACTTTTACATTATTTAAAGTTATAAAATATTGACCAAAACTATTTAAAAAAACAGAAAAGCATAATATGGGACCTTTAAGTTTATAAACCCAAACCATATGATTTATTTTAGTTCTAAATACTTCAGAAAAGGTTGACAAGGTTTTTATGTTATTTATGAACTATGACTATATTTTAAATTACTGTAAAGGTTAGTTTTTCTTGAGTTAGAAACTAATAATGGAGCAGATTAATGAAAGAATTGTTCAGTTGAATGACACAAGCGTGAAACTGGACTGAAATATTCATTATATATTTAATTTTTATTTTAAAAAAAGTGCTGGCCATTTGAAATTCCAATATGGCAGCCATTTTCCAACATGGTTTCCAAATAATGCCTAGACCCCCCCATATGGATATTTTTGCTACCTTTTTAAAGTGTTAAATTTTGTTACCTTGGTCCTTTACTAGTTCATAATCTTTTGTGTCAATTCTGTCCTGTTTGGTCGCAGGACCCCAAAAGCTTTTTTTCAAGTTTCAGACTGAATTGTGGGAGTCTAAATGTTGAGGAGCTATAGGTGCATACATTGTGACAGGATGTTGGAATCTGGTACACAATATCCTGACATGATAAGGATAACAGTTACATGATAGCATTATTGCACCAAATGTTATTCTTTATTCAAATATTAAACTTTTTAACCGGGAAAAGACCCAAAATGACCATTCCGCTGACATTTTTCCTCCACTAATGGTTTCATTCTGCCATGGTGTGATTAAAATGACTTCCTCACATGTAAACAGAACACTTCTCCAGTTCATTAGCTTCAGATTAAGCCCAAAATGACCTTCTGTATCTTAAACAGATCACTTGCTATAGCAGAAAATAATTTGCAAAATGATGTTTTCTGGAAATCTTTAAATGAACAACTATTGGATTTTACAGTGTAGTGTGTTGTTATTACAAAGTGTCATTATATGCACTGTTACAGCTACAGTTCTAAATATTCAAATTCTAATTCAAATGACAGGTTTTAAATATCAATATAACACACCTGATAGCCATTGTATATCTAATGACGTTTTTATTTCCATTGTGTTGATCTTAGCTGCGTCAGTGTGAGCCCATGTTCTTTGTGTGAGACAGTGCTGGTTTGTTTGTGGTTTAGTGGTGTGTAACTGACTGTGACTATTATTTAAACCTGATAACTGCCAGCTCAAAAATAACAAAAGACAGTCTGTGTTTCTTCTGTGTAATGAGAGGAGTATGTAGACCTTGGCTGGGATTTATGTAAATGCTGCGTGTAAATAATCTATGTAATATGTTTATTGTATCACTGTTGTAAACTTCAGACCAATTTAGGCTACTCTCTGATAATGCTGATGCACACAATCAATTCAACAAACTTGTTACATAAATCAATGACTGACAAAAAAAAAAAAAAGAAAAACATAAATCAAATATAGAGAAGTCAAGTAAAATGTGGATTGATATACCAGGGCTCTAGACTTTTGGTGACCCTCCAAATGACATATAATATAATAAAAATAAGAAATTAATTCATCCCAAATCAATGAACAAGGTCTATTGCAGCAAATGAACCAATAAATACATATTTTGAAGAATAAATAGGAATGAATAAACAAGTACAAAATAATAAATAAACCACAAACAAGATGTTACCTTTATCCTATGCTCTTTTTTCCACCCTTCAGCACCACTCCTAAATGTTCCATTTAAGTCTGTAATAATACCTGGGTTTAATATAAGTTTCAAATCAATATGAACACAAATGCCACTAGTAACTAAAAATGAAAACAGTATGCATCTTAATTGAATGTGGTCAGAAACTTTCTGATTATGTGGCCCCTCTATTGGTTGTGGCCCTAAACAATCACATAGAGCAGGGCTATTCAATAGACAGCCCGGGGGCCAGAAGCGGACCATCAGTCAAGTTGGACCGGCCCTCGGCTCATCTACCCATAATAAAAAAACAATCATTCAATAGCCATTAAACTGTACATACGGCAATTTGCTACACTTTGTGGCACTAAGGCCAGGAGCAGTAAAGGGAAATGTCAGGCCCACAGGACAATAACCTTCTGAATATTTGGCCCATAGGAAAATATAACAGCCCTGGCATAGAGTGTTTATGCCAGGAGCTGGCCTTGGATATTACGTAACGTTACGTTACTGCAAGACGTGATGTAAAGGCAGGGACAGTTGCTTGGTATTCTGAGGTGCAGTTAAGATTAAAGGGGCAATATTATGCAAAACATACTTTTCTGAACTTTTCCGCATGTTATAATTGTTGTTCTCTCATCAAAAACATATCTGGAGTTTTGTTTCATTCACGTCTGTTTGAGTAAACCTCAAACCTCTGGCACTAAAAAAAGCACAATATAGCCCCTTTAAGGCAGACCTTATTATCAGCAATGAGCAACCCCAGTGCAGTACCCAGAGACCCCTCTAGGTCTTGCTGGTCAGGAATACCTGGAGGATTTACCAATTGTGCATGCTGTTGTTTTTTTTACAATGAAAGGGTAGCTATCCTGTTATTGTAGATAAGCGGTGGGTTTGGAAACTATAGGTAACAGATTTCATTGTGAAGTAAAACTGCTTTCCTGGCTTTCCTTGTTATGGAGTTTTAAATGTATGTGTTACTTTCTTATTATAAAAACTACTGTATAAACCTGACTAGGTCCAACTAAAGAAACACTGCAATCTTAAAGAGGGTCCTTTAAATACTTTTATGACTAGACTATTATGCCAACTCAAATTTTCTGAGCTTTATAACATGTTATAATTTTCTTTCTCATTTGAGTAATCAATCAATCAATCAAACTTTATTTATAAAGCACTTTTCATACAGTAATGCAGCACAAAGTGCTTTACGTGGTAAAAAGCACTACCCCCACACCCACCCACCCAGCTCATTTATCTATCTGTTAGCTTCATGTTGCTAATGGCTATGCTAATTAGCCATTATTACCCTGCTCTGCCTATCTCCCACCGTTCAGTACAAGCACTCACAGATTCTAAAATGTGAAATATTAAACTACTAGATGAGTCCAAAAGCTTGTAAAAAAAGCATAATAGCAATACATGAAACGTCAAACCTAATCTTATTTAAAAATTACAAAAAAGATCTACTCATCTATAATTATATCATTAAAATAAATGCCGCTTTACATCTGTTATCATGTTGCTCCATATTTTCAGTACATATAGAGTTTCATAAGAGTTATAGTTATGGGCAGATATGGCAGCGTGTTGCGTAAGTAGCTAGCGCCTGTAGAAGCACTGCGCTTAATGTGAGGCCAATACAAACCTGGCTCCTCGGCTAAGTAAACACACCATTCAAATACTGGTTTAATTAATATCCTTTTATGGTAATTATTTCATCTGAGCCAATAAATAGTCATTTTTGCAGCGCCTTTCTCCCTCGGTGTAAGCCCAATATTATTTCTGCCGCCGAGCTGAACCCGAGACGGGGCAAACAGGAAGAGCTCGTCATTAGCGCCACACGTCGGAGCATCCAGGGCCTTTAATAAGTAATGACTGCCCGAGATCACAGGAACCTCGCTCGCAACAAAACAACTTAAGATCGGGCCTTTGATACGGACGCTTAATAATTCAATGTGTGTAATTACTGCGTTACAGGAAAGCACAATGGCGGCGGGAGGAGGCGGGGGGGTAGGTGGGTGGAGGGGGGCGGTTACGGGGGCAATTAGGGGAGCAGAGCATCGGGGTCAGCACATCAACAAGCGTTATGACTTACAGGTTGGTGCAAACTTCTGTCACATCTGCACTTCCACTTTTAATAATGCACTTCTAGACAGGTTTAAAAGTTATTGCCCTTTTGTGTTTTTCGGTGTGAGGACTATTATATAAGTGCAGTCCTCCACCAAGGCATAATAGTAATAACAACAATAATAATAATAATGCATTGCACCTTTCTAGATACACAAAGCGCTAAGCAATTCCTGGATTGAGACCAAAAACATTTTGGTCTTGATCCATATCACAGTTTATTCTTTTTTCTCATTCATGACCTTTTTCTGAACATTTGATAAAAAACATTTAAAACTTAACCCAGAAGGAAGGTCTAAGGTCAGAAGATGTCCTGGGACAATTTAGATTAGTTGTTGATGTTTGATTGTGTGACTGTTTGTTAATGTCTATTTCTCTAAAACCCATTGAGATGACTGTTGTTGTGATACTGGACTTTATAAATAAAATTGAATTGAGCTGAATGAACCTTCTTGGTGGAGGTAAATATGGGGGTCACGTGATCAATCCAAAATGACTGCTTTTCTGTTGTTGTCAGACCAGTTCCTCTTTATATGCCGTACGTTTGCACTGAAAACTAATTTTAGTCTGACCAGTTAGACGGTGTTCAGTTAGTGTGTGGACTTTACAGACTTTTTGATGACTGGCATATGTATTTGACAGCTCTATTGGCTTTGCTATCAGCCAGGTCAGTGGGACAACATTTGTCCTCAGGTAGAACAGGTGTAGTGCCTGCTGCTGTCCTACCGTTTGTTAAAACTCTTTCACCACCAATGACAGGTATGTTCTGTCAGTTTGTGTTTTCATTGGTAAAGGATACAGGGGGTTGTTGTGCACAGCACAGTTGTACAGTGTTTAGTACAGTACTAGCTACATGAAAATCAACAGAAGAAGAAGCTTCTGGACAGAATGCAAAATTTTACAAAGAAACGTTTTATAAAAATGCATTTTTCTCAGCTTTTTCTCTGTCTGAAAATGTCAGAAAACCATCTTTCAACTGTTGATAAAAAAGAACAAATGCCCTTAGAATAATATTCTTTTTTTAATGAAAGAAGAGAATTTCTTCTTTTTTGGTATTTAAACTTTAAATAAAACTATAGCACAATATTTTCTGTGGGGCAGCAAAGATTGTTGAAAATGACCAAAAACACTGGCACTGGCTGGCAACTTTTTGAGAAAATGCTGGCAGTTAAAGAGTTAATGTCAGACCTGTTGATTCCTTACCAAGAAGGAGGATCTAAGGACAGGGACTGTCCTGGGACGTCTATTTGTCTGTTTGATTGTATATTTTTGTCTTTTCCTGTAAAGTCCTAAAATAAATGGGATAGAATTGAAAGTATCCACCATCAAACAACATTATTATGTTATATATTTTAACATTCCAGATGCTCAATACAAGCAGCAGTGTGACATGTATAGTACTTTAAACATAAATCAATGTACTCAAGTACATTAACAGTCCTAGACACATTTATAGTGTGTCTGTCCTGAGAGATCATCTCTCCTTAAATGTGGTCTCCATAAGCTTTCTTCTTTTTCCCCCCACAGCTGAGTTTATCCTTATCAAGAAGGAAGGTCTAAGGACAGGGGATGTCCTGGGACTGTTTAGTTTAGTAATTGTTTATGCTTGTTTATGTTTGATTGTGTGCTTATGTTTTTGTCTGTTTATATTGTTTGTGTGTGCCTATTTCTGTAAAGCCCTTTGAGATGACTGCGGTTGTGATGTTGGGCTCTTTAAATAAAAGTGAATTGAATTGAATGATGTGCACATATTTATATAGATGTTAGTATAAAACCTAATAAAAATGAACTGAATTGAATTAAATGCATATAAAATTACATATAATGACATTGTTAAACATTTTATCAGTTTCATAGTTGACTAAACAAGGGTTCAAACCCAAACAGTGTTCTCATGACCATAGGTTCACTCCTCCCACTATACAAAAATATATATAAAGATATATTAGGTTTTACTATAGGTATGTTATTTTTGGGAAAAGCTTGTGGTTCTCTTACAGTCTCTAAGTTATACTCCAGGGGTTAAGTTATTAAGTTATTTTAGTATTACCTGTATCTTCTCATTCTCTTCATGTGACATTGCCTGATTGTTCTGCCGCCGGTGTGCAGTCTAACCGCTCTAACCACATCCTCGGCCCTGCTGCGAGCTTGCAAACTTCCTCACATTTGCGTCTCCATTGTTCCCGGGACCTCCATTCACACTAGCCAAATGTGGAGGTTGCCCATTTGCAACTCAAAACTAGCCAGATCACTGCTAAATGCAATCACTCTATTTGTCAACCCACATTCGACTTCCACAATCGCAAGCCTCTGACTTCTCTCTCTCGCAAAATCGCTCCTCTCACCGCCCTCCGCTCCCCTTTTGACGGAGAAGGCCATTCACGGCATTTGGCGGCCATTGTCGGCAGCTAAATGACTAATCATAACGTCATTGATGTGTGCGGAAAAAAAAAAAAGCAAAAAGCCACTACATGTGACAACCTTTGCTCCCCATCCAGAGAGAAGAGTTAATTTGATGGTGATAGCAGCTCGAAGAACCTTTTCAGGCCAGAGGGAGCAGCTGTGGTAGAGCCGGGATGAGCCAGGAGGAGGAGGAGGAGGAGGGGGGTGAGGCGGGGCAGAGAGGGGGGGGTGAGCGGTCCCAACTCAAGAGCCCTTATTATGGATCCATTTTGAGGCCGAGGAGGTGCTGCTGAATGGGCCTGGATTGCGCTCATTCCTCCGCAGGCCCTCAGAGCGGCACGTGGGCTCAGGGCCAGACAGAGGAGAGCTGAGAGGGGGGCAAAAATAAAACCGCTTCAGACCAAATGGTACAATCGAGTTTGAGTCACCAAGAGGATTGCATTGGCAGGGTGTCTCTTACTGGTGTGTGTGGTAGAACCTTCCAGGAGGAGGGTGCCAACCTCGCCCAGACTACCTAGACAGGTAGACGAGATCAGGACGACAAACTGAACAGTAAAACTTAAAAGATTAGGGGGCAGAGGAAGGTTTTGTCTGCTCCTATCGTTTGGGGACCTTAGATGCATAAACCACCTTCTCCCACTGACTTTGGCCTTGCCAGGGCGGTGCAATTCCCCAGCTATTTTTTGTCCAGATTTCTGTAACATCATTGGTCCATTGTCTTCTAGCCATCTTCCATTGATTCCACCCAGGGCCAGCTCTAGTGTTTTAGTGGCCCTAAACAAGATTTTGCTTGTGTCCTTATTTTCTGCAAGTGCAAACACCACGTAACACGCACATCTTTTTTCTTTTCTTTTTTTTTTTTTGACCTTTATTTAACCAGGAAAGTCCCACGGAGATCCACAGTCTCTTTTGCAGGGGAGTCCTGGAGGAAACCTTCATAGATGTGGGGAGAACATGCAAAGTCCACGCAGGAAGGCTTCGTTGAATTGAATCTGGGACTTTCTAGCTGTGAGGCAGGAGTGTTAACCACTATGCCACCGTGCCGTCCATATGACACACATATAATAGACAAGGACAAATTAACCCTATTTGGATGAGATTTATAATGGCAAATGATCAAATAGAAACATCTTTGTGTTGCTCCCAGATCTGTGCCCCTGATGTATTAAAAGGAGATATTTTTTACTAGGGATAATATAAAGCAGGGGGTTCTGTGAGTCCTCCTCCAGGCAATTTTGAACAAAACAGATGTTATTTCTTGTATTCTGTTGCATTTTAGATGATGAAAAATATTTTCAGCTCTCACTACATTATAGTAAAAAAATATACAAATTTTGGTTTTACTTCTCTCCAAAATTCAGAACAAAACACTATTATAACAACTGTTACATTTTAAACATGAGCTGCTGTTCTACAGACCAAGGCATAAATCAGACTATCTGGGCATTAACTTTTGTTTTTCTGACCAAGTTTCTATTTTAATAGTTCCCTAAAACCCAGTGGGGCCCCAGTCCCAGATACAGCTCTGTTCCTCCCCAGCACAGAAATGCAGTCTCTGAGCCTTCAGTCTCATCACACTGAGCTGTGGACAGAGGCTCCAGAAAACACTACAGGCTACGAAAACTTCCTTTAGGGCATCTGGACTTGTTTTTTATAGTGCATTTATATTGTGAGAAGTATGTTGCCTCCGCGCTTTGGATTACGTTGTGAGTAACAGCTTATTTCAAAGTCCTGTTCATGAACAGATCTCTGAGAATATGAGGTTGATTGTCAACAAACAAAAACCCGAGAAAGATTGCAAAGTGTAGCTCACATTTATGAGGTGAAAAAATGTCCTAGCATCCATAATTTCTCACTATGTTCTGTGATTGCCCAGGCTCATTATGCCAGCAGTTTACATTACTCACTGTGCGCTGGGACAGGGCAGAGGCAGTCGCCCCCCAGTTGTTCAGTGCCCTTCACATATAAACTATGCCATGGGCCACCTCTGACCGCTGTTCAGACCTTTCTGATCATGTGACTCCTCTAATCGTTGTGGCCTTAAACAACTGCATGGAGCATTTATGTCAGGAGCCAGCCCTGACTCTACCTCAAAGGATGTAGGTGCAGACGTTTTGGGTGCCGATGAAATGGCCAAAGTACTGCCACTTGTGTTTCCACCCCATCCCTGTCTCCTCCAGGACAGCTCATTTGCCCATTGGCTTGTCCAACTCGTCCTCTGGCTAGTCCTCTGAATGCATCTGTAGCACGTGGTCTCGAAAGCTGACAATCTGTTGATATCAGCAGCACTTAGGCTCCATGTCTGTGAGTTGTTCAGCGCCACAGCCTACACTGGTGTCCTCAGAAGCTTTAACTAAGCCCTTTCCACAATATGTGAAGTGACCTGAGGGCAGTTGTGAACAGTAACTAGATACTTTTACTTAAGTAGTTTACTTAAGTCAATTTTTTGAAGAGAAAGTACTTTCTGAGTACATTTTGTAGAACACACTTTCACTTTTACTTGAGTACATTTTAGATTATTTTAGTTTAATTTTTACTTGAGTTAAATCTTTGTTGGGTGCTTTTACTTCAACTGAAGTAATATTATTTTTGAAGTAACAGTACTTTTACTTGAGTACAGCTTTTGAGTACTTTGTCTACCACTCCCTGAGGGCCAGCCAGGCTCTGATTTCAAGTCTTTCGTCCGCTGTTGCTGAGTATCTATGGGTCCCGAATCCTCTCCTGACTGGTTTAATCAAGAGTTTTTGTTCTCCTGCAAGATTCTCACTGTAGATAATATAAAAGATTCAATTCCTCTGTCTCCAAGACATTTTTGACATTCTGCTGTTGAGAAGATCCAAGACCATGGGTGACATCAACATGGCTGAAATGGTAAAGCAGTCTTTTTTATATTTAGAAGTTCTTTACATCTCAGACTGACAATTCTTGTGAAGCACTTTAAGTACATTTACACTTCTGTTAGAGGTTATGGTGAGAGATATAACTTTTCCATGTGATGACACAGAATTTGACCTCTGTAGTAAAAGTTGGTAGTTTAACTAAAAGAGAAATATCTTTTTAAAGGTAAACAAGGTGCACATCTTTATAGGACAGAGCGTGTAATGCTCGCCAAACATAAAGCAGAAGAACTCCAGCACACTGTTTAACTTGCAACATAATAAATCAGACAAAGCAACGTTTCGGAACTCAGCCTTCATCAGGCAAACATGTAGTCAAAGAAAAAAGTCTAATAAAAACAAGTCTTATACTAACTCAGAATTTATTAATATACCAATGACAATTATCTCAAACAATTTTTGCTTCTGCCAAGGAGGTTGTGTTTTTGTTAGTATGGTTGGTCTGTTAGCAATAGCACTCAAAACGTAATGGTCAGGCTTTGATGAGATTTTGGGAAAGTGCCAAGGAAATAATTTATTTTTGGTTGTGGATCTGAAACACAGTACAGATCTAAATATTTCTGAAAGAATTTTGCACCATTGTACAGCCACAAGGGGTCAGTAAAGGAACAAACTATTTTCAGGGGATTTTTTATTGTGACATATTGTCAGATATACAGGCTTTCTCTTTTAATGAATAAAGCATTTACTCATGAACTAGAAGATTCCTGCTTTGAGTTCTTGTCTGAGCAATATATCTTTACCATTGCAAAACAGGGCCTTGGTAGATGTTTTTGCTCACTTTTTTCTATTGTTCCTCCATGTAAGCAGAAGTAACCACTGCTAGAAAAGAGACTTTCTGTAGGAATCAGATGTTAAACAGTTGTGGAGACCAACAGCCAATGGGAGCATCCCTATTTCAAGAGCCCCTTACATGTGAGTGTTAGCTTGGTCAAGACTTGCTGTCTTGGCCTGTTATTTAGTGTGAGACAGTTTTAGTTGTTGGTTTATCATAGAATACGGTTTTAGAAAGTTGGTCAAAAGTTTTATACATTCCTATATTCCTATGCTCTCCTTAGTGACAATTGTTCACCATCAGTCCGAGTCTATCATAGGGTTAGGGTTACCTTTGTGTTCCACCCTTTGGGCCCTGTGGTCTACAGTGGGACAGGATGGATATGGTGCGCTGATATCTCCTCAGAGTAGTCTCAGTGACAGTGAGAGTCTGAGAGCTGCTGCAGCCCAGAGCGAGAGAGTGAGGGCGCTAATTAGCAGCTGGTGGATCTGAGCTGCATTAATTGTAGGTCTGCCCGGGGCTGAGACACTGATCAGAGTGGCACAGGAGCCTGACCCTGATTACCCCCCCCTCCCCACACACACACACCCCCCTCCCCCAGTGGAGAGAGGGGGGTGTGAGGGCTCACTCTGGGCCTATGGAGCATCTCTGGAGCCACCTGGTCCTCGTGGCTCTGAGACTAAGCTGAGCGGTTCTGAGGCTGAGGTAGAGCAGTGAGGAGGGGGGCTTCAGGGGGCCCTAGACCCCCTCCTCCTACTCCTCTGCTCGTTTACATATCTCCAAAAGATGTAATTGAATTAAATAAAGCTTTCCTCTGGGGCAGCTGCCACAGCTGCTGTTTGTGGCGTGTCAAAAGGCCCGCCGCTCCGAGAGCTCTTACATATGCTCCAAATTAGCAGGTCACACGGCGGACGCCGATGACAGGCCACGCTGCCAACACCACCGGGGGCCACAGCTGTGAGCAATTCACTGCACAGGGGGCCCTCAGGGGCCTGATTATGAAGGGGCAGTGCACGTGCTCGTGCACACTCTCACAGGCATGTGGACACACGTACACTTTATCATGTCTGCACCCTCTGGGTCAGAGAGGAGTTAACGACTGGTTTAGAGGAATCTGCATATACATAACAACAGGTAGGGACAGAGGACAGAGCACACTGAGTTACCTCTAAACTGGAGGAAACAGAAGAGACACTCTCATGTTGCTTATTAAGTCACAAAGTCATTATTAATTATACCTCACTGTTTGTTCCTAAATGTGTACAGCGTATGAACAAATCCATATCAAACCATAGAAAAATATTGACACAGTGATACAGCAGTGATGGAGCAGTGCTGTGGTGTTTGGAGCCAGGCGTCCTGATGTCAACACTTCTCTTGAGCTATGATCCAGTGATGTGCTGTCAAACGCTAATCAGCCTCAACAATCACCTAATGGCACGTCACTCAAGGTCTGCCGGGCAATTATCAGCATTTGCATGGCTCTGAATGGTGTTTATGACAAATGCGCCCGTCTTAATTGCTTGTCTGTTTTCCTTAAGGCGTGTTGGGGTGAGAGGATGTCATTAACAGACGTGGGCCTAGTGCTGGCATCGCTCTGGATAAGTATATGATGCATGTCTGTAAATATGATATAGTAGAAATGAAGCAGACTCAAGCTATCAGCAGCCGAGGGTTAAAGGATTTGAGTTGAAACTTGATGCTTTCAAAGACTAGATATCTTCACCAACCCATTACAGTCCACACTGGAGTCAGGCAGTGATCCAGAGCACACCAAAAACTTTCCATATCAAAGTTTCATGAAAATCCGTCTGTAACATTCTGAGTTGTGTTCATAGAAAAAACTGACCCTGACATGGCTTTTAACCCAATGTCTCCTCAAAAATGCTGTATGCTGAGGCCGTCCCCTTCTCAAGATATGAAAATGCTCGGTCTCACAGCTCTGATCATCAGAGCTTAAATTGCCGTCACTATGAAGCAGTCAGCTCATTTATCTATCTGTCATGCTATATAACCACTTTATGCTCTATTCATTCCTCACTGTTGCCAGCAGGGGGCGACAGACACCTAATCCAAGCATTCTCTGCAAAGTCAAAGTAACAGCTCCACAAAAGAAGACATTTTTTCTATATATATATATATATATATACATTGTTTTTAAGTAATAAAACTAAAATACTAATACTAATAAAATACAAATGCAAAGGTGGCCAAAATTATTTTTAAAAAGAATAATATGGAACTTTATGTGTCAAGATTTTGTATTTTTTACTTTAAAGTATGTTTTTCATGATTAAAACTTTTGTATTATATGTTGTGATGTCCCATAGTAAGTAAGTACCGCCTGGTAAACACATGCATTGTAATCATTTTGTTTACACTGTGTGACAACAGAATCTGATGTAGATCTGACCATATATATATATATATATATATATATATATATATATATATATATATATATATATATATATATATATATATATATATATATATATATATACATATGCACCTGTCTTATATATGTATATGTATAATTTAAAATATGAGTTATATGTGGTTTGACCTGTGCGGCATAACTTCCAATTTCAAACACAGCTTGACTTGCAACCGAAGTAATGCAGCCTTTGATTGACCTGGATTGAAAGTGAACCAGCTTCATCATAAGGAGAATATAAACCAGCTCTCTTACCAGTTCAGTGAGAAAGCCTCTTGGATAAGAGGTGAAACGTCTTCAACTTTAAAAAATCCAATCCAGATGACTGATTTTTTACCTTTTTGTTGCGATGCAATTACCCTGGACGAGTGAGAGTGTTCACAGACAGCTTCATCAAACTGAAAACGCTGGGTTAATTCTAGAATAAATTTTGTAACCCTCTAATCCAGCCTCAGATCCATATTAAGTGAATGCACAGTACTTGTAACCAGGTGGACAGAGCGGTGTGTCCTGGTTCGGATCTGTCCCGTGGCTCTCAAAGCCTGTGACTCAGCTGTTTGTGTGCGTCTGAGGAATAATGGATGTGAAGGCACACCAAACAAGGCCTTTAAAAATGCATGCGCCCCCACCCCACCCCCCTGCTGCCCAATAGAGCTATCAGTGCGCCTGTTATCTGGGACCCCCAGGTAGAAAATGGTAATGATAGCACTTAACATGGCTGCACATATGGAGGGAAAATGGAAATGCCAACAGCACCTCAACTATAAAGCAAATCAAATTGAAATATTAATCTTCTGATTAATATAACATTATGAGAGCCCATTCTCTTTGTTGTTAAACAACAAAGGCTTGCAAAATAAGCAACAGCCTAAGAGGTAAGGGGTTTAGCAGAGTCCCACAGAGGTGCTCGAGCCCCTTCAAACATCATTACTCTGCATAATGTATTCCCTTCCACTGTGCTGAGATCTGATATTGATGTTTACTCATTTATTTTTTAATTAACGTTGGTTGTTAATGAATTCTTTGATGAGAGGCATTTTGTAAATCATTATCTTTGGAAGAAGGGAAATGCCGCGGCCCTGGAATAAAGTGCTGGTGTGAGGGAAAAGTTCTTCTCCAGCAGGTCACTGTTTCAAGTGTGTTCTCTGGTGTGGCTCTGGAGGGACTGGGACGTCGGCAGGGACCACCGCGCTGAATGTGGGACTGAGGTAATTACAGGAATCTTACTCAGGGCCCAGCTCCAGTGGGAGGGGCTCACAGTGGAGCTGGGGCCCACGGTGGAGCTCTGTCCTTCCCCTCTTTATTATTGATCAGGGGGTGTCACGGAGGACACACAGCGAGCTCTGAGGAGGACAAAGTTTGTTCAGCACAGCACTTTACTTCAGAGATGATGTGATGACTTCTGAGATAAACACTCTGAAGGAGGTGTGCAGTTTTTTTTCGCTATATTTTCATCAACCAGTAGAAAAAATTAAATTGCAGCCAGCACAGCACTAATAAACTTTACATTCTCTTTATATACAATCAATATATCGTCAGGAAATACGCTGCACAGCTTTTTTCAGGTGTTTTAAAAATATTTTGGACACCTATGCATTAGTATTTCACATTTTAGAACTTAAAATAATAATAATAATAATGTTTGATTAAAACATCTTTCATAAAACATGATAAATGATTATAAATCAACTTTTTTTTACTTTTAACCGTTATATTGTTGTTTCCACCTGGCGTAGTATTTTGTTTAATTCACGCATGTTCTGGCCTCAGCATCCATCCCCTTCTGAAGAGCTGAAAATGCTCGGTCTCACAGCTCTACATTGACAAGGAAGTGCTCCTGTGCGTTTCCAAAGCCCATACACCATCACTGGACTCATTCTGATCATTTCAGTGCTTAAATTACAGTCACTACAAAGCAGTCAGCTCATTTATCTAGCTGTTAGCATCACGTTGCTAATAGCTGTGTTTTTGCCATTTTATGCTCTAACCAGTCTCCACTGTTGCCAGCAGGGGGCGTAAAGACACCTAATCCAAGCGTTCACTGCAAAACAGCTCCCCAAAAGAAGATGTTTTTCTGCATTAGTTTAAGTTATAAATACTAAAGCAAAGGTGTCCCAAACTCTTTCAAAAGCCTGAAAAAAGCATAATACAGGTACTTTAAATATTCACAGACACAGATGTGTCATATTCCGTACAACTGTTGTTTACCCATAGTGTACATTAAAATCATATATGTTTTATATGTGATTTAATTTAGAAAAAAAGTCACAAGTTTTTTTGGGCTCCAACTTTTCATTTCTTATTGGAATGGTACAGCACTTTTTGGCACTGACTGAATCCCATGTTCTGAGTTAGGAGTTTGTTTTCAAAAGTGTTTGCTAAATCTATTGTCATTTTTGGCAGTAAAGAAAGCGCATAATAAGTTTTCATTTGATTTATGAAACTTGGGCTAGGGTGACCAGATTTTCAAACCTAAAAACTGGAACACAATTTTTCATTAATCATAATGCATTTGAACTTAACCATGACAAAAAAGCCTCTCATATACTTAAAGAACATAATGAGAGGGCTTAAATTTGAAATTTTAGTGGCAATTTATTAAAAAATGACATGATAAATAATTTTAGCGACAAAAGTCTTTAAACAATGTGTTTTTTTAGTGTCCTGTGCTTTTCTTTTCTTTTCTTTTAAATGGGGATAACTGGGACATAGTCTGTTCAAATCTGGGACATATGAGTGTTTTTACAGATATTTGTTGGACAGGGGACAAGGAGCCTCAAACTGGGACTGTCCCGGTTAAATAGGGACATCCCAAAATATCACTACAGTGTTTAGATTCTCAGCCCTTGACGTAGAACTAACCCTAGCCTTCCCTTTCAAATGCCAGCTCAGTGAAGAAGAGTATGGAGAGTGGTGTGCAAATTCCCATGACTATTAGTTTATTTACTGCAGTTATGAAAACATGATTTGAATATTAGTTTATTCAAAACCTCCTCCAGGAATAAAGATGTTACACACAGAATGGTCAGAGGGGAAAATCATCATTCACCAGCAGCATCTGTCTGCTGTGTGACCCTGTACACTGTAAAAAATCAATAGTTGCCTTCGTTAAAATGACTTGATTTCAGATTATTAATCTTGATTTGAGTATTTTTTTTTATTAGATTAGATTTATTTACTAATAGGCTAGATTGTCAGAAACAAGACAGAAGAAGCTTGAAACAAGTCAAATAATCTAGCCTATTAGTAAATTAATCTAATCTAGGAAAAAAAAAACTCAACAAAATTAACATTAATAATCTGAAATCAAGTAATTTTAATTAATGCCAATATTAATTTGTTACAGTTTAGGCAAGTGTGTGACCCTGTAGGTGAGTGTGTGACCCTGTAGGTGAGTGTGTGACCCTGTAGGTGAGTGTGTGACCCTGTAGGTGAGTGTGTGACTCTGTAGGTGAGTGTGTGACTCTGTATGTGAGTGTATGACTCTGTAGGTGAGTGTGTGACTCTGTAACTCTGTAGGTCAGTGTGTGACTCTGTAGGTGAGTGTATGACTCTGTAGGTGAGTGTGTGACTCTGTAGGTGAGTGTATGACTCTGTAGGTGAGTGTGTGACCCTGTAGGTGAGTGTGTGACTCTGTATGTGAGTGTATGACTCTGTAGGTGAGTGTGTGACCCTGTAGGTGAGTGTGTGACTCTGTAACTCTGTAGGTCAGTGTGTGACTCTGTAGGTGAGTGTGTGACTCTATAACTCTGTAGGTCAGTGTGTGACTCTGTAGGTGAGTGTGTGACTCTATAACTCTGTAGGTCAGTGTGTGACTCTGTAGGTGAGTGTATGACCCTGTAGGTTAGTGTGTGACTCTGTAGGTCAGTGTGTGACCCTGTAGGTTAGTATGTGACCCTGTAGGCAAGTGTGTGACTCTGTAGGGGATTGTGTGACCATGTAGGCGAGTGTAGGACCCTGTAGGCAAGTGTGTGACCCTGTAGGTGAGTGTGTGACTCTGTAAGTCAGTGTGTGACCCTGTAGGTGAATGTGTGACTCTGTAGGTCAGTGTGTGACCCTGTAGGTTAGTATGTGACCCTGTAGGCAAGTGTGTGACCCTGTAGGTTAGTATGTGACCCTGTAGGCAAGTGTGTGACCCTGTAGGTTAGTATGTGACCCTGTAGGCAAGTGTGTGACCCTGTAGGTTAGTATGTGACCCTGTAGGCAAGTGTGTGACCCTGTAGGTTAGTATGTGACCCTGTAGGCAAGTGTGTGACCCTGTAGGTTAGTATGTGACCCTGTAGGTTAGTATGTGACCCTGTAGGCAAGTGTGTGACCCTGTAGGTTAGTATGTGACCCTGTAGGCAAGTGTGTGACCCTGTAGGTGAGTGTGTGACTCTGTAGGTCAGTGTGTGACCCTGTAGGTTAGTATGTGACCCTGTAGGCAAGTGTGTGACCCTGTAGGTTAGTATGTGACCCTGTAGGCAAGTGTGTGACCCTGTAGGTTAGTATGTGACCCTGTAGGTTAGTATGTGACCCTGTAGGCAAGTGTGTGACCCTGTAGGTTAGTATGTGACCCTGTAGGCAAGTGTGTGACCCTGTAGGTGAGTGTGTGACTCTGTAGGTCAGTGTGTGACCCTGTAGGTTAGTATGTGACCCTGTAGGCAAGTGTGTGACCCTGTAGGTTAGTATGTGACCCTGTAGGCAAGTGTGTGTTGGTGTGTGACCCTCAAGGCTAGCCCCCCTGTGAGCCCTGGAACAGTTGGCTCCTGAAGAGTCCCGGTCCCCTCCCACCTGGAGCCAGAGCTGGACCCGCTCCATGTCTTGGCAGGCCCATCCTGTCTGTACACACACACCAGTCTGATCGTCTCTAATCCCCTGAAGAATTTACTGTTTAATGGGATCAGTTAAGAGTCCCAGTTGTCCTGATCATGTGTGGGAGGTCCGTCTCATCAAACTGGTACAGATGCTAAATGCTCACAAAGATGTAATTTTATTGTTAAAAAAAGAAGTAGAAAAAGAAGTATGACTCTATTTAATGTCAAAGCCAGGTTTTAAAATAATTTGTTTTCAGGCCAAATAAAGTTTTTTGTTTTGTTTTTTTATCTTTCTCCCATGTTATAATGTTCCCTCATCAAAAACAAACCTGGAATTGTGTTTTGTTTCATTCACAACTGTTTGAGTAATCTTGTATTCTCTGGCATTGAGTTTCTGATGCTTCAGGACCCTTGTTTCCAGGAACCTTTGCCTCTCCCATGAAGCCCCGCCCACTCCAGTAAGCACTGACCAGTCAACAAGCCCTCTACATCCAGTCTGCTCTCATTCATTTATCCAAAAAACAGCGTACAGCTCTGTTTCCACTGATTCCTCACAGACATTTTTCATTTTGTAGTAAAATGGCATCACACAAAAAGTTTAAGGAAGTAAAAAGGTTTTTGTTTAAAAGTGCACTCTGCTGCCCTCTGCTGGTCTCTTCACCTCTTAATGGCAGTAGTGAAGACAAATGGAAACCCTTTTTTTCCACATAATGTTTTTAAAGGTTGTATTACATGCAATGCTGTTCTAAAGGTGAGTAAGATTTGTTAAAAATATAAATATTATATGTATTTTATGGTGCAGTGAATACTTGTGATCATTGGTCGCTGAGATTTTTGTCTAATATGACATACTTTACAATGTGTCTGTGCCAAGTTTTGGCCATTTACCCCAAGCAACATTTTTCACAGATCATACTAGAAACCTTCTATTCCCTTTAAGAAGAAAATATTCTAAAATAAATCATCTGGTTTTAAGTTATTGTGTTGGTTGAATGTTGCCTCAAACCAGTAGTGACAAATGTGTATAACAAATTTATTTATCTATCTCATTGGACATTGTTGTAGATAAAACCATCATAGATTTGTTTGATCAGCGTCACTAAAAAAATATGTGTTCTAAATTTTGTTAGACTAACAGTACATACATAAAAGTACATTTTTTGCCCTGCTAAAATCAGTTGACTTTTACAAATATTAAAGGTTTTTGAGCATTAAACTATGTTATAATGTTGTTTCCTTTCCTGTTTTGTTTCATTCACATGTTTGAATAATCCTGTATACTGCGGTCATCCCTTTCACAAGAGCTGAAAACGCTCAGTCTCACAGCTTTACATAGACACACGAAATCAGGAAGTGCTCCTTCGCATTTCTACTGGACTCATTCTGATCATTTATCTACAATGAAGCAGTCAGCTCATTTATCTATCTGTTAGCATTATGTTTCTAATAGCTGTGCTAATTAGCCATTTTATGCTCTGTCCATTCCCCACCATTGCCAGCAGGAAGCGACAGACACCCAATCCAATTGCTCTCTGCAAAGCCAAAGTAACAGCTCCTCAAAAGAAGACATTTTCCATATACTGTACATACTTTAGTTTAAGTAAGTGGCTCCCAAAAAGCGGTCCGGGGCCCCCTGGTGGATGTTGCAGGGGGACTGCTAGAGGTTATCCACATTAAGTACATTCAAAGAGTTAGAAAAACAGTCCTAGATGCATTGCCTGTCTGTCCTGGGAGAGGATCTCTCCTTCAGTTGGGCTCCATAAGGTTTCTTCTTTTTTCCCAGAGCTGGTTTTTTTTTTAGGAGTTTTTCCTTACCGAGAAGGAGGGTCTAAGGACAGGAGTGTCCTGGGTCTGTTTAGTGTAGTTATTGTTTGTGTTGTCTGATTGTGTGTTTATGTTTGATCAACTGTTGTGAAGCCCTTTGAGGTGACTTTTGTTGTGATACTGGGCTGTACAAATAAAGCTGAATTGAATTAAATTAAAAGAAATTAAGTTTGAAATGAATTACATTTAAGCACTTCTTTAAAAAATATCACTTTAAAGCAAATTTAGTCAACAGTCTGTATTTTTGTAATTTTTTTAAAATAAAATCTATGGGAAAAACATGACAGACTTTTGAGTATAGTAAAGTTTTATTGTTAAGGGGGGGCGCAACACTCAAAGACTAGTTTAGGTTATAAAATGTAAATTACCAATGTAAGAGTGCCCAAAAAATTTTCAAAAAGCCTGAAAAAAGCATCATATGGCCTCTTTTGTATTTGTTCAGAACACCAAATATCATCATATACAACAAATACAAGTAAATGACAAGAACAAAATACAGAATAAAGATAAAATGTTCACAGGTAAAATGTACAGACATATTGTGTACGTATACATGTTGCACTTGTAAATACTTTGTACACAGATGAAGAATATGTCACTTCAAATACTCTGACATTATGTTACTTAAGCTTCATTTGCTGCCGCTGCCGTCGCCCGCCGCCTCCATCACTGCGTCACGGCTGACATTATGCTGCTTGTTTTTACAGACACGAGAACTCTTTCCATGACTTATGGCGTTTGCAGTATCTCAAAGATCGCACGGCTGTTTTTCTTCCTTCAAGCCAGTTTTAAATGGAGCCAAACTGCACGGCTTTAAAGGCACATTCATCAAAAAGCGAGCGCGAGTGCACTGCAGATGCTGCCACTTTCTCTTAAAAAAAAAAAAAAAAAAAAAAAAAAAGAGAGAGAGAGAGAGAGAGAGAGAGAGAGAGAGAGAGAAAAGATTGCCAGTAGAATTATGGCTTTTCATCAGCCGATAAATTTCACTTGTGATTAATTGCAACACTCACTTTTGGGATCACTTCTACACAAAAGAGCATTTCTGCTTTGTAAAATTCATATAAAAGAAATGCAAATCAATGGTGTTCTTGGCACCAAACATATGCTGCCACAATGCCAACAAGCCTGCCCCTGACAACCCCAGCTGGGGGCTTGTAAGACTTAGCTCTTGGCAAAAGACGTTTTTTTTCCACCCGCTTTGCAAATGATCACCAATTAATACGAACAGCATCCAATTCTAATTCTGCACCTGGTAAGACTGTGAGTATCTTGTAAAGCTCTTCGAAAGCTATGGATCCAAATTAGTGAGTGCTTTTTCCCCCCTCCTCCTCTGGGATCAGGGAGGAGAAAGAAATGGCAAAAGTCCATAACTCATCACACGAGGGAGAAGAGGAGGAGAGGAGAGAGTGACCAAGGAACTGTGGAGCTGTGGAGAGACTGTTGAAGTGAGGACCATTTAAGATCTTTTTATATAAAAAAAAAATGCAAAACTGGTTGGGTCATTTTTCCCTTCCTATCTGTCCTTACAGTTTATAAGATAATGAACATTTTATTTGTCACTACAGTTATACATAGCACAATGCAAAAAATAAATGTTTTTTGTACCTGCAGCCATAGCAAAACAGTACAGTTTCACTTTTTAAAAAGATTCTCTGGGCCTAATGCAAGGTACACCCTGGAGCCAGACCTCCCTTTTCCGTTTCCTCTAGCTTTTGTTCGCTCTGCCATGATGAACATGTAGCCCAGGAAATAAGTGGAAGTGCAGAAGGCTCATTTAACCACCACATGGACTCTGAAACTGTTTAATTCAGGTATAAAAGTTAGTTTGTCTGTATAGGTCCTCTGAGGTGGTATTAATAGTAAGAATGTCCACTCTTTCCACCACAGAGCCACAGTGGATGGAAGTTCTGTTGCTGAAGGTGGTTCTCCCGATACTAGTCCTCCAAGTGAAGACCTCCTCCTGTTGGCTGTCCCATCAGAGAGAAGCTCCATAATGCTTCACAGTCATAGGGGGCTGTGTAAACATCGTAACTACCATGAAAGATGTGATTTGAAATAAGAGTTTCTTGAACTCTTCACTCTTGCAAGTGTGTTCTATAAAACACATGTGTACAGAGGACCAAAACAATAAATAAATAAACAAACAAACAAACAATATATCAGACAAGTCTTAATTTAAATGCAAAAAATCCAGCTAAATAAATCTGTCTGTCTTTGAACAGAATGAATAAAAAGTTAGTAAGATATGGACTTTTTTTCTTCGATTAAACGTTTTTTAACATTTGGTCTGTCTCAGTAGCTCAGGTGGTAGACCTGCTGACGAACCTGAAGGTTGGCGGTTCCCCCATTGCATACTGCCATTCTGTCCTTGGGCAAGAAACTTCACCCACCTTGCCTCCAGTGTTTGCATACACTGTTGTATGAATGTGTGTGTGTTTGTAAGTGTGAATGGGTGAATGGTTCATAAATGTTTACCATTTTTACTGGGAAAACGAAATAGTTTTTTTGTTTTGTTTTGTTTTGTTTTTGCATCTGCAATCTGAGCAGTTTCTAAGAGAAGTTTTTAGACCTTATCTTAAAATAACAATCTGAATCTGAAGGTAAAGCAACATAAACATAAACATAAAAAATATGGTTATATACCTCACCTGACTTTCTGTCTGCCCTAAAACATCTCACATCTCAACTCATCTGATGGATCTAGAAAAACTGTATTCAAAACATAGAACCCATAGAGTCCAGTGTATTGTATATGTGATCCATGTATTTTAAACTGCCTTCTCTCACATACAGAGGATGAGTGAAGTTAGTGGCATTTTGGGACATGTTTCAGACAACAATATGTTGCTACTACACTTGGCACAGAGGAGTTAAGGATGTGTTTATCAGTTGGTAACACAGCAGCATCCATCCATGTGATGAATTCCACCGATTCCAGAGAAACAGAGCTGTGCAGCAGCGTCTCACGTCACTAATGGCTCATCACGCTCGTCTCTCTCTCTCTCTCTCATACTCTCCATACGACTTTATGATGGATAGGAAGCTTTAATGAGCTCTTACAAGCAATTAAGTAATCAGGCCCCCCCGCTGCTGCTGGAGCTGAGGGAGGGGGGAAAAAACACAGGCCCATCACAGTCTAATCAGAACAGGACACAGCCACATGGACCAATCTGAGGACCGCGCACCGCTGTCTGCAACCCCTTGTACCAGAGATCAGTGACGTCTGACATGGGGCTTTTATCTTCATCTTCAGAGTAGAGAAGATAGACTGGAGAAGAACTTTCGAACATTGCACTTTCACACAGTCAACAATGCACTTTTGCTAAACCTATCCACCGCTTCTGTTACCTCTGGAGAAAGTATGACCTGGCTGTATTAAAGCTGGAACAGCCATCACAAATAATTCTGTTCCCAGTGAGTTTTTCCAGAAAGACCTGAGCAGCAGAACAGAACGTGCTGTGGCAGTGGAATTGAGTTACCACAGGTGTCGGCTGGAGCAACTGTCCCAAATCTGCTGTGCCATATGTGGCACTGAGTACCAGCCACAGCCTCAATATGAAGAATGGGGTCAGCCCTTTATTTTATTTTTTTAATTGGGCACTATGTTCCTACAGCTCTATGTTCCCACGTTTCATGATTAAGATTTCTAAGATTTTACTTTTTTATTGGACCCTATGCTCCCACAGCCCTTTGTTCCCAAATTTCAAAATTCAGCCCTATATTCTCACATTACAAAATTAGGCTTTATGTTCCCACAACCGTATGTTCCCAACATTTCTAGCATTTTTCTAATTTGCCCTATGGCCCCACAGGCCTATGTTCCCACATTTCAAAATTAGACCCTATGTTTCCACATTTCTAAGATATTTTTCAAAATTAGGCCCTATGTTCCCACAGCTCTATGTTACCATGTTTCAAAATTAGGCTACATGTTCCTACAGCCCCATGTTCCCACATGTCAAAATTAGGCCCCATGTTCCCGCCACCCTGTTTTCTCAACATTTCTAACATTTTTCTAATTAGGCCCTATGGTCCTACAGCCCTATGTTCCCACATTTCAAAATTAGGCCCTATATTCCCACATTTCTAAGGTATTTTTCAAAATTTGGCCCTATGTTCCCACAGTCCTATGTTCCCACATTTCAAAATTTGGCTCAATGTTCCCACATTTCTAAGATATTTCTCATTTAGGCCCCTAAGTTTAGGTTTAAACATGCACCATTTACTGGAAAATAATCTTAGAAATGTGGGAACAGAGAGCTGTGGGAACATAGACACATTCGCTATAAATATACTAACAAAAGATGTTTTTAAGTCAATCATTCACCTTCAGTAATGGTTGCATCTCAGTGACATGTTCAGGTGTAGTCAGTAATGGGCCAGTCAGGACATTTTTGCTGTGGATGTTGAACACTGGATGCTTGAAAGAGTTCTGTACCATTGTAAACCAGGGCCTAACATACTAACTCCAGCCACTAGGGGTCAGTATCAAATTGTGAGCTATCAGACCTTTGTGGCTCAGTGGATAGAGTACTTACCCCTGAACTACAAGATCTTTTGTTCAAGTCCAGGGGCGTTTCTCAGTATGAGTTCTTATCTGTACTTGTGTTCTTATGAAACGTCATCTGCTCTTGTTCAAAGTTTGCTTTTCGGAAGGTCCGCTCTAAACCCCCCTGACGTGTTCTTGCTCCGTCTGTTTTATCAGGGGAGACACGTAGAATTCCCAGAATATATTTTGCATTGCGCATGGATTGCTGCTCAAATAAGTAATTATTTCAGGGACCATCACTGTGAACTCTATGCGCTGATCTTCACTATTTATAAAGCGATCTTGGTTAATTTTCCACCATACCTGTGTCACCTCATGTCTGTGTGCATGCAACTCCTGCTTATCACATCGGCTACTTTTTAAAGTACTCAGCATCAACACAGAACTTCAACTTCAACGCAGAACTGCTTTCTCTTACGCTGCACCTTGGTCATAGAACAATATTAAAATTCATTGCAGCATCAGCGTCTTATTCCCCAGGGCACATTCAAATCTTCACTGAAAAACTGTTAAACTGAAGAGTGTACTTGTTATTTTTGAACCATATTTAAATGTTTTTATAAGGTCAACTGTATTTTGTATTCTGTTACTGGTGTGCCTCTTGGCCAGGTCTCCCTCGAAAAAGAGATTTTATCTCAGGGAGCTTCCAGGTAGAATAAAGGCTAAATAAAAAAAGGAACTACTTCCGGTTATGTAGGAAACATTAGAAAAAAAGTAAAGTCTGTTCTTACATTGCCTTCAAGTCCATTCTCCAAATCTGATGCACAAGTCTGCACTTCTGAGTACACAAGTCTGGAATCCTGGGAATTGAGAAACAGCAGCGGTCTAGACAGTTTCCAACCACAGTAAGGCTTCAGAAAGAGGAGAGAATTCAATTCAATGTATTTATATAGCCCAGTATCACAACAACAGTCACCTTAAAGGGCTTTATAAACAGTTAATCTGACATAAACATTAACTACACTTAACTAAACAGTCCCAGGACATCCACTGTCCTTCGACCCTCACTCTTGGTAAAAAAAACAAAACAAAAAAAACTCCTAAAAAAAATAGCAGTGGGGGGAAAAAAAGGAAGAAAACCTTATGGAGACCATATTAAAGAGAAGTTACTTTTTACAATAGATGGCAGTGTATTCTCTGTGCCTACCATCCCTACTGAGACATTGTGTTCTGCTTTTGTCAGCCGAGATAACATTGTCATGCGTGCGCTGTAACGTGCAATCAACACGTGTTGCGTTGCCAGATTGTCTCGTCAAACTTCTTGAAAAGCAGAAGTCTGGTGTTAGGGCCGAAACCTGCGTCACCGAGCGGGTGGTAAAGCATTGTGCGACAAACAAAAAGTAATTTTCAGCAGTGTGTTCACCTAAGGCGTGAGTTCTCACCCACCAGAGCATGTGGGCACCCCGGGGTGGCACCACACCTCTCCCACTCGCTCTGACTCCCCCCGGAATGATAGCACCGCTCAGGGCCCGGGCTGCACATTCAAAACCAAATATGTTGCTTATTAATGGGTTGCGTTGGCGAGCTGTACCTGCAGAAACGCTGCAGGGGGCGGGAGAGAGCACACACACCTCTGTTCAGAGGAAAACAGCTGAGAGAGCAGTTCTCAGAGCTGAAATGGCACACTTATACACACCTCTACACACACACACACACACACACACATACACACACACATATACACACACACACACACACACACATATACACACACAAACACACACACACACACACACATATACACACACACACACACACACACATATACACACACACATATACACACACAAACACACACACACACACACATATACACACACACATATACACACACAAACACACACACACACACACATACACACACACAGATTTCTTTATTATAACAGTTCAACAACAGAAACACAACAAAACACACACTTACCAAAAAACAAAATGCAAGTGACACAACACCAAACTAAATGTATGACACTATACCAAATAAAATATGACATATTACACTGTATAATATTAAAAAAAATTAAAATGCTGCGAAAACTCAAAAAACTCAAGGCAACAGGATCCCTTAAGATTTTTGCGTCTTGGGGCTAACTCAAAATTTAACAAAATTCATTTCAACAACTAATATTTTTTGTTCACAATTTGACGTTCATAGGTCTAAAAATGTTAAATTTTAAGTTTTACTCACTATTATTAGTTTTTATTATTATTATCAATAATAATATTTTTTCTAAACACTGGGTAGTAAGTTGGCTGTAAGATGAGTAAAAAAAAATGATAGAGAGTAAAACTTAAAACTGAAAGTTTCTAGACATATGAACTATGAATTAAGTGAACACAAAAATTTTAGTTGTTGAAAACTTGAGATTTTGAGTTGGCCCCAAAAGTTGGGTTTTTGCAGCATTTTTTTTTTTTTTTTTTTTTTTTTACAGTGTACAAACAACACTAATGCCATTTCATCAGCAGTCAGAATTCTGATAGGATCAGTCCAGACTTAACCCTAAATATTTACTCCAAAATTCTCATCTCTTTTTATATTTTTTAACATCCTGTTCTGTTTCAGCCATGTATCCCTCCAGTGTTAAAGCATTTTACAAAGTTTTTAAAATAAGTAATATGCAACAAAATATAGTTGTAGCTTTAAAAATGTTTTTGTTTTTTCCAAAAATGTTTGTTGTTTCCAATAAAATAATCAAATTAACAAGACCATCGTTACTATTTCTAAATGAAAACAACTCTAAACTAGAAACCAGACCAATCTCCTCACACATTTCTGTAACTTCACTCCAAAAGGAAGACACAATATAACAATGCCAAAACAAATGTACAGCAGACTCCGACTCCAAACAACAAAAGCAACATTCATCTGACTCAGCCATGTTCCAAATCTTCAAAAAAAACTTTGGTTGGCAAAAAAATATAAATAATTTTACTTTGAAATAAATCTACTGAGCAAACCTACAGAGCACATCAACAGCAGTCTTACATAATGACCTTAATATATTTGGGCATTCAGATAAACCTTCCCATTTTTTTTAACCTTAAATGATCTACATGTTACATAAAAACAGTGTATACTTAGACACAAAACTAGAGACACAAAACTTTTTTTTAATCTTCAATTTTGAGGTTTTGGGCCAGTTTTCTCCTGAACATGTAAACTTTATAACTGAAATAAAGAAAATGTCAAAATTACAGGTGTTAAGTTTAACACATTTAGTCACTCGTGTTCATAAATTTCTATTGAGAATATTGATTTCAAAGGCTGTTTTCTCTAAATGAGTTTTTGTCACACTCTGAGTCAGATATCTTCACTTCAGTAGCTCCTACAAGCACCAAAATTTCCAGTCGAACAATATTTTGATGGCTTTTACAGAAGGATTTGTTAATATGTAATTCCTGGCCTGATTTAATTGGCATTTTATTCCTAAAAACAAGCAGAAAATAAATTTTTTTAAAAGGCTATTGTCAGTATTTTCTAATTTACTTAAAGACAAAATAAGATATCCATCCAAGTCCCCCTGTAAATGCCTTTTTATGGAACATGTCAAGAATCAAGAATTTTAAACCTGGCTCTATCCAATATTCAGATTTTGTTTTTAGAAACGTGCACATTTTTATAAAGCCTAATTTTAATATGAAAACAATAAAACTTGCAAAACATTTTTCCTACCTTTATGTCAGTGATCTAGAGGAAATGTTTCACATTGATATTCTGGACAGGATGGAAAATAACTAGATACAATCATTCATTCATCTTCTTCCCCTTATTCCTGTTCAGGGTGGCGGGTGACTGGAGCCTATCCCAGTAACTTTGGGCCTTAGGTGGGGCACACCTTGGACAGGGGCCAGCTTGTCTCAGGACTAACTAGATACATCCACAAGTAAATTTGTATTTATTTTTATAAGTCACTAAAGTCACTAAATGAGTAGAAGTACTTTTGACCTTTTGATCTATGTTTGTGGATGTAGGTGTTGTTGTAAATAGGAAACGTGCTAGAATTAGTGGGATAGTGCTGTTCAGGGACAAAATATATGTAACGTTCACAAACCATTGATACTTAAGTAAACTTAAGTAAATAAACCACTCACCAAAAATGTCAGCTACCAAATGACACTATGTAGAAAAATGCAGTATTAGTATTGAGTGTGTTTACATGCACTTGAGTATCCTGGTTATGAGCCTTATCCCAGTTATGACAGTATTCTAAATCTGACGTTTACATAATAAGGCTTTAGTGTAGCAATAGTTTAGTCAGTGAGCCATGGGACTTGGACGCTGTAACCAGGTCCAGCACTGAGCATAAAGGTGGCTGTATTGCTAGGTAGATTGCGTCGCTTTGTTCCATATTACTAGATTAACAGTTTTGAAAGCCCAGGTACAAGTTTCAGTTGCTGTGGCAATGCATGGATGTGTTATAAGTCTTATTATACATCTATGTGGCAAAGTTAAAGATATTAGGGAGGATTTTTTTGACTGCTGAGAAACCAGCGACTGTTTGTCCTTTTTTGAATACTGCACATGCGTCAGGCCCCGCCCTTCACTGTTCATTTCCAAGGAACTCCTCCACAGTGACGTGCACGAGCGTTGGAACACGCGTGTTTGTTTACAGCCGGCATCAGCAGAGATTCACCTAAACCTAGACCAGCATTGTTTGTTTGCGTGACCTTTGACCTAGTTCCCCACACAGACCCAGTCACATGCACAGTCCCTAAATGTGAGCAAATATGTCCTCCTGCTATTGGTAGCATTAGCAAACTGACAGTTGCTGTACAGTTGAAAAGGTTCAACAGATAAAGAAAAAAGGCATTTTTTTCAAACGATAAGATAAACGTACCTGTCCAGCAGAAACTTGGTGACCAATGCATCGTCTGAAGCCCTTTCTGTTCCTACAGCGCACACCGTCCTTTGAAGGAATCGCCAATACCTACACGGGTTTTATTCTGCTCTTCTACAGTTTTTCTCTATCTACAATCGCCGAAACTAGGAAGTCGGAATGATTGGCAAGTCCATGGAACAATGGTTAAAGTACTCATGACGAAAACGATTGGATGAGGTTTTTTAAGTCCCACGGAGTCCACAGTTTATTAATATTATTATTATATTTTCTAATACACCAATTTATAAGTCTTATACAGGGCAATGAAGGTAGTTTTAATAAATATTGCAAAAAATGAATTTATAAAGATCCTCCCTAATACCTTTAACTCTTGGGCCGTATTTTTTTTTTTTTTTGCTGTGTCTCTTGAGTTTGCACATGCTCAGTATGTCAGCTGAGGTCAGAAATCAGGATGCGTTTACATGCCACAGTATCTCAGTTACCGTTGGAGTTTTCCAGGTCCTGGCATATCCATACTGTGCTTACATGCGCAAACACAAGACCAAGATCCATAAAAAACCTGATCATATCCAGGATACTGAAGTGCATGTAAACACACTCGATGTCTCTGTGGCTTTTTGGATTTGGGAAAGAGTTCAACAACTTGTTAGCTTCAAGCACTTTCTTACTCACTTTAGTGTTTTTTCTTATTAAAGTTGCTTGTTTCTCAGTGTTCCTCTTGTAGGTGAACAAAAGAGTGTGCTCTTCTTTTGAAGTGGCAGGTGATTTTTTTGGGACCATGGCACTGTTTGATAGCTTTTCCTCACACACCACACAAACAAACACGTTCAGAAGTTTGCTCTGGGCCAAGTTTGGAGTTTGCATTTTTCTTTTTCAGATATTTATCCTTGACTTTTTACCGCTATTGGTCGCACACGTCATTAACTCTACTGTCTGAAATTAATAAGGTGACTAATATACCTGCTGCCACCTGCTGGGAGGAGTATTACATGGCCATGCAGTCGCCACATAGTTGTCTGAGGCACTCCACAATGGCAAATTATTTCCAGTAACTAAACAGTGACTTTGTGTCAGTTAAGTGAAACTGGACTTTTTTTTTTTTTTTTTTCTTTTTTTTTTTTTTGTGGTACCCTAGCCGTGAGTGATTGTCCTAATCACTCATGGCTAGGGTGACCAGATTTCACTATCATGGTGAAATCATGACAAAAAAGCTTTCAAAATTTTCTGTCATGTAATTAAAGTACATGACGCTAGGGTTTAAGTTTTGAATTTTAATGGCAATTTATTAATAAAAATAATGTCACTGTAAATAATTTTAATGACAAATGCCTTCAGACAAATGTGTTTTAGGTGTCCTATGATTTTCTTTATGTTAATATGGGGCATGGGACATGGTTTGTTGAAAACTGGGACATATGAGTGTCTTGGGACATGGAGCCTAAAACTGGGACTGTCCCAATTAAATATGGATGTCTCAGCACCCCATTCACGGCACTAGTGTGCCATGGCACAGTGGAAAATCAAGGGCCTATAACAGGGGTAGGCAAGTTTGATTGCAGTCAGGCCAAATCATTTTTGAACCATCAGGTAGCGGGCCACATGAATGGACATACAGTTCTCTGTCATGGTTCCTTGGCAGCTTTCAATGAACATATATTTGCATGTTCAATTACGTATACAAAATATATTGATTAATAAATAAATACCTTAAAAATAAATAAATAAATATGCTTAATTTTTACACGTCAAATTAGATAAACATTGGATACTTATTGGATAGAGGCAAAGGTAGCCATGACAAAAAGAGGTCACATGATAGAACTGGTTGCTATTTATGCTAACTTTATGATTGAATAATAGTTATTTTTATTCTTGCATCCTACAGAGTGCCAGTTTTTTAAAATAAAAAGTTTTATCAGTTAGTAAGTTAGTTTGAAGATTGACAATCCGTAGTTCTTTCTAGTTTACTAATTTTACTGTTAACATAGCAACACTGTCTTTTCAACTAATGCTAGCAACGCAGCATTGTAGCCATATCGAGTGAAACTCTCCTTGGCCAAACCCTTCCTTCACATTTTAATATCTGTTACACATTCAAATGTATGAGAGATAAAAAATATTGTTAGCTTCAACCTTTCTACTGCCTGTTAGCACCTACGGTAGCCCTGCAGGGACATGCAGTCAAGTGAAAATAAATAAAAAAATAGATTTACTTAAACAAAACAACAACAACAACAACAAAAAATCAACAATTTAAATACATTTTTTTCTGAAATGCATGAATGTGCTCAAATAGAAAAATGACTGTACTACTGATTTTAACCCACAAAAGCCTGCAGCCTCCATGCTTTTTTTAGTGTGTGTGCGTTAGAGTGTGTGTGTTAGTGGGTGTTGTTGTGTGTGTGTGTGTGTACATGTGTGTGTGAGCCCGAAGCAGTGCTGTGCCGCGTCGCACCGCTAACTTGGCGTCATTTCCTCAGATTCTGTACAGATTGCCAGTTATTAGATCATAATTAGCTGCTGCAGACTGTCTGTTTCAATATTATTACAGGAAGAGTCGCTTAAATGAATAGCTCATCATCTGCCCCCTGTATCAGTCATGTTGTTTTAATGATCATAATTCCAGCATTAAATCTTAATAATATGTCAAGATCATAAGGGAGACATGTCAATTTGTGGCCCGAATGAGAATTAAGCCACGGATTGTTGAAGTTAAGGCCGCTTCTTTCCTGGGCAGGCTTGATTTGGTTAGCAGTGTCCACAGCAGACTCCATCAGAGGGACCAAATCAGCTCTAATTATTAAGGCATGGGTGCAAAACGACATAACAGCGCTGGAACACACAGTATAATAAGTTAGAGAGCGTCACAGTATGGCACAGGTCAGGCCAGGTTAACATGGTGAACAGTAGTTGTGCAGCACAGAAATATAAGAACAGTTAGTCATGATTGATACAAAATGTGTACTTAGACTATACTAGAGTTTAATTTACCCCTATCTGTCATATTGTACTATAGTTTGGGCAAGCACTTTCCCTTCTACTTTAAATAAAATTTAGATTTTGCAAAAGCATTTTGTTAGAATTGCAACACATTCTAGGCCATTGACATCATCTGCTAATTTATTTTACAAACTCTTTATTTTTATGATATTAATGCATTTCAAATTTGTAATTTTATGCACACAATCTGGTTTAATCAAAGTACCACATCTAAGCATTACATATTTTATTTTATACTTGGCAAAATCAACTTCCATTTGCCAAAATCTGTAACATTCAGAGCCCAGTTTTATTTAAAATACAGAAGCTGTAAAGTGTGGAATGAATGTTTACATCTTACATCTAAAAAAAAAACAAACCAAAAAAAAAAAAAAAAAAAAAAAAAATACACATCACTAATGTGTATTTTGTGAGTTTTTTTTTGGTTTTTTTTTACATTTAAGAGTTGTTCTATTCTATTTATGAAGCCCACTTAGACCTCTGTAGACTGTAATTTTAATTGTATGTAACTTTTGCACATGTATTATAAGGTAGAGGCTTTAAAATCAGTCGTTTGGGGTTTTTTGCCTCGCCCCTGCATTTATATTGCTGTTTTTATATACATTTAAAGGTATTTAAATTAATCAGATTTATGAATTGGTGGATAATTAATTTGGATTTGGAAGCTGTCCGTGGGTTTGTGTCGTAATGAAAAGCACAATAAAGGGGTTTTGAAACAATGTTTGGGGGTTCATTGATATAGAGACAGAACAGCAATGGACCCAGCATTGAACCTTGTGGTACCCCCATTTTATATTCACGAAGAGCCGATGTAGTGCCATTGAGTTTTCCAATCCTAGACTCCAGATATGATTTAAACCAACTGAGAGCTTGTTGAGAGAAGTGTAAAAGTTGTTTACAACAAATCGACCTTAAAATGGTTTTAAAATAACAAAGGACAAGGTCAGCCGTACACCTAGCAGGAGGATTAGCCTATTGTGAATGTTTTCGGGGATGGGGGAAACTAAAGCACCCCAAAAGGCTCCAGATACGTGGAGAACATGCAAACTCCACAAAAAGGCCCCACATGGTCTGGTAAGAAAACCTGAGACCTTCTTGCTTGTGTGCTAACCACTCTGCCACTGTGCCAGCCTGTATGTACAAACTGCTCCGAACATCTGAGTTCACAACATGGACCATGCTTTCTCCCTAACTATAAAGAAATTTACATTCTTCATTAAAATATTTAAAACATTATTTGAAAGCTTAGCATTTTTTTAATTTTAGGATCCCTTTCAGAGATTTTCTTCTGAGATGGAGGTGTTTGATGCTGGAGGAGCCTTTCTTGGAATCCTCTACTGCCGTCTCGATTACAGCACATTAAAATTTGAAAGGCCTCCAAGGAGCTGGACTACAGGCGCTTTGTAGACGCACTTCTAGAGTATGTAAAATATTCGGCGCTTTGAGCTATAAACCTGTATTCTAATCACTCTCCCTCAAGGTCCTGTGTTTGTGAGGTGAGGAGTGGCAGAGCACACAGCCCCCAGATAAGAATAGCTCCAGGAGGGGCACCGAGTGAGCACCCAGCAGAGAGGGAGGTGAGGCAACAAGAAAGCGAACAAGAGAGGGGGAGGAGGTGGAAATGAAGAAGAATGAGTGAGAGAGAATATTGCTTTATCATGAAGAGCCAATAAAACAGATAACCACTGGACTAATCACTGTGTATGTGGTGTGGGAGGAGGTTGGGGGTGTCAGGGGGCGCCTTGTCCTGAGCACAGAGAGGCCACAACTGACTGAGGTTAGAAGTTAGTCTAGTATCCCTTTGATTGAGTTTGATTTCCAGAGGTGGGTCTTATACAGGCCTATAGTAAACCAAACAAAGAAAAGAAGGGTGGCTAGCAGAAGGCTGAATCTGAGTTATCAACAAACATAGCAGCGTGGTAGATACACTGCTGCCAGTTTTGCTGATAATACATTGTATTATGAGCAACTCTGTACATATTTCTGAATGGGGACAGCAATAAAAGACAGTTGTTAGGCGACTTGTGGAAAAAGTGGGTTTGTTTGAATGTGGGTGTTATGTCACAGGTCAGTGGGACCTTTCTGTAGGCAAACTAAGCAGCTGCATAGGGCCCCAAAGACATTCCTCAGGATTTCCACTGCATGTGCGCAGACCCTCACCTACTGGATGTATCTCCACTTCGCCACGCCAGGCTGCAGAGCCCTGAGCAGCTTGGGAAGAACATGCATGGAAAGTACAAGTTTATGTGAAAAAAGGCATTAATAAAAAACAAAACAACTAATTATGCAGAAGCAGAAGGACAGAAATACCACAATTTAATATGAGATCACTTTGGAGTTGACTTCATTTCCACTTTATGGGTTTTTCCTCTCCAAGTAGTAAGTAAACAGCCTAGAAAGAATGACTATCTAAAAGATAATATGACAAACAATGATTAAATATAAATATTCTAATCAAAAACGTTCGTATGGAGTTATATTACTTTGAAATCCAGATGTTGAGCACATCATTTGCCTGTTTAGTGCAATCTGAACTGCGGAGGTTGATCTGAACCGAGTCTGCCATCGAACAAAGCAGACATGCTACATATCTTTAGTGCAGGGCATCATCAGACCGGCGGCGCAGAGCTGCAGAGGTTGTGGAAAGGCACTCATTCACTAGAATGGCTGCATATTTACTGTGGAGTGCGTGGCACCGTGCAGCAGAGTGGCATGCAATGGAAATTGTGGGTTAGAGGGCCCCAAGGCTTATCCAGCATTTGCTGATTTGATTAATTTGTCAACTCTATTTATTAGTTTATATATTATTTATTACCAGTCATTTTTGAGTGGGTCTATCTGACATCTGTTTTATCTATTATACTTGCTATTTATCTGGGGCCCCCTTGCAGAGTTTGCAAGTCAAAAACATCTCAAAGCATTCATCCGCATAGAAAAATAGTTAGTGAGTTAAAGAAATGAAAAGGTATATGGTAAAAATGAACTGGTCTAACAAATGAGAGGATTGACCCCCAAACCTTTCCTGCCTAGGGCCCAATTCAATCAATCATTCAATCAATTTAGGCTCTGAAATGATCAGAATGAGTCCAGTGACAGTGTGAGAGCTTTAGAAATGCACAGCATTTTTGAGAAGTTCAGCGGCTGAGCATACAGGATTACTAAAACAAGTGTGAATGAAACAAAATATTACTCCAGGTATGTTTTTGAGGTGGAAACAACATAATAACATGGTTAAAAGCGAGTAGTAAATTTTGCATTATATTGTGTGCATTTGGGTGGTTGACCTGATCCCCACTTTTTCCATAATCATACATTTTTCAAAAATTCTTTCAGCAGTGCAACATAGGGTCTACTACAAAACCTTTGAAGTTTTAGAAAGAACTTGTATGTTATTCTTTTGTATTTTAACAATAAACTGCAAAATGTCCCGCAGTGTGAATGTAACATTCAAAATACGGAATACAAACATTTCCAAAAAGAGTCAGTAGAATCTGGGACAATTCATCAAGTTTTCAGCATAATGTCAAATTTCAGTATGTACTTTACTAAAACAACACTTTTAACTGCACCTGAATCCTACAATAATAATTAAAATAAGTTTAATCTTGTATAGAATGGTGTCCTGCGATGTGACCTGATCAGGTTTTTAAACAGGCAGCTGCAAAAAAACCTACAGGACCTCATCTGTCATTTATAGACCAGACAGACCTCTGGAGTTAAGGCTGTGAGCTAAAGGAACATCCAAAAAAGAAAATCCAAATTTTCTCCAAAATAATTAACAAGTGTCTGTTTGGTGTCCAGCAGTGTGACAGCTGTATTTTTCACAAAATAAAATTCTGAATGTCAAAATTGTTTTTGTTTCTTTTTTTTTATAATGAGGGAGGGATATAAATATTAAGTTAACACAACAGACATGTTAAATATTTTGTCAATGTCAATTAATGTACAAATAATAGAGTTAAGCTTAAAATTATGAATTGCTTACAAAAAACACTCACTATACAACTGATTTATATTTTAAATTATATATTCAATTTTCTTTGCATTCAATTCCAAAGTTGTGTCACATCTCCAAACATTAACTATCCCATTTAAAGAAACCAACCCTAACCCTGCATAATCAATTCCTAATGATCAGAAATTGATAATGCAATTATCAATGTAAAACAGTTTATCATCATCTAAAGATATCTTTAGGTTTATCTAAACCCTAAAGATCTCTTTATCTTTAGGGGTTAGATAAAGATAGATCTCTTTATCTAAAGCCTAAAGTTTTCTGTTACATACAGCATATCTGATTCAGCAGACAGTGTTGCCTTTCATTCATATCCCTCCACTCTGATTCTCTCATTTGTCACTGGCCACACTGCTCTGGCTCCTTCTCCTGAACCTCGGGCGGCCTCTCGCTAAAGTGGACATGTGAAATAGAGCCCTGTCTAAAATAACACTGTTGTTTGACATGCTCTAATGCCAGCTGATCAATAGTAATTACCAAGCTGCGGTCGCGTCCCTGAGGGGGGTTTCAGCGCAGAACAGGTTGCCCAGGTACCTCCGTATAGGACAGGGGCTTTTAATTGCTTTGTTCAGCACGCGTAATTGAGGGTTGGAGCGCGTTTGCCACGAGGAGTGTGACTTCACTTGGCCTGGCTCTAATTAATCCCGTCGCACGAGCCTTCTGCCTTTAATTTTCACTTCGAGCGGCTCCGGGAGGTGCGAATACAACTGGAAATATAGGTTGGTAACTGTATATAGCACCAGATGCACCCGAAAACGCCCGCCATATGGGACGAGCTTTTGGTGCGACGGGAGAAACATATTGGCACAGTTCTCTGCTTGTCGGCGACTGGCCCCTCACTCCGACTTCATCCCTTCGTTCCCAAAGGTGGAACTGTATCAATATGGTTTCATTAGCATACTGATTAATCAGATGGTTAATTAGAGAGATTTCCTATAGGCTGATTACACTCTGAGCTCGTGGTGTGAAGACATATAGAGAGCGCATGACTAATTTCATTATTGTGGCTGTCAGACGGAGACGAGGAAGAACCACAAAAGAGCTGCAGTTTGTCGTTGTACGCACACACTTTACACTGACTTCAACAAAGTCAGAGGTGATCCACACAACGTTAGAACTTACAGCTAGACAACAACTTAATGGTGCTTTTGTCTGTTGTTTAGGCTAAAAGAGGCGATTACTGTGCTCCGTTCACATGTGCAAGTGTGAATAACTGTAATGGTGAGAAGAAAAGCATAAAGGGGGAAACAGAAAAATTTAAGATTTCCCTCTCCCCTGACTTGTTCCCTCATTCTTTGAAGAAATAATGAGACATTTACAGGCCAGGAAAAGGCTGCACTGTTAATTGTAAATGGCATTTTAAATTTGTAATTACGTTATTATTATCCACTACTGACAGGATTCAACGAAAGCTGAGTGAGTGGTTGTGGGGGGACAGTCTAGACCAAAAATTTCAGGGCCAATTTTTTTCTCCCAGTCCAGTCCAGCACACACTCAAGCATAAACAATAGCTACACTAAACTAAACAGTCCCAGGACACCCCCTGTCCCCTCCCCCTCCTTCTCAGTAAGGAAAACTGTGCAAAAAAAGGAAGAAAAAAAAGAATGTTCACACTTTCCATTGAGTATAAAGATTGGGTCAGGCCAGCACAGTTTTGTAGATACTTGAACAGTTACCATGTTTTTATTTTAATTTATTTATTTGATCTTTACTTAACTAGGAGAGTCCAACTGAGAACATGCAAACTCCACACAGAAAAGCATCAAACGGTCCCGAAATTGATCCTGGGATCTTCTTGCTATAAGGCAGGAGTGCTATGCTAAACCGCTATGCCACTGTCCCGCCACGTGCAGGAGAGTGGTCTTTGCAATCAGCCATGTCATACAAGTGTCACAGAAGTTGCAAGAGGTATATATCTAACTGCTCTGAGGGTTCAAGGAGCAGCTGTGGTGTCTGTTCTTATTGAACTTCTGAGTCCAAATGAAGTAATTAGCACCTGAGGTCAAAGTCCGAGTCACATAAAATATAGCAAGTTAAGCCAAGTAGTTATCTTGAGTTGTGGTGCAAGTCCAAGTGAATTAAAAAAAGTGTCAGAATCAAGCCAAAATGGATTCAAATCGAGTCAAGTCCAAGTTTAGACCTAATAAACTGAAGACAAGTCCAAGTTGAGTCACCCAAAGAAGTTTACTTAGGGTGCAACACTGACTTGTTGAGTTGCCCAAGTCCTAAGATATCGTCCACAACTTCGAGTCATGGACAGACACCAACCCCATGACCCACAAGAGGAAAGAGCAGAAGATGAATGAACATTCTTTCTACTGGCTCTTCACAAAAACACTGTTTGGGTGCGTGTGTTTTATGCCTTCTGCTTTTCTCAATCACCAGACTGCTTCGCTTTCCTTTTAAAATGGTCTAAAGTAAAATTATATCGTAATCTTGTTTTAATTCTTCAATTATACTCTCCACTCTCAGCAGTTGCTCCTTGCCCATCACCACCTCAAAACGAGTCCAAACAAAAAGGTTTAAAAAGTCATCTGGACTTTTTTTCGCCTCTTATCCAAGAGAAAGAAACATCTACAACTTTTAAAACCAAGTCCAGATGACTTCTTTTTAAACCTTTTTGTTGTGATTTAATCAGCCTGGATAACAGAGAGTTTTTAATGCGAGCTGCTTGTATCTAACACACTGAAGCTGCTTATATCAGAGTCCTTTTGTTCATGGCATATGTTGTGGTACGAAAGTATTGCAGACTGGCGGGGGGAAGATCCGGAGACACTGGGTTCTCGTTAGACATGTAATTACACCACACTTTGCTATTGGAGCTCGTTTAATCCACAAAGATGGAAAATGATTTTATGTTACCACTACAAACAACATTCTCAGAGATTATAGTAACAAAGTAGTAACAAATGAACCACACTTGAATTTGAATTTTGACCCACCTCAAAGTTTGCTAACTTTGTTTTAAATTTCAGATTTTGTGTAGATTTTACCAAATCCAGCAGAAACATAGTATGTACAATCAGACAACCCTAACCTTAAAATACCTTCTCAACGCTGCTTTTAGAGGAATTTAAATCTGGAGACTGAGAAGGCCACTCCAGAATCTTTCTTGAAAAATCTTAAATTGATAAATCCTTAAAAACTTATGGGGGTATGTATTGTGTTTACAAAGCAGACAAAGATATACATTTGTAGAATCCCCTCATGTTTATTCAAAGATAACAAGGGTCTATTTCAAACCAAGTTGGCTGCCAGTTGATCTCGTGGCCCCTGTTTGCCCTGTTGACACACAGCGGGTGCTACTGCGAGGTGCTATGGGGTGTTGGTGTCATCAGACTGGGTGCTACGGGTGCTGCGAGGCTGGGGCGGCCGCGCAACAACTACCTCGGGCCGCTCCTTCTGCTCGTCTGAAGAAAAAGCAAACTGCCTGCTCGCTTGCTCGCACTCCCGATCGCGTTGTTGTCATTGGCCAGCAGCCACCGCCTCGGAGCCAAGCCAGTTAACAGACACTTCCGCTCGCACACATAAGGAACCATCTGTTTTAAAAGCTGAAAGAAAAAATAACGGGCCCCCTCTTTTCTTTTCTTTCCTCTCCCTCACGCTCGTCCCTCGTTCGTGTGCTTGAATGCAATACGCACAGGGCTCTGCTATTAGCCCGCACCCAGCTATTTACTACAATTACCGCACTGTCTGCACCTCATCTGCCCCGCGCTGGCCCTTTAAATTGGGACAGAATGAGAAGTAATAATTGTGCAATTTGAGAAACAATGTCTTTTTTTTTAGGATAACTGTCAGTCCAGTCTCTGAAAATTCTGATTATTCTTTCGCCAGTAGTTTCCCAGATGCATGTTTTTTTGGGTTTTGCCAGAAGATTTTTGAGTTTTGTTTTTTGTAGCAGGAGGCAAGTGGATGTATTTTAGTTTTTTATATAGAAACTAAAATAATTATAATAAACATATGTAAGTGGAGTGATTTTGAATGTGCTTTTTAAACTGACTGAGTGGTGATATATTGATTGATTAACCCTTATGCCCCGATTTAAAAAAGTTACGTTGCTCGTGTTAAGTGACAAAAGTGTCCTCATTACAAAACATCATAAAAAATGTATCCATTCATATTTCTTCCTACTTTTTTTTTTGCATAAATCTTTTAATCAACTTCAAATATGTAGATAGTTTCAGAATTTTAACCCTTTTTAAGCCAGTGTATGTAAAAGCATTTACATTTTTTGAAAAAAAAAAAAAAAGAAAAGAAATATCTTTGATATTCTCAAAGCAAAGTGGATTTTTCTAGGTGGGGTTATTACAACCTTGGGTGTGTCAAAGATTACCAACATTTATTTTTAGGGTTCATTTTTTCTTATGTAATGTAAAATCGTAAAAAAAAAATAAAAAAAAAAAACTCCCATTAAAACTGGTTGTAACTTTTTGTTACTACAAAAAAGTTCCAAATCATCCTAAATCAGTGTTGTTGTTGATCTTTGACAGACCCAAGGCTGTAAAAGATTTATGCAAAACAAAAAGTAAGAAAAGCTGAATGTATACATTTTCTATGATGTTTAGTTGACGAGGACACTTTTGTCATTTAACAGGAGCAACATAACAGATTTAGTTAGAGTGTAAAAATGAAGTAATATTAGATTTGTGTTTAGAATATCAAAATGTATGTTAAAATACACACCTGAGCCAAATTTCATATAAAAAATTAGAACCACTGCAACGTTATCAAAAAAAAGGAAGAAAAAAAAAGTGAACAGGACACTTTTGTCCTCATTGGGGCACAAGGGTTAAACCTCAGCATAATAAACTTTGGCCTATAACTATTGTGGCCCGCCACATTTCTGTAACTCCTGTCCAGCAGAACAAGCATTCAGAAACCATTTAGCCTTTCCTTTAGCTTACATGCTAATATATAAGCTAATTGCTATATTAAATAAAACTTCTAAAAGTAGACACACTGAGTAGTGGTTTGTAACCAGGCTCTGACATTATGCACATGTGGTTGAGTGGTTAACAGCTGTCATTCTTGATTATTCATAGTTTGTGATATTTGATGGCTAATGCTAATTGTTATAGGAAGAAATACAGTAAACGGGCTACAGAATTCTGAAAAGTTCCTGGACTAGCTTGGGAGCAATATGACATTAGCTTCAGCAGCCTACGAGGTATCTACGTATATAATATCTATGTTCAGGAGTACCTAGCTGGAGGTTTAGCCCATTGCATGTGCATGTTTTATGTTGTTGGAAGAAACCAGAGCACCCTGGAGAAAACACAGACACACACGGTCCCGGAATCAAACCCAAGACTTTCTTGCTGTGAGGGGACAGTGCTAACCATTTTGGCACCTTGTGCCGCCTTTTTTATGATTAAAGAATTAGACTTAAAAAGCATGCAAGTGCGTTCAGTGTATGGAAAATACTACAATCCATGCACATTGTAACTATACATTTGAAAATGATTTTTTAAATAGACCTGGTTATTAACAAAACCCATTTTGTCAGATTAAATTGTGGCCTTTGCACTCTCTGTTCGTGCTGCTGGCTCACCCTCAGCTCCTCACAGATGCCAGCTTGGAGCTAAATAAATATTGACTAAGAGGCATTTGAACAAACATATTGTCCTGGCTCCGCACTCGCCCGCGTTGCCCTCTGTTGCCAAAACAAGTTGCCGGGGGTCTGCAGCTCCTCTCACATAAGCGACCCACTAACCCAGGACCGGTCATCGCCTCTACCCTCCGGTCTGCCCTGGAGCCTTTGTGTCTGCGTCTCCAGCCCTGTAGAGCAGAACATGTTTATTGTGCGTTGCTTGCGGGCTCCTGGACATGTGCCACTGCTGCGATCACACTACGCCTTTTGTTTTTCACGTGGCGTACTAAAGAAGGCAATGCTTGTGCCGTGCGGTTTGGCACTTTCAGTGATAGCCAGAGATATCTTTGCCTTTGCGCCTATTTCTGACATATGTTTTCAGATGGAGCCCGAAATAAGGCTGTTTACCGCCGAGTTTATTTTTCTGTCATTTTTAGCGACTGTGAACTCCCACTGAATGTTTATGTTAGCTTGTATGAGTTCACTGTATATGAGCAGGGATTAGCACAAGTCCAAACAACATGGTATTTTAAGAGTCTCTTGTGGACCCATTTGTTGAATGATGTATTGAGCAAATACAGCTGACATCATGTTTATTACCATGAGTTCATATGGGTGCTTGGAGTCTTTCCGAACACTTGAATTTTCATGTTTTATAGACTCAAAGTTTGAGAAAATGTAAAAATTTGCATTTAATAATAATCATGTGTAAATGGTATTTATTCATTGTACATTGTCAGATATACTTTTACACAGCACTTTTTACAAATGCACCTAATTACTATACTGCTCTGTTTAAAAGAGACCTGGTTTGCAAGCTTTGTGAAATAAATGTAGACTCCTTTGCATAAGCATTTCACTTTTTATAACTAAAAATAATCTACTGTATATTTATAGAAAATGTCTTCTTTTTGGGAGCTGTTGCTTTCTCTCTACTCAGGGGTCTGCAGCCTTCTGGATCCAAAGACCCTGTTGTTCCCAAAAATACAAAATTTTAATTTGAGCCACAACCAATTTTAATGCACAAAAGTGGCTTAGCCTGTAAATGAAACACAGCATATGGGTGGTCATTAATTATTTCAAACTAACACTGAACTGTGTTTAATACCGCACTGATTGTCTCACTCAGAGAGCTAGAGTTACATCCTGTAACTATTTCTTGGCGCTCATCTGTGACACTTCTAATGCCTGGTTCACACGGCAAGATAATTATAATTTTTAATTACAAATGGAAAACCTGTTTCCCCCCTTCCAACAATCTTAAGGACACCCTGATTATCGTAATAGCACTAAAGATAAAGAATATCTTATTAGATATTCCTGCTGTGTGCGGTGTGTTAAGAGTGCTCTCGTCTGTTCGAAAGGAGGTCGGGACCACTCCGATCTCAAATCGGGGATATTCAACATGTTGGACTGTCTTGGCCTGATATCACAGCGTGTGTGGTGTGTCCCCAGGACAAACGAGCACGCACCCTGTTGAATGTGTAGCCAATTAGAAAGCAAGGTGATGGAAGCACGGAGGAGAATCCAAAATCAAAACCTCTGTCATAGCGCTCCAGAAAGTCCTTTAACCAACACACTTTACTTTTTTTATTGTTTTTCCTCTGTTGGAGTCCACAAACTACAGCAACTGCTTCTTCATTGTCCACCATGTTTGTGTACACTGAAGTCACGTTTAACCTTGTGTGGTTTTGTGAGATTTCCTATCTGACCTAGCATGAATGCATGTCAGTGTTGTTAGAATAAGCCTGGTGACCACCGAGACAAGACCAATTTAGGTGGACTTGGTACAGTCCATGTGTCCTGGTCTAATGCATATTCATTTATTTTAATTTATTTCATCACCTCTTTTAGGATATCAAATTATTGGTTCAAACATCTTGAATAAACTGTAAAACATTTTTTTTTTTTTTTAAAGTAATGGAGCCAAAACAGACCCCTGAGGTACACCACATGATAAAAACGACTATTCAATGCATTGAGATAGTCTTTACTGCACAAGGTTGGATACAGGGTGACAAATACCGGGTACTCTAGCTTCCTCCTACTGTTTAAAGACAAACTGGCTATTGTCCTGAGCAGTGTTTCTCAAAGTGGGGTCCGAGGCCCCCTGGGGGTCCGCAAAGGTACTGCAGGGGGGCCCCCAGAGGCTGTCTATATTTCAATTTAAATTTCAATTCATTATTTATTTCAGACACATGGTTTTGGTCCATAACAACAAATAAAACATACAAAAATATAAAAAGACAATTATGAAAATATTAAATACCTAAAAACATTAAGTCAATACAAAAAAATCTCATTTGAAATTAATTATAGTTATATACTTGTTTAAAAAATTACTTTAAAACTAATTTTAGCCAACAGTCAGTGTTTTTGTAATGCTTTTATAAAAATACATGGAGAAAAACATGTCCATGTCTTTTGAATAGAGGAAAGTTCTATAGTTGGGGGTCCATGTGAGATTTTCAGAAATTTAAGGGGGCAACGGCAGTCTATGAAAATGGTTGGTCTAGAGTCTACCCCACCTAAGGCTCATAGCTGAAGGAATAAGTAACAGCCACCTGCAACCCCTAACAGGAATAAGCAGAAAATAGATAAATCATTAAATATGGCTTAAAGTCCTCAGTTCAACTTTAAAAAATCCCTATATCTTGGCACAAATTAGCTCTCACTTTTCATAATGCTCTAAGAGAAACAGACCAAAACATTACTAAAACATTATGAGCTGCCTTTAATTAAAATGGCCACTGAACGTCTCATAAATTTAAGTGTGGGCAAAATGAAGGTGTGTTACAGGTGCGTTATTGAGTAGATTCAGACTCATTCACTGCACATATTTAACTCGCCCGTGGAAAGGAAAGCCAGTCGAAGCACTCCGGGGGGAATTATGAATGATCCAGCCTATTTCAGTCGTCTCTTAAGCCCATTTAAAGTGAATTAGGTATTATGAATGTGAGCGGTCTAAATTTACCCCGGCGAGATCCATCTTCATCTGACTACATGAGTATACTTTTCCAGCCTCTGCAGACCTCGCACTTCTATTTAAATCACATGACAAGACTTAGGACTCATCCGTTTTACCTTTTCTCAATATATACACAGGTATCTTTAACCAGGATTAATCAAGAGAAGTACTGGAGGATTGTGAGTTTGTGGTAGTGCCAGATAGAGCAAAAAGAATTGGGCTGGCTGCCATTAACACACTAGATTTCACTCTTATCAAAAACTCTATAAGCCAATTTTTTTATGTAAAGATGTTGCACTGATTGGATAAAACATGCAGTTAAATCACTTAAAGATATTCATGCAAAATACTTCTAGTTCTTTGCAATTACTTTCTGGCCTCCATATGGTTCTGCAGAACAGTGGTTCCCAAGCTTTTTTTTTTTGTCTTGTGTACCCTCTTGGCTTTTTATCATACTATAAGTACACATATTACTATATTACTGTCTAAGTAGAGATACCCAGATTTTCCACTTCCCAGACACTTCCTTTATGTCTCGGAGGAATACAGAGGTGTTGCCAGGCCATCCAAGAAACATAGTCCTTCCAGTGTGTCCTGAGCCTTCCGTGGGGCCTCCTCCCAGTGGACAGTGACCTGCCCAGAACACCTCCCCAGAGAGGCATTCAAGAGGCATTCGAAACAGATGCGCGTGCTACCTCAGGTGGCTCCTCTTGTTATGGAGGAGCAGCAGCTCTACTCTAAGCTCTCCTCAGGTGACGAAGCTCCTCACTGTATCTAGAAGTGCGTGGGCAGCCATCTTGAACAGCAAACACATTTCATCCACTTGTGTCCAAAAAGACAAGATTTTGGACACAAGTGGACACATTTCATCTAGTTGTGACCAAAATCTAGTCTGTTTGATCATGACTGACAGCCCAACATCACCATTGATGTGAGCAGAAACATAGATCGAGATGCTTTTCACCTCAAGTCCTTCTCCACAACAGACCAGTACAGTGCCGAAGCAGCATCAATCTGCCTGTCAGTCTTTCACTTCATCCTTTCGTCACTCATGAACAAGACCTCCAACTTTGAACGTCACTTCACCAATCTGAAGAGAGCAAGCCACCATTTTACAGTGGAGAACCATAACCTATTCAGTTTTAGAACCGAAGACAAGGCCAGCCCTTACTCTATAGAGAGGGTACAGAGTTGGTCCAACGTCAATGCCAAATTATTGAGAGTGATATTTTTAAGGCTGCTCTTGAGCTTTTAAATGACAAAGTTGGAGCATTAATTCTAATGTGTGTATAGAACAAAAAGTTTAATATTTCAATTCCCCTTTTCAAATTATTCAAATTATTAACATTTTCTTTGTATTAAATGTATTATTATTATTATTATTATTATTATTATTATTATTGATATTTTTTAAAATTTTGAACTTAATATATACAGTAAAATAAGAGTTTATAATATACTTTTTTTTTTTTTACTTGGAAAAAAAAAGCAGGAAAATGTGTATTTACTAGATATTTTTTATGAGTTCTGAATACCAGTGGTCTAAGCTATGAGCCTACCCTGACTTGGCTGTTCATGTGAGCAGTGTCTGTAGAGGGGCCGTGCCATATTGAGACTGCAGTGGGGGCATTAAAAAGAGCTAATGGTCCTGGGAGGGGGTGAGAGGGTGGGGCCCTCTGACGCCCCGGGTCTAAGCTCGGGGACAGATGGATGGTGCTTGTCTACATCACACACACATCAAAACTCAACCCCAGTGTGTGTCGAAAAACGCACAGCCATTATTCACTGTATCAGTCAAATCCATCACACATAAATACATACTGTTTATCAAGAGTACGGTACATCTGTGAAGAGTGTCAGGACAAAAAGTTCAACTTATTTTAGTGAAAAGCTAATGAAAGACATTGTTCACTGGTTTCAAGCACAGTGTATGAGGACTGTTTTTTTTTAACCCTTATACCCAAATTTTAAAAAGTTACATTGTTACTCTTAAGTGTCGCTGTGACAAAACATCATCATACATATACATCATACAATCATATTTTTTCTACTTTTTTGCATGCATATATTTAATTATTTTCATAATTATAACTTTTTATGCTTGTATATGTAATATTAACTCAATTTTGTAGTAAAATTCACAATAAAAAAAAACATTTTATATTTTTTATATTCTCAAAGCAAAGTGGATTTTTCTAGGGTGTGTCAAAAATGTCCAACAAAATTTACTTTTAGGGATAATTTTTTCCTGTGCTATGTATAATCTAAAAAACAACCCCCATTAAAATGGATTCTAATTTTTTGTCACTACAAAAAAAATAAAAAAAAATTCACAAATCCATTTAAATCAACGTTGGTAATCTTTGAAATACTAAAGGCTGTAATAAGCCCCCTAAAAAATCCACTTTGCATCGAGTTTTTGTGTGTTTTTTATCCAAACAATTTAAATGCTATTACATACAATAGTTAAATATTTGTTATTATGGTCAGGGCAAAAGTTGATTATAAGGTTTATGCAAAAAAAAAAAAAAATGAATGAAAAAATATGAATGTGTACTATTTCTATGATGTTTTGCGACAAGGACAATTTTGTCACTTTATAGGAGCAATGTAACAAATGTAGCTAGAGAGTGTAATAATGCAGTAATATCAGATTTGTGTTTATATCAAAATTAGTGATAAAATACACACCTGAGCCAAATTTCATAGAAAAAGTAAGAACCACTGCAAAGTTATTAAAAAAAAAAAAAAAAAAACATTTGAAAAGGACACTTTTGTCCTCATTTGAACACAAGGGTTAATGCTGTATTTTACCCAACTAACCTTATTCATACATCTAATTCTAATATTTGAATGGTCTGCCCACAACCATTTTAACAATGTAGTTTTATAGTTAACACTCGCCCAGTAGTAGTAATAATGCAGACTAAAGGGACATTAGCGGTGTCTGTGAATAGAGTCCTGACAGATCCCCGCTGAGAGAGAGAGCCATGCCCCACAGGCACACTTAGCCGATTAGCCCGTCTTACATTCTCCATGATAGGATTAAACCATTCCCACAGTCTAGTCTGAGAGTACTCCGGACCTGCTGCTCCGGAGAGCATCACAGTATCCAATTTCACAGTTCTCTAAACCCCGATCACTCCCCTATTTATTACTGTCACAGAGTTTGGGAGAGGGCTGGTTCTGCTGGTTCTTTGTGTTTCATCTGTAGACGGGGGCAAAGGTAATGAGCAGTCAGCGCTTCACACACCTTTGATCCTTCAGTCATACACAATTATGACCTACACGTGTCCTGCAGCGCTAACTTTCACAAAACAATATCAGACATTCACTTTGGGTTTTGGGAATAACTTCTAAAGAAGTGGGTAATGGTCCTTGTGAAGAAAGAGGCTCAGTAAGTGATCTGAAGTGATTTTTCACTGATAAACAGTTCTTTCTCTGCTTCATCCTGACAGCCACATTTAAGACAGTCTGAATCATTTAGCGGGCTTCATGGCCACACTGAAAGCATGCTAATGTCAGTAAGTCATAGGGCTGGACCTGCTGTATCTTAGTGCAGGAGGTGGATCAGACAGTGGCGCAGAAAGGGACCTTATCCCAATCCCTTCTCTTTACAATGGCTGCAAAACCTTGTCTAAAGAGATTGGACTTGGGCTGGGCTCGGGCTGAAGAGGCAGCGCCCACTTCGTCCTGGCCTGACCGTAGCAGTCCTCTGCATGCTCAAGGAGTATGCCCCCAGCTTCCTCCTCTTACCACAGCCTCTCGCTGCTGGTCTCTGTCAGGGCGCCAGGCGTGGCTGACATACAAGCGAACAGTTTATAGTAGCCTATACAGTTTACTTTTTTTTGGCTTTTGCTTTTCAGCACCGTGGACAGCGGTGGTAGAGGAGGAAGGAGCGTGTCTGATAGGGGTGGGGGTCAACAATGAATGCTGGCTTGGTGACCTCAGGTTGAGAAACAAACAAACCTGACCCGGGCCCATAATTACACGTAATGGTTCGGGTACGTGTCGGGCCGGGCCCAGGCTGTGCTCGTGTGAATAACAGCATGTGGCCGATGAGAACTGTTTAAGATCCCACGGAGCGGCGAGAGGAGCTGGTTAGTACAGGCTCAAAAATGTAGAGCCATGTTAAAGTACAGCAATAAAGCCCCCAAAGAGCTTCTGCTGTGTGCCCAACTGCTTCAGTAAACAAAAACTGAAGGGAATGAGAGAGTTAACTCCGGAGGACGAGAGCCTTCTGTCCTGGATCCCCCATGTCCTCCTGGGGTTAAGCGACCAAAGCAGGGAAGTTTAACACACGTTTTTTTTTTTAAGTATAGCAGGCAGCACCTACTCTGTCAATCAAACAACTCTGGATCTGGGGTATTAACGTCAGTTAAAATGTGAATGGGATCAGGTTGGGCTGGAAATTTTTGGCCGGATCTAAACTCTAAAGAGTAGACTGGACAATAGTGGACCTCTGACGAAGTGCACGCCCCTCACCTGTCTGCTGCTGTGATACAGGGACACTGTCCTTAAGAACGACTGAGCTCCAGGGCACACAGCAGATTTAATGCAAACAAAAGATGATTTCTCTTATGCGCAGCCTTCGCTGATGCAGAGGTAAGATTGGCGCACTGTCCAGAGGGATCTGTGAGCTGTGGGGCACCACGCACATTTGCTGGTCCACTAGGCCTACTTGCTCATAAAAAACAAATCTTAAAACCTATGTGAAAGGTTTGAGGGTGCAAAGTGTGCAACTGGCTAAATGCTGCCCAGTCTAAAAGTCAGATAGGACAGTAGTCAGTGGAGCAGATTGCTGAGACACACGCCCTGGCCCTCACCTGTCTGCAGCTGTGAGACGGTGCTCTCCTCCTTTCCCAATCACACTCAGCCTTAAGAATAAATGTTAAAATTATAGGACTTAATTTAATAGCCTAAATAATATAAATTTTGAGGTTATTATGACAAATGCTAACCAGGTTAATTGCAGCAGAGCATGTGGAGCAGCTGGAAATATCCCTTCCCTGTCTCTCCCATGCTGCTAAAAAGACATTTATTATTATTATTATTATTATTATTATTATTATTATTATTATTATTATTATTATTATTATTTATGTTCTCTGAAAGCACTTTGTTTAACTCCAATAATGTTTGCTGTGTGAGTGCTTTAATGACACCAGCTTCATGCCCATCTGTGTCACATCACGCTTTGCTTTTAGACCAGTCCTCCCCTTTATTGTAGACTGACACACCTGGTGGCGGTTGCGCCAGGCCCTGGCAGAGACATTCTGAACACAGGCACAAAAAGCTGCGTCAACGTCACCTCACTTGCTGTGAGGCGAGAGTGCTAACCACAAGTATGTACAACAGGGATTTGGAGGTGATCATAGTCACCCAGCCACTTCACACTCAGCTGCAAATCGTTTTAATACACACTGAAAGGTCTGGTTCAATGAAGGACTTAAATCATCTGTACAAAAAAATGAAATCCTGTGGTTCTCAAAGAACCCTCCCTGTGGTGCCCCCTTCCAAGGTCCAAAGGTCCAGAGTTGAAGTCAACAGCCCCTCACACCTCACTGGTTTGCCACAATCTCCTTAAGTCTGACAGACTGGCCTTGCCCAACTCCTCGAGTTTTTTCCTCTGCAACCACCCAGGCCAGGTCCACATCGAGGTTTGCCACAACAGATATGACAGCGCTTATGACAGGGGTCTCCAACCTTTTTGCCCCTGAGAGCTACAAATCGAAAATGACAGAGAGTTACTCATGCTTTCTAACATTTATTTAGTTATTGGAGCCTATCCCAGTAACTGTGGGCCTAAGGCGAGGTGCACACTGGACAGTGTTCACACTTTCAAAGAAAAGTGTATTTTGTTTTCCCTTAACATTCACCTGAACATTTACAAAATGTGGTGTACACAACTCACGTTTTAAATTAAAACAAGAAATATTTAGTTCACTGCATGTGCATTTTGTGTGTCTGTGTGCAGCGATTGACACACACTTATCATCACATTTGTGAAACCAAACTCCTAATTTGAAAATACTGTAGTTGAGCTATTATCACTACTGAATCATCAAGCAAGTGTTTTACTGACAGTTGGTGAATAATAACCCAATAGTTTTGTACACCTTTGAATTTGATTGAAATCATTCACAAGGTGGTTTGTAAAGTGATAAATCCAAATTGACAAAAAGTTTATTCAGAAATAGAAAAGCCTTTACTCCAACAGAGTCTGTCTGCCACTCTCTTCCTGCTATGGAATCTAAATTCACCACCAGATGGTGATCAGTGACTGTTCAGCATCTTCACCTGAGTGTCCAGGATATACAGCCAAAGGTCAAATAAAATGATCACAAAGTTCACCATTGACCTCTGACCTTGTTGGTCTTGGAGCATTGTGCACTGAACTGTTCCTTATAAAGAAGAGTTCAAGAAGAGCACACACTTGACAATGTTGAAATAATTATACTTGCAGATCACACTTGGTTCTCTCACTTAAAGAAATCATTTGCCCCATCAACAATCCCAGGAACTTTATCAATTATCAAGATTTTTTTTCTCTGGGTAATTTTGGTAAGGTAAATGAAAAAAATAAATTCCATCCTGCATGGGCTATTCACCTTTATTGTCCAACTTTTGCTAAAGCCAGAAGAAGTGTCTCATATATACAGATCCTTCAGTGTTAAAATGCTTCTGCATGTGTCCTACTGCAGATCATGTTTGTTGTCTAACTTTCACAAAGCAAACTATTCACTTCAGATTTTGAAATGACTTCTACAGAAATTGCTCATGTTCCTTGCAGAAAATAGGGCCCTGTAGTGATTTTGGGCAGATGTGGTCTAAGCTCTGCAGGGCTGGGACTCTAGATTGTAAAAGCCATCTCTAAACAGTTTCAGAGTGGACCAGCCCCTGTAATAGGGACCTCCATTATAGAAGCTTTATAATTTCCCTGCTTTTTGCTCCTGTGTTGTTCCAGTGAATTAGGCCTGAATGATTTATGCCGGCTGCTCGTGGCGCTGATAGACCCCGCCAACACAGACAGAGACACACTCTTCTCTGGTGGGTGTGTAAACAGACAGTATTAAAAGCCAACTTGTTTCAAACAGCCAAACACATTTACCGCGGCTGCCGCAGCTCCATGTCATTCTGCTCGTCAAATATCACGGCGTCACAGCCAATCAGGGCTCAGGACTGAGGCGCACCGGCCATTTAACCTGAGCAAACAGAGGAGCCAGGAGGAGTTAAGAGCCCGAGCAAACAGTGGCCAAAGAGATCAGCTGCAAATGTGAAGGCCGCGCCGAGGACGAGCGTCGCTAATGGCTCTGTGATGACCCAAGAAGCAACAGGACATCTGTGGGGGAGGACCATCCCACACACAGATCAGTTTTAAAAAAGGTTTTAAAAAGTTGTTTTGTTTTTACCTGTTTTCACTGGGTGTGTTCAGACAACATCATGTGTCTGGAGGGCTGCCATAGTTGTTCATACACAGTATTCCAAAAATGAAGTCATGGATGTGGTTTGTAGGGTTAAAGATGTTTCATCTGTCATTCAAGAGACTTTATCAGTTCTGAAGCAAACTGGTTTGGGGGAGGGGGGGCTCTTCATACACAAGAAGGCAACACACTCCCAGAAATCATTTAAATGTAAGCATGTGCAGTAATTTGGTTTTGCTTTTTCAGATCAGAATTCTTGTGTGAGTATCAGGAAAGAATGATTCATTTATATGGATAAGATATAGAGAAATCCCAAAATCTACTCAAAACCTGGTCACACCACCAATGTGGCCAGTCCCGAAAAGACACCAAGATTGTTGTGTTGTTACAGTGTCACTATTATTTTAAACATTTTATTTAAGCCTCATCTTGTCTAATCTCTGTTTGTACCTAACTCTTCAGCAAGGAAATTTTGGGTTCAGTCCTCTAGCGAGACAGGTATTCTCCAGGTACTCCAGCCTTCCCTCACTAAGACATGCATGTGTTAGAGTGAATGGTTTTTTGTCACTGCAAAAATATTTTAATTTAAAGCAAGAGAGAATAAGAATTTTAAAAGCCAGAGCAAACATTGGCCAAGGCTACAAGGTAAGGCTGCACTAATGTCTCTGTGATGACTCAAGGACCAGGGGCCATCTGTGTGCTGCGGTGGGGGGAGGACCACCACTCTCCACTCACATTGTCCCGACACTAACCGGTAGTACAGACAGGGAGCTTACAGGAGCGCTGGGCCCCGTGCCACAGGATGTAAAGCATATGTCCATAAATGGTGAGAGAGCGTGGGGCTAAAGCTCTGAGTCAGGATTTGCATGGAGATTTGGAGTGTCAACGACACGACTCCTGGAAGAGGTGTAAGACGCCTAATCCTGCAGTGACCTCAGAGTGTGGAGCAGAGCGGAGAACAGCCTGTGCTATAGAGCCCTCACCACATATTTAAAACAACAGGGCGTTTGCATGGGATTTCAATGATGAGATTTTGAATAAACCACAATCATTTGTGTTTAGTTGGTAACCATGAGGTTCATTTGAACAGCAAAATTCAAACCACAGGCAGCCTGACAGGCACACAACAGGTCAGCATGTACTCAGCACTGCACAGTGGACCAAAGATCAAAAACATAAGCCTTCGCCAAAACAATAGCTCTCTCGATGTTATTGTAAAAACATTAGCATGTCATCTTGAGGAAATATATGAAAATAAGATACGGTGGGGGTAGGGGCAGTAGCTCTGGAGCTACAGAGGTTCAGTACACCTGCCTTCTGGTTTGTGGCTTGAATCTCGTTCCACCCAACCATAAGGTGATAATAAATGATATGGAACGAGTCAGTACGGGACTCATTGCAACAGAAAGCCCCAAAACCTGCTGGTGCTTCCTTGACTCTGGGTCCAGGAGATCTGCATTTGTTACGTAAACACTGACATCACACAAGCGCAACAAAAGTAGTGTTAATAAATGAGGAAAAAAAGTGTTTGACGCTGGTTTTTAAAACATAAAGGCATGCCAGTATTCAATAAAAAGATGAGAATAAATCCTGTTGTGTGTCTGCATGAGGCTGATGTGTGTCTGTGTGAGGCTGGTGTGTGTCTGTGTGAGGCTGGTGTGTGTCTGCGTGAGGCTGGTGTGTGTCTGCGTGAGGCTGGTGTGTGTCTGTGTGAGGCTGGTGTGTGTCTGCGTGAGGCTGGTGTGTGTCTGCGTGAGGCTGGAGCTAAAGCTGTATTAGCTTCAGTAAACAGGAGACGTCAGGTTGACGCCAGATTTCAGTGCATTAAACTCACTTCTCTGCTGTTGCTAATAGACGCTAGCTTTATTTTTAGAAAAAGTCAGCACATTAGCTTGTCCTCTCTTGGAATACAGCTGTTTATCACACGGACAAGAACGTTTGGTTAAAATTGGTTAAGAAAACATTTTCGCTTTTATTTCTGTTCTTTGGCTTGTTTTTTTGCTCGAGTGAGGATTCTCTCTCGTCCAATCGCCTCGCAGCAGTGCCCCTCTTTAGTTCCAGATCTCTCAACTATGCTGGACCCGTCCCAAAAAGGTTCCAAAAGATAGAATGGTTTGGAATGCTTTTTGGGAACACATTGGAACACTTTGGGAAGTGGTAACACCCCAAACCACCCCATCCCGCCCTAGTGGAAAAGCACCTATAGTGTCCTTGGGCAAGACACTTGACTCACCTTGCCCCCAGTAGCTGTGGCAGCTGGCTCCTCTCAATGGAACAGCGTCTCTACTCCAGGCTCCTCCTGGGGAGCCAGGCTCCTCACCTCACATCTCTAAGGGAGCTCCCAGCCACCCTGCAGAGAAGAGTTGCTTGCATTCAAGACCTTGTCATTTCGGTCATGATACACACCGTATAACCATAGGTGAGAGTAGGAACATTATCGACCGCTAAATTGAGAGCTATGCCTGCAGAAGTAGCTTACCACCACCAGTGTGGGGACTGAGTATTGGACTAATGACAAACAGATTTAAGTGTATAGAAATACACTCAAATCTAAATCATCTTAATTTAATCCATTATAATTTGTATTATTAAAAGTAATTCAAAGTCAGCCTATATATAGAATATATTTGCATTGTTATAGATAGGGGGTCCCAAAATGGGGGTCAGGACCCACTTGGGGGTTGTAAGACACTGATGTCAAAAATGTAAGTAGTTAAATAAATAAAATTTTTCACATAGTAAGGGCGGAAAAAAAGGTATGCTGTAGTTAGGCGGAACATATAAATCAAGAATACAGTGTTTCTTTTAATTTCATTTTCTTCCACTTATTCCTTTTAGGGGCGCGGGTACTGGAACCTCTTTAACAATGGGCCTTATAGACGTGGACAATTAGTCACAGGGCTGACATACACAGACAGACAACATTCATTCTCACATTTTTTCACTGGGGGCAATTTAGAGTCACCAATTCACCTAACACATGCATGTCTTTCAACGGTGGGAAGAAGCCAGAGTACCCAGAGAGAACCCACCATACCACGGGGAGGACATGTAGACTCCACTTACTCCTTGCTGTGAGGCGAGAGCACTAACCTTTTGGCAACCATGTTTTTTTATTGGCACATCATATTATTAACAGTCATATAGTTGTGTGGTTTCAACTCAAAATCTTGTTCTTTGATTTAGGCACAATCAAGTGGAAGTTATGTGTCAAACAATGTTCCCTGTTGTCTTATGGGAGTCCCTCCTGCACACTTTACTCTTATTGGTAACTGTTACTTATGGGTAACTACATTAAAAGAGTTCTAGTACTATCTCTAAGTCTGTCAGAGTAGATTTTGTAAGATATCCTCGGGGAAGCAGTCAGGTGTTTAAGTTAAGGCCCACTGCTTGTCCAACAAACGATCAATAAGAGTCTAGGAGTGGGGGCAGCAGCCGGCTGGGCCGGTAACCCGCTCTGACAAATTAAGGCAAGTGGTGTTTTTTCATTACGCACACATCCGTTTTCATTTTTTCCCATCAGTGGAAGCAATTAAACAATGCCTTCTTAAATTAGTCATTGATTTTTAGCAATAGTGACACTTTACACAAGGAAATGATAACTTTAAGGCTAGCTACCTTTTTCATTACTGCCAGTCGTCCATTCACCTCCATGAAGAAGTACTCCTTCAAATTAGCCATTGATTTTTGCTCAGGTGTCACTTTGGTTAAGTGCTGTGTGGTTTGGCTGTTCTCAGTCCGATCTGGAAGAGGAACAAATCACCACAGGCTACCTCCAGTCTCTCAATGTCACTATGAATGCATGATTTCACAACAAAATAAAGCTGGATAAATAAAATAGTTAATTTATATCAAATAAATAAAATAATGTTAAATTAAAACCAAAGTGTACTCAGCCCATCAGTTAGAACCATTTGTCATTAGCATTTGTGTTGTTTAGCAATGTTAGCCCACAACAATTGGACACAGACCTTTTCAGTGTTTTTAGTGTTAGCGTTTAGCATTTTAAACAGACCATAATACATTTTCTATGGAGGATTCAGTGTTAGCCACAAAATATTGAAAATTATGAATAATCAAGATGGTCTTTGGCACCTCACAACCATGTGTGTAACGTCAGAGCTTGGTTAGAAACATTAGCAAGTTTATCAATGTTTAGCTGTTTTTTAATGTAGCAATTTGTGTCAATAAATAGCAATAAAGACTACGTAATAATGTTTCTTTTTCTTGTTTCTTCGCTGAATTTGCTTAATTTTCCCCTCCGTGTATTCAAACAAAGTTTTATCTGCCATTTGGTTGTTCTGCCATGACAAAAATCAAGAAATAAAGACATTGCTAGCTTGTTGTTTGGCTAACCATTAACAGGGTGCATACCTATGTTCCCCAGAACCTATGTTCCCTGGTCCATAGATACCAGGGAAGATAAGTACTGCAGAATGTAGTAATTTCATACACCTAAATACTGCTACAGTAAAAAATGTTCTTAGGAAAACACCCTAGAACACAGATGTCATTAGAAGATGAATGACATACCTCTGTGATCTTTTTTTGTGAAGACAGAGTAAATTATTATGCACCCTCAGAGGGGCGCCCAAATGTTTACATGACTGTATATAAACCACAACCACTAGTTTCTGCCACCCTCAGTCATCTAATTTCATGTTTTTAATTTGCTCCATTCTAAAAATGAATAGGAAAGAAGGATAATCTTGTAACCAGACGTGCTCAACTTATCTCAATACATCACTAGTGGAAGGGCCTATCTATAGACCTACAATACAATACAATAACTTTTAATGCAATGCAAACTTGTCCGTTTGAAACAGTCAACTGAATCAACTTAACCCTCTTGCCTGACTTTTCTTCCCTCTTTTCTGTTAATGTTTTTCTTTTTCGCCCGTCTCTGTGTTTAAATGACAAACCCATTAATAAAACAGATTGCCTACCTGTTTTTACTTTTACTTCCTTATCTAATAATATGTAATATTAATATCTAATTGGCTTTAATTTACATAAATAAAACATTTTGTAGAAATGTATGTCCATTTCACCTGATGGAACAAAAGGCTGTTAGCATCTGTGGTTAGCAATGTTAGCTGCACAATATATTAATAAATACTATACTTACTGTACTCATGAAAGAGGCAATACCATCTTATAACAATCTCCAGTCAAACTGTTCAATTCAATTCAGTTTTATTTGTATAGCCCAGTATCACAACAAAAGTCACCTCAAAGGGCTTCACAACAGTTGCTCAAACATAAACACACAATCAGACTTAACACACAATCAACACAAACAATAACTACACTAAACAGACCCAGGACACTCCTGTCCTTAGACCCTCCTTCTCGGTAAGGAAAAACTCCTAAAAAAAAAACCCAGCTCTGGGAAAAAAGAAGAAACCTTATGGAGCCCAACTGAAGGAGAGATCCTCTCCCAGGACGGACAGGCAATGCGTGTAGGACTGTTAGTTCATTAGCTCATCTATAGGATCATAGATCAGCTCTGTAAGGATTCATCCAGGGAGTGGGGTGAGGTAGGTTGAGGAAGTCCATAGGATGCAGCAGGTGGGCCTCATCCAGACAGGTGAGTGGGCGAGATAGGTCCGGGAAATCCTTAGAGGTGAGGCTGAGGGCCCACAGGTCGGGACAGGAGCACAGATGGGGCCAGCTAAGATCCAATCGTCACTGGGACATCTGCCAGGTTTCTGAAACAGTCCCCACTCCCCCAGAGGGGAGCGGGAGAGAGGGACAACTTGTGAATAGCGAGGAACTGATTGGAGATATAGAATATTTGATAATATTAATGACAGTGATAGAAGAGGAGCAGCAGATGAAACCAGAGGACAGAGGCTCAGTGCACCATACTTGCCCCAGCTTCTAGCTCCTAGAGCAGCCTAGCTTCAGCTGTGGAGTTAACCCTGTTCCTAGTTGGCCTGACCATAAGCTTTCTTGAAGAGGAACGTGTTAACCCTAACCTTAAATGTAGAGACTGTGTCTGCCTCTCTAACATGAGCTGGAAGCTGATTCCATAAAACAGGAGCTTGGTAACTAAAGGCTCTACCTCCAACTGTACTTTTAGAAACCCTGGGAACCACTAATAGCCCAGCTTGCTTGGTATGGCTCTATAACATCAGTAATGTAGGATGGCGCTGTACCATTTACAGCCTTGTAAGTCAGGAAAAGGATTTTAAACCTAATTCTGAATTCAACTGGAAGCCAGTGAAGTGAAGCTAGCACAGGAGTAATATGTTCTCTCCTGTTAGTTCCTGTTAATAATCTTGCTGCTGCGTTTTGAACAAGCTGAAGACATTTTAAAGAGTTTTTAGGGCACGCTGCCAGCAAGGAGTTACAGTAATCCAACCTAGATGTAACAAATGCATGGACAAGTTTTTCAGCGTCACTTTTAGATAAAATATTTCTGATTTTGGCTATGTTACGTAAGTGAAAGAATGCTGTTTTACAGGCTTGGTTTATATGAGCCTTAAGGCCTCGATACACCAAGGTGACTCCCAGACTGCCACTGAAAAGACAGAGTGACACCTGGTCTCGTCTTGTCTCCTCTCGTTCCCTCCCGTTTCCTTACGTCGGATGACCTTTTTCCCTCTTCATACACCGAAGCGACAACCGACCTAAAGACCGTGTCTTGCGCATGATGTAATTGAGATGATGATGATGTAATTACCCCCCAAAGCGGCAGATGGCGCTAGCCAGTGATCAAAGATAAACGGAAGTGACACAATGTTTGTGGAGTACATATGCATGTAGCGCGCCTTGGTCTGCCACTGTTCTCAGCTTGTCTGAACATTTGAGAAGCGTGATAATGGCCGGTTTGGACATTGTTTTGTGTGGATTAGGTGCTGTTGCTCTGTTACTTGAAGAAGAACAGAGGCCACCAAGGAGAAGAAAGCGCACTGCCACAGCGGTTTTTACCGCTCGTCACTCCGTCACTTCCACTAAAATTCTCGTGAGCTGATTGGCGCGGCAGCTGTAGTGCTAGGCCTATCAGAGCGCTTCGTGCCAAAGACCAAAGACGCCGATTCAACAAGGCCAATCGGCAGAAAACTAGTCAGACGGCCTCCGTCCTGGAGCGATGGGGGCTGACGGCGCATACATATCAAAAGGACGGAAATGAGCGACGTGGAAGAACCGTTCAGACGGCTTCAGATGGGCGATCGTCGCCTTGGTGTATGGAGGCCTTTAAATGATAAATCTTGGTCAAATAAAACTCCTAAGTTTCTCACAGTAGAACTTGAGGCTACACTGACACCGTCCAGGGAGACTCTCTGGTCAGACAGAGCATCTCTCAGCTTTTTGGGGCCTAGTATAATGAGCTTTGTTTTATCTGGGTTTAGGAGGAGATAATTAATTGTCATCCAGGTCTTTATGCCTCTCGCACAGGCGCTAAGTTTCTCAACGCGGTCATTCTGATCAGGTTTAATTGATAAATACAACTGTGTATCATCTGCATAACAGTGAAAATGAATGCCATGTTTTCTGATTCTGTTTCCTAAAGGCAGCATGTAAAGCATGAACAGAATGGGTCCAAGTACTGAGCCTTGTGGCACTCCATAGCTAACTTTAAACTGGTACCTATCAGATAAGAGATCTAATAGATCTAGGATTGAGACCAGTCCATTGTCTGAACTTAATAACAAGTCATTTGTGACTCTAACTAATGCAGTTTCTGTACTATGGTGGGGTCTAAACCCTCACTGAAAATCTTCAAATAAGCTATTGTCCTGTAGGTGGCGACATAACTGTTTAACTACAACTCTTTCTAGGATTTTTGAAATAAAAGGGAGATTTGATATTGGTCTATAGTTGGCTAAAATGTCAGGATCTAGACTGGGTTTTTTCAGAAGCGGTTTAATAACTGCATATTTAAAAGACTGTGGCACATAACCTGTTTCTAAGGAGGCGTTTATTATAGTCAGTATAGGTTCATTAATTAGGAGAAAACTTTCTTTAAAAAACAGGCCCACGTCTGCCTCGTCTTCTGTTTTAAATTAAATGTAACATTAGCACTTTAAGCTAGCAAGGTCAGCCATCATATATTAGGTATGTTGTTTAATGCCTCTAATGCACTCTCAACTTTTTAACTATGGCTATCGCTGAAAAGTAGTGCAATGAAAGTTTAGTACGCAGTAAGAATTAGTAAAAGTAGTGATAGTGATGGCCACTGGACAGTTAATAACAGCACGACTTGTCTTGGTAAAACTATCTGGTATAACACATTTAAACAAAACACAATTTTGACTTTCTGTCGTTTCATCAAAATGAAAAATTTGCATTAGTCTTTTTCTCCCCTTTGGGTAACCTGTCCCACCAAGGGAAAATCAATTCCGTACTTTAATATTATTTAAAATGATTTTTAATTAATACATATATTTGTCATTTTTGTATTATTTAATGTTGACGATTGAATGTGCCTTACCCTGAACTTTTCGCCTAGGCCTGAGCCTTAGACACTGGTGGTTGGCCCTCTTGTCATGTGTGGGGGCAGGCGTTAAGTTGTTTTCTTTTTTGTTTTGTTTGTTTTTTGGTGAACAACATGGCAACAACAAAAGTTCCCTACCCACACATTGACATTATACACATAATTGGTTGGTTACCATTTGACAAAACCTTGTTATATATTTAACTTTCTATTTTTTGTGGTTAATGTTACTGTTCTGTTAAAATGTACTGCAGTCTGCTTAATTGACCCCCCAAATACGTGCCTAAACACCTATGTCCTTTAATATCACTAAAATGGATAACAGGTTTATGAATATCAGATACACCAATGTGCATCACCAACTTTAAACAATTTATTTACAAATGATATGAAAGTACCATGTAAAAAAGTGCTGATGTTTGATTTCAGAACTATTTTATTACACAACTTTTGCTATTGCCAACCCCAGCCCAGACATGTATACCTCCAGAACAAAACTCAGACATACCAGATTCTTTTAATGCTTCAGTTCAACACAAATGGTCCAACTCATGAGGCATATTCCACAGAAGCAGACCACAGCTGCCATTCTTCATCTCCTCTTTTAGATGCTAGAAAATACACTTAACAGTTTGAAGCAGCAATGGATGTGCATTTACCTGATTATACAATGGAACACTATTTTCAAAACCATGGATTATTTCCTCACATTATAAAACTTTGAATTGTCTTACCTTTGGCCCAAATGCAAAAACCTTGAATGAGGATGAAGATTACTTTACATGTTGTGATCACCTGTGGTGAAACTAAAAGGGGGACCTTTTTTACTGCAAGCCCATGACATGGTGTGTAGCCTTTATTCTTTCATGCCTCAAGTGTATGACCGCTGTAGCATGTAAAAAAAACAGTTATTGTACAGTGGCCTGAAGGTTTATTGATTGACAGACCATTCACACACAACAGAAAAGCATGTTTCTGATGTTTTTAGAATTCATACTTGTGTGCCTGTTTAATCTTTAATCTGTTGAACCACAGTTGAGAGAATGAGGCGGCCATGTTAGCCATTGTTTTTGTGCATTTTATTAGAGGAATAAGATTAAAAAAACATAATGGGTGTTTCCCAGTTGCCAGGATCCTTCACGGCGGGACCACTTTGGAAAGATTCACGTCACCAGGTTCCAAATGGTTAAATTCCCCACCTCCTCCGAAGCTCCTCTCCTCTTTTTGGCTAATTCACGAAGTATACACCTGTGCATCCTCCATGGCCTCGCCTTGCTACAAATCGCCCACAATGCACCACATGACCACTTTCCACTTGTGAAGGGATTGGTTTTTGGAACACGCACGGCCCCAAGCATGTTCCTCAAAGCACTTTCATGCGGCGTTAGCAGGACACTTGCCTTTACTTCAGAGGGCCCAACTCAGGGGGAAACACCTCCAAGGAGCCTCTGGAGGAAGGATCCTTGCAACTGGGAAATGCCAATGTGAAGTCTAGGGTCTCTTCCAAGTCTACACGTATATGGATATAGTTGGGTCCAAACCACAGATCACAGCCTGAGTGGGACTGTGGACAGTCTGCACCTCACATGATTATCTTTAGGAGTCTGTGGTTGTGGTGACATGTTGTGGAGCGCTTAGGAAAATATCCATAGACTTGTAGACTTGTCCCAGGTTTTATTCCAAGTGTTCCTGGTCTGTTTTCTAATTGCTGATCAGATCTAGGGCTACTGCATATGGCATATGTAGAGTTACACAGGTCTGCTGGCCACACCACACCTCTCATCCAGGTCTCACAGGATGTACATTTTATTCACTGCAATCAGGGAAATACTGTGACATTCTTATTTCCAAATTCATTTGTGTCGACATGTCCTTATTTTTTTTATCATCATATTGTCCCATGTGACTACACCAGTTATAACGTTGCCAGAATTCACTTACATGGACAGATGTCAGTTTGGAAACAAATGAAAGATGACAATGTAACCGTTGTGCATTTCCTGTGGCAGTGACAGGAAATCAGAGTTCAGTTCATGGATGGCCTTGTGTTGAGTCCTGTCTCAGCCAGTGCCACATGCTCCATACAAGACCAAACCATGATAAACACATGTACAAATGTAAAGTGGGGGAGCTGGCCCCTGTGAGGGTCCTGTCTGTAAAGTGCACTGTCCTCCAGCTGCGGAGTGAGACAGAGACAGTGTGTGTTAATAGACGTAGCCCTCGCTGTAGGGGTGGGGCGCACAGTAGGGAGCCTCCTGGACGTACGCCATGTTCTCATCGAAGTGGGACAGCGGTACAGTGTCCTCCTCGTTGATCTGTCTCTCTATGTCTGTCTTCAGCACCGGTCGCTGATTGTCAGGAAACGCCATGGAGAACAAGGCCTCAGGATCGCACACAAACTTGTATACGTATCTCTCACCAGCCACCTGCACAACATACACAGACACTTTTTTTATATTGTATATACAGTCAAAACATTCATAAATATCCTCAATCCTTTTAATGCATGAAACATTTTCTTAACCCTTAGAGATCTAAGCTTATTTTTGTAGTTTTTCAGTGTTTTTGAATCTACCCTCATATATGACCATTGGAATTGAGAAACATGAGTATTATACATCATTTTATTCAGGAAAACTTTATCTATTTGAACAGATGGTTATTGCTTTTGTTTGCTGTACTATTCGAACACCCCACAGCCTAGAATACACAAAAAACACAAAATCGGAAATATACATTTTTTGACATGAGAAAATCAAACATGCTTAACAAAGATTTCTGAATACTTCAAAAGTGAAAACATGTTCTTATAAACAACATATAAAAGAATCAGTGATTAAGTAAGAGTCTGAATCATTTCCTGATTTTGTATGATTCCTGTTTTGGTGCTGCTTTAGTTGCGGCTAGTCGTTGTTTAGACCTGGTTTAGTCGTGTTTAGACCCAAATTTGTCCTGGATTAGGCTTGGCTTAAGCTGGTTTAGTCCTGGATTAGTACTGGGTTAGACTTGGCTTAAACCTGGTTTAGTCCTGTCTTAGTCCTGGTTTACTGCTGGTTCAGTCCTGGCTTAGTCCAATTTAGACCTAATTGAGCCACGATTTAGACCTGGTTTATGCTTGGTTTAGTCAAGACATAGGCAAATTTTAGATGATTCTTTGAAAGCCAAATATTTTTCAAAATGATACTTTGACATGAATTTTGTTTCAGATGTTTTGGTGGTCAACTTTGAATGACCAGTCTAAATTCATATGAATTACATTCATTTTCAGAACATTATTCTGTCTAGCAAGCTTCAGTTGTGTGGGTTGCCTTTGTGTCGTGGCTCTAAAATGTGCACATAGCAGGGTCAGAGTTGGCAAAGGGCTCTACACAATCTGAAGAGAACATTTACATGGGTGCATGCATATTGTATCCCTTGTTATCTGTGTACCCAAATTTGTGACATCACATGATCTTCAAAACCTCCAGTGAGTTATTTCAGGACCAGAGGTATTTTCAAAGTTTAGATGAAAAAAATGCCCCATTGTGATCAACTTTGCAAGTTAATATATTTTTGTTTTTTTCATTTACATTATTTAATCATTGTATTCTACTCTATTAACAAATGAACTAAAAAACATCAGTCTGGGACACATCTTAATCTGTCCGTCTTGAGAGATCCCTCCTTCTTTTGTTTCTCTTTTACACATATTTTTTTTTCCTTACCTAGAAGGAGGGTCTAAGGACAAGGGATGAACTGGGACAGTCTTTTTGCCTTTGTTTGTTTGTTGGTTTATGCCTATTTCTGTAAAGCCTTTTGAGGATATATTTGGTAAACTGAATTACTACAATTAGTTCCTTTCACAACTATTTTGTATTTAGCTTTTTTATTATTATTAGCTCTAATGAATATCAACATTATAAGCATGTTGTGTGTTTACCTTCTGCATGATCCCCTTCTCATAGTAATAGCGCAGTGATCGGCTGAGCTTGTCATAATTCATTGCTGGCCGGTTCTTCTGTATTCCCCACCGACGTGCCACCTTCACACAGACAAACAGCACACGGTGGTGATTAAATATCAACAGAATGCACTGTCAAAACCCATTCGCATCACACGCCTCGAGTATGTTGTGGCAGCTAAACGTGGATCCATATTTATCTAATAAGAGTGATTAGAGTTTGTCCAGGCTGACCGGGATATGTTCATTAGGAGCTTGTCACAGGCCCAGCAGAGGAGCAGCAGATGTTCCAGCACCTGTCCCATAGACCACCCACCACCAGCCTCCAGCCTGAGCCCACAGCCCGCAGAGAGAGCCAGGATTTACAGGCTTATAACGGGCTTTAATAACAGCAGCATACATCACTCGAGTCTATCCGTCTTTGACCTCATAGCCCTTAACGCTAGACACCTGCACACTGCAGGCCTACCAAAAAGTGGACAAGGGAGGTAACTTCAGGGTTAAGTCAGGGTTTTTGAAATCACAAACTTGGTTTACTTTCAATACAGTTAGTTCTCTATGGAAACTTGTGCAGATAAAGAATAGACCCACAACTCACAGAGCAATAGTCAATGGGCCTGCATGAAATATACTTGCAGAAATATTTGTACTTAAGCCCTGCTTGGGAAGTTTTTTGGCATTCACCAGTGTTTTTTTTTTTTTGGAGTTTGCAAACTGTCGGAGTCCAGACTTGAACCCACAACACCAAGGCAGGCTGTAGTTCCCCTGTGTATGCCCCACAGCTCTAACTTTCTTAAGTAAACATTCATTAATGAAGCCCAATGAAAATTTGATGGAGTAAAAAAAAAAAACTTAAAACTGCATTCCAGAGAGTTGAAAAAGGAAAAGTGTCTGCATGATTGGAGCATGAATACATAGCTTATCTAGCCCACACACTTTAGTCCTATCAAGTGTAAACTTAAATATTTATGCATAAATAAAAATGTCCTTAAATGTCATTCTCTATAGAAATGTACAGTCAAAGGAATTTAGCTCAGAATGGCTTTGTCTGCATTCTATTGAAATCCACAAATATTTAAACTGTTTTGGAGTAAGTCTTTAAGCTACTTGATCAAGAAGTGCCTACATTTTTTTTTATGTGTCATTGGTGCTGATGGTGTGCTTCTCTATGTTAACTTATCTGTGAATGTGATTTTTTGTTCAGTGTCAGTAGTCAGACTATTAGGCAGGGCTTAGTTTGTAAATCAAACGATGCCGGAACAAAAATTGCGCTTTGACACCGGAGTCCACAAGGCCAACACTGATACCAGAACGTACACACAACACAATGCTTAGGTGCACTCACATGCCAAAATACCAAGCAACTGCTCATTTACACTCAATTTTAAATTATATTTTAACATATTTGTTAACATTATTATACATTATAGCGTTTCACTTCAGTGTAATGTGTCAGTGTGCGTTTGCTCAGGTGATCCAGAAACCAGCTGCTATGCATAATTACTGCTTTACTTTTGTAGACTCGCTCTGTCATAGACCTACTGTGTGTGGCCACCAGTCTGAAGCAAGAACACAGACTCATGCAGCTGTGGTCTGTAGAAACAAAGTCTAGGCCTAGCCTAGGGAGCACACAGCAGCAGTAAGCTTTCAGCCTATGTCTCTCCTTTTGCTTTCGCTTCTTTTTAGTGACTGCCGTGGAGCGCAGTCTTCTCTGTGTAATGGCGTTTCATGGCTCCAGGCTCTGTGACCCTCAGTGCGTTAGGTCGAGCTTACAGATGCTTTTGAACAAACAAAAAAGAACAAACTGCTGTGGATCTATGTCCTGTGGGCACAGAGGATATAATGGAGGAATAAAAAGCGCACATCGAGGGCGCGTGGCATAAGGTTTCCCTGTGTAATTAAGGCTATTGAACAGTGACACTGGCGTTTAACTGGCCCCAGGTCTCATCCTGTGACCCACAATCAGCGTTAGCTCTAGCTTCCATATTCATTTGAGTAAAAGAACAAACTGATGTGGCACTGCCATGTCCCGTGCGCTCTCGGGTGCAGTGGGGATTGGACCGCATCAAAATAAGGGAGTTTCCGGATCCTGTTCCGGCAAGATCCGGCTCAAATTAAGCCCTGCTATTAGGGATTTGTCTAACTGAGTAGAACATCATTGAGAATAGGTTCACTTAGTTGTAGCTACACACTGTAGCATCCCAGGCTTGTATGCTTGCTCTACTGGTCTGACTCAGAGGCTCCCATGTAGTAGACTGCTGCCAGGTAGAGCTTAATTTACTTTCTATGTCAGGGGTAGGCAAGTTTGACTGTAGTCAGGCCAAATAATTTTTAAACCATCAGGTGGCGGGCCACATGAATGGACATACAGTTTTCTGTCATGGTTCCTTAGCAGCTTTAAAGAAATATATATTAGCATGTTCAATTACGTATACAAAATATATCGATTAATATATTAATACCTTAAAAATAAATAAATAGATACAAATCCTCACCCCAACTGCACCACCGCCTATTTTGCTACATTTTTACGCGACAAATTAGATACACATTGGATACTTATTGGATAGACACAAAGGTGACCGTGCCAGAAGGAGGTCACATGATAGAATGCTTGCTATTAATTGGTTGTAGGCAACTAAAACCATGAAACCATGACAAAGAGCTGTATGCTTGCAAATAGGATCTTACAGTGCCTTATTTACAGAAAGCTCCTCGGGGTTAAATGTTATCAAGTAATAGCAATTAATAAAAGTGAATATTAGTTAAAAGTTGACAAGGGCCAACTTTTTCGGCCGAGGGCCACGTTTGGCCCACGGGCCAGGGGTTGCCTACCCCTGTACTATGGGTTGTCCCATGCCCCACTACTGTTTATGTTTTTGTAAAGGCCCAGCCACAAATATGGAATATATTTCAGGAATGTTTAGTCAGCAGATAGCATGATGGTCCCACTGAGGGGCTGGCTCATGGCCTCTGTTATTGGACAGTTTAGTGCTTTTCATGCACAAAGCTATTTGTGGCAACATACAGTAAAGAAATATTTTCAATAATTATTGATTTTATCATATATCTAGTAAATCTTGATTTTTCTTGCCCCCCTTTTGTCTGTTTTTGGTTTGTAGCTTGTTTTGTTAAACTTTTGTGTTACCTATGTAAAGCCCATTAAGTTAACTGTGTATGAACTGTGAAATTTTCTAACATTGTTACTCAACATGACATTGCAATTAACTTCTTGATTTTGAGTTATGTTTCATTGTATATTCCTGTAAGGTATCATGTCTGTGACATTATATGACATTAAAAAATTAGTTCCAATTTGATTCCAAATGTTTGCAATGTCCATATAAACTACTACTGTAAATATTGCATGATGGAATAAAAAATAGTAGAGCTAATGCAAATACAAATAAAGTTAAGAGAATTAAATCACTACTGATTGTTTTATAACAGCCACTTGAGGATAATATTAGGAGCTAAAAATATAGTGATAATTATCATGTCAAAATTTGATGAAGTGGCAGAGATGAAAAACTGTGAATATGTGATTGTCATTTCATTATCAGTTAATAACTGACATCAGTGTCTCTCAATAAAAAGACAGTATTTACAACACTATCATTTACTATATTTGAATATATTACCTCACTTTGTCTAATTCTATGCTCAACAGCAACCTATTTTTTATCATTCTAGCACATTCCCATTACCCAAAAGGTATGTAGAAGTGTTTCTAAACTGGTGTCTGCAGAATATAACAGACTATCTCACCTCCTCAGGCTCGATGAGTTTGAACTCCATGCCTCGGCCAGTCCAGGCAATAAAGTGGGAGTTGGAGGGGTCGTCCAGCAGAGCCACAAGGAACTGCCAGAGCTGCAGTGAGCCTCTGCGCTGGTACGAGGGACCTTCACGGTACAGGCCTGACTCCTGCTTTATGTCTCCTGCAACACACACACATTTGTTATATTCTATTGCATTTCACTGTAAACATATTTTTAACAAACCTATGGGATTGGCCAAAATAATTACATCATTTGCATTTGCAGAATAAAAATTTGGGCAAAGGCCTTCCAAATGAAATAGGTTTCATTGTTCAAATGGAAAACAACAAACTACAGTGTGCTGTCAGTGAGTGGGTGGAGAACCCAAGGAAATATCATAACTCTAAATATAGGGCCTCAAATAGCCACAGGAAATCTGATAATGCTCCTTATGTATCCTGGTGCTGTAACAATACATACATTTTTTGCCGACATTGGTGTGTATGTTAGTCCGTTAGATAAGAGGAATTTTCAGGAAAGGTCAGTAATATGCCAAAAAAGCAAATGGGTGTTGTTGGATTTTATAAGAAGCCATGATGCCTTGAAGTGCTTCAAATGCTTCTTTTACTAAATTATTCGGTTTGCCCAATCTGTGTAATTCAGATGTACAGCATAAATCCATTGTTTTATTTTGTTTTTTTTCTTGTTGCTTCAAATTGTTTTGAGTTTTAGTAAGTACTAGTTTTATTTATTTTTTATTACGTAATAAACCTCAAGTAGTAAGTAAAAAAAAACCTTGAAGAAGCAAACAATTTTAATTAGTATAATAGTCTTAATTTAAAGCTAAGAGAAAATGACAATTTAAAAGAACACATGAAAATCTATTTAGCTTTTAGATGTCTTTTTTAAGTCAGTTCAACATGACTGACAAAATTACTTATTTGGCTTATAAATTGGCTTTATTATACAGATTTATTTTACCTGAAGTATCTATTTTAATTGATTCAATTTAGAAACATTGCATCAATGTGGCTCAAGTTATTTAAGTTAACTTAAAATAGCTGATTTTAATAAAAAATAAAACATTTTGATAAAAAATAATTGAATTATTATAATTATAATTATTAATTTATTTACTGAGTGAACTTTATATAAAGTTAGTGGCACTTGTGTGATGAAGGAAAATTAGTCAGAGCCCTGTGTCTGTCTTTTATTAGATTTTTTGTTTAAATCATTAACACAATATTCAACATTCATATAGTGTTGGGCACATTTTTTTTATATTATACTGCAAATTGATTTTATTAACTGAAGTGTCAAATTACAAAAAAGGTTATCTAAAATATGCTTCCCAAATAAACAGTTCTAGATCATACTATTTAGGTAAGTCATTTGTTTTAGAGGAATGTGAACATTCCACCGCGCTTCCACTATTGGCAACAGCTGCCTTTCAATATGACCGCCTGGATCTCAAAAGACTTACCTTCAACCTTTTCTGGCACCACACATGTATCATCGTAGAAATGCCTAGCCACTTTGTCAAACATGCAACCTGGAACAAATGTTACAGAATAAATGGAATGAAATTGCAACAGACTCTAACAGTAAGAATAAGGGCACCTACCTTCAGTCCTGTTAGCGTGAGCCAGGTAGCCGTCTTGCCGTAAGTAGACAGAGTGGCAGCTAGGCACTTCTGCTGTGAGCCAGGGAAGAAGAAGAAGAGGGTGTGAAAGGCCTGGAGGCAGCATTAAGAACACTATCTCTCAGTTATCTGTCTGTTGGCTCAATGCACCGCTGGCTCTGATTAAAGAACATGCCCTCCAGCACAAGCTCTGCTCCGAGCTCACAATATCACACTGTAACACCCGCCTGCAGCTCCACTTACTGCCAGATAAAACAAGGCGCTGGGGTGAAAACAAAAGCTAACATCATGCAAGGTATTTCATAATTTAGACGATCAGAGAGAGTCAAAAGGTGTACCAATCATTGGACCAGCCTATTTTTTATAATGAATAAAAAAAGAATTAGGATATCTGTCCATGGTATACAATCGAGAGTAGTAAAGGTCTAGGACAAGAGTAAATGCCTGTCACATGGAAGACCTGAAACGTTATTGCAATACAAGTAGATCTCTGAGATATGGACATTGGTAACATTTTGATAAACAATTTGCACTATACAGTGTTGAGGACACGGAGTACTTTTAGAGTTCAATTTACAACAAACAAAAGACGTTTAAAGCATGAATGTGTTAGTATGATTGTGTGTTTGGTGGTGGTCAGATAAGCCGTAGGTGTTTCGCCATCAGTCTGCCCCAGGCAACCAACTGTTGTAAACCAAAAGCTCACCACCACCAGTGCGACTGTGGTATGAATTAATAATGCACCTAATTGTAAAGCCACTTCATATCTAGTGGAAATGTGTTTGTGCATTTTAAAGACCGCTATACAAGAGATGAGCCAGGCAACTAGGCTACCACTGAATATGTAGAGATAGCAACTCCTATGACACCATGATAAGTGTGGGGGGATAAGTGTCTAATAGTGGGGTGAGTTTGGTGATTTTTCATAATTATTTAGTGGTTAAGCTGTGGTTGTAAGTGTACAAGTAAAGCATAGTTAGTTGAAAATGTTGTTTGGCCAGTATCTGCAGTTTAAATTCATTGTATCATTTTTTTAAGTGCACTGCCAAACATTTGCGCTGTGCTGTGGCTTCGTACAGTTGGCTTTAATTGTTTTGTGTCACTGCTGGTGGTTCTGAGAGTGTTCCGGTGCTGTCTCAGTGGTAACTCTGCCCAGCGTTAGGGTGCTGAAGTCAGGTACAGACACAGAGAAATAGAAGGCAGGTCGCATCAACTAAATCTAGTGTTGTTCCATATCCATTTGTTGATGTGTAAATAAGGCTAGATTGACAGTCTGTGTGTGTTTATGCATATTTGGTGTAATGCAATATTTACTTTCTCTAGTATCTATAGGTTCTTTTATACTGCTGTAATGCTGTACTAACACAGTTACTTTTTGGGAGAAGTAACAAGTAACTATAACTAATTACTTTAGTAATTAGTGATGAGCCCAACAATGTATTAAACTGATGCATTACTATCATTATTAAATTATTATTGCAATAGGTGCTAATAATATCGCAAATTTATTGAAATATCACAAACCACAATATCCATACAGACATTAACTATTATTTGTCTCACAATATTATGTTGTTTTTTTCAGTCACTGACATTTACTTTTTGCATTTATAAATTGTTAGGAATGTAACGATGCACTGAAGTCACGATTCGATTTTCTGTTCACGATTACGTGTTTTTTTATTTTTATTAGCAGACTTAGTTGCAGTATAATTATGACCAAAATATTTTTTTACTTTTGTATTTTTTACATTTGTGTCTCCTTGGCAAACTTAAATTGTTGTACATTTCTTATTAACTGAAATGTAATAAAAAAGTAGATATTAAAACAATGACGATGATGTAAAAATTAAAAAAAAAAAATAACATAATTTGTTAGTGACATTTATTAACATCTTTCTACTCTCCTCCAAAAACAAATACACTTTAGTAGCAAGCAATGCACAAAGGAGCAGCGTGTCAAAAATCTACACCTCAAGAAATATATAAAGGGCCTAACAGGTCAAGTCTTATAAAAAATATCAGCAAAGAAAGTCACATCCTCAATAAAAACTCTGATCTCCATGGAAACACTCTGGGGGAGGGGCCGCTGAAACTTCAGATCAATTTTAGCTGTTGTTAGCCACTTAGCTTTGCTTTAGCTCATTGGTAACAACAAGCTACTTTCTGAATTATGGTAAACAGAGCAAACAGGTATGTGCTGCCTAAATGATACCTTCAGATGTGTCTCTCTTGCTGTCCGCCCTGGGCTTGTTGTTATTCCCTTGTGAATGAGGACGCTGTGCGCACTCCTCTATCTGTGTGAGATGTACAGAGGAGAGAAAGTACACTCCTGGGCCGCTCCAAGTAATTAACCAATTGTACAGCATTTTCACGTTCCCGGCACGTCAGGCTAGTGATTTTACGAGTTCTGTAAACTAAAATTTGATATAAATGCATGTTTCTTTTAAGTAAAATGGCCAGGTAATGCTGTCTAGCGCCAAACAAATGAGCGAGATTACACACCATTAAACTTTGGTGGTCTAAGCAGTTTTAAAGGGATATCGCAATTAATTTTTTTCCCACACCGATTCAAAATTTCTCTTTTGGATCGATTTCTTAGCAGATTTACAAAGAACTGTTACATTCCTAATAATTGTTAAAGCAAATTAGGCAATAATAATTATTGCAATATTAGAAATGTTTAGTTTTTTTTGTAATGTGAATTTTACTAGTGTACTATTTATAATCATATAATATTGTCATTCATTTGTTGCAGAGCTCCTCAGTCGGTCTTAATTTAAACAGTTATCCATTGAGCGCCCATTTACGGCATATGTCTGAACCTCCCATAACACAGACATCACTCCTGGCCTGTGATCAAAAAGGGCCAAACAGGTTACAAAGTGAATGTTCGATAAACAGACTCGGGCCATAAACATTTCTCTGAACTTCATCAAAGTAATGGGCTTGTGGAGGAAATTGCTGCTAATGAAATTACCAGCTCCCCTCCCATCCTGCAACAGGCCTGGTTCTGTCAACATGCTGCGGTCAATAATAAATCTGTCATGTACAGTGGGGCGGAGGCAGGACTCTCTGGAATTGTTCAAAAATCAGAATATAAATAATTATAATGTATGCTCTTAATTTCATTTGTGTTATGACCAAATTATTTCATGTGGCGTTTCAAAAATCACTGCCCATGAAATGTAGTCATGAATAAATTGTTGGGAAAACTAGAATAGTATAAGACAGTGAATTTCAACTAATTGGTCAGGATCCAAAAATAGGCCAAAGTGAGGTTCAGCACACAAAGTAGTATTGGTGTTAGTAATAGTCAAAGTGTTTGTGTATCTAGTTAGTATTGGGCTAATATCTGTTGTATAATAGTTAAGAGCATAAAAAGGAAAGCAATGTTTTAAATCTGGTTAGGCTTCCAATCTCAAATGGTGGGTCAGGATCCAAAAGTGAGTCGCAGGCATGATCTTAGCTGCTTGTGGAGTGGAAAAAATGGTAAAAAAAAAAAAAAAAAAAATGCAATATTTGCATATTATGTGGCAAAATTCAAAATAGTTTCCATGATTTGCCATATTGTGGAGCCCTAGTAAATAGAATAGGATAGCCCATGCTTTCATCTGAGCTGCTTTCCCCCTGAGTGCTCACAGAGCCTCCTCCAGCCCTGCCTCTACAGGTCCTCTGAGGCTCTTGTGAATGGAGACAGTGGACCGGTGAGTGTTCATTCATGTCCTGAAGCAGCCCGGGGCATTAGCTCCCTTTACTCTTGGTCCAAAGTGAGCGGACAGGCGTGGGAGGGTGGGCTCTGGACTCTGACCAGATCTCTTCTATTAGGACACTACAGGAAATGAGCTGCGTGGACATTACCAGAGCCCTGCTCTAATAATGGGCAAACTCAATAAACACCGCCCCCTCATTTGTGATGTAGTGAGACAGAGGGATTGAATGGGATTAGTGACTTACTAGGTTTGCTTTTGACACTAACCTGAATGGCCAGTATCCAGTATTGAACAGGGATGTAACAATATCCAGGGTACAATATTTAGTATGATACTGCATTAGAAGGATGTTCACAATAACAAAACTGATTGGTGTAACATATTTTGAAAGATTTAAAAAAATAAATTCTGGCCTATTTGTACAAAATGTACAGTTTTAGTTAGCAGGCCATTTTGACACAACCTTTTCGTAAGTTTTTTCTGGTGTAGAGTTGTCAATTGTCTATCTTTTGTATTGATGCTTTGTTAACCATAACTAGTAATAACACCAGCACCTGAACTGAATCCGAGAGCAAAGAATGTTGGTCTCAGTAGTTCTTTCCACTCTGTTGGCCTGTTGCAGCCACAAAAGTATATGAAACACTTTATAATAACTCACCACTAATAAGCCGTAATAAAGCATTAATAAATATGTAATTAATAATATTTTAATGAAAACAATAGTTTATAGATAGTGTATTAATTTACATCAAGCTTATGACTCAAGGAATCAACAGTAACTCAGTGGTGTTTATTATTGTTTAGGTAATGCTTTGTAAACTAATTAACTAGTTACTAATCCTTAACTAACGCTTCATAGTGTGAATAATTCTTAAGTGTTACAAAAGTATATATTTTTGTCCTGAAAAGCGACCAAATGATTTGATACTTTTATTTTATTTTAAATTGTATAACACCAATCACAAAGTCCTGTTTTAGCCCCTGTCTTAGTTTTACAGTCAGCCCTGCTTAAGTCCTAAATTTAGTCCACATTAACACCTGGTTTAGTCTTCATTGATTTAATCTTGGCTAATCTAAATCAATAACATTTTACTATTTCAAAAAGGTCATTTAAAAAAAAAAATCATATCAATACTCAAAATAGTTCAGCTCCTCACCTGAATCATAGGTGAAGTCCCTTGGCTCCTGCTTGATCATCATGGAGGGGGGGTAAGCATGTGGCAGTGGGGCCCCCATCATGGCTGGGTGTTCAAACAGAGGGTCCTGGTACTCCTGCTTGAAGCCTTGTGGAGGGAAGGGGATGTTGGGCTCGGACATCTGCCTGTGGTAGATGGGCCGGCTGTCCCGCGCCATGGCTGGAGGGGAGGGGAACGAGTGGCAGGGCTCTGAGAGCTGCCGACGAAATCTGCATGGCGAGAAACAGAGAAATGATTAGGTCTTCGGGGAAAACACACAATTACACTACTTCTAACAAGTTTTAAACACTGTAGTATATTAGAAAGAATTTGACTTATACCTGAACTTAACCAGGTTTACCACTTTACAATACATATTTGATCATAGTGAATAGGCCAACAAAAATAGAGAATGCAAACATTTAGTTGAATATCATATACTGAATATCATATTGGCTGTGCTGTGTTTATCTAAGGTTGCAGATTTCTTGCAATTATGCTACCCACTAGTTGAAATATGAATCAAATATCATTTAGCACCGTAAATTGTATGCCTTAAGTTTGTTATAATATGTCTTTTCCTTTTGTATTGTATTTGTATTTCCATTTGTACTAATTGTGTGTTTTGGTGAACAGTATATTACAAAAAATGATGTAATATGTGTTTAAACAAGCAGCTTGAAGCTGAACATCAATACTCAAAGGCTCTTGCTTTCCATCTTAAAATGATTAGGCATATGTCCCATTTCTGGAGGTTTCAACAATGATCTCGTTGTCTTATTTTTTATTAACCTATTATCATTGTAGTCTAAGAGACTGTACAAGACAAGGACTGATCTAAATCCCAGAATAGACAGTTCAGTCATCTAACAGAAATTGCTCACCACTGTTTTTATTTTTATTTTTTATCGTGAATGAAGAAACTATTCAACAATTCTTGTGTTGAACTGTATATAAATACTAAGTGCATGTTGATGACATGTACATAGTAGATGTGATGTACTGTAATGTATAAGTCATTATTGTATTCGCATCTCACTATACACTTTTATCGAGGAGCAATTTTCCATTGGAATGTTGACAGTGTATATATTGCTGCATTCATGTGATGAGAAGTCATTTTCCCCACTTGTTTGTGTTCATGTTCTTTGATTTCTGAAAGTTGAGATATTGATGTAACTATTTATAGACCAACAGTGTTAATAATTAGCATTTAACACAGCTATCTAGACAGATTAAAGTTAGCCTTCTCACTACTGAAAAGCTTAACATTAACAAATGTATCCATGAAGCAGACGACAAGTTCCCGAGTTCTTTTTCCAACTTGAGCAGACGTTCATGTGCACTTTTCAACTCAGAATAACATTTTCCAGTTTCAAAGTTTTCCAGAGGACTACAAGAATGCTGCATAAGCTACTGAGCCGGGACTCTGCATTTGTAAGACATTGTTTCATTCAAGAGAAATTATTATTATTTTTACACTTTATTTATACAGAGAAAACTCAATGAGAGAGTACTTCTCTCTTTTTCATAAGTACCCTGTTTGACACATAAACATTCAATAGAAAAAAAAATAAAATTTTGCCAAATCATGATATAACATTTACATTGTACATGAAGTCATCACACATAAGTCCACACACGCAAAGTTATTTAAAACAGGAATATTGGCATTGTAGATAGTCTTTCACAAGAGCCTTAAAATGTTTAAAAGACAAAAGTCTGTGATTATTTCATTCCAATAATGAGGAGCAAAATAACTAGAAGCTTTTTTTTTTTTTTTACCAATTTCACATTTAAAGCTGTAAGACTGAAGAATTAAAAGGTCCTGGGACCAGACCTGATAAGAACTTAACTTGAAGTTTAACTTACCCATTAAATAATACTACAACTTGCCAAGAAGTGCTTTATATATAAACAAAAGGCAAGGCATAGAAATGCTATCAAATCCAGAGATTGTGTAAATATTAATTCTGAACTTCTTCAACTATATTTTTTTATATGTTGTAAATTATTGCCTGTTATTGACTGGTAGAATTTATTTTTGCTGGATGTTTATATTATTATTTATATCATTATTATTCAAGTTTTTAAGTCTAGGAAGTCCTTTATCATGCTTGATAATATAACTCTGACAACTACCACATCTCTTGTAAAGCTCTTTTTCTTCAGTAGCCTTGCACATGCCGCTGTGGCCTCCCTGAAAAGCGACCTGTGTTGGGGTATGTAAATGTACCTGTGGTCCATGGAGTAGGCGCTGTCGGGGAGGGGCTGTGAGGCTGGGATGTGGCCGTAGGTTCGCTCAGGGTTGGGAGAGCCATGATGGAGCGGGGACACGGGGGTGCTACAGGGGGGCGTCACCGGGCTGGAGGGCTTCATTCCTGCAGGCTGCTTCTGTTCATAGGCACTACGGGCAAATATTACACTGGGAATTATTTTCTCATTTTGCACAAAAAATGCTTGTGTCAAAGAGTTATTCTTACTAAGGTTTAGAAGAAAAGGCAAGATTGGAGAAATGCTTTTGGATTTGAAGAAAACAATATGTATCACCTAATGACATTTTGCAATCCAACCATTTGTAAAAATAAAAATAAATAAAAATAAAAATCAAGACGATCAACATCATTTTATTATTCGATAAATTATATACTACTACCGCTACTACTACTACCACTAATACTAATAATAATAACTATTATAATATTGATTTTAATACCAGACCAATCTCATGCCAAACACTCATTCATTAATGAGGGACATCCCAATTGGTTCTTGGTCTATACCACATGTCAACATTAAATTAATGGCTGCTGATAATATAGAAAGTGATTATTTTAGCACAGACTAAAACTTGAAAATTGAGAAAAAGGAAGGACAGTGAAATGTGTATAAATATTGGCAATGCATTCACACAAGATGGAGATAAATGTGGAATGTAATCTGTTAGGTTTTGGTGTTTTAGTCCAGTTTCCTTTATTATATCATATAAAGAGGTATGTTTTTGCCCCCATTTAGTAGCTTGCTTGGCTGTAGCAATATAATTCATTCAACCTGTTAGTTAATGTTGGATATTGATGAAATATTCAGAAAGCTAGTCCTTCAGAGTAATGGGCAGACAGAGAAACTTAATTTTGAGCACAAATTTATTTTATTTTTTGTAACAGTAATTTACTTTAATTTGTTTTGTAAACTTATACTTATCCAAAAGTATATTTTCTGCATATTTTAGTATAATAAATTTATTTTTTTATATTTTTGCTTGTGCATTTAAGAGTGCTTATGAGCAACTGAGCTACTGTGGCCATGTAATTTCCCTTGTGGATGAATAAAGTTGAGTCTAAGTTTTTATTGCCTTGGCAGACATCTATGATCTCAAGGGTGCTAACAAAATCAGAAAAGGTATCTATGTTGTTGGGGGTAGGGGGTGATGTTTTTGAACATAATTTTGGATAGTGTAGCTTTTACGTGTATTTTAAATGTGTTCAGTGTGTTTCTTCTGATTTGTTCTTCTAGTTTCATATGCCAAGACTTGGCAACCTTTGTGTGCATCACCAGGCATAACTAGGTGAGAAAATGAATCATTCAGTTCTCTGCATACAAGGTCATTATTGAGCATACAAGGAGAATAAGTGTCATATATTTCAAATCAAGTGTAGCTTAGCAACATGCAGAAGCTTTAATGTGCATTTGATAAAAAAACAGCATTTATTACAAGCTGATTTGGATGTACTTAAGAAAATTCAAGATGGTTGTTACAAATAAATTGAAATGTTTAGCCCAACGTCATTTTAGATAAACAGAAATAAGCTCCCCACTATGTTCTAATGTCTGTTTCTATTGTTTATAAAAAGAATGAGAAATGTGAAATAAAAAAGTGATTTGAAAGTAGTTACCTGACGTACGGACACTTGTCTCCATACTGGAGCTTGAAGGGCCGCTCCTGGCTGCAGTTGGAGCTCAGCTCTAAACACGGGCTGTGCAGCTCCCTCTTGATTTTCAGCTGGAGGCCGTGGAGAGCCACTGAAATCAGACAAGAAGGAAAGTGCATTACTCACTGAGAATCTGCAAGAAACTGAAAATGTGCCAGCTATACTTTTTACCAGAGTACTATGACCTATGCATCAAAATATTTACCAGGGAACCTATTTATTTTCTTACCTGAGAGCCAATGTAGTGCTTTCATTTAAATTTCTATTTGGGCTAGCACATGTCACAAACGTATTGTAACAAAGAGCAGTGATTATGTCAATATTGCAAAAAGGCTTTTACTGGAATATTATGTCTTATATATATTACAGTCGTAAATCCAACTGTTGTGATAAAGTAAAATGTTTGGACCTAGATCTAATTCTGGCTTAGTCACAAATTTAGTCCTTAAGTCTGGTTTGGTCCTGATTTAGCAGTAGCTTATTTATGGGTTTAGTTCTGGCTCAGATTGTAATTACTTTTACTGTTTAGTTTTGATATAACCCTAGCTTTGACAATTGGAGCTGGACTCCAGTTACTCAAGTTATTTCATTTCAATCCATTTCAGTCCAACTGAACTTATACTTTGTCAAAGCAAGCGTTTATAAACATAAATATTCAACATAGCTATCATATATTGCATATTTTCTCAACATCAAGCAAGGAAAAGGAAATAAAATGTATGTGCTAGGATAACAATTCTATATTGGCATGTCTAATCTTTAATCAATTTTAATCACAATGGCAGATTTTCCTATCATTAATTCATTAAAAGAAATAACACTGGAGTATGAATTGGATTAAAAGTCTATTTAAGAGGTTTCTCATTGATGTGTAAAATAGAAAGGTCCTAACACTACGACTAACAGCCTGTGAGTTGCTTTTCCAGAACCATTACAGAGCAGTACAGCAGTAAATACATCTGTTTGATAACTGATATATATTAATCACAGATAAAGAGTTACTGCAAAAAGTCCAACAGCTCATTCTAAGCAGTATTTCACATCCTCAGCCATCGCTCTCACAGACAACTCACTTGAAATCTCATTTGCACTGGCTTTTCCTGATGACCACTCTCTTAGTGAAATATGACAATCATCAGTGCGGGGGTGTGGTTCATGAGCTTTCAGCTGCTGTCAATACGCTCTAGACGACAACAACAGCTCATTGATCTGAAGGGGCCGCGCTCTCTGCCTATGGCCCCACAGTGAGCCGGCTGCATCTGAGAGGCTGCTAAGTGCCTGATCAGTCCTGATTAACATCCCATCTTCTACAGTCATGATCAACGCTAATTCAATTGGCTGCGCTTCTGACGAAAAACTAGTCAGTGAGAATGAAGTCAGGCTCAGGTTGCCTTGCTCTACGGTCATTTCACCGCTACGGCCCATAAAGCGGTCCAAGAGCATCAGACACAGCACATGCTTTCAGACACATGATGAATTGCTCTGTCCAGTGTACAAATATTTATGAACCACATCATTCAGAAGTGTCTTTTAGTCTTGTTTCCACTGGATGGTGCAGGTTGCCTCAATTGGGGTTGGATTGGTAGGGATAACACTTAAAAAGTCTTGTGTTTCCATGCAATGTAACACCAGTGCAACAACAGGTGCATTTCTAAGAGAAGATATTGTCTGTAAGTGGTGCCATAAAGTGCAGTTGAAGTTACAGGTGCTGTGGTAAACATTAAACTGTATCAGCTTATTTTAAGGTGTATTCGCTTTTAATGTCACATGTTCTGCTTGTGTTGAATGTGATGCAGACAGACATCTCTTTCAAAATATTGTTGTACTGTTTTATACAACAAGACATGCTTCATTTTTTTCTTCTTCTTTTGATTCATATATTTGTTGTGCTTTGTATTTTTTGATATCCAAACAACAACTGGGGCCAAAGTGTTACCATAATGGTACCATACCCTTTTGACAATGAAAACATAGGCATTCTAACCCGATCCTGTTGTCACACGACAGACCTTAAGGCTGAGCTGAAGAACAAGAACCTTTGGAAGGGTTTTCTCACGACTGACTGACAGCTGCCAGACGAGTAGGAGTCAATGTGCCAACAGCCCAGCTGACGCACAGACGCACCCCTGGGGCCGGCCACACGGGCCCGCAGTGACAAAGCTCTGGGGTTGTTCACGGACCGTGCTGGGGGCCTGACCTTTCCAGGTCATCGATTAGAGGTCAAAAAGACACTTCCTGAGGGGAGACCTTTGACGACGCTGCTCTGGGAAAGCCTTGTTAGAGACTTATAGTAAAAACAATACCTCTCGTTTACACCATGGGAATAGTCAGTGTCTTTAGTGAATTAACAAAGAAAATAAACTTATCTGTTTAGCTAGTCTGACAACAAATGCTACTATAGGCTGTACAATATATTACAACATCATTCTTAATGCAATATGAACGCAATAACCATCTGTATCGCATAGAAGTACTTGTATTGCAATAACGTTAAGCTCTTATGTGTGATGGGCATTTACTCTTTTTTGTAAAAAATGACTGGCCAGTTCAGAGGCTTAAATAACCTGTGTTTGTAGTGGTTTATCCTCAGTCCATTCTTAGTTATTCGTAGTTTGTACCTGGTTAGTCCTTTTAAAGACCTGGTTTAGTCGTCACTTTCATTGGTGAAAGTCAATCTAGAACAGTGTTTTTTTATATATATTCTAAATCATTCTGACTATTGCTTTTATTTATGTAGAACTAATACATTTCCCAATATGAGTTACTCTTCTATACATTGTGGTTTAACTATAAGCGCCACAGCAGGGCTCTCAACAATAGCTTCACATGTGCCGAAGCAGAGTGCCTTAAATTAGAAATGGAAATGTCACAATAGATTTCGTCAGTGGGGTGCCAAGGTACACAAATCAATAGCAAGGGCAATGCCTCTGACTAAAAGAGAGTCTTCCTTTTTTAGTCCAGAATGTCATGCCCATCACTGCTTGATTGCTCTCATTATCTACATATTGATTAACTAAGATGGTAGGGTGTTTAAAAGAAGAGCGGTTAGAACAATTACTGGGTCTATTTTGAATGCAAATGTTGTTTTTCCATCGCTGTTAATAAAACAATCCCCACTGTACACTGTACAGATTCATTTAGTTTCATTTTTCTACTACTAACAAATTCCTGGCCTCAATAGCGTGATACAAAAGTGTGTTTTGGCAAAATTAGAGCCTACGTTTGGCAGATATTTTTCCAGTCCATTCATAAAAAATACAGGTCTTTTGGCAGCAGTGAAAAACCTCCCATTCCATTTTCACCTACTGTAGGTGCTCGACTTTGCTGTTAAATGACAGAGACTGGGTTCTGCCGGGAAACGTGTGGCCTCATTTTACACCTCCTCTTCTCCTTCGTTCCCTGCTAAGTTATGCTAATGGTAAGCATCTGTGTTGGAGTTTGAGACAAAAGAAAATTCTCCTTCTTCAGCCTGAGGACACTTGCTTGGAGGCCGTTCGCATGCTGTTTTCTTTTTGTGTGTGTGTGTTTCGCAGATTCAGAGGGCAAAGTCGACATGGAGGGTATAAGGTATACATACCTTAACCAGAAGAAGGGGAGATATGAGTATTATATTGTTTTGATACAGTGGTAATAAAAGTAATCAACTTCATCACATAATTTATCTAATTTATAAATTACTGGCTAATTTAAATGTTTTTTAATTAGAAATTGCTTTTGTAACTGAATGTAATGAAATGAAAGCTATGTTTTAGGGCAGTGTTTACCAAACTCTTTGGTAAACACTACCCATCTTTCAGGTGGTCAATATTTTGAAAAACAAAGATTTAAATTTTCTGTATTTTTTTATTTTATTTTTTTTTGCTATTCATCTCTCTCAATATAAATTTCTCATTGCCACTATTTTTTATTATATGCAAATATTTCAGTGTTGTTAAATTATTGTTTTTCTTTTTTGGCACTGGATCTAGCTCTGGTGTGATAAAAAATTTTGAAATAGCGACAAATATCACGTGATATTTTGGAGCAGCAGTAGCTCAGTAGGTAGAACAATTCGCCCTCTAAACGGAAGGCTGTTGTTCCGATTTTCCTGAATTCCCTTCAGGATCAATAAAGTGTCTATCTAATCTAATAATCTACTCTAACCAGCATCGCATACTGCCATTGTGCCCTTAGGCACAACACTTCACCCACCCTGCCTATGTGTGATGTGTTAGTGTGACTGTGTGTTTGGTGGTGGTTGGAAAGGCTGAAAACTCAGTATGCCCAAGGGCCACCACCACTGAGTGTGACTGAGGAGTGAATAAATAATGTAAGTGTAACCTAATTTTAAAGTGAATTTGAGTGTCTAGAAGACTGATGCATTATTATTATTATTATTATTATTATTATTATTATTGGTTATGATGAGGCTATGGTTAAGTTGTAGACAAGATGTAAATATGTAAAAATTAGGTCCAAACAAAATGATAAGAAAAACCTTTGGGCTTGGTTTTGTAGGAGTGTGTGGGGTGTTTTAAAGATTCATCATATTAAAATTAAGCAGGACTAATAGTAGAAGGCTAAAAATGATACCTTTACATCAACACAACACACTTCGACACATCACATTTGTAAGGTTAATCTCTGCACCTGATTCATTAATCACCTGTCTTATAGCCACCATTTCCTTTTCACTCTATGCTTTGTGTGTCGTCTATCCGGGCCCTGAGTCCATCTGGGAGAGGTGCCGGCTGGGACGCCTGCTCGAGCGCCCAACCACCACGGTGCCCTCGCCCCTCCCGCCATCTGTCAGTACCTCTCCACTCTGCTGCCGGTGTGCCAACAGGACAATTCAGATGGTCAGCAGTCTCCTCTCACCGCGGCCACCCACCCCGGCCTACCTCTGAAGGACAACGGGACAGTCTCAGTGACCTCTGCTTCTCTGCTGTGTGCCGCGCTGCTTCCTCCCGTTTGGATTTTAGGTTAAGCTAATAATCCGCAGTCAAAGGTTGGGTTAATGGAGAACAAATGGCAAACAGCTGCTGGCCTAATGGCTTTGTCTTAAGATCTAGTAATACATATTAGGTAAACAAGCTCTTACCTCTTTTTGTTTATATATATAATAAAACCATAGATTCTTATTCAAGGGTTTTATTTTATTACTCTCCAAAATTATAGTAACTAAAACATATCTTCAGTTATGTAAAAATATAAAGTACTCCATGTGCCGATTTGGCAAAGAGGATTTGAAGCATTTATTTTATTTTTGTATTTTTTTTTGTATTTTTTTTTTTCCATGTGTTAAAAGTTTTGGTTTATGGTCCAGAAATAGTTAAGTGAATTCATAATTGAGATCCTTCCCATAAACATAATTCTAGAGTTTTGAAGAAGGGTCACTCAGTATACACAATATTCTATTAGGGAAATCAAAAGTTCAGTGTAAAGCATGCACTGAACAAAAAAACAAACAAAAAACAAACAAACAAAAAAAACTTTATCAACAAAACAGAAACCATTTTAACAACTATCAATAGCATGTTAAACAAATGTAATAAAAAAATAGAAAGCTCTCAAATGGGACTGATGTGAAGACAGGTTTTAGTCCTGTGATATTGTTCTGAATATATTGCCACTGTTAAAATGACAATTACAGCGACAGTGGTAGACTTCAAGGCACTTGTAGTTTTGTTTGTTTGTAGGTTTGTTTTGTCTTTTTTTTCTCCTGTTTGCTTTTATTTGATGTTAACATTGTTTTGTTTGCCTGTGTAACTTGTTTGTGTTGTATCTTTGATGTTATTATGTAGGTGATGTGGAAGGTTTTGCAGCTAAAATAAATAAAAGGGGGGAAAAAAAGTAAATTCTTCTACATAAAAAAACAAGCTCATACCATCTTCTGGGTTGAAAGTAGAAATTATAGCACAAGTATAGCGCCTAAAATAGTTCATGCCGCTTCTGGTAGTGTTTGTTTACAGGTCAAAGCGTATCTCGGAAGTATAAACGACAGGGTGGACAGGCAGTTGGGTCTTTTCTCACAATTTCATGGGCGTTTTTGGCTCCTAGGAAAGACATGTGCTTGCTCTGGATCCTGCTGAGAACCACTCACTCCGTTTCTGTCCACACCTTGGCACCTCCTCCTCCAGAAGTGCCCTGTGCCAAGTCACCAGTCACTGTGAACAGCCATCGCAGAGCCCAGGTGAGACTAGCAGTAAGGCACTTTATACTACAAGCGACTGGTAACAGGCTGACGGAAATATTGTACTTCCTAGACTCATTATTGAATTTATGCTGCTTTTTTGATTTTTCTAATAATAATTTGCAAAAAGACTTGATGAATGATATCTATACAGGAATACTCTCCCAGTTTAGAAATAATTTTCTCAGATTGTATAGCACAGCGTTTTGTCATTTATGGTCATTTTACATCAGACACATACTAGAAGATTTTTTTTTTTTTTTTTACTCAAGCCAGTTGATTTTCAAAATGAAAACATTACACGCAATACAATCTTCAATATAAGAGGTGTTTAAAATATATTTTTAACATGATTTTCCTGTACAATAGATATTATTTCCAAACCATTTCAATAAATTACCAGGTATTTTTTTAATAATGACTTTGAATTTACACTATAAAAAATGTTGATGCTAAAAATGATTTACCTTTGTTATTCTTTGGTTCCAGTGACTAGAAAGGTACTCTCTAAAGTGTCACATTTGTCAGAATGAGAGGAAATGCTAGGAGCAGATTTTACATTAAGATTGACGAGCTCAAAAAAGGCAGTTTATGAAAATGAATTAAAACTAAATATATATATATATATATATATATATATATATATATATATATATATATATATATATATATATATATATATATATATATATATATATATATATATATAATAAAATAAAAAGATGGAGCAATACCTAATTCACTAATTTAGAACTCTAACCACATTGTGGTTTACCAAAAGTAGTTCTACGAACAGGTCACAGAGGAGAAGAGTTTTACATTTCAAAACAGCTACAGTTGGGATAAAAATATCGCTTCAGTCCCTAAAAAATTCCTCACACTATTTTGACTCATGCAAATAAGTCACAGTCTAAGAATATCTCTGTTGAAAGCGAATGGAGGCCAGTCTGAGCAAGTAAAGGTGAGGCGCAGAGATGTTGCCTTGTGCCATCTTGTGAAAAAGTGAAAAAACAGCACAGCTGTTCACAAACAGATGTACTCACGTGCGCGGTACTCACAGTTTTCGGTCTGGAAGTCTGGAACAAACTGCTCGTCATTGTCGGGAACTTGAGCTGCAGAACAAAAAAGAGACAAAAGAAGAAAGGTGATGTTGACGGACAAACGCAGAATTGATCTCCACAGCCCAGAGAAAGCTTTCGGGACGTTAGCTTTAGCTATCGCAGCGCTGTGTAATTCGGCTGCTGGTTAGAAGACAGCACACAAATGTGTTGAACAGGAGATTTTAGATCCCAGTCCCCAGTGAGGACTATCAACAACACACGTTTTTATAAGACACAGAATATACTGTATGTTAGATTTAAATCACAATTACATATGTGCACAATATTACATTTTTATTATTTTTATTATTTTTTGATCATTCAGAAAAGGTGTGTTCATTTTTTGGGGCAATTATAAAGATCAATCATTTTTGTTAGAACAGAGTTACAATAAATCCTTTAATTTATGACTTTTTTAAAATAATTTTTCATGCAGACTTGCCAGAGCCTATTCAGTTATATTAAACTGGCAAGAACTAATCTGTCAAAACTTTTATGCATTTTATAAAAGAATAAACACTAGAATTTAGTTGCTGTCTGTATTCTTAGATGTTTTGAGAACTAAACTTTGATAAGAAAATAACACACAGAGATGACTAAAATGTTTGATTACCCAAATAGTGCTATCAAGTTTGCTATTAATAAAAAAGTATGAATAATTTCAACAGTGCTATTGTTTATAGGACTTTTTGATGATCATTTAGGACAACATTTTCTCATTTATTACAATATTGTAAATTGTTGCACGCAGTGTTAGTAGTATTTTTTATAAAGAAAAAAAAAGCAGTGTGAAGATGTATTTTTTACATTCTAAGTAACAAAGAAACAAAATAGAATTTACCGGTTTCCTTTCCTAAGTGTTCCTTGGACTAATTTAAATTAATTAATGGGTAAGAAACCAATGAGACGCAAGTCACATTTTCTGTAATATTCAGATATACAAGAATGCTTTTGTTAAGTGGAGGTCACCTGTGCGTGTTAATGTACATAGTGCTTTATCTAATTTAAATTCTACACAAAAGTCTGGTCAGAATATGGCCATTGTGTTGCTCTTTATGTAAAGTTAGTGACATGTCACTACTGCCGCTTTTGAAAAGCCCTCAATTTCTTTGCCTATAAGTGACAACACAACAGCACTTTTTGCATGATTTCCCAATCGATGAAGTCAATTTTTAGCTGAACATGTGCCTGGGTGGAGGGCTATACTGTGCTTCAGGTGACAGTCTACGTGGAAGTGTCCCGGTCCATTGACGGCTCGGTGGCGGCGGCTCGCACATCTTGCCAGCAGCCAAACACCCATTGTTAACAGTATCTAATTGGCTTCCTCCCTACTGCTGGATCCACCTGTACCCACGGCGCTCGGGCTGTTCACCTGAGCTCCCAACGCCCACTAATGCTAAAATAATGAAGTCCGCATCAATTAGACATATTCATCTGACATGTATTTCAGAGTGGATTTTTAAAGTGTCATTAGCACGTCTATTTATACACTCATGAGGTGGATTCTCATTATCACGGGATCAGGGACATGTCTTAACATGCGCTGGCTCTGAAAAAAAAAGGAAAAAAAAAAAAAACTGATTTTCCATTTCTGACACTTTTCATATCATGTTTTCTCGCCTGAGGTGTGAATTAAAGAGAGTAAACAATTAACAGATCGTGGAGAGAAAGTGCGCTGTATTTTCCAACAATGTTAAACAGGTGGAGAGAGCAGTAAACAGATGCTCAAATGAGGTTTCTGCTCAGGGTTCCAGCACAATTTTTTCTGGGGTCAAATTTAGAATTTTTTTATAAACTTGAGGGATTTCTCTGAATGTGTAATTGACAGATTTTAGTTGGTTCTTTGCATTTTGGCACATGAAAAATTGTCATTTATTTATGTTTTGTGCTTGTATAGCTTTAAATGCATTTTTTTTTTACATAGGACCAAAATAGACAATGTGTTTGGTAGAGTAAAATAATATATTTTTTTCAATTTTATTAATTATTAAAATAATACTGTTACAGTGTCACAATAACAATATTTGCTATTTTTGCTATAAAATTTTCTGTACGTTTAGGGGGAGATATGTAAATGTAAAGTCACCAACGTAATACATATTTTTTAAAGGCCCTAACATTTTGAATAATTCCCTGGATCTTTTAGGCAATATTTCAATTTTAAGCAGGTTTTTAGGACCTTTTTCCCATGATTTAATATAAGTTGCAAAAAACTTCAGCCTGAATCATAGTAAAGGACAAAAAAGTGAGGGATGGAAAACTAAAACAGGGCAGAAAAAGTGTCTCGGGGACCAAGCGGAAGTATAGGATGGATGAGTCACCGGAACGGGTTTTGTGAAAAAGCCAAGCTGCAACAAACTCCTAGGGTGAAGCGGCGGAGCTGGAAAGCTGCCACCATTCATAAAATGACAACAAAAAATAAACGCGGGAGAGGAAAAGAAGCTGAGATGAAACGAAAGGAGTTGTAAAGGTGCTAAACATAGGCCCGTAAAAAAAAAAAAAAAGAGCTCCAGTATTTTAGAATTATGGGTATGAGGAAAATTTGAGCTCTAAAAAAGGTATTTGAGTAATTCTACTTCATACACTCAGACATATGACGGAAATTCACTCTCTCATAATTCCACCTCTTGTTCCAATTACCTGAACTAATAAATCTCCAAAATGGGGAGGTATTCTTTATGGTGGTAATGGACAGGAAGTCATTCATTAAATTTACAATGTTGAAGCTCCCATTGATCCACGACAGGCAGAAGTGTCATCTTTAACAGTAATACCTCTTCTCTCTTTTCACACTAAAATATTAAAACGCTCTTGTCTTTTTCTTTCCTACGCCTGACGATATATGTGTGTGTATGTGGTCGGCTCACATTTGGACTATTCTGTATTCTGTAAGATATCTGTGTTCAAATGTTCATTTTTAAAAAAGATTTGTGAGTGAGTGATGGAGGCTCACCTGTGAAGAGAGCTGACACATTATGAGGATGTACGTACTACAATTGTATTTGAGCTGAAAGTATTAAAGTTGATTCCAGTATATTCTACACTCTAGAGTGTTAAGAGATGAATGGATTTCAAATATTATGTACCTTACTATGCCAGACCATGTCAAATTTCTACAACTAAAAAACAGAAAGTAAAAAAGTATGTTATAATGAACATATTAAAATGGACACTTTTGACACTTTTTCTCTAAATTAACATTACCGCATAGCTTAGCCTTAATTTTTTTCATTCATCTGCCAAAACTAACATTGAACACAAAACATTACTCATTAAAGTTGGCTTACAGATTTTTGGAATTTTGTATTTACCTTTAACATTTATTTGAGTAAAATGTAGAGAACTAAAAATACTTTTAATAATGAACTTGATGATGCTTACACTATGTCATATTGGTTTGGATAGCATTAGAAGCCAGTATGCTTTTGTTCAAATCTAAAACCCAGATGAAGTATTTTGCTTCAACATTTTTATATAAATATTTGCATCTTCTCAACATAATACCTAGTTGTAATCACAAAAGCTATTTGTAATCACATTTGAAATAATTCATAGTCTAAGTAACTTTTAATCTTCTAAAATAACAATTATTTTTACGTTAATTCAAAATTGAGCACAGTAAAAAGCTGAAAAGTAACAAAATACATTACAAATGTACTTTGTAATATGCTAGTGAGTTTGGTCGTATTGGTTTAAAGAGCTTCAAGCCTGATATGCTTTGTCTTAAAACCAAGCACGGGACCACAATTCTGTTTCTACAAAAATTTCCAAAAAATGTTTATTTAAAATAGTTAAATAAACAGTTATAAAAGAAGACTTATAAATGGGAATTATACTTGCTAAGCTTTCTCTAAAGCATTCTATACAAGAAAGTAAACTTTAAAATTAACTAATATAGACATATTACAATAATGAAGTACCTTTTGCCGTGTTAACATTTCTAAAATATACAAGATTTCCGTCAGTTATTCTAAACATGCACTAAACGTGTAGATCAGAGAAGATCCAAAGAGAATAGTACTAACCAAAAGTTCGGTGCTGCAGACACGGCGGAAAGAGGACACTCGCACTTAAATCCTGAAGCATCACGTCTGACTTAGACCACAAACTGCAAGTCTTGCCATTAGCGAAAAACAAATGCAAAAAGTAGAGAAGCGGCTAAAAAAATTCTACTCTCTTATTTAAAAGTTTAAGAAAAAAATAAAATTATAAATCCATTCTTTTTTTTTGTTTGCCGCTCACAAATGAAACAGAAGCTCTGGTGGTACAGCTGGAGAAGATAGAGGTGCGCAGGGAGAGGGAGGAGCAGAGTGACTGATAGAGTGAGCGGCGGAGAGAGAGAGAGAGCGAGAGAGAGCGAGAGAGAGAGAGAGAGAGAGAGAGAGAGAGAGAGAGAGAGAGGCTGTGCTCTGGAGCTGGAGAAGGAGGAGGAGGTGGCAGCGGCTGGCGGTTCGCTCCTGCCAACAGCGCGAGAGGCAGTGAGCGGTGCAGATGAGCGCTGCTGAGCTTCTCCTGGTAATTTGTGATGACACTCTGAGGGTAGAGCCTCCTCGGTCTCCCTCAAGACCCCTGCTCACAGTCTCTAATGTATGCATGACACACAAGGTGCCTCTTCCACGCGGGCTTTTAATTGGACTGCCGCGCGCTTAGGCAAGGAACTCCAGCATGATTTTTTTTCTTTTTTTTCCTCCTCTCTATACCCATCTCTCTTTCTTTTTTAGCTTGAGATTTAAAAGACTCACCTTCTGCCAGCCAGGTCTCCTGCAGCTGACTGAGGTCCTGGAACAGCTCTGGAGGGGAACCAAAGAAAAAGAGAGACGTTACAAAGCTGGAGAAGCATAAAAGACGAGTGACTTCATTATGGCTTCCTGATCAGAGCTGTAGCATTAGACTCAGGAGGTCAAGGGTCACGAGACAGTCCTTGTCTATGGCAGAGTGTGTTCGTGCCATTGTAGTGGGTTGTATATTTGAAACAAAGCAGCATATTACACATTTAAGATGTCACCAACAGAGTGAGTAGATAATTCAGCGCTGGCTATGTTTAGTTACACAGAGAAACAGCACAAAAAGCAAACAGAAATGGAAGCAAAGAGAACTGTTTGGTGAATATAGAGAGGAATGGAAAAAGGTGGTGGTGGTGGAGGTACTGTACCTTTAATGCAATTAAATAAACGTTTAAGAAATCAGAAAAAATAGGGAGGAGAACTATATACAGAATAAATATATTTATTCATTTTGTATATAGTTATTCCCCCTTATTTTTTTCTAGTGGGGTTTTAAAAAATTAGCTACTAAAAAAAAGAAGAACAATTTAACAAGAACAAAATATAATTGTTAAATTTAATTGTTAATAAAATAACTGTATCATTGTTATCAGTAAAACTAATATTTGATTTAAACATCATACATACATCATATCTTGGCACACAAGTGGGTAATTTTAATTAATTTAAAAAAATATATACTGCTATAGTACCTTTAAAACACTTTTCACTGATAGATGAGCTGTGTTAACCTCTCTAATACCTTCGTTTAGCATTTTGCTGCTAGTAGCAAAAGTGTGGCATTAAACAAACATCGTAGGGTGGTGTGCAGCGCTAACTTACGTACTTTGTTTATATATGCTAATTACTGTTCAATAGTGTCTTTTTCCAAGTCTTTGAAAGGGGTATAAATGAACAGAACTGGTTTTTAGTATCCGAGAGGGCTAAAAAGACAATTATTTTAACAGAAGGTAATACATACTGCTGCTTTTATGGCTGTTTTGTACAAGCATTTAACATAAAAATATACCAATAAAATTTTATTATTAAAAAAAATAAGCCTAGCTTTAACTAAAAATTGGGGGGGGGGGGGGGGGTCAAGGTTGATTTTTTTTTTTTTTGACATATTAACCAGCCCTATTTTAATTGAATATTACCCTACATAAGACCTAAAAATTGGGCCATGAAAATTTTGACTTCCATAACATTGGGGGCCATTATGAAAACCTGACCCAGGGCCCCTCATAAATACTTTTACGCCACTGTGTCTGATATATGTCGACATTAGTGAGCTGGTGTGGACCTAATAACAAGTCAATTTGTGCGGCTGACCACTGAGGGAGGCTCCTGAGAATCTTTCGCCGCTCTAATTGAGATTCTGTAGTTAGCGGCGCAGGTGGACACGAACCAATTGAATTTTGCTAAATGTTTAGGAGCCGTGAAATTAGCTTCTCCCCCCTGTCCTCTGCTGCTTACCTTACCTTGAGTGTCCAATGCCAGGTCGGACTTAATGAATTTTCTCTGTTTGTCATTTGCTGGCCTCTCGCGGTAGGTTGTCTTTTCCCACAGCTTTTGAAACAAAAGAAAAGTGATTGTAAGGGAATGAAAAAGCAAATGGAAAGATCTCAATGAGGAAAGAAAGCTTGACTTAAGGTGTAAATAATTAGGTGAAGCTATGAAGTAAAACTAAGGTAACAGCAATTTGATAGGCACATTGGAGAGTGTAGGAGGAGGTCAAAATGTGGGGGGATAACCTTGCCCAATAAAATAATAAAAAGATATAATATGATTTTACTGTGCTTTGGTGCCTGTTGACTTTTATTTCTTTTTGTCCATACACTGTGGGAAAATTGTCACAATATTTAAAAAGTGGATGGGACTTATCACATACAATAATTTCTGCATTTAATAGTGAAAATAATATAAATGTTCTGTATGCAGAAGACTTAAGGATGCAAAGTTGATAATTACGTAATGGTTTGATGTATGGCCAATTAAACCTTCAGAGAGCACCAAATAAAAAGGTTTTAAGGAATTAGCTTACTATGCTTACAACTTTTCCTCTTGTATGACTCACTCTACAGACAGAGAAAGGCACTTGCTGGTCATGAAAGCTTTGCATTCCGTTTTTTGTCACCAAACTGTCGCAGATGTCGTCTGGACTCTGATGAGCCACCTACAAATGGTCAGAGAATAGAGAAATAAGCAGATGAATGGATATTTTTCATTAAAAGCATGAATTCATAGAGGAGTAGGATGATCACATGTCCCTATTTAACTAGGACAGTCCCAACTGTAGGGTCCTTGTCCCATGTCTCAACACATATCTATAAAACACTCATATGTCCCAGTATTTAACAAACCATGTCCCAGTTGTGCCCATTTTAACAAAAAAAAAAAAAAAAGAAGCATAGGACACTTAAAATCATTAACTTTTGTCACTAGTTTACATTCAGTTATTTTTATTTTTACCAGTAATTTTCCATCACATTTAAAACTAAAGCCCCAGCATCATTATTTAAATTACATGGCAGAAAAAGTGGTTTTGTCACTTCACAGTTTAAAATGCATTGTCATCTGTGAAAAAAAATATATGTCCCAGTTTTTAGGTCTAGACATTTGGTAATCATAGAACAGTGTGTCCCAACCAGGGGTACTGGGACCCCTGGGGTTAAACAAGCACTTTGCAGGGAGTACTTGGAATCATTTCATCATTGAATCAAAATATTTGCACTCTTTTTATGAAACTTTTGAGAAACAGGTTTGTCTCATTGACACTTGATTATTTAAAAATGATTGAATAGAAAGGGGTGACAGTGCAAAAAAACATTATTTGAATAAGCCTAATTTTTTTTTTTTTTAACTTTTTTTTTAGGTTTAGGATCAAATGGTGATATTTTTGATTATTTTTCTTGTAACTTTATTTTGAGTTTAAGATTTTTCTTTTCATTTTGAATATGAAATATATAGTGAAATAAGTTAATGTAATAGAAGTTAATAGGTATTAGTATATAGTATATATTAGTATTAGTGTTAGTGTTATATTAGTGTTATTTTAAATGCTTTTTTTTTTTTTTTTTTACTCAAAATATGACATAAAGCCCAGGGGGTATGCTAGAGAAAAAAGGTTGGGAACCACTGTTAAAGAAGAGAGAAATATTAAGCTTAGCAACTGCTACACTGAGTAGTATGCTATGCTTTTGATAACTTTTTAAGCTAGTAGCGCGCTACATGCCCACCGTGTGGCGTGGCTAACTTCAAAGAGGTGACTGGACTTACCGCGCGCTGGAGCCGCACGTGCAGAGCTGTTCCCGGTGCCGAGGCTGCTCGCTCCACTGCCCGCGCGCTCTGCTGTTTCTCCTCCTGCGGTCTCGCGGCACAGCTTTGCCTCGCACGCGGGGCCTCCCATGGAAACGAGCCGCGCGCGCCGCCTCCTATTGGCTGTCAACGCCGCTCACTGAGAGTTTACTTTGAACAGGTACGTACGTAAGACTAGCACGTTTTTAGCGTACTTGAAGTGTAAAAAGCGCGCCTGTACACACACACAGTTCTGTTTGCTCGCAGGCTCATGCTCTCCGGTCAACTCTGTGGTCATGGAGACGGTGTTTTGAAGCGCTTCCAGAGAGACTCACTCGCCTGAAGTGCCAGCTCTTCTCTCTGTGCTGTAAGTAAAAGTCTGTTCAGAGAGCTGCAGACCTGCGCGAGGCTCTGACCTGGAAGTAAAGCACAGGTCGCGACAAAAACACAGAACACATGTGAACGCAATTTTAACACAGCCAGACATAACTTTAGAAGTGTGGGCAAGTTAGATAGTCTGTTAAGGCAGTGTTTCCCAACCAGGGGTATGGGGACCCCTAGGGGTGCGCCAGCACATTCCAGGAGGTAGCTACTTGGAGATATGTATTCATTAATTCATTTACTTCCACTTATTCCTGTTAGGGGTCGCGGGTGACTGGAGCCTATCCCAGTAAGTTTGGGCCCAGGCGGAGTACACCCTGAAGGAGGGGCCAGCTTGTTGCAGGGCTGACACAGAGACGAATACAGACAGACATGGAAATGTATAATATTAACTTTATATATTGGCTTTCAAAGACTAAAATAAACCTAAATCAGGACTATAGCGACAGATGGGACACTAAAGAATGACAAAACAGGGACTAAACCAGGACTAAATCAAATCTAAAGTCAGGACTAAACCAGCAACAAACCAGGTCTAAACCAGAAGAAAACTATGTCTAAACTAAGTCTAACCCAGGTCAAACCAGGGCTAAACCAGAACTAAACTAGGTTTAAAGTAAGTCCAAACCAGGGCTAAACCATGCTTTTAACCGACACTAAATAGACTAAACCAGGACTAAGCTGGGTCCAAACCAGGACTAAATCAGGTCCTGGGTGTACACAAAATCAAACATGTTGGGAACCACTGTGCTAACGTACGGACACCAAGCAAGAAAAACCTATACATTAATCCTGTAAAAGAAATCTTTTCCCCCTAAAAACAGTTAAATATGAAAAAACAAAAAGATTTTTTTCCCCAGTTCATTGTATCTACGTATATTACTATGCCTGGGTAAACAAATAATTTTCTAAAACAATGGTGTGTAGTTGCCCACTATCTGGAGGGTTGGCAGTTCGATTCTCACTCAAACCCAGTGCATACTGGCGTTGTGTCTTTGGGGAAGACTCCTTTCCTCACATTCTCTACTCTGGTAAAGGAGCAGCTGAAAGAAATGGGAAAAAACTTCAAAGGACTCGCTTTTTTTATAACAATGTTAAACAAGTGGTTCCCTGGAGGGTGGGTCACCATTGTGCCTGTCCCAAGCCTGGAGTAAATGGAGAGGGGTCGCATCAGCAAGGCATCCAGTGTACAAACTTATGCCAAAGTAACCCAGAATCAGATAATCAAATGACTTGTTGTGGCCATAATGGACTTTCTGATTAACACTGGCTCCTGTACAGACAGGCACAGTATGTTGGCATATACCATTAATGCCTACAGGAGCTTTGGATATAATAACAAACAGGGTTTGACATTCATTTTTTTGGTCTCTGGCCACTGTGGCAAGTCTTTTTCAGAAGTTACTGGCCAATTAGTGTTTTCACCAACCACAATTTAATTAGTCACATCTTTTTGTATTTATTTTATAGCAAACAATAGGCTTAAAAATGTAGAACTTGGTTTTATGCATAATTTTATATATTTGTTTAATTTATAGATAGGGGTTTATCAAATAATTAGTTTACCTAGGCAGAATAAATAGTATCTTTCTAACATGTGGTCTATCCTAATATTAACCTGGCAAAAGCCAGATTTCTATAACGTTAGCACATAGTTGCTAAAAGTTTGTGAAGGGGCACGACATTCAGCAGAATACTTGGAGGTGATTGGATAAAGCGCCAGCTTTGTAGCTAAACAACAAACCACTACGACAGTAAAACAACACAATAAATCGCTGTTAGAAGATTTTTGGTGTTTTTGTAAATGTAGAGCAGCATACCTTAGTTTTTCTGTGTCGCCATGTTGTTAACAAGTATCACTAAAAGAGCTTGTTGTTGTTAGCAAACCTAAAACCCGCCCACTCACCGCAATACTGACACACCATTGGCCCAGCCGCCACCAGCTCAGACCCAAATGAATCAGCAGGAGCCTGACATAGATGGATTTTGTGAACTCCCAAATGCCACGACAATGATATGTACTAAATTGGTCTCACATAACGACAGGATTTGAGGACCTGTAAGAACCGAACAACCAGCCAAAATGGAGTAAAGAAGTTACGAGCCAAATAGGAATCTAACAGCATTTGGCAGGTTGGCTTGTGTTAATGTCAAGCCCTGAAAATAAAGTAGGCCAGTGTTATATTCTAGAGCTAAATTAAACAATACATTTAACAACTGTTCTAATTTGCAGAAATACATGGCAACTGTCAATGTATCAGTCATGTTTTAGTAATAAAGGATGGCACATCTCATGTGGACCTACTGATAAACACACAAACCTGTGCAGCTGTCGACATGTGTCCGGCAGAGAACGGGTCACGGCCACTTCCCAAGTGTTTCCGGTGGGACTTTTTCAGTTCAACATTAAGTGATGTTTACATTAGTCCTGACATTAGGGCACGGCCAGGACCAACAGCTCAGCTCCATTATGGAGCCTCTTCGGAGACAGACGTGTCGTGAGCCACTGGTGCCACCCCCGCCTCCGCCTGGGCTCCCCTCTTTGATGCTGAGGGATGTGAAGTGAAAGGGCCATGTCAGTCCGGCTACTGGACCACCTACACTCTCAGGACGTAGGTCAAGTGAAGCTGTTCTGATGCTGACAGTGAAACAAACAAACCACCCACCTCCAGGACATCATCACGACTCCCAGGTTCACAAGTGTTATCTTCAATTCGAGGTAGAGGACCCATATCTCTGGTGGACAGTCTCTGAGGCCCAGTGTCCACTACTGTGCTGTTTCCAGTGGCCCATTCAATACAGGTAAGTTTTCTGATTAACAAAAAGTGAAGCAAAACACTTTAGGCCCTTGATAAATCATAGAGAAAACCTTCTCTAGCAGACGGAGCAAGTAGAGCGTTTTGTTTCTTTAGCGGTATCTAAGCGGTATCTCATCAGGAGCAGCTCTATTTGACAGTATTTGATGAGGAAGCACAGGTTCCAATAAAACATCTGTGAATAACTGAGGGTCCACTGAGAGGTTTTGACATTTTGTAAGAGTCCAGCATAACACAATTCAAAACATTCAGTTACTATCACAGTGACAGAAATAGTCAAAATCTATACTCACATGAAATTATTGTTTCTTCAAAAAACATTACCCGAGTAGAAGTTAAAATAATCAACAAAAAAATCACTTGAGTGAAAGTTAAAAAAAAAGAAACTAAACTACTTACCCACTACCTGAGTTATTGAGAATGTGAAGTTCAGTAAAAGCTCTCCCCCCTCCTCTTATTTTTGTTTTATTTTGTATTATAGAATATAGATTTGTACTATATATACTGTACTGTAGACACTTAGCTTTTCCGTTTTTTTGGGGGTTTTTTCTGCTGTTTTGTATTGTGAGCAGTTAGAACTCCAGTGTATAAAGCTGTGCATGAGCTTGGACTCCCCCAGTGAAAGTGTCTCTGATCCAAATGGGACCACCCTCCTTTGTCCTGAGCATGTGATTCGCCCAAAAATTCAGTCCCTGATCTAATTCCCCCTTTGTCAAAAACACTTTATAATAAAGCCTAGATGAGGCCTCAGAGTCTTGTTTTTTCAGAGATGTCTTATTATGTTGGGCTATTGACTGAATAATTAGTTTTCCTCAAATACAAGGGGAAAAAAATCTGGTAGTGCATCTTAAAGTGAAGTACTATTGGGGATTTTTTTTTGCAATTAGAAAGAAGAATGTCCCCTTGCCTGGCTCAAACCAAGGACCCGCTGATCACAAAGCAAATATTCTGACCACTTCTACTCATTTATAGAATTAAAAATATACTTGGGTAAAAGTAAATGTAAAAGTATGTTTAAAAACGTATTTAAGTCAGTTAAGTACTTAGTTACTTTCCACCTTTGCTCGTAGATTGCAGCCTAAAGCTAGTGTAGACTAAGATTCAAGAGTGAAGAAACTTCCAAATTAAACTTACCCAAATTTTCCCCAATATTTCCAATACACAGTTGTGATCAGACATATTCAATCCCCCAAAGATTTTAGAGATTTATCAGATTTTTCAAGAAGACAAGAAGTTCCTGAACATTATGGAGTTTTAATTTATGTTATAGTAAATCAATATTGGATACTTAGAGACATTATTTTACGCCAGGACAGGGCATGAAGAAGTAATCTGAAGTGTAAAAATCACATCATTCTTGGTCAAACAACATAAGTATTTATTTTTGTCCTTCAGTAGGTTCAGGTTTCTCAGTCACTGGCACACAGCAGGCATGTTTACTGTAGGCAGAACAACACATTACTTAGTGTGATTTCTAAAGAGAAGCGGTAAGCAGAAAAAATAGCCTAATACTGAATACAAAAATACAAGCTTCACTGTACAAAGAGATGGGCTGACATCAGTCTCCACAGGATTTTGGCACTTTAGAATCTCAAACAGTCAAGACTTACGTTACTGTCAGAAACCATGCAGGAGTGCAGTAAGAAAACATTTACCACACAGGAAGGTATTAACTGTACAAAAATCTGTTTGCTAATGGAATGAATGACTGTAGGTACAGAGTAACAATGCAGATTCATATGGCTCCTTGTTCCTTTCTTTTTCAGATATGAACATTGTTTGAGATCTGCCACAGCAGGGTTACAAAATCTACAATTTCAAATGAATAAAAATAAATGCCTTTTTGAAAACATCCTTTATCTGTAAGGTAAGGTATACTTTAGTGGTCCCGTAGGGAAATTTGCTCTCTGCATTTGACCCATCCTTCAGTGCCAGTGGGGCAGCCTGTCAGGAGGAGTGGGCGACCACAGTGCAGCGCCTGGGGACCCCTCCCCAATTCTGAACCAGGATCCTGGTTAGGAGCACCTAGCTGGAGGATTAGCCTGTTGTGCATGTTTTAGGTTGATGGGGGAAACAAGCGCACCCAGAAAAAGCCCACCCAGAAAAGAATTAAGAAAAACATGAGATTCTCATTTCAAACATTGCAAACCCACTTTTCTGATGCTGGCTTGTGTGTCACATTGAATGTTTGAAAAAAACAAAAAAACAAAAAAAAAAAACATGTAAACAAAAGAAGTCTTGTAACACTGCTTCTAAACTATGAGGGTTGTGCAGTGGTTAGCACTCTTGCCTCACTTTCTATATGGATGTGCATGTTCTTCTCGTCTCTGCACCGGTCTCCCCAGGGTGCACTAAAAAACATGTGGATCAGCTTGGCCCATAGTGGCGGCAGCTCAGGACTAACCCCCCATCTGACCAGATACGCAATTTCATTGACAAAGCACTTTTTTCAACAAAGTCCATCTCTGCATGTAAACATACTGAGTGGGTGGTTTGTTAAGGCTAACTCACCAAAGAAAACACTAAAGCTTAGAAAATAAAAGGATAAATATCATAAAAGGTTATCTTTAATGAGGCTGCCAAGCCAATGAAAACAGACAGATATTTGACAGAGGTAAAATGCCTTTTTAAACAGATGACTGGATGGTATTGATTCCCTGTATTGATTTAGTAGTATATGCCAATAGTCATTTAGTATTTAGACTTACAGTAATTAGTGAATGTATACTTGTATGAACAGTGGACAGTGAACATCCAGCGGCATACATCTGAAAAATCTTAGAGCTCAGGGGTCAAAAATGAATGTTCCATAGTAACCCCATTGCAACCTGAAAGTTCCAGTAATAAAGGTTTCTATGAAGTGATTCAGTTCACTTGAACATGGTATGGCTTGGAACAGCAGCCCTTGATTCTGACTTGTGTTCAGTGCAGATGGTGTACTCAGGTGGTTATATAAAGACTGACATCATATCAGTGGCTCCGTGACAAATTAATGCAAACAGTGACTTCATGCAGGAGAAACCAAATTTTCAGTGCAGGCATGGGTATAATGTGTTTTTTTTTTTCAGTAGTCAGGGCCCATATATATCTACAGTTTTAAATTTTGGGGCCAAATTTCCTATAATAATAAATATAGCTGCAAGCGGAGATGATTGCCCCTCGTCCAGCCCAGTGGTAATGTCATGGTTAAGAAGACAAATTTGCATGCAATCTATTTTCATGTCTAACAATATGAGTTTTGCATAAGAAAGGTTAGGGTTAGGGTTAGGCTAACCCTAGGCTAACCCTAATTAAACAGACTATCCAACTGAAAGGCCCAACTGCTTAAAGCTGCACTACCTGATTTTGTGACTGTAAAAGTGATGCGTCTAAAAAAAATGCTGAGTCTGAATGATACACTCCCCTTTCCTAATTCCTCTCCTTGGCGACGTTCTATCACAGTCTCACACAAACCTGGAAGTCTGTCCACAAGCCAGGAGCTATCACAATAACAGCAGAGATCTGGAGTTTGCTTTTAATTCTTTAAATAAAATAATAAAAATACTGTGAATAACCTATGCAGTTTGAAATAAAACAATAGCTCCTTCACATTATTCCTGATAGATTCTAGTTCTGGATAGATAAAGGATGTATTGACCAATCTGTCAAATGAAAGCGTGTGATTGGTTAAACTGTTAATCCCTCGCTCTAAAACAAAAGCCCTTATAATACAGCCCACAGGTGACCTCAAAGTCTCATTTTTCCCAGATGACTTCTGTTATGCTGTGCTAATAACTGAATAATTATCTTTACCAAAATACAAGGAAAAAGAAATCCAGTAGTGCAGCTTTAATTAAACTCGCAGAAAAGTGTGGTTTATGGCTTGTTTTTTACCTAGAGTTAGTGTATATATAGGAGTTGGGGCTAAAGACTAGTTTGAGCTCATAGAGCCGAGCTAATGCTAACACTAATGCCACTGAATGAGCTGCGCTAACACCGGGCGTCTGCAGCTTGTTAAGGTCAGGTCATAATTCAATAAAGCCTCAACATTAACAAATTTACATTTACAATATATATGATGAATTAAACTCACTATTCAGTATTACCGTACTAGAGCCATCAACGTTACAATATAATTACATTAGCATGTTATAGGTAGCTATTAGCTAACGTTAACAAGAGATTATAGCCAGATTTGTACTGTTGGACCACTTTGTTCTTCTGTAGGTCTTTGTGTAACTATAGGTAAATATATAAAGTTCATAATTTGTTAGTGTATTTGTTGAACAGATGACCACACAGCAACTCTTAAGTTATGTCCTGAATGGTTTGTTTTCCCTCAAGGGGTAATCAGATGTGACATTTTTGGGGGACGTTCCTGCAGTTGTTGATTGTATCTATGGAGCTCAGCAGTGCTTACCCCCCTCTGGTGCCGAAAATTAAGAATTTAGAAGCTTAACGGAGGCTAATCAGCTTTGGGGTAACTCGTGACCATAGCCCAATGAATTTCAATCAAAAAATTATCTTAAACTTGAAAATTGTTGAAATACATTTGTAGCTTTGCATTTTTACAAGTTTCAGATTTTTTTTTATGACCTCATTGCTGATTAGCCTCTGCCAAGCTTCTAAACTCTTAATATACAGATTTTTCTGTAAGTCTATGGGAAAAAAGAATAGGAAATTTAATTCCGTCACCAGAGGGGGGCAGCCACTGTTGAGCTCCATAGGCTGATTGAATTTTTAGGGTGTTGCCATGAAAACACATATGTAATGCACACAGGGCGTGGTCACAAATTCCTTTGTTTTTTATTAGGGTCATGTGACAGATGCTTAGTTCCATTAGCTTTTTTAAAATTCAACGAGCAATTTTCCCAAAACAAATGTAGAATCCAATAAATTCAGCTCTAACTCGTAAATGAAGTATGATATGATTTTGTGGAGCTGCTGTGAAGAGATTTAAAATCACCAATTTCTACCAAAACACATCTCTGTCAGTCATGCAACACAAAGTACATTCACCGCTGTTCCAACTGTCTGCAAGCGTTTGGTCTAACAACAGGGCCATGCTTCTGTTTTTAGAATATCTCACTCTACACTGACAGGACGCCACTCAAAACGTGACATGGAGCCATTTAAAAATACAAGTAATATATTTATGACTTTGAAAGGCAAAGGGACTTCAGACTAAATACAAGCGCGGCCTGCAACTCCCGAGGCTTTGACTGTCCATCATGCATCAGGGCTATGCAAATGCAAAAAATGCCTAAAAACATCAATAGCAGCAAAAAATATCAACAATAATAATAAATAGTAATAATAAATAAATAGAACTATCATTTCACAAACACATTCAACTGTGGGTTTATTCCACATGGCACAAAAAACAAGCTTAAAAAAGTGGTCCAGGAATAGCAATTTAAGCAGGTAAACAACATTGGATCAAAGTGTCTGCAGTCAACCTCCTGTCCCGGTCCAGGATACTCTCCTCTGGGACGTCCCACACACTGCACCCCCTTAGAGGTGTACTCTGGGCTGTCACGCCCCTCTCTCAGGGATAAACGTGTGTGTCCACGGCTGTGTTTCAGACAGGTTTGTTAGAGCAGACCAGTGTCCCCTTCAGTCCTTGCTCTCGCTGCGTGTCCGTCTGATGATGGAGGAGAAGAAGCTGCGGCTGTGGGGTGGGCCCATCAGCATGGGCGCCTGGTTCTTGTGGACGATCTCAATCTGGGGTTAGGAACAAGGACAGAAAAAAGCTCAAGCAAAGAGTTAACAATTGTTTCAAATAGGCTTCTGCTCACTGCATCTGGGTTAAAAATGTAGCTATGCAGCACTATAGCTTAGCTGGTGGAGCAGGCGGCGCTTATACAGAGAGAGTACAGCTTGTCATTATCCTTGCTCTTCTATATGACTTCCTGTCACGAGGGCTGTTGCAGTGACCGCATTATTGTCATATTGTTATCAATCCAACCACATGGGGGCACAAGCAACCGTGGTAATTGCAGTTTATTATTTTAGTGAGACATTAATGGGATGCACAGTTTAATTTTACTGTAAACTATGAAGCATTTAATGTTTACGCATGTATACGCACTCAGAGACGCTCTACAGAGTCAGTTCCGGGGAGCACTGCTAGCCTCCTTAGCTCTTCTCTCAAACCACATAAGGTAAACGTGTTTTTTTCTAAAGCTACCACATTATACTTACTGCAAGGACATTGTCAGTCGTGCCTGACTCAGGTTTTTGTTAGAGCAGAGGCTTAACTATATTTCAAATTATTTTTATTATCAAAATTCATTAGGATATGTCATTTTTTCAGGTTATTCTTAGCTTATGCTATACCACTTATACCGCACACTGCAGCGTTGAGTCGCACTGAATTACCACAGGGGAAATTCTCTCACTGTAACAGCCCTACCTGTCACTACTCAATATTAATAATAAAACCTTAAAGGCCACTATAAAGTATGATTATTTCTTTGTTGTAACAATGCTTCGTGGCAATAAAACTTATACTGTTGGAAAGCCTGATTATTTCCCTTGTAAATGGTGCCACATTTGTAAGGAACATGTAATTGTGGGATGAGCAGCAGAGTTGAGATGTGGGTTATGCCTGTGAAAGATGTGCCGCTTCTGCCAATGCCAAACAGTGTTTTTTGCTGTTGCTATTGACTGTTGTTTTGAGCTTCTGGTACCCCTAGGTCCTGACAGCCAGGTGCCTATGCTCATTGAACTCATGTGGAATCAGCTTGAGCATGCTCTGTGTACCAACACAACCACATTGGGAAACTTGCAACAAATTCTGGTTGAAGAGAATGGGCTGTGTGTGACCAGGCTGGTGACCAGCATGAGGAGGAGCTGCCTGGCTGTTGTGGCCGTGTGTGGTTCTTCCACACGCTACTGAGACTCCCACACAAAACTATTTATTATTTTATTTTTATCTTCACTTTTTAATGCTTCCATGAGATCAGGGTTGCCAGGTTTGAAAGTCAAAAACCGCCCAACAGCAAATTAAAAACTGCCCAAAACCTGCAGAACAGTGAATGAAAACACCACGCAACCGTAATTAGTGCCACTGTGCCAAAAGAGTGCTCCTCCAGTGACACGGACCTGCCCCCACCCCTCTCTCACTGACAGAGCAGCTCCTTAGACACAGAGATGAGCTGATTTGATTGCCTGGAAATTCCAGACTCACCGCTGTACCAGCGGATGAGTCTGGTCGCCATAGAATCAATTCAATTTCTAGCGCGGAGCAAACCCCAGTAAACAGACAGCGGAGTAAGCCAATCAGAAAATGGCGGACGTGACGTTAACAAAGCGACAAGTAAGCAACGCGGAAAAAAAAATAAAAAATAATAAAGGCTTTTAGTGCTGCAAGCTGCTGTGGTTTTAATGACTCGATATGTTTTTGGTCATTTAAAACAGAATTTACCGCTGAATGAAACAAACTCGGCTCGTCAGTGCGCCATCTTGATTGTTGTTGTTGCAGACGCTGCTCGCGAAGAACACGTGACTTAAATAAGCGAATCAAAATGCACGGTACGGTTGGGATTTGAATCCAACCACGCCGGACGGCGTGGTGACCAGACTGATATGTCTCTGTATAATAATACAGAGACATATCAGTCTGGATTTTCCAGGCAACTGATTTGACCCACCTTGAGTGTGATTGGCTTTGAGTTTTAAAGAGTTGTCACTCAAAATATGGAGAAATAGCCATTCACAAATCATATACAAAAAATATCTCTGCCCAACCCGAGGACACTTAAATAGCCGCCCAATTCTGCAGGAAAACAACGGACCTGGCAACCCTGCCTGAGATCTTCTGGGAAAACATTTTTGGTTGCTTCTCAACATACATCAGCATCACTTTTTTTGTCCAATGGATTATATTGGTTCCATACTAACTTCTGGAGGTTACTGCATCCTCTGTGTTGACATGATATTGTGTGTTTCTATATTTTTCATGATCTAGTTGGATATGCCCACTGATATATAAATTACCAGGATAAAATCCTGGTAATTTATATAAATATAAAATCCATCTATGATAAGTCAAATATGTTGTTTCCCAAATATTGTACTAATTCTGTTGGAGGTTGATAACAACAAAATAACAAATGTCAAACACATGTCTTGACATAATAACTGCATAGTTCATTGTTACACAGTAATGGAGAGAGGAAATGCTGCCATCTGCATAAACAGACCATGTTCCATTCACTTCAGAGTAAAGCTGTCATTTAGGGGACGTGGACTTTGACTGAGTAGCAATTACCAGATTAAATGGGCCACTGTTTGAGCTAAAAATTTCTCAAGACATCTGTGCCAAAAACACAGCTGTGTACGCAGACTTCTTCTGAAGTCTTTTGCACTAGAGGTCCTGATGTAGTTTAATTTAGAGCCAGTTTATTCAAGTTTTATTCCTACTTCTGTGTATGGGGATATTATTGTAGCAAAATGATTTCTGTGTGTGTAAATAGATGTGTGTGTAATAAGATGTGTGCAAGATCTGTGTGTCTGTATAGTGATGTGGGACCAAGTCACTGTTTTGCAAGTCACAAGTAAGTCTGAAGTCTTTGGCCTCAAGTCCGAGTCAAAGTTCAAATCAATGACAGTCAAGTCCGAGTCAAGTCCCAAGTCAGTGTCCAAGTCCAAATCAAGTCAAATCGCAAGTCCTACACTTTCAGTTTCAAGTCCTTTCAAGTCTTTTTAACTCTTAGGACAAACTTAATTTTTGTCACATATATTGTTGAATTTACCCTCATGTCCCACCTTAGAAAAATAAATACATGATGAACAGATGGGCAATTGTTTGTTGTACTATTTGAACACCCTAAGACTAGAAGAGTTCTACACAGAAGACAGGCTTCTGCTTCAAAAGGAAAGTCAAGTTCTTCAGTATCAGTGGTTTACAATAAAGCTAAATTCCTTACACATCTTACATACCAGTACATTGTATATTCACTTAAAATGTTCTGCTCTACTGGCCTTGCCAGGTGATCACAGGCTTCAAATAAGAGTCATTCTATCACATTTGTAGATTTACAAGGGGAATACTGCCCACTATACAGTTTACTGAATAGCGACACCTGTGGGCAACAGGGGTACTGCAGAGGAGAGATGTGTGGTCAGAACCATGAGCTCCCACTTAAACACTGAGACGACACTACAGAAAGCTCCAGCTGGTGTTCATTTTTCACTGTTTATGCACACCTCTGAGTAATGGCATAAAGCAACGTGTATCACGTTATTCAAGCCTCTCACAGACTTCTCCACATATTCACCTTTAGACCTCTATTGCACAGGGTTATTTATTTGTATTATTTTTTAAATAAGTGTAATCTGCACCTGAACGCATCATGTCTGTGTCTGGAGTGAGCTGCTCCTCGCTGTGAGGGGAGGGAGGGTCACAGAGGCAGCAGCTTCTCCTCAACTCTCCGCTCCGTCCGCATCAGTCTGACCATTAAAACTAAGTTATGGTGACTAAATAACTCTTTTTTTCTTCTTCTTTTATCGTGTTTGGAGTAAAACATCACAGGTACTGTCTGAAATGTCTGCAGGTTCTTGCTGATAAAGCGTTAATGAGATGCACGTACGTTTAATAGTCGTAAAAAAAAAACTTTAATGCTCGATATCTACCAAGTGTGAACACACTCTTAGAGCCAGTTTATTCAAGTTTTATTTCTACTGTTGTGTATCGGGCCATTATGGTAGCAAAAAGATTTGTGCATGTATAAATAGATTTGTCTGTAATAAGATGTGTGCATATCATGTTTTGTGTATGTGTACTTAGACTTGTGCGCGTGTAAGTAGATTTGTGCATGGTATTATGATTTGTGTGGGCGTAAAATGATTGTGTTGTGTCTGTATTGCGATTTGTGCATGCGTAATAAGATTTGTGTGTCTGCATTGCGATTAGCATGTGTGTAAAAGATTTGTGTTTAGTCATTTTTGTCCAGTAAAGATGGTACTTCGAAAGCCAAATTTGTCAGTGGTGGTACTTAATTGTAGCAAAAGTAGGCCTTACACTAGCCATAGTAGTAGTAAAATTCACTAAAAAAAAACTAAGAAAACAAAACACTTATAATATTGTAATTATATACTTAAGTAAACTTTACATTCAATAATTTTTTACTTTTACTCAAGTAATAATGTTAAGTACGTTAATATCTATTATTCTGAGTAATTGGGTCTAAAATCTCCATGTGTTTTATTGATTCCAGACCCAGTTATGGCAGTGACACGTGTCATACTTAGCCTCCGAATGCAAATAAAGCCTTGGTGTTAAATATGTTATTGATGCGGGGGAGCTGAGAGGCATTTGCATACGTGTTGTTGTTAATAATTAGTGCGCTAACATCCCGTTTGAGCTGTGATGTTTTCATAAGCTCCCGTTCATATCTGACATACAGTATGCATAAGTCGCCATGGAAATCGCGGCAGCACAATTATGGATTGTTAGAAGCCAAGTTTGCCCGGTGGAGTTGTGCCAGCGAAACATGAGAGCACTTGCAGGGCACTTGTTTTGTTCTGCTCTAGATTTTAGCTGTGATCTATATGGAAATGATGGCACCGCTTCATCTGCAGGGTGGTAATTATAACTACACATAACCATAATCATCAAACAGAGTGGAATTTATAAAAATATTTGGAGCAGGTGCGAACACTCCTGAATGTAAGGAGAGCTCAAGATGGAATAAATGTGTTATAAAGCAGCACAATGAAAACAATGCTACATGAAAGGCATCTGAAATGCTGCTGGGATTTAAAGGGGCTGTATTATGCACTGTTCCCTCAACAGAAACATACCTTGAGTTGTGTTTTGTTTCATTAAAGTGATTCTGACAGTATAAATCTCTGCCAGATGGAAAACTATTACATTATCGCAATAATTTTTTCTTGAGACACGAATATTGGAGGGACTAAGCTGCCTTGGCAACTCATGGTATTGTCCCAGAAGTGATTGTTTGGACACCCATTTTTGGAACCTGGCTCCAGCTAAGTGGGAAAAAATGAAAGGGTGACTGATCAAGTTGGAAAGTTTGGTCTAATTACTAATTATTATGTAAAAACAGACAGAAATTCCAGTTCTGAACTGACCCAATTATCATAGCAGCGGTTTTTAAGGCTCTGTCCAACACATACAACTGCATAGGCTGTGACTGGAGTTTATTACTTACAGTGCAGGGAGTCTGCATCCATGGCTCTCCATCAATCTGCATCGGGAGGGATTTACTGGTTCTGAAAAAACATACACAAATACCAATTTAATATAGTTTAAATCTGACTATTTACATTAATGAGTTGTTCTGCAAACTTCATAAATATCTTTTTACTATATTGAATAAATAAAGCCACAGGCAGGTGTACAGACCTGATGGTGACAGAGGAGCACTGGGCCAGACGTCTCCCTGCACTCTTTAGCCCCGTGTAGATCTGTCCCATCTCCATGGCCCCCTCCAGCCCCACCACCTCTAGCAGCTGGTCTGACAAATCTACAACATAAATAACACACATATAATAAATCATCAGTATAGCATCAGAAACCTTTCATTCCTGTTATTTTTTTTAACAGCCATTAAGGGATGTTTAAGGTCATTTTCATATAATAGTGCAATAGACTTAGTCCAACAGGGGACTAAGGCTGCAGCATTGTTAACATTTTTCAGCTGCTGCAGTTCGCTTTCACACTGCACACTGTCAGTTGAACTAAACCTTTTGAATAAGGTACCTTCCTCCCACCCATCGTGGCGCTGCATCAACAATTACTCAAGGAGAAGACAGGAAAACATGAACAAGAAATCTATTTTTTTCCGTTATCACGTGTGTGTATGTGCATTTGGTTTGGTTTTGTTTACCCACAATGCCCTGCAGCATGGTCCGCTTTCTGGTTTTGGATCTGTTTGGTCCACTTTACATTAGATATCCTACTGAAACGCACCAGGGTTCACTTCAACAGAGCCAAACCATGTTTTTTTGGGTGGACCAAAGTTTGCATATTTGGGTCGCATCAGAGTTTGTTTGCACAAACAAATCAGACATTTCTGAGCAAACAAAACAGAGTTGGGTTTAAAAAATGACCAAACAGGGCTGGTGTAAAGCCTTCTGCCCATGGGTACAGCTCTTATTGTAATGCAGAAGTAGATGAATATTTAACTATATGCAAATGATTGGCTGAAGCATTGTTATAGTTTGGGGGTAATTAAATAGTTTACCTCAAATGCAAGACAAAAAACTGAAGACCCTTTAAAATTGCTAGATAAAATTGCTGTTAAATTTGATTGCTAAAAAGACTTCACAAGCAGACAACCCCAAAGGTGAATGTTATACAAGAGCGTGGTGTGGGATCTGCCTGGCAATGGATCACTGTCTCTAAAACCTGTTCCAGTCACACTGAAAAAAAGAAAAAAGGAAACATGGCCAACAAGCTACAAACAAAACAGCTATTAATTAGATTGCACAGGCAATGCAAAGCAATCTTGTGATAATATAATTATTAATTTCTCTTGTGTTTTGCAGTTATGAGCATTGATTTTGCCTCTGCTGGAAGCCCAGTGTCATGCAGGGCCCATCTGTTTGCGCGGCCCGCTCTCCTCCGTCTCTTCATCGACTCGTCCCTCCACAAATTAAGAAGCTGCTGCCTCTCTGCTGGGAGTATACCCACACTAATTGAAAGTAAGAGCCATTTTTAGGCGTGGAGCGTGCTAGTGTCTCTCCTTCTCCAGCACCGTTTCCTGGTGTTGCTGAGGTCTAGAGGTGTTGTTGTCCCTGCTGGCTGATGTGTCCTCCTGTCACCATGGTGATGGACAGCAGTCTAGAATGATCTGAGCGGCCACCGCTGAGTGAAGTGCTTTCCAGGGTCAGGGAGGGGAGTGTTTGTACATACACAGCAGGTTGACCCTTTGACACTAGAGGGGAGAGGAGGGGGCTTCTCACGGTACTGCCAGCGGCTCACACGGGCCCGGTTTGACACATATGATGGACAGTAACACCACGGCTCAACCAGAGGCATTCCCAGTGGCCCGGGGATATACACATCAAGTACAGCATGCGCATAGTGGGAATGTCCATGACACCCAGAGCTGTGTAATACAAGTCAGAAACAGGCGTATGCAGCTGTGTATGACAAACCATAAGGATAATCAGCAGCACATAATTTACATATTTATTTACATAGTGTTCAAGTCAAAACTGGAATCCTAAAAAGACTGTACATAGAAAATATAATAAAACATAAAATATCTAACAGTACTGCACACTAGAGCAACAACATGGTGACACAGATAAGCACATAACATGCTAGCATGCGTTTGGCTGGACCCTATCCCAACTACAACTTTGGGCCTGAGATGGGGTACGCCCTGGGCAGTGGCATGTTAATCACAGGGCTGAAACTTCATCAGGGCTAATTTGACTCTCCTATACAGGGATGTTTTTGGATGGAGGGAGGAAGACGGAGTATCTACAGAGAACACATGATTCTGCAGACTCCACGTGGCCCAGGGATCAATCCCACAATTCCATCAAACTTAGCATGTTTTTAGCAAGATTTTATTATTATTATTATTATTATTATTATTATTATTCAATAGCTAGCGTAATGTTGCTGTCTAATAGTTGTTGAAGTTCACTGTCAGGCATGATAGACCCTGGATTATCACAGGACTAACACACAAACTACTCACTTGCACATTAATTCACTATGGGCAAATAGATTCATAAATTCACCTATATATGCAAATGTTTGGACAATGAGTGTCTTGCCCAAGGACACAATGGCAGTATGCAGAGCTGGTAGTGGGGATTAATTCGCCATTCTTCCGGTTAGTGGGGGAACAGCTCGACCTACAGAACTACTGCCGCCATTTGACCTTTGAGTTAATTAATGTAAAAAAATAAAAATAAAAAATGAACAAATGTTGATATTTAAATGTTACATTTCCAGATAAGCTGGTACATAGTGCTTTAAATTTGATGTAACCTCAACAAAGCATACTTCTTGCTTCTTGCTGTGTTTTACCCTGATTTCCCATATCCAACAACATTTAGAGCAGGCAGTTACCTTTAGTTAAATATAAACATAATTTGTTGTTAGTTTAAGAGAAAAACACATCTTCTATAAAGGTTAAGTTAAAAGGAGTAGCCTCAGATGATTGATGAATGAATAATGGTGAATCACAATTTTAAACATTTGATGAGGTAGTAGCCTGTAATGGTGTACTACGGTGTACTAAATTACTGTTATTTTATGAATAAGTCGTACAAATTACATATTGAAAATAATCAAAAATGGGTTCTGCCTAAAATAATTCTCGAATAAGGGTTTGGACAATAAATACAACTAACAACAGTTATATTTCTCAGAATAAGCCCTTTCCTGCCATACACTCATTTTTCAAAAGCAGTTTAACCTATTTAGAATAACAGTACTTCTGGGGTTTTCCAGGTGAAATGTAAGACTTTTTAAATACTTTTAATGCCACTTATGAAAAAAAAAAAATACATTTACATCCACACTCCAAAGAAAAACATGATATTACAAGAATATATATATTTAGATCAAAGAATTTAATTATTTTCAGGAAAGATAAAGGTAGTGGGCTAAGGAGGAAATAATGAGAGACATTTTTTTTATGTGGAACCGAGACACCATTGTGTTACACCTCTACCCCTGAACTACAAGAACTGTATAGGCACAGGGGGGTACAGTACAGGCTTGTGTTCCCATTAGGTCGCAGTGTGAGGCTGGAGGTAAAGCTGTATCAGCCTTAGACTACTTCCAGTTTAGCTGCAGCATTCTGTGTATTAAATGTCCTTTGCTGTGCCACCATACTACATTTTATTTTAACAACCTCCCATGCAACGACATGAGTCTAAACTACAAATAAAATGTTCTGATTCATGAAGTGAGAGCCGTACTTTGCTAAACTGGAAACAGCTGTTGCTAATATTCACCTGTGTGAAGTTGGCCCCCCCACATGATTGAAAATTAACAAAACTATATCAGTTTGTTTGTGCATCATTTGTGAGAATTTGTGCACAATTGTTTTTTTAGATAATAAACATTCTTTTTTCAGGCCAGCCCCCCCCCCCCACTCAGCCCCCCCATATCGTCTAAATCACTCCAAAATGGTGTCATTCGTTTGTGCATCGTTTGTGCTCACAAAATTAACGTTTGTGCTCATTCTATTTTTGAAATATTAATAATTCATTTTTTTTGACTCAGCCCCCCCATATCAATCATGTGGGGGGTCCAACTTCACACAGGTCTAATATACACTAGCTTTGTTTTTGTTGAAAAAGTCAGTACATTTTGCCCGTCCTCTCATTGGATATAACTGTTTCTCACAAGATGGTTTTAAAATATAATTTTCCCTTTTACTTCTTGTCTATTTCTGCTTCTTGTTTTTGCTTAAGTGAGGAGTGGTTAGCACTGCTGCTGGAAGGGGCCTTTCTGTGTGGAGTTTCCATATTCTCCTGTGCCTGTGTAGGTTTTCTCAAGGGCTCCTGTTTCCCTTACCACCAAAAACATGTACAATAGGTACCCCATAGGGCCAGGACTAACCTGCTAAAGAAATTATTAATCCCAGTGGAACTTTCCTGGTTAAATAAAAGGTCAAACAAAACATTTTTGGGGACGCTTCGGACAGCTTTGAGTAGTAGAAACACCTCCGTATTGACCTGACCTATGGCGTACTTCCTCAGTAGAAATGCACCTCATCTTTACCAATGTGAGATAGGACCAGTGCCTCGGTAGAAGTCTGTGTCCCTGAGTGGCTCTAGTATTACTTTTAAGACCTTGGGAGAGCCCTGGATAAGTAGTAAGTAAATAAGAAAAATAAGAGTTTTGAGTACTGCGGTGTGAAATGTCTCTATTTCTCAGTCTTGTGTTTGTGTGTGTTCCTGATGAAGACACAGCCTGGTGGTTAGTCCAGAGTCCTGTGGGGCATTCACCGGGGCAGTACAGCTCGTTGGCTCTAACACAGATAACAATGTGCCTGTCACAGTCAGGACTCAGAGCGGCGTTTGTGTCACTGTCAAACCGGAGCTGTCGGGTTGGTCCTGCGCTGACACGAGGAGAGACAGGCTGAGAGTGGGACAATGAGGACAGAGGGGGAGCACCAAGTCTATCATCCAAACACTGCTTCATGGAGTTTGTCAATGCACATTTGTCCGAAACATTAAATATAACCAGTTAGTCAGATATTACATACTCCATATACATTGAAGAGACCCTGAAGACCCGCCATACTCTACTTTGCCCCATCATAGTCTATTAATGAACAGAAAATGAATGTGAGTCTGAGTGACCTGGGCTTTTACATGAGTTTCCCAACTGTTCTGTGAATAGTGGGTTTGACTTGGTTATAGCTCGATGAGATGAGTTTGCAGAATTTGTGGTGGATGCTACAAGATGTGGTTTAATGAAACTGTGTGACAGGAGGATTCTAAAGTAATCTCTTGTTGAATATAAAGCACTACAACTGAAAATGTTTACAAGCCGTCAAGACCAGAGGCCGGCCAATATATATCAGGCTGATTTTTTATTTTTTTTAGACATTCAGCCATCATCCGATTCACCCCAGCTTCCCCAAACATATTTTAGCAGGTTGTGCTCTTACTCTACAGTTCAAAACTCTGAAAAGCTCAAAACAGCAATAATAACATTTTGCTTGTTTCTCTGGCATAAAACCTTAAAGAACAAAAAATCTAAACACATTTTGTAGCTCTCCCCAAGCTCTACTTGTTTGATTGAGATTGCCTTATTGGTTTTCTACCAAAAAAAAAAAAAAAAAAAAAAAAAAACTGTTCTCACTGTCCAATTCTAACATACAGTATTTGTTTCAGTTTTAATAAGCATTACTTAATTAATAAAGTGAACTTCTTTCATAGAATTAAGAAAATTGGCCCTATCCATCGGCTGCTCAGAATTTAAAAAAACAATAACGGCATTGGCCATAGAAAAACCCATATCGGTTGACCTCTAGACCACTGCACATTCTTGTAATCTGCTATGGTGTCAAGAGACACACTGAGCTATAAAAGGGAGAAACATAAAAAAAAAAAAAAATAACCGTTTTGGAGTCCATATGATGACTAAAAGAGTTGTTGTAGGGTGAATAAAGCCCCCTGTACCTCCCCTAGGTGAAAAACCAGCCTTGCAAGAACTGGGTCTTGCTAGAAAGCAACACATCCCATCCTAAGTCATAACAACAAGCTAGCAATGGCTTCATTTCTTAGATGTTGGTCATGATACGAGGAGGAGAAAGCAAGAGGTCACACAGGAGCCAACTAGACTGGTGAGCATTTATGATTTACTTATGAAACTAAAACAGTTCAGTATTGGGCAGTTGCATGGGTCCTCTTCAAGTGCATAGTTACAACTTCCTGACTACTTACTAGTGCTGTGAATTACAAGAAACCGCTCATTTGTTGTCACAGCAGCATAAATGTATTCTTTCCTTTCACTACTTCTTTTTATCTCACATGTTTTGTTTTACAGTTACAGTATTTTTAGTACAGTTTTGGGCGTCTCGAACCACCTCTGCCCCTCACCCACATGCAGCCCCCTCCCCTCGCTCCAGCAAAGCCTCGGTCCCATTCTAAATAATTCACCGTGCAGCCATTCCCTTCCACCTGAGGGGCTTGTCTCCTGGCGTCACCAGTGGGACGATTTAACAGCTCCCGAAAGGTCAGGAGTTTTTTTTTTTTTTTTTTCTCCCTCTATCCCCGAGCCACGCACAACCCACCCATCAATCCACCCCCACTGCAAACACACAGACACACACAGACAGTTTGAAGTCAGAGTGGCGCTGGGCCGGGCCCCTCTGGCTAATGCACTGCACTGTTTACCTCCAGATACGCTGTTCTCTTGATCTGACACGTTAGCCGCTCACCTTCAGCAAGGACAAGCGCTCGCCCAACAAACAGGTGTTGGCTTTGTTTAGCAATGTGTTTCGTGGAAGTTCAAATATTCATAGCTAATGTTTTATGAAATATGTTCGTACAGGACATTATTGACTCCACCAAACTGGATGGATGGAGTCATTTTTGTTCTACTTCCAATATTTCCAATAAGCACTGCTGGAAGAGAAACACACTTACATTATGAGAAGTAAACTGATTTTGTTTGAGGTTTTAAAAGTGAAATTGGACCTTCTCCAACAGATGAATTAAAAAACTGATAGCTCTGATTTACAGCAAACCATGACTAAGCACTGTACTAGCAGTTAAGAATTTCTTTTAGCTTACATCGCATTGCTCTGGTTGAATAACCTTTTATTAGGGATGCAACCACCAATATGCAAATTCAACCAGGAGAGACAAGAAAGTTGCAGTATGTAGCTGAAACCGCATATACGAATGGCCTGAGGGGTGATTGGATGAGAGGCAAAGGTGGCAGGCTGTGATTGGCTGACAGTGACAGACAGGTGACAGGATATAGACGGGGAAAAGAAATCACAGTTTTTCTGGTTGAATTTATACATACATTTCTATTCCAATACCGATATTGTAAACACAAGTTTTGGCCAATAACCAATAATGATGCCCATATTTTCTTTCCTTTTTGTATAAAGGAAATAAAGAAACACCTTCTGTAAAAACTACTTTGGAGTCATTTATCTCTTTATTACATCATCTGTAGGTAAAGACAGAACTCTATTTACAAATCCACACAGGGGTGAGTGCAACAGGTTACCATCAACTGACTGGTATCAGCACATGCCACCAAATTTGCCAATAGGCCGATACCAGTAAACCATATGCATATTGGTCAAACCAATATTGGGCCGATATATATTGGTGCATCTCTAGTTTTGATAGGTGCTTACTGCTGGGTGGGTCAGTTATTATTCTAAGGGAATCTGCCAAAGTTTATCCTTTGCAGAGAGCCATAGCCATTTACATGATCGAAAAAGCATGTGAAAATAATCTGCTGGATCTATTACACAGATAGCAGAATACATGGTTGGTATTTTTCACTTTTATTTTGAATCAGGTAATAATAATAATGCATTATCTTTTTTTAAAGACATTTTTTTTGGCCATTTTCATGCTTTATTAGCCAGTATACAGTGGAGTAGTGACAGGAAATCACGGGGAAGAGAGCAGGGAGAGACATTCGGCAAAGTGTCGGGGTCCGGACTCAAACCCACAATGCCAAGCAGGCTTAAGTTGCAGAGCATATGCATTCTGTTAGCTCTCCTGGTAGGGATGTAATGATTCTTCATAAATCGGCTAAAAATCGCCGCAAAAGAAATTTTATATCGTGATGCCCCTAAAACAGTGTGCAGGCCACTGGCACTATAATCTAGCTCACTTGTTTGGCACTAGACATCAATACCTGGCCATTTAACTCCAAAGAAACATGCATTTATATCAGTTTACAGGACTTGTAAAATCACTAGGCTGTGCAAGAGCTTAAATACTCGGAGTTGCTCGGGAGTGCACTTTCTCTCCTCTGTACATCTCACACCAACGGAGGAGCGCGCACAGTGTCCTCATTCACAAGGGAATAACAACAAGCCCAGGGCAGATGGCAGGAGAGACACATCTAAAGCTATTATTTAGCCTGCACATACCTATTTGCTCGGGTTGCCATCGTTCAGAAAGTAGCTTGTTGTTAGCAGCAAGCTAAAGCAAAGCTAAGTGGCTAACAACAGCCTAAAGTTTAACTGAAGTTTCAGCGGCCCCTCCCCCGGAGCGTTTCCATGGAGAACAGCGTCTTCACTGTGGATGCGTCTTTTCTCACTGATATTTTTTTTTTATAACACTTGACTTATATTAGGCCCCTTACTAACAAATTATGCTCTATATTTTTATTTTTACATGTAATTGTTTTGAAATCTACTTTTTTTTATTACATTTCAGTTCATAAGAAATGGACAACAATTTGAGAGTTTGAGAAGGAGACACCAAAAGGCTATGTGAATGTGAGTGAGTGGGGACTACGGATGGAAATTAGCTCTGAGCTATAATCCGGTGTATTTACGGCACTAGCTGCTGTTCATTAATACACGCTGTCCCATATTTATAAATAAAATTAAAAAATGTAAAAAAAATTTTGTCATAATTATTCTGCAACTAAGTGTGCTAATAATAATTAAAAAAAATCATAATCATGAACAGAAAATCATTAATCAAATCGAATTGTGACTTTATACTTCATGACAACCCTGGCCAGGAAAATGCCCGTGATTCACATTTGCATGAAAACACTGAAGTGTGAAGAAAATTAAAGTAAACTGTGGTACCCGTATTTGTCCAGCAAATGGCACTGTGGGCCCCGCAAATGCTCTACACCACACAGTGAGTTAACAGCAGAGAAAATTTAGTTCCAGTCTACAACTTCCCTACTACTCCAGGACTTTGTGGTTTTCTGGAGCCATTCTCATAAAGTCTCTCATAAAAGTAAGTACTTTATACAGATATTACTGACAGTTACTGGACTAAATATGGATGTATGATACATAAAAGTCTCGTTTTTTGCGGTCGTGGGTCAGCTGACTTGCGCCCGGCAGACAGCCAATCACTGATTGTGGCTGGTACATCATTGTTTTCAGTAAAGATGCTTTTTTCACAGTTTACACAAGAGCCGAGCGGCTCAGAGGCTCCCCGCTGTGAGACCAAAACACCTCTTCCAGCACTTTCAAAAAATTGCGGATTCGGAAAATGGAAACCCCATCCTTGCGTAACAAAAGGCCAAACTGAAATCAAATCTTTACGGATTCAGCAAAACGTGTTGTCATCTAAATGGCCCCCTAGACACTGAAAGTTGCTTTACAATTAGGTGGATTATTCATTCACTGCTCAGTGGTGTTGAGCTACTTCTGAGGCCACAGCTGCCCTGGGGTAGACTGACAGAGAGGTGGCAGCCGTTCTGCACACACAGCCTTGCCGACCACCCAACACACAATTGCAGTCATTCATACAGACAAAGGCATTATGCAATGCTGGTAGTGGGGATCGATCTCCTACTAGCATTAGTGGGCTCATGGCTCTACCTACTGAGCAACTGACCTGTCTCCAGAACAACCTAATAGTACACCCAGGCCCACCTTTATTATGTAACCAGTTTAATCAAATGTCTGACAGAACTTTAAGCATTCTCAGAAGCAAGTTCATGTAAACTTTTTTTTTCTTTTTTTACAAACAAGCAATATGCGGTTCTTGAAGTTCAACGCAGAACACTTCAGGCTTTCACATGGACATGACTGAAAACAGAAGCTGCACATCTCAACAGAACAGAACATAGAGTTCAAACTACTTCACTTTAAATATGAGATGCACTTTAAACAAACAAAACCAAGGTTCTTTAATTCAATATAAAATCATTCTCCGGGGCCCAGAGTACACGCTCAGTTCACAAACCCAACCTGATCCTCATGTGTAAGCCATGAGGGCTTACACATGGGGGGGGGGGGGGCACTACTCAGACTAAGTGCCTTCTGTGGTCCTGACACTGGCTCTCCTGTTATCCACTAACACCAAACTGATTGATTTTGAGTCAGGGATTAATGGAGTGTTCAGTGGGACCTGGTTGTGCTTTGAATTGATTAGGTTCCTCTCTCACGTGACCCCTGCTCTGAGAAAGGCCTTCGTCCCAGTCATATACACTCCGTGGGGAAACCCAATCTCGGCATCCACGCATCATCTTCCCGGTCTACGTTTAACTGTCTTGATCAGTATTTAAATTAATTATCTGCATCAGTGATTCTCAAACTGTGGTAGAGGTATCACTGGTAGTACAATCTTCTGTAGAGAGCTTCTTTTGCAGTTTAACTCCTGATTTAGTTTGATTTAGAGCTTGTTCTGGTAGTGCCTAAGTCTTGTTTATTCCCAGTTTAGTCCTGATTTAGCCGTGCAGTAGGCAATGACATTTATGCAGCTGTTGCAGAATTGGTTTAGTTGAATAGACTTGTATCTTTATGGAGTGTTGGTTTATCACTTAACTGTATTAGATTATTGTCCACCTCTTTAGGAGGTGGCCAAAGGCGGAATTGTTAGGTTTTTTAAGGTCTCCAGTAAATTGAGTTTCACTTCCTTCCCCCACAATTAGCAGACTAAGATTAATATGCCCTTTGAGAAGCCCAGATGTAACACATTCTGATCATAGTTGGGGACCACTAGATAGCTAGGCAGGTACAGCCCCTGGGGATGTAGAAGAAGCACTGTCCAGCCAATGACAGTGAAGAAAAAGAAAAAGAGAAACACAACTCCTGATGAAGTTTGACCAATTAAAAAAGACAACACATTGAGGCCAAAATATATAGGCAGAAATTCTCATGCATTAGACAGCTTTTACACAGAAAATTTTGCTGAGACTACTCTGATATGAGTCTGTGCAAGCGGCCCATGGCCATGCAGCTTTATATGTGGTCTTTCTTCAAAAAAGTAGAAGTAGATTGAATTTACTGAATCATAGTGATCTTTAGAATCCTCGCTTTCATAAATGAACCTGGAGTGAACTGAAGATTCATGACACTAAGGACACAAAATGTGGCTGGTTGTGACAAGAAGGGCATGTGGTGAAAAAACAACAACAACCAAACAAACAAACAAAACTTGCTAAATTACTGTGAGACTGGTTTGCTGAGGTGATGTAAAGATTTGCGGGGTTCATGGGAAAAAAGACCCAAAACTTAGGACTGGGGGAAGGTGAAACTTTATTAATGGATGCAAACCAAACAAAGAGAAAAATTCAAAATCCAATTAACAAAAAAAAAAAAAAAAAACAGAGTCTGAGGAGTAACAAAAGTGTTAATAGTCCAAATACAAATAAAAATCCAAAAGGGCAAAAGAGCAATCACCAAATGGTGGGTAGCTAGATGTCCCTATTTAGGCTTCCCGTCCCATGTCCCAAGACATATCTATAAAAACACTCATATCATATGTCCCAGTTTTCAACAAGCCATGTCCTAGTTGTCCCCATTTTAACCAATAGAGAAGCATAAGAAGCAAAAAACATGAATCTAAAGACTTTTGTCTCTAAGAGTGTATTCATACCAGGAAAGTCCGTTGGTCCGCTTCTTTGGTCTGGATCGACTCCGGACTTTATTTTTTTAGTTTGGTTCGGATCATACTCTTATTGCACTTTTTGCAAGTGGACTTAAGTTTGTAAACAGAAGCATGTGTGTGATGATCTCTGCACCCATTGGCCAGAAATGACGAGGGCGGGGCAAAGCAAAGACAAGGAACCTGAGGAAAACAATCATGAGGACTTGCGTGCTTGTTACTGGAATATTTATTCAGATTTTACAGCTACAGATCTGTGAAAAACATTTTTAGTGTCAAAAGCAACTAACTTGAAGCCAGTTTCACCATGCCCTACTTGTTATTTTGCGAACGACAAAGGCATGGTGCAAGCCGGCTGCAGGTGAGAAGACACGCTCTGTGCACTGCTCACAACAGCAGTGCTAAGCAGAAAACGACAGAACAGGTCAGCTGTAAGTGCAAATATCAAAGAGGCACTGTATCCACATTGTTCAAGTTTGTCCACGGCTCATGGCTTTTTGCGCGACTTCCACAGCTGTTTCATTACCCTTAACGCCCGGCTACGGTGGCTCGTTAACTCCAAAAAGGGTGGTGGCGTTTGTAGTTGGGCCAGATCAGGGCTGGGTCATATTCACACTGTAAGCGAACCGTACCAGAGTGCGTTTGGAAGCGGACCGAGACCACCTCTTCAGACGGGTCTTGGTCCCCTTGTTTGGTCTGGAACTGAACTTACTATGTCATTATTTTTATTAATAAATTTCCATCATATATTCAAAAGCCCTAGCGTCATGTATTTTGAATTACATGACAGAAATGTGTGGATTTTGGAAGCTTTTTTGTCACTTGGTAAGTTCAAATGCACTGTGATAAAATATGTGTCCTAGTTTTTGGATCTGAAAATCTGGTCATCCTACCAAAATTATAAATGTAAACTTAGAGAAAATCTGAAGCCTGGTGAGACGAAGAACGCAATAACATGACACAGACAGATAATCCTGTTAGGTAGTAGCCGAAAGTAAAAAAAAAAAAAGAAAAAAAGAAGTTGGAGCTGCTCCATTGTTAATCAGTGTGTTTGTAGAAGATTCTGCCACTGTAATGTGATTCCTACCTACAGCCTGTGGGGCAGCCAGTCAGTTTGTCCAGTGAATGCTTAAATGACATGTAAAAAATCAGTTAAAACTATCCTTTATCTTTGGCCACATATGATTTTACGTTGTTTCTCTTGTCCTTGGCCTTAATGCAACACGGGATATTATGGATCTTTTGACTGTAAACAATTTCAGGAACAAAATACTGGTTTTGTTTGATCTAAATCCCAGGTAATGTTGTTGTAGTGAACAAGAGAACATCTAAAACCATTTCAAATCGTAATCCTATGAGGAATTATCAAAAAACAAAAACAAAGCACTTTTACATCTGGCTGAGTATTCCAGCAGGGTGAAGTGAATGAGATCAGGTATGAGTTCAGGCTTCATGGGAGATGTTATGTTGTGTGTGAAGTCTCACTGGGGAGAGGCAGCCATGTCTGTCATGTTCCACACTCAGCACTGACTGGAACATCCACTCCAGGCCTCGTGGCACTACTACACACCACTACAACACTCTTCTCTACAACTTAAAAATACTACTAAATAAAATAACATAAGAGAAAGGTTTCCAAGCCTTCATATGGATACACCAAAAACATACTTCCTAGGCTGACATTTATACTGTATATAATATATAAATAAAGATAGGGAGAATGGGATAGTTTGATACAGGTAGCCCCTAAACAGGCTTGTGTTTCTGGAGTGTAGTGCCTAAGACCGTTTTTTTTACGGTCGTCTTGGTCTTGGCTGCAGTTTTTCTCAGTCTTGGTCTTGAATTCTGTTTTACTTGGTCTTGTCTCAGTCTCAGATGTGGTGTCTGTGAGATTTAAACATTATGAAAAAATGCTATTCTTTAGAAAATGTAATTCGTTTTCCATAGTAGATGAACCAGGATAATGATGTTGGATGATGAATGTTTCTTTGTGAGGTCTGTTGCATCAAAATAATCATAATCATTACCGTAATTTCCGGACTATAAGTCACACTTTTTTTCATAGTTTTGCTGGTCCTGCGACTTATAGTCAGGTGTAACTTATATATCAAACTTAACATGAATCAAGGAGTAAACATTACCGTCAACAGCCGTGAGAGGGCGCTCTAGGCTTGTAACAACTACTGTCAGTAGTGATGTAGAATAAGATGGCGAGCTTGGGGAACTTCCTTACTGGTAACTTTCTTCTGACTCGCTGGCTTGTTATGTTAGTTTAGCCTATTCAGCCTCCCAGGTAAGTTCTTTATGCTACTGTGTAGCTGAATAACTGTTAGTGTCACGTTAACGTGCCGCGGACAGCTACTCAGCTGTTGTTGTTCTGTGTGCTGTTGTGTAGTTGAATAGCTTCCCTGTCCAGATTAAATGTCTGTTCTTGGTCTTGGATTTTGTGAAATACATTTTAAAATAAATGCGACTTATGGTCCAGTGTGACTTGTATATGTTTTTTTTTTCTTCTTCATGATGCATTTTTTGACCGTTGCGACTTATACGCCGGAGCGACTTATAGTCCGGAAAATACCATAATGTATTTGAACCACTTTATTTAGTCTTACATCACAGGGTTTGGTCTTAACCTGGTCTCGGTTTGCCTTAGTCTCGGTCATTAAAAGTCTCGGTCTCAAATCTTGAAAAGTCTCGGCCTAGTCTTGGTCTCGGTTCACTTTGGACTTGGACTGGTCTCGGTCTCGATTACTACGTTCTGGGCTACAACACTATGTTTTCCATTGTTCTGAGTCCAGCAGACTGTCATCTGTTACAGAAACACTGACGTCCCAGCAACAAAAGCTGTGTTAAATAAATGTGATAAAAACATGTTTGAAGTTGACTTTTAAAACATGAAGGCAGAGCCAATAATAAATAAAAAGAGGAGAGTAAATCCTGGTGAGGCTGGAGGTAAAGCTGTATCAGCTACAGCAGTATCACCATTAAGGGGTCACTTACACAACAATGCTGGTCTGGAAAACACAACAGTCATGTTGTCAGGGTGACCACCTTAAAAAGTACTAAAAGCTATTTAATGGGACAAGGTGGGACGGACTCGAGAAATAAGTTTTGATATACAAATCTATATTGCCAACTTACTGATATACAAGTTGCTTCAGCTTAGAGTCTATAAAACACTTGATGTGCTGTTTTCATCAAAAAACACACATTTAGCAAAGTAATGTATTTTCTGAGACTTTATTAATTGGAATAAAATAAACTACAATCAAAGCGCTTTGTCTGTATTTTCTCAAAAGAATGCAGCACCAACACCAGCTCACAGCTTCACCGAGAGCTTTTTCCTGAGGCACAGGGGCAGCAACACACCAATCATATATTCAGCCCAGAGAGATAGAATGCCCACAAATATTTATTCTACATTTTAGACAAGGAATACTTCTTAACTTGAATCTCTCTTTTTATAAGATCCACTGATGAAAAAGTGGAACATTATCTTAATAAGTGGGACGGTAGGAGAGATGTCTAAATGGCTGTGCTGTACAACCAAAAGTGGGACAGGTGGTCACTGTAGTTGTCACTGATTCACGTTCACAGTCACATCTGTAGCGAGCTGTTAGGGGTCAGTAAGGGTCAATTTGCACCACCGCCCCAAGTCATTACAAACCAGACAAAGTCATATATCCGCTCTGTAACTTCAGTCTGTGCAGTCAGCACCAAACAGGCAGCTAATAACGGTTTGTTTTCACTGAGGATGCCGGATTCACAGTCTACACAAGTTCAGAGCAGCAGCCACCGAAAAAGAAAAACACCTCCTCAACCGTTTGCCTTGTGTAAACGAAAGGCCAATCCCAATCATTGCATTTTTGCCAAAACATGTTGAGTTGTAAATGGCCCTATATTCTAGAACAGTGTTTCTCAACGGTTGAGTTGGGACCCAAAGGTGTGGCGCAGAACTGTTTTCAGTGGGTCGCAGGCCTTTGCCAGGGAAAAAACAAACAAATAGTGTTTCCTTAAAGTCCAATTCACACGTGTCCGTTATGTGGCCCATACAACTTCTGCAAGACACAATGCAAGTCAGTGCGTGAGTTCACACAGTCTGCATTGCAGTACGTCTCTGTGTCCCACACTCCAACAGAAACACGTATTAAGTCTATTTTTGCCAGATGCCGGATCTGTCAGGTATATAGTTGAACAGAGCAGATCAAGTCAGACAGGAAGTCAGACCCAGGACCAGTGAAGAGGATCCGGTAAATTTAAAAATAAAAACGCTTGTGCAGCCTCTCGCTCACATCGCTGTAAACATTAGGTCTTAACTGGGGACATGGGTCACAAACGTGAGTAAAAACAAGCATTTATATGCGTAGCGTCACCCAGGGTTGTAGTATATATTTCTGTTCTCTTTGTGCTTTAACCATGGTTAAATCTCCAAATAATGTTCAAATGAACGGGAGATTGTGGTCAGAGGCAAACGTGGCTTTTTACAAGCAGCTCTCTACATACATGGTTATTATCACTTGAACTCATAACTTCCAGCATAAACTCGCTCCTCTCCCGTGAACTCGTGACGTGACGCACACCCAACGCACTCTGTGTGAATCCGGCGTAAGGCCTTAAAAAATCTAAAATTTACCAAGATGTGGACTATTAGGTCTTAAATCTGTTTAAAAAGGTCTTAGATATGTCACATACATTAGATGCAACTGCCTAAAATGTCCACATCGCCAACACAAGACCAAGAGCAAAATGCTTCGCAACACTCACTGTCACAAATGGTCTCAGCTTTTTTACACTGCATGCTTATGAAATAGATCTTAATTTTTTAAACAATTGTCTTGAAAACGTCTAAAAAAGTTTTAAATTAAACTTGTTGAAGCCTGCAGTGTCGGGTGACTTTATTTTGTTTGTACATGAAAGCTCAATTGATTCTTCCTTCAAAAAGGCTGAACGTGAAGAGCTGTGGTTTTAAATTAAAGGCAACTAATTGAATGTGGAAGGGAATAGTTCCCTCTCGAGCATCGCTATGTGCTTGGTTTATCTTTACAGTTCTTCTTTTTTGTGTTGGCACACTGTGATATTCTGATATTAGGTGTCTCAGGTTCAAACTGCACAATGTGTATGTTTCATAAATGTGTACATAAAATGGAAAACTCTCTTTATTAGGGTCATGGCTTGTCAAGGAATGATGGTGGGTCCTGAAGCCAGACCAGTTGAGAACCACTGATCTAGAAGAATAATCTGGAAATGACTCTCTTCTTTGTGTGTCTGATAGCTACACGTTCTGAGAGAGCAGCTGAGTCACTGCTCTCTGTTCATTCACACATTCTCACTGACGGCCTTTCTTTTGACGTAAATGGACTCAGGGTAGACCCCAGTCCAGTCCCATTAACAGGAGGCTGCCACTGGAGCTGCACTCAGCACTAATCCAGACATCTCTGCTCCACTCTGCAAACAAAAGCCTGTGATTCACCTTGTCATCGGTGAAATATTCATGAACACAAGGAAAGTTTCAGACAAAGTAAGTCTTTGATCCGTTTGGTTTCAACAAGGACACTGAGGTGGGCCCATGGACAGTTACACTGTCACACATATTCAGTGTCAGGTAAATGAGTTACAACCAACCAAATGAAAAACCTGAAACATGAGGGAGTGATGATTTCAACTGATTTTGAACACACACACTATCCATCAAGCACATGGCAACCATTTAAGTCAATGCATCTCTTGTAGACTCTTTATGGCAAAGCTTGGTGAATATGGGCCATGTGCATTTCAATTTAATTTCATTTATATTAGGACTGCAACAGGGGTGTTTCTAGAAATGAAGTTTCACTGGGACACAGGCCCCTCCTACTTGCATCACTTTTTCTTGAAAGTAATCACCTCTCAGTGTACTATTCAAATGTTGTGACTTGTTTAGCCCCTAACCCTACACTACAGTAAACATTTGAAAAAATAAAACCATGGTAATTTGAAATGTTGAAATTTAATCTTTTTCATTTCATTTTATTTCATTTATTTTGAGACATGTGCATTATTCATAATATTGAGCATATTAAATGTCACTTGATACTTCACTTGATTTCACTCATCACCATAGATAAGAAAAAACAAACAAAAACAATGTCCAAAAAGGACAGGGAGTATAAACTTATCTGACCCCATTCCTTGATTACTAATCCTGTTCACACAGTAAACAAGACCTTTGTTTAAATCATATAAACAACAGACAATAACAAAAAAACTATTCCACTGCAGCAATGTTTCACTTTTCAATAAAAAATTATTTTTCACCTACTGGTTAATACTGAGTACTACAGTCCTGAGCAGAACCTCCTCTTGGTATGATTCAAGAATAAGATTTTTACATTTGTTCTTAAATTGCTTAATGTTACAAATTGAATCGTCTACATGTCTTGAAGTACAATAGGACTTCCGGTGCCTGTGCAGCTGTCTTACACCGGCCTGTTCAATATACTGTATAATATAGCTGTGTTTTAACTATATGCACATGATGGAAAATGCTGCAGCTCGAATCAAAGGCTCTCAGGGTCTGGACTATGGCATATAATTGCATATAATGTGTTATGTCTGGCATATAATATGTTATTGAAGATTTATTTATTGGGCACAGCTGATTTATACTGAGGCACGTGCCCCAGTGGAAAAAGTCTAGTGACGCCCCTGGCTGCAACTAACAATTATTTTATTTATCAATTAATCTGTCTATTTTTACATTTAATCGATTATTATTCGGACATTGAAGAATACGTAAATGCATGATGACCTGCAGGCCTACGAGTGTGTTACTTGAGGATGTTTTTTCATCATAAAAAAAAAAACCCAAAACAAACAAAACTAATTGACAATCTATTTAATTGTTTTTGTGGCTTTACTGTTCTGTGTTAGTAACAAAAATTTCTCAGCATATACTCTCAGCATATAGCATGTTTCAAAGACTATGAAAACTCTAGATAGTGATTAATCGATTACTAAATTAGTTGATGATTATTTTAATAATTGTTTACAATTGATTAATCCAATTAGTAGTTTCAGTTCTAATTTATATAGCGCAACATCACAAATAGTTGCCTCAAAGGGCTTTACAGAAGTAGACATAAACAAAGAGTGACACAATCAAACAGGTAAGTAGACTGTCGTTAGACCCTCCCTCTTGGTAAGGAAAATTAAAAAAAAAAAAAACAGCTATGGGAAAAAGATAAACAACAGGTGGAGCCACATGAAGGAGTGAGCCACTCTCAGGGCGGCCAGGCTGTAGATGTGTCAATATCAGCCTTCTATTGGCTGCTGCTGGCACGCACAGTTCAAGATCTAAAACAGTATTTTATTCTACAGAAACTCACCCTCACATTTGTTTATGACTTGTGAAAACTTGATATTTCAGGAAGTGGAGGTGTTCACACTGTCAACCAGCTAGACACGGCATAGATCCTCCAGTGATGTATTCTCACACAGTTTAGAGACAAGATTAGTGTTCACTCATTTTTACAAGGAAGCAAAGACATTTTTAGGCATCAGGAACAAATGATGTTTATATATTTACTAAAAAAATTGCTATGAATTAACAGCATCCAGATCATTTCCAGTTGCTCAAGTGAACTTAACTTTAGATTTGTGGTGAGCAAACAATATCATACTATTGTCGTTTTTGTAAAAACATGTCCAGTGTAATCTTAAAGGGGCTGTATTTTTTTTAAACTTTCTACCATGTTATAATGTTGTCTGCGGAGTTTCTGAGGCCTCAGAAAATTTGGTTCAATGAACCCCCGCCCACTCCAAAAAGGATCGACCAATCAACAAGCTTTCTACATCCAATCTGTTCTTATTCATTTATCCAAAAACAGTGTACAGCTCTGTTTCCACTGATTCCTCACAGACATTTTCCATTTTGTAGTAAAATGGCATCATTCAAAAGTTTAAGGAAGTGAACAATTCTTTTTCTCAAAAGACCATAACACTCTGAGCTTCTCTTCACAGGTTTCTTTATTGTGGTAGTAAAGTAATAATTGGAAACATTTTCTTTTAGTCAAATAATGTTTTTAAAGGTTGTAAAACATGCAATGCTGTTCTAGAAGTGTCCAAGACTGGTCTCAAAATAAAAATTATTATATATCCCCTAAACAGCTAAATGTTAATACACTCGCTAATGTTATCTATCCAGGCTTTGATATTTATGGTGGCTTTTAAGTGCAACATAAAAATGTTTTTTGTCCACTAGAAAAATAAAAGCAGAGGTAGCTGAATGCTTTTAAAATTGTGGCAGGGTTTTCTTTTTGTGGCAGCCTTAATTGAAAATGGGAAGACATTTTGGGGAAACAATTGCATTAATTGAATGTAATTTTTTTTATTTGAGGCTGTGTGTGTTCGTATTTTTAGATGAACTTTATTTAAATAGTGGAAAAGTGTTGTTTTTTTTGTAACATGCTTTTTTATTTTGATGAGTAAGTTTTTTTTACGTTTTTATTTTTAGAGCTGGATTTCTTTTTTGAAGCAACACACTTAAAAATCTTTTCTTTTCTCTCTATTCTTTTTTAAAGTTGAAGGATGGGTTTATTTTTAAGGCAATATATAAAACAAAACAAAAACTACCTCTGCTTTTATTTTTCTTTTGGACCAAAACACTTTTGATGTTGCACCTCAGGGCCACCGTAGATATTACTTACATGTGGTCACTTGATTGTCATTTGCCAAAACCATCTTGATTACTCATAATTTGCAATGCTAATTTGCGATATATTATGGTCTGTAATAGTCTTAGGGCACCATTCTTTGGAACGCAGCTGTTCAGTAAAATGGTCTATACCTAATGCGTGTGAATTCAAATGCCTCTGAAAATGCAATGTGGCCACCTTTGCCTCTGTCATAACGCGGTGTAAGTTTGACCCTTACCCTCTTTAATGACCAGTGTGGGCCTAGTGCTGCAGTGACACTGGTGCATGCGTACCTTGGACAGCGAACATGAGCTCTTTGGGGTCCAACACTGGCGCTCTCTTGTCCTGGCTCTTCTTGGCTCCTTTGCGGTGGCCTCTCCTCTTCTTGCTCTCGCCCCACAGGTTGGAGCCGCCGTGCATGCTGGGAATGTTCAGAATGGCAATGCCTTCCAAAGAGATGCTACTCAGGTCCAGAGTAACGCCATCACACTACAAGAAAGTTGACAGAAAGAGAAAATTATTACATTAAGTTACATTAATTACATCTTATTTTAACTAAATTATTACCTATGTCAATTGCAATCTTGACATATAGAAGTGTGATAAGTAAGAGTTTAAAGTTTGCAGTAGTCCTGTGTAGTGTTTGGTTTCTTTGGAGTGTCTGTCTCACTGACCAGCTGTCTCATCTGAGTCCTGTGGTTTGAGAGCACAGCCAGAGCACAATGTGAAAAAAAGTTTTGGTCTGAACTTGTTTCCGTTTGTCTTTGAGACTTTTGATTTTTTTTGCTTCATTTATGACTTTGTACTTGTCTCTTTTTGGCACATGTAAGTAAAAGTAGTCAAACACTGTACTCAAGTAAAAGTACTAGTGCTGTGTCAACCAAGTAGAAGAGGTATTATGCCATGCATTATTTTTTGAGTTTTGGAGAATGTGAAAAGCTCTCCTCCTTCCTCTTAAAATTCCCGAACAAACAAAAAACACTCTTAAATAGTAAATAATGCATCTTTTGTGGGAATTAGGTAAACAAACTGGCATTTAGAGGGTTAAAGATATGAAAATTAATTCACTTTTGCTATGTATGATGAGGACAGGGGTTGATGATCAAAAAGCAAAAAATGTTTTTTTCTTCTTCATGTTTTATGTTTTTACATGTGTCCTAGGGACCTAAAAGGGCTTTAAGGGGAAGAATGTAATTTTTTAAAGGCGGGCCTGAGGGTTAATGCATGCTAGAATGTACTAAAAAAAATAATTGAGGAAACAATAACCATTCAAAAACACAAGCACTGTCTGAAGAACAACATTTTCCAACTAAAATTTCGGTTCGACAGCTTGAGTTCCGACTGCAGCGTATTCCACGCAGAAGGGGCAGGAAGCTTTTTTTCCCCACTTCAGTTCTAATTCGAGGCACAGCAAAGTGAAGAACATCACAGGACCGCAAGGCATAATGCATTTTTGTTCTCTGAAGAAACTTGCTCAAGTATGAAGGAACCAGGCCAAGTAAAGCTTTGTAATCAAGAGTCAACCAATCCGTTGATCTGCGGACACTTAAAGGTGCTACGAGCAGTATATTTTTGTTATTTTTCATAAAAATCACCCATACGTCCCCAGATCTGAGGTAAACATGTTTAAATCAATTAGTTTTACTGATAACAATTGTACAGCTGATTTATTCACAAATAAAACACTTTGAATGTAATGCCCAAGTTGTTTATGTTTTTTGTTTTGGTTCTAAAACTGTACTGCTGATTGTCCAATCAGAAAAGAGGAAAGACTGGTAACCCACAGACCACTGTTCTGATTTAGACTGCAGTACCATTTTCAAACCAGTATGAGCGCATGGTGCTTACAGTACCTTTAAAGAGGGCCAACCTGATTTGTGTTAACTAATACATTTCTAATTACAATTAAACGACACTGTGAGATTATCTGTTCTTAATCATTTGATGTCTGCTGTAGTCAAACCAGTGCTACAGTATATAACAGTATTGTCCAACAGTATAACAGCAGACCCAGAGGCAGCCTGTGTGATCCTCGCCCCATACCTGCCCCCGTCACTAGGCTCTCATTAATAAAAGGCCCCGCGCCGCTCTAACCAGGGGGAAGATGAATTGTATGGACGCCATCTTCATTATCACTCAATATCACACACAGCGGGGTCATGTAGGCTAATTACCTGTGTGTTGAAGCGGGCGTCAGCGAGAAGTGGGAGTACGCACAACACGCACTCGTCACACATCAACACTTTGTCTGAGAAAGCTACAAAGCTGAAACTATTTATGGAACAAGGCCTGACCAGATTCATTTCAAAAAGCTAATAAAGAAGTCTTAATTTAGTAGCTGCTCATTAGATTGATCTGGACTCATGACCTAATGACTGCCACACTTGTTGCATAGAAGTCAGGTCAGGGTTTTTCCATATGTGTAAATGTCAGGTTTATTATCATGAATAATGTAAGGTTATTCTAGGGGGTGCACTCTGGCTGAGTAGCAGAGCAACTTATCATTGATCCTCAAAACAACAATTTCCAACCAGAATGTTCAAATGTCCAAATTAATAATGTCCTGGCTCAGGCTGATGATTAGAGCTGCAGCTACCGATTAGTTTGATAATGAATTAATCTGACAATTATTTTTTAGTTTAACAGTCAGATAGTGAAACGCAATTAAATGCATGATGACCTGCGAGCCTGGCAGGATTTTTACAAAATTCTAAAATGGCAAAGCTATAACAATCGTCAATCGAGAATGTTTTTTCATCTTAAAAATAAACTGAAACTCTCTTTTACCGTATCTATAGCTTTACTGCTCTGTCTTAGTAATAAAAACTCTTCCCAGCACATGACATATTTCAAAGATTATAAGTAATCCATAATAACATATTTTTCATTAATTCTGTAACCACAGTTTTGCATTTTAGTTAATAAGTAATGAGATACCCAGCACAATTTATTGTAAACTATAGTGCATTTAATGTTTACGCACATATACACACTCAGAGACGCTGGGAGTGGAGAACAGAGGGTTAATGGTGAGAAAGGAAAAGGTTTCTGTACGAGCTGCGCTGCCTCCTACAGCTAACACCTGGAGTTGTATTGAAGCTAACCGCCTCCCAACCAGAGAGAGCCCGAGCAGACACGGAGCTTACACGTTTCTTAGAGGAGGAGGCTGTAGGCTGAATGACGATCCACTCACCTGGTGACACCACAACTACGTGAGGTTTTTCTCTGCCCTCTGAACTCACCTGCAGGCAGGTACATGCGTGTGACGCCAGCGCTCCTTTAGAGAGAGAGTCAGTGAGCGGAACACTGCTAACATCCCTCATCTCTAAAATCACATAAAGCGAACATGTGGGTTTTTCTAACGCACTACGAGGACATTGTCACTTGTGCCTAACTGTCAGGTTTTTGTTAGAGCATAGGCCTAACTATATTTCAATTTATTTTTTATAATTTCAACATAATTAAGTTTGGATATGTATTTTTTTTATCTGGTGTTTTTATAAGGTTATGCTATTCCGTGTATACTGAACACCGCGGTGTTGAGTCACATATAATTACCACAAAGGCAATTGTTTCACTGCGACAGCCCTAGCTATAAGAATAGTTCAACAATAACAGCTCTATGAAGAATGGGAAGTAAAAGTGTATCCTCACCTCCACCTCCACAAAGTCATGGAGCTTCTTACACGTGGCCGAAAAGGTCTCGGAAGTGCCGAACTCAAAGTACCACAGCTTATTCTTTGTTCTGCAAAGACAAAGACAACAGAAGAGTGTTCAGACCACATCAATCTGTGCCTGATAGCATCTTTTCTCCTGTAGTCTCTTTCCAGTCTCTTTAATGCACAGCTTATGAACAACAAAAGAGGCAAAACATCTTTGATTCAGGGCAACAAGGTGAAATATGAACTCTGCACCTTTAAAAGTAACAACTGTTGTACACTCTTATGATGTGGCATTCTCCTATTGTTAATAAATATTACATGAACTTTCAACTATTCACATGAATATATTTCAAGATAAATGGACTGCTATATAATAACCTGGTAAAAAGTACTATCGGCATAACCTCACCCAGCTCATCTTTAGAGAGTATTGTGCCAGATTCACACTGAATGCAGTGCGTGAGCAGTACGTCTCTGGTACAGTTTTCTGACGGACTCCAATTCACAAAGAGTGTGTTAGGTGTGCGGCACGTCTCTGACCAGAGCCAGCTGGGAGACCACGAGTTCACGGGGAGAGGAGCAAGTTTATGCTGGAAGTTATGAGTTCAAGTGATACTAACCATGTATGTACAGAGCTGCTTGTAAAAAGCCACGTTTGCAGACCACAGTCTCTCGTTCATTTGGACATTACATGGAGATTTAACCATGGTTAAAGCACAAAGAGAACAGAAATATATACTACAACCCTGGGTAAGGAAGCAACGTATATAAATACTTATAAATAGCGTGTTTTTTTCTCACGTTTAATGCTGTTCGGTCTCGTTTGTGACCCGTGTCCCCAGTTAAGACCTAATGTTTACAGCAATGTGAGCGAGAGGCTGCACAAGCGTTTTTATTTTGAAATTTACCGGATCCTCTTCACTGGTCCTGGGTCTGACTTCCTGTCTGACTTGATCTGCTCTGTTCAACTATATGCCTGATGGATCCAGCATCCGGCAAAAATTGACTTAACATGTATTTCTGTGGGAGACGTACTGCAACGCAGCCGGTGTGAACTCACGCAATGACTTGCATTGTGTCTATTTCGTGCAGAGGTCGTACGGGCCACATAACGGACACGCAATGGATTCAGTGTGAATTGGGCGTTCGTATGGTAGCCCTACTATTAAGCTATATCAAACTTTGAGCTTTTAACCGTGTGCATGTGGGTACGTAAGTAAACATTATTTATATAGCACCTTTCACAGATAAAAATCACAAAATGCTTTACAGAGTGCGGATAAAATAGAACACCGTGACACAAAATAGAAATACAAAACATAACATAAGATAACAATAAAACTCTAAAACCCAGTCAACTAAAAGTTTGTGTAAACTAAAGTGTCTGTGTCTAAAGCTGTTTTTTAAAGAGAAATCAACAGAGTTGGCCACAAGGAGGGACAGGGGCAGGGCTTTCCACAGGCTTGGGCCCAATGACTGAAAGGACACATCTTCAAGTCTTAAAATGGGTTTTTGGGACCATAATGAGGTCAAAACCTCATTATGGTCCTCATACCCTCAAGGGTATGGGGTCAAAAGGTCTGAGATATACTAGTGGGTCTGTCCATGTAGTGTTCTAAAAGTTAGCACTAAAATTTTAAAATCTATTCTAATCTTGAAGATAAAACTGGAGTGATATGGGCTGGTCGAGAAGTTCCTGTTAAAAGCCTCGCTGCAGAATTTTGAACAATCTGGAGTCAATTAAGAGTTGATTTATTAAACTCTTATAATTCTGTTAATATTAAATTTATTAACAGAATTGCAAATATCAAGACCAGATAAAAGCATTTATTATTTTCAGACAAGTCTTGGATACATTTTTTCTGACTTAGGAGATTTTCCTCAGGTGATAATTTTTTTTTTTACCAACTGTCTTGATTGACTATCCAAAGACATAGACTGATCAAACACAACACCCAGGTTCCTGACGCTGGATTTAACAGAGGAGCCCAAAGAACTGAGGTGTTCCTTGATCAAAGGGATCTTTTTGTCAGGAGCAATGATCAGGGTTGCTGCCTTGTGTGAGTTTATCTAAAATGTGTTATAATATTGTTTCCACTTCAAAAGCCCAACTAGAGTTGTATTTTCTTTCATTCAGGCATGTTTGAGTAATCCTGTATGCTGAGGTGCTGCCCTTCTCAAGAGCTGAAAATGCTCATTCTCACTGGACTGATCATTGCAGACACTATGAGACAGTCAGCTCATTTATCTATTAGCTTCATGTTGCTAATTGCTGTGCTAATTAGCCATTATAGCGCGCTTTGTCTATCCCCCACTGTTCAGTACAAGCACTCAGAGATTCTAATGTCTGCCCTCAAATCCTCCCAACTTTATTCATGTGTGAACTGAAAAGCAGAAAATAAAGAGGCAGTAGTGTCTGTAGAGGGCTGTCTGAAAAATGTCTGGAAAAGTGGGTGGGGCCAGTGAGGGGCCTTAAAGCGGTAGTCACCTAATTCAAGTGTTTTTTTGCCAAATGTAAATAACAGCTCCTCAAAAGATTACTTATTTCAAATGAAAAAAACATGAAAATTTACTCAAACTTTACTCATATGTCATTTAAGACCAGTGATTTCCAGAATCCAAATCAGTTTTAAATATCTAAACCAATCTAAACTAGTCCTTTTCACTCCTCATCAGAACACCACTTTGTCATAACAAACGTGCCCCATTAATCAGAGCCTAAAGCAGCAGGTCGAGGTGCACTCGGGGTGGTCAGGGGAGGTCTCGCTGCCTAACATTAAGGCCCTGCCAGGGATGGGCGAGGGTAATCTAGCTGGCCCCTCAATTAGCCCAGGACGGGGGTGCAGTTCCCCTGGCTCCCCACTGCACTCTCTCCCATGGCTCAGGCTGATGATCAATGACCTCTCTGGGGACGAGTCACCATCTGGACACACCACTGCGCTTCATTATACGCTCCTAATTAACGCTATCAAACATGTTTGCATATAGTGTGGAGGAGGCCCAGGCATGAGGCAAAGTGTACTGCACTTACCCAGTTATACTACTACTGCGACAGTTCAGTGGGAAGTGTAGTTTTATTCATTCACTACTTTTACATGACACTACAGAAATTTTAATTTTGGTAAGTAATTAAATAAATAGGTACCATAAATATCTGACAAGAAATGCTCTCATGTATACTGTAAAAGAAAAAAAGAAAAAAAAAGAGCGAAAACTCAAGGCAACAGGATCCCTCAAGATTTATGAGTTTTGGGGCCAATTCAAAATCTCAAGTTTTCAACAAATAATGTTTTTTTTTTCTTTTTTCAATTTAACATTCATATGTCTAAAAATGTTCAATTTTAAGTTTTAATCACTACCATTATTGTTTTAACTCTTCTTACAGCCATCTGATTATCCACTGCTCAAAAGTATTATTGATAATAATAAAAACTTAATATACTAAATTTAACAAAACAATTTTACAATTTTAACAACTTTTTCTAAACAATGCATAGTAAGTTGGCTGTAAGATGAGTAAAAAAAATAATGATAGTGAGTAAAACTGAAAATTAAAAGTTATATGAATGTTAAATTAGGTGAACAAAAAATATTAGTTGTTTAAAACTTGATATTTTGAGTTGGCCCCAAAACTCAAATACCTTGAGGGATCCATTTGCATTGAGTTTTTTTTTTTTTGTTTGTTTGTTTTTTTTACAGTGTAGGGTATGGGAAAAACAGCCGATATTCAATAACTATGTTTAATATTGCAATAACAATATTTTTTGCAATATTTTAAAATCGGGCATTCTATTCTGACATAGTAAGTTAAATTCACTTAAAACAAAAATGCAAGTCCCTGTATTCACAAGTCAAAACAGCATCAAAGTCTAAATTTAACACAGACTAAACCAGGAATAACACAAGGCTAAATTGTGACTAAATTAAGGAAATTACCACTAAAACTGGACTTTTTAAACAGTTTTGTTTAGTCACAACACAGACTCTGGTAGGAAAATTATTATTTGTCAGATGGAAGACCATAGCATTATTGCAATATATTTAGATTCTTGCGATATGGATATTGCATTTGCTGATATTGCGATAACAATAATTTTGTGATATATTGTGCAGCCCTGTGCATGTAAGGCTACTGATTGAAATAGTTCTGAATTCTCTTTTATTTACAGCAATTTTATGAGTGTGTTGAGATTTTAAAAAAGGAAATAAAATGCTTTGATTTTTGCTTCATTCACACCTGTTTGAGTAATCCTGTATTCTCTGGCATTGAGTTTCTGAGGCTTTGGAACACTCAGTTCCACAAACCTCCACCTCCACCATGAACCTCTCCCAGGAAGCACTGACCAATCAACAAGCCCTCTACATCCAATCTATACTTTAACTCAAGTATAAGTTGAGTACTTTGTCTAGAGGTCGACCGATATAGGTTTTTCTAAGGCTGAGGCCGATACTGATTTTTAAAATTAAAAGCAACTGATGATTATTTGGGACCAATATGTAAACCAAAATAAATTTTATATAGCCATTTGTTTTAGAAGTCCCTATTAAAATAGAAACAAATGTGTTAGAACTGGACAGTGAGAACAGTTAAAGATGAATTTAATAAGGCAATCTCAATCAAACTTGCTGCACAGGTAAAGCTTGTGGAGAGCTAAAAATGCATTTTGATTTTTTGTTCTATGAGGTTCTATGCTAGAGAAATAGCATTTTGAGCTTTTCAGGCTGAGATTAAGTGATTTTGAAGAGCCCAAGCTGCTACAAGATGGCTGGGGACGCTGGGGTCCTTCAGTCATGTGGTTGCCCAGACATGTGCCTGACCAAAATCAACCTAAAAGCAAGCGCAATCCAATTGTCAAAAAAGATGCAAAAATCAGCCCAATATATATCGGTCAACCTCCAACTTTGTCCACCACTGGTTAATTATGACTAGGACTTAAAAGCTCGGCTCAGATCGACCATTTGATCTAACTGGAGTATTTTTTAGTAGGCATGAGGCATGGTGTCATTTAATCAGGCCTTCTGATGGTCCCACTTGATTCTTTATACAATCAGGTGATTAAACATTCACTCATAGATTTCTACTGCTTTACCCAGGACGTGAAATAATAGGAACATAATGAGTGGTGAATGGAGAGCTTTGCATTTAGGCTCATCATCTTCCTCATAACAAACCCATACAAAGACGAGATCCTGTGGTCCCTAAACTGGACTCTGGCCCTATGTGCTTCGAAATTCTGTACTTTAATGAACACCAAGAAAAGGTCTTACTTACTGTTTGCAAGTTACAAGTAAGGAACAAAGTGGCATCACCTTGTAAAAAGCATTCTGTGTGATGTGTCTAATTATCCATTAATATAGTGTGCTTTTCTTATTTACACCCTGTCAATCACTGACTCCAGGCACACCTTAAGTAAAAATAGTGTTAACGACAATCCCACAATGAGAATTAGTTTGCCACAATGAGCATGATGATCATTTAGTGTTTGAAATCTCAATTTACAGCTCAGTGAGTGAGGTGTTTAATCCAATAATAAGCAGTGACTGAGGGACTAATGGAACTAATGTTTTTTTTTTTTTAAACAACAGAGATGATTTATTTGAAGAAATCGCAGAGTAGGTGTGACGGACACAAATCAGAACTTACAATCATTCACTGTAGACTTCACAAAAAGGTCAGAGATATTTGTATAACCAGTGGGCTGAGGCTGTACTATGAAGCTAGCTGGACTCAACCGATCACACTGACAGACTGAAGATACTGTATGTAAAAGAGCCAATAATATGCTTTTTTCATATTTGCATCCACGTTGCATTCCATTATAGAACTTAAAATAATGTACATTATGTATGGAAAACATGTTCTTTTGAAGAGCTGTTACTTTGCAGAAAACATTTGGATTAGGTGAGTGATACTTTCTCTTCGCTATCTCAAGACTTATGCAAAGACAGAGCATAATAAAGTGGCTAATTAGCATTGCTATGAACAACATGCAGCTAACAGAAAAAAAGGCTGTTTGCCTCGTAGTGGTCACGGTTTAAGTTGCTGAGGGGTCTGCAGCCCGCCGTAGTGGAGGGGAGACGTATCCAGTAGGTGAGTGTCTGCGTCGGCCCACAGTCAAGCGGATACACATGCAGAGGAAATCCCGCGTAACAAACTTCTTACACCCCTCGACTGGACTCTTTGCCCATTCTTCACCTGCAAAAGCCACTAGCTCATTTATGTTTTATGGCCTACATGCCACAACTGCCTTCTGTAAATCACACTAAAGAATTTCAATGTAATTCTTTGGGGGGTTGAATATTTCCAATTGCAAGTGTAAATTGTGACATGATAGAAAAATGTAATATTAATTTATTGTTATAGTTACCTCTAGAACAGCACTGCATGTTTTACAAACTTTTAAAACATTATGTGACAAAAAGAAAATTATTTTAATAAGTACTCTACTGGTGTCATAAAGAAACGCGTGAAGAGACCAGCAGAGGGCTGTTACAGTTTTTAGAACATTGAAAAAGAGCTGTTTATTTCCTTTAACTCTTTGTATGATGCCATTTATCTGAGGAATCAGTGGAAACAGAGCTGTATACTGATTTTTGGATGAATGAATGAGAGCAGACTGGATGTAGAGGGCTTGTTGATTGGCGAGTGCTTCCTGGAGTGGGCGGGGGTTCTAGGGAGAGAAGGAGCTTCGTGGAACCAAGCGTTCGGAGGCCTTGGAAACTCAGCACCAGAGAATACAGGCTTATTCAAACAGGTGCAAATGAAACAAAATACAACTCCAGGTATGTTTTTGATGAGGGAACAACATTATAACAACACCTTTATAACATTACATGATTATAATAACAAAAGTCGATTTTGCATAATATAGCCCTTTTAACATGGTGTAATATAGGATCAAAAGCCCTCTGGGTTTTCTGCCTCTCCCCTGCACTTACACTGCTTTATTAATAATTTTTTAAAATATAAATATAATTCTGTATTTTTTCTTATATAAACTAAATAAATAGATAAATACATAGATAGATGAATACATTTAAAAGTCCATTCTTTTTTTTTTTTTTTTTACTGAAATTAGCGTATCATGACACATTAAAAGTACTGATATCCTCACTTACCCTGGGCCAACCAATTTCTAACTTTAACATTTATCTATATACAGTATATTTATTTATTTTTTAATAGCTGTAAGCTCTATTGTGCGTAACTTTCATTTATTCAAGACTTCCTTATAGTTTATCAGAAATGTGTCAGTAATCAATGTATGAGCTGATTTGATTCCATTAGTCTTCTGCTTGAAGAAACTGCTGCTGTGCAACTATTTCAGGATTTCACGCTAAGTCAAAACTACAAGTGAGGATAGCAGCAAGCTTATGATCTTTCCAAGAAACACCGGCCAGTGAGAGGCCATTCATCTCAGCGGGTCGAGGCCCAGGGAGAGCCAGAGGAGTGCTGACACGCACAAGTCACAGCAGTAAATAATGGTCCACAACAGGCACGTATTAGTATAAGCAGAGTAACAATCACTGAATTATTGATTTCCTCATTAGGACTTTTGTCAGGACCATTTAGCCATGTTATAAATGAGCTTTCATTAGGGTACTTGCAAGGTAGCCCAAGTCGCGCTTGATTTATAATGTGCAACATGGTCAATAAGCAGAACAGGGGCAGAAGAGAGGCAAAGGGTGAAAGGGGCCAAGTCAGGAGGGCCTCCACTTCAGCACAGGGACGGCAACATCACTGGACAGCACTGAAAGCTGTCACATTACTGGGCATTAGAGCTTAGACTGGACCCAGAAAATCCAGCCCAACCCGAGCCCGTTCACGTTCTGTCCGCTCCAATGGACGTTTATATGAACAATCTCAAGTTGTTTGATTGACAGCGTATGTGCTGCCTGCTATTTTTAAACACGTGTGTTAACCTTCCCTGCTTTGGTCTCTTAACCCCTCTCAACCTCTATCTTTGTGCCAAGCAGAAGATCCGGCCCTCCGTCCTACACTAAAGAGTTTGGAACTTTACTGCTCTACTGCACCTTAATATGGCTCTACATTTTAAACCTGTAGCAACTAACCAGCCCCTCTCGCCACCTCTCTCAACTCAGATAAACTTATCTGCTTTGTGGGCTTGTTCTAAAACAGCACGCATCGGCCACACACTTTTGTTCACACGAGCTGGAAAGGCACACTCACTGCGTAAGAATGCACAGCTCGGTGTTACAGCCTTGGCCCGGCCTGACTCAGACCCAAACCATGTAGTTATGCACCTGACTCGGCTCAGACTCGGGCTCGGGCAGAAAATCAAACTCTACTGGACATCACTAACATTTGAGTAAAGTTTTTTTTTTTCTCCCTTTTATCAGTCAATCCTAGAGAAACCGCAAAAGGAAACGGTGTCATCTTTGTTCCAAGCCCAGATCAATAGAAAGGGTCGCATCAGGAAGGGCATCTGGTCTAACTTACCTATGTCAAGTCAATATGCAAATCACTGCACGCTTAAAGGCAGATGATTTGCTATGGCAACCAAAGGCCAAAAGAAAAGAAGAGGTCAGAACAGCAGCACAGAATGTCAGTTAATTTTGGATTCAAAACACATATTTAATATCAGGGTTCATACAAGTTTTTAAAGGCCAAATTGAAGCACTTTCAAGTTATACTCTGATCTGGTCTGATGGTGATGTATTCAGTGAGCATGACAGAAAAATATGCAGGGGCCATGTCATGTACAGATTTAAAAACTAATAATAAAAAATAATAATATTCTAATACTATTCTTTTGGAGTTTAGTTCATTTTTATCAGTGGGAGAGAACCCGAAAGAGTCTTTCATAAGTGTCAATGGTTAATTCACACAAAAAGATACCACATGTTTTATTATCTTGGAAATAAATTACAAAATACTTCCAAGTTCCCCATGAAAAGTGCTTGCGTACCCTCAGGGGTCTCCCACTGCATTACACTGCATTACACTTTCACACAGTTTGTTCAGTCCAGGACACGCCATCAGCATAAGTTTGGGCAGTTTGCAAAGAAACAAATGAGGATGGCCATTTCAAAATGCATATTCAAAACCAGTGGCTGGCATTAAGACTGGGCGTGTCAAGTTCATGCAGGTGTTTTGATTTCACAACGTAGAATCTGAGCTTTACAATGATTAGTTTAGAGACATGCACAAACCAAAACAGCACCCTTATATATTTATGTAGTGCACTAGATAAACTGTGCAATAAACTGTAATGGAACCAGTACTGAACATGACACTGAAGAAAGCTGTCCTGCCTAAAACGAGTTCTCTCCACGGTCACTTAGTGCGCCTCACCTGCATCTGTGGCATTTGGTTTTGAGGCAGAGCTGCTCATTTGCATCAACAGTGAGGAAAGTACAAATGACATGCATAGCTCATCTCAGAACAATGCAAAGATCTTGTCATTTTACTTCATAGACCAGTGCTTCTCAAACAGTGGTATGGGTGCCACCAGTGGTATGTGGCTTCTTCTGGTGGGACTGATGTAGTTAAACTTAAAGCTAGCTTTATTCCCAATTTAGCCTTTGATTTGTGATTGTTTAGTCCTAGTTTTGTCCTAGTTTGGTCCTGGATTTGTCCTGGTTTAGTCTGTTTATTGATGGTATATTTCTGGTTTTGTCCCCAGTTTAGACATTTTTTTTTTCTGGTTCAGTGCTGGTTTTGTCCTGGTGTAGCCTGGTTCAGACCTGATTTTGTCCTAGTTTAGTCCTGGTCTAAGGCCTTTACATACTCCGCAAGAACAGAGAAATGTGTTCTCTCTTCCAGGGCTGCAAGAACAACATGAAGACAATCTGTTCTGACAGACGCTTGGGCTTTAATGCCTATTTTTGGTCAGGCACTCACTTGGGCCACCATGCAACTGAAGGACCAGATATGTGAGGCTTTGTTTGAACGCTGCAAGTGCAAGTCTGCAGCATTAGCTTCAGTCCACAAGACTGAAGGTGCTGTATTCCAACTTCACTTCCACTGAATGTGCTTAAAATGTTGTCTTAGAGCCTTATAGTAAAAGAAGGTGGACACATCTAAAAAGGTTTAGACCTAAAACGTTTATGTCTTGCGCCAAGCTACACAGTCACAGAGCTATTGACTTTATACGAGCCTCGCCACAGCCTTAGATCCTCAGGCAGGTCTTTGTTAGCTGTTCCAGGGTCGAGACTCAAGACCAAAGGTGATTGAGCTTTTTCAGTCTGAAACCCTCGTCTCTGGAACGGTCTGCCTGAGGAGATAAGGCTGGCATCATCAGTGACATCTTTTAAATCACTTCTTAAAACACACTTTTATCGACTGGCCTTTTCATTAAAAAATCTCTATATTTATGTCTATGTATTCTGTTGTTCATGTGTTGTTTTTTGTAATTTTTAGTTAAGCACATTTTTAAAAGAGCAATATAACTAAAGATTATGAATATTATTATTATTACTTTATAATCATTGCTACAGATATAATTTTTCTTTTTCTGCATTGTAGTGACAATGATGAAAAGCTGTGGATGGGCAGTACAAGGAGAAACTGGGATGTTATAGTAATATTCTTTTATTATACAATTTGGGTAAATTTTCTGAAAATATTGGCCCCCCTCCCCCAAAAAAAAAAATCTGCAGTGCTTTCCAGATATTGGCAGCTCTGGATTTAAAAAACAAACACATCAGTTGACTTTTATCTAACATCTGATGTTTTGAAGTCAAGAGAAACCACGAGAGAAACCACTTGTGAGTCATATTCCACGGAACTGTAATTGATACTGCAATGACAGTGTTACTAAACTATACATTTAATTAGCCGTTAATTGATATCTTTTGTAAGTTAGCATCCATGGTAATACTCTACAGGATCTTTGTATTTTGCACTCATTTTAAAATGTAAAAATACTGAAGTATACTTTCCATTGTAGCTCCAAAGACTGAAAACGACCCGCAGCGTACGGGATGCAGTAGCAGGCAGGTCTGACTGTCCTGTCGATTCTCTCCACTTAACCTAACAAGCTCACCATGGCAACAAATCACCTCGTGTCCTTGTTCATTAGGTAATTAAGAGCACCCCATTGCTTAGATGGGATTGTCGTTTGTTATCTGCAGAGCGCTGATGAACACGGGCCCCGCTCTGACAGACTGATAGTAAGAGCCTCTTCACAGTGGCATCCCACAGTACGATTAATAGGACTCCACTCCAGTACGAGGGCTTTACAGTGCGTGTAGTAAACTGAACATAAAGCGGCCATTTCGGTTTTAGACTTAGACAGAGCATCAATAAAACAGAGACGTACAGGACTGCCATAGGGAGTTTAGACTGTTTTTGATAAATATTGTTTTTCCCCCTCCAAAATTCTGTCAGCAGTGCAACATAGGGCCTACTAGGAAACCTTTAAAGTTTTAAAAAGAAGTTATGTGTAATTTTATTGTATTTTAACGTTAAACTGTAAAATGTCCTGCAGTGTGACTGTAATATTTTCAAAATACAGAATACAAACATTTCCAAAATGACTCACTAGCGTCAGGGACAGTTCATAAACTTTCTGGCATAATGTTAAATATTACTAAAACAACACCTTTGACTGCACCTAAAACCTAATAAATGTTAATCTTGTAATCAAAATGGTGTTAACATGTGCCTGTTTGGTGTTCTGCAGCGTGGCACCTGTATTTAAAAAATAAAAAAAAACAACTTTTTTTTAGAATTTTGTTTATGATGGGACTGGGATATATTTATTAAGTTACAACAGACTATTAAATTCTTGGCAAAATTGTGGTGAATGTCCTGTGTTATGACAAAAACGCTCTTTACACTTTTTATAAAACAGATTTTTATTTGAAATGATTATTTAATATTCTTTGTCTTCAACTTCAAAGTTGTGTCACACCACAGGACAAAAAAAATTGTTACACCTCTAAACATTAATCACCCAATAACGTGACAAAAAAAGCGTTGCCAATTAGTGCTCACAGGGGCAACACATACGTAACAGGGCAGTAGAGTGCTGCTCTGTTACAGTCTTTTGAACAGAAACATAAACAAGGAGCTTCTTATTTCCTTCAACTTTTTGTGTTACAAAAAGAAAAATGTCTGTGAGGAATCAGTGGAAACAGAGCTGTACACTGTTTTTGGGATAAATGCATGAGAGCAGACTGGATGTAGAGGGGTTGTTGAGTGGTCAGTGCTTCCTGGACTGGGCAGAGGTTCGTGGAACCAAGCATTCTGAGGCCTCAGAAACTCAGCGCCAGAGAATACAGGATTACTCAACAGATGTGAAAGAAACACAGCTCCAGGTATGTTTTTGATGAGGGAACAACATTATAACATGGGAGAAAGCCGATTTTGCGTAATATAGCCCTTTAAGTACGTTGGCTCATTTAATGAGTGGTTTACAAATGAAGCAGCCAAAGGTTTCTATGTTATTCTAGCAGCAGTGTATCAATGCAAAGTCTACTGCAGTATTAACTTTAGTGGTGTGTATGTGAGACCAGCTGCTGTAAAGACAGCTGGCTGCAGCTCAGGTTTCCAGAGCCAATATCAAGTTAGTTTATTTGCACAAACAAATCCTGAAACACAACTGCGAAAGACTACACAAACAATGTGGCTCGACCACATTGCCTTAGAAAAACATCAGATAGATGACGTGAGGTGTGAGGTGATGTCTCAGGGATGCCTCGGTGTGTCCAGTGGGCCATTCCCTCTCAGTATTAAAAACCAGAGGCAAAGTGTACTGCCAGTGTACCATCAGTCCCTCAGGCCACGCACTCTCCACTGGACACTTGTAATGTGAGGCACTGCATTGATTTTTATTAGCCTCTGACACTTCATCTAACCCTCCATGATCTATGACCTTATTTTCACACTAATTCCTTCTTGATCAGAGGTGATAAATATCACATTGACATAACCAAGTCTTTGTGCATTGCATCAATGCTCTGTTTTGTTTAACATGACACCGCCCTAAGCGCTGCCTCCACAGCTGGCAGTTTGAGAAATGAGCCACACTGTGTTATCTTTACAGATGCAGTAACTCTCTACAACAGAGTGTTTCTTTCATTTGCATTACAGAATACCAGACATGTATCAAAATCAGAATGATAAAGGAATAAAGACTTTTTCAGTAGTCTAAAAACTGCACTGCTTTCAGTTCGGGGTATTTAGGAACAGTCGGTAATAAGAACTACCACTTTACTTTCAGGATATTCAGCATTAAAGGCCAATGAATGCAGTGTAGTCAAATACATGTGTTGATTCGTCTCAGGCATAACATAAGAGGTGTAAATAAAAGGTGTTGATGAGACCAGTGATGCTTTACATTTGAGACAATCACTACATTTACAAGCAGAGCTACAGCAATGCTCCATCTTCAGTCTGAGTTCACCAGGGAACAGGTCAAACCACTTACTTCTGCCTCAATCTACACCAGACAGACAAACTCCTGAATCCACAGCTCTGTGATGTATTCAAGTGCTCTGGGGATTAGGACTAAACAATTTTGAAAAAAATATCTTATTGAGATAATTGCAGTCACAATGAGATTTTTAACACATTTTTTAAATCAATGTTCAGTTTACAGTACACATTTTAAGCATGTGATGGAGCATTGACATTTGAGAGAACACAAAATATTAACTGCTAAACTAATACAAGGAATAACATGCCTTTCAGATCATGTCTGTAGAGGTCGAAACTACACCAGTAGCACAATTTATACATACACTATATTTCCAAAAGTATTAGCTCACCTGCCTTTACACAAAAATGAACTTAAGTGACATCCCATTCTTAATCCATAGGGTTTAATATAATGTCAACCCACCCTTTGCATCTATCTACGTCAGACATCTATGTGTCTGATGTTGTAGAGAAGGCCTGGCTCGCAGTCTTCACTCTCATTCATCCCAAAGGTGTTCTGTCAGGTTGAGGTCAGGTCAACTTCTTCACTCATCCATATCTTTATGGACCGTGCTTTATGCACTGGTGTGCAGTCATGTTGGAACAGTAAGTGGCCATCCCCAAACTGTTGGGAGCATGGAATTGTCCAAAATCTCTTGGTGCTGAAGCATTCAGAGTTCCTTTCACTGGAACTAAGGGGCCAAGCCCAGCTCCTTATATACAACCCCACACCATAATCTGAATTCAGGTTTTTGGGTGGGAGTGAATACTTTTGGAAATATATTGTATTAAGATCCAGTGGAGACAGGACATTTTGCTCTCTGCAGAGAACATTACATTACCTAAATAAAATGCAGCCTTTGTGATTTGCTAATTGTGACAATTGAAATTGCAATTTCAATTTAATTTTGATTAATTGTTCAGCCCTATTGGGGATTTACCAACAGTGCTAAAATTTTGTAGAGCTATATGCTAATAAACATGACTAATTTACACAGTATTTATACTTTTACCAATAAATATAAAGTAACAAAGTATAAATAGTAACACTTTCATTTTGCTTTATTTTTTGGAAAAACCCGGCAACTATCCTCCGCGATTGTTTTGGATACAAGTCAGCGGTGCAGTGCTTACGTCGTTTACATGCTGCAGTAATCCGCTAAGCTAACTAAAACAAATAAAATAACAGGAAAGGTAGCTACAGCTGCAGTTACCGTGGGTGTTGGGAATGTTAGGTCACAAATTTTGGTATAACAAAAGACGTTTAGAGTAAAATCATACATTGCTGCTACAAGGTTATATCAAGAGTGCATTAAGAATAAAGTAAGGCATTCACACTTCGCACTATGGCTGGCTACATGAGATACGCCCCATCTCCCAGTCAAACAGCTTCACGTGTGTATAGTGGGCTGATGATGCAGTGTGATGTGTTGTACCTGCACTTGTTTGGTGAGCCAGAAACACCAACCTGCCTTTTTGTTGTTTACATCCATGTGTTACTTCCTCTCAGCATGCTAATTTGACTGAGCATTGCACATACCACGCAACTGGCATCTGGCAGAGAGGTACAGGCGCGACAGAGAGTGCACGTGTGGAGGCGGGTGTGAGGCGGTGTGGGCAGTCCAACAAACCTACTACACAACTACAGGAAATAGACAGATTTGAACCGTCACTATAGTCTCAATAATATAACTCAAGTAGAAGTGAGAGTACTTAACAAAAATATAACCTTAGTAAAAATAAAAAAGTATTACATTTATTAGTTGTTGTTTTTTTTTTTGCAAAGATACTGTATTTTTAGGCCTTTTTTCAGCTTTATTAGATAGTGCAGTTGAGAAATGACAGGACATCATTACCGGAGTGTTACACAAACAACTGACGTCACATTATTAGATGATAAAACTTATTAAGAAAAGATGGTAAGTTCTCCAAAAATGCAGCAATGTTATCTAACTAAAAAAGTTATAAAGTAACAAATAAAATCTGCTTTATTGATGCAAAGAGTGGCTGCAACTCATCAGCTGATACAAGGTCAACCAAAACCTCACTGACCTGGGCTGTAGCTGACCAAAATAAAATGTTAGTCAGTCAAAGTGGTGCCCAGTAAAGCGATTAATAGACCTAAATTGACCAAAGGATATGTGAGGGACTTACAAACAAGTGACTTCACATTAATTAGGATAAAACATTTAGAAAAGATGGCTGTAAAATATATTGCTATCTAAAAATCATCAATGCTAGTTATCAAGTACTAAATAAACCAGCTTTGTTGATGTAGAGTGACTGCAACTAATCGATCAATAAAATTTTAGTCGACCAAAACCTCACTGACCAATTTATCGACCAGAGACTGTCAGCCCTAGTAGTGTCTGTTGTCAAATTGACCTTTAATGACAATAGACTTGAAATTCACAAACCAAATTTAACAGAACCACACGCTGTGTCAAGGGTAATGCTGTTTTTGGTGCCCGAAGCACCTGTAATAACTGCCGACAAGATGCCGGATACAGTCCATAAGTATTGGACACTGACACAAGTTTTATTATTTTAGCTGTTTACCAAAACATATTCAAAATACAGTTATATAATTTATAAGTGCAGACTCTCAGCTGTAATTTAAGATAATTCACATCCAAATTGAACAAAGGGTTTAGGAATTACAGCTCTTTAATGTGTAGCTGCCTCTTTTTCAAGGACTCAAAAGTAATTGGACAAATGAACATTACTATGAATAAAATGTTCATTTTTAATACTTAATACTTTAATACTAAAAGTCTTTGCAAGCGATGACTGCCTGATGTCTGGAGCCCATGGACACCACCAAACACTGGGTTTCCCACTTTAGGCCCTACCTTGCCAACTGGTGCAGACGGTGCCGTGGATGCGGCACACCTAAGGGCGTGTCCAAATCAATTCCCCCCAACGGCGCAGGTGGTGTTCAAAGGTGGTGTCTGCTCTAAACTCTAAACCAATCAGAGCAGCTCTGTCCCAGCTCCACTCGCAGCATGAAAGGGTCAGCAGCATTAGAATAAAACACTTTTATAAAACTTCACGGGCGTTAATTAGTAAAAAACAGGCCTAATAAAAATATTATGTGCTTAATATTATTATTTACAATGTTATTTTTATCTGATATTTAAACATTTATTTTTTTGTTTCCTAGGACAAGCTTAACTAATTTGTTGATACATTATTTTAGAGATAAAAACAGTCGCTTAATGTCCTGTTAAAATATGAATAAATACTTACTTTCTAATTTCTTATTGCCTATAGTAGTTTTTATAGTTTTAAGTGTAATTTTGAATGCATGCAGAAAAAAATACATGAATTTGCCATTTTTGTTCTTGTAATTCCTTCCAACGCCGTGTTTCCTGTGTAATAGTGACCCACAATAAACAGCAGCCTCTGCTGCGCGTTAGGCCTTAGGCAAACAAAGAGCAAACGCTGAGACATTTTACGCAAACTGCACACATTTATCTGTCTTTTGGATTGGGTTTACAAACGGGATAATGAAACAAGAAACCACACGGGGAGAACTCAGTTACTTACTTCATTTTTTAGCTCTCTCCGTCTCTGTATTCTCTCTTTATCAGCTCGTGTTTCTGCCGCCTTCATTAATGATCCACATAAACAGGGCATGGTCCAGAAGCTTCATCGCGGGCTCAGAGAGTTCGCTCTGCGTTCTTTCCAAAGGGGATTTTTTGCATGGTGCTGGATTGTACCCTGCTCTTCTGAACCTTTATTTACCATAAGGAATAAGGTTATTTTAAAAGCTGGATTTACACGGACAGGCTACATTTCCTTTGCTGCTGTGATGTAAACTGCGCTGGGTATAGGATACTTTTATGCAGAGGAAAGGCAAAAAACAACCACCTGCAGCTTCTGGTGAGTTTCATGTGAACAATAGTGTCTCTGCTCAATATGTTGCCTACGCCACATCCTTTCATCTTCTCATTCTTCTTCTCGTAATAATAACAATAATAATAAAAACACTGCTCATTGAGGAGTTTCTCATGCTCCACACCACGCCTTAGATTTAGACCAAGCCGCCTCCTGACACGCCTCACCTGTACAGCACCATGCCCTGCGCTGGCAGTGAACTGGGCGGGGAGAGCGTTCACGACAATATCAAATTACCTCTGTCTGCGCCAAGATCAGGCGTGCGCCAGTTGGCAAGATAGCACCCATTATGCTCTGCCAGGCCTTTACTGCAGCTGTACTCAGTTGTTGCTTGTTTATGAGTCTTTCTACCTTAAGTTTTGTCTTAAACATGTGAAATGCAGCACAATCAGGCTGAGATCTGGTGACAGGCTTGAGCAGATATGAAGTAATAAAAATGCAACCTAAATTTGTTTTGAGTTGGCTGAGCATGAACTATTTTCCAAATAAGATGTCTAGATAATAATCAGCAAAATACCGAACTGTCTGCATGTTGGGTCAGACAGGGTTTCCGCAAGGTCTTAAAAAGTACATTTACAAATATGAATTTAAGGACTTAACATGTCTTAAATGTGCAGAGATGTTTAGTATAAGGTCTTAAATATGTCATGCATTTGATGAAACTACCTGCATTAACTAGCTTATTCTAAAATGCCCACTAAAAAGATCTGTTACTGTCCCCGATACTAATGCTCAGATCTTTACCGAACAAGACCAAAATGCTTTATGGCACTCACCGTTGCAATTAAATGGCGTGGCTGTGTTTATGACTCAGCTTGTGAGCTTATGAAATAGGTCTCAATTTTCTTGAACAATGGTCTTAAAAGTCTTAAATTCACCTTACTGAACGCTGCAGAAACTATGGTCAGAACATTGTGCAAAAATGTGAGAAAATCTGCACGAAATTCTTAGGTTACGACTTATTTTGAAAGTAACTATCATGTTTAAATAAACCCAAAGTGTCAGAGATGATCTTTGAGACTGATCTTTGCTTTTTTTGGTTCTTTCCCCATGACTTCTGATGAATTGTTAACATGGCTGACATTAACTCCACATTGTGCAGTGGTGCTAATTAATTATTTGATAATGTTTACAAGGCTGGAGGTGTTTATCTGTCGTCTGGCACTCCCAGCAACACATCATCAAAAAATACTTGAATTTTTTGTTATTGTTGAGAATGCAGTGGAGTCACCTGAGCTTCATTAATAAAAGAACGCGGCCCCTCCCTTTTGTTAGTGTGTTTTTATAGACTGCTTTAGTGTGACTTACAGCTGTCCCCCCAAAGGCTCTAACACCAAACTTGCATCTTCAAATACTATAATGACACCTTATGCAAATACTTCAGATAGAAGTCAAGAGATTTTTTACAGAATGTGTTTGCCAAATGGTACAAGTGATAGAAGTGTCTTTCTTTCTTATATTTTAAAAATGTTTATATAATGGTACAATGACAACACAAACCACCTGTCAAATGTTCTATCCATTTCTTTATAGTAACACAAAATTAAATCTCCAGTCTCTGATGTCACAAAACATTCTGATATAAATTGATATAAAATTTTACTGACATTAAAAATTTGCTTCCGGTGTTCTTCAAAAATGTCAAAAAAAATGCTATTTAAGAGTGGACCTAAAGTGTTAGGAGCCTATTGTTGTTGCAATAGCTATTAGAATGTCATATGGTTGGTGTGAAATGGTGAAGAGGAAGAACAGATATCAGCAAGTCTAATTTAATGCTTCTTAGGGCTGCAAAATTCCGGAAATTTTTAATAGCTGGAAATTTTCCATGGAAATAAATTGAGAACTTACACAATTTAAAGCTGTCCCATGACAGGGCAATATACTATAGCATAAAAAACACAAACACACTTCAATATCTCTGTTATTCCTCAGGCACATGTACATGTGGTACATGTAGTAACCTGCTTTGCATACACTTCTATGCACTCCGCACCCCCCTATCACATGCACGAGTTCTGTATGAAGTCGTTGCATGGAGCAGCATACACGCTGGACCCAAATATGACAGAAGCCTACTCTCTGGGGAAGACATTAACAGTACCGATGCTGTTATTACAGGCCTTGCTGACCACCTAGATCCTGATGGGGGAAAGTTCTAGGCAGCTTGGCTGGGATCTGGCAGTCATGTCAGCACATCTCTGCATCCACCTGGTGGAAGGGTTTATGTGGCTCTGAGGCCCTTGCACCAGTAGTTTCCATTATCCTCCAAATTCCACCAACTTCAGCTGCATCTGAGCGCAATTGGTCTCTATTTGGAAACACGCACACAAAAGTCCAAAACAGGCTCACAAATATTAGAGTAGAGAAACTGGTGGCAATCCAGGCTAACCTCAAACTCTTTGAGCCTGACACTGAACCGTCCTCTACAAAGCTGGAGAGTGATACTGAAGAGGAGGCACAGTCAGATTCTGAGGAGGTGATGATGGTGGATGATGAAGCTGAGGATGAAGCCGTTGAGACACTAGCATAGAAGCTAGTGTTGAAGAGCTTAAGAGAATTTTTATATTGTTATTTTACACCTTGAACTGTACAGTTTTTTTTAAAGGATTTTTTTTTTGTTGGATTTGGGAAGTAATATTTTACTTAACAAATGTCTTATTGTTCAAAGACAAATCTGTTCCGGTAATTATTTATACATACATATTTATATTCACAAAATAAAATTATTATTTATACATACATATTTATATTCACAAAATAAAAGTAATAATGTCAGCAATTTCACTTAAAAACTAATTCAACATTTTAATGCCTGTTGGAATCAAATTTAATGTTTTAAAATGCCATTCAAGGCCTTTATTTCTGCATAATTTTTGCAAAATAAATGTAATGACTTTTAATACTTTTTTACGCCCCACAGCCAGTGCAGTACAGTGCACTTTTAGTGTGTTATTTTCAGGCTGGGCAATAAATTACATTTCGGAAACAAGCTTCACATGATTAAAAAAGATTTAAAATGTATGATATGCATAATTCTTTTAAAATACTGTTTAAAAGTTTAGTTGTGAAAAAAAAAAAATTGTGACACTCACATATTTGAATATTTTAAAGAAAGTAATTGTCAACTTTAGGAAATTGTTGTGCACTTTTATGACTTTCTATTAATGGATATTCACAGAGCTATCATATTTAGCCTCATGTTTGAGTTTTCAAGTGAAGCTCTGCATAGGCTTATCTCGAGCTCCAGTGTGCTTGGACTATTCCCTTTTGCATGTTTAAAGTGTATATTATGAACTGAATTTTAACTTGAAATGTATATTGCAAATCCATTCTCAATATCTGTCAGGAAAAATCACATTTAGATACTTTTCAAAATGGTTCAGTCCTTCTGGTATCTGTACTGAAAACGATGAATTGCTAAATCCCTTTTTCAGAATGACTCTATCCAGTGTTTGAGTCAAGACTGTACTAATCAAGACCAAGACCACGCCGACTCCAGAGTGAACTGAGACCAAGACAGGACCGAGTCGAGACTGTGACTTTTAAGGACCAAGATGAGACTGAGACCAAGCCCTGTGAACACTAAACACTCAGTAACACTGGTAGAAGACAGCAGTCATTTCAAATCACTTCTAAAACTCTTCATTCTGAAATACCATAAATCACTGGGCTAAAATTTAAAGGTTAACCAACACAACTAAGGCAGCCACTATAATTAGTTCTGTTATAATACAGATCATGTAGATTGAATAGTTGAATATAATGACTAATGATGAGTGTTTTGTTTTGTTTTTGGAGGGGGTTTACATTTTTATGGATATAATGTATGCGGTTTGAATTTGTCTTGTACAATTTTATAGTTTACATTTATTATAGTTAAGTTTTTTGCTGGACCCCAAGAGGAATAGCAACAGCAATGCTGTGGCTAATGGGAATCCAAATAAATAAACTAAACAAACATCAAGGGGAAAAAAAAAAAAAAAAACGCGGTACAAATACAAAAAATTATTATTCTAATGATTTAATTCAACAGATTCCACAAACATGGACTGATCACTTTCCTGGTTCTTCTAATGCAAAAAACTAATTACTCAAAAATTATGCAGAATAGCATTTTTTATAATGTGCACATGAAGTCTAAGAGCCACATCCGAGACTGGGACAAGACCCAGTAAAATTGGATTTGAGACCAAAACCAAGACAAAGTATAACTGCAGCCGAGACCAAGATGAGAACAAGACCATAGAAAAATGGTCTCAAGACTGGTCTCAGGCACTACAACACTAGCTTTCTTACACACCTCAGTCATAACAGGAAGTTATCCATATCTTTACTTCTGGAATCAACCAGGCAAATTAACCTGCTGTGAGTGTGCAATCCATAATACCAGTTTAACTATAAACTTGTCCTATGTTAAACTGTTGCCATCATTATTTTGGCTACAGTCGGTGCAGTCAGGTCTCGTCAAACTGTGTGTTCCCGCTGAGCTGGGAACAGGGCCACAGGTGAGATCCCTCTAAATTACACACAAGTGCTCATTAATTATAGACGACACTTTGGTCACATAAACGATTTCATCCCCCAAATGAGGTCCGAGGGCGCCGCCACCGAGGTCCGCGGTGTGTGTGTGTTTATGTGCGTTTGGATCAGCTGTGGCCCTGTTCGCAGCTCAGCAGGGGGCGCACACACACACACACACCAGCGTTCATAATGAGGGGCGAATCCGGCGGGCCCCATCCAGCACACCGCACAGCTTTGATGAACAAACTCATTATGCTAAAGAGTGCTCCACGCGCGGCTTCCCTGCGCCTCCAGGAAAGGTTAGCTCAGGATGGTTACGCGGCGCAGCGAGGGGCGGTGGGCACACCGGGCACGGGGCTCTGGAGCAGCGCCCCGGCACCGTCAGAAGTCTGCCACCAAAATAGAGATTGGTATGCACCGCAAATATCAGGGGAACATCAAGGAGTCATGAGTGATGCAGGGGAGTAAACAAACATGGCAGGTGAGGCGATGCAAATGAGGCCCACGGCGCACCCACACTCCCAAGTGACACATTAGTGTAATATTAATATCAGTCAAAGTACGGCTGTTTACGGAACGGGACATTCAATTAGTACAACAATAAATATATTAGTGAAATCAATAATCAAACCATAATTTTAACATTGTTTTTTTTGTTTTTTAATTCTTTAATTTTTAACATTTGAATTCTTCTCATTTGTTATAGGAACTATATTAAGAGTCTTACACCTAAGCTATACTATAATATTTGTTGTAAATTGTCTCTATTGGACTAATATCCAGTGCTACACTCACTGCAAGGCAGCCTTGTGTATTATTTATTCTTCAAAAAGGGCACAGTGAAAAGTCTTGTGAAGCTGACCTTGTTTCTAATGTACTTAACAATTCACTGAAATAAGGGCTGGGCAATAAATCAAATAAATTTGTATTTTTAATTTTAGGTCCTGTCAAAAATAGCCTTTTAATAAAATCAAGTTTAGCAGAAATAGGCTTCTCCTACTTCTAGTTCCCAAACGAGCTTAAACAATCTATGTAGAGATGCAAAAAATGTTATCGCTTTTAGTGTATTTTAAGACTTCTTGTGGTGCATAAGTTATAATAGACCTGAAATCTCATCTATAAAACTGTGAGTGGAATTCTTACTAAAAGTCTACATGTCTACATGTAAACCCACCTGACAGTCACGCCCTCTCCCTGCCTCGAATCCACCAAAGAAAAAAAAAAGCAAAGTGGTTAAGTGGGAGGCAGGAGACACGTGCATCTGTATTGGAAAGAGAACGCTGCTTTTCTGATAAAAAAAACAAAATGATTGCAATGACAAAATGAACACCCCCTTCCTCTTAATATTGTTATCTTTAAACATTAAAAAGAAGCTTAAAATGTAACAAATATTTTATTTGGATTATTAGAGGTATCATTTTTTTAGGATTTCCTCGCACTGTAATTGAGACTTAGATGAAAGCGCATGAGAGGTGCAGGAAGCATCACAGCCTTGGACAAAATTTTAGTCGTGCGTAAAGATATATTTGTTGTTACGCACGGCATATCCATGCAGTCGCTTTTTGACACTGTGCTTCATTAAAACCACACAGCTCTGATATGAACTGTCTGTAGGACTTTTTATGAGTGTTTATGCTCAGGTCCAATCATTATTTCATAAATCCAGTCACGGATTCATCAGTGGTCATCTCTCATGTTAGTTAACTCCGTGGACCATGACAGAGCCAGTGCACAGTGTCTTGTGGAAATGCACGAGCATGAATGGGCGTGCACGGCTATGAACAGCTTTACTTGTCAAGACTATTGAGCGAAATTATTAAAAATCAAAAGGCCTTTCCTCAATTTACTCAATACCTGTTTAAATAATGATGTCTGTTGTCTGAGAGATATGAAGTGCAAAGTGAACTGAATCAAACGCGCACCAAACATGGATTTGTCAGACTTGCTTCACTTCAGCAGCTCACACGGGCAGCAACTGGCGTAGGGAATATGCAAGGTTTCACGCAGTTGTTTTTTATAGATCCCACGTTTGGCGCAGAGAGTGGTGTACGCCAGTTTCAGCCTCATTTTGGGCGTACGCAAGCTTTATAGATGAGACCCCTGGTCATTAGACACATAGAGGGCTAAAAAACATTGATGTCTTTTGTGATGTCACTGTGAGAGTAATGCACACTGCTGCTCAGCCCTAACGGGGATACGTCAATACATCAGCTCAAAACCAGTATTAGACGATATTCAGGAGGTTAACTGGCATCAGGCTTCAGGGGGAGATTAGACTTTTAGTCAATTAAATAAATTAAATAAATACAGGATATCATGCAATAGACAGGTAAGAGGTTGGTATTTTCTCTAAAGAGCCTTAGAGTAGAGACTTGCATAAATCACGTGATGGACGTGGCTTGAACAGTGATCGATGAAAGTGATCTCTTCATGCACGTGTTCTCCTCTGCCCAAGTTAGAAGCCAATTTTTGCTTTTTTAGACAACTGGCCATCGGACGATTCTTGCACTTTTATGCTGATTTTTGGTCAGGCTCATGTCCAGGCAACCATGTGACTGGATGACCCCAGCTATCCCATCTTTAGCTAATGAAACTGAGAGAAGAATAAGATTACTGCTTCACATTTATGTATCAATTCTTTAGAGGCCATTGTGGCAGCCCTGCTACAGTTTGGTGAGATTTGGCTTTAAGATGCTTTGGGACATCCTAAGAAGCCAACTCAGACCATCCTTGGCTATCTTTTAGCAGTTTGGGCATCTTACACTGCAGTTCATAGGAAACGTCCAAAATTGCTTTATCTCAGCCTGAAAAGCTCAAAACAACAATAAAAAAATTTAGCAATTTTTTATGGTATAGAACAAAAAATTTAAATGCATTTTGTAGCTCCCCCAAAGCTCTATTTGCACAGAGTTTGACTGAGATAGGCTTTTTTGGTTTTCTCAAAAAACTCACTAACACATTTGTTTGTTTTAATAAGCATTACTAGAACAAATGGCCATATTATATAAATATCATTCATGAAATTAAGAAAATCAGCCCTGCATATCAATCCTATAAGTCGACTTGATGTTTGCAAGCGAAATTCCAAGAGGAGGAGATTATTGCAAAATATTAATAGTAAAGAATCCATACATTCAAATGAGACATTAACACTTATCTCCAGATGAGATCACATATTGTCAGTACGTAAAGTTGACACATGAAGCGTCGCATTCAGTGTGATGAACGGGGATGAGCTCATTAGTACTTTACGATCGACATTGAACGGGATAGACAAAGTTATTCCGTCTTCATTCCTTCACCACATAGAGATTATGGCGTGTAATTACACAGAGATCAGCAAAAAAAAAAAAAAAAAAAAAGGAGGGATGGAGTCATAGACATGGAGAAGCCAGTGGGACGGAGCGATTGTCTGCTTTTAATCCTCGACCTCATTATCACCTCTGGGTCCGGCAGTGGCAGTAAATGAATCTATCTGCCGAGTGTCAAATCTTCACACCTCCACCTCGTAATCACCCCAAGGTGCAAATGCACAAGATGGATAGAGGAGAGGAGGAACGGGACGCTGTGACCCTGTGTTTGATCAACAAATCCCCTGTTTTGTAATTAAACCTGACGTGTGCTGTTGTCTTGTGGTAATTAGCTGGGATTAAATATTCACTGTCTCTCAGGTCAAATCAGGGACAGAATGTATACATCTGGAGCGTATGGGAAATGTACAGCCATTACTGCCAGCACATTAAAAAAAGCTCATGTGTCAAAGTCTGACATTTCTTTGTGTTCATCTTGTGAACTAATTATACTTATTTATTCTGACCTTGGTTGAGGACAAAGGCAATGATGAGATACGGGAGTAATTATCAAGGAATCTGCTATGTATATGAATACGAATTATTTTGTAACTAGTGAAAGCTCATTGAGTGTTTTAAGGTTAATCGTGACACAACCGTTCACTGCCAAGTTCTCCCTGTGTCTCCTCTGGGTGTTCCGCTTTCCCCTATCACCAAAAACATGTCCATTAGGTCCCATCATGGCAGTGTTTCCCAACGAGGGGTTCGGGGACTCCTTGGGGCAAAGGGATGTGAAACTGCTTTAAATATTACTTGAATAATATATTTTTACACTTTTATATGTTGTTTTTTATGTCATAAAAGTTCTATTTTCTTATTCAGTATACTGTTATTTTAAAGGCATTTTTATGTTGAATTAAAAAAAAGTCAGAATTGCCATTCACAATAAAGTATAAAATGTCTTTGTATGAATAAACACAGATGACCACTCTATGAATACTTTTTGAAAAATGCACGTATGTGAGGCAGTACTCGTGATATGTCAAAAAGCCCAGACAAGAAAGGTTGGGAAACACTGGTCCAGGACTTCCCTGCAAAAGAAAATGCCAATCTTATTTCCTTGTTAAATAAAGGCTAAATAAAAAAAAAAAAAATCTTGAGCTAGTATCTAATCCAGAACCTTCTTACTGCAAATCACATGTGCAACCCACTAAGCCACAGAGGACAAATAATACTTTCACTTGTTTTGACAATTTACTTTACTAAATTTTGAATGAAAATGATTTACTTAAGTAAAAGTAAGCTATACACAAAGGACTCAGTAAATCCATCTATGACAGCTTAGTTGTTCTTCTCCCCACTCCTTTTTGAGCCAAAAGAGTGAATGTACATAGTGTGTATTTATGTTATATACTATATATATATGTATAGTTCTATTTTCTTCTATGTTGCTGTACATATGTTTATTATGTATATGTATATGTTGTATCCATATATTGTCTTCTGCTAAGGGAACATACACAACATGTACATTATATATTTGTTTTTATTTATTTATTTTAAGCTCGAAATAAAAAAATCATCTTTAAATGTAAGTAAATTAGTTGAGTGTTAATCAAGGATTAACTCCAGCCACACTCTGGACTTTCTTTCTTATATAAAACTCTTACAACTTAGTATTAAATTACTAAACTGCCACTAAAGTGTATATAGCTTACAACAGCTTTGCCAGCTGATGGTGCTTGGTCAGAAACATCGGGAGAAATCCCTTGCGTCACATCTAAGTGTCCTGAGATTTTGCGGTCCTTTTGAACAGTTAAATCAGATCAGAGTCAGTTGGGGCAAACAAGGTAAAGGGGCTTAAAGCAACACAGAAAACATGCAAGTGAAATAAGTCAGCTAATTCTCTATATGAATGGAACTGTTTAAGGCAGCTGATGAAAGATTCATAACTCTGACATGTGCTCTCTTTGACTGTCAGATACACTTCCTGATGAAGAGCCCTGAGCTGCTGTGAAATGACTGCAATATACTTTGAATGGACACAAGCCCTTCGGACAAATCTAACCAAATCTATGCTACCTTGAAAAACTATAATCATGCATTATTGAATTGGCAAGGATAGTGTGTAATAGAGAGATCCTAAACCCATTCTGCCTCCTGAATAATTGAGAGAATTCAAATAACAGAGGGAATAATTTTCTTAAAATATCTCAATCATTTTTCATGAGGCCTAAAAGAGAGTAAAACAACAGTCCATGTGTTCTGTCTTTAAAGGACTGAAAATCAGGATTTGGACACATTTCTAAACTATACTACTACACCATATTACAATGCTTCTCAAACTGTGGTACGGGCACTTCTGGTGGAAAGCAGGTTTCTTCTGGTGGTACTGGTGCTAGCAGTTCAAGTCCTGGTTTTGTTTAATAATAGTTTAGTTCTGTATTTGGACCTGGTTTAGTCCTAGTTTAGTCCTAGATTAGTCATGGCTTAGACCTGTTTTAGCCTTAGCTTAGTCCTGGTTTAGTTCTGTATTTGGAACAGTTAGGTCCATAAATGTTTGGACACCGACTCAAGTTTTCTTATTTTAGCTTTTTTACAAAAAATAATTCAAAATACAGTTATATAATATTCATGTCCAAATTGGATGAAGGGTTTAGGAATTAGAGCTCTTTAATGTGTAGCAGCCTCTTTTTGGGGGATTCCAGGTGTTACATTTGCATTTGAAAGCTGTTTCTGTGAAATGACAACATACAGTATCTCAATGGAAGTGAACCAGACCATTCTTAGGCTGGATCAAAAAATGATGAAAAACTCTTTCACAACATCCACCTTAGTGTAGAACACTCTCCAGGAAGTAGGTCAATCAGTGTCTAGGTCCACCATAATAAGAAGACTTCATGAGAGAAAATACAGAGGGTTCACCACAAGGTACAGACTTCATCAGCCTCAACAACAGAAAGGCCACATTAGACTTGGCCAAAAACCACCTAAAGAAGCCAGCTCAGGTCTGGAACAGCATTCTTTGGACAGATGAGACTTAGACCAACCTGTACCAGAATGATGGGCAGAGAAAAGTCTGGAGAAGGCTTGGAACGGCTCATGATCCAAAGCAGAGCACATCTTCTGTAAAACATGGTGGAGCAGTGTGATGCATAAGCATGTATAACTTCCAGTGGCTCTGGGTCACTGGTGTTTACTGATGATGTGACAGAAGACAGAAGCAACCAGATGAATTCTCATGTGTACAGGGACGAACTTTTGCTTAGATTCAGACAAAAGCCACAAAGTTGATGGACGGTGTTTCACAGTACAGATGGACAATGACCCAAAACTTACTGCAAAAGCAACCCAGGAGTTTTTTCTCTTTTTTTTTAAAGGCAAGTAAGTGAAATATTGTGCCATGGCAGGAGTCAATCAGCAGATCTCACCCCAATCGAGCATGAATTTCACTTCACTAAGACAAAACCTAAGGCAGAAAAACCCACAAATGACCAATGACTGCAGACAGCTGCAGTAAAGGCCTGGCAAAGCATCATTAAAATATTAATCTCAGTGTTTGGTGATGTCCATGGGCTCCAGACATCAGGCAGTCATTGCCTGCAAAGGATTTCCCCCAAAATATTAAAAATGAACATTTTATTCATAGTAATGTTCATCTGTCCATTTACTTTTGAGCCCCTGAAAAAGAGGCTGCTACACATTAAAGAGCTGTAATTCCTAAACCCTTTCTCTGATTTGGTTGTGAATACTCTCAAATTACAGCTGAGAGTCTGCACTTTAAGCACATATGATAAGCACATATTATATAACTGTATCTTTAATATGTTTTGGTTAAGAGCTAAAATAAGAAAACTTGTGTCAGTGTCCAAATACTAACAGATCTAACTATATTTTCTGCTATAGCAAGTGACCTGTTTAAAGGGATTATATTATGCTTTTACTCATATTTTTAAACAGTATTTCAAAATCTTAGTTGCCTTTAGAACAGCAGCACGTTTCACAATTTTTAAAAACATTATGTGACTAAGAAAGCATTTTATGTTCTTTAAATATTTTCTTAATGATGCCATTTTATGACAAACTGAAATATATCTGTGAGGAATCAGTGGAAACAGAGCTGTAATTTTGCCAATATATATTTTTTACAAAACGGAAATAGTAGATGGAGACCTGGTTTAGTCCTGGCTGTGCTCCAGACTCAGACTCAGTCCAGGATTAGTCCTAGCTGTGGTTCAGTTCAGGTGCAGACCTCCAGGGTCCAGTGAGTCTCGTACTGCAACTACAGTGGCAAGCAAAAGAATGAACCCCCTGAGCATTTTTCCTTAATTGTTGCCTTACAACCTGGTATTTAAATTGATCATTGAGAGGTTTATGTCAGTCACTTTACATCACATTACAACAACTATAAAAATGCAAAAAAAAAAAAAAAATATTGTGAAGCAAATTAGAAATATGACAGAAAAACAGAAAACTTGAGTGTGCAAAAGTATGTACGCGCTCAACTTTGTCCTCTGTAGAACCACCTTCTGAAGGACTTTCAGCTCCAACTTTTCTAGGATATGTGTTTATGAGCTTGGTTCATAAAATCACTGAGATTTGTGCTCATTCTTCATCTAAAAACAGCTCAAGCTCCTTCAGGTTGGAAGCATTGTACAGCACAGTTTGAGTCATTTTTTTCAAAAATTGTCCTGTGTTTAGCTCCATCCTTCAGTCCTTCAGTTCTGAGCAGTGTCCCAGTCCCTACCAATGACAAATCTCCCCACAGCAGGACACTGCATCACCAGGCTTCACTTTAGAGAGGGGCCACAGTCAGGCGCTAGGTTTGTGCTACACAGAGCATCTTTCATTGATGGCTCATTTTAATTGTATCTGCACAGAGGACCTTGTCGTGTTTGGGAAGTCTTCCACGTGCCTTTTGGCAAACAAAAAAAAAGTTTTGTTATTATTTTCTTAAGCAATGGCCACTCTTCCACACAGCCCAGCTCTGTGGAGTGTATGGTTCAGAGTGGTCCTGTGGACAGATACAACAGTCTCTGTCTCTGCAGATCTTTCAGGGTCACCTTTGGTCTTATTGCTGCCTCTCTGATGAATGCACTCCTTGCCCGGTTTGTGAGTTTTAGATGGTCCTCTTTAGGCAGGTTTGGTGTGGTTCTTTATCTTTTACATGTTGTAATGATGAATTAAATTGTGTTTTGTCGCATAATGACAGTTGAATTGTAGTCAGTCCAACCTTATCTAACTATTTCTGTGACTTCTGTAACACTATTTCTATTTCTGTAACACTGGGTCTTATTTAGGGTCCTCTTTAAAAAGGGGGTACATATTTTTGCACACTCAAGTTTTCTGTTTTACTGTCATATTTCTAATTTGCTTCACAATAAAAATGTTTTTGCATTTTCATAGCTGTTGTCATGTAATGTAAAGTGACTAACATAAACCTCTCAATGATCCATTTAAATACCAGGTTGTAAGGCAACAATAAAGGAAAAATGCTAAGGGGGTTCATACTTTTGCTTGCCACTGTAAATGCTCATATTCATTTGTGATTTAATCTGAAAATTGTTAAGACAGAAAAATCAAACTAATAAAATGTCAGTTTTTTGGGAGAGCTATAGTATTTTTTAAATTAAATATTTTATGGCTCGTTTTTGTCTATGGCGGTGTCAGATAGTTTATGGCAATGGGCCATAGTCTCTTCAATATATGTGAAAGCCCGATCTAATATTATTTTGCTATGTTCCTCATTACGTTAGCAGACTTTATTCCAGATTTCATTACTCTGTGACACTCTGTGCAACTGTACAATCTACAGACTCAAAATTCCATCTGAAGGACCAAAAAATGGGTTTTGGGGACCAAACAGGGCCAAGTTGGAACAAAAAATTCTGACCTCGTAATGATTATAACGGTTAATTCAATTAGTAGTTTGAAGCCCTAAATTTGGCATATAAAATTAATTTCAAGATAACAAATATTGATTTTTCATTAATTGCACAGCTTATTCAATATTTATTACAAATGCTACTAACACTACTTTATACTCAAACCTGGATTTCATGTTTGTTCAAATCTTTTTCCGTGGACTATTTAGCTGCCTGAGCCAGCAATGAGCAGCTGAAGGATGTGCTGGTTAAATGTTGTACTAAGACCGGAGTAACATATGATAATGAGTACAAATGGGATTATTATGAGGCTAGGTGTCATCAGTCTGACTGATCCATGATGTCAAACCAGCCAAGCAAATTCAATCAGGGCCGCAATTACTCCCCGACGCTAGTGGAGACGAATTAGAGAGACCTTCAGAATGAGTGGAAACATAGACGCGGCGCTAGTTCATTCTCCAAAGGTGAACACATCTCCAGGTAATCACAGACGCTAAATATGAGGCCGGTCTGTTTGTCACGCAGCAGTCTGGAGTGTGGGGGTCACCAGCAGAACAGTTTGAACTACTTCATTATATATATTTTTATATATATTAACTTAATACTACTAAATGAAGCTGAGAAACTAAATTTCAAGGTTCCCTATTACACTATAACAACATTTTTGAGCTTTTAATCATGTTATAATGTTGTTTCCTCCTCAAAAACATACCTGGTGTAGTATTGTGTTTCATTCACACATCTTTGAATAATCCTGTATGCTGAGGCACTGCCCTTTGCAAGAGCTGAAAACGCTCGCTACATAGACAGTTGAAACCAGGAAGTTATCCAGTGCATTTCTAAAGCCCATACACTCTAACCTGACTCATTCTGATTATTTCAGCAGTTAAATTGCTGTCACTTCTGCCGGTTAGACTAAAAATGTACACCAAAATTTGTCAAAAAAAGACAATGCCATCGTTAGTCTTTTCCTTTGTTACCAAGATCGAAAGAAGTTTATTTCAAAACAATATACAATATTTATCATATTTTTTATTTATTTTTTTTTGTGCTATGGTCATGAGTTAGCACATACAGTAGCTGGTTAGCTTAATAAACTCTTAATATATGCAATTTTTCGAAAAGTTTATGGGAAAAATTAATGGAAAATTTACTTCTGGCAGAGGGGGCGGGAACTGTTGCACTCCATATAGGTAAACTGAAATGCGATGGACCACAAATATCAGTGTATTCTCAAATTGAATCAATCAATAACCACAATCCTACTTTTATGAGACAAGTTTAGCAAATGGAACTGACTTTTAGATGTGGATGTTCTTAATTAACAAAGTACTTTTGAACAATTATATCAGTGACAATTATGTGTTTTTGCCATCTAGAAATGTCCTGTTTTTTTTGTTTTTTTTTGTTTGTTTACTCCCTCAAAAAATGAATGGGAAACAATACAACTTTTGTCTCCATAGCTGCTTATATGGATACTGAAAAGATTACATGAGTTCAAGATAAATAAAATAAAGCCAACATTATCTGACTAAAGACATACCTGCTGTTGAACTTCTCTGGATGTTTTTCCCTCATCACATGGAAACGATGAGCAATGGAGGCATCCTGAAAGAGAGAGACAACTTTAAGGTCAGAGGTAAAATGCTTTTTTTTTTTTCCTTATTTTTTCGGCTTAGTTTGTATGGAGGATCAAACAATCAATACATAAAAGATTAAATAAAAGCTATGACTGACAAATAATTATTTAAATGCTGAAATAAAAATGTATATTTTTTAAATGAAAGTTTTGGTAAAAAAAAAAAAATATATATATATAAAGGCCTATAATTATTCCCTTTCTGTATTTATTTGTACATTTATTCATTTGTGATTTAATTTATATTTGCTTTATTTTGTTATTATTTTATTTATAATTACAGAAAGAAAATTATATGCCTTCATTTATTTTAGTCAAATATATATATATATATATATATATATATATATATATATATATATATATATATATATATATAAGCATTTGTTGTCCTGTTTAAATAATTATTTATCAGTAAAAGCATTTATTTATTGATTGATTTGGCCTCAATAAGTTTGCTCCTCAGAACAGAGTAGAAAAGACCTTTATAGTCTCCCACTGTTAAAGGCAGACATTTGTCTTTTGCTTACCCAATACACATTCCATAATCACATACGCTCATTAAAAGTGTAACATTTTGCTTTCACGTAGAAAGAAAGAAAATGTCTAATTTACACATTAGGTGTTTATTTCAATACATTTAGTCACTTGTGTCTGTAGATTTCTATCTGAAATATTAACTTCAAGGCCTGTTTATCAAATTGAGTTCTGATATTTCCACTTCAGTAGCACCCACAAACACCACATTTTCCAGTCTTATACTTAGCTATATTTTAAAGACTTTTACCAAGGGACTTGCTGATATACAGTACAGTGCTTAGCCTGATTTACTGGCCATTTTACTCTAAAAGTCAAAAATGTGTTTGGCAATATTTTCTATTTTACAGAAACACAAATAGGGATGTAATGATATACAATATTTATTGTGATATTTGGGGAGGCTCACAATAATAGAACTAATAGAACAATAGAACTTATTCTATGAAACACCCGAGGAGTCTTTAAAATATCAATAATTAATTTTTGCACTAAAGGATTAAGACTAAATAAGTGTTTAATAACAATAATTTAATAACAATAATTAATTTTGTTGGCTGCACTGAAATGGAGCAAAGAATCATGGTCTATGTACCTTCCTTTGCAATTTCACCATATTGCCAATATTGTTACATCCCTACAAAATAAGATATCCATAATTATCTCTGTAAAAACCCTTTCATATAATGTGTCAACAAAATAAAACATGAATTTTAAACCTGTCTCCATCCAATATTCAGATTTTTAAATTTACATATTATAAATTATACACAAAAGTTACAAATACTTTTTTGTTATGCAAGCTATTTTGTTATTTTTCAATGTTTATGCAAGTAATCTACTGAAGAAGTTTCACAATATCTGTACTGACATGCTATGCTTTAGACCCCACTTTAAAGGTTCTGTAAGCAGCATGCGCTGGTACTGGTTTGAAAACAGTACTGCACTCTAAATCAAAACAATGGTTTCTTTTCTGATTGGACGATAGGCAAAGCAGTTTTGGAACCAAAACAAAAAAATGTAAACATAAACGACATGACCATTATGTAAAATATAATTTTCATTTTGAATAAATCAACTGTACCGTTGTTATCAGTAAAACTAATATTTGAGTTAAACATGTTTACATCATATCTTGGGAAACATGTGGGCAATTTTTATGAAATGTAAAAAAAATATACACTGCTCATAGCACCTTTAAACCTGGCTCAATCCAATATCCAGATTTTATTTTATTTTAATCCACATAATAAAAAAAGTAGCACAAAATTTGCAATTTTTTTTATGTTATTGCAAGTATTCATCTTATTAGCACTGATTACCTTCATATTACAATTTTCCCACAACAAATAAGCAGTCTATTTGGTCACAAATAAAAATGAATTATATTCATTATTTTTTTGTAATTTTTAATACAGTTAAAGTCTGAATATATACAGCTATTCTGACATGCTACTCTTCAGACCAAGCTTTAACTGTGGGACAGATAGCCTTTAGAATATTGCACATTAGTGATGGGAGCATCAGTACTGCGGTATACTCACACAATACTCATTTGTGTATCGAGTACTTGAATAAAGTATTTCATGCATGTGAAATAAAAGCACATGTATCACTTGGGTTTAACTTACTCCAGTGTTTTGTGCCAAAACACTACCACCCAGCAGCATTTTGATCTGGTCCATCTATGTCATGTGACAAGAAGTTGGCAGTTTTTGCAACTTTGCACACACAAGGTACTTATTTTATACTGTGTACATAAAAAATGTTAAATGGCCAGTCATGGGATTTGTCTTAACAATTTTTTGAATAAAAAGATTTCACCCATAAGAAATCATGAGTAGTGAGTATTGGTATTGACTCAATTCCCCCCCAAAAGTAGTCAGTATCGACTCTAAAAAGTGTGTATTTCCCAATCACTATTGCACATACTTTCCTGTCCCGTGGATGCCAAACACGCTCAAATCAAACCAGGTACACACCCAAGATCAACACCAATAACGACATACACTCACAGCTCAAATCTCTGAAGTTTATATCTTTACAAATTAGCGCACAACTTTGGCTCTATGTAGCACTTCTCACATTCCCAATCGAGCTTAAAGTTCAGGTTGTCTCTTCCTCTGTGCTGCTGCGTCCCGTGTGCCACAGTGCCTCCTAAAGCTGTAGCTAGTGTACAGGATGTGGTGGTGGGAGCTTGAGCTTACATATATACATCAACACTAACCCTGACTGAACAGCATGGCATCTCCACACAGCCTCATTATTTAAAATCACATTGTGAGTAATAGCAGTTCCCAGCAAAACCCAGTGCCTCCCCTTCCACCCCTCCACCCCTGTGACCTGGGGCCAGAGGTGCAGCCACATTTCGGGGCTGGGTGTTATGTTCCATACGTTAGTGTAGTGTGAGTGACACAAGCGCTTCTTTCAGTGTATTAGCACCATCGCAGACTGTCATGTTCGCTTTAAGTGTGAACTTCAAGACATTCAATGCTAATTGCAGCAAATCTATAGGTTGACTGTGTTCAAAACAATTCTGGTTCACATCTTCCAGGATTTTGTGTCATTTTCATTCATGGTAAATATTCTTCGGAAGTAGTGAGGGAGTGTGGCTTTGTATACAGGGTTCCCGCAGGTATCAGCAAGTCTAATTTAATGCTTTTTAAAGTCTTTTATAATGCCATTTTTAATGCCACAAATATAGCAGCATGCGCTTGTACGATACTGCAATATCAATCTAAACAATGGTTTGTGGGTTGCCAGTCTTTCCGCTTTTCTGATTGGACAAATAGCAAGTGTTAGAACCAAAACAAAAACAGTAAACATAAACAACTTGACCCTTATGTAAAATATATTTTTAATTGTAAATCCATTGTTATCAGTAAAACTAATATTATGATTTATACATACATACATACATAGGGACACGTGGGTAATTTTTATAAATATAAAAATATATACGGTTCAGAGCACCTTTAAATTGGCAAATTCAAAAATATTTTCTATTATAATGGGCGCCTTTTGATACCTACTTACCCTGAGCCTGCCCGATGGGTTGAGTGCTTTGAAACTTTTTAAAAATTTGTAAACTTTGCAAATCTGCACCAGCTCTAAGCACAGCAGGTGAGGACCTATTATCACCATTTGTGCCTATATTTTAGTCTGGGCACTGTCAGCAACATTAAACTGAGAGAGGCTGTTGATATGGTAACAGTCAGTTGAAGTACCAGTTAAAGCTTTATTGTTCTCCAGTGTTTTATCTCTTCAAATGTGAGGAATTATATATTTTTACATTTATAAAAAAAAAACTTTGGACACCTCCCTTTGCATTAGCAGTTATAGGCCCTTTTAGTGTTTGTAAACAGAACGCTTGCGTTCCAAAGAATGGAACTGGAAGTTAAAAAGACGATATTCTATTTTTAATGACGGAATTAGCTCTAGCCACCAAACATCCCAAATTATGAATAATCAAGACAGGTCTGGTAACTGACACCCACTCGAACCTCATGTGAGTAATATCAGAGCCTGGTTTTATTTAACATAGAAATTAGTGTCAACAATGAGTATATTAAGCTAAATGTTACATAATTTACATTTCTTAATTTCAATATAAATAAAATCTTAATAAATATATAAACAACCATTGGTTCCTGCTGTCCAAAAACATCTAAATTAATATTTTTATTTTCCTCCTTAGTAGAAATGAATGGGATAGAACGTTATTATTGGTACCAGGCTGCATGCAACTTTTCTAAATTAGTTTGTTCATAAAGCACCAATAAAGCTGAAAGTCAAAGTGGTGTTTGGGTAATTTGGTTCCGCTGGAAGCAAACTTCTGCCTGTATATCAAGCGAGTGCAGGCTATGACAATAAAAAATATGATTTATATACATATTTATATTCACACATAAAACTAATAATGTCAACAATTTTACTTCAAAAATAATTAAATTTTTTAATGCCTGTTGAAATCAAATTTAATGCTTCTTAATGCCATTTAAGGCCATAATTTTTTGCAAAATCAATTTAATGACTAAATGCTTTTTAATGCCCCACGGGAACCCTGCGTATATTTACAGCCTTTTCTTAAAATGGAACTCAGTAACTCAGCTCGTTTCTTCGCTCTTTTTGCCCTATTTCCCTCTATGGACTTTGAAACAGTGTTTTTAAGGTAAAAAGGTTACTGAGTTCTGCTTTAAACTAACAGGTAGAAGCATTCTGGTAGAAAATCATGTGGAAACTTCCAGTGATACACCCAAATTTATTTATTTATTTATTAATTTGTCCTTTTCCTCATTTGTGACCTTATCTGATGTTTCATAAAAATCTGTGTGTAACATTTAATGCAGGGGTGTCCAAAGTGGGGCTCACTGGCGAAACTTGTCCTGTTAAGGATTTGATCTGGTCCGTGTAGCACTGCATAGTATGGCCATGTTATTAAAAGTCCCCTATTATTTAGATGTTGTTTCCACCTCAAAAACATGCATGGAGTTTCATTCACACGTTTGAGTAATCTTGTAAGCTGTAGCGCTGCCTTTCTCAAGAGCTGAAAACGCTAGCTTCATAGCTCTATATAGACACGTGAAACCCCGCCTTCTGCAAGAAGTGCTCTTGCACTTTTCTAAAGTCCATACACCATCAATGGACTCATTTTGAAAATGTCAGCGCTTAAACCAACAGGGCCCTTAAGCGACAGGCATCTAATCCAAGTGGTCTCTGCAAAGTGAAAGTGACTGCTCCCCAAATACATGTGCATTATTTGAAGTTATAAAAATTTTAATGTTGATGCAGATATGTACAAATTTATTTCACACGGCCTAAAAAAAGCACAATATGGGAAGTTTGTTTGGCTTGTGGCTGTTGGCAAACTAAAGCCCACCAACTTGCAACAGCACTGCCCCAACAGTCGCAAAATTGCCTCCAGCTTTGATTGTAAACAAAGATGTTTGTGTCGGACTCAATGGATGTGAACTCACAAATCTCAGAAAAAGTTGAGACACTGTAAATGTAACTATAAATATTTTATTCACACCATTTCACAGCAAGTTTTTATTTAAAATTTCAATTTAAAAGCTCATTTTGAATTTGATGGCAGCATCATAGCGCAATAACAGGTAAAAATAGTGGGGTTAATAAAAGATTCACAGATTATTACAGTCTCTACTACAGTCTATTTATTTTAGAGTCTTATTTGCAATTAGGGTTGAAAACTACTAATAGATTTGTCCTTCAAATGACAATAATACCAAGGTATTGAATATTATCACTGTTGCTACTGAAAGAGTGAATGCATCAACTTTTCCCTCAAGAAAAAGGCAAGAAAACCTCAACATAAAGCGACGACATGAAGGCAGCGGAAGAATGTGTTAACAGGTGCCTCCATTCAAGTCACAAACTAAACAAAGAGTAACAGTGCCAGCATTTCCTTTAATTCCAACTTCTAAGTGTCAGCACACAAAAAAAGCTGGCAAAGGCTTTACACAAAAACACCAAACTCTTTAAGAGCAGTCAAGTAGTTCGGCCTGAGAAAGAAAAAAGAAAAAAAAAACATATCAGGAAAGATGGAAAGCAGAAGTTAGTGTAAACTTTTGGGGCTTCCACCCTCCCCAACTCACTGAAGCAATCTGTTTTTGACCGGCTCTGTTTTTGAGGGCCGCTGTTGAAAGTGCAGCTACGGGAGGACCCCCTGCTAGCGCTCTGTACAGACATTTAGAAGAAGCCAAAAAAGAAAAAGAAAAAAAATCAATGGTGGCTTCTCTTGATGTCTCTTCAAGACACTGTTATGTAGAAGACCAAAAGATTCGTGGCAGCTCCCAGCAGACCGGCCCCATGCTTTCTCAACCGACAGGCGGAGAGGTGAGCTGACGGACGCTTCTGAGAGAGTGGAACTTGATTTTTTCCTACAAATAGGACAATAGCTGCGAACAAGAGAAGCCAGCCGGGCAGAGGTTGTCTCCCCTTTGGTTTGGCTCGGGTAAAATCTGAGCTGTGTACAAGTGGAGCAGCGGTAAACAGGCCTCTTTCAAACAGCCAATAAAAGCACCTGCACACATGAGGCAGTCTTCAGACACTGTTGCATTGTTGGAAGCAAGCAACATCCAGACTACAATGTCAGGTAAAAAAGACCGTCTGTCCTCCAGCAAAACGTATTGGAAAAAGGCAGCCAGATTAGCTTACATTTCAAGGTTTTCTCTTAATCTAATCTAGTGTGCAGCTTAACATCCACATTTTCGGGACACTTTTTGAATGATAAGCCAAAATCTTGCATTAAGGCAACTGTAGTCAAAAACAGGCAGTAACAGTGAATGTCCCAAAAACTGTTGAGAAAAAGTGAGCTTAGCCACTGGTAAATGTTATTTAGGCATTAAGCCAGGTCATGTTTGTGAATGAAAACTCGTTCTCAAACATTTTGCTCTGTTAAATAAAGGTCAAATAAAAAAAAATTAAAAACAATTAAGCTATGTGTGCAACCTATATCATACTGCTAGCAGGGTTCTCTAAGTTTCTGACAAGACAGATATTTGTCAACAACCTTTGGTACAACTCACATGAGATGGCACTTTTATTCTGCACCCCGCGTCTATACTTGTCTGTTTACAGTTTCGGTTTGCATATTTTTAATTGCACAAGCATCGGTACTACACTGTTTATGCACCTTTGTAATTGCACATGTAAATGTGCTGTTTACATCTGTCAGTTTGCACATACAAGTCATTCACTCACTGCTGACTATTGCACAACAGCTAATGTAGCATACTACCCCACACATGTATATACTTAGACTATGCTTATGCATAGTTTACATTTGTACTGTATTTTGCTTGCTTCTTTTAAATGCATTTTATAAAATTATTATCGCCAATTTATAACTTTTTTTTGTGTGGCCTTCAGTGTGGACAGCAAAAAAAGATTTCATTGCACAAGGAAACATGTTTCCTTATACATATGACAATAAACTAGGGCTGCAACAACTAATCAGATAAATCGATTAGAATGAATTATTGAAATAATCTTCAAATATTCTAATAATCAATCAACTGCTAACTGGGGTTTTCATAGACCCTGACATTGGCCATGTGCTGATAAAAGTAGTGGTGGGACTCAAAAAAAAAAAAAAAAAAAAATCCAATTAATTACAGGCTAATTATAACCTGTAATTAATTAGATTTTTTTTTATTTTTTTTATCGAGTCCCACCAATAATTACAGGATAGGGATGCACGGTGGCAGAGTGGTTAGTGTTCTTGCCTCCCAACAAGGAGAGTGAGTGAGTGAGTTTGATTCCCAGGCTGACCAACACACCATCACATGACTTCTCTCTGGCTTCCTCCCAACGTCCACAGACATGAATGTGTTAGGTGAATTGAGTACCCTTAATTGCCCCTAGTGAATGGTTGTCTGTGTATGTCTCTGTGTCAGCCCTGCTACAAGCGGGCCCCTGTCCAGGGTGTACCCCACCTAAGGCTCAAAGTTACTAGGATAGGGTCCCGTAACCCCTTACGGAAATAAGCGGAAAAAAATGAATAATTACAGGCTTTGTAATTAATTACATTTTATCAAATAGCAATACTTATGTTAGAAATAAAATATAAAAACTTATTTGTATGTTCTGGTTTATTTTGACTTGATTTCAAACTAATACCATGGTCAAACTGGAGAGTATTCAGCGTCTGTACATCGACCTCTGCCTCCCGTGCACGTTGTAACATGCGGCGCGCCTCTCTCCTCTCTCTCCTCCTCTGTGCTCCACGTATAACCCTCCGTGTGCCAGTCTCTCCTTGGCATCTGATCCCAACAGACCGCTGTCTCCTGTGTGCGTCAGTCAGCTGTGAGAACGACTAGAAATACGATGAACGGCGCCTTGAAGCAGCACGTTTGGAAGTAAAAGAAAAGGAGTGCCAGTGTACGCTGGTATTTTGCGGGGCAGGCCGACCTCGACCCCGCAGTGACCTGTAGTGCAGTCTGTAGGCACATTATCCAACTGTTCACAGCTGAAATCCACTCACATTTGGTGTTTTGACCATTGTGGATGTCCAGCCCTGGTTACTGTGCGCCAGAAACTAGGTCACTGAGAACAGTTCTGTGTTGTCACATACAAGTGTGATTAATTGCACTATTGTTTTTACCGCATTAGTTCCTCTGTAATTAATTAATCGAAATTAACGTGTTGAACTCCCACCCCTAGATTAAAGATATCCTTGTGTAAATATGGTCTATCCAAATGTCCTCAAGTGCCATACTTGTAGCTTTGTCTGGTCTAAAATTTTGAAAAAATTAAGCAATTTTTTGAAGAACAATCACAAACTTTTCTATAAACTTTTATAAAACACCTCAAGTTTTTAACCACTTTATTTGCTATTCACTGTCCCATTATTAATCAGAAAAAAAATTGTCCAATTATTCAATTATCAAAATAACCATTAGTTGCAGCCCTACTATAAACTCTTTGAATCTTGCATCTTTGAATCTAACAGTCACTGATTTAGGCACACTGCCATTAGTGTCCTTATGGCAGTGTTTTTTAATATTACTGGAATTTGACTTTTAACAATTCAATTGCTTTCAAAACATTCTTGGGTTTTTACACCAGCTCACTGTTGCATTTATTTCACCCTATGAGCATGTGACAGACATGTTTGGACAGTTCCAGGGCAGCCATCAGCTATGAATTTTTTCCTTTCCTGCGTGACACCATTCAACAAGATGACTGCAACTTTTTTAGTTCATTAGAGCACAGCTGACTCACCTGCCATGTCCTGCAAACACATCACAAGTAGATTAGAAAATGTAAATTTAGCCCCAATTTTATCATGGTCCAGCAGTCAATATTTCCAGTATTTCAATATTCCTCCACGCATCTGAAGGGCAGGGTAATATGGCGCACAGAATATTGAGGCTTGAGAAAAACATAATTTTCACAAAATCAAAGTATGAGGTAAATGTAGTGCCCAAAACAGCATATTCATTTTCAAAATCAAATGGTACAGAAATGTAGACATGAAACATATCAGTGTTTCGTGGTAAAAGGTACAGTTTCCACATTAGGAATGTGTGCATGTTTCAGAAAAAAGTCAGCCTTTTTAAAAAATGCTATATTGTTGGGCTATATAGTGCAAAATTGACTTTTTTTTAGGTTTCTACCATGTTATGTTGTTCCCTCATCAAAAACATACCTGGAGTTCTGTTCTGCTTCATTCACACCTGTTTGAATAATCCTCAATAAAATTAAAATTTTTTTTTTTTTTTTTTAAATGAGTCAGGCAGGTTGACAGTTGAGGAAAAAATAATAATTTAGGGCTGCTGCCAGGCCCGTCAACAGGTTTCCTTGGGCCCAGGGCAAGAAGGATTCACATGGGCTCATAATAATATAAAACATTTGTGGACCCCTCTGACCCTGAGGTCCGGCACAACAGACCCCCCACCTCTACAGGCCTCCCCCTCCGCCGTTCGACAAGCCTGGCTGCAGCAACTAATTAAATTAATTATTAAAATGATCGTCAACTAATTTAGTAATCAATTAATTGCTATCTGGAGTATACATAGTCTTTGAAACATGCCATGTGCTGAGAGAAGAGGCTTTATTACTAAGACAGAGCAGTAAAGTCACAAAAAACTGTAAAATTACTTAAGGATTATTCAAACATGCATGAATAAAACAAACTACTAGTCCAGGTAGGTTTGTGAGGTGGAAACAACATTATAACATAGATAGGGGACCTCTAAAATATAATGGTATATAAAAAAATACAAAGAAATAATCCATAACCAGTGTCCCATCAACAGACCCACTGCTCCCTGCCTTGGGACAGTGTCAGCTCAGCCCCCCCCACCCCCACTATCTGCCCTCAAATAATTACCAATGTAAATGTCTGGCACCAAATTAATGCGGGACATGTGTAATGTGCTCTCATAGCTCAAAGTTTAGTCCAATTACGAGCGGGCCCCTGGTTTGATGTGCCTCTCAGTGCGGGAGAGTAATGGCTCTGACAGGGGCGGGTCATTAGGGGCGAGTCGCTGCATTATGCCCCTGTCTCTCAGATCTGCTCACTGATTGAGATCATTACACTTCACGTCACTTCCACATCCTCCCCAAGAGATGGCCACATTAATTCTGTCTGACCACAACGCAGCGCAAGGTTCACATCTTTTCACCAAAAGGCTCCAATTTGGGCAGTATTTTTTTAAATTTTAGGTTTAGCTAAGAAAGTTTGAAGTATCTGGAACTACAATGTAAATGCTAAATTAAACTTTATCACTTTATCAGTCTTATATTTTGCTTATTCCCATTAGGGGTGGAATTTATGACTACCTTGTTGTGAGGCATGATCATTAAGTTTTCTGCCCGTATGCAATAATTGCCTTCATTATGACTAAGGCTTAAAGAAAGTGACTGGTCTACTACGCTAAATGTTTGAGAAATAAAGCCTGTTAAGGGTGCTTTTGTTAAAATGGAACAAGTATTCCAAATTATACCTCTCTTATTAGCTCTCCAACCTTGAGGAAATGTCTTGCAGCCATTTCCAAAGTCAGGAATGGTGTGGCCCCCTTAAAAATCAGAAAATCTTCACTCCATCTATTCAAAATACAAAAACAGACTGGTGACTAAAACCTGACTCAAGGTTATATTATTAAACTAGTATTTACCTATATGTAACTGTAATTAATTTCAAACTGATTTTTTTATGTACCCCAGCATTGGCTAAATCATTGGTTCTGTATTATGCTTTTTTCAGGCTTTCTGAAATAGTTTGACACCTTTGTGTTTGTATTTCACGTTTTATAACTTAATGGTGATATGAGCAGTGTATATTTTTTATATTTCATAAAACATACCCACATGTGTGCCAAGATATGATGTAAACATTTAAATCAAATATTAGTGTTACTAATAACAATGCAGTACAGTTTATTTATTTTTATTAAAAACATAGGCTATTTTTCCTAATGGCCAAGATGTTTTTGTTTACATTTTTTTGTTTTGGTTCTAAAACTGCATTGCCAATCGTCCAATCAGAAAAGCAGAAAGACCCACAGACCATTGTTTGATTTAGACTGCAGTACAATTTTAAAACCGATGAGCGCATGCTGTTTATAGTATCTGTAAAATAATGCATGGAAAACTTCTTTTGAGGAGCACTTCCTGGTTTCATGTGCCTATGTAGAGCCATGAGACAGAGTGTGTTTTCAGATCGCTGGAAGGGGACAACCTCAGAATACAGCATTACTCAAACAAGCGTGATGAAATAAATTACTCTTCCAGGTCTGTTTTTGATGTAGAAACAACAATTAAATTATGGTTAGCCGCTCAAAAAACTCAATTTAGCATAACAGGGGACCTCTAAAAAATCCAATAACAATGCCATGATCTTATAGAATCCTGCTGAAAACCAAAATACTTTGCTTTTTAAACACTAATTTACTCACTTTAATAAAAGCTTTTAAAATATGCTTTTTGTACAAGTTTGGAGGGCATGGGTAGGTGTTGACTTTTTTCCAAATATCACTCATCCCTATTACACCACTGTTTGCTTTGGCGTTCCTCAGGGGTCTGTTCTCTCAATAAAAAGTACATATTGACATTTCTATTTATGTCATACAAACTCAAGCCACATTATATGGGGTCCCAAACCTGGGAAAAAAGGGGGGGGGGGGGCAAATGATTTTCTGTGGCAATCCCTGAGATAAAGGTAGTAGCCCATACTAGGGAATTGCTTTCTTTGCATTTATATTTAATCCCTACTTATTTCAGTCATAACATTTAAAAGTCTACTTATGATACATGTCCCCAAAAATTGTAGAAAAGCCAGCCAGACCTTTCTACTCAGGTCTGGTAGCTCAGTGGTCCCAACCTTTTTTGTCTCCTGTATCCCCAGGCTTTTTTGTCATATCATGAGTACCCCCACACTCATACGCACTGATAATTCTTCAAAATTGTAATAAACAAAATAATAAAAATCTCTGTTTATTAGTACAAATACATTTTATATAAAATTTATTGTAAATGCAAATTTTGGGGCATTTTTTGGTAAAAAAAAAAAATCTAAATTAAAATCCGTCTTAATTCAAATCTTTAAAATAAAATATAAAATAACAATATAACAATTTAAACTCCTATTACATTTATTTTACTATATATTTAATGTTCAAAATTATAAAAAAAAGTAAATGATAAATAATCTTAAACTCATAACATTACAAAAATTTATCTTTTTAATAACTCTCCTTTAAAACAAGCTTTTAAACAAAAAAAGTAACAAAATGGAATATTCTAATAATATTCTTTAGCTGTGTCACTTCCTTTTCATCACTTGAGCCTGTCTTTCATAATTTTCAGTAGTTCAGTATAAAAAGATTACAACCTTTTTCATCTTGGAAATATATTATGAAATAATTCCAAGTACCCCCTGCAAAGTGCCCCAAAAAAAAGCTAAACATACACATATCAAACTCTGTCTTGCTGGATTCACACTAAACTTTTCAGTGAATGGATAAACCAGCAGTGTGTGTGTGTGTGCGTGCGTGCGTGCGCATGTGTGTGCGTCTGCAACTGCTGATCCCTGGGTTTCTACAGTGTCATTACAGAAACAATCTACTTCTCATCTGCATAATCTCTGAGCTAATTATAAGCCTGACTTGTCACATAATCTTTATTCAAATTTTTCCATCCATTCAACGGAAAGCTAAAAACAAGCAAAATGTTATATCACACTTCAATCCATAGAGAGCTCAAAGTCTTAATCCCGCACAAACAACTTAATTTTCATCATCACGCCTGCTGGCTCCTGATCCTGTTCAGACTAACTTTGCTCATCAGGGGAACAAGTTGGACAAATAGTAAATATATTTTGTCATGGTCAGTAACATTGGCTTTTTTATAAACAAAACTCTTGTGATCACACAATTTAATCAGTAGCTTTAGTAATCAGTAGAGGCTATCTAAAGGTTAGGGTGGCAGTAGTAGCAAACTAATTGGTAGGTTGGCAGATTAAGCCCAGAGTACGACCGATATACCAGTTGGCCATACATTGGGTCGAATTTTAAATATTTTAAATCACAACATTAAAGAACTACAACTGGATGGAAATCTAATACATGATCCAAGTGAAATGGCACATGCATTAAATACATATTTTATAGAATCTGTAAAGAGCTTAGCAGCTACAAACTGCAATATAACTCAACATGTAAGGTCTTTAGATACCATGACCCCAGCTCTTAATCTGACAGAAGTATCTGAAGCTACAGTGGACAGGATAATTGGCAGTCTCAAAAACTTGAAAGCCAAAGATGCATTTGGCATAGACACAATTTCTCTCAAAAAACATAAACAAACTCTTATTAACCCAATTACAAATATTATAAATAAATCAATACAAGAGGGTACATTCCCGGGTCTCTGGAAGATTGGAGTCATCACACCAATTTTCAAACATGAAGACCCCACAATAATTTGCAACTACAGGCCAATTAACGTCCTGCCAGTAGTCTCAAAAATTGCTGAAAAATGGGTTGCTGAACAGCTTACTGATCATCTGAATACTAGCCGAGATACTCTTAGCCCACTGCAATTTGGCTTTCGAAAATATCATTCTAGGGAGACAGCTCTGTTACTTCTTAGAAAATATAAAATCTAAAATGGATGCTGGTGGTGTTGTTGGGGCTGTATTCAAAGGCTTTCGACACAATTGTTACGGTGCTTGGCCTGGGCCCGCCTACCCGTGCTCCCCACATGTCCCATTAACCTGTCTTATTTTGTATGCAACAACTGCTGCTTGGGTTCCTGGCTCTGGTTGGTGGCCCAGCCTTTCTACCTGACCCTGGTTGGCTCCTGCTAGCGGCGCCACTGATTGGTCCGGCACTCGAACCCAGCACCAATCCGGAGTTTCCACCTGCCAAGGCTGCTCCCAATAAAAGTGAACGCCCACCAGCCGGCCGCGCGGCTGGGACTCTGTGAACAGCTCGCCTCTGACTATGCTGTGTCTCTCGGTTCGTCACTCTAGCCTGTATAACTGTAGTGAGTAACTTGTTACTTTGTTTAACTGAGACACTAGGGTCACTTGTGATGGTTTTGTGACTGTATAAGAATTGTATTATTTTTATTTTAGTTATCTTTACACCTACACTCTGTTCTGGAGTCTCCTTTTTCTATTTTTGCATTTATTGTTAATATTGTTTGTGTTAGACGATCTGCCCTTGGAGGCACTTCTGTTACTTTCCATTTACACTTCCCTTATAAATAAATTGCCAACTTTTATTTACCAATTTACATCTTGGTTGTGTTACTTCCCTTTTACCCTAGCTGAGCTGGTTGTAACAACAATAATTATCAAACCCTAATAACCTCAAACTTGGAATACAGTACCTATCAATATAAGAAACTAGCAACACTAACATTATTTACTAAAGCCTTGAGAAAATGCTTACTGAAAGGACAAAACTATATTCATAACATATGGGCTACTTTTGCTGATATAATTATTCCTGAGATATTATGAATTAAATGATTTATGTATTTGTATAGTGTATAAAATGTATTTATTTGGGCAAGGGGTAATCTACAACAGCATTTTAGGCATGAAACAAACGCACAATTAGCACTTAAATTGTATCTCTTATCATAAAATCTTGTTAATGAATCACATACATGGTGCTGAAAGTATTGGTTTACCTGTGATAGATAGATTTCAGTATTGTTATACAGTGTATCATGTGTGTATGTGCTCTGTATGTTTGTATGCTTGTTTGTCCTTTGTCCTTAAGTATTAACATCAACCTGCCGAGGAACTAGAGATGGAAATTAGCCTTAGATTATAATCCCATATATTTACATGTCAAATGTTCATTAATATGTATTGTCCCTTTATAAATAAATTAAATAAGAAAATAAGAATTTTTTACATTTTCAGTCAATTGGCAATCAGCAGTTTTGCTCATTTCTCTAGGCATTGTGGAACAAAAACTTTTTGCATTTTGTAGCTCTCCCCAAGTTCTACCTGCACAGCGAGTTTGAGTGAGATTTACTTATTGGATTCATCATTAACTGTTCTCACTGTCCTATTCTAACACATGTTTCAGTTTTAATAAACATTACTAAAACAAATGACTACATTATATTAATTTCTTTCATAAAATTAAGAAAATTTGCCAGTGTTTATCGTCCATTGGCTGCATCGGCATCGCCCATAGAAAAACACATACCCATGACCTCTAATCGAGCCCCACTACTAGCTTTGATCGTTGAGTGTGAATGGAAGCCACAACTCCGTCAGTCTGCCCCAGGACAGATGAGGCTACAAAAGTAGCACACCACCACCGAGTGTGACCAAGGAGTGAATGAATAATGCACCTGGTTTTAAAGTGACTAGTGTATAAAAAAAATTGCTATAAAAAACTGATGCATTACTATTGTTAGAATTATATTCTATACATTTAACCTTGGTACAGCTCACTTTATTTCTGTCACAAAATGTGCATGTGCTTATTTTCACAAGGCTAAATATTGATCTTCCAGGACAATAGACATAATTTTACTCTTATATATTTGGACTTTTGCAAACATTCCAGTCAATTATGATGGACAGTTCTTAATGTTTCTGAGTTTTAGTAGAAAAGTGGGATTCCTGGGCAAGTGACCAATAAAAAGTAGAAGTGTTCTTTATATTTTAAAACACATTCTCTGGATGGAGTCAGCATGTCCTTGGGGTATGAAGAATAATATTTTTTTCTGGTGATTGTCTTAAAAATGATTCTCAATCAATTCAGAAAAGCTAATAATCAGAATTTTATAAAGACTACTTATCACTGAAGTAAGTCTGATACAAATCTTATGCAACCGGGTTACAAAGAGTCCGCTTTGAAAATGGCAGTGCCCGATTCATTACAGGATACTCTCTGGAGGCATTGTGGAAGCTATAACCTGAAAACTCCAGGCAAATGGGACTTGGACAAGAGCGATTGCGAAGTACGTCAAACAAAAGTGTGATCATGTGGCAACTAAACCAAACACAAAGTTGTGTGACATGTTCACTTGAGTTTATGTTAGTTTTAATTTTTTTTTTTTTCCACCAGGCTGCATCTCAAACCAATATGTATTCCTACAGACTGAGTCGGGAGAGAGTGCAATAACCTCTTATCACCAGCAAATTCCAACAATGCGCCATTTGGTGTGCAGCCAATGAGTTCCATTTACTGGAAAACATCAGAAGGAGTTAGCAAAACACATGGAATACACAGGTGAAATCCAAGCTGCCTCACCCATTTTTTAAATTGGCTATGTGGCCTGTGTGGCAGCATTTTGGTTTTCCAGTATAAGAAAAAACGTTTGTGGCAAAACCATTATTATTTACATTATTTTACTGCTCATAATTCATCAAATAAAGTTATTGCTATCAAAAAGCTCAAAAATGGTTTGCATTTTGTAATTTTTAGTTATTTAAAATAAAGATAAAATGCTTGAATGAATTTTTAAAAATCTCCTACAATTTATTAAAAATTATGGGTGCTCTGATCGACGGTGGTCGGCCGATAATGGCTAAAAATAGAGTGATTGGTGATCGGTAAAATGGGCCGATCAAATCGCATCAAATGCGCGAGGCTCTCACATCTACTGTCCTGCAACTCTGGTTTGATTAAACAGCAGTAGTGTACTCCTTGCTGTGTTTTTAAGATAAGCCCTGGGTATAACCAACTCACACCTGTGTAACACCTGTCACGTGACCTGAGGTCCCCCACTTCTGATTTATCAGGGTGCAACATATGTGTGGGGTTACGCAGGTAACGTCCTGCTCCTCCTCCACTGTGTGCTGTGGCGTCTGGTCTTTCTTTGGTTGAGTGGCTTCTACCTTGCTTTATTCACGCTAAACCTGTCTTTAATTTAGCCGTTGTATTATGTTGTTACCTAACTGTAGGCTATGGTTATAGTATAGTTTATTCATTTCGAGTTGTTTGTTTTGTGTTTTGCGGAGCTGCAATTGTCACTCGTGTGCCGGGCCCCCGCTAATAGGGCAAGTGATTTTAGTTTTGAGATTAAATTTAAATCTTCTATAGTTAACTGTAACCTAAAACTATGTATTGCTGAATTAATGAAGATTTTCTTAAGGTTGGCTGGCATATTATGCTGCAATTTTGTGTATTTTTTTGTGATTGTGCCTCATTTGAGGAAAAGGCCTGTTGTTTAGTTGTAGCCTGAACTACAAATGCAATGTTATTATTTGATTGATTGACAAATGTTGCGCAACAAATTTGAATTTCTTTAATTGTACTTGAGTACGAATGAGATTTCTTTACCGGTAAATCTGAATTGATTTTGGACTTCTGAATGCTAATATGCAAATATTTTGGTCTTGTTTGCAGGTCAAGTTTTTTTTTTTTTTGGTTGGATTTCTTCAAGGATGGCAAGCTGGTAGGACTGACCTTTTTTTTTTTTTTTCCCCTTTGGATTTTGGACAATTTGATTTTTATTTTTTCCAACAATGGGAAAATGAAAACTGAACTCTTGAACAAAATCAACAAGCTTGACAAATTAAAGCTTTATTTTAGTTTTATTTAACTTTGTTATCATTTAAAAATTTATAATTAATAATTAATGATTGTTTATTTGTTTAGTGCCAATTGGTTATTTATATTGTTGGTTCCACTTCCCTTTCCCCTGAAAAATAATACATTTCTCTATACTTTATCTGTTGTGTTTCCATTCATATACACAAGCTCCATAAAGAACAGTTTTTTCTGTGTACAGTCATATTAGTTTAATTGCCACACACTCAGCCTAATACAATAACTCTTCATAATGGTACTTAGCATTACACCTGCCCTGGAGATGCTGCTTTATGTTTCTGCTATGTCCCCGCCGGCTCCTGGAGCACACAGGATAGAACAGAGGCGCAGCAGTGTGTTTGTTTGCAAATTCCAACACAAATGGAGCTACAGCTAACCATTAACAATTACATTAAAAGCATTAAGAAAGTTCAGAACCTGAGGATTGTCCAAAGAGAAAAAAGTAACTGGTTGCTCTTAGTATTCAAACAAACAAAGACAATGGAGGGTGCTCTTGGGAATTTGGGACAGGTACTGCAATACAAAACTGGAAACCCAGGCACTCCAAAAAAAAATTAACAGCACAAAGAAGGGTACTTTAAAAGGCCTTTATTTTAATGGCCAAATCATTAAAAAAGTCAACATGTTTCGACCCACTCATGGTCTACTTTGCATATGGTATCGGGATGAGGATTTTGCTGAGCAGGCAGAGGCTATGTCTAGTAGATTTCTGGATTGAGCTTACAAACCTACAGTTTTGGGGAATGCATGTGATAGAGCTTGGTCACTTAATCGGGCCTCTCTGCTTAAGAACAACAATACTTCTAGGCCTAAACAGTTGTCTTGTCCTATGTTTGTGACTACATATAGTACATGTGCTGAGCAAATCAAATATATTGTTAAAGACAATTGGGCTATAATAAAAAGTGACCCAGTATTGAGTAAAGCATTTCCTGAACCACCTCTTTTCTCTTTTAGACATGTGCTCCACTTCTAAATTAGTGCACTCACATCTTTAAATGTATGAATTTTCCTCACTGTAACAATGTTATTCAGACAAAAGCATTTATGGATGTACACAGTAACAAGGTCTACAAACAGATTAATTTTTTTATCAATTCTAATACTACTAAAAAAAAAAAAAAAAAAGTTTGTGTTTTTTTTCCCCTCCTGGGTATTTAGTTTTTTCCTTACTAGTCTTCTTTTGTTCCTTCAGTTGTTTCTTTCACACCTGTGTCCAATTGTGTCTGATTTGTTTTTTAAAAAACTGTCTCTCATTGGCTTTATTTGGCCAGTATTTAAGCATGGCCACACCCACCTCTCAACCCTTATGTGAACCCTGACGAAGACCTTGAGCGGGTCGAAACATGTTGGCTTTTTTAATGATTTGGCCATTTAAAGTACCCTTTCTCATGCAGTTAATTGTTTTTTGAAGTGCCTTGGTTTCCAGTTTTGTTTTGCAGATTCTGAAGATTGTCCATTTGCTTACGTCGAGAGAATAAGATGTGAAACGCTCTTATTTCCCACTGCACTCCGAGAGTGCATGGAACATAACAGAGGCACAGCGTTTAGGCAGGCTATCTATACAAGCTCAAAATAACACGTTATATGAATTCATTTCAAAAGTGTCCTGGTCCTTGTGGATAATTTCTTCATTCAGACATTGTCAAAACTAGTTGCAGGAGCTGTCTGTTCTTAAGTCCACTGTGTTTCAACCTGTTTTGGCTGCGCTGTACGCGGGCGCTGTACGCGGACGCAGCACCCGCGAACTTGCATTAAAGCCACTAATTAACGGCAAATTTTTACATCAGTGGAGCATTCATACAAAACCACAGACACTTGTGGGCACACATTAAAAGGCCAAAAATGCAACAAAACCTCTTTTAAAACTAAAATAAGTAGAATTTAAGGCTACAGTATTTTTCTAGTGGAAATATTAATAGCCTGCATATATTACATTACTACATTAAAGACCATGTGATCAGTATCGTATCGGTCATGATCGGTATCGGCCGAACACAACAAAGGCTGATCTGTGATCGGCCTAAAAATCCTAATCAGAGTACCCTTATTTAAAAATAGTAGAAAAATCTCATTTTGTCTGGATCTCGTGAGCCCGATCTCATGTCTCGTCTTGTGGGATTTGTGTCTATTCACACCCCTATAAAGAACCATGTTTTACGGTGCTGGGCGTGATGGGTGTTACCGCAAGAAAAGCAGCTTTAACAAATGCAGACGCTGTTCTTGCGCACATGAATGCTGCAGTCTCCAAGTATAATAAGTATTTCCCTGTTTATTAAATATATATATCATCAGTTGTTAATATCCTACAGAAACAGTACATCTAATAATAACCATTGTTGCTAAATTAACATTTTAGTTTGCTAGTTTTGGTTGTCAAAGTTAAAAAGAGTGTTTCAAGTTATGTTTAAAAATAATGTTATTACACATGGTGTTATGGAGACATGGTGAAATAATCCATAGTTAACTATTTAATTAAATGACATTTGTCATTCATTTAAGGCTGACATGAACCAAAATAGTTGCATCGTTTTTGAATCAAACCATGGGCCTCTAAATCAAAATCGAACTGAATCAGTAGATGCCCAAAGATTGCCAGCATGTGTTACCGATGGTTCTCTCCGGCTTCTGCCCACTGTCCAAAGACATGCAAGTGTGAACTGGTGACTCTAAATTGGCTCTAGTGAATGAATGGGAGAATGAATACTTGTCTGTTGTCTCTGTGTCAGCCCTGTGACCAACTGGCCACTGTCCAGAGTGTAGCCCGCCCAAGGCCCATAGTTGTCAGAATAGGCCCCAGTCACCCCCGACCCCTAACTAGTAATAAGTGGAAGAATATGAGTGACTGAATGATTCTTCACCATAATATTCTATGCCGTCTTGATATCACGCTGTTCCTGGGACTTAAAAACTCCTTCCGACATTTCCGCACAAGTCTGCACAGTTTACTCTCAGCGCAATCAGTGTTCATTAGAGGAGACTTATGGCCCCCTTCCCTAGCCCTTCCTGTACACACAGCCATTTATTCAGCGGCGCAGACAGCTGATAGTCCTCTTCTGTCACAATGTTAACAAGAGCGCTCCTCTAATATCCTCCACATCACCGCTAACGTCCCTAAATCTGCACGTTAACACTGACGCTGTTATTCAACTAACATTTGTGGAGCCATGCATCACTTATCTGAGCCGCTACACTCCGTACAAAGCCTGACAGCGACCAGCCACTCCACTCTCTGCCGTCCACAAATGTCAATTACCGTATTTCCCCCCTGACATTTCACCGTAATGGCCGACATGAGCGACACGAAATCAGTGTCATTATGTCGGGCATGTACTGGCAGAAGGGGGGGGACTGACGGCCTTGTTTATTGATCGCAGACTCTTGAGGCAGGAGTACGTCTCAATAAGCGCCTAATATGAATGAGATTAACACAAATAAATGGCCGTATTTTGCCGCATGTTTACTGACGGGGGGAGATTTCAGTCCCAGTTACCGAGGACTTTGTTGGGATTGACTCGTCGGAGAAGATGTTTACCCACACCTTCTCCACCGTGCCTCTTTGTTAGCATAAATAAAGTGAATTTGGTGTGAAGTTTGGAGAAGGTGCAATCTTCAGCAGCAGAGTGCAGGTGTGTCATTACTGAGCTCCGAGCCGCCATTGTCTCTCCCTCATTATTTATGATGAGGATTATTGTTACCTCGTTATGATTTCAGAGTTCCAGCAAAAAATCACTATTCAAAAACTACCTATTCCAAAGGTTTAATGGATCAGAGGGAGGCAAATAGTCAAACGCAATCAATGTGTTACATTTCCCACATTGTTCTAGAAAAATACATTTGTGGGCTTTAAAAGATTTTTTTCAGAATCAGAAAAACTTTACTTATCCCCAAGGGGCAATTTATTTGTAGCTTCCCAGCCATACATCCATACATCCCTAGATGACAAACAGTGTGGTATAAAATTGGTATAAAATATACCATAAAAATAAAGATTCCAACAACAAACAGTTAACAATTTAAATAAAAAGGAAGGGGCTTGAACAGCCAACCTTCAGATTAGTGGGCAAATGTCTCTACCAACTGAGCTACTGCCCCTCTTGATTTACTAGTCGATCTTTAGTCACTCTCATCTATAGCCATGAGATGTGAGTCATGACCAAAAGAATAAATTTCCAGTTCAAAGAGGCCAAAACGAGTTTCCTCCATATCGTATATATGGAAGTGTAATGTCGTGCCTTATACAAGAGCTGTGAAGGCTGCAGACTGTGACTGCTCGCTGAGAATGCTTGCATTTTGCAACCATTTTATGGTTATTTTACTTGCATGTGTGATCAGATAATTTATTTTAATTTTAATGCAAGGTGCAGTCATTTAGAGGAGCTAAGTTTTCTCTACCTTTTCTCTAGTTTTCTATGACAGAGGCGCACTGGTGTCTAATGAGGTGACTCCGGCAGGCCAAAGTATGGTTTGTGTGAGAACATCATTTGCGTGAACTTGACATTTTGTCGAAATAGCCAAGTGCTGCCCTGTCCTCTGTGTTGCTAATGCTGCTGCTAGCTCCAGAGAAGCTTAAATACTGACTGTCAATACTCTGCAGACTCTAAAAACATTAATAATCACAAAGAAAGGATCATATTAGCCTTTGTTTAGAGAGGTGGCAGCAAATTTGCAAAAACAAAAGCGCAGTGCAGCGCTACTTACTTTAATTATGTATGCAAATTATTTGCCCCATCCCTTTTAGTGCCTTTTAACTGACTTTGTATGGTGTATGAATTATATTGACCTAGTCTTTAGAAGCAGACAAAAAAGACAAAAAATACCTTTAAATTGCTTTTAGGTTAGACAAGGAAAAAAACAACTAAAATTATAAATAAACCCATCCCTCAAATTTAAAAAAGAATATATAAAAGTTTTAAATAAATGTTGATATTAAAAAGGAGCTTTTCAAAAAATGAGACATGATTTTATTTCAGTGGACTTTTAGAGGCAGGTTTCATTTTTGAGGGATCACTTTCAAAAATCTCCCTCTGCTTTTATTTTTCTAGTGGGTAAAGACTATTTTGATGATGCTACTTTTTATTAGAAACATTTACATTTTTTGTGTTTTTTTTTTGTGGGATAGGTTTATCTTTAAGGCAAGATTTTTTTTTTTAAATCTACAACTGCTTTTATTTTTCTAGTGAACAAAAAAAATTGATGAACCTCAGGGCCATCATGCTTAGACACAATAAACTGTGATAGTATTTAGGCAATAACTATGGCGTAAAATGCGCAGGAATAAATTTGTGAATGCAGATCGATATATGTGCCCCTAAATCAGGGGTGGGCAATTATTTTTTTCTGAGGACTACATTTGAATCTGAGCCGGTTGCAGAGGGCCAGGTCAATGCTAACTTTGCTTGTGCTCAATAACGAGTGTGTATGTTTAAGCCTAATAAATATAAGCAGGCCAATGCAAAAAGAATACAGGAAATTTCAGCATATACCAAAACAGCCTTAACGCTCCTACAGCCCTAACTTTTTAGTCACACCTTTCACCCTAAGCACAAAAAAATGCACCAATAAAGAAAAAATTAGACCATTAGACAAAAAATTGTCTAATGGTCAATAATTCAATTTTTTTTTCTTTTCATGGTTACAATGCTTAACTTCAGTCCTCATCATACATAACAAAATTTCATATTGTTTATGAAATTTATCTCCTTAAATTCCAGTTTTTGTGATTAAAAGTTGATTTCAAATTATGGCAAAAATCACACAAAAAAATAGATTTTTTTTGTTTCTGTAAATGCAAATCAGAATTTATTTGTGGTGTATTATCAGAGCTTGGGAGTGTCAAAAATTGGCATCATGATTGATTTTATTAGATTTAAAATTTTTGTGAAGCGGCAAATGAAACATTTTTAGTTGCACCTTTCATCCTAAGGCGCAAAAAAATTCACTGCCATAGAAAAATGATATAATAATGGATAATTCAAAACATTTTTTTTTTTTAATTTCATGATTAACTTCAGCCCTCACCATACATAGCAAAAATTAATTCTGTTTATGAAATTTAGCCCCTTAAATTCCAGTTTATGTGGCGCATACACATCCAGCACAAACAGAGGCCTCTGTTCTGGGCAGTTTTTCTACTTTGCCCTGATGTGCACTTCTCTGTAAGAACTACATTTTGGATTTGTGCTCACGCAAACACAAACAAACTCATTTCTCAACAAACACTTTCACACAAATTTATGACAAGCCTAAAACACACAACAAATAATTTTTGTTAAAAAAAAGTTTATTTGCCTTGTAGGCTTGATAATTTATACAAACACTAATGGGACCATTCCCCAGTTTGTACCTCTATCTACCATATATGGGGAAATGGCGCCACCTAGTCAAAAAACAATAAAATCTAAAATTCCAATCCCTCACTATCATGAATCCATGAAATACTTGATGAAAATGTGAAATTATATTGCAGTGACAGTGTATTATAAAAATGTCGTTTTAATGGGAGTCAATGGCACAAAAAAATGTCTTAGGTGTTAAGATGTGACTATTTTTAGACACCTTTTTAAGAGGATTTAAAAAAAAAAAATCCTGAAATCTGAAAATTCATCCAAAAATACACACCTGAGGCAAAATCTATGCCATTTGAATCAACACAGCAAAAGTTATCCAAAAAAACAGGTGCAAAACATCAAAAAATGTTTTAGGGCTGTAGGAGGGTTAACAAAAACAGATAATTTAGTTTAAAAGTGTATTTAGTGTTTAGTTTACCGAACAGTCCAGTCAAATCAACAGCTCCAGTCTGCATCTGAGAGCTTTCCTTGTTCAGGATGGATCTCATGGATCTCTTTTCTCAGGTCCCAAACCCCTTTTCAAAGCTCTGCCTACACTGAGCCTCTGACAGCAGCAGACCCCTAGTCCCCAGGTTCACTCCTGCTCCTTTAAAAGTGCAACAAGCTGCCTGTGAGCCACAGCTCTTCCTTGTTATAAACATTCATTGAGGTTCAATCTGTGAAAATGTCCAGAACATCACAAGGTCTGTTTCAGGTCCTCAAATGGCATTTTTTTCAATTATATTTCATCAATAACATAAAATGTAGATTTTACATTCTTATATCAAATAAAGTAAATTTAAAATAAAAGAGTCGATTGCTCTGAATACCTATTTAAAAAAAAATAAAAATCTGCTCTTACTTTAAATTTAACTTGATTAACTTTGTTGTGCTGTGACTGCTGGAGTGAGGTCTGACAGTGAGCTGTGTTGTGCTTGGTTTCATTATGGGGCTTAATTCTGCTGCTTTTAATAAAGACCACTGTCTCAGAACATACACTGGCACTGACACTGGCTCTGGGCTTGTCTCTGGGAGGAGGAAGTCGTTTTCAGTCCAGTCTGCCTTCACTACGCTCCATGCCTGTCTCTCTCTCTCCTCTCTCTGCTGCGTATGTCGCTCCCCCGTACCTGAATGCAGCAGCACTTTACCGTGCCTCAAAAGACGTGTTGCTCCCCAGTTTCCCAGTAAATACAAGGTCATTCTCTCCTCTCTGTGTCTGTGACAGAGACATGCTAGGGGTGGAGGGAGCAGAGCCACCCCGCTCTGAAGAGAAAACTTGTGTCTGTTGCAGTCTCTCCGCACATTCTGCAGCCTGTCCTCTCATTTTGTCAGAAAAGGACAGACATCAAAAACCCCATGCTGTTCACGTTAAAACATTAAATGGCCGCTGCATATGGTGTTTTCACAGTGTGCACCGAGACTTCTGAGATGCTATTGCTCTCTCTCTGTCTCTCTCTGAGTGCGGGGCTTGGTGTGGTACTGAGGTTCGGGTCGGGCAGCCGCCGTGGGCCGGGTTGGAAGAGCTCTCGGGCCTGATGTGGCCCGTGGGCCGTAAAATGCCCATGTCTGCCCTAAATGTTCTGCTTGTGCTCCTAAAAAACTTCAGTTAAGGGCTACAATGCTTCTGATAAAAAAAGTTAGTCTGGAACCCTGGCTGTGTTGCTCTGGTTGTGAGTCTGATATAGTCAGATATTTATCTTACCACTCCAATGGAGAAGTAGTTGTTGACGATGCTGTAAGGCACTGGGTCCCCATGCTCGTCTTTGTCTGTGGGAGTCACGTCAATCCTCCAGCGGTCCAGCATCACCTCTGTACTGTTCTCTACGTCTCTGAGGATCTTCAGCAGGCTTTCCCCCTCGTAACCTCAGGAACACAACAGCACAGAGTTCAGATGGCATCGTGTTTTCATGTAGTAGCAAAATTGTGGGCATTCATCGGGATAGATTTTAATATTAAAAATATTTGTGCCAAAAAAAAGTGAGAATAGTGCTTTGTGCCTTATATTTATTGTGTATTGTGTATTATGTGTTTGCTGATTGGCTTCAGGGAGAGAGTAAAAGAATAACTGGATTTGACTAAAATAATTCTTCAATAATCCTGTTAAGTATAAACAGGTCTAATATTTATTATAATATTCTGTTTTATGACGAAAAAAAAACAAAAAATAAACTAGCAACTATAATGCATTAAGAAAGGACTAAGGGCTATATGTAAGAAGTGGCGGCAGTAGCTCAGTAGGTAGAGCTGTTCGCCTACTAACTGAAAGGTTGGTGGTTTTATCCCCACTACCAGCATTGCATACCGATTTTGTGTCCTTGGGAATGACACTTCACCACTTTGCCTGTATGAATGTGTTGGTGTGATTGTGTGTTTGGTGGTGGTCAGAATCAGAATGGCAGCCATATCTCCATCAGTCTGCCCCAGGACAGCTGAGGCTACATAATTAGTATGTATGTAGCCTCAGAGGAGCAAATGATTAATGAACTCATGGCATTAATAGAGCATCATGCGCTCACACTGGTTTGAAAACAGTACTGCAGTCTAAATCAAAACAGTGGTCTGTGGGTTGCCAATCTTTATGCTTTTCTGATTGAATGATCGGCAATGCATTTAGAACCCAAACAAAAAACATAAACTTGGGCATTACATTCAATGTTTTTTTACTGTGAATAAATCAGCTGTACCATTGTTATAAACAAAACTAACATTTGATTTAAACATTGTTGTTTAAACATTTAAAGATCATAGCACCTTTAATTTATTTACGGTAATAATAATAATAATAATATGTGTACTCATTAGAGGCAGTTTAGAGTTAGATAATTTCACTTATAACCCTTGCATGAGGGAGATGCATGAGTGACTGGACCCAGCACACTCCATAAGTGGGTCAAAAATTAGAATCAATGTTTTTATGCCTCCTTTGTCATTTTTGTACATGTTGTCTTTTCCGCATCAATAAAAACACAGGGACTGAGCTCCTGTGGACAGGAGTAGTTTGTCAAGTTTTATTTCACTACATTCAGGCTAAAATGCGGTGTTTCTTAGCTTCCTCGCTGCCTCCACTGACTGCAGCGCCTAACTACACAGATATCTAAACTCTAATAGTTTTTTTTTTTTGTAATATTGAATGAATTGCAAAAAAAGGTTCAAAGGCAGTCATCTGGACTTAATTTTTAAAGTTGAAGACGTTTCACCTCTTATCCAAGAGGCTTTCTCAATTCTGAAATTGAACTGGTAAGAGAGCTGGTCTGCTCCTAGGAAGGAGAAGTTAGACCTAAAACCGGTTTCAGCAATTCCTCTGGATGAGTGAGAGTCTTCACAGACAATATTGAATGAATTTACTTCATGAGGACCTGCTTATGATCCCCCATAATGGAGGCAGGTCCCCACACAAAGATATAGTACAAACAAAAATGTATAGCTTGATTAGCCTCCTAGTGTTAGCTAGAAAACGCTTGCATATATCAGCTCTTGCTGGGTAAAATTATATTCCTAAAGGGTTGACACTTATGATATAGTCTGTGTGGTCCACAAAATGCATATTCCTGACAGTCACAGTTCACAAGAATCAATAGTCACCATGAAATTCCATAGCAAATAAATGCAAGTCATTTTGACCCACTTATAGAAACTTGGGGTAGCAATACAAAAAACTGAATTTTGCAAGTTAAATTTTTAGTTGCATTACATCAATAACAATACATGGAGTATGAAGTAATAACCACTTTTGGTTACAAAAATACAGCAAAACAATAACTCACTGGGTCATTTGTGACCCACTTATGCGTCTCAGGGTTAAATGCATGTCGATGCATTAGATAGAAAAATGAGTCAACAGACAGGAGGTTGAACCCTCAATCTCCTTGCTGAAAAGCGGGGTGCTAACCACTCTGCCACTGTCCACCTCACACAATATTATAGATAATATGGCTTACTTCCATAAGTTCATGTTCCGGTTCAAGAACCACTGTTGTGAGATTAAAAATAGGTCATCTCTGATAAATTCTCCTGACCCGCTTGTGTGTGTCTGTATGCGGTGCGTGTTGTGCCGAGTACCTCCTCCCCAGCGCAGACAGCGTGCCAGGTCGTTGCCTGTGCCAAGGGGAAGTATGCACACGGGGGGGTTCCGGTCCAGGTTGGCCTTATCTGTGAGACACGCAAAACACAGCCAATCAACGCCAACAACAAACCCCACAAGCCTGTCCCCAAATCCATTTTCACTTGGGAGTAGTAAAAGCACAAGTCAATATGAATGCCCAGTTGTACGGGCTATTTCAGGTGCCGCATTTGGCCTGACCGTTATTACCTTTCTTTGTTTTGATTGATAAAAAATTGAAGCAATTTTGGAGCGCCCGAAGAAGTAACACATCTTCAAGGCCCAAATAGACATAGGACCAGGTGATTTTTTTATTTTTTCCTCAAATGATGACTAATAGGTTGTTTTCCAACTCAGGCAATCACCTCCCCTGAATACGCAGGCTCACACCAAATCAAAGTATTTATATACAAGCCATAAAGCATGCTTCACCAGTTTACGGTTCAGCAACATGTGTGGCAGCCTCTGAAAACTAATAAAACAAACGTAATTTAGTTCCAAAAAAAAAAGGAAATAAGAGTGTTTATTTTGACCCTGTGATGCATTATCAGAGAATGAATGATGTAAAATAGCTCACAGGGAGATTATAGAACTTGTAATTGAAAATGCATATAGAAAATTAACGATAATGTGGTGTTGCATATGTTTAATGTACCGATGAAGTCCAGAATCCAGCCCACGGTGCCGTCCCCCCCACAGGCCAGCACTCGGAAATCAGGGACATCTCGGAAGAAGTTCAGCCTGTAACGCAAAGACACTGGAGGTTAGCCACATGCAACAGGCTGCTGCTGCGTCAGGAGTACATGTGTATCTGCAAACCAAATAGTCAAGAGTTCAACACATAATATGCCTATTATATCATACATAATGTATTGGAGATACTGTGATGTCTGATGCTGCCATGTGAATAATTGTCCAGGCAATAATAAACTTGAAAAAATTTACTGTACTGAAATCTTTTGTTGATAGATACATGCAAAAAATGACCTACAATTGGAACTATAACCGAAGAGCATAAATCATTAACGCATATCAGCAACTATAGGCATGGGTGGGGTACACCCTGAACTACGTCCAGAGGGTTGACAGTTCAGGCCTGGTGCTACCAACTTTTTCAGTTGGTCGCACAAAAGTCTCGACTGGTCGCATAGACAATATACAGGCAATTATACAAATATTGTGTTAAATGTGTAAATGTTTACAATTTAAATAAAATAATAATGGTATCCTAATAACAATGAATATTTATAACACAAAAATTTCTAACATTTTACAGTTTCTTCCTAAAAGTAAAAAAGGAGTAAAAATGTTATTTCATAATATGGTGTTTTGCATCTATACAACTGTAACTGTATGTCACTTTTTCCTGTGAACAGAAGACAAGGAGACTCGTAGAGTCTCAGGGATTTGGGATTTACCAAATACATATTTGTTTATATGCCAGCGCCAAACCTGACTTATGTATTGCCAGATGCAGAGGCATTGCACAAATTCATAAGTAAAATGATAAGAAAAACACTTCTTTTGTGTGTTATTGCGTTGTTCTCTGGGCCGGGGCCGCTGTGTTCGAGGTTCCCCTCTGACCTCGAGCTGAGCGCAGCTACAGCAGTGCGTGAGGCTCTGCAGCTATAGCTGCTCTTTCATGGCGACAGAAGCCAAGGGACATGCGCAAATCAAACCTAACACATTGGACGTCTGCGAACACAGAGGGAATATAGTCTTCTCATGTAGCGTTTGTAGGTTTCCTTACCCACACTTGTTTAGTGAAACGGCTGCACACGGATCGCAACATAGATCCAACTGAGCTCCCTCTACAATGTAGGAGCTACAGCTGCCAATGTGGTAAGAGCAGCCCTGAAGTACACAGCAGGCACCGTGTCCATTCAAAAGTTCATTAATACAGCAGCACATCACTACTTGCTCGCACAAACGCAATTGCGCATAAATTTCTTGTTGCATATATGACCATTTTGGTCACAGTCTAGAGCCTTGCAGGTTTTTGCAAGATGCCCTTTGTGTTGCAAACAGTCACATACTGTAACTGGAGTAGGCAATATGGGTGAACAACAGTATGCCTTTTGATATGTGGTTCGAACCACTTCAACCACTGTGGCCCCAGATACAGGGCTGTCAGTAAAGAGATCAAATACATACATGATTTAATGTTTTTTGACATATAGGGAAAGAAAAAGTAATTTCTCATAACCACCGTGTTCCCATTTCAGCACTCTAAGTGAAGGGATATGCAAACATCTTGCAAGAATACTGAAAGCAACATTACTCAACTATTCTTCAGCTGGCCTGGTTGGGGTTACACAGAAGTCTGTTAGCTAACTTTCTAACCCTGCTACTCACCACCCCATTAAACATTAAACTTTTGTTTTTTTTAAATTCAATTATTTTTGAAAAGATAAAGAGAAAAATAGATTTGATTTATTTACTTATTAATCAACTTGTCTCAAGTTACTTCTATTTCAGGCAAAACTATCTGTCCATGTGGTAAGAAAATTCCACTTACCACTTAATTTTGCTTTACTTAAAATACCTGGAAACATGAAAGAAATAACATAAAAACAAGTCAAATAATCTCGTAATAAGTAACTTAATAAGTAAATAAATCCAATCTAGTGAAAATAGCTTGAAACAAGATTAATACTCTAAATAAAGTAATTTTAATGAATGTAAGTACTGAATTTTTGCAGTGTAGGTAAAAGATTTTGGTGTGACGTTTTGTGGGGACGCTTCAGACCACTTTTGGAAGATAAAACACCTCCAAACCAACCCGCCCCATGCCAAACTGTACCCGTGGAAAGGCACCTTTCATGTCTAGTTTGCACTATCAGCCTCAAAGCATGCATAATAGGCTAATTCCTTCAGCTAGGTGCTCCTGACCCAGGATCTCATCTCTAGAAGGCTGCACTACAGTCATGCACTGCTTCTGACAGTTCGCCCCAGCAGAATTGGAGGGATGGGTTAAATGCAGAGAAGAAGTTATATCTGTGGGGACAAGTCTACCTGAAAAGTGTCAGGTGACCACAGAATTATGTGTAATGTGTCAAAGACAGCCTTATTTTATTTAACAAATAACTAATTTATACATTTCGAGGGGACCATAGGTATATTTTCTCTGTCAACAAAGCCCATGAAGTCCCAAAATAAGTAAATAGCACGTGTGGCACTGACAATTTCTCATTTGGTCATGTTGCCTGGCTGTTTGGTGACTAATCAGATCATTATGGCCAATGTTCAGGCCAACTTCTTCCGTTCCTTCACTCTAACAGGGCGCTAACTGAATGAGGGCCTTCGGAGCCTGGCATGGACGGCGAAATCATTCATTCAATTACTCCCCCCAACTGAGACCGCAAACCACATTAGACGCAAAACAGACGGCCGCCGACATGAAAAGCAACTTGGGCCATGTTTGAATACCAAGAAACAAACACTTCATTTGGAGTAATAGCATTAGAGCGGTAGCTGACAGCGGTGCGTGCGGTGTCCGGCACTGACCGCTCACCTCACTAATGGGTGCTGCTCTGCGCTGACAAAATATTAAACAGGTCACAGCCAGCTACAGGCGGGGTCATCTGTAATGTGGTGAGGACTGAGTTCATCTACAGGCCGAGTCCCAAAACACTGACTGCCCCTGGAGGTGCTTTGGTGTTTAGTCAGTTCTGTTATGCTCAAAAAATGAAATAGAATCATGATACAACAAGTAAAATATCAGTTACATACATGAATAGCTAATTGGGAATGCAAATTGTTAAACTGAGAGCAGTGGCGTAACTTGGTAATAATGAGGGGCCCCAGTGCTGGTTTTCAGAATGGGACCTCAAGTTATGAAACACATGCAGCACTATAGGTTCATGTATTAGGCTTCTAGTTTATAAAATGTAGCTTTTAGCTGATTTACTGTCTGTATAGTTTTACTGTAATAATGTTTTGATTATTATTTAAGAAAAAAATGTAAACACTTTTTTTTTTTAAGTAGTGCTTGTAATAAACTTGAGATATTTTTTCCAGCCAGATTCAAACTAACTGCAAAAAATCATTATCTACATATTTGATTTGAGTAATTTTCACTAGATTGGATTTCTTTACTCAGGCTAGATTATTTGACTTGTTTTAAGTTATTTCTTGCCTGTTTCAAGCTATTTTTTACTTATTTCAAGCAAAATTATCTGTATGTGGGATCAGAAAATTTCCCTTACCCCACTGACAGCTTGAAACAGAAAATAAATAACGTGAAACAAGTCAAATAATCTAGCCTATTAAGCAAATAAATCCAATCTAGTGAAAATTGTTCGAATCAAGATTAATGTAGATATTGTAATTTAGATAGTGATTATTGTTGAATTAAAACCCTCGTGTAACTGAGTCCTGTGCCGCTCTTGTTTATTATGAATATCCAGACTTGACCACACATAGACCTCCAGGGGCCCCAGTGCAGGTGCATTGGCTGCACTGCCTGATGCTGTGCTTTTATTGGTCAATTAGTTGCATGAAGTCTACTAACAATTTCTTCGGTCGACTACATCCCTAATGGTAACATCTTATCAAGTCGTAACTTTATAGATGAGCAGAGTAAAATATATTTTGCTCAGAATGACGTAAATTCTCTAACACCAGAATTGTTAGTTCTGCCCCAACCATTTCCCTTTATTTACTGGTACAATGGAATATAAAAAAAAATATATCATACGAGAAAAATATGTTCCTCTGTTCCCAAGATTAAAAAAAAAACAAACAAAAAAAACAAAACGAGCGCAATGTTCACATAGCCCTATAGTCCCACATTTCTAAAATTTAGGATTAGGGTAGAGTTAAATATGCACCATTTACTGGAAAATAATCCTAGAAATGTGAGGACATAGGGCTGTGTGAACTGGAGGCAGATCTAGAGAAAAAAATCACAGGGTGGCAAGGAGGATACTGGTAAATTTAAATGGTGGCAAACCGATTATTCCATTAAACTGCTAATGTTTGAACAAAAAAGGATAACTGAAAAAGCACTGTTTGGCTGATTATAAAACAGAGCACAGGACAGGTTACAGTCATTTAATGAACTTTTCTAATTTTCAACATTCTCCACAATGTAAAAAAATGTGCCAGTGTCTAAATTGGCAGCTTTATGTACAGCTGAATGCAATAATTAATATGTTATTCAGCAAAACACCTCACACATGCCCAGACCTAAAACTTTAGTACATTTAAATTCAATATTGAGTAAAGACAAACTTGATAGTCTGTAGTCATTTGCATGGTGCATAAATAATAGCCTACTTAATTAGTGTAGAGATTAAGAACTTTCACTACTCACTACAACTCTATTTTCTTGTCTGCATCAATTCTATCAGAGCAGCAGGTGCATCATTTTTGTTTATCTTTAGTCAATAAAATACTTTTTTTTGTATGAAGTCCATCTTGAAATATTTAAAGATACTCTGAAATCTGAAATTTCCTCATATATGGCCACCCCTCTAGATCCACCCCTGGTGTGAACATAGACACGTTCCTGAAAAAATAGAACCAGTATTTGGTCCAAACCGGTATGCCGCCTAGCTCGAGTGCCAATAAGAAGACTTCAGACAACAACTCGGACAGGACACAAGGTCAGTCCCAAACCCAGAGTTGTGTGAGGAGACTCCAGACAGTCCAACCCTGTGCAGTCCTGTGTATCCTGCGTGTGCCGCGGAGTAATTCATTTTTTATAAGGCACACAGATTCTGTTTTCAGATCTAATCAAAGCCAAACAGCGGCGCGGCACGGCCTCAGTCGGCCCCCGTGTGCTTAAACATTGCTGGACATCCCCGGCAGAGTAGAGAAGTCTTCTGCATGTAAATGATCCATTCATTTCCTTAATCACGGTGTGCGGGGGAACACGTGTGCCTCCTGTCTGCCGCTCATCCGTCTGCTGCTGCTGGTAATGCATATGGAGCCGGGACACACTCTGTTCTGTGTCAGCTCCACCTCGTCTGAGAGAGTGGGGCTCTAATGCACCGGGCCGCTCCCGCATATGATACAGGTTATTATTGTGTATGTTTGTAAACACAGCAACATTAGTTATGATTTATCAACAACTTATGACAGGCCAGAGTGAGGCTTGGTCATGCTTCAGAAGTGAGACTTTTGTTTCTGCATCCTGTCTTTTCAGTGTCAACCAAGTATTTATTCAGAGACAAAATTCCACTTTAATTCCAACGTATTTTGTATCTTCATTAATCGTTATACCCTAATTTTAAAATGTTACATTGCATCTGTTAAGTGACAAAGTGTCCCTGTAACAAAACATTATAAAAAATGTATACATTTATTTTTCAACTTTTTTTGCATAAATCTTTTAATCAACTTGTGCTCTGATTATAAATACCAAATATTTAATTATTTTCACAATTTTATCCTTTTTTTATGCCAGTTTATGTAATTGCATCAGATTTTTTTTTCTTTTTTTTTCTGTTTTTGTAAAAAACACAAAAAATGAAATCATTTTAATATTCTTAAAGCAAACTGGATTTTTGTAGGGGAGATTATTACAGCTTTGGGTATGTCAGAGATTATCAACAATATTAGATGGATTTGAGATTTCCACTTTGCTTTGAGAATGTCAAAAATATTTCATTTATTGTGTCTATTGCATACACTGGCATAAAAAGGGTTACAATTCTGAAAATAATTAAATATTTGGTATGTGTATGATCAGGGCACAAGTTGATTAAAAGATTTATGCCCAAAAAAAGTAGAAAAAAAATGAAGGTTTACATTTTTTATGATGTTTTTTTCCACAGGGACACTTTTTTTTACTTAACATGAGCAACATAAAAGTTAGTTAAAGAGTGTAAAAATTAATATTATATTTGTGTTATACATTCACACCTGAGGCAAATTTTATTTCATTTCAAAATGTTAGAACCACTGCAAAATTAAACAGAGAAAAAAAGCATTTTACTTCCTTAAACTTTTTGTGATATTACTTCAAAATTAAAAATAGCTGTGAGGACTCAGTGGAAACAAAGCTGTACACAGTTTTGTTTGTTTGTTTATTTATTTATTTTTTGGGTGAAAAGAATGAGAGAAGATTAGATGTATAGGGCTTGTTAATTGGTCTATGCTTCATGGAGTTGTTTAGAACCCACAGAAAGGCAGTGCCAGAGACTACAGGATTACTCAAATAGCCGTGAACAAAACTACAACTCCAGATATGTTGTTGGTGGGGAGAGAGCTAAAAAAAAAAATGTTGATTTCGCATAATATAGTCCATTTAATGAGACATTTCAGCAATATGTATGTATGTATTATTATATCTGTATTTAATATAGTAAAAAAATAAAAAAATAAATAAAAATAAAATGTTAAGCATGTATGAGTATTTGCCTGTGATTATAAATCGTATTTTTTTCTTATTAATTATTCTGTTAATTATATATCATTATTACTTCATTTACATGCATTAATTGTTTCATATACAGTTGCTATTAGAAATTTTCAACAACATTTAAGATTTTCAGGATTTATCAATTAAAGGGGATTCATTCATTCATTTTCTACCGCTTATTCCCGTTGGGGGTCGCGGGTGACTGGAGCCTATCCCAGAGAGTTTGTGTGATGGTGTGTTGGTCGGCCCGGGGCTCAAACCCACAACCTCCTTGCTGGGAGACGAGAACGCTAACCTCTGCCACCGTGCACCCGCCAATTCAATTTAATTGACGGGTGCACGGTGGCAGAGCGGTGCACGAATGGGGCATTGAATTGAATTAGCAATTAAAGGGGATATTTTACAAAAATAAAAAATAGATTTTTTGAGCTTTCTCCCACGTTATAATGTTGTTCCCTCATCAAAAACATACCTGGAGTCGTGTTTGGTTTCATTCTTGCCTGTTTCAGTAATCCTGTATTCTCTGGCACTGCCTTCCTGGGGCCTCAGAACGCTTTGGTTCCACAAACCTCCACCTACTCCAGGAGACATTCTGCTTTTATTCATTTACCTCCACCCCCCCACCCCCTCACACACACACAAAACAACAGTTCGGTTAGTTTAGCTAGTTTTCATTTTGTCGTAAAATGGCGTCATACAAAAAGTTTAAGGACATAAAAAGAAGTTCTTTTTCTCTGTTTCTGTTCAAAAGACCACGACAGAACTGCACTCTGCTGCCCTCTGGTGGTCTCTTCACCTGTTTCTTTATGACACCAGGAGAGCAATTATTAAAAACATTCTCTTTTAGTCAGATAATGTTTTTGAAGGTTGTAAAACATGCAATGTCGTTCTAGAGGGGACCAAAATAGCCCCTTTAATGTCAAAATAGTAAATTGTGTTGGACGTACCCGGGCATTGGTCCATTCTTGGCCAGGTTGTACACTTGTCTTGGGTTCAGCAGATACTGAAATTTCCTGTAAATCCTTTTAAATAAAAAGAAACATTATTTGAATCCAGTACCAAAAGAAATATATTCAAAACACAGTATTTTATAATAAACTTATAATCAGGTATTACTCTTAAATACAAAAATTATGAATTCTACTCATCCTCCGAGGCCAGAGCAGACCACCAAGTGTATGACAGTCCAGCGGAGTGGACAGCAGCTAAAGTCCCCCTCAGGAGAAACCATTAGAAAGACTAATATATTTTAATTTCAATTCCATTATATCAACTGGCTGAAGTCGTATTTTGATCTCATAATTTAAACAGATGAGGGCGGGAGTAATGGGGAGTGAATGAATATGTTTCAGTAATAAGCCAATTAGCCCTGGGTTAAGGCAGGGGCCCGGGCAGCTGATGACAGAGCAGTAGGGAGGGTAAATGTTAGTGTGTATCTGACTCCAGAACCAGGGGCCATGCTGCTCTGGGGCCTCTGTTAAGACAGTGTGTGTGTGTGTGTGTATGTGTGTGCGTGCGTATACTCACCGTTCTCCCTGCTTCCCCCCGCTCTTCGGGTTGACGAACACTAGCAGAGGATGAGTGCCCTCTATTGTTGTGATCTGAATGAGAGATGTCAAAAACAAAGCGTTGGTGTTTGGAGGCTGCAGGAAGCTTCACAGGAATTCACTTTCAAGCCCTATTCCTCAGACGTCCCTCGGATTTTTAGCCCATCTCTGAAAAATCTCAGTCACTCCTAAACCTAAAGAGGATACTAACATGTGTTTAACTTTGTGATATTACTATGGGAAAATTAAGTACTAAAAACACCACTACAGAAAGGGCTGTAGTAAAATTTCAGCAGCAGCAGTGTGCATTACTCTCCCAGTGACATCAGTAAAGACATTAGCGACTGCGTTTACATGCACTAGAATACTCCAATCTTAATCTTAATATGAGTATATTCCGAATAAGATACTGTCATGTAAACACCGTTTTAGAATTACCTTAATCAGATTAAGGTCGTATTCAGAATTATGCTGCATTCCAGTTCTCCTCAAAAGTTGGAATTTCCGAGTTCCAAGTTGTAAATTTCAATTGGAACACCCTCCAATCTCGGAATTCCTACTCGGAAACTCAGGTATCCGTCCCCAACCCCAAGTTAGAAAATCTAACATGGCAGCTCCCTGCGTTACTAAAAAGTGAAAAATAACAACAATAATATTAACAGTTCTTATGTTATTTTCCCATGCGTTGTCCACTACTGTCCATGCTCTCTCTGTGAACATGCTGCTGAGGGGGCTGTGAGCCTCTGCAGTTATAAAATGCGCTGCTGTGTGTTTTAGGTCGATGAGGGAAACCAGAGCACTCAGAGAAAACCCACCCAGACACAGAGAGAACATGCAAACAACCCACAGAAAAGTCAGAGTGCTAACCACTCTGCCACTGTGCTGTTTATAAAAGAGCAAACTGCGCATGTTGTGATAGAACTATCCAATCCACTTTATTTGTATAGCACATTTTACAAACAAAACAGTTTCCAAAGTGCTGAACATAGAACAGTAAATAACAATACATTACTCCATTCAGCTCCACCAGTCCCCATTAAATAATAAGAACCAGTAAAACCAAATAAAAGTAACACAATAAATAATAAATAAATGCCAAGAATTAAATAATAAAAACAAAACAATAAAACACAATAAAAGACAACAGAGGACCATACAATTCACGTCGAGTTAAAAGCCAGAGAATAAAAATGAGTCTTAACTACTACTACTTACTACTTTTAGAAGTACGACCCTGGCGCCCCACTGAGGACTAAAGTGTCCTACTAACATCTTCATCGGTCCATATCGAGTTAACACTAACAACAGCTCCAACAACTCCACTCTTTACACCTCATAAATGTAACAACGCTGCCTGGGTGTATTAAGTTCATATGTCACATTTTCCTTGATTTGTTTTTATCATAGTATGTATTTTCATAGCATTTGTTTTTGGCACTGCTGTCATTATTAGTTCCGACTTAACAACTGCAACACAGTAACTCGGAGATAACATCACCGAGTTACGACCTCCGAGGACAACTAGAACGCAGCATAAGCGTTAATCAAAATAAGACACCTGAAGTATTCTGATCTTATTCGCAATATTGCTGCATGTAAACATCTTAATCGCATTATTGCTTGTTTTCACCTTTTTTTTCAGTGGCTTTGTGACTGATAAAAACATTCATAGTGGAAGAGAAAATGTGCAAACTGCCATTATACTTCCACATTGTTTGCATTAGCCAAGGTTTGTTTAAAGACGGAAAAACTCTTGAATTCATTAGCATACACAAGGTACAGGGTTTCCGCCAAAGAAAAATAAAAATGTCCGTATTGGAGATGTTAATAAACATTGCGTGCGTAACGTCCAATCTGAGGGTGTGAAGCCCCCTCGGCATCACCTCGGCATCATTTTGTATTTCCCTACCTGAAAACGGACTTTCTGAGCATATCTGGGCGATATTTTGATGTATAAAACACCATGCTGTTGAGATACCTTAATTAGTTAATAGTTTTTCATAATCCAAGGCCCCATGCATTTGTGACAAAATGATTCATTTACAACTCTCCAGCAAACACACGTAACAATCTGAATCGCAACGGATGCCCAGCTGTTTTTACCACTGCTCAACATCAGAAGGCGAGGGCTTGTTGTGGCCGCCATTGTGATCATGTCACTGCACAGGAAACTCCGTCTAATATTAGGCTCGTTCGAGATGAACTGTGCCTCACCTGGATTGTGTACGAGAGTCCACGGCTGCAACAGGAGGAAGGGAAATACACCTGTAGTGAACTCGGACAGTTTGTGGCTCAGATCACGCACCATCATGCCCAAAATCCACTTTTCGCGTGTTGGATGTGATTTTGCAAATAAATGCATTAAACTGAATTGTAAGAACTTTTCTGTCTATGGCATGACCACTGTCGGTGCGTAAATGAGGCGCTCCTCAGGAGCACACAACATGAGGCACATTCAGCTGTGATTCTTAGCTTTTATGTCTATGTTTACACATTATAAAAGATAAACAGCTTCTTAAAACAGCAGATATTATGCGCAATCTCTTTAATAATACTCCACTTCACAATGAGCAGCAGGGCACAAAGTTTATCCAGGTCAAAACTGTAAAGTCAGTATTTTTCTGTGACTCTCGCACTTGTGACATCAGAGCAAGTTGGTAGCAAATCGAACACAAATCTAACCGGCGTGCACGGCGCACAGACCGACACTAATCGGAACTGCGCAAGTCTGGCTCATCACAAGCCTATAGTAGCCTACAGCGCATAACGTCGCGGAAGTTTACCTCTTTCGGGGGCCGGACTCTGGAATATGACTGGCTACATGTACTTTCACTAAACTTTACACATTCAACTACTTTACAAATGTAATCGTAAAATAACATTTGAATAGCTGGGGGGAAAATGTTTGTTTACCGGTCTAAAAAAGGGGGTCCACACTACTCTAGTTGGCCAACCTGCTTCACATCTAAACGATGGCATTACTAAGGTAAACCGACCACTTTCTCAGATTTTTGTGTGTGTGTGTTTTTAGTGTCTGCAGAGTTTCCACGATGCTCTGGGCACTAGCAGTAGTATTAGCCACAACACAGGAAATAGTCTGGTGATTGGGGGATGCTAATTTCCATTAAATTCGATTTTGTATTTTGGCAATTTTTGACATTGTCCAAAATTTAAAAATTCAATTAATCAAATTGTATTTTGATCTATTGCCCAACCCCAGCTACAGATATAGTACCCCTTTAAGGTGCACTATTTCTAGAAACACTATTTTGTTTTATTAACAATAAGTTAATATAATACAGTGCAACTCAATGCATAACTATCAGTAAATTGTACTTTCAGTTCACCTTTTAAGGACTTAAAAGCATTGGCTCATATTAAAACTGAATGCCACGATCGCCACAAAAAGAATAATCTGAATGAATTTTAAACAGCAAGAAAGGGTTTTATTTAAAAAAAAACTAATACAAATTAAATAACTCCGTTACATTGTGATATTGTGATGTTTTTGCAGAATTATGCAGCTCATGTAAACAGCAGACCTGTCACACCAAACCTTTGAGAGGGTGACTTTAAAAGATTTCAGAACCACATAATCTAGTGTCAAATTCACATCTAACTTACAAAAAAGGCATACTTCTCTATTACAAGTTATGTGCTACTCCAAAATATATTGTAGAAAATGGGTCTTACTTCTCTTCTCTTACATGAATGTAACAAGAGCATTACAACAATATCCTACAACAATTGAAAGACTTTACTTAGGGGCCATTTAGACAACAACACGTTTTGCAAAAACTGCAAAGGTATGATTGTGGTTTGGCCTTTTGTTTACACAAAGACGTTTCCATTTTCCGAAGCCGCAATTTTTTTCAAAATGCTGGCAGAGGTGTTTAGGTCTCACAGCGGGGAGCCGCTTGAAGCCGCTCCACACTCCTGTGAACTGTAAAAACAGCGACTCATTGAAAGCAACGACGTAGCAGCCGCAAACAGTGATTGGCTGTCTGATGGGTGCACAGTTAGCTGACCCATGATTGCAAAATACAAGGCTTTTATGTCTCATACGTTCATATTTAATCCAGTAACCGTCAGTATATCTGTGTCAGTGTTTACTTTATGAGAGAGACTTTATGAGAATGGCTCCAGAAAACCACAAGATCTTAAAGTAGTGGAGAAGTTGTAGACTGGAACTAAATTTCGTCTGCTATTTACTCACTAGTTAGTGTAGAGCATTTGCGGGCCCACAGCATCGTTTTGCTGGACAAATACGAGTACAACAGTTTACTTTATCTTCACACTTCAGTGTTTTCGTGTAAATGTGAATTGTGGGCGCATGACTCTTGCATTTACCTGGCCAGCGTTGTCATGGTTTTATATTGTCATATAGATGACAATATAAAACCAAACAAATGTAATATCTGCCCATAGAATTTAATATATTTAAGACTTTGGGGCTACCATGAATTAGAATCAGGCTTGCCTCTTGTCTTGCGAATAGTCCTTGATTTAGCCATCTCTCTGTTGTCCCAGCCTCATAACTCTTGATTCCCTCTTGAGTGTATCAGTCATCTGTCAGTGCGGCCTAATTTCCACAGAGAGGCGGTGGGTGATGTGTACTCACTCAACTGACTGTTGTCATGTGTACTGAGGAAGCTGTGCTTGGCTCGGACACACTCTTAGTCTAAACTAGTCTGAACGGAGCGGCCTCACTTTGAACCGGCCTTCCTCCAGTCCTGCTCCTGACACAGATGAAGCTCTCAACCCCCCTGTCTGCTGTCCCAGCAGGCCAGGGGTGAATTAATGAACCCCTGTCCAGGCCTGAGTGATCCATTACTTCCTGTAATTATAAATAATAATCTTGATTATTACGCTGGTTAGCCAGTGAGGGGCAGAGATGAATGTGCCGGGGATATGATTCGTCATATTTCTCTCTCGGAGCCACGCGCAGACGAGCAGTCGCCAGCGAAGACGGCGGGTTTCCATCGGCAACGCGCAGGCTGACAGACAGAACAGAGCACTGCCACAATAGAGTCTGCTCATCTGCTTAAAGATCATTACGGGACAGGCCTGCACCGCGCCATCACAATCAAGGCAACCAACACACTTTCTCTTTTATTCCCTCTTCTTCCCAAAATGTTTTGCTTTTACAACCAAATCTGTTACATATAGTATAGAATCTAGGCCAACAAAATTCACCAACAACAAAAGTATAGCTACCTGTCCGCTTTTAGGTTACTAACAAACATGGATTTGAACGTCTTCACTCACTAGATACTGTGGCAAGTATTCTTCAAAAACTACTAGCCATTTAAGATTTTCACTAGCCACAATTTAGATGTTGATTTATGTGAAGAATATGAAAAAAACTATTGATTTTTCAATTCTTTTGACAATGGCCACTGGAGAGGTACTTTTAAAATGTATCATCTATCATTGGTTTTTGTGTAGCACCTATCTCACCCTTTTAATATGTTTTCAATTGAGGCTCCATGAAAAGCAATTTTTTTTCTCCAGTGAAGAGATACTATAGGTTCTACACAATACCAATACTTCGATACCATTGTGAAGAACTCTGCCAGGACTGTAGAGGACAGCACTGCACTTCTAAGCACACAAATAAAACTATTTCTAGATACTTAATAAACATCAGAAAACCTGTGGCTGATTTTTTACTTTTAAAAATAGAACTTGGGGTTTCTCATTAAAATCTTGTCAAGTCTATAGCTTAGTGATGTGTGAATCGATACCAAAGTATTGATACTTAAGTAATGATACCAAAGCATTGATACTTTCGATACTGACACATTCAATTCTTGCACAGGTATCAATATGAAAGTGTTCTGCTGCTCCAGTGGCATAAAGTAGCTGTAATATGTAACGTGTGTATAGCCCTTTATAATTCACAAAAACTCAATTAATACAGACAAGTATGAAAAAAAATGTTTTCCTTAAAAATACACTGATATATCGTAGGTTATTTGTGCAATATATCGATAATCACACTATCGCCATATTGTGATATTATTGGTATCGCGAGCCATGTGTCACGTAGTGGCCAGTGAGACTGAATGTGTTACCAGCCAAAATGTAAATCTACCCGCATTTGGCAGGTGTTAAGATCAAACTGAAATTTACAATTACATTAAACTTTGAGCTGAGTTTAACAAACTAGGAATTATCTCAGTCTCATTAAAAATCACGTCTTGCATCATACATTTTTATCTGCGTTTTACTTTACCTTGCATCCATTTTCCAATTTATGTTTTTCTTTGTAGCATGGTTTATCTTTGTAAAAAGACACATCTAGTGCTAAAATGGAGACTTTCTCTAACTTCCCCTGTCTAACATCAATCAACAGCCAGTCGGAGTGTCCTTTATTGCCATATGCCAGCAGACTACAGTCCTTCATAACAGCTAGCCGTCATTTTTCACAGATGATTCCCATTACAATATATTGGCAGATACAGTATGTATACAGGTTTCTAAAGAAAAAAAATATTGTGTACTTCACCTTTAACTTTTATGCACTGGATATTTAAATACCTGTGTTGGAGCTTTAAAACAAACTTGTCTGTCCAATGAAAAGGTCCTGGTTAAGACCTGGGTCATTCCACATTCAGCCCTACCTATTTAGTCCTGGGATAGACCTGGTTTTATTATAGTGTAGCTCTGTTGTAGTGCTACATTTAGCCCTTTTTTCGTTCTGGGCTAATCAGAAATTCAGTCTTAGATTAGTTTTACATCTTTTTTGAGTTTAGAGAACCACATTTCATGCAGCAAAAAATGCACCCATCCTTTATGTCCTCACAAACATTAAACCACATCAGTGAGACTGTGCAGTGACACAAAGACAGTGAAGTAACAGTTTATCTGGACTTTCACAGTCTAAATGATTTAAATTAGGGATGCACCGATACCACTTTTTTTCACTTTTTCACTTTTTCTTTATCTCTGTACACTTCACTCTGAAATTCTTCTACACCTCTCACCGCTCAGCTGAGAGGTGAATATCACCTGACAGTGTTATAAAGTGGTATCGGTTGTTGGTTTCAGCCCAGTTTTATGAATACGGGTACTTGTACATGGTATCAGTACCGATACCCGATACTGGTATCGGTATTTAAAAAGGCTAATGTGCCAGTCTATAGGCTCACCTGAAGGCCTTGTCCATCCACTGTGACTGAGTTGGCCCTCTGCATCTTCCCTCTGCTCGACTGACTCGACCGAGAGTCTTTCCTCAGAGTGGACTGCCTTTCCTGAAATATGAAAAAATAAATATATTTTACTAGGAGAATTGAATTTTATTTTATTTTCAAATTCATTTATGCCCAGTTTAGTCAGAAATTTATTTTAGATTTAATCCTGCACCCAGTTTAGAAGTTTAATCCTTACTTACGGAGTCTTGCCCTTAGTTCTGATTTAGTCATACTTTTATTCTGGTTTAGGCTCAGTTTAGTCCTTGTTTTGTCTTTACTTGTAAATGCATTTTTTGGCTAATCACTAATTTATCTCTTGGTTTAGGCCTGGTTTAGTTCTGATTAAGGCCCACTATATTTCTTTAAAAAACACGCAATATTTTGAGATGGCGTGAAAAATTTGAGAACCACTGAACTAAGGGGTCATTTTTATGACAATGCTGGTCATGAAATCACAAGTCACTCATTTGAGTCTATACGGATATGCTCAAGATGGCAAGAAAACTCTAAGTGTGAAATGTGTGGTAAGCCTGTGATCACAATTTTCATGAGCTGCTCTCTGCTGCTTTCTTCGCCTGTTTCATTATGGCAGTTGTAAAGTAATTAGTGGAAACGCTTTCTTTTAGTTGCATAATGTTTTAAAGGTTGTATGTAAAACATGCAATGCTGTTCTAGAGTTGACGAGATTTGTTCAAAACAATACAAAAAGCATAATCTAACTCATTTACACTTTAAAAACAATTCTTACCTTGAAAATTTGTATGCAAGTATGTTTTAGAAAATGCTGCCTTGCAAAAAATCGTACTTGGATTAACTGTACTTTGAAGGTATCACACCTCATCTATGAAAGAAATAAAAGGAAAAAGTTCTCATTGTGACTCGCGTTGACAAAATGCCAATAACTGCGGTTTTGTCAAAACATTTTGTCATGTAATTGACCTCTAAACTGTTGTAGAATCAGACCTTTTTCACTTTGTTTGTCCATACATGAGAACATCATGTCCCAGCAGGGACCGTAGCTGTTTACATGCTCTAAAAAGAAGCACACAGCTGCGTCATTGTAATGTGAACGTTCAACACTGTGTCAAGAAATAATCCTCTTCAGACCGAAATGACTGTGATACCTAAATATTGACAAAATAGTTCTTCTAGCCCAGAGATGTCCAAACGTTTTTTCACTGAGGGCTGCATGCTTAAATATATATGGTTGGAGGGCGACTCACTTCAAACCACAGGCCGATTCAGCTGATCTCTTTTCTGATCTCTAACTTTTGCACACTTAACCATTCACCTGGGTTCTATGGCAAGTTTTATTCCGGATGCAACCCTTTATTCATTCACACTTAAGACTGGAATATAGTATGGCTGAAATGTTTTTGGACCCACCAACCACTTGGTTCCATTTTGCAGGGATCCAAAATAATTTAGACAATCGTTTTGACAAAGAAGAGGGCGACAATACAAATGGCCATAAAATAGACCCAATTATGAAGAGATATAGATCCTGTAAATTGTTTCAAACTTTGAATCAGGCAAAGAGAATTTGGGATCCATACTGTAAAAAGAAAGGTTTACTTGGAAGTCATTTAAATGTACGGAGCCTAGCCTCCAAAAGAGAGCAAATAGAGTACTTAATGGTTAATTCCAATATTGATTTTATGGGTTTGTCAGAAACTTGGTTATCCCCCTCATCACCCGAGGCTATAGTTACCATGCCTGGTTACAATGTCTATAGAAAGGACAGATTAGAGGGAAAGGCTGGTGGGGTTCTTTTATACATCAAAAGTCATCTACAATGTAGTGAATCTGAAATACCCAAAGAGCTCCAACTGGAAGGGATAGGGTTGAACATCACACTATCAGCAAATATGATCATTACTGTTATTTGTATATATCAAAAACCAAGCGCAAAAAAAAATGTTTATACTTCATTTAAAGAGCTTCTTAGTTTGTGTAATCACAAAAAAGAGACCATTTTAATTGGTGACTTTAACATAAATTGGGACAAAAAAGAGGACAGGAAGCTAAGCATAACAGATCATTTCAGCTTTACACAACTGATAGATACGCCAACTCAGGTGACCAACCGCTCTGAAGCAAAAATCGATTTATTATTCACAAACAGACCCAAACGAGTCACCCAGACATATAATTTTCTTACCAGACTATCAGACCATAATGCAAATTTCTTGACTAGAAAATGATCTAAAAACCGTTTCCTAAATAAAGATCAAACTATGTCACACCATATGAAAAAGATTATTCCAAAGAATCAACAAGGTAATCTAAAAACGACACTTAATCAACTTGATTGGAACACCATCATCTCCTCAGATGACTTAAACTTCTGCAGTAACTACTTTTCAATAACAGTTCAACTATAAATAGTTTCTCCACTAGGGGGAGACAAAGAAAAAGAAAAAAACAATCTCACATGGTTGGATACAGAATGCATAAAACTAATGAAAATAAGGCACAATCTTCTATAAACAGCACTGAAATTGGGTCTGATTGTAGACAAACAGAAAATTGCCACAGCTAGGAATAAAGTAACACAAATACTACGTAATGCTAAAGCAAATTCATTTATGAATATTATTGAAAGCGTAAAAGGGAATAGAAAAAAATATGGAACAGTAGTAATAAACTTACCGGTAAACAGAAAAAAGACAGTGGTGAGCTAGAAATACAGATTAACAATAAGTTTGTGAAAGACCCTGTCACTATTGCCTCTGAGTTAAATAGTTTCTTCATAAACTCTGTACAGGATATATCTAAACAGTTTTAGCGGTCAGAACATGAGTCTTGCCCAATTAATTCTGCACTACCAATTTTTAATATAGATGAAATAACTATGAGAGAAGTAAACAACATAATAGACTCACTAAACACTTCCAAAGCAAAAGATGACTTTGATCTTGATGCCATCTTCATAGAAGAACATAAAGATTCACTGATAGCAACAATTACACACATGGTAAACCTATCAGACATTCTGTGGTCCCAAATGCATCAAAAGTGGGTGCTGTTAGTCCTATCTTTAAAGCAGGAGATAAAAAAGACAAAAAAAACTATAGACCAATCAATATCCTACCACTCGTCTCAATTATAATAGAAATGGGTTGTTAAACTCTTAACTGTACACCTGAACACCTGCCACACCCCTTTGCATCCCATGCAGTTCGGATTCCATGCCCATCATTTGACAGAGTCGGCGATCAGTGTTTTTATAGAAAAAACAAAATCTTTCTTAGATAAGAGCAGTTGTGTCGGAGCAGTATTCATAGATCTAAAAAAGGCATTTGACACTGTTGATCACAAGAATCTGTTAGCTAAACTTACACACTTTAATTTTTCAGATCAAGTGCTTAAATGGATAAAATCATACCTTGACAATAGAAGACAGTGTGTAGTGGTCAACAGTGTCAAATCGCCATACCTGGAGTGCCCTGTAGGGGTCCCACAAGAGTCTATACTAGGACCAGTTCTGTTCTCCCCTTCCATTCATAATCTTCCTGATGTATGCAGAAACATTCATATACTAATGTACGCCGATGATGCTGTGATATACACACCTGCAAAAAATATGCAAGAAGCCAGTCACATTCTTACATCTGCAATGACTCAAGTCCAAGATTGGCTCACAAAATCATGTCTACTCTTAAATACAAAAAAAAATGTATGTATGATGTTCTCAAAACAAATCCATAAGCAAAATTCAAGCTCAAATGTATTTCTGAGGGGAGAGGAGCTCGTGTTGGTACAGGAGCTCGAGTTGGTACAAGAGTTCAAGCACCTTGAGATTGTCCTCGACTCCTCTCTCACCTTCAAAAAGCACGTTAAAAAAATTTCTAAAACAATCAAATTTAATCTCCACAACTTCAGACATATCAGACCATCATTGACAATAAAGGCAGCAAGAATGTTTCTGCATGCTTTGATCTTTTCACATATCGAATATTGCTTCACTAATTGGACCCTCACCAACGACATCACACTCAAACAGTTAGAATCACTGTATAAAAGAGGGCTTAAAATCTTTGCTAAAAACAATTTCATATCACCACTGCCAAATTCTTGAAACTTATAATTTATTGAGTTTTGAAAATTTTAAACACTTTAAATATACCTGTACAATATACAAAACCCTTCACGGACTCACACCACCATAATTAAACAAAAACCTACTACTGGCAGAACCACTAGAGCGACTACTAGAGGTGATTGTGAGGTTCCTTATAGATATACCACCTTTGCACAGTCAGTCCTTTCAGTCATAGGCTGTAAAATTTGGAATAACATCCCTCACACAATAAGAGAATCTCCTACGTATAACACCGTAAAACTCACCTTAAAAACTGGCTTAAATCCAATCAACACTGCATGCATTAGAGCTGTTCGGACCTCATGGTGCATGACACATATATGTATGTGGCATGATCATCTGAATAGACTCATATTTTTCCTGTTGTTGTTGAGCGTTGCATGCATACATCTACGCATGTAGGCATGCAGCGCATATATTTACTCTGCAATCTTTGCTGTTATCGTTTCTTACTGTCACTATTTTCATGTAAATATGTATATATGTATGAATGTTTGAGGATCTGGGGGCACTCTGATTTTTTTTTATTTTTTAGGTTGCCTTTTTACAGCTGGCAGGGGGACTATTAATGAAAATTAGCCTAATTTGGCTAACTCGGGTGTATTTACATTGTTTGTTGATTAATGCACACTGTCCCTTTTTAAATAAATAAATAAAATAGTGGCACAGTGAGCTTAGCATTCGCTCAGCAATCAGAAGGTAGAATCTTGCCCGAACGCATACAGTTGTTGTGTCCCTGGGCTAGACACTTCACCCACATTGCCTACTCCAGTAACTGTATGTGGCTGGTTGAGACAGGAAGGGCATCTGGCATAAAAATCAGCCAAATCATGTGTGGGGATACTTCACAACTAAGACAGGTTGTTACCTCCTGACAAATGTAACAAATGTCTTCTAATGTAGTAGCTATTTAATTTGCAAAGTATTGTTTGCAGGGCCATCATTACATCAGCAGTTGTAATACGTAAACCTACAGCTAAAACACACTGACTAATTGTTCTGCGAGCACAGGTTCTGTCTCCTTCACTCTGTTGGAAGGTTTTTTTTTTTAGCTCAGCTCAGTTACTGTTCTTGTTATTTGAGGTCCCAGTGGGTGAGCGCGGGCCGATGATTGCCTCTTCAGATATCGCTGTGTCAAACCAGGTCATGAGCGTATGACCGCCGCTCGGCTCTTACCAGAACCACAGGGCAGATGGAGCTGGGGGGCAGGATGTGGTCCTTCAGGGGGCCGCAGTCGCACTCGGGCCTCACATGGGACGCACACTTGTTATGGAGCTAGGAGGAGGAGGTGGCACATGTCATTAACAGCCCAAACCTTTGTCACTAGCATTTAGCTACAATTCCCTGTTACTTGATTTGCATCTATTGTGTCTGCTTTATTTTCGAGAACAAATAAGTGTTTTCTGAGTGTAAATTGGCGGGATACCTTGTGAGGTAGGGAGAGGTGCCAAAGCAAAACCCTAAACAAGCAGAAGCAGTGGGAATATAATGAGAGGTGGCTGGCTCTCCTCGGGAGGCGCTTACCGTGATTTGACACCACACGCAGTGCAGCCCAGTCAGGCCCTGGTAACACTTAATGGTTTTGTGACACTTGTCGCACTTGGTGGGGCAGTTCCCTTCCACCCAGAAATGATGCATAACCTGCAGAGCGAGGGAGACGGCAAAACAGTGAGGGGAAAACAGGTGAGAAAAGAAACATGTTGGAGAAAAACAAGATGTGTACAGCTCCACAACAACAAAAAGGCGACAGGCCAATCAGAGCACTGTTGCGCCAGGCTGGTTTCGCTTTTTACACAGGTTTTTTTGTTCATATGTGAATTCCCATTAGATTGGTTGCAGAGTACTGGTTACTATCGCAGCAGCTATGGGCCTGAGGCAGTGTACACTGTGGCCAGTTAGTCACAGGGCTAACTAGGTTGTTTTGGTTGTACTGCACAGCCACTGAGGCATCTGTCCCTCCGTCCTACTTAAGATAAAGTCCAACTTTGTCATTGGTGCTCAGAAGATCTTATAAAAAGAGTGATTCAAGATAAGACCAACAAGGTAAAGTTAGTCCACAGAAAAGAAAAGGTCCGGAGTGCTCAGGAAGTTTTTGTCAATTAGTTATTCTGTATTAAAGGTGCTCTTTGGTACTTGGAAACAAAGAACTTGCAAAAAATAAAGAAAAAAACAAGGCATTCCTCATTTACCTGAAGTTAAAAAAGCTTTTATTTCATGTGGCTTTATGTTTTTAAAATCTTTAAAAACAGAGTGCTGGGTTTGATTTAGACACACGCGTAGCGGCCAACAAACAGGCTTCTTCAGGGTGAGGTTAGTATTAAGATTAGTATTCCTTGTGTAAAATGTAGAATAAATATTTGGCATCCAATCTTGATAGGTTTGAATATATGGTTTATATGATTTCGTGTAAAAACAGCACTAGCAACGGTTTTATAGGGCCTAAACTGTAGCAACGTGTATCTCAGTAATTTGGTAAGTTAAGACCAACGTTTTTGTACTTTTTGAAGTGCTCACCCTAGGGCTGACATACATTGACATAACTGTTTTTTTTTTTACTTGTTTTGAGCTATTAAATATAGTTTAGGTCCTTTCAACTTTTTTGCATTGTTCAATACATTGTACGGTGGGTTGCTTGTTGGCAAAAATGCTTGAACTTTCCGGGACTACTACTATTAGCATCGTCTACGTAGAGCCATGAGACCAGTCGTTTTCAGCTTTTTTGAGCCTTTAACCATTGTTACAATGATGTTACCTACCTCAAAAACAGACCTGGAGTAGTATTTTGTCTCATTCACACATTTAGGTAATCCTGTTTACTGAGGCCGTCCCTTTTTCAAGAGCTAAAAACGCTTGGTCTCACAGCTCTACGTAAACACATGAAACCAGGAAGTGCTCCTGCGCGTTCTGGTATTCTCATTCTGATCATATTTTAACACTTGAACTGCCATCACTACAAAGCAGGCAGCTCATTTATCTATCTGTGAGCATCATGTTGCTAAATAGCCATTTTATGCTTTATCCATTCCCCATTGTTACCAGCAGGGGGGCGACAGACACCTAATCTAAGCATTTTCTGAAAATTCTAATTAACAGTCCATCAAAAAAGATGTTTTCCATACATATAAAACATTTTAAGTTATAAAATGTGAATTAATGCAAAGGTGTCCAAAATTATTTTTTAAAAGCCTGAGAGAAAAGCATAATATAGGACCTTTAAGAATTAAGTCAATTTATAGTGAAAGTATATACAATATATGCAGAGGTTATAAGTATTTATATCTGTGAAATTGTTGCTTTTTTCTTCTGTGAAGAGAAATAGCTCCACCTCCTTTATTCCAGACTAAACGCTATTGGCTGTTCATTGCAAAGATCTGTGAAGAAAAGCTGAAAACCAGCACCAAGCAGAAAGTTAGCCCAGTGCAACCTGGTATGGATTTTTATCAACTCTTTCATCAACCCTTTAAACCCGGCTTATCCTCCTCATTAGCTATGCTTAGAACCAGACTGAGTTGCTTTAATTCCATTAGAGTAAGAGGGGCCCTCGTGGTAATCCCCGTGGACCATTGCTGATCCAATCGTGCCAACTGCTAAACACTCCAATTGGACGCACCTCTGTGTTCTTCTTGGACTTGACATAGGTTTTGATGCAAGACAGAGGAGCGCGGGACACACAGCGCTCATGGACGGTGTACTTGCAGACTGGAAGAAAGGAAGGATCCATTTGATTATTACTGGACCTGATAGAAAAAAAACAATGCACATCATAGAGATAAACTGACATACAATTAAACATTTTTAGAGAATTTTTTCTGAGTGCCCTGTTTGACACATATACAATACATAAAAATTGTAATAATGCAATATTAAAAGTCTCACAATATTGTCATGGAATTTTACAATATCAAATGGTACTTGATCTTTTGCTCCATTTCAGTGCGGCCAACCTGACAAAAATATTGTTATTAAACACAAATTTTGTCTTAATCTGAAAAATGACAATATTTATGACACTAAAGGCTCATCAGGGCATTTTTAGATTATTGTGTTATTTTGAGCATTTCTGCAATACCATTTTTATGTATTATTAAACTTTTCTTTTGCTTATAACCCCATGGTGGGGCAATGGGTTAAACAACTGAATTTGACAGTTACAAAGTTAATCAAAAAGAAAACACTTCAACAAAATTACTAAAGTAATCATAAAATAAATAAGTAATATCAATAAAATAAAACCATTACACTAATTTTTAACAATACAAAGTCTTAAATATTTACTTACATTACATGGTCAGCATGCTTGTTAATAGCCAATATATTATTAAAATAAAAAGGGTCAAGCTACAAATTATGGTCAGATATTATAATGAATATGATTACATTCATCACAGCCAATATAGTTATAATAATTACTACAATAATAACAATTATTACCACTAGCATTAGCATCCTCTTCCATTATGTTTGAAATGGGTCCAACTGATTAATCTGATGACGTTTGAGGTTTAACACTTTAAAGTCGTTTTCACACCTCATAGTCCTGTAGACTGGGTTCGACTGGGGAGTAAAGTTGCAACATTGCTGCAGTTTTCAGCTGGTGCGGTTCGCTTTCATACTGCACTTTGACAAATGAACCAAACCTTTTGAATAAGGTGTTTCCCTCGCCTGTGGGGGCACTGCATTGAAAATTACTGAAGGAGAAGACAGGTGAGACAGAGAACAGGAAACCCCGCTCATCTATTGGTCAGTGAGGAATAGCTACCTTTTCTGTCACATGATGTAAACAAAAAAGCGGTATCAGATTCAAGCAGAGTTGGGATTTCTGTTTGGACTTTTACAAATGTGTCAGATATATACGTATCAACAATGGTTTCGGCATGAGCAGCAAATGATACAGCAGACCACGGAGAATGTTATTTTTACGCCTGGGCGAGGCGACGAATGCAGGGCAGAGAGACAGATACCACGTTATAGACTATAGACGCTGAGTAAGCTAGGGCATGGCCAAATTTATTTAGCCTATTACTGGTAGAATAAATTAATCACAAGATCAGCTTAAGGCATCACTGCTCTACTGTACAGAGGAATCCCATTTCATTTCCTGCTAATTTGCTTGAAAACTTTGTTGATTTTGGGCTTGTATCTTCTCCTCACTCCACGTCTGACCACGAGCCATTTCTCCCGTTATCCATGTACACGTGCGTTTATTTTGTTTATGTTGACCCCCAAAGCCCCGCAGCGTGGTCCACTTCCTGATTTTGGATCACTGTTTGGTCCTGTTTGCATTCACACATGCTATCGAACCACACTAGAGTTCACGTCAACAGAGCCGAGACCCACCTTTTCAGGCGGACCAGAGTTAGTTTTTTTGGTCTGGATCAGAGTTCGATTGTGTATTCACACCTCCCCAAACGAACCAGACTTTCCAAGCAAACAAACTACAGTTTGATTGAAGTGGCCCAAACAGGGCTGGTGTGAATGCATCTTAAAAGTAAAAAAACAAAAAACAAAAACATCCCCACAGATTGGCAAAAACTTATTCTAGATGTAAGGTGTCTTGCAAGATTTGCTTAAAATGTTGGTGGATTATCATGGTTCCAGCTTAGCAAGATGCATTTTGTGGCCCTGATTAGGTTTTGATTTTGACACTGTTTTACTGGTAAATACAGGAACTTATACATATACACTTTAAAAGTATTTGCTCCGATGAGCTAATACTTTTGGCAATATAGTGCATCTGCTATTGAAATTAATATGCCAAAACAGTTAATCAAAATAACTTCAATCCTTTTGTTATCACAATATTCAACATAATTATATGTTTTTCTTATAATACTCTGAATACTCTGAATGTTGTTTATGCTGTCCATAATGTTTCCATTTAATAAATCAAATTCAGAATATTTAAAAGATAAATAAAAGTTCAATTTCAAAAGCCAAAAATTTGAATAAGATGAAGAGACAACACTTGGATGAATCTAAATTAAGCATATGTAACAGGTTTTGTGCAGTGTTGTTGATGATGATGTTGTTGGTAAGGCTGAGCCCAACCTCCCTATACTGCATTCTGGCTCATTCAAAACCTTATGTTGTTTAAAGCTTTACACTGCAGATTTCAAAAAAATAATGTGGATGAGAGTGGAGTGACTCACAAGAGCAGCAGAGGCCCTGCTTGCCCAGACCGATCAGCATGTTTAGACACAAGTTACAGTACGCTGGTTTGTTAAAGTGTTTCAGTCTCCACACGTGCTGGCCGTCATCTTTCACATTCTGCAGGAAAAAAAAACAAGGAGTTATTTAGTATTTCACAAATGGCAGTTTTAGGTGAGTGGTACAAATGCTGTTATGGTAATTCTTAGTAAATTTGAATTAAGAGGTTTGGCTCTGTCAAGGCAAAGTTGGCTTAAAAAGTTGGATTAAAAACAGGCAGTTGATCAATGAAGCTCATGAGCACAAATCAGGGTTTCTGCAGGCTTCAATAGGTTTAATTTATGATATTTTTAAGACCATTGTTCAAGAAAAATTATACCTATTTCGTAAGCAAGCAGAGTACAAAAAGCTGAGACCAGTTGTGGGTGCCACAAAGCATTTTGGCCTTAGTAAGAAAAGGCCTAAGGACTTGCGTTTAAATGTATCTAAGACCAAACAGTCCTCATCTCGGGAAATTTAGGACTTTTGAAGGCCTTAAATTCACACTTTACAATTTCAGACTTTTTTAGACTTTTTAAGGCCCTGCAGCAACCCTGACAAATGTGCAGTACCTTAATAGTAACAGTAATTTAAAATCATATGCATCTGCTGATGAATAAAAAAGAAATACTGTTGATACGTCTATTTTGTTGCAAAGTCCACAATGGATTTTTTTTTTTTTTTTTTTAGACAAGTGTAAACAGTTCTGGTGGTGCATTTAGAAAAAAATAAATAAATAAAATAAAAATCTGGGGACAGCCTTACAGATGTCCTTCACTAGCAACGTTCATTCATAAAAAATGACCCACAGAGAGACTACTAAAGCTGGTCGAGTAGTTCCACCTAGTGGTAAAACACAGGCACAGCGGACAGCGACACTGCAGCCTGGATTTATGTAGCTGTCCAACTTGGGTGCATGATCCTTCTGGGACTAGAAAAAACGAGGATCAGGTACAGATTATCATTGATGATGTAAGTATTGAACGCGTTTCTGAAGTTAAATTCTTATTATTGGATGATAAATTCAGTTGGAAGCCTCATATTGATTACATTATGAAAAAAGTTTGCAAAAGCATTGGTATCCTTTATAATCTTGAATATGTTTTAGATGAGGCCTCTTTACGTCTTTCATACTATGTAACATACTTGTTCCATACTTTACATATTGTACTGAGGTGTGGGGTAACGCATGCAGTAGCAATACTAACTGTCTGTGGCTGCTTCAAAAGAAAGCTGTAAGAATGATAAATCCCAAAGGTCCAAAAGAACATACAAATGGTCTCTTTATTATGTCGCATCTTTTGAAATTCAAAGATCTTGTCTGTTTAAAGATTTAGTTAATTATGTGGAAGATTAGGAAAACGTTAATACCAGAGCATATTTATAATATATTTACTTTAATTACAGACAGTGAGAGCAGAAGGAAAGGAAACTTTCGTGTGCCGTTTATAACAAATTCGTTAAAACAAAGGAGCTTTTCTATTATTGGTGTTAGGTTGTTGAATTCACTAGATAATGTAATAAAATCCTGTTATACTATTATTCAAATTAAGAAATTATTAGAGAAGGCTTTAGAAAGTTATTGAAATCAGTAAACAAATCATAAATGAGGATGATATGATTATGAAAGTAAACGGCTATGGTTAGTTCACAGTTTATAGGATTTTGAGACTGTTATTTCATTTGTGCCTAGATTTGCAAATTGTGAGGGAAGGGGTGGCTGGCCATCTATTTAGTCTGTCTGTTAGTCTTTTTTTTTTTTTTTTTTGGTGAAAGGGGCATGCAATATAAGACATTATCTTCCTATTCGCCCATGATGTGATTTTGTATGTTAAATGCAGTGTAAAAATAAATGGAATGGATATGGATGAATAAAAAAGTGAAATGAAATGAATGAATAAGTAATAAAAACTATTTGTGATAAAAGCATGAATTAAAATCTCAGAATGTTGCCAAGGTAAAAAAAAAAAAAAGGTTTAGTTTTAGCCATTTGTTTGAGTTGAAACAACAAACAAACAAACAAACAAACTGGATTTAGCCACTGTGTTAATCTGGGCCTCAAGTTTCAGATCTCTGTCCAGTCTCTCGTTACTGTAGGTTTTAAATACTGTCCTAAGCCAGGGACTCAGGGCCACATGAACTGTGCTGGCATCATCAGGCCCAAACAACAAGACCTGTCTTTAATGTTAAAAAGGCAAGAGTGACATCCATGCTTGGATTTCCTCAATGCACCTTAAGAGTTGTTTCGCACAAATTACTAGGTATGTTTTGAGGTGCAAACAGCATTAAAACATAGTTAACCCTCAGGCTCTCCTTTAAAAAAAAAAAAAAAAAATCAAAATCTCTTTCTCTTAAAACCCTTTTAGGTCATTGCGTCGCATTTAAAATTATAAAACATAAAGAAAAAACTTTTTTTGTTTTTTTGATCATTAACCCCCGTCATCATGATACATACAGAAAAAGTGAATTCATTTTCATATTTTACCCTCTAAATGCCAGTTTGTTCACATAATTACACACATTTGTAAATAAAACTATTATTTACTATTGAAAGATGCAAAGTGTTTTTTTTTGTTTTGTTTGTTTGAGCAGGGATTACCAGTCCTGGATAGGTCAGTGATTACCCCTAACACTGATTTTTATACATTTTTACTTTTTATGCCATTACAAAAAAAAAAAAAAAGGGCAGAAAAAAAAAAAATATTGTTAATAAAAATTAACATGATTTAACATTTCTGTAAAGGGAAAATAAGAGATGGGACCAAAAAGGGCTTTAAGAGAAAGAGTTTTTTGTTTTGTTTTTGTTTGTTTTTTACAGTTGTGACGCTGAAATTTTAAAAATAATTTATTAATGAACATCTTTGTCAAAAATCGTCAAATACTTTGATTTGAAAAATCCTAAAAGGGTGCCAGGGGCCCTGAGAGTTAAAAGCTTAAAAATGTTCATTTAGCAGAGTAGGAGACCTTAAAGACCCTGCGGATACGCTGTTTATATATTCTGAAAACCAAGGTTTTTGCAACGGCCATAATGTACATCAAGCTGTCTCATCATAATAAATCATTTCATTTTGCTTTTACCAAAGACAGCCACCCTAAATGAGAAACAGCTACAAAAATGGAGGGTTTTTCAAGCTTCCACAAACACCACCTAACTCATTATGCAAATAAAACCTTGTATTTCATATGTTTTGTTTGCTTTTACTGAGATACTTTTTTGAATCAAGCCCCATTCTCTGTTAGTAAAAGCTGATTTATTTGTAAAAATCAATGTTAGCCTTTTCAGGTTGCATTGAATGGAAAACCTTTAGAATCTAATGGTATAATTTGATATGACACAAAGACCCAGCTATTTCACCGTGAGTCAGAGCCATTAGAGACCATCTTGAAAGAGTATTCCTGCGGCCTGACAGCTTTTAGCAGAATCATCTCTGAGACGTGAGTAAAAGCAGCCGAGAAAAGGCTGATAAAGTCAATTTACACGTTTTACAGGTGAGAGCACCAACTGTACATTCATATATGCACACTCAACCCAACTACAGACTAATTCATGTTAGTGATGAAAGCTATTAAACAGATTGTCATAGTAAGTTCACATATAGAGCTTAGTCTCACAGTGCAATAGTAATAATAAACCAAACTGAAAACCAAACTCCGGTCATGGTAGGAGCTCTTGGAACTATGAAGACTGGGTTCCAGAACTAGAATCAGGAGCTCCCAGGAAACATTCACTCCAAACAGAAGTGCAGGACGTAAGCAGCATGCCACTGACCCATATCATATCAGCGTATAGGCACTTATGAGGAATTGTTGCTCATTTGGCCATAAAACACGAGAATATGCCGTATTGTGAGCAAATCTGTACTTATTTCTGAACGGGAACAGCAACAATAATCCAGTTGTCAAAAAGTTGTTCTGTTGTGTTTGTTACGTCGGACGTCATTCGGACTCTACTGCTGTTAAAATGGTAACAAAGAGAAAACTCACACAGAGAATTACACAGAACCATTTCTAAACACTATAAGGGCCCGAGGCAAGAGGGACAACTGATGCCCTTTATAGGATCCCATTTTTTTGTAAATCCTTGATATTGAGAAGCATTTGATAAAATTTTACTAAGCATTTATATAATATTTTGCCTTGTATCCTGAATTGTGACCTTTTATGCATAACAGACAGGTGAACATGTGGGACAATATAAGTCAATGGGGGTCTGGGAGTCCTCCCCCAGGAAAATCTAAATGAAACGTACATGATTTTCTGCTTTCTGGTGTGTTTTTGATGGTAAACAACATTTTAGGCAGGCTCCAATTTATGATTGTATTTCTCTCCAGACAGAGTCCTTTTAAAAGAAATGCGAGGCAGCGTCACTTCAGTGGTTTGTTTTCTGTTGCTGAAACAGCTTGTTCACTATTGTACAGATAAATGACCATCCTTGGGGGCCCCCATTCAATTCTGGCCCCTGGCAATTGCCTACCATACCTACCCTATAGGGACGGCTCTGGGGCTGAACAACAACGCAGACTTCAGTAGAATCATCAAGTGACAAAGGAAAGCATGTTAATCAGGTGAGAGAAGTTATTAAATTCACACTACCGGCGCCATATTGCTTATTTTGATAGGAGATTATCTTCTGCATTTGTAAGACGTGTTGCAAATAAGTGCTAGGGCTGTGATAAAGGCAGGGCAGTGAGTGAGTGAGACCCAGGACGCAGGCAGATCAGCAATATGGCATAGGTACTGAAGAACTTAAATGCATATCAACAGTGACACTTCAACTTTACAAACATGCTCTTTGTCCAACCTTAATCAGGGTAAACCGTAATCATGCAGCAATAGTCTGACATTAAATCACATTATTTTAGTTTGGCCAAAGAGAATTACAACCTACTGCCCCTTTCAGGGTATAGTGAGCTTAGTATAACACGTTTCTGTCCTGACAAATGTAGGGCTGGAGCTGACCGTCTCGAGGCCCAGCAGCACCAGGAGGGGGATGGTGGTCATTCCTCCCTGAATCCACTCCTCTAGAGACACTGTACCGTCCCGGTCGTAGTCGATCTCCTGCATCATCTCCTGGAGGATCTGCACAAGAAACAAACAAGCTGAGATGAGCAGTTTTAGTAGAGACACGTATAAGGTTCAAGAGAGAGAATTTCACCATTTTCACACAGTTTTCACAATTTTATTTATGCGATTAGTGAGAAAAAAAATATGTGTCCCAGGTTTTGGGTCTAAAAATCTGGTCACCCTAGTATAAAGACGTGCATAAGCTTGGACTCAACGAAATGAAAGTGTCCATGATCCAAATATGTGAATGGTCAAAAAATTCAGTCCCTGCTCTAGTTCCCCCGCTTTAAAATAAAGCACAGATGAGATCTCAGAGTCAAATTTTTTCAGAGATGACTTCTATTATGTTGCTGAATAATTTGTTTTTCTTCAAATGTAAGGAAAAAGAGAGTGTCTTACTGGTTTGAGCTCGGTCACGTCCCACTCCAGGTACTCAGCCACGTGCATCATCTGAGAGATAATGTGCTCCAGCTCCTGTGGAGAGAGAGCACACAGACCATCATTAGAAAACCACACAACAGAACCAGTTAGCATCACTGAGTGTGTGGAGTAATGGCAGGGTGGATGTGTCTTTCTCCACACATAAACACACACACACACAAAAAGACACAAAGGCTGATGCTTTAATTACTATGTTTGTGTTTTTGGTCTGTGACATTATCCCGTGGCAGCCTGAATGACTGTGATGAGAGTCTCGGTCATTATGGCGTCCTATTTAAATTTACTCAGTCTCCATTCAGGTCACACACACACAGGAGCCTTTAAATAAGTTACAGCTATAGTGCTCTCCACACTCCTACAGCACCAAAAGGTTACAAATAATAGGATCTATTACAAACCCAACCGCCCACCCAGCTCTCCTCTCGCGCCCTGCACTCCTAAATTTACTATGTGATTCACGCCCATGCAACAGACCTCATTCATTTAAGTAAACAAAGCTGAACCTTTTCGCTAATGTTCTTAAACTGTGGAAAAAAAAAAAAAAAAACGAATCACATTTGATGTGCATGTCCTTGTGCAAACCCACTCTTTGCATACGTGTTCCTCTGAATGTGCAAAAAATATAATTCTAATACAAATATGATATGACGTTTATATGCACTTAGAGAAAACGTGTTACTCATTTTCCTGTATACATAAGAAATTATAGTATTTTTGATTTTTTGAGGAGCAGAGGGTTATTCAACACATACTGCAGCAAACTAAGTGTTCAGGTTGTTAACAGACATGACTTATTTACCACAAGAATATACCAAATAAACAAGTTCTGAATTCTACTGGAGTGAACCATCACTCACACAGCACAGAGGAAAATAACTTTGGGAAATCTTACTGTGAATGTAGAGTAGCAATAGTTTATAAGTGTGGCACCAGTGGAGGGACTAAACTATACAAAGCTTTCTACCATGTTATAATGTTGTTCCGTAAACAAAAACATACCTGGAGTATTGTTTTGTTTCATTAAGGCCTGTTATTCTGTAAGTTTTTGAGGCTTCAGAACGCTCGGTTTCACAAACCCCCATCCATTCCAGGAAGCACTGACCAATCAATAAGCCCACTACATCCAGTCTGCTCTCATTCATTTATCTAAAAAATGGTGTACAGCTTTGTTTCCACGAATTCCTCCGACGTTTTTCATTTTGTAGTTAAATGGTATCATACATAAGTTAAGGAGTTTTTTTTCTTTGATTATTTTCAAAAGGCCACAACCTTTTGCTTGTTTTCTTTTATTCTTCTAAATTTAAAATCATGAACCATAATAAAAAAGTGGCTTTCTTGACAATAAAGACAGGTTATAGACCTTTATATTTTAGGAAAGAGCTGCTTCATTTTATGCTAAATTTGCCCTAACTCTCCAATATTGCTGTACCTTTACTCTACTGTACAGCTTAACCATTAATTGTTAGTGTGTCTTTCAATCGGTCATCAGCCAAAATACTGATAAATCAATTAACCACAAACACTCCTAGTGACTTATCACCCCGAATAACCTCTGGTAGTAAAAAGAAGTCCCAGAGACTGCAATCTGAACGAATTGCCTGGTGAACAGACAGGACATCTGCAATTTACCAAATGATGCTGCCCACTTTACCGGCAGCTCAGTGTTCTTTGCAAACACCATAGTTTATATCAGTTCTGCTTCAGTGAAGGACTGCAAGGCTAAGGCCTTTCTCTGACTAAAGCCCTCTAAAGACACTACTGGCTTGTGATCTACTTCTTTTGATTCCACACATGAATAAAAATGGAAAGATTTGAGTTCAGACATGAGAGAAGAATTGACCTTTTTCACACTTAAACCTTTTCAACCGGAAGTCGTGTCACGATTCTTCGGATAGCAGTTTCAAGTAGTGTAAAATAGCCGAGCCGACTACATTTGATAGGTTATTACATGACTTAAAAGTTATATACATTTCCACAAATGAGCATGTTTTCATTAACAAAATATCACCATTGAGCTCAGTGTGAGTCAAAATTGGTAGTTAGTTTTAAACTACATTAGTATAAACTACAGGTCTGTGCTGTTAGAATTTATTTTATGTTTGTTATATTTTACATGTTTATTTTAACAGACTTGAATACTACATTGTTTATCTGCTGCCATTGGTAGTGAGCTAATGTTAATTGATGATAGCATTCCAGCTTTCTTCTTTACTTTCCTGGATAATCGTGAATACATTTCTCATGAAAGAGTCTGTAGCTTTTATCCAACTTATTTGTGGGTGTCTTTACCTCTGTAACTGTCACTACATCTGCAAAAGTGAACTAAGTAAGCTTGTTGGAAACATTTGCTCCAGTTTGTGCGATAACTGTAAATGGGATAACACAACGGGTAACTACTTTGAGTCTGTTGTATGTGCTTTAGAAATGTGCAGGACCACTTCCTAGAGAAGGCAAGATTTCACATAGACAGACCGATGAGACCAAGTGTTTTTAGCTCTTGAGAAAGGCAGTGCCTCAGCATAGAGGATTAACATGCATGAATGAAACAACATACTACTCTGGAACAGGTTTTTGAGGGTGGAAAATTATAACAGGGTAAAAAGCTCAGCTTAATGTGTCATATAAACTCCTCACCACATTACACAAAGCAAAGAAATTATACTCATTATCCTTCCAGAGAAAGAATGAGCAGAACACACTAGGAATAATGAAGATTACAATACTAATGTAGTATTCTGTATAAAATGTGTAAATGGAAAAGGTAAAACATGATGTGACTGTGTGATATCATGTAGTGACAACTGTGAGGTCTGAAAAGGATTTACCGAGCTGTCCAGTGAGCCGTTCCCGTCGGTGTCATAGAGGCGGAACATGACTGTCAACACAAAACACAAAGAGAATGTCAGAGTTATCGCTGCTGCAGCACTAGAGACACTGCATTGAGTAGAGATAATAATCCAAACCTCTCCTTTTTGTACACAAACCCTGAACGTTAAGAGTTTACCAATTACCACTGTGTAGCTGTCACCATGGAAACGGACATCTTCCTCATCAGGCCAGTGATTAGCCTCCTCCGTCACACTGATGCGTAAACACTCATAGAAAGAACAATAACACAAGCCAGATCTCATGGCTCATCTATATAAAAGGTTTTAGTTGGACCACAAACATTTAAATTTACAAAAATATATATGAAAATAATTCAAATAACGTGTAGTTTAGCTCTTTATATTCATTTGATGTTTGGCTTTCAATATATTTTAAGCATTTATTGTTACTAGTTTGTCCATTTTTTTTTTTACATATCCAACTAGCACAGATATAGAGTATGGCATTTTTGGTAATATTGGCTTAATGGGTTGAGTGTTAGTTCACCAATTAGAAGGTCAGTGGTTCAAATCTCACTCAAACCACATACTGTTGTTGTGTCCCTGGGCAAGGCACTTTGCCTACTACTACTTGCAACAGGAAGGGCATCCGGCATAAAATTCTGTTAAATCACAGTATAAATGAAAGACAATATTTTACAAGCCTGTTTTGACTGTGCTAATTTTTTTAATGTTTATATTCAATTTATTCATACTTACATCTATAGACTTTGATTTATGTTTTTTTATTTATTAAGTTAATTATTTTCAGGCAGAAATTAAAAATCTAAATATTACTCTACAATTTCAATTACCCATCCCAACTTTACAATGCTCAGCAAAAACAAAAGCAGCCCCTAAAATAACTTCATTACATCAAAACTAGGAAAAAACAGACAGACAAATATATAAGTTATCTACACAAACAAAAAAACTGTTTGAGCACAGATAATAATCATGTAGTGGAGCCCATGTATTAAAACATTCTGATTCTGTTTTCTAGCCTAAATGCTGTTAATTCTAAGTTGATCATTTCCATTGCTTTTTGTGGGTGCTTGAGCCTCTTAGCACCCACAGGATCAGAGCTTACATTTAAATTATATTAATTTACACTTTATATGCAAATTACTGGTTCAAAACTTTTTTCTTTTTTTTTTTAACCTAAGTGCAGTATTGATTTTAGTTTGAAAATGTTTCTTTTACTCTAATATATTTGTGAAGTGGGTCACACGTTTGTCTCAACCAGAACATCTTGGGTTTAGTTTTAGGTAGTGGTAGAATAGTAGCAGTAGTACTTCCACTTAAGTACGAGTAAAAATAAATCTTGATGTAATAGCACGTCTAACTTTCAAACATTTTGGATACTTCTTGCACCTCTGACAGGATATGATCTGGTTTTAGTCCAGTTACTTGTTCTCTGTCAAAATTGTAATTACATGAATGCATCTTTTTTTTCTTCTTCTGGCTGCCTCTTTATGGGTTTTGCCACAGCAAGTGTTTTGGCAAATGCGATGTGGGTGAAGATACAATGACAGTATGCACAGGGTCAGGAAGGGAATTGAACCACCAACCCTTTGGTTCATGGCTATCTCATTTAGCCTCCTGCAGCACTGTCATCCAATTACATCAATGTCTCATTCAACAAAAATACTTTTGCCCATACTTCCTTTGTTTCAGAGCTAATCAGATTACATTATTTTATATTAATTCATACATTACAATTTACAGATTTTTTTACTTTTTTTTTATTGCATGTGCTGTTGGAGAATATTTGTGACTAATGTTAGATAAAAACTCTTTAAACATGTAGAAGAACACAGCAGGCAGCAGATGGCGCTGTTTATTTCCACCAGAACAGAGTTTATCAGTCAGTGCTGGGGGTCTTGAGTGGAACCTCCTCCTCACAGCGGGATCCATGAAGCTCATCCACAGACAGTGAATTATTTAGTCCTCCGTCAGATTAATGAGCAGTAGAGCTCTAAATTATTCAGCACATGAACAAGAGTGACAGCAACACACAGAAAATACTCCAGGCCAATTAAACAGGATCACTTTGTGAATAAATAATGAAGTCCAATTAACTCATAAATAGACATGAAGCTGGGAGCTCTAAGAAGGAGAGATGTGACACTAATGATGGACTAAACACCTGAAAAGGCCTGAAAATACTGGTGAATATGGCCAAAGCAAAATATTTTTTTATGCACAAGAATGTTATTATATCAGTATGTCAAAGATGAACATACCACTATTTTGTCTTATGTCCATTAAGCAGCAACAACATCTCCAACTAGGTAATTGAGTGCACTATGGATCTCTAATCCAGTGCTCAAATGTCATCTGCCATTCTCAAGCCTAAAACTTCATTTAAAAGCAGTAGATTGTTATTACGGTCTTATGTTTGCTTAATATGCCACAGTGTTAGGGGGCGTATTACTCCCAGAGTTCATGTTACAGACGTGCTGTTGTTTCTGTGAAGGTGATCATGGCAGTGGCTGAATAAAGTTGTCTGAGCTAAACGTGGAGTTATTTTGACTAACATTGGTAGCAGAGGATAGTTACTAACTATAGAGGTCCACCAGCGTTTGAAGAAGGAAAGCCCTACGAAAGCCTGAAAAATGGAGTTGGTATTTGGACAAGAGTTACCAATTTGGATAAGAAAAAGCAAGATCTTGCGGTGGCTTTGGCGCTATCAGGAAGAGGGCAGGAGACGGCGATGGAAATTCCGGTAGCTGATCTAAATAAAGACACAGGAATGGTCACTTTGTTCGCTAAACTTGATATGTTCCTAAAAGAAGAAAAGGACTGGATCTACAAGGCTTACTCTTACTCGACCACGTTATGAAAGACGTAAATGTGTCCATGGCGGATTATATTATATACTTCGAACAACATTATTCACAGATGCGCAAATACCAGATGGAGCTGCCTGATGCAGTTTTAGCTTTTAAGCTACGGGACACTGCATGTTTGGATACAACAGACAGACAGTTGGCACTTACAGCGTGCACGGATTTAACTTTTGCCTGTATGAAGTCAGCTTTGAAGAGAATATTTGGTGGAAATAAGAGTGCTGTAACAGAAAGTATTAGCCAAGAAACAGTGTACGCTACAGAGCAGCGATGGCAAAAAGACAAGCCCTGGCTACAGAATACTAGACAGTGCTTTTGCAGTCATTTTCACATGCCGACCACTCCTAGGCAGTGTGGTCACAGTATTGAACCTTCTCCATTTATAGACAGTCGCTTGTACTGTGGACTTATGAACATCAATGCTCTTAGAGATACTTTTGTAACCCTTTCCAGCTTTATGCAAGTCAACAATTCTTACTCATAAGTCTTCTGAGAGCTCTTTTGTGTGAGGCATGGTTCACTTCAAGTAATGCTTCTTCAGAATGGCAAGCTCAAAACTGGAGGGGCATTTTTTATTGGTTAGGGCCACTTTAAGCTGCTCCCCCAATCTTCTCACACTGATTGGACCCCAGGTTGGCTGACACCTAACTCCAATTAGCTCTTGAAGAGGTCACGAGCCTAGGGGTTCCAATACCTTTTCTACCCTGTACTGGGAATGTTTACAAAAATGCTCAATAAAAACATGAAAAAGTGTCCTTTTTTTTTTTTGCAGCATTAGTTTAAGCAGACTGTGTTTGTCTATTGTCGTGACTTAGATGAAAATAAGATCACATTTTATCAGTCAAGCAGACACCTTGACTTCATTAAGTTTTATATGACAACATTTTGATTTAATTTAAATTGAATTAAAAATGACTTAAATGCAATCCCATCAGTGTTTGAGTAGTAGGCTGTTTCAAACTATCTCACACTCTTTCTATACAATTACTATTAGTAAAGCTGTTTGTATACAAAAGAATGTCATTACAACATTTTTTCCACAAAGCTGGCCTTCTCTGTTGCCTTATCAAAGAATGTACCCTAAGTTTTTGTTTTAACTTTAATTCATAAGGACAAAAAAGAAGATGGATGGCTGGACAGATGAGTGAGGTTACAGCCTTACAAATGAGGGAGGCCTGTTCATGAGGACTCACACTGAGATCAACACTAGACTAGTGCACTGTTAATGCTGCTTCACTGTAATAAAACCTCAAAAGAAGCCTTACACATCACACCACAAACCTCCATTTAAAAACACCGCCTCACTGACAATCACCTCTCTACTCAAGCTGCAAATCCAGTCCATGTTACTTTTTGAAGAAACGTCCTGTATTTCCTACAGCTGAGTTTGTCCAGAATAACCAGAGCCCAGTTCATTCACAGTTCTGTAATATTCACATCCAGTCCCTGGCACGGGCTGCTGGCTCCTCTCCACTTCTCCAGCTCCACTTCTTATGAACATGTCTGACACTTAACCATGTACGTGAGGCTATCATTTATATGACACGCAGTTTTATGCGGCAGCATGTTCTCATGAGGAACATGAACAGGGTATAAGCTACAAACTATGACTTATCTGCAGAGCTTAATTTGTAAATCAAACAATGCCGGAACAAAAATTGCGCTTCGACACTGAAGTCCACAAGGCCAACACTGATCCCGGAACTTACACACAACACAAGGCACACTCACATGCCAAAATTCCAAGCAACTGCTTGTTTCTACTTAATTTTAAATTATATTTTAACATATTATTATACGTTATAGCTTTTCACTTCAGTGTAATGTGTCAGTGTACGTTTGTGTGATTGCTCAGTTGATCGAGAAATCAGCTGCTATGCGTAATTACTGCGCTTTTGTAGACTCACTCAGTCATAGACTACTGTGTGTGGCCACCAGTCTGAAGGAGGAACACAGACAAAGTCTAGAGTAGGAAAGGGAGCACACAGCAGCAGTAAGCTTTCAGCCTATGTCTCTCCTTTTGCTTTCGCTTCTTTAAGTGACTTCCGTGGAGTGCGCAGTCTTCTCTGTGTAATGGCGTTTCATGGCTCCAGGCTCTGTGACCCTCAGCGCGTTAGCTCAAGCTTACAGATGCGTTTGAACAAACGAAGAAGAACAAACCGCTGTGGATCTACGTCCCATGCGCTCTCTGGCACAGTGGTAAAATATACAGGCCACAGCTGCATGAGTCTATGCTCCTCCTTCAGACTGGTGGCCACACACAGTAGGTCTATGACAGAGCGAGTCTACAAAAGTGCAGTAATTATGCATAGCAGCTGATTTCTGGATCACCTGAGCAAACGCACACTGACACATTACACTGAAGTGAAACGCTGTAACGTATAATAATGTGTTAAAATATAATTTAAAATTAAGTATAAATGAGCAGTTGCCTGGTATTTTGGCATGTGAGTGCACCTAAGCATTGTGTTGTATGTACGTTCTGGTATCAGTGTTGGCCTTGTGGACTTCAGAGTCTAAGCATAATTTTTGTTCCGGCATCGTTTGATTTACAAATTAAGCCCTGGTAACTAATGGCTATGTAACAGTGACACTGGCGTTTAACTGGCCCCAGGTCTCATCCTGTGACCCACGAACAGCGCGTTAGCTCTCGCTTCCATATGCATTTGAGTAAAAGAACAAACTGACGTGGCACTGCCATGTCCCGTGCGCTCTCGGGCGCAGTGGGGAAATAATGCAGCACATCCAGAGCGCATCACGTAGGTCCCCTCCGCGTAACCAAAGTCAGGACAAACCTCAACAGTTTTACTGTCTTCTGGCTAAAAGAAAACACATCACTTTTGACTTAAAGGAACAGTCCACTGTTTTTCCATACTAAACTATGTTCTGCCCTGATCTTAGATGAGTTGATGCGTACCTCTCTGGTCTTTGTGCGTGCCCTGTGTGCCCTTAGCAGGCCTGTTGAGCAAGAGCGACGCTAATTTGTGAGCATTTAGCTTATCCCTATCGGTCCAAACGCGGCTCAAGTTAGAAGCAACCAAGGTCTTCCACATTTTCCTATTTAAATACGGTTCCGTGAGTAGTTACATGACCCAAGTACAGTTACACAAAAATGAAAAATGGCGATTTTCTAAGCGGATAAAAATGGGTACTATCATGTAAGGCGTAATAACACTTTAGGAGCACTTCGTCGCTGGCGCAGTGATATATCTAGTGCTGTCAATCGATTAAAAAAAATGAATCAGATTAATCACACTCTTGGGCTGTGATTAATCACAATGTATAACTTGGTAGATTTTCCATGACAATATGCAGCATTTAAATTAAAAAAAAGTTCAGAGGTTGAGGAGCGTGTTTTTACTTGAATAAAAAAAAATACATCTCAGAAATAACTTCTGAATATTGTGAGAGAACCTTTAATAAGTCTGTGTAGTAACTGAGATAACAGTGTCTGCTGAACTGTGCTCTGCATTAAATATACTGCAGACATCTGAGCCTCTCCTCTGCTCCTCTCAGCCATGGACAGAGGCGGGGCACGGTCACCTATCGAGAATTGACGCTTTATTGGGAAAAAAAAAGCGCAAATGAATGGTTTGTAGGAGTTTGCGGCTTGTGGCTCCATAAGTACAGGGATGGCCATGGATCGCTCCCCCGCTCTCAACGCGGGTTCAGGATGCACAGAAAGCACAGCTCCCAGGAATACGCATGGACAGAGGCAGTGAAAGGAAGTGATATAAAAAGCATACGTAGCATTTATTATTAAAAGGTTTTACACAAGACTCGCGAGGGGAAAGAAAGGAGAGAGCTGTAGTGCAGCGGCCAAAGCAGTGGACTCGTCCCGAAATCGAACCATGGGCAAACGTGTGTGAGGCAGCTGCTCTCTCTTCTCTGGGCGCGCGGGTTGTTCACCGTGAAAGCAAGTCAATGTTGTGATATACGCACATTTCCAAGACGGTCACGCACCCCCCAACACAGCTTCACGCCCTCCAAAGTGCTTTGAGAAGCGCTGGTGTACGGCAAAACAGATTGTGTGATTAATTTGCGTTAATAAATTTTAACGTGTTAATTTTTTTTTTTTTATATTAATTGCATGCATTAATATGTTAACGCTGACAGTCCTAGATTAATCATGATTAATCACAGCCCAAGAGTGTGAATAATCTGATTAATTTTTTTAATTGATTGACAGCACTAATATATATACATATATATGTATTAGTATTAGTGTCCAAATGCTTATGGCTGAACACAAATCTTCTGATCCTCAGCAGTAAAATAAAGCTCTGTATGGTTCTACTCCACACAGACCACACACTTCTAAATGAGCCGAAAACAGGTTCACTGTGACAAGAAATTATTATTAAAACAGCACATCAAAGTTGGTTCAAGCACAAAAAGACTAAGACCAATCAGCTTATTTTGACAGCTCTATTTTGTTGTTTTGTGTGCAATTTTAAATACTATTCTAGAATGCTCAATTGGTAAAACTTATATTTGTAAGTAACATCAGCTGTCTTGTTCACTGAGCATCAGCCTGATCTCACAATACAGACATCTAGCCTTAGCTGAACCCCACTGACATTTCATTATCCCTAGGGTTGGACTGGCCATCCGTCCTGTGGATCACTGGGCTGACTCTGGATTGGTATTTGTTTTATAGGTCACTAGTTTTCTACCGTCCTGGTTACAGAGCAAGGCTTCTAATTGAGCTGCATGCTCTGTCATTGTAAATCTTTGATGTTACAAAGGAATAGGAATAAATGACTCAGCCTGTGTATCTAGTGTCATTGTACTGTATAATGGGATTTCTTTATAAGCGGCACAAACAATCTCTGGTTCAAAACTCTATTTACTGTAATCTGGTCCATGCTCTGTTATTCATTGTTGTTCTGTTTCAGCATTAGCATAACTGTAGAATAATTTAATGGACTCATTTAAACACTATCCAGTTCTGCATAAAACTAAATCTGACATGTTAGAACAGTGATTCCCAACTGGTGGGTCAAGACCTAAAAATGGATCATGGGATGTTGAAGTAGCCTAAATTTTCTGTTTGTTTGAAGCCTTAATAAACTAAGCAAGAAAGTAAGGACATTTGTGTGTAGTAGATTATTTCTTTGTTGTTACAATGTTCTTGGCATTAAATCTTTTACTGTTGGAAGGCCTGATTATTCTCCTTTTAAATTGTGCCACATTTGTAAGGAACATGCAGAGCTGAGTGTGGGTTGAGCCCATGAAAGATTTGGTAAATCTTTACTGCCAATGCCAAACTGCTTTTTTGCTGTAGCTATTGACTCTTGTTTGGTGATGTTTAGTGGATTGAATGACTAAAAACATGAAGACGCATTGGCAATTTAACATTTAATTTAACAAATCAAATAACAGTGTGTGGAAGAACCATACACAGCCACAACAACTAGGCAACTCCTCATGCTGATCACCAGCCTGGTCACACACAGCTCATTCTTTTCAACCAGCATTTGTTGCAAGTCTCCCTGCATGGTTGTGTTGGTACACACAGCATGCCCAAGCTGATTGCACAAGTGTTCAGTGGGGTTGAGCTCAGGCCACACAGCAGGCCCATCAATCCTCTTCACTCCCACTTATAGAGGTGACCGCTTGCGTCCTGAAGGACATAGTTTGAGCCCACACTGTGGATTTTAGATTCCCACTGGTTGCTGACTTTCTTCTTGATATCTCTCTGCATCTTCTCCACACTTTGACCCTACAATTCAAGTACTGCAGGCAGAATCTGGACTAATAACTGAACATAACATTCCTCCACATGTTCAGAATCAGGTCCCAGTGCATGTGTTGCCGACACCAGCGCAAACAGACCTGGCAGTGGAGGGCTGTCATGGCAGGCCAATCACCTCCTGATTGTCAGCACCGGGGGTACCAGAAGCTCAAAACAAGAGTCAACTACAAAAATTAAGTTTCACAGAGAAGATTTGGCAAATCTTTCATGAGTGGAACCTACATACTCAACTCTCATGTTTCTTTCAAATATGGCACAATTTAAGAACGAAATAAACAGGCTTTCTAACAGTATAACAGCTAATGTAGCACACTTACCTCACACATTTATGTACAGTCCATACTTGTGCATAGTTTATTTTTATATTGTATTTTGCATGCCATTTTAAATGCCATTTTGCCTATTGTTTAATTAATGTTTATTTTATACCTTGGATTTTATGTGGCATTCAGTGTGGACTGCAAAGAAAGAATTTCATTGTACAGAGTAACATGTTTCCTTACTGTGCATATGACAAACGCTTTGAATCTTGAGTAAGATTTATTACCAGGAAGCATTATTACAACACAGATAGATTACTTTTGGTGTTTAGTTTTTTATTTGAGATGGGTGAACTTCTAAAATGGCACGTAAAATTGCAATAAAATGTTATACATTTTTAGACATTATTTTGTGTTTATCCTAAATTAATGTTGAAATATTATTGTCATATAAATATGTTGTTTCAGGGTGTGTTTACACACCTACTGATCTGCTAGACTTGGTGTGATCAGTTCGATCCCACTTTGTTTGTTCCAACTGCCTCTGACCTGTACTGAAGTTAAACAAAGTGTCTCCACCTTTTTTATTTCAGTGTGATTTCCCACAGATTTAGAAAAGGACAAATTACTGCCCATACAGAACAAATGTAAATTGGATGCACAACAGTTTGTCCTGGTTAAAGGTAAAGGAGAGATTTACAGCCTCATTGCTCAATTTTACCAGGAGCATTTTAACAACTAAATTACCTTCATCAAAAGTTACATTTTAGTTCTGATGAGTACAACTACGAGACTAGGCACACTACAGAGGGTAGATTTATACTGCCTAAAGTGAAAACTAATAATTTGAAAAGAACTGTGATGTATAGATCCATGTTAGCATGGAATACATTGCCTAGTTCCATTATTAATAATAGTAGTAAGCATCAATTCGAACTCCTTTTGAAGAGGCATCTTCTTATTGAACAGATCTCTGCAGCTGCTGACCATTAAAGGAACAGTCCACCATTTTTCCATACTAAACTATGTTCTGCCCTGATCTTAGGTGAGTTGATGCGTACCTCTCTGGTCTGTGTGCCCTTTGCGGGCATGTTGAGCGGCGCTAATTTGTTAGCATTTAGCTTATCCCTATAGGTCCAAATGCGGCTCAAGTTAGAAGCAACCAACCTCTTCCACGTTTTCCCTATTTAAATACGGTTACATGAGTAGTTACATGACCCATGTACAGTTACACAAAAATGAAAAATGGCGATTTTCTAAGAGGATAAAAATGGGTACTATCACTTTAGGAGCACTTCGGCATCGGCGCAGTGCTATCTTCACTCCTAAAAAAATTCTCTTCAGTGACTGGTTCTGTTGACGGAAGTGAGAGGGAGGAGAGAATTTTTTAGGAGTGAAGATATCACTGCGCCAATGCTGAAGTGCTCCTAAAGTGTGATTACGCCTTACATTATAGTACCCATTTTTATCCGCTGAGAAAATCGCCATTTTTCATTTTTGTGGGCAGAACATAATTTAGTATGGAAAAACAGTGGACTGTTCCTTTAACATGCGGTTTTCGCCCTGGCCGTGGAACAGTGGACCAGCTCTACACCCTCTATCGAGTGCTCGAGGGTTCGTGGGAGTTCGCCCAACCAGTCCACATGTGTTTTGTGGATTTGGAGAAAGCGTTCGACCGTGTCCCTCGTAGCGTCCTGTGGGGGGTGCTCTGGGAGTATGGGGTCCGGGGCCCTTTGCTAAGGGCTGTCTGGTCCCTGTATGACCGGAGCAGGAGCTTGGTCCGCATTGCCGGTTGTAAGTCGGACCTGTTCCCAGTGCATGTTGGACTCCGGCAGGGCTGGCCTTTGTCACCGGTTCTGTTCATAATTTTTATGGACAGAATTTCTAGGCGCAGCCAAGGGCCGGAGGGAGTCAGGTTTGGGAACCACAGGATTTCATCTCTGCTTTTTGCGGATGATGTTGTTCTGTTGGCTTCCTCAAACCAGGACCTTCAGTGTGCACTGGGGCGGTTTGCAGCCGAGTGTGAAGCGGCTGGGATAAGAATCAGCACCTCCAAGTCCGAGGCCATGGTTCTCGACCGGAAAAAGGTGGTTTGCCCTCTCCAGGTTGGGGGGGGGGTTTCTGCCTCAAGTGGACGGAGTTTAAGTATCTTGGGGTCTTGTTCACGAGTGAGGGAAGGATGGAGCGCGAGATTGACAGACGGATCGGTGCGGCATCTGCAGTAATGCGGTCGTTGTATCGGTCTGTTGTGGTGAAGAAGGAGCTGAGCCGAAAGGCGAAGCTCTCGATTTACCGGTCGATCTACGTTCCTACTCTCACCTATGGTCATGAGCTTTGGGTCATGACCGAAAGGACAAGATCCCGGATACAAGCGGCCGAAATGAGTTTCCTCCGCAGGGTGGCTGGGCGCACCCTTAGAGATAGGGTGAGGAGCTCTGTCACCCGGGAGGAGCTTGGAGTAGAGCCGCTGCTCCTCCACATCGAGAGGAGTCAGTTGAGGTGGCTCGGGCATCTGTTCCGGATGCCTCCTGGACGCCTCCCTGGGGAGGTGTTCCAGGGCATGTCCCACCGGGAGGAGGCCCCGGGGAAGACCTAGGACACGCTGGAGGGACTATGTCTCTCGGCTGGCCTGGGAACGCCTTGGGGTGCCCCCGGTAGAGCTGGAGGAAGTGTCTGTGGAGAGGGAAGTCTGGGCATCTTTGCTTAGACTGCTGCCTCCGCGACCCGGTCCCGGATAAGCGGAAGATGATGGATGGATGGATGTTCCTTTAACTAAGGCGATTTTTGTTTTCATTCATCCATAATAACATGATTGGATGTGTATTACTATAGTGCTAATAATTAACCACAATGAGTTATGCTATCGCTCTATTTTTTACTATATAAACTAGGTCCTACCTGTCTTGTTTTTTTGTTTGTATGTTTTTGTATTGTTTGTTTGTTTGGTCTTTTTTGTGTTGTGATCATTGTGAGTCTATTGTGATAATGTATTGTGTGAGTAGCATGTTGGGATTGAGTCCAGGAAGAGTAGCTGTGCTTAGTTACAGCTAATGGAGCTCTAAATAAATGAAATGAAACAGTGAAGCCCATAATAAACTATGAACTTGTTTATTTTAGTACTCACACTCGAGCTTGTCCTCGGGCCGGCCTCCCTCCAGCAGAGACAGGTAACACACAATGTCCTTCAGCTGGACAGTGTCTCGGGGCTGGGGGGCCGTGGGCGTCTTCAGGGGGGTGGAGCTGCCTTTGATCAGCTTCAGTCCTGGGACACAATGCAGAAAGGTCACACACACAACCACGACAGATTTTATTTTAGCATCCGCCCACCTGACATTTGGCATGCGCTGATCAATAATCGGCTTTACAGGCTATCACAGAGAAGGGCCCTTCAAATCTATCAGATATTAATGATAAATAAATAAACATACAAACATACATGTGAGCTCCCCCATAACCCCTTCTGTTCCACACAGTTGCCAGTGACTCATGTTATCAACCCACTACAGTTCTTTTTTCTTTCATAATTACTATGGTCTACACAGAATAAAAAGCAGTGTGTAGTGGGCACTCTGAAATAATTGTTTACCATGGATTCATCAATAGATTATCAAGGTTATTCAAGATGCTCACACAGAGGCTTTTTGTTGATTTCGACATACAGCGCATGTTCCACTAAGGCTGTGCTACTGAAAAAACAATTAGATAAAGTGATAATGACCACAGTGACATTTGAAGCAACACCCTGAAACGTTTCAAGCTTTTTAAAAGGTCTTTTCTGCTCCTGCAAACTCACTCCTGACTATTATGCCTTATGCATGTGTATCAGTGATATATTGGATGTTAGTTGTGCTCATGTAGTGAGATGTTTTTTTTTTTTTTTTCATGAGACAGAATTGAGCCTAACATTTGCATGGTGTATTGCAATTTTGAACCAAAACTAAGTTACGTTTTTCCAAGTACAACATCTGTGATGATAGAAGGCTGTCTGAAAACACTGCATATTCCGCTGATATTCCGCTGAGTGTTAATTAGCGGCATGTTTATTTAATCAGGTAATATCTTTAACAATTTTAAGACTTTAGTGGTTAATTTCTCCTCCTGTCCAGTGCACAGACACATGACAATGTCTCATGGCTGCATTTAAAAGCAGAGCTGAGTGAGGTAGGCAGATCAAATCAAAATTAGAACAAAACCAAAACTAGAATACGGGAGCGAAGCGCAGTCCAAATACTACATTTTAGCAAATTCTTATAGACCGACCAATATTTTTGTGTCATGGCTGTACCTTGACACGTTTTGGTTGCTTATTTTTCTGCTGCCTTCCTCACATGATTTTACTGTGACATGTCATGTCGGGAGTGGTAGGAAGCTTTCTCACACCTGGGATACCATTCTGAAGAAGTTGGACTGCAGATGGCGCTGTCATCCTACTGCTCCAGGTAGGAAGACAGTGCCAAAACCGGTTTAAATCAGCTGACAAGACAAGTCACAGTAACATCACGTGAAACTTCTGAGGAAGACAGCACAAAAATAAGCAGCTAAAACATGTCAAGTTACAGCCACAGCGCCAAAATATTGGTCTGTCTACAAGAAACCCATGTATTAATATTAGTAGAAAACAAAATGAACTTTTTCAGACTAACTTTTAAGTTTCATATCATAATATTAAAATTGGACTATCCCTTGTAGCTATGATTGCTGTCCTGTTATGACAACAGGGGCTTTCGCCCTGATCATGAAGTTTAATGTGGTTAACTGTCAATTATATTGTTCTTTTTTAAACAATAAAACAATCAGACTGATATACAGACCTACATGCTATTAATATAATATTAATACAAACAGTTTAACATCTAGTGGACTGTTTAAGACAAATTTTAAAGTGCTAATGGAACGCAGTAGAACTTAAAACAGCATATTGTGTGTTTGTTGGAAAGAGTGTAATCTTTTGGATATGGTTTGAAATTTAGAACTATTGCAGAACAAACAAAGCAGACCTTGGCCTAGACCCTGACTACCTCTTTTTGCCGAAGCAAAGAGAAGTTGTTTTGTCTGAACTAGGGTTGGGCGATTTGGAGAAAAATTTGCTTTTCAATAAAATCATTCATATTTCGAGATACAAAATATAGCCAATATCGCAATATTTTTAGCAAGTGCAAATGATAGAATAATAGTGATAGAAAAATGTATGGAGGAAACAAGCAGAGCGGTGCGCTATCAAGTATGAAGGGCTTTTCCTAAAAACACGATCGTGAACAAAGTTACCGTAAGTTTCAAACAAATTCTCAACAGACATTAGCAGTCGGTGCAGATCACTATGGACTAGGGCTGCAACTAATGATTATTTTGAAAATCAATTTTTAATCTGTTGATTATTTTTTGATGTTTTGATTGTCGTTTAAAAATCAGACAGTGATGCATGAGTGAATGCGTGATTTTTTACAACATTTTACCAAGATGATGTTACAAGAGGGTACAAGTACTTCTTAATGCAGAATATATACAGACGAAGACATTTTTTCATCAAAAACACAAAATGTACATTCTCTTTTACTGTTTCATTGAATTTACTGCACTGTACAATCATCACATTGTAAAGTTCAAAATCTATATATACTCCAGTTAGTGATTAATTGATTACTAAATCAGTTGACGTTTATTTTAATAATCTATGATAATTGATTAACTCAATTAGTTGTTGCAGCCCTACTCTAGTCTGGACACTGGACAACTTCATATGAGACATGCAGCCTGTGTGTTCTGAGGTCTGCTGCTCCTCTGCTGAGGGGAGGGTGAGAGATGGAGAAAACAAACCGTAAGATCAGCAGCGCAGCTCTTCTATTATTCTACACAACATTAACTATATTGATATTTTCTATACAGCCACATCCCATATCTCACCCCAAATTATATTCATATATTTTTAAATCAATATATCGCACAGCCCTTGTCTGAACAACCAAACAGTGGAGCTTTCACCCACTAAGCCTTGCATTCTCAATGGATGGGTTGGGATCCAAAAGTGGGCATGTTCCTGACGGGTTGTGAAGTAAAGAAAAATACAGTGCAGTATTAGTTGGGTTATGATGAGGTTAAGATGTTTTATGTGTTTGAGTAGATTAACATATGTGAGGTTCTGAGAGTATGGCATTTTGGAAATGAGGTTTTAAGACATGAGCACTCTTAGGATTTGAATAAGCCTCCCATTTATTTAATCTTTATGTACTACTAAAATTTCCCCTCTAGTCAGACATTCTGGCTGTGATGCATAGATGCAGAAAAAAATGCAGTAACCTGGTTCAGCTGACTGTAGCAGGAGTTAAATATCAGTGTAAACAGTGTAAACAAACATTCCCACAGCCAAGAAGATTGGCACAGTGTATGAAATACTCTCCATCACCACCCATTGGTTTAGAGTTGGCAGAAAACAATCAGAGCCTGATAAATAAATGAGAAAGAAACACACAGAGCTGATAAATGAGGTGCAATTAAAAGAGAATAGAGAAACTGGAACAGAGCAGTCACATTAGAGCTCCGTCATTTACTCTGTGCCAAAGTTTGGGAGAAGAAGCATATTTGATTCCCTCCACTATGGAGGCCGATGGAGTCTACTGTTATGTAGGAGACCTGGGCCACTGCTGAAATTCTATCAGAGATGGACATTCCTTTAGGAGACGAGAAGTCTGCTCTTACCCACCAAGGATGCAAAACAAAGACATAAATCTGTCCTTTACGAACTGCAGACCAATAATAATGCCAGAAGAGGCCTCCTCTCCTCTCTGATAAGAACCAGAGGCCTGACACATTTCATCTGTTTAAAAGACTTTACATGCATTAACATGTTACTTTACAGGAAAATGTCATAGCTATGTTTTGTGCAAACTGTTAAATATAACATGTTTTAAAGGTACGTAAATTGAAGTGGAGTAAGACACATTTCTTTTTATGACATTTACTTTGTGTCTAGCAGAGGTAATTTGAGCCCTCTCCACTATCAGGTCAGAGGGAAGAACCAGGGACACCCCTTTTACTCCAGTCTTATCTTGGGGTGCGGCCCACATTCCTCAGTTCAGTCCAGTTTTTAGTCTTCGTCTTGTCTTTGTCTCGTCTCCGTCTCTCCTTCGTCTTTTAAGTTTAATTTTTCTTTTCTTCTCGTCATTTTTGTTGCGTTAAGTTCACCTTGCCGGTGATAACATCTTTTCACAATAAGTCGCCCAAACTTTTGTTCGAGTATCATTTTTGTAGTTTATTTTGAAAAGCCTCGCGCCGCGCAACATCCGCCAGCTTTAACAATCGCTGCCTTGACCAAAGCAGCTAATTTAAGAAGTTATACTTCTAAAGCTTCGAATCGCTGTGAAAGGATTTTTATTGAATTTTTCATTTGGCATTAAAAGGGACATTTGCCATACTCTGAGACTTTGACGCTGCCTTACGCTGACAACAGCTAAACTCTCCCTGAGCGGCATCACGCTCCTGTTCAACATAACGGACACCTGGCGACTGGCTGTGGAGCTTGGAGGACACACCACGAACCGCTGTTTGGAGCCGGGAACACCAGCCCTGCTACACCCCGCGGCTCTAAAGGACAAAGAACAACATCCGAGCCCCTGGCTGAAACCGGAGGCTGGCTGTTGTCACCACCTTCCCCTCCTGCTCCGAGCGCCGTAAGATCAGAGTTGTTATGTTGACAAAGTTGGCACTTACAGTCTCAGAGTCTACTCCCTTATTCATAAATTTCCAATAGTTTAATAAGTCAATTTATTACTTACTCCACTGCAATTCATCATTAGTTAATCAATAATTCTGCATAACGGTTCTGTTCATAATTACATTCCTTTCAATATTTACCTGTGCCTCAGTACACTATTCCACCTTATTGTGTAAATAAACGTTATACTTAATCTAAATTAAGTTGAGTTTGTTGGTCTTTATCTATTAAACTGAGTCCCTCCTGGTCAATCCTTCCCTCTCAAGACATTAGTTTAGGTGTTTTAATCTGCACGTTAGCGCAAGGCTAACTGGTACCAATGCGGAGTTATTACTCTTAACCTTTGTCTTAGTTCAGTGTATATATTTTTATATATGTACCCTACAGTTATAAAAAAGAAAATATAAAAAGCAAATGTAACACATATAGGGCCGGATCTTCCGCATCTTTGCGCAGGAGGTGGAGCACACAGTGGCGCAGAACGGGGCATTATCCCAGTCCCTGCTCTTTAGACTGGGCCCACCAACCCGTGCGTTCTTATGCCGTTATGTCTCCTGTAACGTATGTACCGTTACAGGAGAGCGAGTGCTTGTGTGAATAACAGAACGTGGCCAATGAGTACTATGTAAGAACAAGCCCACGGAGGGGACACATTTACCTGAGCTGAGCAAGGCGGCGAGAGGAGCTGGTTAGTACAGGCTCAAAAATGTAGAGCCATGCTAAAGTGAGGTACAGCAATTAAGCCCACAAAGAGCTTCTGCTGTGTGCCCAACGGCTTCAGTAAACAAAGAGTGGAGGAAGCAAAAGGGTTATGGGACAATGAAACAACTCTGGATCATGCGTCAACGTCAGTTAGAACGTGAATGGGCTTGGGTCGGGCTGGAATTTTTGGGCCCAATCCAAACTTTAAAGTGTAGACTGAACAGTAGTGGAGCAGACCTCTGACGAAGCACACGCCCCTCACCTGTCTGCTGCTGTGATACAGGGAGCACTGTCCTTAAGAACGATGAGCTCCAGGGCACACAGCAGATTTAATGCAAACAAAAGATGATTTCTCTTATGCGCAGCCTTCGCTGATGCAGAGGTAAGATTGGCGCACTGTCCAGAGGGATCTGTGGGCTGTGGGGCACCACGCATAACAACTGCACCACACACAACAACTGCTGGTCCACTAGGCCTACTTGCTCATCAGGGGCAGATCTAAAAAATTCTTGGGGTGGCAAGAAGGGTAACAAATAATGTTAGGGGTGGCACACCTCTGCAGTGCTTCGGATCGAGTCATACGTAACTCAGTATCTTATGTCAAAGAGCTATCTATGATAATATCATTGGTATAATAATACCATTATTTTTGTTTGATTGTCATCAAACAAAAACTGATTTGAAGATCGAGAAGTGTAGCAGAACTGTATGTGCTCAAAAACTGCTCCTAATGTTCATGATTTCTTGTCATTCTCTATGATTGCACCAACAAGACAACTTGTTTTCCAGTGTGTGAAGCATGAACCTGAAATGCATGTTTCACTTCAAATCCATGAGGCTGAGAGCCCTGAGAGCAGGGCCAACTGTACGGCTTATTACCTGAAAATACCTGCCCTGCAGCAACTTTGCATGTCATAAGAGGGAGATGCTCTCCAGTCCCTCCAGGATTTTTGTTACTGTTTGGGCTAAAATGTCTGATTTTGCAGAGAATTTCATAAAAGTTGTGATTGTTATCACTATAATTCACACGTAAAACGTAGGCCTACCAGAGGTGATTAAAAAAGGCCTATACCCTGTTATTTTGTTTGGCTAGATCTATTTTTACATATATTGGCTTGGACAAAAGCTAACAAAACATTGTTTTAACCTGTGGGAGGCAGTTAATGTGGCCTATACCACATTGTAAATGTTATAAGACTACCCTATGTGTTTAGGTTTTTACAAATGCTGCCTCTGTTGCATGCTGTACACCCAGTCTTAACAAAACAGGCAGAAGTATGCTATGCCTAGTTTTTTTTTCTGTTTCCAGATTCCTACCAACTTATCTAAAGTTTAAACATTGGACTCAAACCTTTAACGTGTGTCACCACCAGCGCAGACCAGTGGCTTTTCAGTGTGACCAGAAAAAATAGGCCCATACCACGTTATTCTCTCCACTCCACTTTATTCTCATCTCCACACACACCACTGCTGCTGGAAAGCCTTGACCCCCGTGCTATCGTGAGCGCACCTCCGCGGCCAAACCCTGTACCACCGTGAGCGCACCACACCTCCGCGCTACACCCCTGTGCCACCATGAGCACGCCGCACCTCTGCAGCTGCCACCCCTCTAGATCCGCCCCTGTTGCTCGTAAAAAACAAACATTCCGACCTAGTGGAAAAGCACCTATAGTGATATAGTGATATAGTGATGTGTCATTCCTGACCATTTTATGCTACTTCTTCTCTTACAAAATTACTTTTACAGATATTTATTTTAGAAATTGAAATCACTGAGTTAGACTGTTTAAGTGACACGTAAAATCTAGGCAACTCACTATAGCAGTTGATCCCAACCTGGGCTCCAGGGCCCCAGCACCAGAAATTGCAGGGGGTCCGCAGAGCTTTGTCTATTCTGAGGTTGTGAGGTCATCAAAGTTGTATTAGGATAAATTAAATTATTTTTATTTTTGGGGGGTGGAGGGGTGGATTACTCAAACTTGTCTTTTGCACTTTTTGATCGTCATGTGTTAAAGGTGCTATGAGCAGTATATATTTTTTATATTTCATAAAAATGAACCACATGTGTGCCAAGATATGATGTTAAAATCAAAAATTTGTTTTACAAATAATGTTACAGTTAAGTTATTAACAATTAAAAAACATTTTACATAATGGCCAAGTTATTTTTGTTTACATTTTTTTGTTTTGGTTCTAAACTCTGCATTGCCGATCGTCCAATCAAACAACCCCCCAACCCAATATTTGGGAACCACAATTTTATTATATTGTTAAAAGCAAACTTAAACTTCACTGGAAAATAGTCTAAAATCTACTGATTAAAAATTCAAAATAGAATAGTAGTCAGTTGCTCTTTACAAATACACACTTGGGAGGGCCTAGGGCTATATTCGGAGCGATCAGCTGTTTGTATGCACCAGTAGATGGTCCAGCGGCCAGCTGATGACACGCATGCCATGTTTGTTGTTGTATTTGTTAGCTTTGCCAATTAGGTGTCAGACCCCGCTCCACTCACTCGGACACAGTCTCTCTCCTCTCATGTGTGTATTCAATACTCCTGACATCCTACTGACTTAAACCTGTAGTATGTATGCACACATCAGGAGAAGATCATTGTCCAGAGGCGCTGTTTGTAAAGGGCAAGAGTATAAAAAGTGCTGAGTGGTGCTGTAATCACCTGAGACTCTGGGTTTATCTGCAGCTGAGGGACTGGGTTTTGGGCCCTTGTTCCTGAAGGACATGAAGAGGTGCTGACAGAAGTCCTCTGCGAGCTCACTCTCCAGAAACGTCTGCATGAACACTCTGAAGCCCTCATAGTCGATCTCCTGAACAGACAATGGAAACATTTGTCACTCAACACCCAACAAAACCAGGACTTTTACAGAATGTGAGACCTGACTGATTTATCTCGTCTGGAAAACTGTGTGGGTATCAGGGGGACAACCTTGGAGTGGTTCAGGTCATATCTCAGTGGGGCTTCCCCTCGACCACCACCCCTCTCAACTGTGGAGTTCTTCAGGGTTCAATTCTGGCACAGATTCTCTTTGCTCAGTATCTTCTGCCACTGAGTTTAATCTTTAAAAGACATCACATCTCATATAATTTTTTATCTGCATGATTGTCAAATTTACCTGCCACTCCGAAAATGTGCTTTTGACTCCCTGACATCAAGGATTGGTTGGCCCACAATTTTCTGAGTCTTTATGAGGGGAAAACTGAGATATTATTTGGAAAAACTGACCCCCTGATGGACCCACTCAAACAGTGTATAAAATCTTCACAAGAGTGCTCTGTTGTGCTCGGAAGGAGGTCGGGACCGCTCCGATCTCAAATCGGGGATATTCAACATGTTGGCTTGTCCTGCCCCGATATTGCAGCGTGTGTGGTCTGTCCCAAGAACAAACGAGCACGCAACCTGTTGAATGTGACATGTAGCCAATCAAAAAGTGAGGTGACGGAAGCACAGCAGGAAATCCAAAATCAAAACAGCTGTCATGGCGCACCAGAAAGTCCTTTAACCAACGCCTTTTGTTTTAATTTTTTTTTCTCTGTAAGAAATAGTCCACAAACTATAGCACTTGCTTCATCGTCGTACGCCATGTTTGTGTATGCCAAAGTCACATTTAATCTTTTGAGGTTTTGCAAGAATTCCCGTCTGACTTCAAAATGTTTGTGAGTGAAATCTGTTCATGTGTGGTGTGTTGTCTTTGCCGTGTGGCCGCACACCACACACTGTAGGACCAAAACTGTTATGTCTGTGATTTTTTTAATCGCCATGTGTGGGGTTTCTCAGGTTTTGAAAATCTTCTGACAATTTTAAAATCTTGCCGTGTGAACCAGGCATTATGCTGCGTTCACACCGGACGCATTTGAGGCGTCTGGTTTAATTGTTAAGTCTATGTAAACGCACGTCTAGACATCCTGCGGCGCGAATCAAGCGTCCAGCGCGGCGCGAATCGGGTTTTGACGCGCGAATAGCGCGGCGCGAATTGAGCGTCGACTCTCGACGCCTGAGTTGAAAAATCTGAACTTTGGCGAATATTCGCGGCGCGTTAACCAATCAGGATCTAGCTCCTGCAGTGACATGGGAGGACGTAGAAAGCGGAGATCCATCAAAACAATCACGGTGGACTTATCGAGGCTGTCAATGTGAACGTGGAGCTATAAGCTACAGCCTACAGCAGCTCTGCTACTTTTATAAAGACAGCAGTCAAAAAGACAGTAACAAAACATAGAGGAGACCTTAACTTTAGCGTGTGCTGAGCTGAGCTCGTTGGATTAGCAGTTACTGTACTTCCCAAAACAACAGCAAAAACAGTCTGTGTACTGACTGCTAGCCTAGCCGATAACCCGCTAAAACCACTAGAGACCGCTATTAAACAAGAAAAAAATCTTCCATATCTCCCCTCTGCTGCTGGCATTGAGTGCCTAAAAACAGCAGTAGTGTCCTGTCCTCGCACCGACCCGGGACACAGGTGAGCAAACCGGCAAGGTCTCAGTTGGAATTAGCCCTGAATGAGCTGGCCATTACCCTGGCACAACAGACTCCTCCCATGACGCAAATTCGCGTCTGAACAAATTTGTTTTGACGCGCGAACAGAGCGTCTGACTTCAAAATGTTCAAGCGTCCAACTAGACGCGTCTGACGCGAATTTGACGCCTCAAACGCGTCCGGTGTGAACGCAGCATTAGGCTTTTATCCAAAATTAAATTAAGTCATGCATTCTTTTATTTCATCTCATTTAGACTACTTCCTGTTCATTTTAAAATTTTACTGTTCTGTTTTAAAGCTTTGAATGGACTGGCCCCACAGTACATCACAGACTTCACCCAAATTTACAGCTCGAGCTCGTTTCCTAAAACAAGGCTTAAAACCAGGGGAGACCAGGCCTTTTCTGTTTTAAGTCTCGTCTAAAGACCCACTTTTACTCTCTGACTTTTAACTCAATGTGAATTGTGTGGTCCTCTGTTGTCTTTGGTTTTGTTTTTATTTATTTTATAGTTTTTTTACTTATTTATTGTTATTTTAGTGCATTATTCTTATTAGAATTTACCAGTTTTTATAATTTTATTGGGAACTAGTAAAGTTAAAGTACTTATTTACTGTTTTTATAATTCTGTGCAGCACTTGCAGAAACTGTCTTTGTTTATAAAATATGCTGTAGAAATAAAGTGGCCTGGATTGGATTGATGTTGATGTTGGGAAGAATAACCAAATGTAATCTAAAACCGAAACCAACACAGTCATACGTCAAATTAAAACAAGTCTTATTTAAGCTGTGCCCTAATGATATCATGACAACCTCATAACTCCCAGCATGACAGACGTGACTGACGAACATGGGAAAATATCCCGGCGGCGGGTTACTGGGCTGTATGTACTTAAAGACAGTTGCACAACATCTTAAAAAGGAGAAAAGGGAGTTACCTGGCTGAGGATCTCCTGCTTCTGTAACATGGAGCAATGTAGACACAAACACAAAAACACAGCAGTTATTAGATGTCTTTTTCAACCACATCGCAGTCAGGCCTTGTGTATAAGTGAGCTAAGCTGACATATTTACATACTTGGAAGCTGCCTGTTTAGTATCTGAGAGAGTGAAGCTCCCTTTGTTGTGTCAGGATCACTATTAAACCGTGTTACATAATCAAGAGTAAACGGCACGTACCTCCTCAGGGTTGTATTTGGCCAACACACCGTCTCCATGGAACTCCTGCAGCACATCCTTCAGCTTCTTGGTAGAGTCTGGGGGAACATTCACAAAGTCAGAGTACTCCTGGCTGCTGTGTTTTTTGGATTAAGCTTCCCTGTTTGAGCATTTATTTGTTGTTTTGCAGTAAAATGAAAAGTGGCAGGATTTTAATATGGCAATGATATGTGAGGGTTAGATGTATTAAGCATGGGATGCATTATAAAAGAATGATTGTCCACTTATAAAGACAGATAAACCAGAATACAGTTAACATTCATCTTCTAAAAAAGCCCAACTGCGGTTCACTGACATTACAATTGGGTAGTTGACATTTGGAGGTGTAACACAATTTTTGTCCTGTGGTGTGACAGAACTTTGAAGTTAAATAGAAAGAATATTAAATAATACATTTTCCATAGGGATCTGAATCATGATGTCACATTGGTGGTCACACAAGCTATTTTCAAAAGTAAAACACTGGAGCAGTTTAGGATGTAAATTACTCGAGTTAGCGTTCACACAAAAGTATTCTGATTCTTGTTTCAAGGCTTGTTTGTTTACTTTTTTATTCCACTGTTACTAATGCTACTCTATGGTATTTTGCTGTCTGGGACCACTCACAAGGCAGATTCATGGCTCAATGGTTATTTCATGACGTAGGTTCAAGATCTCTATTGTGTTAGGCAGGTTTTAAGTTCTGTTTGGACTGGAAACCGTCAGTGCGATCTGGCAACCCTGGGTTAGGGTAAATACTTGAGTCACATACAAGGAGCAGTAATTTATATCCCTATATTTATCATGTATACCTCAGAATTACCCCAAAATGTTATTTGCTCAAGAAATTATAATATAAGCTGTATATTGTCCTTAATTACAGCCAGATTAGTAAATACTAGCTACAGACAATTCATAGCAAATATGACAGGAATACAAATATCTACAAAAGGTACATTTTGATGTTACCCATGAACTTACCAATTTGTCTTTGGAGTTAAATAAACTTAGGCAATAGATTTCGACTTTTGAACCAGCTTTTTGTTTCACAGAAGCACTACAATAATGAGTTAGTATTAAGAGTTGCACGCTCATCAGCAACTAGCCCCCTTTGCATAGCTAATGCTAACACAAAATAATAAGCAATTAAGCAAACAGCACCAATTTTGCAATGCTTGTATCATATTTTAATCACACTTCAAACACAACCACCGAGGTGTATGTAAAACAAAATAAAATACTATAACAACACAAAAGTAATAGGCTAGCTAACTATTTACTTCCTAAAATAAAGCTTTTGAGTCAAGCTAGCGCTCTTGCATCAAGCTAGTCACTGCAAGGCTCCTCAAATCACCAGAACACGCTTTTTTTCATACATAATTCAAGACTATTAAATCAAAATTAGAATATGATATGAACTAAAAATAAATTCCTTTAAGCTTCTAAGTTCAGAAAAATACTGTTATTAATATTTTAAATTGCGTATAGCTTCGTTTTTCACCTTTATGGTTCACGTGCAACAGTCAGGCACCGCGTGATATCTCCTTCTCCACTGATCACGAGGCGCACCTCATTAGCTTCCACTTAAAGATGTGTAAGCCCTGCATCATCTTTAAACACATCATGGGCGTGCCGTGAGGGCAAGCAAGGCAAGCAGCGCTTGACCAATCAAATCTAAAAAAAACACACGGATTAAAACTATAACAAAATTAAATCGCTATCTCTCCAAACATTTCACTTCCATAGTGAATCAGTCTATCACCTGCTTTTAGTCACTCTGTTTGTTTCTGCCTCCTGCTGGCCACTCCAGGTACTGTCAAGGCACGCCTCTCTGCCATTCATTTCTGTCATTTTCTCCTTCGTGGAGGTGGAGTCATGATGCACTGTTTCTGCCTGGAGCTTGTCAAAGCAGAGAGCCCAGCAGCTTGTTTTGGAGGCTCGCGCATGCGTGCTGTGGTCAATCTCAGGCTCAGTGACAGAGATCTCTGGCTGCCAGCAGGGGGCGATAAGCAGCGCACTGTGCAGCTTACAGCCCTATACATTACAGTGCGCATGCGCCGCGTTAGACAACAAAACGTTCCACAAGTATCCGCAGCCAAAGTGTCAACAGCGTTTCTACAGAGAAGTCATAGTTTGTAGCTTAAATCCTGTTCATGTTCCTCATGAGAACATGCTGCCGCATAAAACTGTGTGTCATATAAATGATAGCCTCACGTACATCGTTAAGTGTCAGACATGTTCGTAAGAAGTGGAGCTGGAGGAGTGGAGAGGAGCCAGCAGCCCGTGCCGGGGCTGGATGTGATTATTACAGAACTGTGAATGAACTGGGCTCTGGTTATTGTGGACAAACTCATCTGTAGGAAATACAGGACGTTTCTTTAAAAAAGTAACATGGACTGGATTTGCAGCTTGAGTAGAGAGGTGAGTGTCAGTGAGGCGGTGTTTTTAAGGAGGTTTGTGGTGTGATGTGTAAGGCTTCTTTTGAGGTTTTATTATAGTGAAGCAGCATTAAGAATAAGAATAAGAAAACCTTTATTAGTTCCTCAGTGGGGAAATTGCATTGTTGCAACAGCTAAGTACAGTTAGCAGTGCACTAGTCTAGTGTGGATCTCAGTGTGTCTTGATGAACAGCCTCCCTCATCTGTAAGGCTGTAACCTCACTCATCCATCCATCTTCATTTTAGTGCTTATGTATTAAGGTTAAAACAAAAACTTAAGGTATATTCTTTGATAAGGCAACAGAGAAGGCCAGCTTTGTGGAAAAAAAAATGTTGTAATGACATTCTTTTGTATACAAACAGTGTTACTAATAGTGTGAGATAGTTTGAATCAGCCAACTAATCAAACACTGATGGGATTGCATTTAAGTGATTTTTTATTAAATTTAAATTAAATCAAAATGTTGTCATATAAAACATAATGAAGTCAAGGTGTCTGCTTGCCCACTTGAAAAAGTCACCGCACGCTACTGAAATAAAGTGCATGATGGTAGGCCTTACATATTACATTTTAATGGTAATTTATTAATAAAAACAATGATATAAATACATTTTGTGACAAATGTCTTTAGGCAAATGTGTTTTTAGTTCCTTATGATTTTCTATTGGTTAAAATGGGGACAACTGGGACATGGTTTGTTAAAAACTGGGACATATGAGTGTTTTTACAGATATGGCTTCACTGCAAAATCATTAATTCAAGTTATTTCTGTCTTATTTCAAGCCATTTTTACTTATTTCAAGCAAAATTATCTGTCCATGGGGTAAGTGGAATTTTCTTACCCCATTTTGCTTTTGGAAAGAGACAACTTGAAACAAGTCAAATCTATCTAGTGAAAATTGCTTGAATCAAAATTAATAATCTGAATTCAAGTCATTTTAACTAATGTAGATATTGATATTTTGCAGTGTAGTACCCCCATTTGAGAAACAAGGGTCTAAATTGTTGCTGCCTTTGTTGATCTTTGTAAATTGATCCAAAGAACATGTCACTTGGTAGATATATTATAGATAGTTACTTTGCTCATCCTTATATAGAGAAACTTAAGTGTCCGGTAGCATACAATACACACAATGTAAAAATCATACAAAAACATACCTAAAATACATACCACAATAAATAGCTAAAAGGTTAGAAGCGGCAGTAATAAAGTTCACATTAACAATCTCCTGAGGCTCTCGGTCCTACAGCGCAGCAAGAGGAGCCTGTCACTGCAGCTGCTTCTCTGAGCTGCCACAGTCTCATGGAGAGGATGACTGCTGTTGTTGAGGATGATCTGCATCATGCAGTTAGCAAATTGAGTAGGCTATTTTTATTTGGGTAATATTATATACTCATTTTGAAAATATTTTGACTGTTCATTTGCTGTGCAGTGGTGTAAAAAGTGTAGCCTCCATAATTAGACCAGATGAGCTCAGATACCCTGTGAGTTTTGTTTTTCTGTGATAATTGCTGCAAGGGAAGTGTTTTATTGGTGCACTGCTAAAGTCATTTGAGCCACAGTGAAACAATTTCATATTACACTGGCTTGTTTTCCTAAAACATGGAAGGGCAGGTAGGGGCTGCATCATGAGAACTGCTTTTGAATCTTAACATCTTTATTACTGCCTTCTCACAATTTCTGTTCCATTTTAGGTAGATGATGGAGCTGTTATGCACTGCAGAGGACATTGCGCCACCCACTACAGCTGGAGGTACGCCTGAGCAATAGGAAGAATGCACAAGCAGCAGGTTTAAGGTAAGTTTAGCCTCAAGGTAAGGCTGTAATAGGATACACCAAGTCATTGTGGTCCATCTGCACAATATAGATGATTTTTTTTAGTTTTAGTTTATGAACTGCTGATAGGAACAACGTATTTGGACAGAAAACATATAAAGGTAGGGCTGGGGCTAGGGGTGGGCAATATTGCCAAAAATTGATCTTAATATTTTTTGGGATTAACTCGATACAATATTTAATGCATTGCATAATGCATTTAAAAATACTTTTACCTGTAATTGGCATCAAATAAATTCTCATTTGTTTATAATAATTATTAATAAAAAGCTACAGGAGACTTATTTAATTTAGTTTTACAATTTTTGTGTTGAATAGGTGATTTATAGTCAGTTGCTGCAGCACAGACATGACACAGACCAGTGTTCTTTTTAAACAACATTTTTATAGCTTTGTGACAGAGATAGGCCTCAGACAATAAGATGAATAGGCTACTCGGGCTAGGCTAGCTTACACTGGCAATGCTTTAGACATGGAAGAGACAGGTGTTAGCAGCATTTTGAAATGTTCTGCTTTCTTTACTCCCTCAGTAACTTTCACAGTAGTTTTATGTCTGCTTTTAGTAAACTATATTCAAAATGCTCAGGCAGGTTGCTTAACGGCCCCATATTATGCTTTTTTTATGTCTTTTAAATTAATTTAGGACAACTCTAGATCAGCATCTTACATTTTGTCAGTCAGAAAATGCCATATTTATTGAAAAAATCCTATTTGAAGAAACTCATCAGTTGACTCTGTGAGAAACGCTCAGATTAGGTCCCTGTCCCTTTAAGAGCCTTCCCTCCCTGCGTCCCAGCTGCTGTCATGCCCCTACAGCTCCTTACAACATGTGCTGCTGCAACACTGCAGTCCACAGTGGGTTTGTGTGGTTGCTGCGGGGGAGGTGTGGGCCGTGAAGCAGGGGGGGTATGGTCAGGTGGAAATGGCAGACACCGGTGAAACAAGACGTTTCTGTCCTTTCAGGAAGTCAGCGTAAATAAATAGAGGATTACTCAAAAATGCGTAAATGAAACAAAAACACAACTCTATGTACGTTTTTTTTAAGCAGGAGCAACATTAAAAAATGGTAGAAAGCTCATAAAAGTCGATTTTGCATAATAGGGCCCCTTTAAGGCAGGTTTTCTATCGTCCTGCTGCTATCCATGTCCTTGATCAGTCCTCAGTGACACTGGCTCACGAAGGGGTTGTCATGTTCAAAACATGAGGCTAAACAACGCTATGCTATGTCAATACTCGAAAATGGGATTTTGCAGACCACTAAGACAACAACTTGGAACTTATTATCGTCTGCAAGACATATCTCACACCCCAAGCTAAGGGCAGGGAAAACAGGGAAACATGCGGTGCTCTTGGGGCCACAGGGCAGAGACTTCCTATTATTGCTGCACTTTTCATCCTCTCGCTCTCTCTCTCTCTCTTTCTCTCTGTGGCATTCAGAGGGCCCAATGCGTCTTTTTAACCAAAGCTACAAAAAAACGCTATCAATCTCCTTTAGAGCTTCAACTATGTGACCAAGGTAGTGCATTAAACAACTCAGGTCAGAGCATTACATGGTTTAAATGCATCCTGTGTGTTCCATGGCTCCACATTGTGCATGAAAACTGTTTAACCCCCCCCCCCCCTTTCCCCTCCCAGGTGGTCATAATGTTATGCCTCATTTGTGTACAGTATGTCTGGCACTTTTCATTTTCCACATTGCATTTAACAGTGTTGTTGTTATACGGTTCTCCTCTTGTATTCCGTTTTAATTAGCTGCCCTCAGTCTAATGGCTGTGTATTACCGTGTAGCATCATTACCGAACATTTACGCAACACCAGAGCATTGTGTAATGCCGTATTCACCACAGGGCTCTTTATTACACATGCATCATAACTTTGACATGAAACTGGGCCCTTGCGCTGCTCACAGTAGAGAGCGCGGGGCATTAGGAGAAAGTCTAATGGCTCCGGTGTCCTCCTGGCACATGGCTATTATGAAAGAGCTGGCTTTAATGAGAAGAGGAGGAGAGAGACTATTGTTGCACCTCGGAGAATGGAATACTTTATAACCTGCAGCAGCACAAAAACGGGCCCCAGATCATTGGAACACCATTATCAAAAAACGCACACACAAAGACTTGAGTCCTCCTACCAGCCTCTGCCTTTTAATCCCACGCACATTTATCCAAGCTCCACATTATGTGTAAAGAACTATGTGAGAACTCCTTAAATGTGGGTTGGGAACAGTAGGGGGTGGAACAAAAAATAAAGCATCACAGTAACTTCTAATAAGGCAGAGTTTCAGGTTGCATAATTTAGAACAGGGGTGTCCAAACTTTTGCCCAATTAAGAGGGCCAAATTTATAGATGTGCAAATGTTCAAGGGCCCCTCTAATTAGGGCTGGGCACCGTTAAATGATACTTTTAAAATATTTTTTATTCACTACCAAGTTTAATACCTAGTGGGACCTTTAATGTTCTTTTATATGTATGAATCAAATAAATAACAGAATAAATCATACAAACTATTTATGATTTTTTAACTTACAGCTGAGAATTTTGCTCCAGAAATTGGTCTATTTTTTTTTTCAATATTATTGTGTTTTATGATTGTAGAAGATGAATTAGCTCACCATCAGAAAAGTATCCATCAGGTACCGGTATCGAAAACGAGGTATTGTTTTAAGAACTGGTATCGAAAAAATCTGAACGGTACCCAGCCCTACTCCTGATGTTTTCCAGGAACTGAACACACATACAGTATAAAGTAAATACAGACTGAGTTTTCAAAAGCCAAATAAACAGGTCCCAATAAAATGACATCTTTAAACATAAACTGTCCAAATCCAATTAGAAAACACAAGGCAGAGAGTAACAGATGTACAGACAAAGCTACGGAAACACTGTACAAAAGTGCTGGTGGGCACAGTTATAAATTTTTTTATAGAAGGCAAGGACCATATGCAATCGCAACCAGTGCCACAGATGGCCAGCGGGCTGCACTTTGGACATGTCTGCTTAATTCATTTTAATAATAATAATGCATTGGATTTATATAGCACCTTTCTGGACACTCAGAGGGCTTTATGTTGCACTCCTCAGTCACACCCAGTGGTGGTGAGCTATCTCTGTAGCCACAGCTGTCCTGGGGCAGACTGACAGGGACATGGCAGCATTTCTGTACCTACAGCCTCTCCCCGTCCAACGCCAAACAAACAGTCACAAAACGCATTCTTACAGGTAAGGTTAAGAACACAACCACAGTATAATTCAAACTGCTCTTGAACCCTAGGAGCAGGATTCGGACCGTTATCCTAATAATAATAATAATAAAGCATTGGATTTATATACCACTTTTCTGTATGTTGCATTATTACCAGTGGGATTCAAACTCCCAATCTTTTATTATTATGTTTTTGGACAACCATTCCACTGTCGCCCAAGATATTTCAAATTTCAAAATGTGCACTTTGCCTATACTACCAGTCTATTCAAGCTAAAACAGGCTCCATAGAAGAGGTCAGTCACTGGAGATTGTTTGTAGTTAGCTTTTGCACGTTATTGGTTGAGTGAGCATGACTCATCTGCATGAGAAGGATTTGGCCATACATATGCTATGCTTATATGATAATGTTTAACACCCCTGATCTTCTCTAGTATTTATTAAAGAATGTGTGCTAAAGAGTCAAAATTATTTGTGTGGCCCAGTGCCATTTTAGATCAATAGTTGGTCGCTGGAACCGTGTCCCCAGCCAGATCCAGGCCTGCCAAATGGAGCACAAATGGATATCTGAAGCATTATAAACCTATATGCAACAAATTTGTAAGAGTCAGGCAGGCAGTACCAGTGATGGCCAATTCATGTCTGAGTGGGCTGTTGAGTGGCCCTGAACACAGTGCAGTTATGCTGTAAATTAAGACTATTCAGCAAGTCAGTGTAGAATTATGGAGCATTCAGAGCTGCCAGCAAAGGCAAGTCTCTCTCTCGCTCTCTCTCGCTCTCTCTCGCTCTCTCTCGCTCTCTCTCGCTCTCTCTCGCTCTCTCTCGCTTTCTCTCTCTCTCTCAGTTACATGTTACAGTTAATGTGTGTATGGAGTACCTTTTACAGACACTGTGTGTGTAACTAATATGTATATAATATGTCTGTCAGTTTTTTAATATATGTAGTTTTGAAATTAAGTTACACGGTAATGTCCTTTACCAACTCACAAACAGCACACACATGCTTGCTTAGGGAGGATTTGCAACTGGTGATGGCTAATTCTTCTGAAAAATTTATTTAAGTCTGCTTTACTCTTATGACATGTTAAGCACAAAAGGTAAAAGATGTAGCACCACCCCAAGTGGACTGCCAGCTCACATCCCCCAAACACTTTCAGTCTGAAACTGACCTTTTCAGCCCCAGACCTAGACTGGCTTCAAGACATACCCATGAGTGGTTGTGTTGTGACTCAATGACCACACAGAGCTTATAGTTGCACATTATTAGGCTCCAGCAGCCAGTCTGCTTTTATGTGCTCAACACATGGGAGGCGACGTTGTTTCTCTTCTATCTTCTCTTCTATCTCTCCTGTTAAGCGACAAGCGACTCTCGTGCTCGTGAAATGTTGCGCTCGTGCATGTCCTTGTGCACATGTTGGCTTGCGACGCCATCCAAGAAAGTTGAACAATGTTCAACTTTTCATCAGCATCGCCTAACAAGAACCAATCAGCAGGAGTTTAATCACCAGACCAATGAGTGGACAGAACGCTCAGTCACAGCGATCAACACGGAGGAAAAAATAATACCCCCGTGTCAGGCTTTAGGACATTTACAGATGTGATTACAGAGATGTAAAAAAAAACAGAAAAACAAACAAACAGTAGCTTATTCACCCTTTTTTTTGTTTTGACTGCAATATGGGGTGTAGTACCCAGGCCATAGACCCATGAACACCTTTTTCTTGTGATAGAACAGACTCATAAATACTAAAAGTCTACTTCATTCAGTTTGAATAAAATCTTGCTGTAAAAGCCTAGTTTATATTTGCGTTTCTTTCCCCACTTGTTTAAAACCTGACATTACCTTCAATTTGACAGCCAATTAATTCTGTGGGAGATGTACAATTTGCTTTGGAACTGAGCGCAGCACTGGCCCTGTTGCCGGTCGCTGCAGCTCATTGGTGGTGATGAGTTTTGTCGGTCACTGTCATGTCTCGCCTTCCGTGTGTCGAGCCAGTTACTATAGTGTTTGTGCAAATGCTGAATGATCATCATAGCTTGTGCACTTGCTGAACAGAAATGAAAACTGTGTTTACAAGCACTAAATATACTCCAGTCCCTGCCCTAAAGACATAGATGAGACAGTGCTGGGTCAGACCATGCACTGCAGCACTTCAGTTTAGAAGTAAAACCCAGTTCCCACCTTTCTCATTATATACTATGGAGGTTTTGTTTCTGCGTAAAACATCTGCAATACTTACATCAGCAACACTAATTTGGCATTCAGTGTCTAGTCCAACACCAACATCTATTGTCAGGATTTCATCAAATGTGTGAGCACGGAGTTCTATGAACCATGCAACTTCAGTTTGTTTCCACTGAACACAGGTGCAGCCCTGTTTCAGGAGCACCTCAGCACTGGCAGATGGACTGTTTTTTTACTGACTCTGTGTAAACAAAAAGGCAACACAGAAAGTAAATAGTATATATGTCAGTTTTTCATTATAGTTGTACTGTTTTCACATTGAGTTACTGGCTAATGTTCTCTACCAGCTCACTAACGGCACACACAGTGAGTTACCATTAAAACATTATTGTTTAGAGAGAATATGTGTGATGGTTAAAGGTCCCCTATTCTAAATAAATTGAACTAAATTGACTTTTTGAGCTTTTAAACATGTTTTAATATTGTCTCATCCTCAAAAACACACCTGGAGTAGTATTTTGTTTCATTCATACATGTCTGAATAATCCTGTAGGCTCCTGATTTTTTACAGCACATACACTGTCTCCAGACTCATTCTGATCATTTCAGCAATTAAATTGCTGTCAGTCAGCTCATTTATCTATCTGTTAGTGTCATGTTGCTAATAGCTGTGCTAAATTTTGCCATTTTATGCTCTGTCTAGTCCCCACCATTGCCAGCAGTGGGTGACAGACACCTAATCCAAGCATTCCCAGCAAAGTCAAAGTAACAGCTCCCAAGAAGATGCTTAATTTCCACTCATATACATTATTTTAATTTACAAAACGTGAAATGCTAATGCAAAGGTGTCCAAAACTATTTTAAAAAGCATGAAAAAAGCATAATATATGTTGTTGTAGGGTGACTAAAGCATCCCACATGTCCCTCTGCCACCTCTGGGCTGAAAACAACACTTGCAAGGAGAAACCTGCAGTGGACGGTCCCGCAGACCCAACCCAAATCTTGCGGGATTGGGTGGGAGTAGATGGTCAAGCAAAAACATACCGGGTCCCAAGCGTACAGAGAATTTTGAGTGCACTACTATACTAGTCTCACATGGGGCGTTACGGTACCAGTGGACAAAAGTAAACAAAGAGCAGAGCACAGAGAGTGATAGTACTAGAAGCCATGCTGTTTATACTCCACAGTTTGAAACACAATATAACCTACAGCCCATTAACAAACAGCAGCACATGGATGCATAGCCTAAATAGCCATTAAACACGAGTTAGCTTAAAGCTTTCTGCTCTTTTGAATGGCATGTGTGACTGTCCCATGTCTCAATACAAACTGATATGTCATTGCCCCGTGAAAAAACCCGTCAGATTAAAATTTCTTGGGACCGATTGGGACCTGCGTGAATCACTCGGTCGTGCAAGCCATGGTAGACTTCAGAACCAGGGGGGATTGAAAAGCAGGTTTCTACTCGCAAGTATGAACACCACTGACCCGGTGTCACAGAAGTCTCAAGTTTCGCTAGAAAGCGACATATCACGGTTCGCCAACAAGCTCAGGATTCCTGCAGGTATAGTCTAATTTAATGGTTTTTAATGCCATTTTTAATGCCATTAAAAATAATAATAATTATGCCACAAACATACAATCATGGCAACTTAAATTGTCAAAAAAAGTTTGCGAATATTGTAAAATACAGCTCATAAACCACCATTAATGTTGAAAGTCAGACATTTGATGTTGGTGGGTAATTTGGTCCTGCTGGAAGCAAACTCGTTCCGCCCGTCTATCACACTAGTATAGACTACAAAATTATTATTATTATTATTATTATTATTATTATTATTATTATTATTATTATTATTTATATTTATATACATATTTATATTCATGAATAAAGCTAATAAAGTCAGTGATTTTACTTCTGAAACATTTTACAGTTTTAATCCCTGTTGGAATCAAATTTAAAGCTTTTAATCAATTTCAATTTAATTCAATTGAAAATCAATATAATGACTTTTATTGCTTTTTAACACTCCATGGGAACCCTGAAGCTAGAAATAGCTTTTTTTCTTGATTTTCATTGTTGCAGGGCGGCTAAAAGACAGAAAAAAACTTAAGGATACGAGGAGGGGAAAACTAATGTAAAGCTGAGTGAGGGGTCACACAGCTGTCAACTGGACCTTAGGGTATTTCCGAAATGTACAGGGTGCTCCATAGAGAAAAATGAGGCAAACACAGCAAAGAAACAAGAAAAATGTCTGCTTTTAGTTGTTACCAAAATATGCACAAACCTTACATTTTTTGCAAATATTCTCAATGAGTACGGACATAGCCAGACTTTAGTTGACCATCAGATAAGAAAGTGCAGATACTGTGGAAGTCAGAAGCAGTGTCACCAGATGCACACCAATTAAAGAGAGGAACAATTGTGAAACTGCTGTACAAAGCTCCTGCCCGTGCATGAATTATTCACATTAAACTTGACACGCTCAACAGCAAATTAAAGGGACTCCACTGAAGTGCATTAAAAACGTCATGACTGGCACTACAACAGCTCTGAACACACTAAATCTTCACATAACAACTCAGGTCAGACCACTTATAGGGTCTAAAAAAAGACTTCCAACGATTTATTTCAGCTTGGCTTTTGTACTTTGATTGTAGAATTAAAGTTGCGTGGGTGGCTCCGCTGATGTCCTGCCAGGTAGAGTCATATTTTCCATCCTGGTATCATTTGGGGAGATGATGAAAAGTGTCCTAACATAAACTTACAGCCATGGGCAGCGCGGTCTGTCAAGCTAAGTAGCCATTTGTCGAGCGGCCAATGAATCATTTAGAGCACTAACACAAGAGCCACGCTTGAACAGCCCGGGCTAAATCTGCCGGAGATACAGATGGGAATTAACTGAGAGAAAAGTTTGTGAGAGAAGTGAATATTTGAGCTTCAGCTGCAGTATGGAGATATGAGTTTATAGGAATGTAGAGGACAGATGACAAATCTAGAGAGGCAGATGTATGGTGGCTGCTTACAGTAAGGCAGAATATACATGTGTATGTGTGAACAAGCATACAGCAGAATGAGTGGTGTTGAATTAACTCAAAACAGTATAGTGTTAGTACTTTTACTTATGAGGAGTATTAATGTTGTTGACATTGTGCTGTTGAGAGAATCAGATCCCTAAGTGACATCAACATGAAATATGGATTTTCTCCTAAGATGTTTTCGGGTGACATTCATTCATCTATCTTCTTCCGCTTATTCCCGCTAGGGGTCGTGGGTACTAGTAACCGTGAGTTGCAGGGCTGACACAAATGGATAACCATTTACTTGCACACCCAGCTCTCCTAACACATGCGTGTCTGACAGTGAGAGTGACTGACGGTGTCTGACAGTGATGGAGTTGATGGCAGGGTGGACACCACGTCCCAGCGACCCCAAGGACTACAGGCCTGTGGAATTGACATCACACATCATGAAGACTCTGGAATGACTCATCCTGCAACAGCTACGGTCCATGGTCCTATCTCTATTTCGCCTACCAGCCCTGCCTCGGAGTGGACGACGCAATCATCTACCTGCTCAACAGAATCGGCACCGACCTGGACAGGCAACGAGCACTGTGAGAATCATGTTTTTTGATTTCTCAAGTGCGTTTCACACCATTCGGCCGGTTCTGTTGACTGAGAAGCTGACAGTAATCCGGGTGGATGCCCCACTGGTGTCCTGGATTGTGGACTATCTGACTGGCAGACCACAGTACGTACAGCTACAGTGCTGTATGTCAGACAGAGTGATTAGCAACATCAGGGCTTCACAGTGGACCGTCCTCTCTCCCTTCGTCTTCACTCTCTACACCACAGACTTCAACTACTGCACAGAGACCTGCCACCTTCAGAAATTTTCTGATGACTCTGCAGTGGTTGGATGTATTACTGGTGGAGATGAGAGAGAGTACAGGACTGTGGTGGACAGCTTTGTCATTTGAAGCACTACAAACTATCTACTGCTCAATGCGTCAAAGACAAAGAACTTGTAGTGGAAAAGGAGGACAAAGGCTGCAGTGACCCCCACCAACATCCAAAACAGCAGTGTGGGGTAGGTGGAGGAGTACAAGTACGTATGGGTGTACTCGGACCATAAACTGAACTGGACTAAGAACGTGAACAGCCTACAAAAAGGGCCAAAGCCATCTTTATTTTCTAAGACGTCTGCAGTACGATGCTGAGGATGTTTTATGATCTGTGGTGGCCAGTGCCATCATGTGTGCTGTTGTCTGCTGGGTCAGCAGACTGTGGGTGAGGGACACTAACAGACGACCATCAGGAAGACCAGCCATGTTGTGGGAGAGGAGCTGGACTCTCTGACTGTGGTGTTGGAAAAGGGGGGGGGTCCAAAATTAGGACTATACAGGACTTTCCGGCTCACTCTCTCCACAATGTGCTGATCAGCTGCAATAGCTCACTCAGCAACAGACTTTTACTGCCACGCTACATCACAGGGAGACACAGGAAATCATTCCTGCTGTCACCATCAAACTCCTGAATGCTGCTCTGTAACAGACACATGAACACTGTGCTCTACAAAATCACTTGTTCAGTTCATCTGCTCCTACCTGTACATTGTTCATATTTGTAAGTATGTGTAAGATTGAAAATTCTTTATTGTATATTAAAGAGATTATTTTTCTTTATTATATTTTGAAAATGTCATCTGGGGTTTTTGAGCTTTTAATATTTATTAGATTAGATATTATTGTAAATTTCTTTTTCTATATCTTTTCATTTCTTTGTCGGGCTGCATGTCTGTAACAAAATAGAATTTCCCCTTGGAGATAAAATAAAGAAATTCTGATTCTATAATGTCAGAGAGGCCAGATTGAGAGGGTTTGGACATGTATAGAGGAGGGATAGTGAATATATGTGCAGAAAGATGCTGAGGTAAAGCTGCCAGGCAGGGAGCCAAGAAGAAGACCGAAGAGGAGATTGATGTATGTAATGAAAGAGGACATGAAGCTAGTTGTGAGAGAAGAGGATAGAGTTAGATGGAGGCAAATAGTTTATTGTGGCGATCCCAAAATTATAATGTATCAAATAAATTTATTTGAAAAGTGAACTCATAAGACTTAAACTATTAACTTCTGTCCGCTTTAGTTTAATTAGATCAAGCTAAGAGCACTGCGCTTCTCATGTTTATATTTTTGGTTTCAGTTTAACGCTTGTTATTTGAAAATCTTATCTGATCTAATCTTATATCTTTTTTATAAGACCATTTGACTTCTTTTGTGGTGAATCTTATTTAATGCCCTAAGATTTTAGCCTGGCCAGACAGACACACTCTTTGCCAATTCTATACAAAGTTGTCTCATGGTTGAGTTTCATTTCTATAAGCGGAACAATCACAGGCGGAGTGACCAATCACAAAAACAAAGGGCAAGAACATAAGCAGCGCACTGCTGACCTGTAATCCAAACAAACATGGTGGATTGCCGGTTTTTCCATAAAACACCAGAAAATGGCATATTATGAGCAACTCTGCACTCATTTCTGAACAGCGAAGCAGCAGAAGCCAGTTGTTCAAAGACTTGTGGAAAAAGTGGGTTTGTTTGAATGTGGTGGTTACATCACACGTCAACGGGACTTTACTGTTGTTAAAACAGAAACAAGACTAAAAAAACAAGGTCCACAGAGGACTGAACAACAATGCAGACTTCAGCAGAATCAGCAGGTGACGAAGGAAAGCACTAAACACTGTTTACTGGGTCAGCAAATATTAAATTAAATTAGCTCTGGCACATCTTGATTATTTTTAATAGGAGATTAACTTCCGTATTTGTAAAATGCTCTGAAGATAAACAGCCGTGATAGGCTGGTTCCAAATCGACCAGAGAGAAACGGTTTGCTGCACTGTAAGTGAGGAACCACACTGTCCTGCTTTCAAAAAGAAAGTAGGAAGGGCTGGTTGGCCAGGTTATTAGAATTTAATATTATAACCCAGTTTTATGAAAGTTGTTTTAATAACATCCTATGAATCCAAAATTGTTTTAAGGTTAGAGGTTAGGGTTGTGTGGGTTAAAGTTAGGGTTAGGATTATGATGAAAATAAGGGTTGAAGGGTAAGGCTAATTTTAGAATCCCAGCTATAATCAAGTTTGGAGCAAAATCCAGAGTAGTTAAAGTTATTGTAAATATTAAATGTGTTTCAATTTTAACCCAAATGTCCGGACGTTATCTGTTAGTTAAGTTTTTACTTTTGCGCTTCTTGTTTTTACTCAAGCTCAAAACTAATTTTCTGGCAGAACTAGAGTACACCAAAAGGCATACATCTATGCATAAATATCATAAAATATCACTGTGCATGAATTTACAAGTTTATATTTTTATGCCTATAACCTTAAAAATATGCATGAAAATCATAAAAATATCTCAAACAAGCCTTTTATAATTATAGGAGTAAGATTGTAGTGTTCAGTAATGTTATTTTGTCAGAAAAGCAGTGATTCTCTACTTTGTATGGTTGCCTTTAGGCATTCTATACATTGCCTAGGCAAAGTAGAGAATATCAAAGTATTTCCTACTTTGCCTGGCTGTTTTAGGCATTCTGTAGAATGCCTGATTTCTGACTACAAAAACTGGCTGCCATTTTGACAGTGTGCTGAAAGGAGTGAAGCTCAATTTGGAGGGAAAAGATGTGGGAAAAGAAACCATTAGTGCACAGCAGTAGTTATATAAATGTACCAGTGGGTATAGGGCACTGTGTATAAAGGTTATACCTTATGTCACAGCTGAGAAACTAATTATAGAAACCAGCTGAGTAACTTTAATGCATATCAGTGGAAAATGTATTTAATTTAGCAGCAAGGCAACTAATGTCACTGATGTATGAACAAACAGAGACAAACCCACAGCACAGGCCTCAGATACAGAGAGGAGGGAGATATGTCACGCTCAGACTGTTACTCACCTGCTCACTTCTCTACAAGCTGTCACACAGCCTTCAGCACACAGTCTGAGTACTTACACTGAGTGAGTATATGTGTGTACTTACACTGAGTGTACTCCTGCAGCAGGGCGAACTCGGCGGGGGTCAGCGTGACCCACTTGTCCTGGGAGCTCATTTTGCTCTCTGTGCTTTAGTTTGTTCAGTGAGCATTCCGCGAGCAGAAGCACCGCAGCAATGGGACGTCACACTATAACAAGAAGAGAACACAGGTTTAAAATGTTGGAGTCTGTCATATTAAAATATGACACTGACAGAACACTGCTGTGTTGTGAGCATTCTGGCTACAAGTGAGCTGAGAAGTGCTGGTAATCTTTCTACTAAACATACGTTTGGTAAATAGTAATCTAGTATTGCACCAAAAATATGGATTCTAGTTTGACTGCATGTTAGTAAATCTGGCCCTTGGAGCCTTTATGCAGTTTATGCTGATTTCTTTATTCAGTGAATTTCTTTGTGTGACATGGTGGTGTGGACAGCACTTATCTGTGCATGTCAACATACTACACACAATGGCTAGCTAGCTAATGCTACATTCACACTAAACGCGACTGAGGCATCTGGGGCCTCTGATTTGCATGTAGAATCTATGTAAATGTGCGTCTAAACGCAAATCAAGTGTCCAGCACGTTGCAAATCGGGCAGTTGACACGTCTGATGTGTGAATTGAGCATCTATGCCCAAAACACTCAAACTTTGGCAAATATTTGCAGCGCGTTAACCAATCAGGATCCTGCTCCTGAAGTGACGTGGAAACGGAGATCCTTCTAAACAATCACGGTGGACTTATCAAGGCTTCAGTGTGAACCTGGCGCTATAATTAAGCTACAGCCTACAGCAGCTCTACTAATTTTATAAAGACAGCAGTCAAAAAGATACAAGACGTAAATGGGACCTTAACTTTACTGTGTGCTGAGATGAGCTTATTGGATCAGCAGTTATTGCTCTCTGCAATACAACTGGGAAACAGAGCCTGTGTACAAAGTGCTGGCCTAGCCTATACTCACTAAAACCAGTAGAGACCGCTATTGTACAAAAAATAACTCCTCCCTGTCTCAGCTTTGCTGCTGGGGTTGAGTGCTTAAATACAGCAGTAGTGTCCTGAGAAGGTGTCCTTGCAGAGACACGGGACAACAGGTGGGCAAACTGGGACAGAATTAGCCCTGAAACAGCGGCCATTATCCTGACAAAGACTCCTCCCATAACGGAAATTGGCGTCTGAACACACTTTGTTTAGATGCGCAAATAGAGCAAATTTGATATGCAACTGAATAGTCTGACTTAAAATTGTCCCAACTAGACGCGAATTTGACACACGATTCACATTTGCCATGAACGCAGCATAAGACGTTAGCTGATGTAACGTCTGGCACTAATGTCCAGCAATTGGGTGGCAGTAGCTCAGTCAGTAAAGACAAAGAAGCCCACTAACCTATTGGTTGGCAGTTCAATCCCATCTACTGGCATGTTGTCATTGTGTCCTTGTGCAAGACATTATGCATGAATGGGGTCTAAGAGGGTGTAGGCACAGAATGGCAGCCACATCAGTCTGCCCCTGGCCAGTAGCTGATGCTTGGTCCATGATTTTATTGTCACTACGACTAGCCAGTGTATGTCCTGTTCAAGTTCCAAGTCCAGATAAATGCAGAGGATTGTGTTGGGAAGAGCATCTGACTTAATACTTCACAATCTTCCATGGTCTAGGTAATTTCCATGTTGTGTGTCCCATAGAGCAGGTTCACAATGTATCTCGAGCCCCAAAACCATACATTTATTCTTTCTGCAAGTTCTTGTCTCAAAATGGTTTATGCTTGAAGTAAAAAAACACAAATCACTACACTTTAACTGATTCAAACATTTTAACAGCAGAGAAGGGCAGAACAAGCCAAATAAAGGTTTTGCTTGCAATATTGAAAATGTGCCTTCATACTTGTAATCCCATTATATGTTTTAAGAGATGTAAAAGTGCTTGTTTTTGAGCATGAGGAGCTGAGATGGCTGTGTAATGCTGCTTTCTTGTTGACCTTGCATGAAGCTGCTGGTTGCCATGATGACAGCGCCATCGAGCTGAGGCAGAATGAGCTTCTGTAGGCTGCTGTTCTGAATCCAGTCCAAAACTCAACGTGCTATTTAGCCTCTCCGTGAAGCTTGTACAAATAAATCCTATTGAAAGACGGTTGTAAATGTTGTTGTAACTGCATCACTTGATACATGCAGCCTTGTTCTTTGTTCGTATGAGAGTGAGTGACAGGGCTGGCTTAATAAATTCTCAGATAAAAGCCTGTGTCAGTTTGATTGACAAGCCGGTATGTCGTTGAAACACTAGAATGCGGCTGTAGTCATTAGCACTGCTTGTCTGTGGGATGGCCATCGTTTTCTCCTCGCTTGTCACACATGTTGGTAATGGATGTATGATTAGGTGTCACACAGGCAGCTGGGAGTAAGTGCAGAATATGTCGGTGTAGAATACTAAGTGGTACAAAGCTTTTACATGACGTGTGTGTTCATACACTCCATGAAGCAAGCTAACTCCAAACTAGACTTATTTGGCAAGTCTGGTTTATTTCATCCTCATATCTGTTTCATGAAGCAGACTTAACAGAAGGTAAACCATGGTAACTAGTGTAAGAAGTTAATCCTGGTTCGGCGCAGGTTTAAGGTCAGGCTTAGTTGGACTTTTGGAGAGTTCAGGCTCTTTTATCACATTTACAGTCATTGTTGAAATATTTTTAAACTCTTCATTTGTTATTTTAAACAGATTAGTGAACTTTAATAACCTCACAGAGAATAAATTATTTAAAATTAGTAAATGATAGTCTGCACAACATATTTATATATTATCTACAACTATTAAATATTAATATTAATAGTATTAAATTAAAGTTCAATCATATTTTACATAGGGGTGGGCGATATGGCTATAAAATAAAATCTCTGTGGGAATTGGTGGTCAAGAGCTTTCTTAAGTAAAGCTTGTGGGCATTATTAAAAGTTTAGTTTTTAATATTTAGCTCTAGCTCTAGTAGGGTGATAGTAGTAGGGTGGGAGTAGCTCAGTCAATAGAGACATTCGCCCACTAACCTGAAGTTTGGTGGTTTAAGCCCCACTACCAGCATTGCATACCGTTGTTGTGTCCTTGGGCAAGTCACTTCACCCACCTTGGTAACAACCAACTTCACGTCCTCTTTCACTACATCCATAAATCTCCACTTTGGTCTTCCTCTAGGCCTCCTGCCTGGCAACTCTATCCTCACCATCGTCTCTCCTCTCCTCTAATCTAGAAAATCTGACTCCAAAACATCGATGAGCAGTCATATAGTCATCCATTCTCACTGTCTGTGCTAGAGCTATACTGCTTTCTTTTACCACTCTATTATCATTGAGTGTGTTTACATGCACTTGAGTATCCCGGTTATAACCTTATCCCAGTTATGACAGTATTCAGAATATGTCATTTACATGCACTCAGAGAAACCTGGATACTCATGTCCCTGTATACATGACAAAACATAGTATCCTGGATATAGGGGAGGTACTAACACATTTCTAGTGATAGAGGAAAAACTATCCAAATAAACATGCAAGACTGTAATGCGCTTTCACAGCAGCAGTTCAAGACGTTATGAAGAATGGAAGCAACTAGTAATCCAGCCATAAGGGGTCACAACTCAAGATGTGTACTTCTTGTGCCGGTCCCAAGTACAGATAAGGACAGAGCACAGAGAAGGCTGTGTCAAGAAGGGTATCTGGTGTAAAATTGAATATGCAAACTTGTGCATTCTAGGAGGCAGATGATTTGCTGTAGCGGCCCCAAAAGGAAACGCTGGAAGGGAAGATTTATAGAAGCAACTGGTGCTATAGTCATTTCTTTTAAAGTCAGTTGAACCACAAAGTCTTAATTTGTCCTGATTACTAGTTTTAGTTTGCTTCCTCGTCAGAATGAATGGGAAAGACTGGAATTTATGCAACAAATATGCGCGCGGTTTGTTGGATTAATGATTTTTCAAGAAGTATTTTACATTCATTTTGATAGGAGAGCACAGAAAACAGTACGTTGTCGCTGCATGTTGAATCTTAAGTGGTTTGGGCAGGTGTTAAGAAAGATCAATAATCCCTAATATGTGTCATAGCTCCAAAAGCTGAATGGTTTACCAGTTGATCTATATTCCTTCTCTGTTTGTGAGCTGTAGGTCATGATTTGAAAGGACAAGATCTCTGATACAAGTGGCTGAAATTAGTTTTCCGTGCAGGGTGGCTGGGCGCTCCCTTTATGGGCTTGACACAAGGGAGGCAATGTTGCTTCTCCCGTATTTTTTCCTATGGAAGTTGAGTGACCACCATGTGCACATGGCCCACGACGCGAACCAAGAAAGTTAAAATGTTCAACTTTTCATCGCCATCGCCTGACGAGAACCAATCAGCAGGAGTTTAATCAACGGACCAAAGAGCTGACTGAAGGTTCTCAGTCACTGAGATCAACAAGGAGGAAAAAAATAATACCCCCATATCAGGCTTTAGAACATTTACAGATAAGAGTAGATGTAACAAAAAAACTAACAAAAACTAAACAGTGGCTCATTTACCATTTTTTGTTGACCGTGGTAGGGCTATGGGTGTACCCATGCATGTCTTTTTCTTGTTATAAAACAGTCTCACTAATATTCACTAAAAAGTCAACTTCTGAATACTGACTAAAAGTCAACTTCTTTCAATTTGAACAAAATCTTGCTGTAAGTTTATAATTGCTTTTGTTTGTAATTTTCTGTTCCCAATTTTTTTAAACCTGCAATTCTCTCTAGTTTGACAGCAAATTAATTCTGTGGGACATCTGCGATTTGGATTGGAACTGAGTGCTGCGCTTGCCCTGTTGCCGGTTGTTTGCCGATCATCGCCTCGAGCGTGTTGGGTCATCACACAGTGGCAATGAGTTTCGCCAGTCACTGACATTTGTCGCCTCCTGTGTGTGTTGAGCCCATTAGAGCTAGGATGAGGAGCACTGTTACCCATGAGGAGCTTGGAGTAGAGCCACTGCTCCTCCACATCGAGAGGAGCCAGCTGAAGTGGCTCTGCTTGGATGATCCCCTGGACGCCTCCCTGGGTAGATGTATGTTCCATTGGTAGGATGACCCGCGGAAGACCTAGGACATGCTGGAGGGACTAAGGCTATGGTCACACTGCAAGTCTAAATTCAGATTTTTGCTGAAATCACATTTTTTTTAGAGTGGTGGTTCACATTATATTTTAAATGTGACTTCCATCAGTCTGCAGCCCTGAAGTGATCCGGATGTGCTCAAGAAGACATGAGCCAGGAGTTGAGGGAGGGAGTGTCAAGGTAAATATATTATATCTGTCAGTGCTACAACTCAAAATTAAATTTCTGAATATTTTTACTTTTTTTTTTTTTTACCTAACATACTAAATAAGTTCAAAATCTCACTTTTCCACTGACCAGCTCCACCACTGTTGTCTGCCATGCTTGTTACTTTTTGATCTGTCCAGTTCCTGTCTCTTCCAGAGCAGAATTGTAGCATCTGATACATTGTAATGTAGTAAAAGTCAGATTAAATGTGACTTGACCGTTCAGACTGAGATTGCTTTGGAAAAGATCAGATACATATTTGATCTGGGACCACATATGAAAGTGGCCTGGGTCAGATTTCAAAAAATCTGATTTGTGCTGTTCACACTGTCAAAAAAAAAAAAAAAAAGAAAAAGATACAGATCAAAAAGTCAGATTTGGGGCACTTTTGCCTGCAATCCAAATGTTGCCCAAGTTTCTCAGCTGGCTTGGGAAAGCTTTGGGAGAAAGTGTCTGGGAAGAGGGAAGTCTGGGCATCTTTGCTTAGACTGCTGTCCTTGTGGCCTGGATAAGTGGTTGAAGATGGATGTTGCAATGTACTTGTCTCTCACATTCAATTAAAGCTATAGCTGCTGCTATGATATAATTTAGTCAATACATGCATCATTCAATCCATAGACAGACAGTAAATATTTTTGCATACTGTTACCATTCTCATGAGTGTTAGACAAGCACAGCGATACCTTGCCTGATCATGTGACTTGCCCCTGCTGTTAAAGTCGCAGAGAACAATTTAAGACACAATTCTAACCCTTTCACAGGTATTATTATATGTATTAAAGGTATAATTATAATTATTATCCAGCACACAGAGAGCAGGAGCCCACGGTGCTGTGTTGCCATGTTGGGTGTGTGGGAACCAGCCTCCCGCGCACCAACTTTGATCTGCAGCTGCTGCTTAAAAACACCCACAATGCTTTGGGTTTATGCTTCCAAAACAACAGGCTAACAGAGATATTGGGTTATTTAATACAGCAGTGCTATGACATCAGGCTCTCTTGGTCATATTCTCATGTCATTTTGAGTCTGACATAAAACATTATGCAGAATATATCACAAACATTGCATAACTGTCATATTCATGTCATCCAGGCTAATTGAATCACAGCAAAAGGTTTAAAAAGAAGTCATCAGGACTTGTTTTTTATAGTTGAAGACGCTTCACCTCGTATTCAAGACTCAAAGTGTTTTCCACAGAAAATGTGTCAGTTAAGGTGCTACTCATAGTGCCTGAATTGTGATAATACAAATTAATGTAATTTATACACTGCATGTACAGCTTCTAATGCCACAAAAGATTAATTTAACATAAATAGTGCATCGTACAAGCATTAATATTGGGTTTTGGGGGAATAAACATCATGTATATATTACTTTATATAGCCTATATTGAATGGTAGTTAAGGTGGTAGGTGCTTATAGCCAAGTTGGCCACCGTAACTATCAAGTGCTGGGGAAATACTGAGGAGGCTTTCTCAATTTTGAAATAGAATTGGTGAGCTGGGTTATATTCTCCTAGGAAAGAGGAAAACTACATTTTATTGGTTAGACTTATTGAAGTATAATAGTTGAGACTAGGGTTTAAAGTCATGTGTCTTCTGCTGGACTTAGTGGGATAGTCAGTAACCCACCTGAGACCCATTAGTATAATCCACTCCATCTGATGTTAATTGTAACTATATCATTACACCCCAATTTGTTTGACTTTTAAACGACTGTTGTAAACAGACGGAAAGTTGTATCTTAGCCCAACATTTCTCTTCAAAAAAGGTTTTTTTTTTTTTTTTTTTACTTTTGTTTTGTTTTTGTCTAGTCAAACAATCACGCATATCCATAAACACAGGACTTCATGTTGTTCTGCTTGGGTACTGAGTGCTTCTGAATAAAACATGCTGCAAGGGTGCCACAAGTCCCCACTATCCAGGTGTGAAATAGAGGAGTTCTGATGACTGTTCCTTCATTCGAAGTGGACATGTACATGGAGATTAAAACTCTGGTGATAGCGCCATTGTATGGCACAGCGGTAGAGCTGTGGCGCATATACAGAGCAACTACAGCCTGCCTTGGCGTCAGGGGTTAGAATACAGATTCCTACAGCCGAATGTCTCACCCCAATTTCTTAATATTCTATTAATAAAGCTTGAAATGGCCACACGCAAAAAAAAAAAACCCAACTCTGGTTATAGTCAGACAGTTAAAGCGGAACTCAGTAACTCTGCTCGTTTCTTCACTGTTTTGCTTTATGTTCCTCTATAGAGCGCCCCCTACATTTCGGAGTAGAACACTATTGTAAATATTCAAAGGTCCAGTTGATCCCTTGCTCGGTTTTACTTTTGTTTTCCCCTCTGTGTATCCATACAAAGTTTTTTCTGCTTTTTGGCTGCTCTGCCACAATAAAAATCAAGAAATAAAGCCATTGATAATCACTATGTGCCGCTTTCTCACGAGGCTTCTGTGACTCTGGGTCGGCGGAACTCACTGTTGCAAGTGTCACTTTTGGCCCAGAGACACCAGGGGAAGATGAAGGGCACTTCATTTACCCCACAACAACTCATTTAACCATTTAAGGTAAAAAAGTTACTGAATTCTGCGTAATATTTTAAATACACTAATTGACAAATTGTACCTTTGCCACACTCGCAACATGTCTTCATAGTTTTCCCTTTTGTTAACATGTATGAACACTGGGCTGCTGTCACTACTCCTGTAGTTTTTGTTGGCTGTGGAGCAAATGCAAACCTCTCCTGTAAAACCAGTAATTGATTAGGAAAGAATTGCAAAATGTTGATATGAGGGCGCCAGTAGCTTAGTAGGTAGAGACGTTTGCCCAGTAACGAGAAGGTTGGCTGGTTCAATCCCCGCTACCGGTGCCGTGCGCACATAAGCACCCCCTGTGCACCCCCTGGCTGCTTCAGCGGTGACCAGGAGAGTTTTAAGTGAAATTTCAAACCCTGTTTATGCTCTTCACACTTTATAAAATCATGTTTAATACCATTAATGTAAGTATGGATCACTTGCATGTTTAGTGAGTTTGTTTCTTCTTCTTTCTTCTTCTCTATCAAAAAAACAGCAGATCGCTAGCATGTAAGTGACACACTGGCGAGCGAAGTCTTGTCAAGTGTAAGCAGAATTGTGTTACACAACACATAAAAAGTGTTAAAGTGCGATATTTATGTTCCACCACTTTCTAACCCTTAAAGTAGGCTATGAAGGTAAAGCTGTGTTATCGTTTTTTATTTTGCCGGAATGGTATCTGATATTGGCAACTTCATGCCGAGAAATCGAGGAAACAAGCAGGCTGCAAGCTTTCATTTGTCCAATTTCTTTTTTTTTTTTTTTTTTTTTTCTGATTTCAGATATAACACAGCAATTTAAAAAACAAATAACAGCAGGTACAAGTCCTCTAATGTGCTGTTTGATTTTTATTACATTATTCACAGAAAGTGCAGAGAAATTCAATTTTAATTCTGTTCTCCTGCAAGGGGGTGCATAGGGGGTGTTTTCTGGCACATGACACAGCTATTGCATACTGCCATTGTTTCCTTGGGCAAGACACTTTACCCACCTTGCCAGTGTGAATGTGTTTGCGTGATTGGTGTTGGTCGGAGAGGCTGTAGGCACAGAATGGCAGCCAGGTCTCCATCAGTCTGCCTCGGGGCAGCTGAGAAGTGTGACTGAGAAAGGAATATACTCATGCAAAGTGCTTTTAGAAGCTTGGAAAGCACATTATAAATCTAATACATTATTATTTTTACAGTAGAAAATGTAATTATAGTCGACTTAAGGCAATAATTTGTTTTTTACTATAAACGTAACCGTGCATTATCTGATTCTTTATGACATAATTAATGAACTGAAAGACCTTTGTACCTTTATGTGGCTCTTAGGAGTGTTTGTGGTTAATCAGTGGATCGGTATTATTGGCATAAGCAATTGAAAGAACTAATAATAATAAATGGTTATGGTGTACAGTACAACAAAGGAACAGTACCATTGGAGAGTTTGGGTAAATTAAACATAAAATTAAGCAACTGATTCTTAAAATATACAGCCCAATAACTTGCCTTTGTTTAAAAAAAAAAAAGCAAATTCTTTATTATTATTGTCAAACCGGTGGTTAATGGTTAATTGATATTCATTTGTTAAGACTACCAATTAATCGATTAAAGAAAATTAACCGAATGTGCATCCCTAGTGGCTCTGTAGTTCTGTCTGAAAAACTGATGTTATTTAATAGACTTGTACAGTGCATTCAATACATATTTGCTTTTGTACAATTAGTTCTTTCATAATGTTGGTACAAGCTTATACAGCTGAAAAAAGACACAGAATACCACTCTCACATTGCACTGATTTCTACTTTGCAATAATAATAATTAATGTGCATTGGTGTCAACATGCAACAGCGCTCATTACATTCATGTATCACAAACTTTAATACAGACTCCACTGATCAGCCTCATTAAGCCTCATTATTCTATCCCCTCTGCATATTTGAGTAATCCAGGCTTGAGCATTCACAATGAGAACGTCCCTCCATCAATTAAGATGTCATCCCCGAGCCCGTAATGCCATGACACGCCGTGCACTGCCTCTCACTGCCTCTCACTGCCTCTCACTGCGACACGACCACTCAACCCCTGTATACGTCCATATATCAACATGCTGCTCACCTGCTGCCATCCCGCCGTTCAGAGTCGTCCTCCAACCAGCCGGGGCTCTCGTCGCGGTCCTCCTCTCACATTCCCTTCTGCAGCCTGGACGCGGTCTTTGGCGAGCCCTGTCAGCGGCGTGTTTGTTTTTTTTTTGCAGTGTGTGGTCAGAGCATCTCAGTGGAGTGAGGAGAGAGGAGGGAGGGAGGGAGAGTGAGAGAGAGAAAGAGAGAGTAGTGCTGCAGCGATCAGTTTGCGCGTCAAATCCTCCTCCCGCTGCTCAAAAAAACCCCTCCGGTCTCATGTCTTTTCTTCTCTCTGCTGGTTCATCCTTCTTTTTTTTCCCTCTACATAAAGTGCCTCCCTCCCTGCTGCCTTTCTTTGAGTCCACGGCCGGCGTCATCGTTTGTGGTCGCGTCAGTCTCGTGTGTTAGTATTCCACACAGCAGCAGCCGGAGCAGCCACCTGTGGGACGTGGTCAGGATGGGACTACAAGAGACCCAGGATACAAAAGCAAAGAGCTGCAATGCAAATATTTAAATAGGAAATGTTTCATCCACCGTTTGTGTCCAGATTTGCACGACAGATAGGAATAGAAGCACTTGGAGAGCACTGGCCCTATCTCGCAATGCTAAAGATATAGTATCTAAACATGGACTCAAACCTAGAATGTTGTAGTTCAAGGATATATGCTCTATCCATTGAGCCACAAAGGAAAAATAAACGTTTCATCTACCCTTGGTGTCGAGATTTGCTTGACAGAAAGCAACAGAAGCACTCAGAGAACACACTCCCTATCTCGCAATGGTAAAGATATAGTACTCAGACATGGACTCAAACTTAGGATCTTGTAGTTCAGGGGTAAATGTTCTATTCATTCAGCCACAAATGCTTTTTAAATCTCACAATGATAAAAAAAAACAAAAAAACAAACAAAAACAAAAAAATGACATCAACTATACTGGTTGGAGTCTTTTTTTTTGTCTTATAATGTTACTGAAAAGAATCTTTAAAAAAATAAATAAATAAATACAGACAGTGTACAGTGTTTCAGATCCACACCAAAAAAAACAAACAAAATCTGCAAACGCACATTACAAACCTTTTCTGAAAACTGCATCAAAATCCAACCCTTCATTTCTGTTATCTTGCTAACATCCTAGCAAACCAAGACACCAATGATTAGCGTACTTATTTGATTACTTAACCTTCTCAGCAGAGGTCAAATATTTACAACCCCGTGGTGAATAAATTGCACTCACTCATTCTTCCATTTTCTTCCATTTCCCATCACAGTTGGTAAGCAAAACATACACACAATTCCTGTACCCTTAAAGGGACAATATTATGCAAAATTGACTTTTCTGAGGTTTCTAACATGTTATAATACTGTCTGCTCTCATTCATTTATCCAAAAAATGATGTGCAGCTCTCTTTCCACTGATTCCTCACAGACATTTTTCATGTTGGCGTAAAATGGCATTATACAAAAAGTTTAAGGAAGTGGAGTGCTCTTTTTCTTTGTTTATGTTCAAAAGACTGCAACCCTCTGCTGGTCTCTTTACCTGTTTCTTTGGCACTCAGTGAAATCATTCTGTGTTTGTCAGATAATGTTTATAAAGGTTGTAAAATGTACTGCTGTTCTAGAGGAGACCAAGATTGGTTTAAAAATAAAAAAAATCCTCCAGCTGGGTACCCTTGACCAAGAGCCTGCCTCTAGATCTGGAGAAGGGCCCCTGGACGTCCACTGCTTCTGATACGTTGCACCAGCAACATTGATGGATGAGTTCAATGCAGAGAACACATTCCCCAGTGGAGACAATAAAATATTGTTTACCTGTTTATTTGTCCATATAAATTCATAGTGTTTATAAATGTGCATGACAAAAAATGACATGGTGCATATTTATTTGTTTTCCTTTGACACAGAGTCATGTTCTGTTCATTCTGCTCTGATCAATAGTTATTATTTTGTGAGGGGTCAGCAGGTGCCATGGGACACAGACATTATGCATATTTAGAGTTCGACACAGATACATATAACCATGACAAAATGGCATTTCACTGCAGTTGCTCAGTCAGTAGAGATGTTCATCTTTTAACCCAAAGGCTGGCAGATCAATCCCCACTACCAGCATTGCATACTGATGTGACACTTGATTAGCCCAGAGCTGGCAAGAATTGCCGGCAAGGGACTATTAAGATTGTATGCATCCATTATTATTAATATACTTTACACTAAATAAATGCAAAATTTGACCCCCTGAACATTAACAAAAAGTCAAATTTATTTGACCCAAAATTCAAGGTCAGCAAAAAATGTATTTAATTGAAGTCCACATGAACAAATTTGGAAAATTGACTCTAAGGGAGAAGACCACAAATCTTTTTCAAGGTAGAAAAATGAAACCCCACAGGAAGTCGTCCATATTGGGTTGAACCTGGGACCTATAATGTTATGCACCTTGTACTATAACTATAGTCACCTATAGTTTTCCAGTTTTCAGGCGTGGCTGTGGCGAGGCCGCAATAAAGCAGCCATTTTTAGAAGTAAAAAATTTGAGTATCACTTACATACAATGCCGGATTGAGTTGGACCCAATGTAATATTTGTGCACATTAACGACTTGAACACAGTGATATGTCAATATTATGGCTATGTTATAAAATGGCTTTCCAGCTTCCCTTACAAATTTTGACTGGGACTGGGATCCTACTGCATATTGAAGATACTTCCTGGATATAACTGGAAGGAATGTGGCAAGAAGCACGAGCCTTTAATTAAAGCCACCGCTTGTGGCTTTAATTATTATTATTACTCACAAAACCGCTGATCATTATAGAACAGATTATAGATTAAAACTCATCAATCAAAACTCATATTATGTATTGTCTTTCATCAGATGTATGTGTACCAGGATGCATAATAAGACTTTGAAGTGGAGAAGTCATCTGCCCAGTCCAGGCGAATAAAAGGTACACCGTGTAAAATACTGTAATACAGGGTCAGAGAGAATGTATTTATTATTAGTGTGTCACACTGTCAAATAATCACTTATTGCATTGGCTTATCTTAAAAACTCCTTTAAACTTTAAAGCTCCATGAAACCCAGACGAGACGAATCATTTTCTAGTTCTTCCACTGCCTTTACATTTTTGACCCAAACTGTTTTACTGTTTTTGTGAGTGTAAACATCACCAGCCCCTGCTTCTACCGGGTTTGTACACAGACAAGTGCATGTCCCTGCTGGGCTACCATAGTTGTTCACATACAGTAGTTTGAAAAGAAAAACTGAGGTGTGACATTGCAATCTGCACATTTGTCACTAGATGTCACCAAAAAAGACAGGTACAGGCCACCCTGACCCCTAAATCTAAATTAGCATGTTTCTTCATTTTGTTCTCTAACCATAAAAAATATGAGAAATTTCAATCTGCTAATAGATGTCACCAAAAAGAACAGGCAGACACTGCCTGCTACGACCCCTTAACCAAAATTTATTTCCTCATGTTATAAAGAAAAAAAAAAAAAAATAAAACAAATCCAGAGAAATTGCAATCTACAGTTTTGCCAACAGATGTTACCAAAAAGGCAAAAAAGAGACAAAAGAATAATAGATTGTTCATATAATGGCATGTCCATGTTTTTTTTTTTTTTTTTTTTTTTTTTTTTACAAACTTTAAAAAGAAATGCTGCTCTTTTATCACTACATACCCTTAAAAAGTCTAGATTAAAAAAAAGAAGAAATACTATACATGAATAAATAAGGGGCTAATGTAGTGTAGTGGGTTAAGCTTAGGGTCAGTGGTTCGAAGTGCCTGTCCATGGGCAAGACACTTCACCCACGTTGCCTACTCCAGTCACTTTATCATGCAGGTTGTGACAGAAAGGGCATCTGGCGTAAAAACCTACCAAATCAAATGGTTCACTGTGGTACACACTGAGGGAAAAAAAGGGGTAAAAAATGAATAACATTAATCAGTAAATTATTTTAATTTCTTAAGGGAGCTATATTATACAAAATTGCCTTTTCTGAGCTTTCTATCATGTTATAATGTTCTCTCATCAAAAACATACCTGGAGTAGGGTTGGGCGATATTAACAAAAATAAATATCTCAGTATTTTTTGTGGATTATCTCGATACAATAGTTAGACAATATCTTGCATAATGTACAAACATGTATTTGTAAATGTCTTACTATTGTACTAGCTTGTGGGCTCATTTCAATACACAGCTGATTGAGGAATCAGTAATCTCCATGTCTACAGCTCTTGCGGTAGTCTGTGAATGAGCAAAGAGCTGAGATTTGTTTTCAACGATGTTTTGGACAACGACAAGAACTTTGACAGCGCAGCAAATTAACATTAGCTCTTGAGTTTGAGTAAATAAACACTCTGGTGAGGATCTACAGGTCCTGTGTGCTCTGGAAGGAAATACAGCGGGGAATGTCCTCAGCGCATTGAAGGTAGTTGTAAGGCTATCAAGGGCTTGACTAGAATGTTCTGCTCTAAACATGACGCTAAACGACACTGCTACATGAATATTCGATAATGGGATTTTGCATATACTTAAAACAACAATTTGGATAATATAATTTACAAGATATATTGCACACCTCTTACCTGGAGTTGTGTTTTGTTTCATTCATGTATGTTTGAGTAATGCTCTATTCTCTGGCACGGCTGTTTAGAGGCCTCAAAACGCGCCCACTTCAGGAAGCACTAACCAATCAACAAGCCCTAAACATCCAGTCTGCGCTCATTCATTTATCCCAAAAAAAGGTGTACAGCTCTGTTTCCACTGATTCCTCACAGACATTCTTCATTTTGTAGTAAAATGGCATCATACTAAAAGCTGCTTTTTTTCTTTAAACTGTGTTCAAAAGACCGCAACACTCTGCATGCTGCTGCCCTCTGCTGTTCTCTTCAGCTGTTTCTTTATGTTTTGGTCTCCGGTAAATAATCCAGCGACGACACACTTTTTCATGCTTTCGAATGAGAATATGTTTTATGTTCACATTTACACCTCTGGATTAGGAATAAAGCAGTTATATTCACATTTGAGTGCATCTATTTGATTTATTAGATCCGACTGAACATCATCCCCCCCCTCCAGAGCTGGGGCCACACACTTTAATGTCACCCAGAGGCCTGGATTGGATTTCACTCACGCTGACCCACATCGAGCCCTGCGAGTGGCGTTTGTGTGCTCCTCGGCCGTTCACCGCTGTGCCAATAACATCAGAGCCACGATGCCTTCAGGCGCCGTGGGTCGTGTGGTGTGTGCATCTGTGTCACAGGCAACTGAAGTATTGATGCAGGTTTACACTAGCTGTGAGGCGTAGTGGCAGTGAAGCAGGCAGTCACATTCTGCCTTTGGTTTCACCAGGGCAGCAAATGTCACATGACTCAGTGGATTATATCTAACATGTCAACAGAAAAAGACCATCCATCCATCCATCTTCTTCCGCTTTATCCGGGGCCAGGTCGCAGGGGCAGCAGTCTAGGCAGGGACACCCAGACATCCCTCTCCCCAGACACTTCCTCCTGCTCCCCTGGAGGAATCCCAAGGCCAGCTGAAACTCCCTCCAGTGTGTCCTAGGTCTTCCCCGGGGCCTCCTCCCGGTGGGACATGCCCGGAACACCTCCCAGGGAGGCGTCCAGGAGGCATTCGGAACAGATGCCCAAGCCACCTCTGCTGGCCCCTGTCAATGTGGAGGAGCATCAGCTCTACTCCGAGCTCCTCCCAGTTAAACAAGCTTCTCACCCTATCTCTAAGGGAGCGCCCAGCCACCCTGCAGAGGAAACTCATTTCAACTGCTTGTATCCGAGATCTTGTCCTTTTGGTCATGACCCAAAGCTCATGAGAGTAGGAACATAGCTTGACCGGTAAATCGAGAGCTTTGCCTTTCGGCTCAGCTCCTTCTTCACCACAACAGACCGATACAACGACCACAATACTGCAGACGCTGCACCAATCCTCCTGTCAATCTCATGCTCCATCCTTCCCTCACTCGTGAACAAGATACTTGAACTCCTCCACTTGAGGCAGGACTCTCCTCCGACCTGGAAAGGGCTAGCCACCCTTTTCCGGTAGAGAACCATAGCCTCAGACTTGGAGGAGCTGATTCTCATCCCAGGTGAGTGTAAGGTGAAGATTAATCCCATGACAGTTCTAGTTTTCAGCAGTTTGCTGAAGCTCATTCACCTACAGTTCTCCTGTTGTTCACATGCGCCCTTGTCCTTTTCTTAGGGGTGTTTTGTCAGCCCTACCTCTTACCCCTCTGTTTTAAGGTCTAAGGGGAAGGCGAAGGGCGAGGGGTAGGGGTAAACATGAGAAATGGGATGGGAAATGTGCTTTTTAACCCTCATGTTTGTTTGGCTAGTGCACTGAAAGCAGGGCTGATTCTTACTGATTTAGTTCATCACTATTTTAACATACAGTGTATACAGAGGCTAGTGTACTTATAATTCAAATAATTTCTGACAACAACCAAGGTTTCTTATTAACAGACCAGAGTTGTTATAGCTTGACATGTTTTAGCTGCTCACTTCTGCTCACACGACAGCACCATCTGCAGTCTGACTTCTTTAGAACAATATCCCAGATGTGAGACAGCACGTATGCCCCCTTGTCCCGGTTTACTGTCCTGTTGGCGCGTTTCTGGATTTCTATTGCCTCCTTAATCCAACGATGGCGCTTGTTGGCTTCTGTTCCAATGCTCTTAGCTTTGTCCCAGTTCATTATGTGGTTTTCGCCTTTTTAAATTCTCTCCCCACGTCACAACTTGTATTATGCAGCGGCCTTTTGTGCAGCTGACTGTGTGAGTCGTCATCTGCAGATCTCTTGAGGTCATCCAGAAAGTGTGTCAGAGCCATGAAGAGATGCTGCTTCCAGGCAACAGTCTGCATCACCTCTGCATCAATGCAAATGCATGTGCCTCTGTTCCACAAATAGAACACAATAGCACACTCAGCTCTGTGTGTAGCACTATTATCTGTTACACACTCAGAGTCAGCACAATCCACTCAGAGTCATGGTTTTCACTGCTATGGGTACAAATGGTGACGAGGGTTTATAAGGCAATATACTGTATAAATGTATAATGTTTCACTGTTATTAAAAGTTCATATTTTCCACATCATGTCACCGCCGCTGACAGGAGGTTGAGGTTTTTGCTTGGACCTATTGCTCCTATGACATCATCAAATCTTGTCATGTTATTATTGGTCTCCTAAAGCTGGGGGCACACTACTAGAGGATTTTAAAATTAAATTAAATGAATAGATTTTAAAACAGTGGAATGTAGAGTGTAGACCACAAACATAAGGAGAATCAAACAATTTCTAATCATTTAATCCTACGAACGCATAGACTTCAGGAGTCTGCAGACCGCCAGACCACTCCCGTTTGTAGAAAAATTTTATTCTGTCAAAAAAGTGGAAACAAAAGAGTGGAAAGGAAATGCACAGAAAGCTGGCGGCAAACCGGTTTACTGTAGCTTTAGTTCCAGCCTCACTCCAGCACACACCAGGATTTACTCTCTCCTTTTAATAAATATTGGCCATAATGATGGAGTTATCAGATGGCTGTCTGTGCACGGCTGTAATTTGCAGTGAAAAACGAAAAAAAAAGATAGCAAGAATGTGGATAAAAAAGAAGAGGCTTTGAGAGGAGTTTATTCACTTTCAGTGTGAGGTGGAGGTGAGAAGGAGATTCATTCCTTTATGCCTCCTCACATTGCTAGTCCCAGGTTTTGTATTCAGTGCTTCTGTGTTTCAGATAACGTCTGTCTGCCACTTGACGCTTCGCTTTAATTGGCTGTTGCCATTTTTCCAACAGTATAGTCGTAAATATCATGCATGTTTGATAATACGATTTAAGATTGGAGAGGCTCCAACCCAATGACAATGAGACATAACTAAATAACAACTAATCGTTTGCTATTCAGGCCACGCCTCCCCGAACTCAAGGAGAGGAACTCAGGCCCTGAATCTGTCTAATAATCCTCTAGCCAGCTTTAATTTGCTTCTCATTTGCATCAAACTGAGTTGGTCACTGTGTTTTATTACAAACCCAATTCCAAAAAAGTTGCAATGCAAAAACGCCAAGGTTTGATATATTAGATATCATAAATTTGTTAATCGCAATAGAAAATAAACAACAGTATCAGGTGATGAGACAGATATTTTACCACTTTAAAAAATAATAGTTCATTTTTTGTTGGTAGCGACACAAAAAAGTTTTACTAATAAACAGTTTTGCAACTAATTACATTAATTGTCAACATTTCAGTAAGATTACCAGCTATAAAAGAGGCATTTTACAAAGGAGGTCTCTACAAATAATATTGGATGCTTCTTATAATTAGGCCCTCAAGTGATACTGCAGTAATAAAGACTTTATTCTGTACAGAAACTCACTGTATGGATCAGAAGTCACTGAACACAGTTTGCACAAATCCAAGTTATAGCTGGACAATGTGTTGGAGGTCACATGTCAACACAATCGAGAGACACCTCTGTCTTCTTTTGTTACTTGTTGTGTGTATTGGAAAGAAATAACTGCAGGCTGATGAAGTTAAGTTTGGTGTAAATCTACCCATAGGCCTACTTACACTGCACATAATAGTGACCTATACATCATTTTTTTTATCATGAGTTACTAGGAATATAACAATATCCAAATCTCAAAGCACAGTATTATTACAGTATTAAATTCATGTCAAGTCAATAACATGAGCAACCACTTTTCACTAATCGAAAACATGTTTTATTTGGTCTAAATTGCTAAAGAGACTGTTTTATTCTGGATGTTCTAAGGATATTACAGTAGCACCAATACCATTACATCCTTAGTAGTGAGTGTGGCCCAGGACAGCATGTATCATAGCATTATGTAAGGTCCTGTATACAGGCTGACCCAAGTCTGGCTCCCCTCCCTCACCCCACACCCCAGGCTGAGGTCTGGCTGATGGAGCTAACAGCCTGTCCTGGTAAACCGCCCCGGGCTCAAAGCTGCAGATGTGAATGCAGACACAATGGAAATGTTTTTTTTATCTGCTCAGAGCCAGAAACTTAAAATAATAAGTGAAATATTCTACTAAACCTATAATGTATCTACAGTACAAATAATGATAATAATAATTTTATTTATAGGCGCCTTTCTGGACACTCAAGTACAGAGTGGTGGAAAGAGGGGGTTCTGGTGCTCATACTTAATGGACTCAGTAATTGAGCATCATTTTACATTCTAATTTTTTATATCTCTCATCCATGATTAAAAGCACACCTAATGCATTGCTACAAGTACAGCACTCATGTTAAATACTCATGTTTAATGCAATTGAGACAGTGAATGATAGAGCCTTAGGGTGTATCTGCAGTGTATTCTCAAAGTTGAAACCATTGCAAAGAAATGACTAAAGTGCATGGAAACAACACCAAAGCTGATGTACAGACAAGACTTGGATTGTTTATAATCCATGTCAACAAGTAAAGCCATTCAAAGTTTTCATTCTGGCAGGGTGTGTATTTTGGATTGTGTGTGTCCAAAAATGCACTTAAAAACAAAGTGTTTAGGTGTAACATGATGTGGGTGGGGCTACACAATAGTGAATTAATGTTGTCTTTGAGTGTTAGACCTCCAGCTGATGATTGATAGATCTGTTAATTATTTTTATGATTAGTCGAATAATAATCAGATAGTGAAGTGTGAGTAAAGTAGTAAAAATGTGAAGTGTTTTCAAGTTTCCATAAAAAAATTCCGATAGTACTACCCAGGACTTTTTTCTATTTGATGTTCTTTTGGGCTGCTCCCTCTGCTCCTACGCACCCGTCCCGAGTAACTGATGTGCAAAGTTTTCATCCTCTGATAATTCTACCAAAAATCACTTAATTCTTACAAACCAGAACCAGATGAAGCTATAACTATGCTACTGGAGGACATTTGGATAGAGCATATAAACACACACAAATATATTTTTAAACAAAAATACAAAATGTTCATTGTCTTTTAACAGTTTCTGCGGCTCTACTGATCTGTCTTGGTAAATAAACCATCTTTTATCAGTGCCTGAAATGTTTCAGTCTTTAAATACTCCATTTAACGATTAATCGATTACTAAATAAGTTGACAATATTTAAATCAGCTATAATCGCTTAATCTGATTAGTTGTTGCAGCCCTAGACTCCAGTCCTTCAGCATAAGCATTAATAGTTTTATTATAGTTTATCAAAAATCCTCAGTTAATGAGTGGCTCTAGTTAATTCATTTTCTATTTGTCCCTTTCAGTGAACTTGACTCACTCTCTGGCTTTATGTTCTGAAGATTTTATTGACGGAGAGGATCAGTGGGTCAGAGCGCTGTAGTGGATCCAGGACAGGACACAGATATCACATGAGCGTTGGTCTCTGCTGAGAAGGTCGTGTTTCTTTTTGCATCCACAGTGAGTGCGGCGCGGCAGGACGGTCCCCTGGCAGCTCTGAGCTGTATCATCTGAGCATGAGTCACTGGAACATTCTGAGGCACCAAGGCTAAATCACATTTCTCTGCTCCTCCATCTGCTGTGTGGCTTGTATTTACCATTCTGTGCATTTTTAACATTGGTTGTGGCCTACTTTGTCTTTTTGACTGAATGCCCAAAGACAGTTCTGTTAAAAGCAGTTTCTTGAGGCCAGCTGCTCATAGTCTGACCCAGTAATGATGATGATGCTTCTTTTTTTTTTTTTTTTTTACTACTGATATTCCAGTATAAACAGTGCCTTAGTAACACCCTGCATGGGAGCTTTTAGGCCCCCAAATTGGAATTGAGTAATTGGGTAATCATCAGGGCTTGGCCTTAACACTAGCCAACCAGGCAAATGTGGGTAAATTTTCAGTTTGGATAGTAACAAATTGACTTCCCACCAACCACTTCAGCCAGTGGAATGATAGCCTACACATCTTAATGGATTGCCCCACATATCAGTACCAAAAATCAGCAGTGTTTATTGGCCATCGGCTGCTCTGAAGTTTAAAAATGGGCATTGGCCATAGAAAAACCTGTCTCTCTGTAGAGGAAATACTAATTAATTGTAGCTGGGAAAACGCACTATACTACTACTAACGCACTGTTACTATGACGATGCTCTGATGCTTTTCTATTGGTCAAACGAAAACAAAAAAGATAAACCACCACAGTATTTGAGCTATAATGAATGATTTTTTGAGCTGTCTGGAGAAAGGGAAGTCTGGTTATACAGTATTTGCTCTGTTACTCAGCCCTGGATAAGCCAAAATAGATCAATCTATTGTATCTTAATACCTTTCTAAATGTCTCTTTCTGCAAGCCTCTATTATCCTTTCTTCCATAAATACCCACAGGATCAAGGAATCCACATCTCATTTTGCTGCAGATTATTGGATGCCCGCTGTCACACAGAATGATGGCTGGTGTGTTCTGCTCTCTTTACGACAGAGAAAGCCCTGCCAGATCTCATTATTATTGACACACATTGATTCAGCAACATTTCCTCCTCTGTTAGACCAGATGATGTAGAATTCCCTCTCTGCCTGTTAGGAGGACTACATGTAAAGGCCATATCCTTCTCAATAGGGTCAATATGTCAGCCTCCAGTTAAAGGATTCCAAAAAGATAATTGAAGAGCTGAGGCCTGAAAGGTCTCAAAGTCACTTTACAATTTGGTGCATTATTCATTCACGCTCAGTGGTGGAAGCGTGGCTGCCATTGTGCGCCTACAGCCCCTCCGACCACCACAAACACACATTCATACAGGCAAGGTGGGTGAAGTGTCTTCCCTAAGGACACAACAGTGGGGCTTGAACCGCTGACCTGCAGGTTAGTGGGCAAGTGTCTCTACCAACTGAGCTACTGCCGCTTAAGGCTTTGAATAAGCTAGACATTCCATTGTCTACAATAGTCTATGTAAACATTCTGCCAACTAACTTTCACTTCTACTTAGCAGATTCGTGTTGTACCAGGGCCAGTTATATATAGTTTGATGGTGATTGGCTTCAAACAGCACATCAACACTCATAGAGCTAGAGTTACATTTATTAACTATTACGCACATTTCACGGAGCCTCTACCTCTGCGGGATAAACAGCATCTTGTGACAAATTCGACAGTGACTTTGTTCATTTTTAATGAGGAAACTACTGTCCAGATCACAGTGTAGAGTTAGTTTAAATCAGTTTCTGTTCGAGCCCAGAGTTCTCTCCTCTTTTTAGAGGAAAGGACGCAGTGGCAGCAGCATTCACAAATTAAAAAACAACCAGAGAGCAGTATTTGGAGAGAGATCAGACAGGGCCCCTTTTACTATTTACTACACACTAACAGACAGACAGAAGCGTGAACACTATACTTTGTCAAAAAGAAGGGGGCAGGGCCCTACCAGAGCTGTGGGGCCCTACACAACTTGTGTAGTCTGCTTATAGGAAGGTCTAGTTCTGATGGTTTGTATTATTTAGGTAGAGATGGCAACATTAATTTATTGCTCATCAGTTGGGCAGGGTGGATCAAATATCAAAAGTATCGATACCAACATTAGTATTGGTATCAGATCGATAGTAGTATAATCAGATCAATTCTTTTGTTCCAGTTCTCTTGTATGTCTGTACTCCAAATTCATCCAAAAGTAGATGTGTCAAGCTGTATAACAAATTGTGAATGGAGCATACGGCCAATCAGATCGCTCTTTTCATGTCAACACCTTACACCAATCTACATGTTCTAAAATAATTTAAAATATCACTCAAGACAGAAGTCCAGTTAGACAAACTTTGAGCATAATCAGACTAAATTTGGTATGTACAGAAGCTTTTTGGATACAGTAGTCTACTTTAGGAAGCTCGTAAAATGGTGTGATTTGCAACTTTGTGTTATTACTGATTTTAAAATAAAACATTAGACATGAATCATTTTGAAGGAAAGTAAACATGATTGGTGGTGCTTGGCATTAAACATCTGTTTACTATTGAAAACTTCTCATGTAATCCAATGTTCCCTACTTATTGCATTGCCTGCTATCTTATTGCTTTGATGCATGTGAACTTTCAACACTAATGGAGATCCGTTGTTCTCAAACTGTGGTCCAGGTACCACTGGTGGTACGTGATATACTCACGGTGGTACTCAGTCTTTTAGAGTTGATGTTCTGATTTCTTAATTCATTCCTGGATTAGACTTGGTTTAATCCTGTTTTCGGTTAGTCCAGGCACATTTAGTCCATTAAGGTTGGTTCTTGGAAAACCCAATATTTTTGAGGTGGTATTTCATCAGTATCACTGATGTAGACTGTTGCATTGTTTAGCCACATGATTCAGACAGTTAGGTTTGCTGCCTTAATTATGGGGCTATTATTGTAGCAAAAAGATTTGTGCATGTGTAAATAGATTTGTCTGTAATAAGATGTGTGCGTATCAAGTTTTGTGCGTGCGTATCAAGTTTTGTGTATGCATATTAGGATTTGTGCCAATTACAATTTGTATGTACATAATACGTTTTGTGTGTGCGTGATAAGATTTGTGGCTAACACTTTATTTTAAGGTCCACCTATTAACCATTAACTATGTGCTACTTAGCATGGTAGTCAGTGGTTAATTAGTGGTTAATTAGCTGTTAATTGGTAATTATAAAGCACCTATTAGTCCCTTATTCTTTGTGAACATATTCTACAGTTAATTAGCAACTAACTAACATTTTCCCCTTAATAAACTCATAATTACTGCTCATTTGTCAGAAGTAAGGAAGTTGTTGGACATAAATTATAATGTTAATAAGCTTTTTGGAGTATTGGAGCATTATTAGGAAATAGTATCACAAAAATCTTATTAAGCTCATAAGTCATGTCCAACAACTTCCTTACTTCTTACTAATGAGCAGTAATTATGAGTTTATTAAGAAGAAAATGTAAGTTAGTTGCTAATTAAGTTGTAGAATTTGGTCACACAGAATAAGGGATTAATAAATGCTTTATAATTACAAATTATAGGCTAATTAACCACTAACTATTGCTTGCTAGCATGCTAATTAGCACTTAGTTAATGGTTAATAGGTGGACCTTTAAAATAAAGTATTACCGATTTGTGTGTGCACAATAAGATATATGCATGCATAATGTTTTGTGTGTGCGTAATATGATTTGTGTAAATCTGTAAATGCAAAAGTGCTAAAAGTCTCAAGGACAAAGCTCTAATTACACACAAATCTTTTTGCTACAGTCCTGCCATAGCAGATCTGTGTGTCTGTGTTTCAATCTGTGTGTCTTTTACCCTGAGTTTAGACTTACAGGCTGGGGTTAGGCTGACACACAATGAGCGTCTTATTTAGCCTCACTTTTATGTACACAGTATATTCCTCTATGCAAATCAGAGTTTGTTAGCCTTGGTGAAGTAAGCCACACTTCTTCTTTGATAAACTCTTCCTTATAATTCATGATTGTCTGCCGCAGAATCAATTTAAAGTCAGATGGCAATAAAAAGGGCAGGAGAGTTGTTGTATTCATTTCAGTTCAGTATGAAGTACTGCAGCTCCTCGGACCCTGGAGGCTGTTAGCTGCTAAATGGTCCGTCACCTGCTAATTGTTTGTATAGACAGCACTTTTATTACTGCCTTCACCTCCTTGTTTCTCTGCTGCTGGCGCTGGAACAATGAAAGTGGATACCTGCTCTGAAGGTATCAGCTTGTACTTTGTAGTGGCTTGCAGCTTTAAGCAGGTGTAGCCTTCATTTTTATGATGGAGAAGTTGAATATTGATTTGCTAATGTGCTCTACCTATTTAAAAACTGCACACTCACAGTCAGTAGACTTCTGACTGAAATTTCTGCCTGAAAATTATTTTTCATATAGCTCGTTTGATCTTCGAAACTACTATGACAGTCTGCTTGTCAGTCAATGCCTGGGGGTCTGCAGTGAGCCATGGTTCAAACTGCTGTACTGTCCATTTGTAAATACGTTGTTAAAATATGAAATAAAAATGAAAACAGAACTGCATGCATTCAACATTTGTTAAGTGACAAAAGTGTCATCATCACTATACAACATAAAAAATGTATACATTCATATTTTCTTCTGCTTTTCCATCTAAATGAATGTTGTTGGTAATCTTTGAGATACCTGAGGCTGTAATAATCCCCCCTAGAAAAATTCATTTTTCATTGAGATTATTAAAAATATTTATTTTTTTGTGTCTGTTTTTTATTTTAAAAAGTGGACATACCACTAAATACACTGAAAATAATTCACAATTCTGAAAATAATTAAATATTTGGTATTTGGTCAGAGCAGAAGTTGACGACATTTGTCACTTAACAGGAGCAACGTAACAAATGAAAAAGTGAAGTAATTTTAGATTTGTTTTTAGAATATCAAAATAAGTGATAAAATTAAATAAAAATACAATTTCAAAGGCACATTTCTGTGTTCATTTACACGCAAATGTAAAAAATGATGTTACTGTTAAGTGACAAAAGTGCCCCGTCAACAAAACATCATAAAAAAAAGTATACGTTCATATTTTTTTCTACCTTCAACATCTGCCCTAATCATAAATACCAAATATTTCATTATTTTCAGAATTTGACCTATTTTTTGTACCAGTATATGTAAAAGCATCTAAATTTTGGGTGAAAAACAAGTGAAAAAATTGTTATATTGTCAATGACATAAAAAGGGTTAAAATTCTGAAAATAATAAATATTTGGTATTTATGGTCAGGGTAGAAGTTGATTAAAAGATGTATGCAAAAAAAAGTAGAAAAATATGAATGTATACGTTTTTATGATGTTTTGTTGACAAGGACACTAAAGTCTCTTAACACTTTAGTTAGAGAGTGTAAAAATGAAGTAATATTAGATTTGTGTATATCAAAATTACTGATAAAATACACACCTGAGCCTAATTTCATAGAAAAATTCAGAACCACTGCAAAGTTATGAAAAAATAAGATTTGAAAGACCCTTTTGTCCTTGGGACACAAGGGTTAATATAATACAAAATCATAAAAGGTACAGATTTAGAATGATGTCAACATTGCTTTTGTTTCGTAGGATAAAGCTGGAACTACATCACACACTGAAAAAAGACGATGATGCCAAAAACAGATGTTAATATGAAGTGCTATACACAGTGTTATTTGACTACAATGGTACTACCATGTGTTTACGCTGGGAACCAGTACATTTCAGCCCAACCACTTCATGTGACTCTTTAAGTCACCTGAAGTTAGTTTGGGCTGTACCTCTGGGCTGATCTTGTCACCCTTGACATTGCATGCCTGGAGCTTCCAGGGTATTTCGATGGCCCTTCTACTTTTGTTATAACACTATAGGCACTTTTCCACTAGGCAGAACGGTACGGGACGTGTCAGTACGGGACGCCGTAGAACGGGTAGCCCCAAAACCTGCAGGTGTTTCCATGACTCTGGGTCCAGGAGACCCACGTGTGTTACGTAAACACTGACGTCACACAAGAGCAACAAAAGTTGTGTTAATAAATGAAATAAAAATGTGTTTGAAACTCACTTTTAAAACATAAAGGCGCTGGCAACTTTTAATAAAAAGAGGAGAGTAAATCCTGGTGTGTGTCTGTGTGAGGCTGATGTGTGTCTGTGTGAGGCTGATGTGTGTCTGTTTGAGGATGGTGTGTGTCTGTGTGAGGCTGGTGTGTGTGTATGAGGGTGGTGTGTGTGTATGAGGATGGTGTGTGTCTGTGTGAGGCTGTTGTGTGTCTGTATGAGGCTGGTGTGTGTGTATGAGGCTGGTGTGTCTGTGTGAGGCCGGTGTGTGTCTGTGTGAGGCCGGTGTGTGTCTGTGTGAGGCCGGTGTGTGTCTGTGTGAGGCCGGTGTGTGTCTGTGAGAGGCCGGTGTGTGTCTGTGAGAGGCTGGTGTGTGTCTGTGAGAGGCTGGTGTGTGTCTGCATGAGGCTGGTGTGTGTCTGTGTGAGGCTGGAGCTAAAGCTGTATTATCTTCAGTAAACAGTAGGACTACTTCAGGTTTACCTCCAGTTTTCTGTGCATTAAATTCACTTCTCTGCTCCACTTTAACACATTTTAACCACTGAACATATAACCACAAGAGTTTTCCTGTTTAATCCAGTCTAAACTAAAAATTACGTTTAGATTCTTGAAGCAAGAGTCGTGCTTCACTAAACCGGAAACAGCTGTTGCCAATATACGCTAGCTTTATTTTTAGAAAAAGTTGCCTCAACATTAGCTCCTCCTGTCTTGGCTGTTTATCACAAGGACAAGTACATTTTCACTTTTATTTCTGTTCTTTGGCTTGTTGTTTTTGCATGAGTGAGGATTCTCTCTCGTCCAATCAGCTCACAGCAGTGCCCACCTCTAACTGTTCCAGATGCTTAACCAAGCTGGACCCCACCAGGGAGGAGTGCCAAAAGTAGAACAGTTTGTACCGCATTTTGGGAACAATTTGGAACACTTTGGGAAACAGCCCTCAAACCGACCCAAACCGACCAGTCTAACCTAGTGGAAAAGCGCCTTAAGTAACTGCCCTCAAGCGACCAATCCTTGTCTTAGTCCTAGTCTCTGGTAGTGTGTAGATTTCTGTTGTGTGCCAAGCGTGGGCTAATGGGGTTAATGTATACAACACAGACACATCCTTACAGAAATAAAGAAGACTGCTAAAGTTTGTCAATGTATGCTCACTTTTAATCCATCAAACATCAAAAATCCTATCCTGAAACTGACTACCAAGAACCATATGAAGATATGATAGACATTCTGTATAATGTTTTCATATAAATGAGATCCCTGGTTATTAATAAACTATGACTGGCCCTGATGGAACATATTCAATAAACCTGTGTTTCTCCAGAAACACCGAAGTGCCAGAAGACCATACACCAAACCCAAAGCCAGCATACAGAGGCTCAGTAAATGTGGTGGTGAAGGTGTGCAAGAGGAACAGTTCTTCATCCTCGATTTTGTAGAAGGACAGAGATCCAGCAGGATAGTCCAGGTACACTGCCACTCGATCATAGTAGGAGTGAGAAGAGGAAACTGGTGTTTGTCTTCCTCTATGAAGAACAGAGTAACCTCCAGTGGAGATCTTCAGACACCAGGACTGATCACTGAGTCCAAACCCACTGCCTCCTTTCCGTCCAATCCCTCTATAACTCACTGCTATATCAACCTCCCAACTGCTCCCTCTCCCCTCCCAGTCCACCACCCAGTAGCAGCGACCCGTTAGACCAGTGGAGCACAGGACTTGCCGAGAGGATGTCAAACCTATCCGGATGATCAGTGTATGGCAGGTCCTTCTTTTGGAAAATCACTCTGTGGTTGTCCTCTGACAGCTCAAGTCTTGTGTATGCTGAGTTTAGGATCCAGGGTGAGTTCACAGAAATCTGAAACACAACATGATGACAGTACGTTCTTTTAATACAATAGCTCTGAAATAAAGTACCTCCAAAAGCTTTTTTGACTCTCTCTCTCACAGGCAGGAAACAGGAAGTGAAGTTGATCATTTCACTCAAACATGGCAGAGCTGAATGTCAGTTGTCTTGCTTAAATATTGATAATGAATGAAATGAATAGTAATCTTTATTTTGTGTTAAGCTTTGAACCACAAAGCCACCAACAAGTGTGGCAAAAACAAATTAAGCGTGGGTTTTGCCAGCACACACTAACTTGGTTTCATTGACCTTAGTGATAATAACTGATAAGTGGCTAAGAAGTTGGCAAACAAAAGAGCCACATGGGTAAACTTTTAGAAATATTTATTTGCAGAGAACTATGTTTGTTTTTGAACTCTATAGATTTGTGTCATTTTTGTCTTTTCTTTGTAATGGACTGTAACAGACTGTTTGTTATTGGTGCAGTTAAAATGATAGTTTTAATACGTTGTGTGTTTTATCTTTACAGACCATTAGAAATTCACCAAGACGTTTCTGCATTCAGAGAGCACACAGAGGTTAATTTGTTGTTCCAATAAAGACTCCAAGCCCCCAAAGTGTACATGTGCTGTATGACATATGTTTGAATATTGGTGAACTGTTTTACAGACTACTCACTGTCTAAACACAAAGCTGAGGCTACTGAGCCCCATGCATTCTTTTGCTTCATGTTCAGGCCATGTAAAATGGCTGCTTGGTGTCTCTAATACCTTTATATTTTTCCCCCCGAATAATTAACTTCTCAATGTGCAATGTTTATCTTTCCACTGTTTCAGTGAACCTTTATTTTGAAAGTAAGTGTGTAAATGTACTTTTACAGTTGAAAAAGCTGTTGCTACTATCACTAAGGAGAAAAACAGGATTGATCCAGAGCACCATATGTAGCAGTCAAACTCACATGCACAGACTTGAGCTGCATTACAGCCAGGCTGGTGACCAGCTGGGAGCGCTTCATAAACTTATTTTTATTTTTTTTTTCTTTGGCCAATTCAACAGCAAATGTGACCTACTGAACTTTAACAAAAAGTCATTTTTATTCATATCACTCATACTACTTGTGTGCTATGACAACCTGAATACAATAAGGCTGCTTTCAAGAGGTGTCGGGTTTGTTGTATCTGGAGTTTCCTATAATGAAAGAGACCCTGAACACCCCACAAAGCCGGGTACATGGGAATTGTAGAGGCATCACAAATGTGTTCTCATGTTCTCACGTCATTGCCATTTAACATGGCTGATTTTTTTGTGAATGGTAAAAAAAGGATATAAGGATAATTTATTTGGGAGAGTTTTACAAACAAAACTAAAACAGTTATAATATTTGAGGTCTATTAATGTTATGGTCTGTTTTGTGCTAGCTACACCAGAGTTTTAGCAACCTAAACTAAAAGCTTGAAAAAAAAAGAACACCTTTGCATTAGTATTTCATGTTTTATAACATAAAATACTTTATATGTATTAAAAAAGTATATGTGTACGCTGCCCAAGGCCCAAAGTTACTGGGATAGGCTCCAGTACCCGCGACCCCTAATGGGAATAAACTGTAGAAAATGAATGAATGAACAAAGGAATATACTGTAGAGCTGCAAATATCGATTATTTATCTAGCGATTTATCAGTCTAACAATTATTTTTCTAATTAGTCTATTGATTTTTTTTCTCTAAATGATTTGTTTGTAATGTTAGTTTTTCAAACAATTAGTTAAATGCAATAAAAATGTGTATATTTTGTTAGCACTTGTAAAATGCATTTATGACATGTCAAATACCAATATCCACCTACGTTTTTTGTCCATATAACATGTCAGTACTTAAACTAAAGGGCATGGATTTAAGAGAATGCCCCTTTAAAAAGTACAGTAATTAAATTATATCAATAGTGCATAACTCACTTTAGAGCAACAGTGGAAAGTAAATATTACTAAATACTAACCTGTAAGTATAGTTTTATCTATGTGTAGTAATTCATACACAATAGCAAGTGTAGGGGCAATAAAGTAGGAACATTAAAGTTACACTGTGTAACTTTTCTCCTAAATATGTGGGGCATACTGACTTGTTTTTGTGATTTTTTGAGCAATTATAAGGCTGTTGCTCCGAGCGGGGCTTCCGTACTGAGAAACCACCCTCGCAACTTGGCCGGGAGCGCTCCGCTGTTCAGGAAGAGTCACGTGACAGGGAACGACTTGCTTTACGGCATTCCCTTCTGCTCTTATACCTGAGGTGCAGTATAACTATGAAGCTACTTTTAGCGTTGTTATTTTCGCCAGTTCGTCAGGGCCGAAGGACACAAGAAGATGAAGACAATGTCGGACGAGGCAAGAAAAAGAAAATGTGAAAGGGACCGCACCAGATCACAGACAAGAGTCAACATCGGACAGACTTTTGCTCGCTGGCGTCAGATGAGAGACAGAGAAGGCTGCAAATCGGATCACGTTTTTGCTTCTTTATTGTTGGGCAGGTAAATTAGCCTCTTTATTTTTTCTTCAGAACCTGCTTTTTCATACAGTTATTAGTTGTTTTTACTGCGACCATTGCGCGATATTTGTTGATAAGCTAACGCTAACGCTAGCGCTAACTCTATAGAAGATCCAGTCCAAACTTCCAAAGGTAGCAGCAGGTCAACAAAAGTTGAAACAATGATGGAAATAGACGCACGCTCGCACAGTTTCAGAAGGAGGAGGGGCCCTAGTGTTTACGTTTTGCGACAGTGCAGTGGCACCTGTGGCCTCTAGCGGCGCAAGACCGGGATTCTTACACAGTGTAACTTTAAATAGAAAACTGTATGATGGTGCTGAATTCTACAGTGAAGTACAGCCACAGCCTGATGTAACACTGGTCCACTCCACACAGTCACATGTCTGGATGGGTTTGTTAGGTTGCACAGCTGATTGAGGAATCAGCTGACCTGGTGTAATTAGTGAGCACGGCATGGTGAGAACCACTCCCCTGAAGGATTCCTCAATATAATCACAATCAGTTTTGGATGACGAAAAGGCTGCGTGTAGCTCTGAAAGCGCTGTGAAGTCTGACACAACATGAGAACATGCATTTACTTTTTTGTTTCGCTTTGTAAAGACAGCAGGGGGAGTCCAAATCGCATCAAATCTGTCTCAATTATAACCAGCTCAAATTTAGGATAATTTTGAATGAACATAAACAAACAAAACAAAACAAAAAAAAACACTTTGACGTATTTACGTTGTTGATTTTGTTGACGTGTTGTTTCAGCTCTATTATACTGCATGAGCCATATTTACTAAGACAGGTGCTAAATTGCTAGGGCAGCTTAAAAAAAGTGTTTGCTATTTGTGGGTGTGTTGTGTGTGATATATGAGAATTTTGCATGAGCATAACACACACTGACAGCCAGAGCAAGGCTGCTCAGCTTCAACTGCATCTTTCCCACAGTGATGCAACACAAAAGTCAATTTGAGAGTCCAGCCTCAAATAACAGACTGTAGTAGACCTATGTTGATAATAATCATTTCATTGCATTTTACTTTCTTCTATTAACTTTGCGTAGTCCATCTTTGTTAAATATCTCATGCGATTCTGGCACTGACCACAGTCACGTGACTTAATCCCCTTCTGTGTGACACAAGTGGAAGACAGAGAGGAAAGTCTTAGTCACTGTCTGTCTGAGCCAATAACCCTTTAAACTATTGTACAAAATGTATCAAGTAGCCTTTATGCAGTGATGAAATAAATCAATGTCCTCCACTCAATCCAGAGCCAAATCCAGGCAGCGCAGCCTTGAGCCACAGCAGGTGTCAATCAAGCGTCACAGTGAGCATTGTGAGGCAATGGGATAAACACAAGTGAGACTTCATAAAACCTTTACGCAGCATTTAAAGACTGTTCCATCACCGTAAGGATTTAAAAGGACTGAAAGCCCAGAGACAGGAGCTGTGAAGGCGGCAGTTCAGGAGCAAAATCTGTGCTGGGCTCATTTTGCTCATGTGAGAGACGCTAACCTCAGCTGCGCCTGGGTTTGCTCCACTTTTAGCATGTCTTATTCATTTAGCGTGCATGCAAGCCTTTGATAAATCTGGTGCTATGTGTCATCTTTTGGGGAACTGTTACTTTCACTTAACACTTATGTGCTGGCCTTGCCCACAGGCCCAGTTAACTCTGTCAGCAACATGAAACAGACAGATAAATAAGCTGACTGCTTTTTAGTATCTGCGGTTTAGGCACTGAAATTTTCAGAACGAGTCCTGTGATGGAGTGTTTTCTGCTATTTAGAAGGGCAGCGCCTCAGCATACAGGGTCACATTAATGCACAATGATGTAGTAAACACAGTATGTCCCTGTGATAGCCATCTTTAAAAATGGCTCTCCAGCGCCACCTAGTTTTATGGGTGGCACTGAGAAATTTAGTTTGGCATGAATGAAATTTTGTACAGCTGTCCTTCATGATATCCTGAAGAAAAAAAAATTATAATGACCAACCCCTGTCTACAATATTGTTGCCATGGTAATGCTGTAAATGTGTCACTGAAGTGAATGGAATGAAAAACATTGTTTAGTTATATAGGACATTACACACGCTATACAGCACAGTAGTGATGTGCGATACCAGCTTTCTCACCTTCGATTCAATACTAATCAATACCAAGCCTGGTATTGACGATACCAATACTGATTCTGATACCACCTCTTACAGTCACAACCATTGTTTTGCTTCTATATTGCTTGAATTTTGTAAAGTATACAACCCTATATGCATGTGCCTGTTACTAATAATGGCTTCTTTATGCCACTGGAGCAGCAGAACACAGTGGACATGTCATTGTAGAGCACACATGAAGGATCCAGTGGAATCTGTATTATACTAATAACATTGTTTGTCATTACTTAAGTATCAATACTTTCAAATTGGTATCGAATACCGCAATTAATTCAGAGGAATCAAAGGTATTGATACTTTTGGTATTGATTCGCACATTCCTACAGCACTGACTGAAAAATCGAATCACCGTCTCAAGGGCCTATTTTGCACTGTTGTATATAAAAAAGCTCACTAACTTTCAGATCACTCTGAATTTAGCTTGAGTATTTCAGTATTTTTGACACTTACATTTTCGCAAACCTGGGGTCAGCCATTGTTGTCCAGCAGGCTCCACCCTGAAAGACAGTACAACAAACTGTTATTCTAAGTAAACACAAGAGTTTTGGCTCGGGCCAGATTTGGGACGACATTTAAGCTCTACTTTTTGCTCCAGGACCTTCAGCATGCACTTGGGCAGTTTACAGCCGAGTGTGACTGGGATGAGAATCAGGCGTTCCGGAAAGAGTGCATGGAGAAGACCTAGGACACGCTGGAGAGGCTCACTTCCATAGTTGGGGTGAAGTGTCTGAAGACAATGAAGTCTGAGTGTACCTGCTTAGACTGCCGCCCCCGCAACCCAGCCCCGGATAAAATGGTTTGAAGATGGCTGGATAGAGTTGAATAAAGGAATAAAAAATTTACACTATTTATTTAAATAAATAAAGCAAATTTAAAGCCAAAAAATATTATTGTTTATGCCCAAAAGTGGTTTATTTTTTGATGCATTTCATTTCGTTTATTTGACCCGTTTAGTTTAAACAACACATACTGATACAGATACGGATTTTTGTCATACATAGCCCATAACGAGTAGGCAGAAGTAAGAAACTTCACTGTTATATTCTTTCAAGAGAATATCTAACAGTCATGTACATACATACAGTATACGTATTAGAGTATGTGTTTGTGTAAGCATCCATACACACACTCATGTAGACCTTTACTCCAGGTCGCTCAGTCCTCACCTGAGAGTGTCCAGGGGGCAGCAGGGGTCCTCTTTTAGAGCAGTCAGTTTCTCTATTGTTTCAGCTCCTGGATGGTTGTAGCTCAGGTCCAGTTCTTTTAAATGAGAGGAGGTGGAGCTCAGAGCAGAGACCAGGGCAGCCCCACCTTTCTCTGAGACCAGACACCCTGACAACCTAAAGACACACACAGTTACCTACTAATGCACATGTAGAGTCCATCATGAACCACTCTTACCTGAGGGTCTCCAGTCTGCACTCTGGACTTTTCAATCCCAAACACAGCAGCTCTATTCCTGAGTCCTGGAGGTCATTGTTAGTGAAATCTATGTGTCTCAGATAGTTCTGTAAACTGAGCAATGAGGACAGAGCATCACAGCTCCTCTTGGACAGGTTGCAGTAAGTTAGACTGAAGAGAAAATAAAATGTAAATAACTAGAAACTGTTTGATTTTTGATTAAAACTCCACTCCGCTCATGAACTCACATGGCTATGTTGGATTCCTTGACAACTGGCAGCAGCCTCAGGAACGTTTCCTCTGATGCAGAGTATTTCTTCAGGTCAAACACCTGCAGATCTTGATCTGAGGACAGCACTATGAAGGCCACAATTGACCACAGAGAAGGGGATGCAAGTCTGGAAAGGCTTCCTTCCTTCATGAGTTCTTGGATCCTATCCACTAAAGACCGGTCCCCCAGTTCACTCATACATTGAAACAGGTTAAGACTTTTTTTCGCAGATTGCTTCTCTTGTAACTTCTGCTGGATGTACTCAACTGTCTCATCTGGATCTGAGAAGCCTGTGCTGTATCTGTTAAGCAGACCCTGTAAAAGACTCTCATTGGTCCTTCGGGATAGACCTAGAAGGAAGCGCAGAAATAAGTCCCACTGCCCATTTGGACTCTGCAGGGCCTGGTTCACAGCCGTCTGGTGGAGCTGCTTTATTTCAAGTTTGCGTCGAAATATTTTTATTATTGAGGATAGAGGTTGTTTATTTAGCAGGTTGACCCCATTGTTAACAAATGTGACATGGACGTGAAGAGCAGCCAGAAACTCTTGGACGCTCAGATGGACAAAGCAGTAGACCTTTTCCTGGTACAGGCCTGACTCTTCTCGAAAGACCTGTGTGAACACTCCAGAGTACACTGAGGCTGTGTTAACATCCAGACCACATTCGATCAGGTCTGACTCGTAGAAGATTAAGTTTCCTTTCTGCAGCTGCTCAAAGGCCAGTTTTCCCAGAGCTATCACCATCTTTTGGGTCTCTAGACTCCAGACTGGATCTGTTTCAGACTGTCGATCATATTTAAGGCTCTTTACTTTGGCTTGCACCACCAGGAAATGGATGTACATTTCAGTAAAAGTCTTGGGCAGCTGGTTTGTGACCCCGGTCTCTATCACATTGTCCAGGACTGTGGCAGTGATCCAGCAGAACACTGGGATCTGGCACATGGCGTAGAGGCTACGGGACTTCTTAACGTGGGAGATGATGGATGTGACCTGCAGCTCGTCTCTGAACCTCTTCCTGAAGTACTGCTCCTTCTGAGGGTCAGTAAACCCTCGCACCTCTGTCACCATGGAGATACACTCAGCTGGGATCTGATTGGTTGCTGCAGGTCGTGTGGTTATCCAGAGGCGAGCGGAGGGAAGCAGAGTTCCCCTAATAAGGTTAACCAGCAGCACGCCCACTGAGCTGGGTTCTGTGGTGTCAGTCAGGATTTTGGTGAAGTCCAGAGAAAAGCGACACTCATCTAAACCATCAAAGATGAAGACAATTTGGACATTTTCAAAGCTACAGAGTTCTGAAGACTCACTGAAGAAGTGGTGCACCAGTTGTCTCAGACTGAGCTGTGTGTCTCTGAGCACATTGAGCTCTCTGAAAGTGAACGGGAACAGAAGCTGGATGTCCTGGTTGGTCTTGCCTTCAGCCCAGTCCAGGCTGAACTTCTGAGTGAGCACTGTTTTCCCAACGCCGGCCACTCCCGTTGTTAGCACTGTTCTGACTGGTGTCAGTCTATCTACTTCATTTGTCAGCTCTGTTATGGTTTCACCCTTTCTCTTGATGCTGCCTTTAAAAATGTCCTCACATGCAATAGTGGTTTCTGGTGTAGGTTGGTTTTCTGGAGATGGTCTCAATCTGTCCTACCTCATGTTGGTTGTTGACCTCTGTGGCCCCTCCCTCTGTGATGTAGAGATTTGTGTAGATCTGGTTCAGAAGTGTGAGGTTTCCTGCTTTAGGGATGCCCTCAAACATACATTGACATCTTTGCTGTAGTGTGGACTGCAGTTTATGCCGAGTAACTCCACAATAAAAACCTAAAGACAAAAAAGTTGTAGTGACTCTATGAATGAAATTTATACTCAGTAAGAACTCTGCAACTGCACATTCTCAGGCTGTGAGGTGTGACATTGCTTTTTGCTTTGTCAAACCCTGGATTTCTCTCTTTATCCAAGTACACAAGTACAAGAGAGAATGGAACTAATGATGCCCCAGCACCCTACTCAGACTAATGCTGCATTCATATGATCTTAATCTGATTTATGATATCATGAAATAAGACAGAGAATTATTCTGTTTTCTCTACTTGCATGTAACCCTATTGATAGTGTGCCCTCTAGAAACATGTATTTTTATGAGATGGTAATCTCTGTTTTGTTGCTATGCATTTTCTGGTAAGAAGTTACCATACTGTACTATTGTTACTCTATGCAAGAAGTTGTAGAAAATGTTCTTACTGTTCTGTAGGTGCTCAGCCAGCTCCCCCTGCTTCATCCTCTTCAGGAAGTCCAGAGTAATCTGCAGTAAAGCCTCTCTGCTCTGGTGCTCCTTACTGTCCTTAACTGTGCATTCTTGTGACCTTAAAACCTGGTAGAACATCTTTAGCTCTTCTTTAACAAAAGTGATAATGTGTTCCTCCAGTTGCTGGAATAGACACAATCATAAAGACAAATCAAACCATGCCCTAAACCAGTTCTAGAACTCAGAACATTATAGCTGAGCCCTAGTCCATGTTTTAGACAAACCATGGTCTTAAAACATTTTTCTAAAGTGGTGTGCAATGCTAGATGTAGCCCAACATCCAAACATTAAAAGCCATGATTCACTGATGAGAAGTCATTCTTGGTGAAATCAGAGACCTTTGTGCACTGCAGCCATCATTCTTGCCTTTAAGTGACTTTGGTGGTCTGGGTACCTGCCTTTCAGTCAAAGGTTATCACCTGTTCCTTCAGGTCTAGGGTGATCAGGCCCCTCTACCCACCCACATGCCCTGGGGAGGATGAGGGGTGTCACATGCTATGGCCAGTCTAGTTATGGGGTTTTGAGCCAGTTACTACAGGGCCCCATTGTCATTCTAGCGGTTGGCTCATTACATTTGTCTTGGTAACCAAGTTGTCGATGAGACCTGGGGGCTCCCCCTGACTGAGATCACAGCACCCTCAACTCAAGGGGTCCCGGTGGGCCTTCATGTAGGTGGTAATCAATATCAAAGCCCGTAAAAGGTGAAGCACATACAACATAGAAAATATTAGTTACTGGATATAATTATCATTTCTGTGAGTATGTGCACAACCTTTTACCCTCAGGTGCAGCTGGACTGCCTCTCTTTGCAGAGCACTGAAGAAGGGAGATGGTATAGACATGTCACCTTGGGCTGTGCTCGGCCCAGTCTGCAATAGGTTGCGTTCATACAGTGTCAAAATACTCTATGGGTCTAGTCATAGGTTTCAGTCACATGACTTTTGTGACAATATGGACTAAAACTACAAATATTGGGAACCATTGCCCTGTTTGAGCCGCTGACATCAGCCAGGTCGCTGCCTCCACCTCTGTGACTCAAAGCAAATGCACCAAAAGTTATTTTTTTCAGCCACTGTGGGTCATCATCCTGGTGTATGGGACAGCTTACAAACAAACACACAAACGGCCGTTAGCTAACGCTAGCTGAAGGCAATTTCATTTCAAGTACTGCTCGATGCATATGCTTGTGTGCATTTAAATGGCTAACCATTATCACTGTTCACCCACCCATGAGAGAGAGACTCGTTTAACGGCACAAACCAGTTTTCTCTGATGAGATTCTGTAAAAACACAGATCATAACCTGAGTAAACAGTGGCTCCAGCTGATGGTCAGTGGAGGAACGTTAACCCAGCGTGCTTGCCCTCCAAGAGAGCGCTGCCCTCCAGGTGTGACGCCACTATGAAAACTTTGAATACTGTGAGATTGAGATGGAGGGCAGATGAAAATGATATGGCAGAATGATGATGGTATAGAATTTGCTGTCAAAGTGTCAATATTTAGATGTCTTAGCCTGGTTTATGGTCAATATCTATGGTCAATATATAGCAAAACTGGGCCAGTCCACATGAAACAAAAACAGAAAGCCTTCTTTGTCAGTACTTATTACCAAAGGTGAAAGGGTTTTTTAACTGTAGCCTTGCAAAGTTGTGATATTATTCAATCACACAGGCGTGATTGTAGTCAGCAGACTGGGCTTTAAGCCATGAGATTAATAAAATTAGGTTTTGGACCTAATCTCTAGCAAAAATGATCCGGCTCAATACTTGTGGATTTTCTGTTCACTTATTTCTTTTAAAAATAGTATCTAACCTATATAGTTAATTAGACTATGTCAGAATCTCTATCTGAGGTTCTGACATAGTCTAATTCTAGAATGTGAACAGCAACAACGTAAAAACATTCTAAAGGGCCTTTGGTGTGAGATTGAGATGGAGTGCAGGCTAAAATTTGATGATAAAATCGGTTGCTTAAGTGTCAGTTTTAGATGTTTTGGCGTTTATGGTTACTATCTGTGTAAAACTGGGCATATCCACATGAAACCAAAACTGAAACAAAGTTTAATATCCCCTCTGTCAGCACAAATTAACTAAAGTGAAAGTTGTTGTTTTTTTCACTATTGACTTGCAAACTCGTGATAGTATTCAATGGCATGTGAGAAAATGATCAGGTTCAATATTTGTGGATTTTCTGTTCTGTAAATATTTCTTTTGGAAAAACTATCTAGAAATTGTAACCCCTGCTCTCCATCTGAGATTGTGACATCATCAGATTCTATAATGTGAAAACATCCATTTGGGGTGGTGAATACTTTCATATTTTAAAGGTAACCAATGGCAATGCCCATAAAGGGTTACACCCATTCTCATAAAACTGGAGTTACATCCTGTAATTCATATTTTTGGCTCACCCACAGACCTTAAATAGAGCACTCAGATGTGTCTCGGGCTGCTGTCCACTGAGCTCCTCTGGGCTCCGCTTCTCTCTGTGGATAAATAAAGGCCCTTCTTTATCTGTAGCAAGTTGATAACAGTCTGTTTAAACTTTGATTCAGTTATTTAATCAGTTAGAGTCTGGACTCAAACCCATGGTGCTGACGCGAGCTGTAGTCATTCTGTATGTGCTGCATGCTCTACCTAGTGAGCTTTATCCTGGCACCTTCATGTGATTTTTAAACTCACCCTGTAGTAACAGCCTGGTGTTCATCAGTAAAGTTTGTAGGGCGTCCCACAGCGTTATCACTCTTCATGGACACACATTTGGGACTTGGCCCAAGATCGAATTCCTCCATCTTTCCCCTTCATAGAAAAAAAAAAGCCACACAATCTGACACTCATGATTCAGCCATTTGTTCACACCTAACAGCCCTAGACTTGGTTTGACTGAGGACTTAACCGTCGATTCTGCTATCAGTTCTTACTGAACTCCACAGATGAAGTGGATTTTCTGAGTGAATTACCTGGACTTTCATTGAACACAGCAAAATAGACAGATTCACACAGTGTAAAATCAGCCCATCTGTTGAATTACTATTGTTTTAGTAATAATTAGTTATAGTTTACCAATGTAGTAGTTCCCAAATATACATTTACCCTGAATCCACAGCTTGTTGTTCATCAGTAAACAGTATAGGACAACCGATTGATTTATCACTCTTTATGGACACACAACTGGGACTCGGCCCGGGATCAGGTTCCTCCATCTTCCTCCTGATAGAAAGAGAAAAATGTTTTCTGACCATGTGCCTGGGTTTGCAACTGTTTAAATTAGTGTAGTCATACAATAAACAATAGAAGTGATACAATAAACCATAACATTCTATTCAATAAATTAGAATAATATGGGATTAGAGGACTGGCACTACAGTGGATGAAAATGTATCTAAACAACAGGAAGGAGTTTGTGAAGATGGGAGAATACCAGTCTAAATGTTTGGATATTGTGTTTAAGTAAGACAAAAATCATGATATTTGGTAATAGTAAAATAAATTATGAATCACTAATACAAATAGAAGTTGATTGAATTGGTATTTCTCTGCATATCTTTACTTTTCAGTGACTCTGAGGCTATATTCAGGCAAAAGTGGCCCAAATCTGACACACTTTTTTGTCCATATGTGATTTTTTTTAATGACACTCTGAATAGCACAAATATGTATTTTTTTTTAAATCAGACCCAGGCCCAAGTGTTCATGAATGTGATACATGTCTAATGTATTGTAATGGGACTTCAGTGTAAATGGAGCCCCATTTCATCCAACTTTTACGTCTTTGAAATGCCACCGATGTCAATATTCTGCACTAGAGGCGAGACCGGGCAAGTGAAAGAACGTCAGGTGTTGGACTTGACTGTTGCAGCTAAACTTGAGGGATTCTATCATAACTGGACTGTATTCAGGGGAAATGACAAGAAACAAGATGACAAATATTTAGGAATTAGGTATTAAGGAGAGGCGCTGACAGATGAATTCAAACATTTTCCTTGACATCCTATGAAAGTCCTATTTATGTTAAAATGTGAACAACCATGCAAAGAATTCAAATCAAGACCCACAGTTTGAACATATCCTTGGATGCACTTTTTCTACACAGTCATGACACTGACCAGTTTCAATTTAGTATTTCTAAAATGCTCCTCCACTCATTTTTTTTAATATCAGTACCAGTTTCTTTACCAGCCTTTTGTTGCCCCTGTGCCAACTCTTTGAGATGTGTTGCTGCCAATAATCAGTGTTCCAATATTCAAATCATTGCATTCTATTTCATTTCATTTTACACACCAACATTTTTTAGTGCGGGGGCAGTATATATGGAGCCTATCCCAGCTGCTTTGGGCATGAGGTGGGGTACATCCTGGACAATACAGTTGGAGCTGTGAACATGTGAAAATGTGAACATATGAAACTCTAATCAAGCTATTTATAACTAAATATAAAGCTTGAATCTCTCCTGTGTAAGCTTTGTGGCCCTGGTTTAGTCCTGGTTTAACCACATTCCTGTCTCACCCTGGGTTAGGGTTAGTTATTCTGACTCTGTTCTCAAAACAACATTCAAACATACACAAAGAGAAGACAAGAGTCAGTTAAAACAAAATGTCAAATCAACCATAGAATGACAAAGCTTGTACAAAGAGTTTACAATGATTTTAAAATTACAGAAACATTTGTAATAATAAAAGTTTTAACTTACTGGGTGCCTAGCACTGAATCCAAGCCGATCCAAACAGTATCAGGTCTGCACCTGTATGACTGGTTCTACCTGAGCAGAGGCCCCGCCCACTGTGCACAATCCTGCCTCTATCACTCTCTTACTTACATCTCTCACACCAACTAACTTCACTTCATCCATAAATCTCCCCTCCAGGTTTCCTCTAGGCCTCCATTAGAACAGATCCCTAATTTCCCAAAACATAATTAATGTCACTCTTTTATGGACAACTGTACTCTGAGGCCAACAGCTTCTTTAGACCCGATGGCACTTCCCAAAGACGCTGTGGTGTAAATTAGGATTGATGCTGAAGCTGCTGGTGAACATGTGAGAACAACCAGTGTTCTGAGAGGTTTAGCTTTTCTCTCAACCAAAACACCAACAACAGTTGAGATTCCTCAAGGCTGACAAGTCCTGAACTGAGTGAAAGTGAAAATGTGAAAAGATCACCACAAAAAGCAATGTTCAATTCAATACAATACAATGTTCAAATCTACAAAAGGTGGCATTTGAAAAAAAGTGGTCTACTTTTTTCAAATGCCAAAAGTTGGGATGTATTAAAACAAAAAGCAATTTCAGTATTTGCAATTATTAGAAAACATTTTCACAGCAGAACATAAACAACATGTCAGCTAAGGAATCCATATTTGACCATTTTATGAAAAATAATAGCGCTTTTGGAGTTTGGCAGTAACATGTCTCAAAAAAGGAGGGACGGGGCAATAAAAGGCTGCAAAAGTGAAAGGTACTAATAATAAAACAGCTGGAGGAGATAAAGTGATCAACACAGATTCCTGCTCTGACTCATGTGTCCATGTGCAAGGCTCTTCACCCACTGTCTACTCCAATCACAGTATGTAGTCACGACAGGAAGGGCATCTGGCATAAAAACTAGCCAAATCAACAGTATCCTTATAAGAATGCAGCCAAAATGAAAAAATAAAAATAAAGAGTTCTATGGCCAGATGAATTACATTTTGAAAAAGACAAAACGCAGTAAGGTTTTGAGTGATTCTTAAAACAATATACTTTAAGAAAGAAGAAAGAAGCAAAAGTGACTAACTACATGTTTAATGTGCTTTTAAAGGACTATATATTATACTTTTATTACTTATTATTATTACTTTTGTCTGTGAAGACTCTCACTCGTCCAGGGTAAATGCATCGCAACAAAAGTTAAAAAAAGCAGTCATCTGGATTAGATTTTTCAAGTTGAAGACGTTTCACCTCTTATCCAAGAGGCTTTCTCAATTCTGAAATGAACTGGTAAGAGCTGGTTTATATTCTTCTAGGAAGGAGGAGTTTAGACCTGAAACTAAATTCTATTGGTCAATGTGACCATGAATAGCCTAGTGGTTTTGGGTCATTAGGAGTCCTTTGTCCTCAGCTGGAGTGAGAGTGGTTAACCCTCCCCAGCCTGGGCAGCTCCTTCAGATGTAAATGACCTGAGTGAAACTGGTTTGTTTTGTTTGGGTTTCAGGAGACTGTTGTAGACAGAAGGAAGGTTGTATCTGAGACCACCATTTCTGTTTAAAGAAGGTTTAAGTTTTTGTCTGAGAGTATTAACAGGTTACCTGTTAATACTCTCAGACAAAAACTGGTTCACCCCAAGGACAACATTCCCAGTTACAAACAGCTGCAGTGAGAACTGTAATGAACAGTACATTGGAGAAACCACACAACCTCTGCACAAGCGGTTATACCAACACCGCAGGGCCAACTCCAGTGGACCAGAATCTGCAGTACACCTCCACCTGAAGGCCACAAACCACTCCTTTGAGGACAGTGAGGTCCGAATCTTAGCCAGAGAGAACGGATGGTTTGAGTGAGGAGTGAAAGAAGCAATCTTTGTCAAAAAAGATAAACCTTCTTTAAACAGAAATGGTGGTCTCAGATACAACCTTCCTTCTGTCTACAACAGTCTCCTGAAACCCAAACAAAACAAACCAGTTTCACTCAGGTCATTTACATCTGAAGGAGCTGCCCAGGCTGGGGAGGGTTAACCACTCTCACTCCAGCTGAGGACAAAGGACTCCTAATGACCCGAAACCACTCAGGCTATTCATGGTCACATTGACCAATAGAATTTAGTTTCAGGTCTAAACTCCTCCTTCCTAAAAGAATATAAACCAGCTCTTACCAGTTCATTTCAGAATTGAGAAAGCCTCTTGGATAAGAGGTGAAACGTCTTCAACTTGAAAAATCTAATCCAGATGACTGCTTTTTTTAACTTTTGTTGCGATATTATTACTTTTATTATACTCTTGGTCATCTCTAGAACAGCAGCACGTTTTACGACCTTTAAAAACATCTGATTAAAAGAAAGAGTTTCCAAGGAATACTTTACTAGTGCTATGAAAAAACGGGTGAAGAGACCAGCAGAGTGCAGCTCTGTTGCATAAAAAAAAAAAAAAAGTTTTTTACTATGTCCTAAACCTACCTACTTAAACTTTTTGTATGATGCCATTTTACTACAATATTAAAAATGTCTGCGACAAATCAGTGAAAACAGAACTGTACATGAGTGTTTTTTGTTTTTGTTTTTTGGGGGGTAAATGAATCAGAGCAGGGCTTGTTGATTGGTCAGTGCGTCCTGGGGTGGGTGGGGGTTTGTGGAACTGTGCATTCTGAGGCCTTAGAAAGGCTGTGCCAGAGACTACAGGATTAATCAAACAGGTGTGAATGAAAGAAAACATAACTCCAGGTATGTTTTTGATGAGGGAACATTAATTAATGTGGTAGGGCTTTCTGTCATGAGTACCCCTCACTAATATGATGCTTCAAAAACTGGTCATAAAAACTTATTTATTAGTATTAAGACATTTTATACTTTATTATAAATACTAATTCAAATTCATGAATTAGCAATATTAATAACCTGCCTATAAAATAAAATATTAAACAAAAATATAATATAAACTATAACATGTACTTATTATATTATATATTTTTAAATAATATAAAGAGAAATCTAAAACTCATAAAATGAATACAAAGAGAAATTTAAATAATCGGAATAACTCCCTTTTTATATGAGCAATTAAGCCAAAAAAATATGTAAAAACAATATAATACTCTAATCTTTAGCAGTTTCACCTCCCTTTCATCAGTCAGCGAGACACTTGTATTTCATAAGTTTCATAATGAAAAGATCACTTTTTAAAAAAAAAATTTAATAAATGATTAAATAATTTCTTAAACCACCTGCAAAGTTGGGGAGTAATGAATTTTTAGCTATTTAATTTTGTAAACAGATTTTTAAAATTTAAATTCTGATGAAAATTTCAGTGCAGCCAAATGTATACACTTTTTTACAGTTTTTTTTAATGCACTTGGATTTAAAACAATGTACTTGGCTTATCAAATTTTATTCACTGAAATTTTCATCAGAATTTAAAAATGCTTTGTTCACAAAATTCAATTGCAAAAAAATTTATTACATAAATTCATTGTATAAAAAAGCTTACATAATAAAGACACAAAACAACCTTCATACATTCTGCTTCTTCATACAGCCATCTGCTCACCTGTTCACATAACACATTTAGAATTTCCACACTTCATTAGACTTCCATATTTTCACTGAGGGATATCACCGTCATCATGTCATATGCACATCTGCACAGCCAGGTTTCCCCACTCTGATGTACAAACTGTAAATATAGGTGTTTTTATGATATTTATGTTTGTGTGACCTCATTAGCTGATAGTAAGGGTTTTCTGTGAAGCAGGTGCTGTGAGAGCAGTGTGAACGGCTCCATCTGCTGAGAGCTGTTCCCACCCACAGCCCTCTGCAACAGAGGAGCTATCCATCCAGAGAGAGAGAGAGAGAGAGAGAGAGAGAGAGTAAAAAATACATGTTGTAATAGAGGGATATAATTAAGATTTTAGCTCTTCTGTTACTGGTCATGTTAATGGCAGTTCATTCTATCAGATAAGAAGAGTATTGATTATTTTCCTCAATCTATTTTAGTAATAATCAGCAATTTAGCAGCGTGCATTTTTATTCTATGTAAAGACAACACTACAATAATACAATATTACATAATTTAGACTCTAACAAGCTCCTGTGATGGGTCTACACCAGTGGTCCTCAGACTTTTCACTTCACACCAAGCACCACCTCAGAAAAATCTGGCATTCCAACTTCCATATTTATTGGACTAAACTTGGTCTAAACCAAAGGATAAAATAGAGATAAAGAAATACAAATGCATTACCAAAAAAAAAAAAGATGAAAGGAAACATCAGTCCTGCCTCTGTCTGACTGAAAAGAAATGATTCTGACTGACAGACTTCAGCAGAAACCTGCTGTACCTAGGTCCAATGGGAGAGAGGAGGCTCCACTTGTTTATAAACAGAGCTCATTTGGCCTTTTTATACTAGAGTTTCACAGACTCCCTCATGACCACACAAACAAAATATATTCTCAGCCACACTCCCACCGCTCTGTTACTTCGATCCTAACACACCAAGACCAATTTATTGGTGTTCAGTGTTTTTATTCCCATAAATTTTGCAAGGTAGAAGAAAAACAGCCCTCCATTGAAACTGTCTGTAATAAAGCTCTGCTGCCCCTGGTGGTTTAGGGGTCAATCTGACCAAAAACCTAATTTCTCTTTATTTTGAAGGTAAAGGCTTAGATTTATTAGGTTTTCATGAAAAAAGTATTATAATATGTCAGGATTACAGTATGTCAAAAATCTGTGGTTATAATGGAAGTCAATGGGCCCAAACGCGTACTTAAGGTAACAAGTGTATGTAAAGTGCATATCTCCTGTTCTAAACACCTTAGAACAGAGGGGGGTCATGGCATTTTAAACACCAACTTAAAAAAATATTCTGGCCAAGTTTCACACCAACAGCTTTTAAACTGACTGATTTACTGAGGATCAAAAAAGTAAAAACAGCAAAAAGTACGCGTTTGGACCCTAAGGTGCTGTGAGCGTTAAACAATAAATGCAGAGAGCCACTGTTACTATCCAGCCATCCATCTTCTACTGCTTATCCAGGACAAGGTTGCAGGGACAGCAGTTTAAGAGAGTCCCTCCAGCATGTCCTAGGTCTTCCCCGGGCCTCCTCCTGGTGGGACATGCCCGGAACACCTCCCCAGGAAGGCGTCCAGAAGACACACCAAACTCCTCTTGATGTGGAGGGGCAACGGCTCTACTCCGAGCTCCTCACTTTATCTCATCATTACCTTGTGTGGCCTTTAAATCGTGTAGAGCGATTCAACTTTTAAACTTTGCCGTCAAATTCAATCAAACCAAGACAAAGTGTTAGTTCTGAATTGTATTATTGCATTTATTTCAGTGAAAAATAGCTCTGTGCAATGACAGAGACCAACAGTAAAAAAGCTTTGGTGTGAATGGTTCAGAGGTATATACTGCAGTAAAGTGGCATAACAGTGCTTAGGGTCTGTACAAGAGAAGCCCTGTTAAAGTCAACCTGTAGTGACATGTAAGGCAACATGTGGTCCTGCTAAGATTCTGTTCTTTCAAAAATGATTGCAGAAAAGCAGAATAAGAGATGAAAATCACAATTAACATCAGACATACAGACAGAGAAATAGCATATTATAAATGGTATAGCAATAGAATGCACTCACAAGAGTTATAACCTCTTCCGTAGCACCATAAATTAAAAGTCAGTATTAAAAGTTGTTCCATGAGTTTATACAAATATCTTTGATTTATCTCAATATGCTTTTGGATTCTACTAAACTTCTATTGTTAATCTCTATGTTAAAAAATATGCATATTCAGTGTAAATGTACTGCTTTGGGTTTATTTTTAAGACGGTGGAATTGTTGTCTGTCTCTTCAGGCCGTCTTGTTCTTGAAGCTGAGCAAATGAGAGGCACACTGCAGTACCCAGAACAGCAGAGAGAGGGAGACAAAAGCCTGCAAAAAAAAAAAAAAAAAAAAAAAGAACACAGAGGGTTAGAATCATGCACCAGAGCTTAGTCAGGCCACCTCAGAGCTCAGTGTAACTGTTTCCAGTTAACTTGTGCCTTTGTCTGAGTTTACCTGCACTGAAAACACTATTAAACTCAAACTTCAGCTGCATGTTGGTGATATTTAAGAGGATCTAGCCTTTGTTAATCCCAAGAACCTTCTGTGACCCTTTTAGGGCTTTTCAATTTCATTTTTTGCTCTCATTATTTTGGCATTTACAATTATGGGATGATGATATCTGACAAAAATGTCTGCCTGAACATAAGTCACATTCTTCCCCCTAGAGCAATGTGTGGTCCCATTGATGTTCATTAAAAACACTTAATTTCATTGTACTGTCTTAGTAATATAGAAATGTGAATTCCTCTGTAATCCTGTCAGTCAGAGGCTAAAGAATACACAATGAATCACCACAATTTCCTTATGTTTGTAGAGGGGTAATTCCCTATATAATTCCCATAGGGAATAACAGTAACAGTAGGCCAGAGCAATAAATTATTTCTACTAAACAGTATTTGTTTTGGTGTGCTATGGATGTATGGCTCAAAAAGTAATCATTTATCAAATTCATTGTTGATGATCATCACTGACATATCCCAGACTGATACTTTTCATACAAATAGAAAATAATTCATGTTTTGTGTAAAAAGTGCTTTATTATATAAATAAAGTAGCATTTAGAGGGTTAAAAGTATGAAAATGAATTCAGATTTGTTATACACAATGAGGACTGGAGTTAATGCCCCCCTCAAAAATAAAATAAAATAAAATAAATAAATACAAATAAATAAATTCTTCATGTTTAATAATTGAATTCAGGGTAAATGTGATATTTGGCATTAAATGCTTTGGCAGTGACAGAAAGCCATATACAGGACAGTGAGAAGAACCATCTCATCAACACCAAAATTAAAAAAATATATAAAATATACCATATTAGAACTGGTAGCAGTTGACTGAAGCTTTTGGATGAAAGGAGGGAGGACGTATTTTTGCAAGTGCTATACTGAGTGAGCTTGACTGTTTATTAGCACTACTGTTTATTGATTTTTCCTAAAGATTTTATTAAAATCTGACAATTTTTTCTAATTATTTTGCCAACACACAAAACACCAAACCAGTCCTCACACACACACACACACACGCACACAAACACACACACACTCCCGTGGCCTGTGTGTGGAACAGAGACAGGTGGGATTTACGAGTGCTGGGCTCAAAAGGAAACAGTGAAAGTGAATCCTTAATGAAAAGTAAACAGTAAGTGAGGGCTGGACTTGGGATCCTGGCCCCTTGACACTCTCAGGGGCCGGTCATAGGGGTCAGAGCCACAGGGGACCCCCGCTGTCCAGAGACGGGCCCCTGCCAAAAACAGCCCTGGACGATAAACTGCATCCTCCACAGCAGCCCGGGCCAAACCCCGGCTGGTCTGTCACAGGGAGTGGGGTCGATGGGAACTCAAGCACAAGTTTCCTCCTGAACACAGCTGTGGCCCTCAGGGACATGCAGAGGGCCCACACCCACCAGCACACTACCTGCTCTGAACACCACACAACACAGTCAAAAGTCAGTGAAGAGTCAGACAAAGGGCTTTCTCAGGACATTGGCTGAACCTGAAATGTTTCAAATGTAGCTCCTACCTCCTGGTCCTTAACCTTTGAGAGCAACGTCATGAGGTCAACAGTGAGAACATAAGAGGCTCCTTTTGGAGTTAGGAAAAGGAGCTTCAGCGGTTTTTAGACAATCCAATCACTTTAACCCCAGTAGTGGAAACAAAAGGGGAAGCTACCTTGACCTACAGCCGTTTAATAAAAACTCCCATGAATTGAACTACAATAAGCGCTAGGGGTGTGACAAGACATAAATTCCACAAGACAAGACACGAGACTGGGTTAAAGAGAACAAGATGACATTTTTTTTACAGTATTGAAAGATGTATTTTACACAAATGAAAAATGCAATTTATTTACCTGAAAATCATTAAATGCAAAACTATGTATTTAGGTGCATTTTTAAAATCCACTTGTAATGACTGTATGTATGTATGTATGTATGTATGTATGTATTATGTATGTATTATGTATGTATTATGTATGTATTATGTATGTATGTATGTATGTATGTATGTATGTATGTATGTATGTATGTATGTATGTATGTATGTATGTATATACACAATACCAGAACATATACTGCCAAATGTATTGCCACAAACTCAACTGACTAGCCTCTCCCCTGTGCTAATCCAACCTGATCCTGAGATCACAAGACTCATTTTTACGTTCATGAGAATCTTGTGACATTTTGATCTTATGGGATCATGAGATCTTGTCACACCCCTAATAAGAACACTATCCTCCACTGAAGCACTGGGATTAAACAGGACAATGTAAAGAAATAATCCAAACCAGTTCACACAGACTAAACTACTGCTGTGATGAATAAGGCGTTGCACAAAACCCTACAGACTCTAGATTCATCACTGAGAGCTTTGAACATGAACCACTTAGTTCATGCTCTCCTTGCTAAATGGACTCTGAAAGGAAAAACTGAAGTTCCTTTCCCTTCTTCCTCCTTTATTAGAGAAAATCCTTCTTGTGGCTAGGGATGACATACTTCCAGTTTGATGATGATTTTCAATCCAGGATTGATGAGGAGGAGCCATTGTTAGTGATGATGGGCTTTTCACTTTTTTATTTTCCATAAAAAGTCCACTTAAGTTTCTACATCATTTCTAGATCTAGAGCATTATAACATGATTAGGACAGGGGAGCGATCAAATTAGGTGGCCTTGACGTCTAAGTAGGATGTCCTAGGAAACAGAAACTGGCTCTAAGGACGTAGGATGTCACCTCTTGTATCTGTGGGAGGTTGAGATGGTCTGAGTCTGATTCCTTGAAATAGACTGGAAGCTCTACCGCTCTGAAGTTGCCAATGGTTAGAAGTGGCAGGTTGGGCTTGTACCTCTCTAGCTCAGCTGCCATGTGTTGGAAGTTACCATGGTGAATAAAAGTGTCACCTCACTGTGCCTTCGGGTCAGGCAGAGGTCTTCGTGGAGTCTCTGTGAGTAGTGCTGGTTGCTGGCTGGCTCCAACTGGTGACTCGTCTTTCTACTGGGAGACTGGAATTACCACGTGGGCACCGGGACAGACTTAGCAGACCTAATACAGTGTGAGGGTCTGCTGGGATTGTTTTTAGTTGGACACACTGTCAGATTCAAATTCCATTTCTGGCAGAACTCCAACCAGATTCTGGACAATGTGCTCCAAGTCCATTGTCAATGCGGCTGCTCTAAACAGTGGACTGAATATGTGGGTGAACACAGGAAGTATAAGAACTCTAAAAAGAACTCTTGACTGACAAGAGGGACTCCTGCGTTGGCCTGACTGGCAGGCCAACCAGGCTGCAGAGGGTTTGTAGCAACCAATAATGCAATAATATCTAATAATGTAACAAAGTCCATAATGTAATAATTTGCAAATATTGTAATAAGTTATTACCTTAGCATTAGGATTTAAAAATCCTTTGTAAACGTAATAACTGCAGTCTATAATGCAATAATACATCAACAGGACTGTGTTTCTGAAGTTGTTTAAGATGTTTCTTTTTTTTTTTTTTTTTTTGTGCAGTTTGTTCATCAGAAATAGGATGGCATAGATAATTATGATTGTAAGAGCCAGTTTGAGAATATTTTTCTTGTACAAAATGTTCTATTCAGAATATTATTAGTTTGCTTAGGTGTTACACTGTTGGCCATAATTACATTGGTTGTCACAAGGTTATAGAGGGAAAAATGTGTGTTATTGCACCATGGATGAGCCCTTTTGGTCAATTTTAAAGAAATTCGGGCACCTCAAGAGGCGACAGCAGTGCCTCCGCAGCACTGGTTACACAGTGTACTATGTATTTCTGAGGATCTCCTCAATTCATCCTCTTACACCACAGTTTTTGGGGTTTGCTGGATGTTGTAGGGGTATCTTGGCTGGCATGCCTTTTGCAACAATGTATGGTAGTCAAGAACAATACTTCTGGATTGGCTAACCAGTGGGAGGGTTCTTTGTTCAAGTGCAGTGTGTTTTTAACTACACTGTAGATAAAAGCTGAGGAGTGCTGGGGCACACCTTTTTGTGCTTCTGAAGGCATTTGTGGCATCCTGTGTGTAAGGGCCCAGGGCCCTCTCCTAAGGCCTGTAGAACTGGAGCAGGACTTCTAGATCTGACCTGTTGCCAATACTTCGGCATGGCCACGCTTGTTCTTTTCGAAATTTTTCCTACTTCGGGATGTGTTCTTTGGTATGTCCCACTGGGAGCATTAGGAGGAGATCGTAAAACATGCTGGGGGTACTATGGTATTATTATCTGACCTGGAACCTTGGTTTTGTCAGTAGGAGCTGGAGAAAGTGTTAGGGGATAAGGAAGTTTGAGCATCTGTGCTTAAACTGCTGCCCCTCTGTTACATGGTCCTGGATGAAGTGGTGTAGAATGGATGAATTGAAGCAAAAAAGTAAATGTTACTTGAGGCCAATACAGAGAGCCAAAAAAAAAAAAAAAAACATCACTCAATATCTATGTGACACTTGGCCATACACAGATATGCAGTTTCGCTTGAACTTGTGGTCTCTGAAGTGTGTCTGAAACATATACATACATTTAAATATTGTAAAAGTAGTGTGTTTATTTACAAAGGACATGACCCCAAGCCACATAGCCTTTTGACCCAAAGCTGACTTTTTTCATTCCATGAATCCTTTTATTCCATGTTGGTTTGGAGATTAGTTACTGTGATAATATCATAATCTTTAAAGGTTTAATATGGAAAACCTCTGTATCCAAGCCTGTATTTGTTGGTTTTCTATGACCTCAGTGAATAGAGAGTGCACATGACAGCTCAGAAATCATACACAAATGAAATGACGCTGTGTGACAGACAGATTGGCATCTGCAGCTGACAACAGTGCTCACAAATCATATTTAACTGAGGCCTGTATCAAAGCCGCACGCTGAGCAGAAGACGGGCAAACGCTTCTCTCCCCGTTTAACTCTGCTCTGCTACAATTCGGAGCAAATCCATGTGGGATAGATTACTCAGTGGAAGGAACAGGTTTGACCGTGTACAAATAAGCAGCGGCCCGGACAAAGTGGACATCTCAGCAGATCCACTCACACTCACTCTGTTTGAGGACGAGGTGAGGCAGAAAACTTTTGGAACATGTGGTTTCTCAGACTGCGGGTTCCACTTTGAAACAGAGGCTTTAGTGAGTGCTTCCAGGCCGCTTCAGTCTACATATCACTGTCATTATACTCCAACACTCACTACCTCTACTAATGGCTAGGGTAGTACCACCATATGATCTAATAACTGCTCTATAGTGGTCTAAAATGAAAGTGAAAGGAGCACTGCATAGCTTTCCTATGGTTGGATTTTTGACTAAGGGTCCAGGGTTAACGTGTGTCACCTCAAACGCTTGTTTTAACCCCAAATTTCCACTAACTCAAAGGCGACACGGAACAACACAGTAATTTCATCTGCATATAAATTGCTTTCTGTTTTACTCAATCGGAATTTACACCAGCACTGACTTAAGCACAGCCCAAGAACGACTTGCTGTGCTATTCCTCTAAAGACAGGTAGGGAGTTCTACTTTTTGAGTGGCTCAGCGACAATCTACCAAGCTACAGCTGGGGAAACAGAGGAAATAGTCACCAAGTATCAAAATCAATTTCCGCTGCACTATCAAAATAAAGGCTCACTAAAACATGGCAGTAGGGATGTAGTAATAGGATAAATGGATTATTCGCAATTATAAATGTCACGGTACAATAATCTTAAGAATTTTGGAAGCTACAGTATCCACTTGTTCTTAGAGCCCCCACATTCTATTTGGTGCTATAAGTAAACACAGTAGCTCCTCTGCATCTCAGAGCACTGTACGCTCTCCACTCTTCATCTCAACGTGAGTCCAACTCGGGTTTAACTCTGCGCTCATTTGCGTTTCTGCTAGTCCTTTTCTTTCGTCTCCCTCTCTCGCCTCGTACCTCTCTCACTTCGTACCTCTCAACAACTCTGCTAAGCACTAAATATTGGGGCGAACTTAAAGCTAAACTCAAACAGAAACTGAGACACTGTCCTCAGCTGGGACATGGCGTGCTGCCCAGTAAAAAAAATAGCAAACTATTTTTTCACTGCTGTTTGATGCCAGTTAAAATAATCTAAAAAATATTAGTTGTAGCAGTGGCCATATAAATGCTTGCCACAAACTGACCCATAGTTGGTTTATAAGGTGTTTTTGGCTATCTTGTGTGTAATCTGCCCTCAGTTCATCATTTTTCACACTTTAATGTCGCGTGCAGCTTGCTGTGGCTGCCCGTTTAATTCACAAAAGTGCCGTGCACACTGGAGTCAGTTTTAAATTGTGTCAAGTGCAGCTAAAAGCTTTTGGCATGATTTGTTAGTAGTAAGTAGGCTTACTTGTAGAGGTGCATTTGTGTTGGCTGGATGTACGCATGCTCAGAGGTGCAGGGATAGAACTCTTGTGGTGTGTGAGTGAAACCAAAACTCTTGAAAAGTCGGTCAGATATGCAAATCCATTTATTGTCCTGTAATGAAAACTAAAACCTCAAAAAATGACTTAAAAACTTCCAAAAAAAGGTCAATACTGGGCCAGGGATGACAATTTTACTGTTTGGTGTGGTTCCAGAAATATCTTTAGAAATTGTGTACTATTAGAATCTCACCTTTGAAGCGGCAATACCCAATTTTACTTTTGCTGTTCCACCAATTTCTAAACCATTATTCACCCACAACAACAGAATAGCTACCATTTTTGCTTTTAGTTGAAAAAAAAAATGTATATTTGCCAGCTCAAAATACTAACACATGATGATTCACTGTGCTTCTTTTGCACAGTATTAGTTGATGATGATTAGTCTTGATGATGTTGTAATACTTAGTACAGCTGAAAACCCTGTACCTTCATTCTGAGTGTGGTGCTCATGTTCTGCAGAGAGAGACATTCCACCAGCTCTCAGTGGGTTAGCAGCAGAGAGTCTCCAGTTGCTGCACACATGATAGAAATGAAAACAAGGCAGAATGGTTCCTGTCATTGATGTGATATATGGCCTGTGATGAGACCATTCCAGATCTCCTCTGCACACAGGCCTATGGAGAAAGAGAGCCTTAACTACAGCACAAACATTCTGAAGACTTTTTTTCACTTTACAAGCATGTTTTTCAAAAAATAGATTGGACCAATTAGATAACAATGTTTATACACTGTACACTCAACTTTAATAGTTATTTATATGGACCTGTACTCATTTTTATTTTATTTTTTGTGAATGTGTCACCCTGCTGGAAGGTCTAAAGATGGGATCTTGTCTTATACAGTCTGTTTGAGGTGTCTCACACCTTGGATGTAGGGCTGGCTATCTAACAACGATGCCTTTGTGGTACAGACAAAAAGCTCTGGGTGAGATCCAGGATCTCTGGGTGAGCTCTGTGTGGCACAGGAAAAATTGTTTATTTCGGCAAGTTTTGATACCTAGTGGGTCCTGAGACAGCACGACAGAAAGCTACACAGCAGCCGTGTCACTTTAAGCAAATGTTTTGAGCAGAGTTTTGAACTTCAGCATCAGTTATAAAAAGAGACATTTAGTTCCAGAGCACAGCCTGCAGAGTCTGTCTCTTCTCAGTGGCCCTACTACTCTCTACTTACGACCTCAGTTTGCCATAAAGAACAGCAGCTTATTTTGTTCAAACAAGAAAAAGACATCACAGATAAGCTATTGAAAGAGCACTCACTCTGCATCTAACTATGCTAACTGCAAATACCAAACAAAGATATTTCAGAATACAGACATCTGAGTCTGACTAGTTTTAAAAACGTGTTGTGCATGTTGTGCACTGAGTACAGTACTAACTACATAAAAATCAAGCAAAGAAGAAGCTTCTGGCAACTGGACAGAATGCAACAATTCACGCATATGAACTTCACGGGACAACACGACCCAGGCAACACGACCCAGGCACGAAGCAGACAGGATGTGCGCTTAGCTCCAAAATTCCACCTGGGTCTAGCATCAAAGCCTAATATTATCCACCTCTATTCATTTGTGGTCTTAAGAAGTGTAAGGGCCTTCAATCACTCCTTTGTGGTTTTAATTACAACTACAACAAAGGGCTATTTTAACCAGTATGATAAACTTCCCTTTGGTTATTAGCTGCTGTATGACACATATCCATTTATCATAATTTCACATAGGTCAGGCACACAGGTGTAGATGCATGTATACATTCTCTTCCACTTCCTGCCTGTGCATTCAGACCAGATCCACTCTACTGCTTCAGGAAGGATACGCTGCAGGTTAATGTCCCACCAGAGACTCAGAACAGCAATGCCCTGACAAACATGGCCGCCAAATTCCTACGTACAAACACACACAGACACAACATATGTGGAGCAGTAAAGCGTGTGTGCTGAAAGACGAGCAAAATATCAAGAGGTCTAAAGTGATAGTTATTTTGAATATTTATATCTGACAGCTGTGTTCATGAATGTGCACATGTAGAAGTCCAGTTTGTTTACCACAGGATCTTGAGGGATGCTGGGATAAGAAATCAGCATATGAAAAATCTGTGGCCCAAAAAGGGTGCCCTCTCCAGGTTGGTGGAGGGATCCTGCATTAAATGAAGTTCATGTTCTGTATCTTGGTTCCTAAATCACCCAACACAATCATTAGAGCTTGTGGTTCACCGGTCTGCATTCCTCTCATACTCATCCTCATGGACCTACAATAGTAATCTGCGGGAATTACCAAAAGGACAAGAACTTGTGGGTGGAGCTTGGAGTAGAGCTGCTGTGCCACAATAAGAGAAACAACTGTTGCTCAGGCATCTGTTCTGGAGGCCTTTCTGGATGTTTACTTGGGGATGCATGTCCGACTGGGAGGAGACTTAAGAGGTGACCCCAGGACACCTTCAAGGGAGTTTGCCTCTCAGCTGGCTTGGGGGACGCTTTAGAATTCACCAGCTTTTTGGACTGAGTCACAAATCTGATAAACCTTTCATGGCAAATGGTCCAAACTAAATAACATTTAAGCTTCAAGACTTAAGAGGACCATCCCACATTCAACCCACATGAGCAACTCTTGGGTGTTTATTAGGTTTCTATAGCGCTTGGCAATTAAATCAAATAAAATATACAGAATAATGTCACACACCAATGATCCAAAATGGTTCACTTGGTCTTCCAAAGTTTAGTTTAAGGTTTCTTTTTAACAGACCCGTGTTTCAAGATCATTGGGATGGAGGACAACAAGCACCGTCGTTGGATTAAGGAGGCAATTAACATTTAGAAACGAGCCCACAGGACAGTAAACCAGAACGAGGGGCCAACCTGCTGTCTCACATCTGGGATGATGCTCTAAAGAGCTCAGTCTGCAGATGGCGCAGTCAGTCCTACTGCTCCAGGGACAGCCCCAAAACCAGTTTAAATCAGCTGACAAGACACGTCACCACAACATCACGTGACTCTTCTAAGCAAGACTGCAGGTCAAAACGTGTATAAAAATGCAACTCTGGTCTGTTAAAAAGACAAATGTCACACACCATCAGCATAATGATCTATGTAAATTAGCTATGTGCTTCGATTTAACAGAGCAATTCAAATTATAAAATGACTTTATTGTCCACCAACCTTAGAAGATGGTATTTCTGACCATCTTTAGTTCAAGCCACTATTGAGCTCTTGTTCACCCTACTTTAAGGGAAAGTGTACCAACTCAGCTCTGCATCTATCAGACTGAAGCCAAGGTGTAGCCTTCCCACATCTCCTTTAATCCAGCACTTATCTTGGATTAGCACAGCCATCTTTCAGTCCGGTGTGGCTTCTTGGTATGGAAGTGTAAACAGACTGGGATCAACAAGTACAGTGTGAGTCATAGAACACAAGCGCCACAGCTGTAATAATCTCACCAATCACTGAAAATTACCATCTCTGCCGCGCCAAGGTGTTGGCACAGCAGGGAAACACTCAACCCAGTCCAACTGCCCAATTACGGTTTATTTGACTAAGACGGTCCGGAGTAACATCTGAAGTGAAATCAGATCATCTCATTAAAAACACAAATAAGGAGCTACAATAATAATTCACCATCAGGAGAAAAAAAAACAGAGAAAATGAGGATACTCTCTAACGACTATCACATATGTGGGCTTAAAGTGGACTGAGTGGGGATAGTTGAAGGTAGGTCACAAGGGTGGGACAAAAAATTTTGCAATATTGAAAAACCTAAGCATTAGTGTGCGTGCGCCTCACATTTGGTTGAAATTAATCAAACATTCTGAAATTTGTTTGTATTTTTTGTATGTGTGTGGGTGCATTTGTGGGTGTGCATGCTTATATAGATATAAGCAGTAGTAATTAAATGTTCTTTGTCATTTTTACACTACATAGATTTTTGGCTTTGTTTATTGTACCGTGTGTGTTGTGTGGCTGTCTTTGGCCTGCCAAGGAACTGAGGATGGAAATTAGCCCAGGTTATAATACTGCATATTTGCATGTGTATGTATTTACATGTATATGTTCACTAAGGGGGCAATATAATAATAATATTAATAACAGCAACAACAACAACAACAACAACAACAACAACAATAATAATAATAAAACTGTAATAATAATAATAATAATAATAATAATTAACTTATACAGTGCTTTTCTAGACACTCAAAGTCGCTTTACAATTTGGTGCATTATTCATTCTCTCCTCAGTCACACTGATGGTGAGCTACTTCTGTAGCCACAGCAGCCCTGGGGCAGACAAAAGAGTGGCTTAAAAAATATGCTTTTATTCATATTTTTTAACCAATCTTGGTCACCTCTATAAGAAGCAGCATGTATTACAACCTTTAAAAACATTATATGGCTAAAAAAATATGTTTTTAATAAGTACTAGTGCCAAAAAGAAACAGGTGAAGAGACCAGTAGAGGGCAGCAGACTGCATAGCTGTGGTGGTCTTTTGAACACAATCAAAGACAAAATGCCTTTTTTTTCCCTTAAACTTTTTATATGATGCCATTTTACTACAAAATGAAAAATAGCTGTGAGGAATCTGTAGAAACAGAGCTGTACACTGATTTTTAGACAAAGAAATCAGAACAGACTGGATGTAGAGGGCTTGTTGATTGTGCTTCCTGGGATGAATGGGGGCTTGTGGAACCAAGTGTTTGGAGGCGTCAGAATGTCTGTGCCAGCGAATGCAGGATTACTGCTCCAAACGGAATGCTGGAAATGGAACATTTTTTAAAATTTGAATAAAATGAAAACTAAAAAATTCTCAAATCACTTGAGACTTTTTTTATTTCTAATAGAACATAGAAAACATAACAAATGTTTACACTGAGAAATTTGACGCTTTTATGCACAAAATTCATCATCAAGCTCATTTCAAGTTTAATGCCTGCTACAGGTCTCAGAATAGTTGGGAGAGGGGCAACAAATGGCTGAAAAAGCAAGAAATTTTACAACATCTTTTTACAACATCTAGCAACTAATCAAGTTAATTTATTTCTGGTCTTGAACAATGATAAGCTGTAAAAGGGATGTCTAAGAGAGACAGAGTCTTTCAGAAGTGAAGATTGGCGGAGGCTCTCCAATCTGTGAAAAATTGCGTAAAGAGATTGTGTAATTCTTAAAAAAACAATGTTCTCATTGTCAAATTGCAAAAGCTTTGCAGATCTCATCATCTACAGAGCAGAACATCTTCAAAAAATTCAGAGAAACTGGAGACATCTCTGTGTAAGGGACAAGGCCCCAGACCTTTATTGGATGCTTGTGGTCTTGGGGCCCTCAGATAACACTGCATCACTCACTCAACATGATTGTGTCAATGACATTACTAAAAGGGCCACACTGTCGGTGTGCCATCTGATGCCAACTAAAGCTTTATCATACAAAAAGGAAGCCATATGTGAACATACGCCTATTCAGAAGCACTGTCATGTCCTGCGGGCCAAAGCTCATTTAAAGTGGACTGTTTCAAAGTGGGACAGTGTTCTATGGTCAGACCAGTCCAAATCTGGCATTCTTTTTGGAAATCACAGACGCTGTGTCCTCCAGGCTATAAAGGAGGGAGACCTTCCAGCGAGTTATCAGCATTCAATTCAAAAGCAGCATCTCAGATGGCATGGGGGGCATAAGTGCATATGGGATGGGCAGCTGTGTGTTTTGGAAGGAACTATGGATGCTGAAAGGTTTATAAAGGTTTTAGCAACATATGCTCTAAACATATATCAGGCAAGAATGGGACCAAAATCCAACACCAAAACTCCAGAAACTCATAACTTCCATGCCTAGACATCGTCACACTGTTTTGAAAAGAAGAGGAGCTGCTACCCCATGGTAAACATGCCCCTGTCCCAACTGAGACCTGTAGCAGGTATCAAATTTGAAATGAGCTCATTTTGTCATTTTGGTCATTCGTTTGGATTTAGCTTTTGGACCATGCTATGCCATGCTACATTGCTAACTTTATCCCAAATGCGTTGGACAGTGCTGTTGCTCAGAGCACCAAGATCCAGAGCAACTTAATCTGCCTCGCCGTGAGAACTGTTTGTGCCAAAGTTGTGGATCCGCTGGAAGCTTATTAGAGCTGAGAGCTGTGGTCCCGCTGGAGCTGCCCTTTTGTTATTTGCCAATACAGATGGGTAAATCCTGGCATGGGTGAGTGCTCCCAAATGTTTGTACAGATACCAGCATGTTATAGACTGTCCCATGTTTTTTGCGCCAAGTTTAAAACAGGAAGCATTCTGTTTACCCCCAAAAATGAATTCTTTACTAAGAAGAGGCTATAAAATTAAAGCAGTGCTAAGCAATTTTGCCAGCTTTTCATTTCTATGAGCTTGTATCTACAGTATTTGTCTAGCTTTACATCTATAATTTAATACCTCAGTGTTTCCTAACCAGTAGTACAGGGACCCCTGGGGGTACGCAAGTACATTGTAGGGGGTATGTTTGTTTCAAACCGATCAGAAATGATTTGCAATCTTTTTGTATTGAACTATTGACACTTCTAAAAGACAAGCTAGTGTCCCGCTGACTGATGAAACTGCTAAATATTATATGAATATTATATTTTGTTACATACTGTATATATTTTTAGTTGTTTTTCACATGGGAGTTTTTTTATTTTATTTTATCTTTCTTTGTAGTATTATGAAGTATTGTTATGTGTTATTATTAGTTTAATACTACTATTTATTTTTATTTTTATTAAAAATGTATTCTGAACATAAAATACATATTAAAATAAGTAAATGTACAGTGTTATTTTTATTTTATATTTATATTTTAAAGGCAGGAAGATTTTATTTTTTTTATCTTGAATATAACTTTAAAAGAAAAAAATGCTGGAGAATTTGTATCTACAGTAAAGTAAGTACTAATAAAAGCTGAGCAAATCATGGTATGAAAAAAAGCCCAATGGTTACACGAGACAAAAACGGTTGGGAACCACTATAATACCTGATTCCAAATATGAGCAGCAGCCATTTTCTATTAACTATTATGTTAACTATTTTGAACTAATTTCAAATTCTACACGTGATTATTTGAGTATGTTATATGTGATTACTCTCCAGAAAGCCCAAGACTAAATAAAGTGCATGGAGAGTGCTGACAGTTTGTGATGCATATTTAAATACGAACATTCTGAAAGGCTTTTATCATTTGTTACGCTATCAATTTGTGAGCTCTGGAAATATGCTTTACACTTCTGAGAAAAAATTGCTATTGTCAAGTTCAATTAGGTTCAAAAGCTGGCTATAAAGCTGTATCATAAACTTGAATTGTGCACAAATAGGAGCTCACATGAAAGTCCAGTAAAGCCAAACTAAACACTTAGGAAAAACTCCCGTATGTCCAATGTCAGTAAGTTTTCCGTAACTTTACCTGGCATGTGCACTGACAACATAAATAAGTGGTTGCGTTTTGACGGGCGCGGTCCCCTGCACTCACTCTGATAATATTTCACACCACGTATAAGCGACCACCACGCTCTCTTTCACATCCCTTCGTTTTCTGCCTGGGAGCAGATTTCCGTTGCTTTTCCGTTCCTGGGAGCTTGGATGATGTCACCAACTTTCCATAATTCCTTACCACTCAGGAATCCCGCTCTTTAGTAAGGATAGTTTTTCAGGACATTTGCATGAAAAGCTATGATGCCAAAATGTTTCCACAACAGTAAGCAGGCTTCAATCACAGTCATTTAAACTAGAATGTATTGACCCTATCTTGCAATTGTAAAGAAATAGTACCTAGGCCTCGACTTGACCTAGGAATCATCCTCTATCCATCCATCCATCCATTCATCTTCTACCGCTTATCCAGGACAGGGTCGCGGAGGTAGCAGTCCAAATAAAGATGCTCAGACTTCCCTCACCCCAGACACTTTCTCCAGCTCTACTGAGGGAATCCCAAGGCGTTCTCAGGGCCTCCTTCCTGTGGGGCATCCCCAGGGAGGCGTCCACGAGGCAGCTGAAACAGATGCCCGAGCCACCTCAGCTGCCTCTTCTCAATGTGGAGGATCAGCGGCTCTACTCCAAGCTCCTCCCGCGTGGAGGAAACTCATATCTCTGCTGCTATGCTGCTCATGTCTCCCCCCTCTGTTTTACAAAACACTCAAAGTCTAAACAACAATGCCATATAGATGGAGATGGAGAAATAGAACTCCAACCTAGCTTAAGAATAGACTGAATAATACTAAAAGCATTTAATAGCGCTGATGGGACACTGTTGTCATGCACCTCTGCTGCTTTGGTGTAAATTGGGTGTACCAAAAATACCAAAAACTGATCATTCATCAGTCTTTTTTTAAAAATAAAAATAAAATAATTATGTGCCTTGACCAAAAAACACAACTCCTTTATTCCCTCCTTGGTGGAGGTAGTTAACGCATACGGGGCGATGGTGGCGCAGTGGGTTAAGCATTCGCCCAGCAATCGGAGGGTAGCCGGTTCGAATCCCATCTGAAGCGCATACTGTCGTTGTGTCCCTGGGCAAGACACTTCACCCACCTTGCCTGTGTGCATGTGTTAGTGTGGCTGTGTTTGGTGGTGGTCGGAGGGGCCGTTGGCGCAGATTGGCAGCCACGCTTCCGTCAGTCTGCCCCAGGGCAGCTGTGGCTACAGAAGTAGCTCACCACCACCAAGTGTGACTGAGGAGTGAATGAATAATTGATCAATTGTAAAGCGTCTTTGAGTGTCCAAAAAAGCGCTATATAAATTCGATGAATTATTATTACCTAATGTGATGTATAGTGGAGCTACAGCTATATACAAACTACCTGCCAATCTAAAGTCAGAACAGAGGTTCAGTGCATACGTCACAGAACACACAGAGTGGAATAGAAATACAAATAGAAAAAGGCAAGATGAAGGTGCAACCAGAGCACAGAGTGAAACTGACTCACTTGATTAAGATACTGTAAACAATATATACTTCAACTCTGGGCCCTCTTCTATGAATCTAGTTGAACCTATCCTGGATATACTGTTACAGGGGTCTAGGCAAGCCTCTGACCTTTTTTCACTGCACTATTAGTCTGAGTTGGTCATGATGTATTCAGAGGCCATACAGATTACCCGCTATTTTGGAATACCCCATCAACATAGCTCCAGATTTAAAAGTGTGTTCTAGCTACTGTTTTTATTTTCAGCATTGCACTAACAACAGTATTTATGGCTGTATGAAGCTGAAGCTCTGAGCAGCTCAAGGGGGCAGGTGCATTTTTATGAGCTCTAGTTTAACTGAGTGCGACCTGAGCAGCAGTAAGGGCTGTGTTAGACAAACGCTGCCTAATTACTTTGAGATATACAGCATGTTTGACTGTGCCTTCAGGCAAACAGGGGCCACACACCAGTACCAGAAATTATTATTACTTTATTTACTCACTGCAAGCACACTGTGCAAATGTCTACAAACATCCTTACACATGACTAACATTTATTTGTACGTTTTTGTGTGTGCGATGAAACATGATTTAAAATGTAGAGCCTCACAGGTCACGTCCAAGAGCTTATGTACATAGGTGAGGGTAGCAATGTGTGGATGAGTAATATTGAAAAATTGGCCTAGCAGGTCAGCAACTTCTTTACCACAACAAGCACAAGTAGCGCAGGGACTTTAACACACTAATTCAGAAATTATTAATAATTAACATGTTAAAATAATTAATGCATTTAATCGCATTTGTGTATGACAACAAATAACTTTTTTCTGTGACCTATTTCTGGCACATGGTAACCAGGGCTGGTCATCCACACAGGCCAAAACGTCATATATGAGTGGATTTCAGTGTTGGCCAGTTGGATGCATGTGCCTATATGAGTCCACTACAGTTAACTGCTGGGTTTCCTCCCAGGCCTTTCCGCGCACATTCAGCACACAACTTTACTACTTTTCTTTCACTTCACGGCATTTAAACAAGCTGTATCTCTGATCGTTCTCACAGCTGACTGACTGCACACACACATCAGAGGAGACAGAAGCAGCGTTGGGTTCAGGCGCAAAGGAGAGAGGAGACAGGATTGGAGTGGATGTCCAAAATTGCAAATTCCGAAAGTGTGACGCACAGACTTGCACAACAGAATATATTCCTTAAAATGTGGATGCCATTTCTGGACTACATGGAAAATGTCTGAAAAATACTCTATATTATTTACTTTCATTGTTGAGGATGGATAGGTTGGCCTGGACATCAATTAAATAACTGGCTAATTGTTAAACCAGCTGTTTAATGCTATTTCCTGTTTATTCACTAACCTATCTGTATCTTTTTTAAAGAGTATGTATATTTTTAGGGTTATTGTCTAGCTCCTTGATATTGTTTTCTTTTAGGACACAGCACCAATTTGTAATCAATCTCATGTTCTAAATTTTCCATAAACTTTGCTGTCTCATTGCCCTGCTAGGATTCCCACAAGCCGGCCGGGCTCGATAAACATCTTTTTTCAGTTTATAGGCATCCTTTAATTCCAGTGTCCACAACCAGGCATGACAGTTTCACCGTGACAGATGTGGAGTGCAGCATCAGCTACAACAGAGTGTGTACTATGTTATTTACAGAGCAGTTACAAAACTCACATACACATACAGACAAAGCACAAAATGCTATTTCCCAACGGTATCGGTAACGGTTTATTTATATTTAGACTATGCTGAGCATTATTTGCAGATGCCAAGCTCTCTTCAATGTAGAGGTGGGAAATGTTTTCTAATGCATCGATAGTTTCTTTAAAAAGATTCTGAATGGATTCAGAAAAGCTAATAATTGGAATTTTGCAAAGACTACAAATCTCTAATGCAGGCTATGTCCAATACATATCTTTTGCTACTAGGCTGCAAAGAGTCAGCTCAGGGCAAATGCTAATAGAATTTGCTACTGCAACATATGAATTATTAGCTCTCTATTTATGTGTTTTGGAGTAGAAAGTGTTTAAAATTACATTTCAGATATAAAATATACAATTAAAATGAATTATTGTTGAAAAATGGACGCTGTCATGAACCAGAAAAGTGTCTGATGCATCACTTTTGAACCAAATCTTTGGCCTCTGAATCAAAATCAAATCGAATCATGAGATGCCCTAAGATTCCCACCCCTACTTCAATGTATAGGACACACTATTCGCCATCCTCCACTGCCAGCAGGTAAAGAACCATAGGGCAGACTCCAGTGGGACGTACACAGGCAGTATTTTAGCCTGGTCTGGAGTTGCCCTCAGTGGCCCAAAGTAAGGGGCTCTGAGTGAGCAGGCAGAGTCAAAGGCAGCATGGTTTACAGGTCAAGTCTGCAGCTTTACAAGGGAACTCTCCAGAGCCACTATAAATACCAGAGAGCTTTAAGGGTGCAGTATATCACACCACGGGGCTCAAGGACCACAAACCACCTGCTTTTTGTACTTTCTCCCCCACTGTACAATCACAAGAGCCTGAGGACAATTAAATGTGAATTTCCCCCCTTCTGCATTTCGAGTGATTCTTAATTGATTGGCTCGACTTCAAAACACGCCTCCCCTGCAACAAAGAGCAGGGCCGTTCACCTCCAGCGTCGGACTCGTATATCATCAAAGTACCACGGGCCTGCCACACCAAATTTCTGAGGCACGGCTCTGACATGTCACACTGCATTTGAGGAAAACGGAGAGGCTTTTGAAAGCGCCCCACCTGCGCCGTGACATTTACGCAACTCGCCCTGATGTGGTCCGCCTTGAAAAGAGCCCTAATGATTCTTTTAAGTAAACGCCTACATTAAACTCCAGACCTGTCAGAGTAACACAGGCCTACAGTACGGCCTTCATAAATCAGAACAACCTCATTCTCCAGGACATTATCTACAAACAATTCTCTTTCTTCATTTCAGACTTTGAAATGATAATTCACTCAGTTTTAGTTTAAGGAACTTGTGGACACCTGAGTGGCACAGATGTGGAGTCCCAGGGCAGATAAAAGCTCCGGCGTTTCGCTCACGTGCAAATCTCATCAGCCAGTGTTAGTTAGTGGCAGACGGAGGTAATGGCTTCCAGAAGTGGAGCTGTGGTTCACACCGGCTGGGACTGGTGGTGTCGGGGGGAGGAGAGTGTGTGTAATGAGGGGTCAGCTGCCTTCTAACAGTGCAGCAGCAGAGCCAGAGGAACACCAATTTTATGGTCAATTGGGCCGCGCATCTGGACCCGCGGCGCTGGGAGAGCCGGACTTAGCACCCAGCCGCCACACGTCTAACACACAACAGACCACACCAAGGGTCAGCACACACCAGCACAGAGAAGAATCGACTTATTTTATGGATTGTGTTTAACAAAAACTTGGACTACATACAGGAAAGCAAATATGAGCAAGAACTCTACATTTTTATACATGCAATCATATTATGTTCAGTGTAAATATTTTCACATAATTTCTACCTGTGGATTCCTAAATATTGGACCAGATTTTATTTAGGTTGCCAACACTTAAAACTCGGTAATTTAAAAAAAATCCAGAAAAATATCAAAGTTGATGGAGATTTAATGAAATGAAATGGCTACACAGTCTTACCTTTCAGCAAAGACTTGTTACATGGTATTAGGCTGATTCACTAATAGTGATGTAACGATATCCAAATCTCACGGTATGCTATTATAACAATATTAACCTCACGGTACAATATTTATTGCAATATTGTGAGGAGCCTCATGGTATTGTAGAAATGCTCACAATAATAACATTTATTATATAAAAATGCCCTGCCAAGCCCTTTGTGCAACAACTATCATCATATTTCATGTTTTATCTGCTCTAAAGTGTGACAGATAACTAAGTTTTCCTCTGGATCACATTAGTTTTGTCTGACAACAAAAACATTTAAACAGGAGCTCAAACAGGTGCCAATATAAGGAACTTCCCCTTCTGATACATCAATGGCCATGAGGCTCTTGTAAACAAACAGCAGTGTCCCAGACAGCACTGCTCAGGAGTCAGTACAGAGGCGTTCACTGTTTGATTTTATCCACAAACTTGTGCTCACACCCTTTCTCTGAAGGACACTAGTTAATATAGTTTTCAGTCCAGCCCGAACACATAGTCCGTTCCTCTGAGGCTAAAGGAGGCGGGGAGAGAGAGGAAATGAATGAGCGAAAGCGTTGTGGTGTCACAGGTGAATGTAAAAAGTTTATTTAGTAACCTTTAGTGTATTATTTACTAAGCTTTTGAACCCTCTGCTACATAAAACAGCCGTGATATTTGATGATTTATCTTGCAAACGCAAAAAACACTGACCAGCTTCAACATGTTGGCTCATGTTTTGCCTGCACTCAGGCTCACAAGGAGCAAAGAATCATGGTCTATGTAGATCTCTCTGCTTTTTACCATGCCACTGCAACAAAACTGTGCATTTTTTATACCGCAACAAGACTGCAACAATATTGAGACTTGCTATCGCAATATTGCCAATACTGTTATATCCCTTTTCACTAACGTTTGGATTCACATACCATTTAGAGGTAGATATGCAACCTCAACTGTTTTAACATGGTACTGTCATTTATATTCAAAATATTGGCACACATTGGCACCCTTCCCCATCTAGTCTCAGTGGTCTCTCTCGGTGCCAGGTATAGCCAGCACCCTCTGATGTATGGCCTAACTAGTGTGACACTTGTTTAGTCCTACACAATAAGTTGGTGAATGCTGACATACAATATGTCAGAAATGTTGCTAATACCTGCTAATGTTTAGTAAATAGCAATGTTTCATTGTTAGCGAAGTAAAGCAGTCGTGCCCCACTACAGGGGCCTGTGGTTCTGCTCACAGGCAATGCCAAAGCAGACCATATGTTGCTTTATTATTTTTTATTATTTTTGACCCAAAGCTTACAGTTCACACATACCCATCTGGCAACCTAGAAGTAAAGCTCCCTTTGAGATTGTGGGTGAATAATATCAATGAATGATAGTACTGCACATTAGAAGCTTTTGGAGTGCACAGACCTCCACAAAGGCAGTGGCCCTATGCCGCAATTGTACAGATCTAGTGCTGAGAGCTAAGCTTAAATCAGGAATCTTCTAGTTCTATGTCCATTAAGCAAAAAAAGCCCTTATATCTCACAGTCGTTAAAACTAATAATAACCAATAATCACTGTATTCCTCAACTTAACCCTTGCAGCTGGAGTCAGTATTAAGGGCTCTATTTTGCAACAGTACAGAAACCATTAACACATTTCTCTTACCTCTGTGACCACTGCCAGTGAAGGCACCAGAGGCGTCAGGTAGCTTGTACCTCTGCATGGTTACCATGACAACACAGCGCAGCATCTCCAGGAGTCCTGCTGATGGTCTAATGAGGAGGAAACAATAAACAAACCAATCAAAATAATGAAATAAAATGATATAATTTTACTGGAATGGATTTGTGAATTAAAAGTGTTGTTTTACAGTGTGTTTATTATTAAGTGAAAAGAAGAATAACTACTAAATTTCTTTATTTTTAATTTATGTTTTATTTAAAAGGGACAGATATAAAATGATAAAACGTTTTACCCTTTTATCACTGCAATTTACTTCATATAATTTTGAAGCTATATCGTCTGATGCTCTTCCTTGTGCAAACCTTACCATTTATGTGGGCTTGGGACAGGCATAACAAGAACACTGGCTTATGACCCCCTATGCCCCTAAGTGTCATTGATCGTATATGTTATGTGTTATATGTTGCTTTATTTATTTTATTTTATTTAACACAAAGAGACATAATCATGATTCTACTGTACCTCTGGTCGATGATGAAGCCCAGCGAGGTGAGTGTGAGCAGAATGTAGCAGGTCATGCCCAGGACGGTCATCTGGGACAGCATCTAGGATTGACACATAAGTACATAGCCTTAGATAGAAAATCAGGGAGTAAATACATTCAAATTACGAGCTTAAGTATAATTCGTCAGCTGCTTAGGTAGTGATCACAGCAGAGCGAAGTGGGAGAGCAGTTACAAACCACAGGCCTGTTCCACTGTTTACTTGGCAAAGTCTATTAAAACTTGTCTGACCTTGGTTTGAAGTGCACTGGCACAAACACCATAGTATTTTACACCGTGCACCCTGCCTATTACTTTACACTGACAAGCCTGCTTTACTCATGAGAACTAATTGTCCCATATGGCTCTTGGCTTGACCACAGTTTTTGAGATTGCAGCATTTCGACACATAGTGTACTTTATAGGCTACATTATGACTTTAGAAGTAACAGTATAGAAAATAGCTTGCCCTGTAGAGTCTGCAACTTTGTGCCTCATTTATGCTCCATAAGCGACACAACCAATCATAAGTCACGGTCACTATATTTATTTGTTTGTGGTTATTTGTAGAAATGTTGTCCAGATTCCAGAGTACTTTAGGGGAATAACCAGTGCTAAACAAAAGCAGATGATAATTCAGTTGGCAGTCAGTATAACTTTACCCTTAATTACACTACACTACACAACACTACATATATTACAGCATACATTGTATGATAATGTATGGTTTGTAGTGCATTTTTGAGAGTTCTACAAATTGTTTCATGTATTTTAGGTGATTTTTATCCTATTGTAAACAATGTAAACTGAAACTACTCACTACTCACTATCACAAAGACCCTAAGCACAAACATGTGCACACTGAATACAAATAATTATTTTTGACCCTGTTCTTATAAAAAGCATAAAACATGCATCTTCTCATTTCTCCACCACTTCATTTGAGCCCTCTGGCTTTATATGTGTGCTCTGAAGTATTTTCTTTCTGGTGACATCATTTTTTACCTTATATGCCAAATGGAGTAAATACCTTGATTTTCTCATTAGGGGGCACTTGAACTTCCCTCTGTCTCTGACGTGTCTAGGAAGGGTGGCAGACAGTATTTGGGTTTTTGACCGGAGAGAGATGTTTCAGTGGCAACTCAGAAGTATAAATCTGATCAACCATATACTGTACAATAAATATATATGATATGGAAAAGACCACATTATTCCATTGTGACAAAATTCTAAAATTGTTCTAATGCTACTGTACAACTAACCAAGTTTCTTCAAAAGCAGTTTTCTATCAATACAACTGTTACATTAACATTTTGCCAAAAATTATAAAAGTGCCATGGTTGATTACACTATGCAGAGCAAAGTTGAATAGAACTTTTTTCTGTCGAAAACACAAAAGCAATGTTCCAAATGCAAAACTGGTTTTACTTTAACATGCAAATTCCTTACATTAGTATATTGAGGTTTTTTTTTTTTTCCCGTGAATCAATTTTGCATCAATATAAACTGCCTGTAAGGCAATACTAAGTGCCTATTGATGTAGTTGCATCATAGGAATAAAAATCTACTCAAAATAAATAATTACTTTGGTCTCTGTGGATTAGAAATGGGCAGAACAAATTAATGTTGAAAAAAAAAATCAATCCTGAATCGAATCGAGACCCTAACAATGGGAATGGAATCGAATCTCCAGACATTGAAAGATTCACATCAAATATGTCTCAAACCCCAACTGAACAGATATCCATCCAGACACATCAAGCCCACCCCATTTTAGAAAAACATTGGATTTCTGCTTTGTAAGTTCACTTGATATGGCCAGTTATGCAAGAAAATTAGACCACGTTGACTTTGAGGATTGTCCAGGGACTGCAGCTGGAAGGAAGTCTCCTGAGGTTGTAGTTGGCCTGTCAACTTCTATACTTCTTTTATTCAATGACCATTTATAGTCAACATTAAACCAGCCCATCAACAGGAAGCACTACAGCTATTTGTCTCTATGATGACATCTTCACTCTCACATGGGATGCTTACAATTTCTGAAATTTGTCCATTTCCGTTGCCACAAACAAAGCTGTCAAAATGTATAAAAGTGGAACGATGAAGTGAGTTTGGAGACTGCGGAGAGAATTCTCTAAAGTTAGGATTTATTTTGGACTAAAAGGTTATGTGAACTTATCTGTGTTTTACAACCCATGGGACACACAGCCCGGAGCAAATCACATGATCCAAATTGTCATAAGCAATTTAAAATAAAATCATGTTTTGTAGTAAACACTTTAGACACAAGACCTGTGGGTCAAATGTGTTAGCTCTGGTGTCAGCTAATCGCCTGGAGCAGCTGACTGTTATTACAGTGTCCCCTGAGATGAAGGCCATTAGCTCATTATCCAAATCACTACTGCAGGCTTGTCCAGGCATTATACTAGCATCCCCTCAGGATCATGTCAATACAGTACACTAGGGTCCAGTAAGGATCACGTCTAGGGTTCCCTCATGATCATGTCTACACGGTATAGGGTCCCCTCATGATCATGTCTGAACATTATACCAGGGTTACCTCAAGATCATGTCTGAACATTATACTAGGTCCTCTCAGGATCAAGTCCCTACATTTTCTTGTGTAACCCTCAGGATCATTCCTGAACATTATGTCCATGTCCGAATATTACACAAAGCTCCACTCTGGATCATGTCAAGGCATTAAACTAGGGTCCACTCAGGATCAGGACCTAACATTATACTGGATTTCCCTCAGGATCATGGTAGATTTGAACGAGAGATGAGAAAGGATAGGTGCTAGTTTTGTGAACGTAATTGAAAATTAGCAGGACAACTCAATATTTTGTTTTCATTTAGGTTACACCAGCTAATGAGAGACATTACACTGTATTGATGTTCAAGGCTATGTTATGCTGGATTAGTATATTCCTGCTCTATCTGCTAATGCTTTTGTTTACATCCCTTCAAGTGCAAGTCCAATCCAGTCCAGAGTATGACCTATTTGTAATCATCAACTTGCTGCAGTTCATTGACCTCCTGCTCATGTTGATTTAAAGGTCATATACACTAGCCTTTGAACTAATTTGTGTGTTTTAAAGGGACATATTGACAATGATGTTTAAAAATCAGAGAACACTTTTAGCTCATTCCAATAAAGTCCTCTTGTTTGTCTGGGTCAGTTTTTGTGTTTGTTTGTGTTATATTGTTGTATTTATTACCGACACTATGTAACCCACTCTATACTTAATAAGTCACAGTGTAAAGCACAGGTGTCAAACTCTGGCCCGCGGGCCAAATGTGGCCCGCAGGATAATTTCTTTTGGCCCGCGAGATCATTTCCATTTTATATTAATAATGGCCCGCCGATATATTGTGCTCGATCTGTTTGAACTACATCTCCCATAATGCACTGCAGAAGCTGCGCGCTGGCACTGCCCCTCCCCCGCTGTTTTAGCGAGCGGCATTTAACGAGCCGCAGGAGCAGAGAGTGAAGGATTCTCCGACAGGACATTTAACTTTCCACAAAAGAAATGGGCAAAGAGGGGTCAGTGAGAGCAGGAGCTTCTTAAACAGGTGGGACTCTCTGTAAACGCTCTACACTTTGTTTGTTGAGCTCATGTAGCAGTAATAAAACCACGCTCCAACCGCACATCATTGTAAGAACATCTCCTTTACAAACCGTACGTCTTTAAAAACAGCACTGCCCTCCGTCGCTCTTTTTCCTTTCTCTCTGTCGCTACTTGTGCTCTAATGCTCTCATTAACACACAGCGAGCTAAACCTGCCCAGAAACAGGTATCATCCTGCTCACACTGTGTCCTGCAGAGGACAGAGAGGTGGACAGTAGTTTGCTCAATAAATGTTAAATAAGCCTATAATACGTGTTTGTGTGTAGGAGCTGACTCAGCTTAAAGTTGTGCTGGGCTTACATAAGGGGCATGACATGCACCTAAATATTTATCTGCTGGTAGTACCCACTGTCACAGTAAAACAGAGTGGACCTGATGAAAACACCTGTCTTATATGAGGAGTTGGGTAACTGTGGCAGTAAATAATACTTAATAAATAAGCCAGTGTTAGTCAGTAGTCTGTGGCCTTGTTGTTGTTATTTGTTGAGTTCCAAGTTCTGATTTAAAACAAAACTACAAAGCCCGTTAAAACCACAAATCTACACCTGTAGTTCTGTGAGGAAGTATTATTCTATGTTAAAAAGCCTAACTGAGAACAAAAATACAGTAGGCTGGCTTTATTATTTATACAATTCTCTTATTCGGCCCATGACCAAGACTGGTTTTCTAATTTTGGCCCCAGCTCCGATTGAGTTTGACACCCCTGGTGTAAAGCAATGTTTACCTATGTCCAAGTTACACATTTTACACACAATTGGACAGTAGCCAAGTTGTATTATTAATTTTTTACAAACATTATTCTATAGTTTTATACTTTTGTTCATATATATTATAGATTTGTTTATTTTTATTTGCATTACTGGGTTCATCATAAGACGTAATGGAAAGCTCTGTAATTTTCACTACATTGTAAATGCTTTGACCAATGGTGTGACAGTACTGACTTTAATTTGTGCTGCAACCTTGCAATTGTCACAACATTTGTGAGAAAAAAAAAAAACATCTTGTCACTGATTCTTTTGGTTCTGCAATAGTGGCAGTGTAGGCCAATGGTGTAGCAAAATTGCTGCGAGTGGGCGGGTTTTAGTTTTGCCGTCAGTAACAAGCCTCCAGCAATACTACCTGTAAACAACAAGTGTTACTGTTACTAAAACAGTAAAAATTATATTATTTACTAAATATTGTTTTACTATGATAGTGGGTTGTTTTTTAGTTGCACTACATGTGTCATTTGACTAAAACAAATTGTGAATTGTATCAAATTGTACTAGGTAGTGTTTTCTAGGTAGTGTATATCAATATAAATGGAAAAAAATTAATATTAATTAATATAAATATCAATATTAGAAATGTGCTTGTTAAAATAAAACCAGATATGTCTTTTTGGATGTAATTTTTGTGTTTTTAATTAAATAAAATGTTACATTCAAATTTTCTTCACTCTGTCTGCTTGACATAATGAACCCCACCAATGCTGGATTTAGAATAAATGCTTAAGATTTTTAGCAAAAAGTTGCTGCATCGATTGTATCAATGTGAAGCTGTTGAATTGTATGGAATCGTATTGTTCTACATTAACCAATATTGTTCTTGAATCAAATCGAAACATTACACCCCTACCAATCAGCTTCCAATACTCTACTGAAAGTCCTACCCCTCTACAAACTTGTCAACAGGAAAGTTACAGAGGTTTAGACTCACTGTTCACTGCTTTATAATATTATATGAAATCAAGTGCTAAACATTGTTAAAGCTATTTTATAATTACTTAAAATGACAAGTGTTTTAAGCTAAATCAAAACTGCATTAGAAATATAGCATAATAATGCATTTAGTTATGCTAAAATACACCTACATTTGACAGGTTGATAGCTGTTAATGTCAGGTCCTAATTGTGACCCAAAAAATCAGCTGCAGAGACCTTTGCCTCCCTCCCTCACTGTCTAGAAAACACTGACCTAAAGAAAGAATGTACAGTATATTGGTTAAAATGTACAAGAACCTCCATCTAAAACAACCTTGTGTAGAGGTGCTCAAGTTGTGCATTCTGCTTTGCATGGTCACATTCACTCTGCTTCTAATGTAGCTGTTTATATTTCACTATACAGTATATTTTTGCTAACCTATAATACACTATACATGCGGCCGGCTGATGATGTAATTGTAAGCTGTTTGAAATAGCCCTGGTTTGGAATTAGCACTAAGCCCATAAATTGTCCCGCCGTGTGTCATCGATTGTCAGGCTAAATAAGCAGGCTGGTGCGTATAAATACATGACATGATTTATCGCTGGGCCTCCAGCTCACTTTGTTATTTTCCCTGAGAGTCCTGATTGCTGCATCCTGAAGGCTATTTGGGTTGAGGGAAATGGGACTCGACAATTAAGGCGTTTGTGTTCGCTCGGGGGACCACCAGCTGGGCCCGGGAGGTGTGTGAGAGAAAAGACGACCACAACTAAAACTAGCCATCAGAAAAGACAGTGCGTTTTAATATGGGCCTGGGTGGGACAGTGCTCGCTGGCTAACCAAAACTATGTCTAGGGAAAAAAGGCTTCCAAAGATAACTGCCGAGGAGACCTGTTTGACTTGTGGGGAAGGGGAGGAAGGGGCTCTTTTGGCTGCTGGAGTGGAAAATAATAGACAGAGGTTGTTCGAAAGGGGAATGTCCATCAGTCATCCTGTCATGATGTTAGACAGAGCTGGTCGTTTCTGTTGCCTAAGTAGAGGACGAGGCTCGAGCCACAACAAACTGTGTAATTGGATGGAATAATGTTGGCAAACAAACATGCAGTCTTAAATTAGGAGCTGGGACCACCGTGTCATACTTTATATGAAGGATTACAGTAGGCCTAAACACGACTGTGGTGTGTATGGGACCTGAGAGGGAGGCTGCAGCCGGTCCCACATGGAACAATCACTACTGAATATCCTGCGATGAAGAAAGACATTTGATTTGACAACACTGGACAAATCCTAGTGTTTAGTACAGTCACTAAAGAGACCATGGAGGCCTACTGTAGTCTCAGAATGAACTGACAATAGTCAACAGAACTTTTGCATAGGATTTTGCAGCTGTGAAGTGAGCTCTGTGGTGAGAGCGTTATGAATGTGAGGCGCTCATTCACCAGAGCTTCCACATTGTAAATCTAATTTGTCTTTTGAGAGAACTCATAGTTACACAGGGAGGACAGAGACAGAGCTCTTTGCAACTGTTTTCCAGTGTTTTGTTTTTGTTTTTTTTTACTGCAAATGACCAATAAACTGAACTGAACACTGCACTATAAAGGTCTTATATAGTCTTTTTTGCTGCACTGCAACTGTGGTGGACAAACGCAGAAAGATAAAAGGGCAATGCTCAGATAAGGATTAGCCAAACATTAAAAAGCCCACAAATATTAGCTGCCATAGCTCAAGATTAAGCTCTCACTTAATAATAGAGCAGTGGTTCTAAAACTGTGGTGGTATGCAGGCTTCTTCTGGTGGTACTCAGGAGGCTTTTCCAGTAGCCCTTATTTAGTTACATTTATTTAAAGTTTGTAGTCATTTAAATATTGTACTTGTAAAGCCAAATGATGTGCAATCAACACATACATGGTCAAATGTCCATCAGTAGACGAAATAGACTTATACCATTGTTGTATCGCAAGCACTCCAGCCAAAGACCTGGCAGTGTTCATTTGTACAGATTTTTAACCTTTAAAGAAAGATTAAAAAGTGCTTACATGCAAATGAGAAAATGTATGCCTATAACTGTGGGCAGGTCCCAGTGGCAAAAATTTAGGAGAAAAAAAAACCTGATCGCATGGAATTGCAGGAATTGTTTCTGATGCCCTTAACATATCCCATGTTAAGGGCATCAGATTAAAGTTTTAAAGTGTTAGTGTGATGTAAATTTGAAAATGTTTTTGTAAAAAGATTTCTCTAGCATTGACAGTGACCATACATACCATCTTATTCTCAAAGAGGTCGTGGTAGGCCCGCAGCACCAGCAGGAAGTGGAGGACCACATAGACTTGTAATGGCAGGGCCCATCTGGGGTTGTGAGGCACTTCCTTCCCTGTCACCTGCACAGGAACAACACAATACATTCAGATTTTAATTCTAACCCACCAGCTCTACCTACTGAGCTACTGCCACCTCTTTTAGTCATTGTTTAGTTGCAGTTTTGTCTCTGTTTAGTCTTTATTTAGTGATGCTCCTTTTAGTCTGTTAAAGATGGTAATTGAAAAGCCAAATATTTTTTTTGTGAGTAAGAGAACCACTGCATTAGGTGTCACAGAGGTGGTTAGAAAAGCTATATTTGTACTTTTATGGCCAAAAGTCCTTTAATACAAGTTTTCTACTGGGTTTGGTGAAAATTAGCCTGTGGTGTTCCATTTACAAAGCCATCCAGATTTATGAGCTGTAGTGGTTTTTCCCAAACACATGAGTCCTTCTGTAAGAATGCCCTGAGTCATCTGACTGTTGTTCTGTGCCTGCACTGAGAAGTGATAAGGCTTTGGAGTGCTCTAAGGAAACTGGGAGAAACAACAGCTAACCCCAGATGTGTGTGCCATAGGTTATGCTCACATTCATGTTTTGATATTTTGTTTTTGTTGTTTTGTAGAAATAACAAAGCAGGACTTAATGTGGCCATAAAGCTGCATTTATATAGCACCTTCCAAATGTTTGGACAACTCTAGTATTAGTAGGATCAATATTTACTGAAAACATATTATTTTTGGGAGCTGTTGCTTACTCTGACGAAAATGCTTTGATTAGGTGCCTGTCCCTTTCTCCCCTTGCTGGCCATGCCCACTTCACTCAATACCAAGCCGGCATTGCAAACAACATAGCTTAGTAGCTTTCTCTGACTGAAGCCCTCTACAGACAGTGCTGCCTCCTGATCATCTCCTTTGAGTTCACATGTGAATAAAGTTGGGAGGATTTGAGCTCAAACAGGGGAGAATGTCCGAGTGCCTGTACTAAAAGTGGAGGGTACAGGTATGATGGCAAATTAGCACGGCTATAGGCAACATGAAGCTAACAGTGAGCTGACATCTTTGTAATGAAGATGCTTTAAGCGCTGAAATTGTCAGTACGTGCATTCAAAGGCTTCCTGGAGAATGCGGAGTTTCACATTTCTATGTAGAGCGGTGAAACTGAGTGTTTTCAGCTCCTGAGAAACTCAGTGCTGCAGTGTACCGGATAACTCAAACATGTGAATGAAACAAAATACAACTCCAGGTATGTTTTTGACAAGGAAACATTATAATATGGTAAAAAGCTCAGAAATGTTGAGTTAGCATAAAAGATCCCTATAAAATGTTCAGTCACCGATTGACAAATACACATACATCAGCTGTTAATGTCACTTTTTTTTAGAAAATGCCTGAATTAGGTGCCTGTTGCTTTAAGGCACTGTTGGCCCCGCCTAGTTCAGTCCATCAGCTCAGCCCAAGGCAAACACCTTTGTTTATAGCGGCAGTGTAGTACTGCAGGACTGCGGCCTTTTTCTGACTAAAACCTTCTACACACACCACAACCTCTTAATCACCTCATAAGTGTTGATATTAGGGATGCACAATATGGGAAAAACAAGCACAGACTAAACCAGGACTAAAAAAACAATTAATTGTGACTAAATTAAAAAAAATATATATATCACTAAAACTGGACTTCTTAAACATTTTTATTTGGTCACAACACATTTTCAAATGTCATATGGAAGACCATAGCATTATTGTGATAAGCCTTATTAAAGATTATTGCGATAAGGATATTGCGTTTGCTGATATTACAATAAAAATAATTTGGCAATATATTGTGCAGCCCTAGTTGATATAATGGCTAACGAGCATGGCTATTAGCAATATGAAGCATAGATAAACAGATAGAAGACTGCTTCGTCGTGGTTTAAGAGCTGAAATGTTTAGCATGAGTCCGGTGCATGTGCTTTAGGGCAGTGAAATTGAGTTTTCATTTAGGAAACGACATTATAAGATGGTAAAAAAGTTGATTTAGTAGAAAAACCATTTAACCAATTCACGATGCATTCCTACATCCTTAACTGAATGAGAATTTAAGGTAAATTTAGTGTTAAAACTAAAATACTCTGGTACTTTCAGGGGCTTTCCCAGCAGTATGAGGTGGCAGACCACCACATGTGCGTGGGTTCTCCACTCCCAAAGCAGGTATTACTCCACACTACTCTGCTTAAACTCAAACCTCACCACTCTGTGTCCCCCCTCTCTCATCCACTTCTCTTTTGTTCCTCTGCAGATCTCTCCCCCTAGCAGCTGTCCGCCTTTGTAGATATTTCAGTTCAGTTCTGTCTTTTTGGAACAGCCCTGCTGGGTTTAAGGAGCCAATTTAATGGTAAAAGTCCGTGGCACGAGGGACCCAAGTGCATGACACCATCGGCGCTATTTCAAAGTTACAAAACGGCACAAGCCCGGCTCCATGCGGTTTCAATCCAGACTGCCTTTAATGAACTTATTGTGTTCCCCCTACAAAGCCTTTATTTGATGTGGCACTTACTTGTAAAACTTTTGGGAGAATGGGAACGCTCCAATAAGGAATGCTCGGAGTCATTTAAATCTTTGTCAAAATGGCACACTTGGAAGTTTCTGGGCGTATTATGAGAAATCTCAGCCTTTTTTTCTCTTACCTTTGGGTTTTCCTTGTGGTCGCCCAGCCGAGGTTTACCAGGCTTCCAGCTTGGCCCGTTCAGGAAAGTTGACAATTTGTCGGCAATGTTTTTGTAATACTTGGACTTCTCCCACAAGTACAAGTAGTAATGGAGCTAAAAGAAGAGAAAACGGGCCTTAAGTCAACATACAATCAAACGCTACATTTACCTGATCAATGTTAATGCAGGAAGGAGTGTGATGATTAATCTGGAGTGGGAAGGGGTTGTGTTTGCATGAACTTTTGCAACGCTTTGCCAAGTTTGAGGCAGAGAAAATAAGGTGACATTTCATTTACTGGCCTCCTTCGCCTCGAATAAGCACTTTGTTTAGAGTAGTAATAACCCTTATGTTGTCTTAAGCTCGGGAAAAAAGCTATTAATTGATATTTTTAGGCTTCACTGAGGCAAGGAGCAGATTGAAATTATAAGAAAGTGTGCAAGTGTGTATTTAAGTCACAGACAAACTGTGCAGCATCTGTTTCAACTTGAAAAATCCAGACTTTTCCTTAAGTGTAACTGCATAAGTGGCACAACTGATTGGAGCAAATGCCCAGTGAGCTGTAAATTTGACATTGCAGTAACTATAGGCTTAAATAATAATAATTTCGACTCTAGGGGTTTATTATCTGCATTATATTTAGTGCATTTGAAATTTAATTTAGCATATAAACAACAGACTCCACCCACTTCTGTCTGGATGTGCTGTAATTTAATTTGTCCAGCACCGACTTGGACCATCTCACATGAACACGCTCACAGCTCCACAGAGAAACTCAGGGCTGATAATCTTCTTTATGATGCTTCTTATCTGCTGGTTATGTCCGGATCTTAAAGCTGATCATCCTCAGTTCAGTTCTATTTGGTTCTGGATCTCATTCTGGTCTAGTCCTTGGTTAGGGTTAGTGTTAGTGTTGGGGCTATAGTGCAGTTTCCCAACCAGGGGTACGGGGACCTCTAGGGCTACATAAGAACTTTGCAGAGGGTATTTGGAAGTATTTTATCATTTATTCCCAAGCTGATGTGAAATTATTTGCCTTCTTTGAACTACTGAAACTTATAAAAGACAAGCTCAAGAGTCTCACTGACTGATACATAAAAAGTAAAACTATTATATAATTTTTTTGAACACTATATTTTGTTACCTATTTTTCAGATTTAATAGCTTGTCTCAAAGGGAAATTATTCAAATTATTTTAGATTTTCTTTGTAACTGTAACTGTATAATGGCGTTTAAAATCATTATTTACAGTTTTTTGTTTATTTTGAACATAAATATTTAGTGAAATAAGTTTTTAGATTGTTTTTTTTTTTTTAAGGCAAGCAGATTATTGTTTGTTTCAGCATGTATGAGTGAGGTGGTACCCATGGTAAGACAGAAAGCCCATGCAAAATGCCCATGCCATGCTCTTTTGCCCAGGCAAAAAAGGTTGGGAACCACTGCTTTAGTGTTTTGGAGCTTGCTTAACCCAGATTTTTGTTTTCAGATTTACTTCTCTGAAATGCTAGTTGATCTTGGGTTAACCCTGGTTTATAGGGGTGGTCAGATTGATCCAAATATCGATAGTATCGATACCAATGTTAGATTTGGTATCAGAACGATACTGGTGTGATGAGCTCAGTTCTTTGTTCCAGTTTCTCTTGTATGTTCTTACACCAAATTCAGCAAAAATTCGACGTGTTGCGCTGCCTTATGGCTCAGTGGTAGAGCTGTGGCGCATGTACAGGGCAACTACAGCCTGCCTTGATGTTGTGGGTTTGAGTCTGGATTCCGGCAGATTGCAGAACTTCTGTACCCATTCCGAAATGGAGTTTAGTGGAAAGCAAAATCACAAAATCAAACTCATTTAGTGGTCAGATTTAACACATGATGAAACACTGCTTGTGTAGTTTCGGTATCGCACAGCCTTACTGGTTTAGTGCTTGATCTTGTCTTGGTTTAGACATACTTTTGGTCCTGGTTTTCTTTTGTTTTCAGTTGTTGTTTTTCTGAGCCTGATATTTAGATTTTGAGCTTTTGCAACAACCTGCCAGCACTGACCTGAACGTAGAGTACTTCAAAAGTCTTGATGGGGAAGACGAGGCCATATATGACTTTATCTGACTCTTCAGCAAATGTGCCTGTGGACATCAGAAGGACACAGTCACATATGAGAGATGTAAGAAATAGTATCATAATCAAATATAACAATATTCTGTCTTTTGCACAGCACAGAGAGTTACAGCCAAGTGCCATAATCACTGGACTAAATCTTAATGCACAGTCATAAATGAAGAAGTATGAAAAGTTTTTTTTACCAAATAGTCGGTCCCAAACAATCAGAATTCCTCCATAATTCTTGTCGATGCAGTACAGATTTCTCCCTGTAAAAATGTCAGCAGGTGTTTATGTCAAATGGTTTACATATGTCATTAAAATACATTAAAATGCATTTCATTCACCATAGACACCATAAACAACATTTCAGGTGTTGAATCTGAGATATTTATTATTTCATGTAAATAACAGCTCATTTTGAATTTGGTGGCAGAAACGCATCTCAAAAAATTTAGACGAGCCAAGAAAAAGGGAGAAAGGTTTTACCTATAAAAAACTGCTGAAGTTAGCATTTTGCAATTACACTGGGCTCATTGGCAACTTTTAAGTAAGATGTTTATGTACAGAACCATTCTCCACTAATGTATTCAGATAAGCTGGTTTTTACGAGGGAGCAAACAAAAAACATTAATTTAGAAGTTTTAGACAGCTGATTTTTTTAAATATTACTTATTTGGTAACTTAGGTTAACTTATTAAATTAGGATTTGTTTTGTTTTGCTGATTGATGGATCAAATCAGAGCACACAAACAAACTGTTGTGGTCTGCCACATATCTGTAAATACTTGTCCAGTGTAGTGTTCAAACTGAGAAAAGTGTCTTACATAGTCTTTAGCTTACATGCTACTTGTAGGCGCTAATTGCTCCATCAAATAAAACTTGTTAATGTTATCCAACCAGGCTCTGATATCACTTACATGTGGTCGATTGGTTGTCAGTTGCCAAAATCATCTTGATTATTCATAATTTACCAATTTTGGGACTAATGCTAAATCTTGAATAGAAAATGTATCATGGTCTGTTTAGTTCATGGCACCATTCTTTGGAACACAGCCATCTTGTTTACAAGCACTAAAAGGGTCTATAAAAAGAATATTTTAAAAAAGGGAGAGTTTCTATTATTAGTAATGAATGTCAGACACGTTCAAAATGTTAAGGCCATTACGCTACACTGCATTTGTGTTTGTATTTTTCAAATCATAGTTCATTTTGCTATTTTGCCTTAGACCACTTTAAAGCTGCACTACTGCATTTATTTTTCCTTGTATTTTGGCAAATATAATTATTTAGTTATTAGTACAGCATAACAGAAGTCATCTGAGAAAAAATTAGACTTGGAGGTCACCTGTGGGCTGTATTATAAGGGTTTTTGTTTTAGAGCAAGGGAAGGAACAGTTTAACCAATCACATGCTTTCATAGGACAGGAGCACTCTGAATCTATCAGGAATAATGTGAAGGAGCTAAGCTCATAGCTCATTTTTTTCACAAAATCAGGTAGTGCAGCTTTAAATGAATTTTTCCCCAAAGAAGACAGAGGTGTTTCTAAAATGTGTTTGTAAATTAAAATAAATTACCCGTTGTTTGTTGTTCTAAAGATGCTTTTTTTGGTCACTTTAGCAGTCATACATCACATAAAGGTTGCATCACTACTCCCATTTGCATGTCTGAACTGGTAGCATACTGACAGCTGTCCATTGTATGGAATACATTACATATTCATACTGTAAGTAGCTGATAGAACCTTAATTAGCAAACACTGAGGTATCGATTAAATGAGTCTTATAGCTCACCGTGGTGAACTCTGTGGTGTTTTGGTGTGTTAAAGATCCACTCCAAAGGCCCTAGGTCTCTGATCACCTGTCAAAAATCATAAGATTATATTTTATTATTTACATTTATATATTGTACAACAAATGATCAATTGCTGACCGGACATTGGTATAGTCTGAATATCAGTTACACGTGCAATCATCTTTTTTCTGATTGGATGATCGGCAATGCAGTTTTAGAACCAAAACAAAAAATGTAAACATAAACAATTTAGCCGATATGTAAAATATATTTTCAATTGTAAAAACTCAACTGAACAGTTGTTATCAGTAAAACTAATATTTGATTTAAACATGTCTACCATACTGCTCAAAGCACCCATAAAAGAAAAAAATATTATGCTGTATAATTGGACACCTTTTCATTTGCAAAATTTGCTCAAAATAGTGTATATATTTTTTTCACTGATTAAAGTGCTAATTTGGAAGCTAAAATTTATGACATTTCTAGCAGTAGCATTACAGCACAGTGGACAGTGTAGTGCTTGAAGGAAGCAATTTCTGCTAAATTTGATTTTACAGTTGGGCTGTTTTTGACATTGTCCCAACTTAAAAATGACCATTAATGAAGTCAATTTCAAAATTTCTACTTTTACTGAGTGACCATAATTCCTACTTGCCACTTTGGGGTCTATACACTTATCATAATAGTATATTTATTTTACTGTACACAAATGTGTGGTTTCTGTCACTTCAAATTGGATTTCAGGAGGGTGAAACAAGTAAACATAGATTACAGTAGCCTCTATGTGACTAGTAGGCTGAACCATAGTGTAGATCTGCTTTATGACTTGACTATGACAATTTAAAATGTTGTATGTGTCAATACAAAAAGAGAGCATGCCATCAGCAGTACCCACAGTTTGAGCAACACTAATGTAACTGATATAAACACATTTCGAGACACTGACATCACTGTTGGTGGTTCCCCCCATATGCAAACTGTCTAGTAAAAGACCATAATGCTTGTATGAAAGGCACACTTTAAATGTCACACATGGAACCTTGTGATATCGAGCAGAAGCACACATGGCTTTTTTTGGTTTCGCTTTTATGTTTGGCATCAGTACGTCAGAAATCTCAATCTAAGAGACGTCTCGACAGAGTTTTGACTGATTCATTATTTCCACGTAATGGGTGCGTCTGGCAGCTGAGCGTGAGAGTTTTATCTTGAATGAAAGGGGTCTCCACCACTTCTCTGCTCCAACGCTGAGGGAAAAGTGAACCAATAAATTACACGACTTCAAAAAACCAACTATAAACCAGGCATCAATTACATCCCTTCAGAAAATATTGACTATTATGAATGCTCTCACTAATAGTGCACTTGGCGTTCCAAATCCATTCATTCTTTGAAACGATCGCAGGGACTGTAAAAGTGATACTGGCCGTCTCTTTAAGGGCCCAGAAAGTGGTCATGCTTCTGTTTGGAATCTTTTATAAATCTCATTATTTTTTATTGAACACAGGTTCCACGGCTGCAGTGAGGCCGGGCTTAGCAGGGCGATTAAGTACTGGCACAGGGAAAAAGAAAACTCCACACACGATTGGGCTTGTCACATTATATTTTTCACTTGTGAAGCCAATGGGTGGATTCATAAAACTAGATTGAGCGTGGCACCTTCCTCATTAAAACTCAGATTTAAGAATGATCATTGATTTGGCACAAGCTGGACCAGACAGTTCAGCTAATGCATTTAAGTGAGGTATACACTCATACACTAAATAACTAGCTCTTCTTTGGGCAGTATTTGGGGATATTGTAAGATGGAGTCAGACTTTCCTGTACACAGCAAATTCAGCGATGTTAAATTACAACAAATTAGTGTTTATAATTCTCACTGATTAAAGTGTTAACTTTAATTTTTTTTCACTTTAACACTTTAGAGTTTTAAATTGTTGACATTTCTTTTTTTGAGAGGATCAGTTCCGTCAGTGACATCAACATGACCTTAATATTTTAATGATAATATACATTGTTTCTCATCGAGTCCAGAAACACTTTCAGCAATTACATTCTAGCCTGGAACATTTCATGTGGGCTGGATGAGACAAACTAATCATTTTGTAAAAAAATATGGTTTAAATTTTTTTGGAATAGATTTTGTGAATTAAATTTCCTTTAGAACATGACAATTGGAGTTATAAAGAAGAAAAGATGTATGTCCAGGTGTGACACTTAAGTTATGGTACGACTATGGCTGTAGATAGAAGCATATATTGAGTTTGAATAAGGTCATTTTTTTTTTTTTTTTATCAACCTTTCTTTCAGGAATGAACCATTTTTAGCTGTTTCAAATTATTAGCAATTCATCTTCTTTTTATACATTACAGCAGCAACACAACATTCATCGTGCTACCCTTCAAAGAAGGCAAGATTTAATCACTGCCCATTCAAATGGTTTATGATGGGAGGCCAGCCTTTAGTTTCCTGAAGACATTAGGTCAAGTGTGACATTGCTCCTCTGTGTCCTGGTGCAGTGGACTAACAGAGAACTGGTTCACTTCACTTTAAAAGTGTTAATTCAACTTGTAATTCTCTACCACATTGTTCTTTTAACTCTGAAGATTATGCTGTGTACTGAGATGTGTTTTCCTCTTATCTGGAGAAGCATCATATTAGGAACATAAAGTGTACAACGTTGTTGAAATAGGTAGATGATTTAAATAACAAAATACTGTATAAGAAATTGAAATGGGAATTGAACCCCAGCCTTGCTGGCAGGGGCACTCACCACTTCACCAACAGGAGACATGTAGTTGTATGTAAGAAATACAACAGTTTTAAAAACCTAAATTTAATTTTTAAATGCACAAATCATATAACAGCATAGTTTTTTTTTGCCTTTTTTGATTGAATCATGATGTTAATTTCACCAATTTTATTTAAATAGCCAAATATGATACTTTTGATGATACTTGATACTTCCTCTGCCCTTCACCTTACTACCTGACTCCAAGATAGCCCTGCACAAGAAATTCTATTGACATTGAATGTTTTTGCACAAATGGCAAATACAAATCTTGAATTTTGAACTTCGTTACATAAATTGAGAAACCAGAAATCCTGTTAAATGTAACCTGAGGAGAGGAAGAATTTAGACTTTCCAATTTTCAAACAAAACAAAATGACTGATGTCTAATTCAGTCATCATCAGTTTTGTTACAAAGCACAAAAGCAGACTTATAGAAGCAATTTCCATTTCTATAGGACACACTCTTCACTTTACCTCTGTGTGAATCCAGAACTGGTACAGTAGGTTCAGCTGAATGTGGACAGCAAATATGGAGGGAGGGACAGCCAGAGCCAGGGGCAGGTAGAAAATCTGTCAGACAGAAATAAATCTTCCATTACATTCACTCTGTGCTGACATATTGTTCTAGTTTGTCTGATCAGTAACAATTGAAGACTGACAGTAATTTATCAGTTCATGGAAAAGGGAAGACGCTGTGCCATACCCATGCAGTGAACTGCTGGCTGAGGGACTGTCGCAGGGCCGTGCTGAGGTTGTAGTACTCTGAGCTGTGGTGAACCTGATGAGCCGCCCACAGGATGGCCACCTCTGAAAACATACATTTATACAGCATTAGTTACATTAGAGTTACATCCAAACTGAGTTATGGCATAGGGTAAGACATCTTTAAAGTTGCAAACAAAAATATTCAACAATGATGTGAATGGAAGATAATGATAATAAACAACAAACACCAAACAACAATATCATTGCTGCAACACATACTGTATGCATACAGTATGACCCTATTTGACAACAGAAGTTAACCCAACATTTAAAAGGAAAAATGTGACATGCCCATGGGCAGTATTCTAATCAATATGTAACGTATTGTTGCAAAAATGCATCAAACACCCCTACAGATAATGCTTTTAAAGGTTGTAAAACGTGCTGATGTTCTAGAGGTGAGTAAGATTGGGTAAAAATATAAATAAAAGCATAATATATCCCCTTAAAATATACACAACACATCTGAATGAAACCAGTTAAAATAAAAGTGTTGTTGATCATATGGAATCATATTCCAAATTAGCCAATATCGTTCTTGAATTGTACTAAACAATTCTAATTGACACGTATCGTATTGTAGCAAAAACGTATAGTTACACCCCGAAATTTGGCAGTTGCTGGGGGCGTTTGTTTGAAGTTGTAGAGGTTGAAGGATGTTCGATGCATTTTTGCAGCAATACGATATGTATCAATTAGGGCTGGGACTTTAACACGTTAATCACATTAATTAATTACAAAGAATTAATGCGTTAAAAATCGCACTTGTCTATGACAACACAGAACTTTTCTCAGTGACCTAGTTTCTAGCGCACAGTAACCAGGGCTGGACATCCACACGACCAAAACAACAAATGTGAGTGGATTTCAGCTGTGAACAGTTGGATAATGTGCCTACAGACTGCACACAGGTAACTGCGGGGCAGAGGTCGGCCTCCTCCATGCAACCAGCGCAACTTCACTTCCAAACGCCCTGCTTCAAGTCGCCGCTCATCGTCTCTCCGATCATTGTCACAGCTGACTGCTGCATGGACGCACACAGCAGACAGCAGTCCATTGGGTTCAGGGGCGAAGGACAGAGGACAGGTCCAAGCGGAGGTCACACGCAGAGCACAGGAGGGGAGACAAGAGAGAGGTGCGCCACACGTTACTACGTGCACGGGAGGTGGAGATCGGTTCACAAACGCTGATTACTGCCCTGTTTGAACGCGGTGTTAGTTTGAAATCAAGTTAAAATACGCCAGAACATACAAATAAGCTCCTATATTTTATTTCTGACATATAAATATTGCTATTTGATAAAAATGCGATTAATCGCAATTAATTAATTACAAAGCCTGTAATTAATTAGATTATTTTTTTTACTCGAGTCCCACCACTAGTATCAATTAGAATTAGTTTGATCTGATTCAAGAATAATATTGGCTGATTTAGAAAAATACGATTCAAGACTTTCATGTGGATACAGCTACAGAAATTTTTTGCCAAAAATCATAAAAGTATACTCTAAATCCAGCATTCTGGCTGGGGTTGATTATGCACAGAAGAAAGAGAGCAAAGCACTGTTTAATATAACATTTTTGTTTAATTAAAAACACACAAAATTCACAATATTATCCTTTTTTTCATGTATATCAATATACACTGCTTACATATACAATTAGATACAGTTGTATTGTAGGAATAAAAAATTTAAAACTGTATTGTTACACGCCTAATTATGTCACACACACACACAAATTTACTCTACTGGTCCCATAAAAAACAGATCATGAGACCAGCAGAGGGCAGCAGAGTGCAGATCTGTTACAGTCTTTTGAACAGAAAAAACAAAAAGAGCTTTTTACATCCTAGAACTTTTTGTACAATGCCATTTTACTACAAAATAAAAAATGTCTGTGAGGAATCAGTGACAACAGAGCTGTACACCGTTTTGCGGATAAATGAATGAGAGCAGACTGGATGTAGAGGGCTTTGTGATTGGTCAGTACTTCCTGGAGAGGGATTTTGTTGAATATAGCCCCTTTAAACAATTTTTGTTTTGCAGGAACAAATAATTGACCACAGCAGTAACCCTTCCCTGGACACTTTCCTTCTTGTAGAGTATTTTAGCACTACAGTGAGCCGTGATGAAAACCTAAAGCCGAGACCACTGGGGTGTTCAGGTTTAGTGCCTATAGAGGTATTTAGCTGCAGCTGGTCAGCGTCCAGCCTCATGTCCCAGCGCTCACGTTTACATTCCTCCACTGTGTTGTGATACTTGCTACATTAATATCAGCATTACACTCCATTTTAACTTCCAAACTGAACAAGATCGTTAAGTTTCACTGGATACCGAGGTGTTTCCGGACCACCAGGTCTCCAATGTGCTTTTTGGCTCCACATGTCCACTTTGGCTTCTGCACCATTACAGGAGAGAACAGTAACCTCTGAATGTAGCAGAACTGTGGGTCTCCTGTAGCCTATGTGTGCACAGTAATGTGTTCAATTCTCTGCAGTTGTTAAGTGAGGTTAAGAGCACAGAGAGGCCCTGATGTGTGAGAGAATTTGACTGAGTGTGAAATTTGAGGTGAATAAGGAGATGCATTTTTAAGTTTTGAGGTCTGGTTTATAATATAATATCATGTCGGTATAGGACGGTTTGGAGCAGGCAGCCCCAAAACCTCCTCGTCTTTCCTGATACTTCAGGTGTAGGTGACATGCATCTACAGTTACGTCACACAAGCACAACAAAAGTTGTGTTAGTAAATCAGATATAATGTTTGAAGCTGACTTTCAAAACATGATGGCATTTCCAGTATGTAATAAAAAGAGGAGAGTAAAACCTGGTGTAGAGGTGTGAGTCTGGAGGTAAAGCTCTATTAGCTTCACTAAACAGAATTTCAGAATTTGTCCTATTTATTTGCAGCTTTCAGTGCATTAAATTCACTGGTAACACTTATCTCTCATATCTTTATAACTCAAAGGTGATTAGAAATGTTAAAGTAATGCTTTGCAAATAATAATTTAACTGTTTATGTACTCTTAATTAATAACTAATTATTGTTATTATTATAATTACTGTAATAATTGTTATTCTGAAGTATTACCAATTCACTTCATGCGCGAGTGTACCACTTTTTAAAGATACCATACTAACTTTATTTATAAAGCACTTTAAAAACTATTGCAACCCCAGCCCAAGTGCTGTACAGAGGCAAATAAAGAAATAAGACCTAGGGGTGTAACTATATGTTTTTTGCAGTGATACAATATGTATCGATTAGAAGTGTTTCGATACAACTCAAGAACAATATTGGCTAATTTGGAATGATACGATTCAATAAGATTCAACACCTTTGTGTCGATAATTGATACAGCAACTTTTTGCCAAAAATCATAAAAAATGAAAAATGTCCAGCAGTCAGAGAGTGAAGAAAAGTTGAATATAACATTTTATTTAATTAAAAACACAAAATTAATCTCCAAAAAGGCATATTTGGTTTGATTTTAACATACAAATTTCTAATTTCAATATTTCCCATATTATCAATTGATACTTAATGTGTATCAATATTCACTTCCTAGAAAACGATATAATTCAATACAAGGTCATGTGTATCAATGTAGTTGTATCGCAGGAAAAAAAAAACGATACTTCGATACAGTTACTGTATCATTACACCCCTAATAAGACCAAATAAAACACACTATAAACAATAAATTATATTATATTATAAATACAATATAAAATAAAATCCCCACGCTGAGGGGTCCTAAAAATGGGTATGTACAATGTTCTTTTTTGGGACAATACAGGCCATTTTGGACACCTGTGAAAACATTTATAAACCGACCTGACCTGTGCTGTACCTCCCTGGTGGAGATCTGCTGTAAGTTGTATATAAACCCATACAGTAGCTTATGTGGCAATAGCTAACCCAGTGGAAAAGTGGAAAGTTCTGCTGTGCAAAGGTGAAGAACATTATCTGAATTTTATCATGCACAGTGCCATAACTACAGTTACTGTTCAAACAGATTATTCAAAAGCAGTGCCCTCACATGCCCTGGACACAAAAGCTAGTGAATAGACCATTAGCCACTATATTCTGTATCTAAAGTTATATTACATTATTGCCATGAATACTGCACTCTGCACCCTTACATCATTATGGGAATATAAGAATAATTCATAGGTCATTAAATGATTTAAAATGATACATGAAAAATTTAAAGATGTTCCCTAAAGTGTCCCTGCCCCATATTTTTCTATTACTGGGAATGTTACTCTAATTAAAAATCTCAAAAAGCTCATTTGGACTTAAAAAACAAAGAAATTCAAGTTCATGTGGAGTTCTAAGGAGGTCAGCTTGTTGCATCTTCAACCACTACTACAATACTTCAAATACTGTATCAGATCAATCTCCAAAGAACTACATCTGTGAATTCTCAAACTTTTCACACCATGTACCTCCTATATTATGTTTGGCTTGCCTAGTAACAGACTAAAGTATTAGACTAAAATAAGCCTAAATCCTAACTAAATTATAACTAAACCAGGACTAAATCAGGTAACTAGGAGTAAACCTGATCTCAAACAAAACAAGCCCCAACTAAAGCAGGGCTAACCCAGGAGTAAAACTGGCTCTAAATTAAACTAAATCAGGACTTGAAAAAAGACACCGGAGTACCACCAGAAGAAGCCTGCGTACTAACAGTGGTACCCACATCACTGTTGGAGCACAGACCTTCCCCAGTTGGCTCTATCATGCTACAGCGTAGACCTGTGCTAGAACCCGAAATCTTGTAGTTCAGAGGTAAATGCTCAATCCAAGCCACTACAAAGCCCCCATATTCACTTAAACAGAATCCACTTAAACTAATCATCTGCTCTTTAACTGACCTTCCTTTACTGATCTTTTCTTGAAAATATTATAAAAATTCTGTGATCACTTTTTCAGTTATCCTGCCAGACAAAACTTTATGTATACTTCTACTAGATGTCTACAAAATTCTACAAAAGCATCCAGAAGTACTGCCATGAAGTAACTTTTCCTCACAGTTTAATAAAGCGGTGAATGGTTCTGCAGCAGCCAGAAGCTCCACCTGTACAAACAGAGCCGTGAGTCTGAAGGTGTGCACTGTCATTCGTCAGAACAAGTTTCCAATCAGAGGAAAGAGGAAGCCCTCGGGAGCCAAGTGAAAACGACTGTGTCCAGCTAATACTCCACACCTCACTTATTCACAGGCTTATTGGTACTACTGAGCAGGTGTGAAGGAATAAATGTCACACAGAATGTTTTTTCTACTGTCAAAATGGTGACAAATGTCAGATTTGAGTCGTTTGAGATGAGATGTTTGAGAAATAGAAGCTAAATGTAATGCCAAATTTTACTTAAGAAGAATGAAAAAGGTATGAGCCAGTAAAAGGTAGGTATAGTAACAGTAACCAGAAGTTAAAAAGTTTAAAAATCTATTGCACAAATGATTAGGTGGCTTTCTGAGCTTGACTTTGTGACGTTCTAATCACTATTGACTTGTCAAAATAAAGCTGAATGGGGTAAATATTGAATGAAATCAAATTTTTAGTGGTGATAATAGATTAAAATCACATATTAATCATCTTCAAAGTAAAGTTTCAAGAAGTATATATTAAATAAAGATCTAGATCATAAATTATTTACTTTTTACTATACACTACTATACACAATTCTTCCGTATTTCAATTATTGTGCAGAAGTTTGGGGTAACAATTAGAATACAACAATACATCCACTATTTCTCCTACAAAGGAAAGCCTTAAGAATATTTATAGGGCAGGATATAGGGACCATACAAATACATTCTTCTTGCAGTTTAAATTATTAAAATTCAAAGATCTTGTGGACTAACAGGCGGTACAAATCATATTCAAGGCAAAAAAATATCTATTACCCGTAACCTGACAATGTCCAAAAGTTGTTCACTGAGAGGGAAGGAGCATAAAATTTGAGAGGAAAATTCCAGTTTTAAGTCACCAGGGTGCAAACTAAGAGGAAAAGTTTTTGTGTTTCTGTTCAAGGAGTGAAATTGTGGAATAGTTTGAAAGTGGAGCTCAAGGAATGTCCAAACTAAAACAGTTCCAAAAAAGATTTAAAAAAAACTGGTTTGCCAAACATATAGAAATGGGGAAGATTGACAGGTATTTCATTTGGAATGTTTGGAATGTCAGAAATTTCCTTCAGGATTAATAAAGTTATTTCTTATCTTCTTATCTTATTCTTATGTATAGTTGTTATAACTGTAAAATGTAATTGATAAAGTACCTATCCAGATCCTATTGGTAGTGTTAATACAAGCCAATAAAGGTTATTGGGACTGGGAAGTTCATTGAAAATTAATGCAGGGCGAGCAGTTCAGAGAACTAAATTCTTATAACTGTACAGTGCCAAAACACCTTTAGAGTCCTACTTTTAGGCCCAGGCACAGTGTTTGAAAACTCTTGCTCTTGAACAACAATGAAGAAATTCAAGTGAATAAGAAATATATCAACAACATCCCTTCAAGTAAATTTATGAACAAAGTAAATTAAAAGTAGCTCTTCTCCTCCTTTATGCACTTGTACTCAGATTTATGACACTTGTTGGACTCCATTGGGTATTATGGGATGGACAGACATACAGAGGATAATCCAGTCTTTGTCTTACTTCAGCAGCATAGTCTTTGTTTTTTCTCTTCCCTCTGCTCAGTGGAGTCATGCTTGGCAGGGTCTACGACTAAGGGCGGCTAAGATTGATGCCTGTTGTCAGTGATAGGAAGTAGGAACTGCTAGGCTTGACTGCACGCCCATGTCCTCATCTCTGGACTCAACGGGGAGCTGCATAGTTTGGCTGGGCCTATTCAGGAGGGAAGGACGCTTAATGGTGAGAACCAATGCCACAGAGCCGCGTTCCCAGCAAGAGCAGAGAGGCCGAGCACGCCGCTTCCATATGGAGGCCGGTGAGCCTCAACACCACCATTCTCAGGAAAATCAGGGATGGATGCACTCAGAACACAAGACGGACTATTTCAATAATTTATAATGTAATGGCACAACACTGACAGAGTTCCAATCTTACAGTAAAACTTCCTCTTTTTATACTCTAGTCTTGCCTAGTCTGTAGTAAGACTCAAAAGGAGAAAGATCAACAAAATAGTCAACACGTAATTAACATTTAGATTTCAGCTAATTTTAACCTGATTTCCCATATGTTCTGTTACACAGGACCATCTGGAAAGACTTTCCAACAAAAGCATTTGCAAAGAGATAGTACATCAGATACTGTATTTTGCAATGCTCTTTTCCCTCAAAACTATTCCAGTTGCTTTGGTGTGCACTCATCGCCCTGGTTAATTGCAAGTTAATCACAAACCCTTTTTACACATCTTTGGAGGATGTCCAGAGGAGTGTCTCCTGACCTGTGCATTCTCACATACACCAAAAGTCTGGAAAATGGTCACAGAATTTAAAGAGAAAGAGAGAGCAGAGTTTTTGGTGCTAAAATAATAGTTTAAAACACAAAGCGGGCAGACTTAAGCCCTGACACACCAATCCAACACCTAACTGCCATCACATTTTGTTACTAATACTGGGGTTATAGTTTTAATAGAACTTTCTAAAGCCAACTGCTATATTTTAGGCATATTAGATAATTGCACAAATGCACTATGTTCACTTCTCAGTTATGTCTTCTGTATTATAACTGAACAATTTGAAGGCAAATGCTATACCTGAGGCATATTTCATAACGGCACTGATCACAGGCTGGCACAGATTTCACTTAATACAATTAGTTATGTTTTTATATACGTATAACTGATGTGGTTTGATGTCAGAAGTAGCAAATGACTGTTAATTCTGATGGTGCCATGAAAACTATAACACTGTCTATAGTGTTCTTAAAATCATTTATTAAAAAAAAGTGTAAGTCCATTACTTCTGTAACATATCCTTATGTATTTCATTTGTACTTAAAACGCTTGTTCACTTTACTTAAGAAAACGTTGAAAATCGATTGCACATATTTTAAGTTGCTGTAGCTTAAATTGGAGGATTAATAATGCATCAAAACTACTAGTATTGTACTGCTAGTATGCACTGATAACAGTCTTCTGTAAATTATTTCTGCAACACTTATACACATCTTATCACAGTAATGCTGATTTAATTGATTGAGGATTTATGTGCCGCCAACCACACAAAAGTGTGGAAGTGCTAATATTAATACTAAATGTATTTATGTAAATGTATTCAAACAAATAATTTCTGTGAGGCAGAAGTGCTAACCCTCTGTATTCCCTATAATACAACATCCATGATCTGATGTATTAGACTTTTGAATTATTATGGCACACTTATTGATTATTTAGATCACCTGGTACTGAATGCGCATTATTGTCTGTCTGCCCTGATGAAGACCCAGCACAGGTCGAAAACGCATTGTAGTCTGTTCCAATGATCCTTGAAGAGCACCTGACTTTAATTATTCATCTCCTTTTTTGACCCATTGATGCACTCACTTTGTTATTCAACACTTATTGATCAGTCACCATCAGTCATGTAGCGACTCAGTTAGACTTTGACAGAGGCTGTTTACATCCACTATGTTATTGCTGCTTATTAATTGGCCTAAAGGGAGCATGTAAAGATTGAACAAAAGAGGTTCCAGGATGGACCCCTGGGGCACTCCACAGGTCAGGGCCATTTGGTCTGAGACACAGTTACCGATTTCAATAAAGTACTTCCTGTCTTCAAGATAGGACTTGCACCATTTAAGGGCAGTACCAGAAATGCCAACCCAGTCCTCTAATCTTTGTAACAGGATCACATGGTCAACTGTATCAAAAGCAGCACTCAGATCCAGCAGAACTAAGACAGAGACTTTGCCTGTGTTGGTGTTCAGGCGGATGTCATTAGTCACCTTGATAAGAGCAGTCTCAGTGCTGTGATGGGGCCTAAAACCTGACTGAAAATCATCAAAGCAGTTGTTCCGCAGAAGAAAGTCAGTAAGTTGTTGGTATACAACTTTCTCAAGGACTTTACCTAAAAACGGCAGGTTTGATATGGGCCGATAGTTGTTCAGTACTGTGGCATCAAGACTGCTCTTCTTTAGGAGAGGTTTGATGACAGCAGTTTTCAAGGCCCTTGGAAATGTCCCAGATTGCAGTGAGATGTTAACTAAATGAGAAAACTGAGGTAACAAACTGCTCAGCACAGATTTGAGAAATCTAGTGGGATAACACATGCAAGGCAGCATGTGGATGAACTCAGACTGGAGATGATCTCTTGGACTGTTTTGTCAGTGACGGGTGAAGTGTGTCAGCTCTGAGTATGGATGGCTGCAGGGTTGTTATCTTGTTATCTGTTGTGGAGTTTATAGCATGTTTAATACTCTGAACCTTGTCATTAAAAAATCTTGCAAACTCATTGCACTTAGATGTGGAAATGAGTTCTGAAGGCAATGGGGGGTTTGTTAACCTGTTCACTGTAGCAAACAGGACACGTGAGTTGTTACTGTAGTTTGTAATGATTTCAGAAAAATACCTTTCCTTTGTTCTACGCAGAATTTGATTGAAAACATTTAACATTTTTCTGTATATGTCATAATGAACCTGGAGCTTTGACTTGCGCCATTTTTGTTCGGCCCTCCGGCACTCCCTTTTCTGTGCCCTGACCAAGTCCGCATTTCTCCATGGCGCCTTCTGCCTATTTCTAACCATTTTAACCTTAATAGGTGCAATGGTGTCCAGAACCTTAAGAACACTAAAAGTATAGGAGTTCAACAACTGATCAACATTAGAACATGAGGAATTTTCAAACCTAATTATTTCCATAAACAGAGTCCCCGTCTTATCATTTATGTGTCTCCTCTGGACAACTGCAGGACCAGCAGCTGGTTTGGGAATAACTGACAAAGAAGACACAAAAATGATCAGACAAAGCAACAGTCAGCCACAGTAACATTTGAAATATGAACACCTTTAGTAATGAGCAGGTCCAGAGTGTGGCCTCTGGTGTGGGTGGGCTCACTCACTGCTGAGTAAGGCCAAAGGTTTCAAGGACAGCACAAAGTTCTTTAGCATTTCTGTCACAGACGTTATCCACATGTACATTAAAATCACCTGTAATGACTATACAGTCAAAGTCTGTGCAGACAACTGAAAGCATTTGAGTAAAATCATCAATAAAACATGTGGCTTGTATATGATTATAAAGATAATGGATGGGGATACTTTTTGAAAGATACAAACTCAAATGATGGAAACACCCCAAATGACTATGAAACTATATCATCCTTAAATAAGGCACAGACACCACCTCCCTTTTTGTTTTCCTGTGTTTCTGATATAAAAGTGAAGTTAGGTGGAGTGGATTCAATAAGAACTGCTTTACCCTGTCTTGCTGTCTAACCATGTCTGTTAAAAACATCAAATCTAGGAGATAAAATTATTGATTAAAAATGATTTGTTGCATAAAGATCTGACATTGAGCGCTGCAAGTTTCAGATCTGTCTGAGTAGAACCTGACATTTTCTGCTTACAAGGAACTTGAATTAGATTTCTCTGATTGGACAGTCTAACTGTCCCTCTCTTATCTAATCGACGACATTTGACAGTAGCTATAGCACTATGGGAGAAAGCTCTCTCCCAGGGCCTCGGGGTGATAAATTCTTTATCATGACTAAAAGTCCTGGAACAGCAGAGGCCCTGGGTGTCCTAGTCACTGATAGCGTTGATCTTAGTCAGGATCTTTGGTCGGGGAGCAGGTCGGGGAGGTCTGACAGGGGTGCATTGAGGGGTAACAACTCTAGATGTCGGTCGTGGGGGTGGAGCTGGTGGTGTTTTGGTGGATGGAGCAGGAGAGGTGGAGCTCCTGGGGAGCACAGGGGGTAGTGTTTGGTGGGGGGTAGAAGTTGTTGATGATAGTACCCGTGATCTTGCCATGTTTGGAGTAAGGGGTACCATTTTAATTCCTGATTTCACCAGGCTTTCAAGGTGGTTGGGAAAGTCCATTGGTGAAGCAGGTGATAGGATGGAAAGTGAAGAGTCTGCAGAGGGTGTGGATGTAGCAGGTGGGGCCCAGGGCTGTGGTGACGGCACCGATGGAGGTGACAGGTGTGCTGCTGGAGCTGAAACCCTTGCTGTGTCAATGGCTGGCAAGACAGGAGAAGACAGGAGCGCTTCTGTCATTCCTCTCTTCTCTCAGTGGCTGCGTAGGACCCTGTCCAGGCCCATTCTGATGCCTCAGAGCGTGGAGGAGGTCGTCTCACTCCACCTCTGCACAGGTGTGGGCCCTTTCCTTTAAACAGGTCCTCCCGTTGCCAAAATAGATTGAAGTTGTCAATGAAGTGCACTCCCCTGGACTCACAGACCCCGGACAGCCAAGTGTTCAGTTGAAGCAACCGACTGAATTTATTCATCCTCCTGTCGGTGTTCGGGAGAGGTCCACTGATAAATGACTGGACTGCCACTTTATCAAGTTTCTCAAAAAGTATAGTGAAGTCCTTTTTTAAAACTTCTGATTCTCCCTTCCTGATGTCGACAGCACCCACGTGCAGGATCATCTGTTTGACTCCCTGATGTTAGGATATGACCTGGGGGAGGAGTGCTGTTATATCAGTGACTGTGGCGCTTGGGTAGCTGCATGTAACAATCCTACTGTTGTTTATGTCACTGATAGCACCGACTCCCAGCAGCAGGATATCTCTGTCCTTCACTTTTGACATAGATTTACTCTCTCTGTCTGCCATACAGTTTTCTGTCTGTTTGTCAGGCACAGCAGAGTTCACATTCATATGTAACTCTGACAGTGTTTGTTAGCCGTAGTTAGTTAGTTAGTTAGTTGGGCTCATCAGATAAGTTTTTTAATCAGTAAAAGTATAAAAAACATTTTGGGCTAACTTAGAAGATTTAAAAGGTAGGCTATTATAAAAAGTTAGTCCAGGAATCGAGGAATAAAAAGTAAAAGGATTTAAAAAAAAAGGAAAGTAAAGCTGGTCAAAGCAGGAGCAAGGAGAAAAGAAGCAGGAAGTAGGCTAAATAATCAACAGTTATTTTATTATTATATTATCTATGGATTTAAAATTTACATGAAGTGCCCATCTGTATTCTGAACCTCCATTAGTGCAACTCTCTCAACAGCTCTGCACTAGCAAATAAAACGTGTGGCATGGGGCCACAAAAAAACACATAAAGCAACACTATTACAGTCTTGAAACCAATAATCAGCACTCATTTTTTAAGGGCACATAAGTAATGAGTATTGATTGTTTGAGCTGTTTCCAACTGGAAGCTCTCTGCAGGCCTGCTACTAAAAAACCTGCAGGAACGAGTGAAGCATCGAGCAGGAACAAGACGCTCTGATCAGTGCAGTTGTGTGATGGAGAGGTAGCATTAACACTGATGAGACAAACAACTGAACAAGCTGATCAGGGAGAAAGAAATATGGGGGTGTACAGAACCTGAATCTTGAGACTCTTGAAGGCCAAAACATTTGCTAATTTCACTATGATAAATAGAGTATATAGCATTTTGTCCTTTTTTTATTTCAACCAAAATGCAAGGTGAAAGAACCATTTTTTTTTCCAGAAGGAACCAGACAAACTTTCTTCAGATTTTGTAAACAATTGATTTTTATATTCTTAAAGCATTTTTTCCCTAGGGTTTTTTTTTCCTTCCTCTTTCACTATTTTCCAACTCTATAAATGTGAAGTCATCTGTGTATAGATTTGGCATAGGTTTAAGCTAGATGCCCTTCCTGAAGCAACCTTCTTCATTTATCCAGGCTTGGGAGCGTCCCTAAGAGTACACTGGCTGGGGCCGACTGACAGACACGTGGTAGCCATTCTGTGAAAATGATATCTCCGATCACATCAAACACATTCATACAGGTAAGGTGGATGAAGTGTCTTGCTCAAGGAGACAACGGTAGTATGCAATGCTGGTAGCAGGGACTGAACTGCCAACCTTCCAGTTAGTGGGTCAAAGGCTCTGTCTACACAGCTATTGGCTACCCAAAAATCACCCAAAAACAACTTCTGAACAGTACTATACTTGTGACATTTATTTTTGTCACCTTACAATGTCTAATTATGTGATTTAAACTTTAACACTGACAATATGAATCATATCAGATGAACTGGAAATATTGCTGATTTGGTTATTATAATGACATATCTTAAAAAATGCTATAAAAAGAAAGTTGACCAGTTAAAAATAACCACCGTACAAGTTCATCTAAACAGAATGTCTTTGGTCTCTTGAAATGCTTCACAGTTGCCTCAATCAGCTTCTTAAATCTCCACTCCTCTGAGCGACAAACCTCTGGCACTGACGGTGTGTTCCCCCCTCACTGGAGCGCTGTCCCGTCACTCACAGTGGTAATGGGCTGTGAACGGCCGGCCTGTGTTTGGATTGGGGGGGGTTGGGATGTAGTGCCAACCCAAACAGTGAGTGTGGCGCTGGGTGGGATGGCGGGCCAGCTCCCCTTCACCGCTGCCATGCCTCATGCTGTTCACACCGCTCAGTCACACACACAAACACACACACACACACTACACCAAACACACTGGTCAGGCCCACTTACTGTTCACACAAACAGAGGGCTACAGGACTCCAAGAATCTTCGAGTTCAGGGGTAAATGCTCTATCAATAAAGCCACAGACCTTCTGACCCTCACAATAATAAAGAATACAGTTCAGGGTTTCCGCCAAAAAAAAAAAAAAAAAGAAAAAGTCCGTATTGGAGATATCAAAACATTGCGCGTGTAGTGCCCAATCCGAGGGCGAGAAGCCCCCTCGGCATCACTGGGGTTATCCCCCTCCACGGATACCCCCCTGGAAAATTTTTGTATTTCCCTACCTGAAAACAGCCTTTCTGAGCATATCTGGGCAATATTTTGATGTATAAAACACCATGCTGTTGAGATACCTTAATCCGGTTATTCTCCGGTTCTCTCTCCGTTTTTCATAATCCGAGGTCCCATGCATTTGTGACAAAATTATTTATTTACAACTCTCCAGCAAACACACGTAACAATCTGAATCACACTGAATGCGTTGCGTGTGCGGCACGTCTCCGACCAGAGCCAGCTGGGAGACCATGAGTCCACGTGAGAGGAGAGAGTTTATGCTGTTATGAGTTCACGAGATAATAACCATGTATACAGAGAACTGCATGTAAAAAGTATGGTAAAAAGCCACGTTTGCCTCTGACCACAATCTCTTGTTCATTTATAGAGTATCTGGCGATTTAACCACGGTTGAAGTCCAAAAGTCACAGAAACAGAGGTGTGGACTTGAAAGTCATGACTTGGACTCGAGTCGGACTCGAGTCACTAATGTGATGACTTTAGACTCGACTTGATGAAATGGACTAAGACTTGGGACTCGACTTGGACTTGAACATCAGTGACTTGGGACTTGACTCGCACTTGAGCCCTGTGACTTGAGAAGACTTGTTGCTTCTCAAAGAAATAAAAGTATGATTTTTTTAAGTGTGCGAGAAACAATTAGCCTAATTAAACTCCTCGCGCAGTAATGGGCGCTTTCTCTCCCTGCGCATGTTACTAGTGGGTGTTTTCTGATGCGCATTTCAAAGTATACTGAGCTGTATAGCAGCACATGACATTTTGACATAACGGCAGAGGAGATTTTTAGCTTTATGTCAGTCTTTGTTTCATGTTGATAAACTCAGAAATCACAGAGATACGGAGCGGTATGGTACAACCATTAATGATATCAAATACACGCGCGTCTAATTATAACGCTCTATCGTCGAGAACTCACGGACTTTTCACACAGCTCCTCCTGATGTTTTACTCCAAACACAATCATAAAAGAGTTATTTAGTCACCAGAACTTAGTTTTAATGTCAGAGGGACGCGGACGGAGCTGCTGCCTCTGTGACCCTCCCTCTCCTCACAGCTGAGAGCAGCTCACCCCAGACACAGACATGAGGCGTTCAGGTGCAGACATGAGGCGTTCAGGTGCAGATTACACTTAATAAAAACTAAAACAAAATCAAGCAAATAAAAAAAATCTAAAAGTAATAAATAATCATTTGCAATAGAGGTCTAAAGGTGAATATGTGGAGTCTGAGAGAGACTTAGCCTCCGTGAATCACGTGACGCACACGCGGCTTTATGTGATTACACAGAGGAGATCTTTACCTGTGCACAGGTGAGCTCAGACAGTAAACAGTGAAAAATGAACACCAGCTGGAGCTTTCTGCAGTGTTGTCTCTGTGTTGGAGCTGGAGCTCATGGCTCTGACCATACATCATGAACCTGCAGTACCACTTTTGCCCACAGGTGTCGCTATTCAGTAAACTGTATAGTGAGCAGTATTCACTTTGTAAATCTTCAAATGTGAGAGAATGACTCTTATTTGAAGCCTGTGAACATCTGGCAAGGCCAGTTGAGTAGAGTTTATTGGTACAGTGAATATACACTGCTCAAAAAAATAAATTAAAGTGGAAAAACACACTACAGGCTGATCCAACTTTGATGTAATTTCCTTAAAACAAGTCAAAATGAAACTCAGTAGTGTGTGTGGCCTCCTCTTGCCTGTATGACCTCCCTTGCTAACTTGCCTATAACTTCCACCTGTTGTCTGTTCCATTTGCACAACAGCAGTGAAACTGATGTCACTCAGTGTTGCTTCCTAAGTGGACACAGTTTGATTTCACAGAAGTGTGATTGACTTGGAGTTACATTGTGTTGTTTAAGTGTTCCCTTTATTTTTTTGAGCAGTGTACAATGTACTGGTGAGGTATTTAGCTTTATTGTACATCACTGATACTAAAGAACTTGGCTTTACTTTTAAAGTGTTCAGAAACCTGTTTTCTGTGTAGGCCTCTTCTAGTCTTAGGGTGTTACAATAAATTGTAAATAACTAAATAATAAATTCAAATAAAAATAATAAATGTAAATAGTACAGCAAACAATTTACCATCTGTTTATCATATATTTGTTTTTCTAAGGTGGGACATGAGAGTAAATTCAACAATATAAAACATGACAAACATTTGGAGTCCTAAGGGTTAAAAAGACTTGAAAGGACTCGAAACAGAAAGTGTAGGACTTGTGACTCGACTTGGACTTGTGAGGCATTGACTTGGGACTTGACTCGGACTTGCCTGTCATTGACTTGGACTTGGACTCGGACTTGAGGCCAAAGACTTGAGACTTACTTGTGACTTGCAAAACAGTGACTTGGTCCCACCTCTGCACAGAAATATAAACTTCAACCCTGCGTAAGGACACTACGTATATAAATACTTTAAATTTACTCACGTTTAATGCTGTCCAATGTCGTCTGTGACCCCAGTGTCCTCAGTTAAGACGTAATGTTTACAGCAATGTGAGCGAGAGGCTGCACAAGCGTTTTTATTTTGAAATTTACCGGATCCTCTTCACTGGACCCGGGTCTGACTTCCTGTCTGGCTCGATCTGCTCTGTTCAACTTTATACCTGACGGATCCGGCATCCGGCAAAAATAGACTTGATACGTATTTCTGACGGCGCACCGGACACGGAGACGTACTGCAACGTAGCCGGTGTGAACTCAGACAAAGATCAAAACCAAAAAGTAAATAATTATGCTTTCACTGTGCATTCAAGCGGTTTAAGCATTTATCTGTAGCGCAATATGTTTGTAGTGCTATGGGTGAATGTGGCTAATTTACCCACTTTAGTTTAGTTTTACCAATAAATATAAACAATAACACTTTGCCTTTACAAAGTTAAAGGGGGCCTCATGGTTGCAAACATTCATCCAAAAATCTTGTCGCTTATTCATATGGACAACCAACTCGAAAGGAAGTGCATCCACAGCTGTGCTACCACCGAAAATCTCACTTCTCAAACTTGAAACTTGAAACTATCACATAAAAATCCAATAACAAGACACAATTAAAACTTAATACTAGGGCAGGGACAATACGCTTTTGTCATCATCTCGATACGGCAAGAAAGTGAATGGATCTAGCTTGTCAGGCTAGTGGCTAGCTTAATGCAAGATGTCAAGAAGCAAAAAGAATCAGGAATCAGTCCTGAATGTTCAGATTGAGATGTCTTGGACACATAAAGAGGAGGGACAAGGATAGGATTTATTTATTTATTTTCTTTGAAAAAACTGATAAGGCCATCACAATCAAACTTGCAGTGCAAATAGAGCTTGCAGAGAGCCACAAAATGCATTTTAAATTTTTGTTCTAGAAGGTTCTATGCCAGAGAAAGCAAAATCTTTGCATTGCCATTGAGCTTTTCAGGCTGAGATAAAGCAATTTTAGATGTTTCCTTTGAACTGCAGAGTAAGAGCCAAAACTATTACATGATGGCTTGGGAAGCTAGGGTCCTTCAGTCATATGGTTGCCCAGATAATGTGCCTGACCAAAAATTGGCAAGAATCAGCCAATTGCTGATTGACAAAAAAGTGCAAAAAAAACTCTAGACAGGGACACCCCTGAACAGCTCAAAGGGTACCAAGATAAACTGGGTAATTCTGATAGCATATGTGCTGTCAGTGAGTGGGTAGAAAACAGTAGTAGGTTATCTGCTGTTAACACAAGGTTTATACACTTGTCATGTAGCTCATTTTGCCATAATTTCCATTAGACCTTCCCCATTCTTTAACTCTCCTAATCTCACACAGAACATTTCAGTCCGACAGTGACAAGAGCGCAGCCCATAGATCACTGCTGATGTTATCTCTACATCCCTCATGGTCTTCCCTAAGTCTCTTCAGCTGCAAGGAGACCGCCCATCCTGAACAAACACAACAGAACCAGCAAACTGAGCTTCGGCCCAGTCCAGAAGTACTCTCCGTAGCAGGAACCCACTGTCAGCTCTAAGATTTATGTTGAACCACTTGTCAGACAGAGGGGCTCCCATTCACACTGTAACCTCTGAAGAAGATGCTTTTCCTGAGGGGCATACAAGAGGACAGTCAGTCTGCTGAGACACGGGTTAGTCGAAAAAAATGGGTGCATCACATGTTCCACCAAAACAGTAAGTCAGCACAAAAAAATCTGCAGAGCTGTCCAGGAAGGTGAAGGTTATCTAGAACTAGCTTAAGTCTTAACGCATATAATGGGAGACAAGCGAATGCATTGTGTCATGTACCAAACAACCAGCAACACAAGTGAAAATGTGCCAGGGTGGTTGACATGACACCCATTTTTCTGTACTCAAAAGATTTTGGTAAATAATGTTTTTCCCCCTTCACTATTCTGTCAGTGGTGCAATACAGGGCCTACTGCAAAACCTTTGAAGTTTTAGAAACCTCTACGAGGTTCTATACCAGAAAAATTAGCAAAAATCTTTTTATTGCCGTTTTGAGCTTCTCAGGCTGAGATAAAGCAATTTTGGATGTTTGCTATGACTGCAGTGTAAGATGCCCAAACTGCATTGCATAGGGCCAATTGTCAAAAAAGGCAAAATTCAGCTGACATATCGGCCGGCCTCTGTTTTTATTAATATTCAGTGATGCGCTGGATACATAGTGGCTTTTAGAGCATAGTGACTGGAATAGACCAGGAAATTTTGGAGAAGCTATGAGAATTACCAATAGATCTCCATCTTTCTTCTCTAATATCCAAAGCATTACCGAATATTAATAAAAAAACGTATGCGTAAGTTCATCCCAAGGAAAATGCAAGAAAAACAAACCTGAATATGCCAAGATCCAATTATTGCTAATATTTTAGCCTATATCCTTTGAAATGATACAGTGGTTTATTGGAATGTCATTGGGCAGATTTCTGTTTGGCTCAGCAAAACTCCATGCCGCAGTCCTGCATACCTAAATATTGCAAAATGACTAATTTATGACAAAAATAAGCCAATCCTCTTATCTCTTCACCACAATCCATTTGTGGTATAGAAATATATCTCATCTACCATCTTAGAAGCAGTTTATTTTAAATCACTGTTTGAAAGTACAGGCCGTTTCCAGATAAATGACAACTTCAAACAATGTCTTCCTCAAGAGCAAAACAAACCTCAGATAAGCTGATAAAGTCAGATTTTCTTCTGCACTATAAGTGTACTGGGAGCAGTAGTCAGTGCGGTGCGACAGCGCAGCTTCATTACCTCATGTATAATCTGGGCATAGACAGCTGAATGGATGATTAATGGCTGCCATAGCTGCATATAGACGCAGCCCATGAGCAGAGCTGCTATTAGTGGCACTGGTGATACGGGGTTAGAATAAACACGATCAACAGGGCTGTCAACAATATGGCCGCGTCGAACTCCGCCGGCCTCCGCCTCAGCCCAGAGTGTGCTTTAAGCTCTGATCGGAATAGAATAAGAAACATATAGTATAGGTTTGTGTGTCTGTTAGCCTGTCTGTCAAGAGCCAGACGGGAAGGCCTCGATGGCCTCAAATGGTGAATTCAGCTGTGGTGTTTGTTGTTCTAAAAATGCAATGTTATCTATGAAATTGTTTGTTATGCAATAAAACATACTTAGAGGTAGGGCTTATAACACATGGAAAAAAGACCACCAAACAGAATGTGAAAAAGAAACAGCAAGAGCATGCACATGAGCAATAAAATGACAGACAGAACAAGAAAATCTGCACTATCAGACCACTTAAATGGGAGAATCACATAATAGACAGGGACAAAAGCCAGATTTTCTGGTCAATATTTCGCACCTGGGATACTGTTTTGAAAAAGTCAGACTGCAGGTGGTGATGTCTTACTACCTGAGGTGGTAGAATGACAGTGTTTGTTTACATCAGCTGGCAAGACACAGCAATATCACGTGACCCTTCTGAGGAAGACTGCAGGAAGTAGCCAAACATGTCAAGGTACCATACAACAACACTGGTCTATCAACAGGAAAACTTTGATGCTGCGTTCACACCGGACGCGTTTGAGGCGTCTGGGGCGTCTGGTTTACATGTTAAGTCTATGTAAACGCGCGTCTAGACATCCTGCAGCGCGAATCAAGCGTCCAGCGCGGCGCGAATTGAGTGTCGACGCGTCTGACGCACGAATTGAGCATCTGACGCTCTCGACGCCCGAGTTGAAAAATCTGAACTTTGGCGAATATTCGCGGCGCGTTAACCAATCAGGATCTAGCTCCTGCAGTGACGTGGGAGGACGTAGAAAGCGGATATCCATCAAAACAATCACGGTGGACTTATCGAAGCTGTCAATGGGAACGTGGAGCTATAAGCTACAGCCTACAGCAGCTCTACTACACAGCAGTCAAAAAGATAGTAACAAGACATTGAGGGGACCTTAACTTTAGCGTGAGCTGAGCTGAGCTCGTTGGATTAGCAGTTACTGTACTCCCCAAAACAACAGCAAAAACAGTCTGTGTACTGACTGCTAGCCTAACCTATAACCCGCTAAAACCACTAGAGACCGCTATTAAACAAGAAAAAACTCTTCCATATCTCCGCTCTGCTGCTGGTGTTGAGTGCCTAAAAACAGCAGTAGTCCTCGCACCGACCCGGGACACAGGTGAGCAAACCGGCGTGGCCTCAGTTGAATTTAGCCCTGAATGAGCGGCCATTACCCTGGCACAACAGACTCCTCCCATGATGCGAATTCGCGTCTGAACACATTTGTTTTGACGCGCGAACAGAGCAAAATTGGACGCGCGAATGAAGCGTCTGACTTCAAAATGTTCAAGCGTCCAACTAGACGCGTCGGACGCGAATTTGACGCCTCAAACGCGTCCGGTGTGAACGCAGCATAAGAGCGCTGGTGTATGGCTCACTGGTAGAGCATAATGCAGGGCAACTACAGCCTGCCTCGGTGTCATGGGTTCGAGTCCAGTGTCAACATTAAAAAATTTGACCATCTAGATTTTAGTGAGTTTGTGAACTCAGAAATCTTGCGTCCAGGCGGTGCACAGGTTAGTGTGTCTAGCTTTGCAGTCCTGAGCGACTGTTCTATCTACCAGCAGCTGGTGTTTAGCTCCTCTGGTGTTCATACATTTTTAAGTTATCCTATATGCTGAGTCCGACTGTCTCAAGAGCTGAAAATGCTCAGTCTCCCAGCTCTACGTAGACACGTAAAACCAGGAAGTGCTCCTGCGTGTTACTAAAACCCATACACCGTCACCACACTGCTTGTGATCATTTCAGTGCTTAAATTACCATCACTAAAAGCAGTCAGCTCATTCATCTATCTGTTAGCATCATGTTGCTAATAGCCATGCTAAATCAACAGTTTCAGCTTTGTCCACTCCCCACCGTTGCCAAGAGGAGGCGTCAGACACCTAATCCAAGCATTCTCTGCAAAGTAACAGCTCCCCCCAAAAAAATGTTTCCCATACATGTACATTATTTTAAATTATAAACGTGAAATACTAATGCAAAGGTGTCCAAAATTGTTTCAACAAACCTGAAAAAAAGCATAATATGGAACTTTTAAGCAAGCAACAAGACAGTGAAACATTCAGTACTGTCAAAAGTTTTTTCTGGTGTTAAACATTCCACTGTTCTCTGTCCACTCAAACCCCAGTGTCCCACATAAAGATCACACAATCAATGTGTAACGGCAAAACTAAAAATGCTCATACTGCAGCTCAGCACAATACCAATATGACCCCAGTCTATGTCGGTCTAAGCTTTAATTTATTATCTCTTGTATTGCCAAATCCTTCCAGAGGCAGACCTGCTCAGTGTCAGCCTCACTCCTGGCAACAGGGTCACATACGGCAGCCTGCGGAGGTCAAATATCATTTCCTCAGTTTTATTGGTCTTAAATATGAGGTGCTGCTTGTCACAGGAGTCAGGGATTTAACAGAGGCTTAGTCATCACCACAAAGCAGTCTAAAACACCTGTACAATGAGTGTATAGTTATTAATCTGTGGCTTGCACTTGATATCCATTGACATTGTATGCATTAAAAACAGAGCAGCATATCCTAATGTTGTACTTCTCTCACTGCTAATGTTTAGAGGGTTTACCTTAAACAACCAGCCCTGAATTTACCTTTAGACTGATATAAAGTGGTTGCATACTTTCCATTTAATCCTTGTAATCTTTGGGTGTAAAGCTGTAAAACCCCCCTAGAAAATTTCACTTGAGAATATAAAAAATATAAAAAAAATTTGTGTGTGTTTTTCCACACACAAAAATTGTTGCTACTGCATACACTGGCATAAAAATTGTTAAAATTCTGAAAATAATTAAATATTTGGTGTTTATGGTCAGGGCAGACAAAAGCTTTATGCTAAAAAAGTAGAAAAACAATGAATATATACATTTTGTATGAGTTTTTTTTGACAAGGACACTCATGTCTCTTAACAGGAGCAACGTAAAATTTAGTTAAGAGTGTAAAAATTAAGTAAAGTTAGATTTGTGTTTTGGTGATCAAAATTTGTGATAAAATACACACCTGAGCCACAGTAACAAAGTTCATTTATCTTCTTTCATTTATTCCCGTTAGGAGTAGCAGGTGACTAGACTCTATCCCAGTAATTTTGGGCCTTAGGCATGGTCAAATCTAAAATTACTTAATTTTTAGACTCTCTAACTATATTTGTTACATTGCTCCTGTTGACAAAAGTGCCAATGTCAAAAAAACATAATTTAAAGCTGCACTACCTGATTTCTTTTTCCTTGTATTTTGGTAAAGATAATTATTCAGTTATTAGCACAGCATAACAGAAGTCATCTGAGAAAAAATGAGACTTTGAGGTCACCTGTGGGCTGTATTATAAGGGCTTTTGTTTTAGAGCGAGGGAAGGAACAGTTTAACCAATCACACGCTTTCATATGACAGATTGGTCAATACATCCTTTATCTATTCAGAACTAGAATCTATAGGAATAATGTGAAGGAGCTATTGTTTAATTTCAAAATGAATATCTTAATCACAGTATTTTTATTATTTTATTTTAAAGAATTAAAAGCAAACTCCAGATCTCTGCTGTTATTGTGATAGCTCCTGGCTTGTGTACAGACTTCCAGGTTTGTGTGAGACTGTGACAAAGCGTTGCCAAGGAGAGGAATTAGGAGGAGTGCAGCTTTAAAATGTATACATTCATATTTTTTCTACTTTTTTATATAAATCTTTTAATCAACCTTTGCCCTGACCAAAAATACCAAATATTTCATTATTTTCATTAGTTTAACCTTTTTATGCCAGTGTATGTAATAGCATCTCAATTTTATAGTCAAGAAGAGACACAAAAAATTAAATATTTTCAGTATTCTCAATGCAAAGTGGATTTTTTTACAGGTGGTTATTACAGCCTTGGGTCTGTCAAAGATCACCAACAACAATTAATTTAGATAGATTTGGGATTTTTTTTGGAGTAGCAAAAAGTTACAACCAGTTTTAATGGGTTTTAATAAGAGCTGGTTTTTAGATTTAGACATAGCACAGTAAAAAATTATCCCTAAAAATCAATGTTGTTAGTAATCTTTCACACACCCAAGTATGTAATTTTTTATGATGTTTTGTGACAGGGACACTTTTGTCACTAACAGTAACAACTTGTCTTTTTAAAATTGGGGTATAAGGGTTAATTAGAGAAGCATGCTTTACAGTAGCACTGCAACACCTTTAGAGGGCGCAAATTTCCACATACAGCTACTTTAAAACACATTATAACCACTACTACTACTATTCCAAACAAAAAGACAGGGGTCATCGCTCATTACAACGCTCTGGTGCAGCTAAAAGGAGCCGGGATCACGCTGCGGTCCGGTGAAATGACCCCCGCTGACCAGAGTGTGGAGTGAGAGCGCGGCCTGTGGTCTGGGACGGTCGTTTCCTTTCTGTAACGAAGGGAAAACTGTGGATCCTGAAGGAGCACCGCACAATTATCTGTGAGCCCACAACGTTCCGTAATCCCAACCCCAGCGGGCCGTGTATGGAGGAAATGAAAGGCAAGCGGAAAATTTGGGGAGACCTAAAAAATCATTCTGCTGCTCAAAAATAAAAAAAAATTCCAAAGCCATAAAGTGAGTGGTTATGTGATACTGGTGTGGGCGTCGTTTTTATGCATCAGCACACTATGAGGACACACTGGATGAAGATTGTTCATTTTTACAAAGCCATGCAAAAAGAGTCTGGAGTTCTCTTTACAACATAAGAATTTAGATAAAGTTTACTGAGACTGATCCACCTAAGCTTGTTTTTTTAAGTGAGCTGCTAATTTTACTATTCAAATGTCAACAGATAATGTGCAGAAGTGGAAAGTTGTTTTTAGGGAGCTGCAGGTGACAGTTTGTTTTGCATTATTTCCAATTTAGAACTGGTGTAGTTTATTCCAGGTTTAGTTCTGGTTCAGTCCTAGCTTATCCCTGGTGTGGCCCTTTAGTCTTTAGTCCATAGTTTACTAGTTTCATTCATTCATCTTCTTCTGCTTATTGCTGCTGCTGAAGCTAAAGCCCAGCAACTATGGGCCAGTTAGTCACATGGTTACTAGTTTCATTCTGGGTTGAATGTGCTTTAATACCCTGATTTAGTTTTGTGTACCACTAAAGTTGACAAGTATAACACAAGAGATACATTTGGAGAGCCATTTGGTTAAAATTATGGTAAAATATTTTGGTGCACACTTTTGATGCAATAGAAAAGCAACAACAAGCCCATCTACTAAGCTAGCAAACATCACCATGGCTATTTCAGAGTCAAATCTGGCTCTTTACCTGGTGATGATGTTCACCTGCTCAACTGAGTGGTTGACGTGATGCCCACTTTTTTCGTAATCAGTTGAAAAGTTTTGCTAAACAATGTTTTTCCTCCCACCAAAATTCTATCAACACTGCATAATTGGGACTACTACAAAACATCTGAAGTTTTACTTGTATGTTATTCTTTTGTATTTTACTGTTAAATTGTCAAATGTCCTGCGATGTGACTACAACATTTTCAAAATACAGAATACAAACATTTCCAAAATTAGTAACTAGTTTACTTGTACTTTACTAAAACAACACTTTTAACTACACCTGAATCCTGATAAAACAATGATTAAAATCAGTTTATTTTGTAATCAAAATGGTGTCCTCTGGTGTGACATAAAAAATATGTTTTTTGAACCGACTGCTTCAACAAAACCTACAGGACCCCATCTGTCATTTATAGAACAGACACCTCTAGAATTAGGGCTATTAGGGCTGTGAACTAAAGGTCAAAAGGAATTTTTATTCCATTATTAATTTTAGTAAAATTCTAAATTTCTAAAAAACTGGTAACCTGTTGATGTATTTTTCACAAAATCAAATTCTGAATGTTAAAAAGCATTTTTATTATAGGACAGGGATATATTTATTAAGTTAGCACAACAGACATGTTGAATACTTTATGACAAGAATTCAGATAGCCAAATAGTAATGAATGTCCAGCGGTGTGACAGAAAAAGTCAGGCCACAGGACATTGTCAAATAATGTAGAAATAATAAAGTTACGCCTAAAATCATGAATTGCTCTTAAAAGTTCTGACCTGGTGGAATAAAAGGACACGAAATGAGAGAACAAAATCGCCTACAAACAACTTAGTTCCAATGAACACCAACAGCACTTTCTTCAAGCTACCCCTCTTCCCTCCCTCCTGGCTTAGACCTGGTTTAGGCACAGTTTAGTCCTGTTTTAGTATAGCGTTTAGTCCAATTTTAGTCCTTGTTTAGTCTTCATTTAGATTTGTTCATTCTTACTGTAGTTCATTAAAGATGATACTTGGAAATATATATATAATATATATGTATAGCGTCCAGTTGACAATATTTCTGAGATGGTGCATGGTGCAAAAAGTTTGAGAATCGCTGATTTAATGACAATAAAAGGTTTAAAAAGAAGACATCTGGACTTGGTTTTCAAAGTTGAAGACGTTTCACCTTCATACAATAGTGGTAAGAGAGCTGGTTTATATGTTCCTAGGAAGGATGAGTTTTACACCTGAAACTAAATTCTATTGTTTCAGAAGACTTGAAAGAGGCTCAGTAGTTTTGGGTTGTTAGAAGACCTTTGTCCTCTGCGGGAATGAGGGGGACAGTCATTAACCCCCCTGAACATGGCCTGTGCTTTCTGATGTTAATGACCTGAAGGCATGCTTTGGTGCTAACCATTTTGCCATTGCCACCTAAATACTAGATTTGTCCGTCCCAAGCGTTGTTAGCATTATAGCATTTATACTTGTTCCTATACCAATGTGTTATGTTAAATAACCGGGAGGGGGTGATTGGCCAACAGTCAAGGATTTTACCAAGGCGGAAGAAAAAGAGCAACAATAGCAACAAACATGGCGAAAGTTTTCATACCACATTGATTAAAAAAGAACCAAGAAAATGTAAATAGTGGTAGTCTGATCAGCATTTGAATATACTGCTACCAACTGGCCAATGCATGTACTGCTCCGTTAAACTGTAGCCACAATCTGTGGGGAAACAGACCAATGTACAGAATAAACACAAAAGATGGACAGAACGCTTCGTCCTTATCCGAATGCGTATTTAACAAATGTTCCTGAAGTAGACTGAAGACTACTACATACAGTGGCCCTGTGGTGCAGCATCAAAATTGTTGTCCAATAAAAAAATAAAAGCAGAGGTAGAATCTTTTTTTAAATCTTGCCTTAAATATATACCTAACCCTGTAAAAAAAAAAAAAGAATTTAAAATAAATGTTTATATTAAAAAAGAAGCATCATCAAAATTGGTTTTGTCCACTAGAAAAATAAAAGCAGAGGTAGGTTTTAAATGCAAAAGAGAATTAACAGAGGGCACTGTTTCCCCAAAATGTCCCCTTTTAATACAAAGCTGCTACACACAAAAACAACGCTGCCTCAAATTTCAAATTGTTCAGCTAACCTCTACCTTTGCTTTTATTTTTCTAGTGGACAAAAACGATTTTGATGTTGCACCTCGGGGCCACCGTAATTATACTACTTAAAGACTGTTATCTTTTACAAAAACAAAAAAATCACAATTTTTCCATGCACATTACAGATTACACCAGGGACAAAAATACATCCAGAGAATGTTATGATCACAGTGACCAGCGGGCTTCCTGAGGGCATGTTCTCTGGCGGCTCTGAAGCTTGTATGGCAGATCTTGGCGGGCTGCAGCTAACCGTTTAAATACACAACTTCTGTTTTGCCAGATTGTAACATCAACATACAGCACTGATTCTGCTCCAGGGCCGTGTGGAGTAGACGGCGGGCAGAGTGATGTGCCACTGACACAAATAAACACCAGCCTCCACCACAAATAAATGACTGTGTTCCGGTCCCCATCTGGCACGTGCATCAGGGAAGCAGCTGCGCTTACAAACCTGGGTCATTTTTCAAAAAACTTCAGAAATACTGTCTCTGCCATGTTTTATTCCTGTTCTTTATAGTGATGCGGCAGGACGGATTTGTTGCAGTGACAGGCCCGGGTTAGGACTGCGGGCCTCTGGAGACCACAGCCTCTCACATCTGCACTGCTCCAAACAGCTGCAGGGAGCTCAAAAATAATTGCTTCCTCTGGAAAAGCATGATGTGTGCTCGATCTCCGCAACTCCTCCCTGCAGAGATGGCTTCTAACTCAGTACTGTATGGACATTTATCAACAGCTGGCTTTGAAGAGCCTCTCTTCTGTGAGGAATAATATCAGAGACAGCTTACATCAAGGGCACATGGGTTCAGGGGTGAAAGTAGCTTGTTTATCATGTTATGAGACTTGAGGAGTTTCAATTTTGCTATACTTCAACAAACAATATAGACAGAACAGAAAGAAAAGTATAAATTGAATATTGTAGAAAAAGTAAAGAAATATTGCATGTTAAGTGTAGAATACTTCAAGTTGTTTCTTGTACAAAACTCCTTCCTACTTTTGCTACTGCTACTACTGTTACTACTGCACCCAAATCTTGGTTTAAACCCAGGACATTTTGCTTACAAGACAAGGATGCTACACATCCTGTAACCAAGGATTTCTTATTATGATGTAAAAAGATAAAAAGTAAATTGTTCAGTTTTAGTCCCAGTTTTAATGAGGTAACTCTCACAAAAGCTGATGTTTGTCATCTGTAAAATTATAAATAATTATATTGATGTATTGATGCATATCGATGTATTGTTACACCACTAAGTTTATGCCTAAGCAATCATTAAAAAATGAAAACTTTAACAGCTTGGCAAATAACTAGACGGGTTACATCAATAAAATCCTCCACTATACACTGAGCTACCAATAGGCTACTGTACAACTGGAGATCTGGCTGTGAAACAGTGTGCCTGCCATCATCCTCACAGCACATTACTGAGTGTCAGTGAGCTGCATTTACTGCTCATGTGTGACATCACAGAGCATGTATTCTACTAAGTTAAATTGACATATATACATATTCACAATATAGATAATTATCAGCGTCTCAATCACATACTTGTACTGAATCATCTCTCCATCCATCCCTATAGTCGAGTCCATTTAGCGAAGCCTGGATGTCTAATAGACAAATTGCACAATACACAATAAAGCAGAAAACAGTGTAGATCACCAAAGTCAGAGTAGACAAAAGTGCTTTTTGTGATACACATACAACACACTAACCATGAATTTAGACTTAAGTTCAAGTGGCTAATTACCCCCTTACTCTATCCAAATATAGAGAATACCCACTACCTCTGGTGTAAGCGTGTTGTTACCGTGAGCAAAGCGGTGGACCCAGTAGTAGCAGAAGTCCACTCCCAGCAGACATAGCCACCAGGTCCAGGCAGAGTTCCAGGGCAACTCCATGAGTCTGTAGTGTTCCCACACGTACATGTAGGCCGTCAGCTCGAAGCCTCGGAACAGCAACCTGGAAGACAAAGGTTAAATGAGGTCCTTTGACTTAACGACAACATCCATGATTTTGTTAACATCTTGACATTCTTTCAACTTATTTTTCAACTTTTTTTCAGATTTGATTCAGTGGCTAAATCCCTTGCAAATCACAAGACACTGGCTTCCTTTATCTTTTTCCAGCATCTTTCTGCATCTGTCCACTTCTTGTGTCTTATCTTTTAACCTCATTTTAGGTTTTTGGTACTGAGACTGTCACTTTGCTAGAGACCGTCTTCTCCTTTCAATGTCTTTCAGCTTCCTTCATCAATGGTATTAATCTTTCAGCCTCTTTCATATGTACAGGATCTGCTCATTTTAACAGCCTTCTCATTTAAAACAATGGAATCAGCTCCCAGACAGTCGTCTGTAGATCGGCATCACTTTTCTCAAAACCTTAAAAAAAACATTCTCAATAATCAACTGTGCCAACATAAGTCAAACTAATGCTGTGCTTACCTGTATTCATCATTATTCACTACTAATAATTTGTATTTGTAAGTACTTTCATCAATTATGAATTAAGGCAGAGAGGCTAGTGTTCTTGCCTCCCAGCAAGGAGACCATGGGTTTGATTCTTGGGCCGGCCAACACACGATCTTCTCTGTGTGGACTCTGCATGTCCTCCCTGTTTTCCCATGGGTTCTCTCTGGGTACTCCCACCATCCAAAGACATGCATGTGTTAGGTGAATTGGTGACTCTAAATTGCCCCTGGTGAGTGAATGGTTGTCTGTCTGTGACGGTGTGAGCCCTGCGACTAGCTGGCCCCTGCCAAGGGTGTACCCTGCCTAATGCCCAAAGTTACTGGGATAAGCTCCAGTCAGCCGTGACCCCTAACAGAAATAAGTGAAGAAAATTAATGAATGAATAAATATTGCAGTAATTAATATATATCAAAATTGCAATATGAATCAAAAAGTATTGTGATAACATTGTATCATGACGAAAGCATCCCAGCCCTAAGAAGTATGTATCTTTGTCATTAAGTTAGTAATAACAACTTACTGAGCAGCAGTAATTCCACTTTACATTCATAAATGTGTACTATGGAATATTATGAAAGTTTTGTTTGTACAACTGCTGACATTGTTCGATCTAGCAAACAGTGTCAGAGGTTAGAGGTGATGACATGGAAAATACCATCTATTAATAGCGCAAGGGAGAATTCAGGGGGGCAACTTTTACAGAGGGCTTTTGAGTCCAGAGTGCACCTTTAAACAGTGTCATTAACAATATAAAGATAAAAAGAAACAGCCTAATTAACATTCTCAGCCTTGATACAGCACACACTTACAGAGGCAGCCTGGAGATCATTCCACATGAAATGGAGGTGATTCCATCGCCAATTGTGGCCACCGGAGTTTCAGCTTTTAGTGCACCCACCACCAGCTCCAGCAGCATCAGACCCACGAAGTATGGAGTGGCCTAGAGACAGAACCACAGATCAGAAACAACAGAGGAAAACGTGTGTAAGACCATGTGTAGTATTTTTTCAGGTTTTTGACAATGTGAATGAATGGCTCCTAATACATTAAACACAGGCTACTTGCTAACCTTTTTCAGCATCCTCCAGCTTCATTCATTAAATTTCTAGTCTATTTTGGTTCTTTTTTTAGATAAATTTGAACTTTTTAAACCTATTTTAAACAATTTTAACTTCTTTCCGCATGTTTATTAATTTGAGTGCTTGCACTAAAGCAGGGGTGTAACATCAGGCAGTGCAGCCAGTGCAACTGCTCAGAGGCCCAGGAGGTTTAGGGGCTCCTAAGAGCTCTTGTAGGCTATATCTCTTGTCACATCTGGGTTTAAAATATTAATAATAAACAAGAGCAACACATGACGGTTACAGAATAAGCATAGCATAGCACAAACTGCAGTAAAAACATAGTTAGCCATAGTATTATAAATTAGACATCTGCATGAACTTAATGTACTTCAAATCTTTAGGGCCCATTCTAAAAACATTCACTGGCGCCCCTCTTTACCAAGTTATGCCATTGGGGTGGGATAATATAATGGCTAATTAACATTGCTATTAGCAACATGAAGCTAACAGATAGATATAAATGCCATGAAGCCAAACGTTTTCAGCTCTTGAGAAGGGGAGTGCCTCAGCATACAGGATTACTCAGACATACATGAATGAATGCTATTCCAGGTATGTTTTTGGGCAGAAAACAACATAATAACATGGCTAAAATCACAGAAAAGTTGATTGCAGAATAGGAGACCTTTAAGCATGACTATACCAGGACTAAACTGGACCTAAACCAAAACAAAAGCAGGACTAAACCTGGACTTAACAGACAAGGACTAAATTTCTGTTCAATAAAGCCTGTACACCGGACTAAATCTGGGACTAAACCAGGACTAACAGCATCCTAAATATTTACAGCTGGACTAAAAGAGGACAAAGTCAGAATTTAATACAGGACTAAATCAGGACTAAACTTTAAGTAAACCAGTCTGTAATTATTTATATTATTATTATTATTATATATTATTATTATTTATATTATTTAATGGTTTTCATCGTTCCCAGACCCTCTGAGTATCATTGGAAAGAACCTGCGTACCAACAATACATAGTTAAACTACTTATTTAACAGATTTTTATCACAGCTTTTACATATACATGCACATTTCTTTTACAAACATAACTTTTTTTATTTTTTATCTCCCTATCTAACATCTAGAGACACAAAATACCAGCTCAGCAAAGTGCAAGGAAAAGCTCTAAGTCTACTGCAGAGGAGAGTATTTGTTTTGGAAGACAGCTAAACTCAAAGGACTTTCATGTTTTGTGATCCATTCTGTTTGTTTCACTATGAGGCTGAAGCTGTGGGCCTAAAGCCACAACATGTTGGCAGAAGGAATATTTACTCATTTCTAGCGCTGGAAATAATCTTAGAGCCAGCGTTCACTGAGATGAAAAAGAATGGCTATTACAGACTGTAATAGTGAAGCTAACACAGAAACAGTACAGTCTATAACAATACACATATGTATATCAATAGGCCTAGGAAATATGGACTTTGATGAGGTCCTTAAAAGAGTAGCAGCAGGATTTTCTTGGCATAGAACATGACATTGGTTTACATTTATTTAGCAATGACATATGTGTTAGAAAATAAAAAGTGTGTAAACACCATCTGATGCTTTTAATAAAAATGATTTTCACATTTTGTAGTAATATAAGATGTTTTTTTCCAATCCATTATTATTTTTGTGTTTTTTGTTTTTAATAATGCCAAAATTTCTAACATGACAGAGATCAAAGATTGATCATCTGCATGTAAAATAAGTGTAATATACTGTAATACAGAGCAAATGGTGATCCTTGGCAAATTATGCGACTTTAATGCTAGGTACTTTTTTTTTTTATTATTTTGTAATATAATAAATGGCAGGGCTCTAGACTAACTTTTTGCACTGGTTGCACTGGTGCATCTAACTTTTTATCTCAGGTGCACCAGCACAAAAGTTAGGTGCACCCACATTTTCAACTGCATTGCATTTAACACCTCAGTTTTACAGGATCACTTTTTTTTTTACTTTAAAATGGACTGTTAAGCATCTTATAAACATGCTCTTTACTAGTTGGACATTATTTCAGGGGGTCTGAGGGTCCTCCCCTAGAAAAATATTCTTATAACAGAGGTGCCAACAAATGACACGTTTAATTTCTGGGGCTAAATATCCACACTGGGCTTTACAAAACACAAGCAGGACTCAGAGACAGGAGCCTAACCTTCCTCTCCCTCTCTAATAATTAACAGTGTAGGCTATTTATTGTTTACAGATAAAATAAACTTATAACTGAACTGCTCTGGGGCTGACAGCAGAGGTAGACCTGATGCTGCCCTGATTTCTGACATTCATAACTTGAGCTGACAGAAACAGCTTTACCAATCCTACTGGGTTTGGCCTGAATTTAGTCTAATTACAAAGTGTTAGAAAAAGTTAACATTAAGTTTCATCTTTTAGTACTCCTGTTATGACTTACTCTTCGTTAATTCTGTTCCTGTATCTTCCCCTCACGTGTTTATCCTATGGAGATGTTGTTTATCAAAGCTCTAAGGTAAAGGAGGCAGACTAGCGCAAAACACGGACTGGAACACTATAAAACTGGTACTCCCTCTTAGGTAAATAGAATGCGTCACAAGTGAAAATGAGGACAGGATTTATATGAACATAGGAGTTTTTCACTGTGTAGCGGAACGGATTTGATAATGATTCTGAGTCGTGGATACTTTTTATTTTTTAAATTGAACTTCTGAAACAGAAATGTTTGCTTTTAGATGCACCTATACTTGCACCTGAGGAAAACCAAGTGGCCATTTGCTCAGAGCTGGCCCTAGCTCTGTTGGCACCCTAGGCAGGTTTTAACATTTCACCCCCTCTTGCCACACCATTACTAAAACAGAATATAGGCAACATTTACTAAGCATTAAACTCAATTTCTTTCCACTCCCTGAACTGTGCCCCGATGTATTTTATAGGAGCTTTTTATGAAATACAATAGAAGGGTGGGGGTTCTGGGAGTCCTCTCCAAGGAAAATATGAGAAAAAAAACAGATGTAATTTCCTGTATTCTGATGCATTTTAGATGATCATATATGATTTTCAGCAGCTAATACACTGTAGTAAAAAAGAGACAAAATATGATTTTACTTCTCTTTAAGTTTCAAGACAAAACATTTCTTATAACTCACATTTTAAACATGAGCTGCTTCTCTACACAGACCAGAGATTAGTGTGATTTAGCTTTAGTTTTTTTTTTTTTTTTTTTTTTTTTTTTTTAACACATGCTTCTTATGACTTGTGTTGAAATCCTGTTAGTGGTTCCCCAGTGGGGCCCCCAGCTCTGCTCCGCCCCTGCAGCACAGGGTCACAGAGTCTTCAGTCTCATCACGCTGAGGTTGATGTTACAAACATCAACCTGCTGTTGTGTGACAAACACAAGTCACAAGTCTTTGTTAGTAAGCCTTTTGTTCCAAGAGGGAGGGAACAGAATGTAGATTTACAGCTTTGCAAAATTTTACAGACAGATGTTTCTGAAGTCAGCTGAGGTACAAAACCACAGCAGGGGATTATGCTATTGAAATAACAACAGAGATTCCAATTGAGATAAGAGGTGAGGACCCCCTGGGAACTGCTGCGGGGGGCATAAACCAGCAAAGACCCCTTGAGGTTAATGGTAGAACAAAGGGACAAAAGGGCGATGTCACATGTCGTGTCATAAGTGGTGATCAAATCAGTATGAGGTGGGGAGAATTGGAAGACAAGAGGTACAAACAATACATAACAGAAAAGAAAAGAACGTAACTTTGTTATCAGCAGCATGCAATGAGCACAGTTAACACTAAAACAAAGCACATATATTTTTCAATTATTTTTGACACAACTGGGATTATGCTAATTGGCCTGTAGTTGGACACATTCATACGGTTACCTTCTTTAAAAGTAATTCTTCTTTAAAAATTTCAAAGCACTATGAAATACTCCAGGGCTGACAGACCAGATTTTACAAATGCCTGGAATAATTTAACCTTTAATAATTTGCAGTATTTAGTGACTAATGCTAATGCAGGGGCATAACCGAGCAAGGGCTATAACCAAGCAAACAGCAGATACATATGGGGTTCTTTTGCTAGACCACACTAAAAGCTCTGATTGGTTGATTATTTAGACATAGAAAAGTATCAAGCAGTGAAAAAGCCTTGTCCTCTCCACAACCTAAATGTTGCTTTTCCTTCTTTACATGTGTTACAATTAGTGGTGTAACAATACAGCTGCTATATCAATGTATTGATTTTTTATTCCTATGGTACAGCTATATCAATAAGCATGACCTTATATCGAATCGTATCGTTTACTGGGTAGTATATACGAATAATCATGAAAACAAATAGATAGTATTGGAAATATCTGTATTAGAAATTAGCATGTTAAATTAAAACCAGATATGTGTTTTTGGATCTAACTTTTGGGTTTCAATTAAATAAAATGTTACACTCAACTTTGCTTCGCTCTCTGTCTGCTTAACATAATAAAGCTCAGCTGTGATGCTACATAGAGTAGAGTAGCTACAGTATACTTTTATGATTTTTGGCAAAAAGGTGCTGTATCGATTGATCAATATGATATGCTGAATTGTATCAAGTCGTATCATTCTAAATTAGCCAATATCGTTCTTGAATCAGACTGAAACAATTCTAATCAATATGTATTGTATTGTTGCACAAAGGTATCATAACACCCCTAGTTATACTTGTTTTGTTTTTTTTTCCACTGTGAAGAGAGGAAGCTTTGTCATACAAGCAGCCGTTTTTAGGTATTAGTATTTAGCATATCATAGCGGCTATATTGCTAATAAGCAAATTAAACTTTTGGTACAAAGGTCAATACAATTCTCCAATTATATTTCAATTCAAACTACAACAGAGTTGTCCTCAGTACACAGCAAACACCTGTTTTACAGAGGCACAGTCAAACAGAATGGAAATTGTTCAAAAGAGAGAACATGTGCTGAGCTGACACAGTTTACTCAGTGGAAAAACACCACATTACATTAATCTGCTAAAAAAAAATGCACCACCCCCAGTGGCCAGCCTGGGAACTGCAGCCAAACTAGTGTTGATAGGCCTACCACCAGAACAGATGTAGCTCATTAATTATGCATGATGTTGTCTAAGGGTGATCCAATCAGGGTTTTTGAGGCCGATCACCGATCACCGATCAGCCTCTGCTGTGATCGGCCAATACCAATCATGGCCGATACCGATCACGTGGTCTTCAATGTAGTAATGTATTGTATGCAGGCTATTATTAGTTCCATTTGAAAAATACTGTAGCCTTTGTAAATATAAAAGAACAACAAAATTCTACTTATTTTTGTTTTAGAAGAGGTTTTGTTGCATTATTGGTCTTTAATGTGTGCCCAGTGTCTGTGGCTTTGTTTGAATGCTCCGCTGATGTAAAAATCAGCTGTTCTTAATTGGTTCCTTTAATGCGAGTCCGCGGGTGCAGCGCCTGTGTCCGCGTAACGCGCAGCCAAACCAGGTTGAAACACAGTGGACTAAAGAGCAGACAGCTCCTGCGGCCAGTTTTGACAACGTCTGAATGAAGAAAACGTGCAAAGAGAGCAGAGAAGACAACGATGAAAGGTGCTCCTCTCAGACACACGGACACATGGGCTGCCTTTTTACTTTCTCTTTCCATTAGCAGCCATTTGGTGCAGTTTAAGCCACAAAACGCACAGTTTTCTCCACGCAACAAGACACAGGCAGACTCTGAACTTTCTTAATCCTTTTAACGTAACTGTTAGCGGGTTAGCTGTAGCTCTATTTACGTTGGTGTTTGCAAATACACGCACTGCTGTGCCTCGGTTCTGTCCCGTGCGCTCCTAAAGCAGACGGGGACACAGCGGGGACACAAAGGAGTGCCTCCAGGGCAGGTTTGTGTTAGTTATAACCAGGGCTTAACTTAAAAACACTGCTAAAATAACGCTACTGCTGTTTAATCAAACCGGAGTTGCAGGACAGTAACTGTGAGAGCCTCGCGTGTTTATTGTAATTTGATCGGCCCTTCTGATCGGCCCATTTTACCAATCACCGATCACTCTATTTTTAGCCATGATCGGCCGATCATGATTGGCAGCCGATCGATCGGAGCACCCTTAAAGTTGTCACAAATGTATTGATACCTACAAAGAATTATGATGCTTAATATTGTGCCCCCAAAATATCACAATATACCACAAAACACATTTTTACAGCATTTAGCATTAGCATTCAGTTTTCAACATAATAGGTAACATTATATCTGCTTGTTAGCCTTTTTTAAACTAATAATAATTGACAGAACATCAGCTTTACTATTGTGACTTCGAATTAAAAGGATATGACCACAACAAAGTCAGAAAAACAACTTCCAAACTCGGAAACTGGGATCACACGAGGAGCACATGACGCCAGCACAACAGAGCAGCTGTGTGAATCCACAGACAATGTGAAGAATGCAATTTGTTCCCGATTTTAAATGGAAAAATGTCAGTGACGGGCCTCTTCGGCTTCTAACTGTTCTTGAAGCTTGTAATAACCTCCTAATGGCTCTGTCAAACATGGAACAAATTAGCGAGGGACGGGGTTAGTGCGGGGGGTCACGAGTGGGACTCCTGCTGCATGTGGGCCTGTGGTGGGACAGCTGCAGGTGGAGGGGGCGGTGGGGCGGCCTGTGTGCTGAAGTGAATCCAGAGCTGCCACACTTGCGCAGGTGGATGTGAAGAGGCCGAGTCCAGAGCACCTCCTGGGACCAGCGATCACACGCAAAACGTTCCGTCCCACATCTGGCAGCCTGCAGCTCACCCCCCTCTCTGAGTGGACGGGGGACTATCAGGTTGGAAGTGGGCCTAAAGCTCCGCTCCTTCTTCTCTCCTGTCCCGCAGACAGTTTTACCTTCTCTGCCCAGTGTTTCTGACAAGATATGAGAAGTGCAGCAAGGCCATTCCAGGTCTCACACTGCGCCATTCTTTTCTCTCCTCACACTGCTTTGAGTTATGAGGGAAAAAAAAGTTGGCAGAAAAAGTTGTTGAAAGGGAAAAATGCAAAAAAAAAAAAAAAAAAAAAAGCAAGTCTAAAATCATTGGATTTTTAAGTAACAGTTGAGAATTTTCGTTCTGGTTACATGTGTGTTGTGCAACAGTAATGTCTCAGTCTGACAGAGAGGCACTGGACAATAGCAGATGTTTCTTTTTGAAAGCACTGGAACTCTAGGGCTTACAGAGCAAGGAAGAAGGTCTTCCTTAAAGGTCCTATATCAGGTGTTTTGAAATGATAGATAGATAATAGATAATATATGTATGGAAACTTTGCAGAGAACGCTTTGATTAGGTGTCTGTCGGCCTTTGCTGGCAACGGTGGGGGCAGAACCGAGCATAAAATGGTTAATTAGCATGGCTATAAGCAACATGACGCTAACAGATAGATAAATGAGATGACTGCTTTCATGGCAATTTAAGCAATGAAATGAGTCCAGTGACTGTGTATGGGCTTTAGAAATGTGCAGCAGCACTTCCTGGTTTCTCAAAATACTACTCCAGTTTTGTTTTTGAGGTGAAAAGAACAGTATAACAATTTTAATAGTTCAAAAATGTCAATTTAGCAGAATATGGGACCTTTAAGAAAACACTAGAGAAAGAAACTGTTTTATTTTCCATTAATCCTATGAATGTAAATGGGTTGAATAAATTAATGATTTTAAACCTTTTGTTCAAATGTGGAAAGAAAAAAATGCCATATGAAAAAGTGAGTGGGAAATGTCACCCTCAGTTATACTGCTACACCCATGTTTCAGTGAAACAGAGTTCCAGTTTTTTCCTTATTAATGCTGGTGATTTATCCAACCAGCTTTTATATAGTCATCTAGTGATTACATAGTGATTATTAAACTGTAAAGGCCTCCATACACCAAGGCGACGATCGCCCATCTGAAGGCATCTGAACGGTTCTTCCACGTCGCTCATTTCCATCCTTTTGATATGTATGCGCCGTCAGCCCCCAACGCTCCAGGACGGAGGCCGTCTGACTAGTTTTCTGCCGATTGGCTTTGTTGAATCGGCGTCTTTGGTCTTTGGCACGAAGCGCTCTGATAGGCCTAGCACTACAGCTGCCGCGCCAATCAGCTCACGGGAATTTTAGCGGGGGTGACGCTCCAAGCGAATTGCGCTGTTGAATCCAAGACTCAACCCACTTCTTGCGCTTTCTTCTCCTTGTTGTGTTGTGTCTCTGTTCTTCTTCAAGTAACAGAGCAGCGGCACCTAATCCACACAAAACAATGTCCAAACCGGCCATTATCACGCTTCTCAAATGTTCAGACAAGCTGAGAACAGTGGCAGACCAAGGCGCGCTACATGCATATGTACTCCGCAAACACTGTGTCACTTCCGGTTATCTTTGTTCACTGGCTAGTGCCATCTGCCGCTTTGGGGGGGTAATTACATCACGCGCATGCGCAAGACACGGTCTTTAGGTTGATTGTCACTTCGGTGTATGAAGAGGGAAAAAGGTCATCCGACGTGAGGAAACGGGAGGGAACGAGGAGACGAGAAGAGACGAGCTGTCGCTCCGTCTTTTCGGTGGCAGTCTGGGAGTAGCCTTGGTGTATCGAGGCCTTAGGACGCATGCGCCCTGCTGGGCCACAACAGTACAGCAAGTGAGCTCCCAGAGATTGTCTCCATTAGGAAGGGCCCTATTTGCAGATCAGTTTTTCCTATGCTGTGTTGAAATTATTATTACACAATTTATAGCCAGTAGACTTAATTGTTGTGTTTCCTTTCCTGGAAATACCTGACTTAGACTGGTATTTTGATAAGAGTGAAGATGTAATTTTGGGTTTGCATTTTACAACATGTGTACTAGTATGTAGTTCTTTAGCACACGGATGTACTGTGACCCTGAGTACTGAGAACCCTCACCAACAAGACTAATTCAAATAAAGTACAAATTGTTAATGCTGATGAATCCCGCAAATCTCTTGGGTGGCAGAAAGCAGCCCTAGGGGCAGCGTATCAAATGTAACCACTTTCATGAAATTTTTGTCCTTTCACTCTGGCAATGATTAACTACAAACAGCAGTGAAAACATTTACTGTAGTTGTAGTCACACTGGAAAATATTAATAAATCACTAGATGCAGAAGCTCAGAAAAATATGACATAATATACCTTTAAATTTCCTTTAAGTCACATAACATGTCACAGCCATACAGCGTTTCTATCAGCATCGACTGGAAAAAAAAAAAAAAAGATATGAAAATAGGTAATAGAAGCTAAAACGCTGACAGGGCAATCCTTCCAGAGTTACTGGAAATTAGTAATGTTAAACTAGAACTACTAGAAACGATAACGATGTTATTTAAGGAGTGTTATTAAAACAACATTGCACAGCATTCCAGTGTTATTTTAGTCTAGGCTTTTTATGTAGGCTAAGATGCCTTATATTTTATGCATATATTATATAAATGATATTATTATGGCAATATTTGGGTACTAATACTCTAACTCAAACTGTCTTCAAGCCAGTTGTTATGAACACATGTGACTGATTTAGCCTGTCAAATCAACAGGCCAACAGAAACTTCAAGTCATTGTGGTGTGACAAAAGTTAGTATAACAAATGGGATCAGTGGCAAAGTCAGGAAACATTTATTTTGATCCTAAAGGGAGATTTAAAATATCACAAGTCACATCAACACTGGAAAAAAAAAAACTATATTCCAGATCACGTTTTTTTTATGCAAACCTAATGGCAAACACTGTCTCTATTATTAAGGCACAACTGTAGAGGTGACTGTTGGACATGATCTGCCTACTGTACAGAGAATTTCTGACTTTTTCCCTTCTGTATGTGAACCTTCAGGAGCAATGCCATTCAGACCACAGGGGGCCTCCATCCAATCACAGTTATCTGAAATACAGTTTGTGTTTGACAAACTTATCTCTCTGCATATTGATCTTAGAAAACAAATCACATGCCCCCTTTTTCTCTAGTGCAGACATGCTTTATGGAGAAGTGGGACATGTTTTTACCTGCTACTAACATAGGGACTGTGGTGTAAGATAAATTTGTCTGGTACAGATGCCAATAATATAAGTTTCTGTTAGGATGCAACATTTAGTTTTCATAATTGCTGTTCCTTATTCTTCATAATATAAATAAAGCATGAATGTGTATGTAAGGCTGCCATTTTACATTAAAGGTCCCCAATTCTGCTAATTCTGTTCTTTTTTTTTTAAAGCTTTTAATCATGTTATAATGTTGTTTGCACCCCAAAAACATACCTGGAGTATTTTGTTTTATTAATGCATGTTTGAGTAATTCTGTATGCTGAGGCCATAACATTCTCAAGCGCTGAAAATGCTTAGTCTCACGGCTCTACCTAGGTATAGGAAACCAGGAACTGCCCCAGAGCGTTTCTAAAGCCCATACACTGTTTACCGGACTCCTTCTTAGCACTTAAATTGCTGTCACTATGAAGCAGCCAGCTCATTTATTTATCTATTTATCTACATTTTATGCTCTGTCTAGTATACAATATACTCTCTAAGACTTTCGAGAGTATACTGGATAAAGCAATGGGCCTGTAATTTTGTGAACTGTTTAACTTTGCCGATTTGTCCTTAATAACAGTAACCAAAACAACAGAGGTCAATGAATCAGGAAAGATACCATGAGTTAATAAACCAGTCAAACACATCGAGAGCAAAGGGTACAGTCTATAGCTTGAGTATTTGAGGCGCTCAGCCGTTATATTATCTGATCCACAGGCTTTGATAAAACCAAGCTTTAAAATGGCATCATAGACTTCGCTGACACACACAACCATGCTATCAATCAAATCAACATTATCAATTACAAACGTATCACTTTTCACAGAGTTAAACAAGTCACAATAATGAATACACCACAATTCTGCTATCTTTTCAGGGACACATACACCTTCAATGTCGGATGGCAACGAAGTTTTAGCATTGTTCATGACTTTAACCTCATTGCAGAATTCATAGTGACTATTACATTGAAGTCTCCTTGCAAGTGCATCTGCTCTAGCATTAGTTACTCTCTTTGATTCAAACAATGGCCCCTGTTTAGGCTTTCCTGCCTCATGCCATACTTTAAAAGCTTCTCTTGCTGCAGCATGTTGTTCAGTCACAAATTCATTCCATCCAGGTTTGATATGATGATTTTTGTTATTTTTTCTCTGAAGGGACAAACTATTGTCCTTCAGGATCTGTATTATGCTTTTGTACATATCACATAGATTACTACAATGCTGAGTATTCTTACAGTTTGGAGCAAGACATCTCAGTGCATCTCTAGGCAGTTTAATTGTCTGCAACATTATATCTGTCAACATTGAGTATTTATTTATTTCTTCTTTATTTAATTTACACCAATCAAGCCTGGATGCATGACAGTCATTTTCTTTTACAGCAAAAGCTGATATACCTTCGCCATCTAGAGAAATGGTTATAGGTATATGATCCGAGGTGGCTAGATTATAAAAAATCTCTATATTATTCAGTGAAGCATGAGCATCTGCAGTACAAATACAATGATCTAGCCAAGAGGAAAGATAGGTAAAGCTATTATCTGGCAAGAGCATTTTGCTTGATAGAATTATATTAATTAAATAGCAAGTCTAATAAGTTTTGATAGCCTAATAATAATTAACATATATTCTATTTATACACTTGCAAATGAAAATAGTTTACTTTGAGGTTAATATTTTTCGGTGTATATTTTGTCCTTTTCTCTTCTGATGTTAATTTAGTTTGCTATAACAATTGCATTACTCAGCTGTGGGTAGAACAAAGAATCCTCTACCCTGAATTTAAAGTTTAAAGTACTAGTATTATGTCTTTAAATAACTATTTCTCTCTCTCTTTTTTTTTCTTTTACTGTGAAGTGTTAATAATAATAATAATAATAATAATAATAATAATATGTGCTAACTAGCTTAATGGCATGTATCCATGAAGGAAGATGCATTCGTCTAGATAGGTTTTACCCTTGCTTTGACCATGCACTGTACTAGGCTACCCACCTGCTGCACATAATGCGGGACGTCCTGCACCGCCTCGAAGGATGACTCGTTCGGCGTGAGCATAGAGAACAAGGCTCGGAAGCCCGTGGACACCGTGGACAAGGGTTCCACAGCTGCGGCCATAGTACCTGCGCAGGTGACGAGACAGGACCTGAGCTGAACTCCTTCACCTCTCCGTGCTCCCGCTTGGCTGGTGTTTTTTTTGTTTTTTTCTCCTCCCCAGCGGCTCTGTCTGAAAGTAGGTCAGCGGTAAAGTGAAGCGAGGTGCACTCTGGGACAGTCTTCACCCGGCTAACACTGGAGAGCACTGAAGGCGGCTAACGCTATCAGTGCTGTGACTTTAACACTGATTATCATTCATAATAAAGCATGAGTTTACCTTTGCTCACAGCAGAAAGTTGTGCATTCCCTCAGACTGCGCTTTGTCTCGCGAGATTTCCTTGCTGAAGCCTAGTAACCGCCCTCGCTCGCTTCGCGCGCACATCGTCACACACACGCGCTCGCGCTGGAGGCAGTATGTGATGGAAGAAAGTTGACGAAGTAGCCTAAACTTTTTTTTTAAGTACTTGGCTTAAAGTTACTAAAGAGGGATCAAACGAAGCCAAATACTGACAGGTGGGTGTTACGTAAGACTTTGGTATGTATAGTTATGTAAAAAAAAAAAAAAACTCTTCTTGAATGTAGGCTAAAGTTTAAGAAGTTAAAGAAGCAAGTCAACAAGCTATCTTATCAGCTCTCTGAAAGGTAGGCTATCAGTAACATTACTGCATTACGTCTTTATACCACAGTTAAAGATATTAGGGAGGCTCTTTATAAATTCATTTTTTGCAATATTTATTAAAACTACCTTCATTGCCCTGTATAAGACTTATAAATTGGTTTATTAGAAAAAATGATAATATTAATAAACTGTGGACTCTGTGGAACTTAAAAAACCTCAACCAATTGTTTTCGTCATGAGTACGGTAACCATTGTTCCACAGACTTGCCAATCATTCTGACTTCCTGGTTTCGGCGATACGTGCACGTTCTTATGCCTGCGCATGAGTTCACACTATGTTCATGTAGTCCGGCGTTAGCTGAGCCTCATTGTAGCGCGGACAGCCTGACTTCGAAGAGCACAATGGCTCAGGAAAATAATAATGAAACTAGATGAAACTACTATTATAAAAACTTATAGCAGTTAAAGTGGAAGTTGTACGAAGAAGGCATTGTAATTCATATTTTCAGTCAAAAGAAATGTAAACATAATATATCTGTGAAGACTCTCAGTCATCCAGACTAATTGAATCCAAACACAGAAATAGGAACTTGGTTTTTAAAGTTGAGGACATTTCACCTCTCATCGGAGAAGCTTTCTTAATTCTAAAATTAAACTGGTAGAAACACTGAGTTAAAGGCCTATGCTTCTAGGAGGGAAGAGTTTTTGACCTGAAACCAAATTCTATTGGTCTAGAGTGGATGAAAGGCTAAGGTAGTTTTTGGGTTACCAGAAATCTTCTGTCTTCTGCTGGAGCGTTATATTTAAATAATTTCAGTCTGCAGAAGTCTCAATAAGACAGAGACCCATATCTTTTTTTCATCCAGGGCCCAATGAGAGAAGACGACCAGGAAGTGTTTACATCATCCTTTCAAAAGTCCTAGTTTGTCCTTCCTGAATTTACATTTAAAAGGTTAGCTTTTTCAGCAATCTTCATTTCACCACTACTAAAATATAATATGGAGGAAAATGCAGCTACAATATAGGTCCACTAATGTGAAACATATATGTAGCTGAACCACATATTCATTTTATTTTGGATTGTATTGTGTATCCAGTGGTATCTAACGAGGGTATAATTACAAGAGACGGTGCTCTGAGAGCACACAAAGACAAAAACAAACCTCAAATTCCCTCATTTGAAGAATGTGGGTTGCCTGGGGAAAAAGAGAAGGGAGTACTCACATGGTGTGTATAGTGCCTCTTCAACAAATTAAAATGCACAATCATAAAGAGGTGAAAGTTGAGATCAAGTCATGAAATTATTTTCAACTGAGTTTGGTAACAGAATCCGACCCTTTGGGGGTACATTCTTGCAGCCCTGGCAGGAGTCCTGTCCCTACCCTGGAGCAAAAGTGGATTCAGCATGCACCCCGTTACTAGCCTTCTACTTATACAACACACCAGCTTTAGCACACATGTACATGTAACCTGATTATAATTATTTCACTCAATACTACTAAAAAGACATTACTGTATACAGTCATGCATTTATACACCACTGGATACTTTTATTCAGCCTTCAGATTTCCCTGAAAAACATGAGTAAAATGGATTCAGAATTCAGAATACATTACATGTTTTCTCCATAAAAGTGTTGACTAAATTCCTGTCAGTGTTCATTACAATGCTCTGACTACAGTGGGTATAAAATCATTAAAGTAACATTATTTACATGTCATTTATATTAGCTGGGCTAATTCAATTTCCTGACAATTGATTTGATCAAAAAGTCCATTACACCATACAGTAATCAAATTAAGTGAACAGTGCAAAGCTTTAGGCTCCTTCCCTCACTCACAACACACAACATGGAATGTTCATTTTGATTTAGATTTGACCAAATACAAATGTCTTTACAAGGTTTGACATACTTCCGTGATCTTAACCTTGACTGTAAAAAGGAGTGGACAACGAAATGTTTTAATCAGCCAATTGTGCTTAGCGGAGAACCTTGGAGGCTCAAATCCTGGGAGTTGCCATGCTGACCTTCCATAGTTAGACCAGAGTTACCATATTTGGAATATGGTCAGAGTTCAAAGTATGATTCATGATGGTTGCTATGTCAGCTGTTGCAAGCAACTAATGCTAACAGGCTGACACGCACAAGTTAATCAAGTATCAGTGGACCACATTAGTCTTCTCTGACTGTAGTCAGCGTCTAACCAGAGTCTGGTTTCACAGTTGAACAACCCTTTTCATATAATCATTTTTACATTTTTTCATATTAAATGCAAACCAATCGGTCAAAGGTAAATTACATGAGATGTGAATGTATAGACGTTGAGTAAATTCCTTTATGGGCCTAGGAGATCAATAATGCAAACTGCCTTACTGTTGAGCTCATACTTGCTAACTGCTTAGTCCACTCCTGTTTAAAGTCAGTTATAATGATAAAGATTAGCTCATCACTTGTCACATATTTACACAATGCCTGGGCTCCACCTTACTTTTGTACACTTGTTTAGCGTCGCTGTGGGACGATGGCAAAGCAGAAAAAAGGCATCATTCTGAGAACAGTTCTAAGCCAGGGGCGTGGCTACTTGGAGGGGGTGGGGCAGCGTTGTAAGTCATAAGTGAGCATGCTCAGAGCTCTGGTCGCTGTCATGACTGTCCTCATTGGCTAGGGAGTCCGTGGAGTGGTGCAGTGCTGCGATGCCAGAGAATTCTGATGGCAGTAACGTTCCCTTTTTGACATTCACCAGTTCTTTCTCTCGAGCTGCTGCCCCCTGCTGGCCACCTTTCACTCGCTTCCACTTCATCCGCCTGTTCTGGAACCACACCTTCACCTGCAGGAAGGTGGAAGAACAATCTATTACTGGCCTGTCTCCAGGAAAAAAGCCACGTTAGTATTACCGCATAAATTCTTTTCAATTGTTTTTGTAAAAGTTTATAAAGCTAAATATAATGTACTTTAAAATACACAGTTCGAGGCAGTGCCCTAATGATAATAAAATAACAAAAAAGTGTTAAATATATTTTACTGCTGGAAACCAATACAACATTAAGAAGACATGTAGTGTTGATTCAAAAGTTCATGGTACAATATTTGTTGTTATGGTGTGTTTGATAAAATGTAGTCTAGGTCAGCACACATAAAAAGTGAACAGAGATTAAAAAAAATACTTGTGTTACCAGTGTTTTTTATTTGTTTTGTCCTATATTTTTAGATACATTCTGCCTGTTTGTCATTTCAAGTTGTCCTAATTTCTATTTCCACAGATCACAAATGTTACAGCTGTGGAAATGGAAATGGGGCGAGGCCTATCCTTTTTGGCTCTGAAAGACATTCCCTTTCTACTGGGGGTTCTCTGAGTCCAATTTTCTGCAAATGAAAACAGATCTGAATAGAGCCAATAACATGTTTTTGTCTGACAACATTGATCACTGTGTAAACTGTAAAGATGACATTTTCAGGTCCCAGCTGGTTCCAGACAGCTATTTGGTTGCGGGACACACACAGATACACAGTGAGTACAATGGATTAATACAGTGTTTTTTTTATTTATTTTGTGCTACTGATCAACTTTTACTATTTGGTGTTGTGTAAAATGTCTGGAAAAGGCTTCAGCCCCTCATAGTGCTTACACTGTAAACCCGGATATTGAATGTAATAAAATTTTCTTAGCCTGTTGTATGTAAATGTGAAAGTTTTGGTCCAATACTACAATCGTTTTAGTGTATTTTGCTAGTTTGACCATATTGCTGTGTGTGTGAAATATTTTAAGTTGAATGAATTTAAAATATCAAGTTTTAGCCGCTATCATGCCAGGACAGAAGGTGGCAGTGTGCAGCTGGTTGAGACTCACTAATAATTAGACAGAAGAAGATGAAGCACATGTTGTCTACATTCAAGGACTGCAGTGCAAGGTAAGACATAATCTTTAAACATTGCCAAAACAGTGACAAAATGGGCTAATATGTGAGTAGACCGTGTTTGTTTAAATGGAAACTAACATTTTGGAGTGGGTTTGGGAAGTTTATCTTTAACCTTCTAAGTGCCAAAGTCGCAGAAATGCGACAAGCAATGTTGCTAAAAATAACAGCCCCTTCTTCCTATTAAAATGTTAAATCTTGTTTCTACTCCCTTCCTCTAGGCGTCAGACACCCAGGACTTAGTTTCTAGTCCAATAGAATCATATATTGTCGTTCAAAATCTTTGAAAAAGACGTGCTCAAAGGTGAGTGAGTCTCACGGGGAGTGGCGGGTCGGAGCGCCTCCGTGGAGTAGATTCCTCTACAGTTTTGAGAGAGGAAAAGGTGAAAGTAGCTAATGGCGGTGCGCGAGCTATGCTCACAGTCCCTGCACACAGCGTTTCTCTGTCACTCTGTCTACTGTAGGTGACAGAGGCAGCGTGCACGTAGTCACTCTGGCCCCGGGAGTGAACGTGAGGTCGGGAATAATGCAGTTTTGAGAGGGAGATGTGCGCGCGAGGCTGTAGTTTGTCCCGCGACTTTCCCCCGTGGAGGCGGGGCAGCATGGAGTCTCCACAGCTGCAGTACCGAGAGTGAGCTCGGGAACAGTGTGGGTTTGGGTGACTTTACAATATGCAAAATATATGCAAATTAGATGCCTATAATTACTACATTCATAAACTTTGGTTCATAACTGACATTTTTCTCATTTACAGTAAGACTCTATCTCTAATTGTTTTAAGCCACAACCTTTTGAATTTTGGATGTCAAAAAACTATTTTAGAGAAAAAAATCTGGCGCCGAAAGGGTTAAGCCTCTGTGTTTAAACACTTCGAAAACAAGCAAAATACATGTGATTCAGTGGATTTAGGACATACTAATGTTAGAATTTACATCTTGATAAATGAAAAGGTTTTACATTTTAAAATAAAATGTGCTTTGAGGAATATGCATTAATATCTTTAATTTGTTTCTTTTCTCCTAGATTTTGACAAGGTTTTGAAGATTAAAAGCACACAGTAAGACTCAACATTACCTTAATTTGACACAGTATTGTTAAAAATGGTAGATTTTTAAAAACTGACAGTCAAACTGCATGTACTGTATAATCTTTGTTTTTAATATCTTAGGAGTAAAGTGTTACTATCTCCCAGATCACTGAGCCGACAGACAATCGAGGCCTATGACTGTGAGGACTAAGAGCCTCCTCGGGAGGTGACCAGAGCTGTAGAGTGTAAGTAAATAAATGGTAATGTTTCTGCTGCATGTCTTTTCTAATGCAAGTCTGAAGTACAAATGACGGAGGACTTAGTGTGTGTTAAATTCTGAAAATGCACAAAATTTAACTATAAAAGCATTTTAACATTTCTGTCTCTGTCTTGTAATTACAACAAATACAGTATTAACATGTTTTTTTGTCTTGTATTCTTCTGCTCTTAGGATGCTAATGACAAGCAGCTGTACTGTCACACTTTTGCTCTGACTGAACCTCATCAAATCCACGCTTCAGATCCAACCCAACTACTTCAAGTCTGCTTTTGTACCTTTGGACTGAAATAGCCAGCATCTGGATTATTCCAAGTACATGACTGTGTTCTGATGTGTGTAGAAAGTATATTGTAACTGCAACACCTTAATAAAGTGTTTTAATGTAATTTGGAGCATGTTTTTCTTTAGCCTCTTGGGAAAGTGACGACTGAATAAACTTGAAATCTTAAGTGTAGCAAATATGCAGAACCTTTGATATAACTTAAAATAACTAGTTTAATCTGCTATTAACGGAGTATACTGTGCGTTACGTGTTTAAGCATGTTCTACTTGACATTTAGTATATTACACTTAATCCTTTTAAGTTTACTGTAATTAATGCTCAAGTTAAATAGACTTGAGTTTTTATTTTTCATTACTTACATTTTTTAGGGCAACCACTTTCCACAATTTTTTTAAAGTAAACTCAACTTATCCGGGTTTACAGTGTATTTTCATTCAGTGATAAGCTGTCACTCTGTCTTAATAACATACTGTATGCCAAAAATATTACAGAAACCAAGTTTATATTTGACTGCTGTATTCTGCACAGGTCTGGCAGCTCCAGCAGCAGGGTTCAGCTTCTACCTTCATTTTCCCTGACTCAACAAGTTCAGTCATATTTACATCTCACAGACTGATGATTAAGCTGTTGCCTAAAACGGATTCAACATCAGGTAGCAGCAGGCTCTTCCAGAGTGTCAACGCATGGGCCAAGGAGCGAGGAGGGTGGCATGGTTTATTTTTGGGGAGTGTCTTTCGGTGGGGTCACATGGTCAGGAAGTTCGCTGACAGCACAAACGTTTGTCTTGTGTTGTGCTGAGTATCACTTTGAATTCCTCTCAAGCCCGGGGGTCGTTTCTGAGAGCGCGAGGGGCCACGGCTAAGAGCATGAACATGACCCTCACATGCACAGGACCTCCACTTACAGTCACAGCACTCTGACATCAATAACAGCTCCAATAACACGTCCACTTTTCCATTCGCACCATCCATAGGTAAAACGGAAGGCTTGCTCTAATGCTTTATGGACCAGCCATAAAACACCAAGTGGCTCTGCCAACTTGACATTAAAAATAGACTCTAATATGGGTTTTAAGAGACACACTGCAGAGTTATTGCTTTGAATATTAGGATAATTTAAAACCTATGCTAACAAAATGTCAGTTTATCCTTTACGTGTTAAGGCTATAATCTCGACTGAAATAAGATACTGATGTCATCATAGGCCAACCAGCACACAACCATAAATGTCAGACTAACAGAAAACAGCAAATATTATGCCATAATTCATGAATTTATATTTAGTAATTTGGCAGCACAGCCATATGAAATATTAAATGTGCATAAGCTCAAAAATCCAAAAAGAACATGCACAATTTGACCCATTATGTCTGCTCCATTTGTGTTATTATTAAAAGAACATTTTGGCTTCAGATAAGTTTACCATAACTATTGTACTGTATATTCAACCTCGCCACACCCACTTTTGGGGGCTAAAACCACCATCTGGGAATTACAAATCTAGATTTCTCAGTTTGCAAGTTGTAGAAATGACCACTTTAGTGATTTCAGTTTTGTTGGCTAAATACTCTGTTAGCATATAATGTAAATGAGATATTAGTGCATATTAGTTAAAACTGGACTGAGTGGACACTGTTCCATGTAGATGCAGACTGTATAATCAAAAACACCTGTACAAAATAGATGCACAGTAGTTAAGCTAATAGCACACACCTGTGGAGTGGAACAAATTGATTGCTATAAATACACATGCATTCACACCAGGACCATTGAAACACATTTGAACCGCTTTTTGCCCATGCATGATTGGTTAAGGCTAGAAAGGTTATGGTATACTTTATTATCCTGTGGCTAAAATGGTTCATTGCATTTAACTCATCAATCTAATTCTGCTGAGGCAACCTGTCAGTGTCAGTGCGCAATCTCTTGGTCTGGTGTATGTACCTGGAGGATTAGCCTATATTGTGAATTTTTTGGTTGATGAGGGAAACTGGAGCACACAGAGTAAAACCCACCCTGGCACGGAGAAAATAGGCAAGATCCAGACTAGGGCTGGCTGTCAGCCTCTGGTCGCTTAGTCGATGATTCAGTCAGTGAGGTCTTGGTCGACAAAAATTTTATTCATTGATTTGTTGCATCCACTCTTTGAATGGAAAAAGCTAGTCTGATTGATTACTTTAGAACTTTGATTTAAGATATTTGTGGAATTGCTGAAAACCATTACATTTCCCCCTGTTATACATGTAGGGAATTCTGTTTCTCCAGCACCAACCGCTAAAACCAAGGTGGTGACTGCTAAAAGTTGAGTCAGTTTCCCAATTTGTTGTCTTTTTAAGTGCATGATTTGAGTGACATGAGATCGAGTCATATGAGATTTTAAAATTAGCATTCTTTCATTAACTGCGTTTACCAACTTTGTCCAAAGTATGCGTATCATTTCAAACACTATTTAAAACACCTTATGAGTACTACAGCAATCTGCCCGAACCCCTTAATTAATACAGGAGTGCAAACCAGTGGAGCATCTAGGTTCAATATCTGTGGCCCACATAGATATACAATAGCCACTTTTTATGCTGACATGCGAGTCTGCCTGTTCTGTACTCTGACTCCACACTGTATCACACCATAGAGTATCACTTGCGAGGTGTCGGCTTAGTGTGACTTACAACTTCCAAAGGGGGTGTCAGAGAACAACAGGCTGTGCACAGCTTCCTTCCCCCAGCCGTTTGTCTCCTGTTATTTATTTCATGTGCTGCTGTTACAGCCAGCGGCCCACGCTTGGAGACCAATTTATGCCGTAGTTAGAGCAAAGGAAGTGACTTGCTAGACAGCACTTCCTTCAGGCCGTCTCCTCGTCTTGACTGTGGCCAGCGTGAAAGAATAGACAAGAACATCTGGAATGTGATAGTCCCGTCATACTACCACATCTGGAGCACAATGGCTTGCATACAGAAAGTTATAAAAATACAGTAGCTGGTAGTGAAGCCCCACAGCTGTCCTGGGGCTATGTCTGTTATCACAACATGGCATTAATGTTGGGGGCCACTCGGTATATGTTAGACATATTTACCCCATTTGCAATTTCAAATTCAAGTCACTGTTGATTCGAATCAACTAATATTAGCAATTTTAAACTTGGAGTGGACAATTAAGTGCATTCACAGTTAAATCGAAATATTATAAAACACACTTTACAGATTGTTGAGGCCACAATTAATTGCAAATACTACAATTAATGGTTATTTGTATATTTTCTGTTACTGACTTTGAAGATTCTCAGTCCTCCAGGCTGTCACAACCAAGACCAGGGTTTGAGGACTTCTTTTGTTACTTGGTTCTATTACTGACAGACTGTAAGATATGGTTTACTTGGAGATTAGCTTATAAACTTGAGTGAATTTGTGTAATTATTTAAATACTAAGGGATTCACAGAATTATTGTTGTTGCAATATTGGTTTAAACAATTGCTATTTGATTGTTTTCTATTTAACCTGTATACCTAACAGTGCTGGAAGAAGTACTCCATTTCTTTACTTAAGTATAAGTAAGCAAAAATTTACTCAAGTAAAAGTAAAAGTATCACCTTCAAATTTCTACTTAAGTAAAAGTATAAAAGTACTTACTTTTAAATGTACTTGTGAGTAAAAAAGTATAAATATTTCACCTCATTAATGTGTTAAACGTGAGGGGTTTTGCTGATTCCAGATGAAATTAAAAGTAGAAGAGACTGAACCTTCTGTCTTTATTATTCTGTTTCTAGTATTCTTCTTGTATTATTGTATGTTTCTAAACTAGTACTACTTTACTGCATCTTTTATATTTAAGTACCATGTGTCTACAATGAGGGCACAACAAAAAGACATGATTTTAAACCAAAACTACTTTATAATTCAAACCAACAAAAAAAAAAAAATGTAGTGGAGTAAAAGTACAGATACTTAAGTAAAAATAAAAGTACCCCTTGTAAAATCTACTCAAGTAAAGTACAGATACATGACAATTGTACTTAAGGAAAGTAACTAAGTATTTTTACTTTGTTACATCTAAAGTTTTGTTGTTATTTAAGTCAAATAAACCAAGGCAAGTTTGATAAAATTATGATAATTTGTAAAATGTTGAAGCTGCTGTGAGCAACAAAGACCTGTCAATAAATACATCTAGTGTTGAAAACAGATATATTTTAAGCATAAAAACTATACACAGGGATAGGCTTCTTCTAGTGATAGTCAGAAGTCTTTTGCAGTTTAAATATTGATTTAATTTAGAGCTTGATCTAGAAGCGAAGTTTATACAACTGCTTAGTCTAGACCTAGTGTAGACCTGGTTTGGTCACAGTTTATTGTTAATTTAATACACTGAACTGGGTTAATCTTTACATTATTTCTTGGTTTATACCTGGGTTAGTACTGATTTTAGGCCTATTTTAGTCCATTAAAGATGATACAAAGTGAACCAAATATTATCTGAGGGGGTACTTTGTATAAAAAGTTTGAGAACCATTGCACTAGGAGCTAAAAAGGCCTATGTATTAGCAGTATTGGAATTCAGAAACTATTTGGAATGTACTGTACATTCAACAAACCAATTGCAGTCAGATCAGAGCAGGAGATCCTGGACTTACTTGTCTCTCGGTGAGGTCCAAATTGACAGCAATCTCATAGCGCCGTAGTCTGGTCAGGTAGTTGTGGTGGGCGAACTCAGCCTCCAGCTCCCGGATCTGCTCCTTGGTGAAGGCCGTACGCTCCTTCCTGGGCTTACTGCTCACATCTGACTTGTAATTCCCGTCCTGGGACTCTGAAACCAAACACCACACATGGGTTTAAAGAAAGTTCCACTCTCAGCAGATTTATATGCTACAAAAATACTAGTCAAATGAGTGCTGTGTGGCAGGTGCGACTCAGTGTGAGAGGAACAATGGGAACTGTCGATCACACTTTATTGTTCTGACATTGTTTATGAAGACTTTAAGTGGCTGGAAGGACTCGCGCCTGCTACACATATGTCTGACTAGCAGATGTGCACTTTGAAAAGACCCTCGTTACTGCCAACATGGAGTTTATTTGCCCTAAGCACTCAAAGAAACCAAGTGACATATTTTCCATCAAGATGTGACACCAATGTCTTGAATTACAATAAAATTTCATATAGATGACGTTCAACTGAAAGTATATTTGATTAATTAAAATAGTGGCATGGATGTAGAAATTTGCCATTGAAGATATATTTGTCTAATGAGTGTCTAGAATGTCAAAATATATTTTAACCATCTTTCTAATTTAACAAAGTGTATACTAATAGTCCAGCCGCAAACCTGGATAAAATGTTGCAAAGCCAAAAGGAAAGAACAAAAAACATATTTATGCTAATCTTGTTAGATCAATCTCACAATCTTTATTGAGGAAATGCAAGTTGTAAAACAATTTGTGTATAGTTTTAGGTTGTCCATGTGGTGTCGTTTGTAAATGTTTATGAATCCATGGATAACACAGCGCAAAATATCCTTGGACTTGTATGGCCTTTAGCCTGAACATTAAGAGCTAAGAATAGCTCATGTTCTCTACCTTCTCACCGACAGCACACATAGTCAGTCGGTTGCATCTTAACCTGGTGTACTTCTAAAACTTATATTGTTGTGTTAATTCTTTTTGTTCACAAGTGCCACAATTTGACAAAGTACAGATTTTTATTCTGGAAGACACATTGTTATAATGATATTATTTCTCTACAATATTTATATTTTGTTGATCCACTTGTCAAATTCTTGATCCAATACTTGACATGAAATAAGTAACAGTATACAGTAAGCAATAAAATAAATAGTTGTGTGGAATGAATAAAAAAAGAATGATTAATTAAAACATATGTGATTTGTATTACAGTGCAGTTCAGACCTGTCATCCCCACTTCACCCCATCAGCCCAGAGCAACACCATTTGTTTGGGTATTTCCATAAATGTTCCGACAAAAACATGTTCAGCTAATTTGCTCCTTCAGACTTTCCTATTGTGAGCTGCCCCTGTGGTCTGTGCGCTGGCCTCGCTTCAGTTGCACATTGCACTCGGAGGCAGCAGTGATTGCATGCTAATTCTTCTGCGGTCCTGTTGTGCGCTGCGTGTTAATCCAGCCAGCCCGCGTCAAGCCAAACTGTAAATAGTCGTGCAGCTCGGAGCCTGGCTCAGAAAAGAGTGACACGTCAGAAGCAACTATCTTCACCTAGGGCCTACGGTTACTACTCCTGACCGGGAGGGACCCTCGTCTCCTGGCCTCTGGTCGGGGAAAAGATCTCCCTTCTAATTAAGAGTGTATTTTTACAAAACCAAATAACTCTATATAGGAGCCCAGCAGAGAATGAGGAGTGAGTGAAACTGCCCTACAAAAGTTATATTTGTAGAGGGCATGCGAAGTTTAGGCAAGGGACAAACAACACACATGAAATGGACAATACTAATTTAATGTCTTCTGTATATTTCTACGGATATCTCAGAATAAATAAAACTATTTTATATTTTGTGTTTTATAGCTTAAGGAAATGCACTGTGTAAGCTATAAAGGTTAGGTTCAACTCACACTTACATTTTTGGAATTAATGTTAATGGCAAATTGCTGACTTGCAAACACCCAAAACTTTTGCTGTGTGATATACGGCTACTAAAAGGTGGAGCTAAACCCTGCTGGGGTTTATTTTTTAAGAAAATTAAAAATGGCAACAATTTTTAGAATAAGCTTGCATACAAAATGTTGGACTTTTATTTATGGTAAAATTATTATTATTTTAAGAAACTCAAAGCAAGTGCTTCATATCAGATGTTGTTTCCTTTTTAGATGGAAATATAGTGAATTTAGATCAGAGTTGCAAAAAAGCCAAGTAGAAATTGTGAAAGACTGAGCTAAGCATCTATACATGTTTAAAAAGTAGAGTAGCTCCTCAGATTTTTTTTTTTTTCTATGGAGTTTAGATAGCTTCCAGACAATAGGAAACTATGATTGTATGGGGCTGTATCCATTGTACTCAATGCACAATTTTGAAGCTTTGCTTAAAATAGAATGCATATTTTAAATAAAAAAAACAAATTTTTCAGTGGTTGTATCGCTTGATTCACAAAGTTTGTGTAGAAAAAAAAGTATGACTGGGTGACTGTACCAATCCATGCTGACATAACCCATACAGGTCCATAGGAACAGGACTTATTGCAGCCTTTATGTGATCAAATTCGGGAAAAAGTTGAAAAATGCACATGCATGTCCACTTAAGTCAGGAAAAAAGAACTTGGGAACTCAAGTTAAAACCGGCTGCCTGACTTTCCTACTTGTCCTCATATGCTTTATAAACATGACATACGTTTTATTAATTGATTTGCATTTTATCATCAGCTCTTTGACTAAACCTTGCTAATTACATGAGTTTACAATGACCTGTCACTCACATAACAGAGTAACAAGATTATATTTTATACCTCAATAGTCAAGCTATAAAGCTATATTTGCTAAATTATTAACTTTCAGCTTTTCAGTAGGGCAAAAGATAACATTTAATCTGTCTAGCTAGCTCTGTTAAACACTAATTAATAACATTACTGACCAATAACTTAATTTTATAAAGAGTGACATCAATATCCTGACTTTCCAAGATGAAAGCACATGAACATAAACAAGTCTATTAGTGGATCTGGGAAAACAAATAAATAAACAACTAAATGACTAGTTTCCTGAGTTTACGTGCCACAGCTTATACGTACTTTGACCCACTGCCTGTGCCCACCTCACCCCTTGACCTCGCCTTGGCTTCCCTGTAATTTCAGAGTGAGCACGTCGGAGCAGGACTGAGGCGTAGCTGTGCTCTCCTCTGGTAAACACAGAGCTTGTGTAAAGAGGAATAAAAGAATAACACGGCCAGTGGCTCCGGAGCGGCAGGCCACTGCTCAAATGAGTGGCAGGCTTTATGACACAGCCACTGCACCACAGCAATTAGGTCCCACTGCAGCTTTCATCTCTCCACAAAAAAGAAGGGAAAAATACAAGGAAAGTGCACGCACCCAGATGCTGCCCATTGTTTAAGCAGAAAAAAAAACACCTAAAATGACTACTAGAATAAACGCCCAATATCTGCTGCTGAAGGTTTTTACTGCGAAACATGTATGTTGTGATGCATTTTTAAGAATGTGCTTTAGTTAAAAACTTCAGGATTTTACTGTTGTCTTTGCACAGTAGACAATATGAGAGGTGGGTAATAATGGGTTAGATTTACTTGAGTAACTTTTTTAATAAATTGTACTTCTGAGTAGTTTTATCGCACCATACTTTTTACTTCTACTTGAGTAATATTCTAAAGTAACAATACTTTTGAGTACAGTTTGTGGCTCCTCTAGCCACCTCTGGACAATATACAAGTGATTGCTATCTGCTATGGTGAGGACCCAAATGTTGCAGTGTGGTTAAATATATTTTTTAATTTTGTTCAGCTTATTTTAAAGGTAAATATTTTATTAAAATTAATGAAATGTTGAAGAAATTTTATTCCAATTACTTACTTACTGACATGTGCTGTATTGTACAAAATTTTGGCTTTCACAATATACGGCCAGCATTTTACAGTCTGCTCCCCCAACTGTGAAACTATCTGTCTTAAAATCTCAGAACGGCTCAAGTTCAAAGGTCACTCAGTATTTTTTACTTTTTATGATATCTAAAATTGCATCCTGTATTTTTATTGTGAAGCAAATAGTTTGCATCTATACCGTTTCATAGAATTACAATTATCACAGTTTTGTCTTATGTGAAGGAGAATGACAATAATCCGTAATGACATATACAGTTCTATTTATAACATTTTAATGTGTGCCAGGGAGAGGCCCTGGGCTCTTTTTACAATGGCGTCTACAAAATAAAACTTCAAACCCCTTTTATTGTTTCAAACAAAACTTCACTCACACTTTTAACAACAGTCTCTCCCTAAGGCCTTTGTGTTGCACATAATCCGCCCACAACTATCCCACTGTGAGACTAAAACTGTCACTACATGCATGCAAGCATTTAGATGGTTATCTGTTACAAAATCTTTTCATCTTTTTATTACATGAGAGTTTTCACTATTTTGCAGTCCCTTACCTTTAAAAACCTTGATTTTCCCTTCCAAATGTTTTCCAGTGTCAAATGTGGGGTTTTATAAGTAGTATTATTTTTAATTAACCTAGGTCATCATTTTGGCCAATTAAAACAAATTTTTAGCATTTCAGCAATTTTACATACTTTTCTTCAGAGACCTTTTAACAATCATGAGGGATATTTCTTGGTTTCAGGTACAAAAAGTTATTCAGAAAACAGGAAAATTCAGAATTACCAGTGATTACACTTTTACCTAACAAAATGCGAAATTTGTTTTTAGGCATCATTCTTTGCCCACTTTAAAAACATACTTTTAATAGTTTTTAAGGGTTATATGCTTTTAAACTTTTTGTCCTAAGACAAAAAAAATCTCATTTCAAAAATTGCTTTTATTATCTATCATTATTCTTTCTCTCTTGTCTTCAAATGCTTAACCTGTTGAGTTATTTTTGGCTTTTAAATATAAATGGAAAATTTCTGCAAAATTCAGCAGTTCCTTCAGCTTTTCATAGCCTAATGTGAGACACAAGTATACAGACGTTGTTGTAATCTGCTCCATTGGTGTTTATACAGAAATACTTTTTTATAAATATAAACTTACATGACCATAAATATCTAGATCTACTGTATGTAGATGTAAATGTATGTCTGCTCACATTAAAATCATTAGTGCTGTGAAACACATTGTGCTATACGCAGAGCTGGACGAAACCATTGAGATTCTCACAGAGAAAACTGAGATGCCTTATATTTAGAGCAAGAAGAAAATTAAGCATGGAAATGAGCTCTCAGGTTGTGTTATTATTTCTTTATCTACACGGAGCTTGCAGGCGTCCAGATGGTGAAACCAGAGCAGGCCTGTATCTCATGCGACGGGCCGTGGTGTGATATTTAGACAGCTGATTGGGCAAGCTGTACAGTTAGCCTGGATAATCAGTCTGATTAGTGTGAGAGGTCAGAGAATGCACAGCACATGTAGACCATTGTTACAGGGGAAGCGTGCGTTTGAAAGCTCAGGGTATAAGTTTCCAAAGCGTTTGACAAAGAGGGAAAGGAAATACAAGGTGTTGTGTGGAATCAGGCGTGAAGATAAAAGCAGGACAAGAACAAAGCCTTTGGACGTGTTATGCGTGTTTTGCAATTTCGGCATACTTCGTGCACTATTAATCAGTCCATTGGAAAACGATGACGTCTTGCGCAATACTTTTTTGTTTTTATACATTGTTTATCACATCTGCAGAGACACAATGTGACAGTGTTGCTGCTGGTAGTGCTTTGATCGTAGCTTTATAAAAGTATTGCTTGAGGAAATCGTGCTAATGATGACAAGAAGCCATTACAGATTATTCAGTGTTACTTTTTGTTTACTTAGTTATGTTGTATTTTAGATTTTTTGGGTAGGTGGGAGGTGTAATTCAAAGATTTGAGAGTTTTTTCTCATCTGTGTAAACATGTTTCCCTGTGTAATAAAATTCTTCCTTTGCTGTCCGAAATGAATACCAAACAATATAAAATCTTGAGTATAAACTAGATAAATGATAATAATAATATCATCACTATTTTACCCATTAAGGCAAATCATATTTTCTCACAGTTTAAGCTGTAATACTAAATGGCTATATTTTTTCCAAAATCGTCTTATAACATGCACTAGTGCATCTTGGTGACAGTGGTGCAGGAGGTTAAGCAGGTTGCCCACTATCTGGAGGATTGACAAAGTGATTCCTGCTCTGACACATACTGCTGTTGTGTCCTTGGGCAAGACACTTGAGACACATTGCCTATCAGTCTATGGGTGGTTGCAACAGTAAGGGGATCTTTGAAAAAAAATTGCCAAATCACTGTGCGATTGATTCACTGTGGTGACCCTGCAGCCACCTATGGACATGTAAAATCAAAATAGGTTTTGCGTCTTGTTTCAATTGCTAAATAAATGTTGATATCTTTAACCTTGTACACTTTTTTGTTTTTCCACTCTTTCCAATTAGAAATAATTTGAATTTATCTACACAAAAGAAAATAACATCTTCATTGTACATTATGCGATAACAAAATAGAAGTATCTTTTTAAATTTATAAAGTATATTCCAATGTTTTTAAACTATTAATTTCTTCATTTTAACTAAATTGGTGCCTTTGAAAAAACATGCACTCTGCAACTTCATTCAATCTGGTTACATTGCTCTTGTTAAATACATTTTATCAGATGACCATAAAACACTGTATACAGACATGACTCCGCTGCTACTTAAGTCGTACAGTTTGGTATTTTTAACCCCCAAATCCCAAATCCCACATGTGGCTCTACATTATCTATTAGTTACAGTCTGTCAGTTTTGATCCCTGTCATCTTCCTGCACGTGTCTAGTTGGATCTCTCAGCCTGGAGTGAATAATGCCATGAGCCCGTGTGGAGGTGCAGGTGATCCGGCTCTGTGCCCTTTCCGTGCCCCCGCAGCACCTCATCCACAAATGGACAGCACGCTTTCCCCGAAAACTCTGGCTCAGATCACGTTGCTCACAGGAACGCCTGCGACCCGACCTCGGCAGTTTGTCATGCCGTGATTGATTATTGTGGTGACTGCAGGTTGGAAATGTTATGCAGGTCACCAGGGAGACCTCACCCCACTGCACTGCTTAAGCCAGAACCATCTAGCCTTATTACACATTTTATAAGATAGTACTTTTTCTTTAAATCATGTGCACTTTTTTATAGTAATATCCCAGAATATCATACCAGTGGCAAAAGGTAACTTGATACTTAACTTTTGGAAGAAATTTTTAGTAGTTTTTGAAATATCCCTCATACTTTTAACATTAGTAAAAGTTTGCTTAAGTAAATGTATGTACTCTCTAAATGAATAATAGTTTTTGTTTGACCTTGGTGGCAAATACCATGCTCACCTTTCAATCAGAGTGTCCTGGGTTTAGAGACAATAGTAGTGGTATTTGCAATAGTAGTAGTAGTAGTAGTAATAGTATTTTACTGTGCATTGCAAAACATATTTTAAAATCTCTTTGTAAAGTAAAGTTTACATTTAGTCCTTTCTTAATTTTATGCCAGTAATTAATTTGTTGATAATATTATGCAAATAATATTATTTTGAAGCACGGACACAATTTTATATGATGGCAAAGCTGTTAGCACTGTGGCCTTACAGCAAAAAGGTTCCAAGTTCAATTCCCGGGCCATGTGGGGCCTTTCTGTGTGGAATTTGCATGTTCTCTCTGTGCTTGAGTAGTTTCCTTCAGGTGCTCCGGTTTCCCCATTAATAGGCTAGTCCTCCAGCTAGGTACTCTTGATCAGGCTCCTGGTTCAAGATCTAGAGGATGATTCCCAGTCGCTGTTCAGTTGGCCCCTGCTACTGATGGTTTGTTCAGTGGCAGTGGCATTCAGTGGCATTGGAAGGATGAGTTAAATGCAGAAATAAAAATACCCCTAATATATATATATGACATAATAACATTAATATGCATACACTGAAATTAAAACATCTGTGCTAATCCCTGTGAGTGTCTTTAGCGAGGCCAGACATGCACTTGCAGATGTTTACTATCCCTGACCTGCATTATTTATTGCATGCCTCATTTTCTGCCTCAGAAACGTGTCACACCGAACCAGTGTGGTTTTACACCCAGCACAGCGCTGTCAGATGTGTGCACACAATTACAATGTGACACGATGACGCCCAGGCCGTAAAATATATCTACTGTCGAGCTAAAATGTGCTTTAACTGCAGTGAGAATTTACAAGAATGCATCAAGTTGTATGTTTTTGTCTGCTGCAACTGCCTAAACTGAAATAGACTGAATTATTTAGGGAAGTTATATACACACTGATTTAAATTTTGAGCATTGCTCAATATACTGAAGATGAAGATTTTCTCTTTTTAAGTAAAATCAACTAGAAATATTTTAACTGCAATTTGAATGTGTAAAATGCAGAAATAATTTTTCCATCATATATATTTATGCCTACATAATTGTCAGACATAATGTCAATTTCTATATGTTTGGTAAAACATAAATCATATAGCAGGCTCTCAGTATCCATATTTAGCAGGCTTCTGTTTTTTCCTCGTATGCACAATATGAGCTGCTTTATTCTTACTTTAAAACTTAAGCCTTTTTTTCTTTTTTTCTTTTTGCTATTCTGTGAAATCAAAATAAATAATTTTTGAGTTATTCTGTGAAGTAAAATTAAATGCAAAACTGTTGATCCTGTATTAGCTTTAGAAAACTAGTCACATTTTATCATAATCTACAATTTCATTTCATTGATTTATTTGAGTAGAAATATATGAGGATTTGCTCTTACACAATAACTACATTTTTTTGACAATGCTCAAAATAATGTGAATGCTGCCAAAATTCAATGCAATGAAATAGCAATTCAGCTCTTGTGAAAGCGCAAGTGAAGTATTTTAGCACATAGTGGCGCTGTTTACTACTTTGGGGAAAATTATGTCAATCAGCTTTAATAAAAATAAAGCTTAAATTAAAAGTAATGTGAATTAAAGTATTAATTTCATGTGCTGGGACTCTGTAGTGTGTTTGCCTACATCCATCGGCTGGGCATAGAGCTGGTCTTACCTGAGCTGTCACTCTTCCTCTTGCTCCGCTTGTCAGCTTCAACGGTGCTCAGACTGTGCCTAAACTCAGCTCCTGTGGGTGTCCCACTGCCCAAGCCAGGGGTGCTGCTGCCCATGTTTGGGGGGCTGGCGCACATGGCAGGCCCTCCGCCATGGCTCATATCCTGAGGAGACAGTCCGGTGTCCTGGGGATGCAGGGGGTGCAGACTGTGGCGGATGGCGCTACTGTTACCGGGCAGGTGTGAGATGTGCCAGGGAGGAGTCGGGTGGTGCTGGGGGGCTGCATGGTGCTGCGGGGGCAGGTGGGAGCGGTGCGGGTGGTGGTGCGGATGGTACAGACCCTCATCAGGGGGATAGCTGGAGATGACGCAGGGAGAAGGGGATGGTGTGGAGGAGGATGAGGAGGATGAAGCCAGGTCGGGATAGGACACATGGTCCGAGCGGCCATGCAAGGCAAGGGGTGAAGCGCTGAAGGCCGGGTGCAAGGCTTGCCCTGGGGCATGGGGGCTCCGCAGGCACCCGAACAGTGTGTGGTCCATCCCGCACTCTCAAGGCTCTCTACACAGAACAAGAGGCTGCCGTTCAAGAATCCCACCACCAAGAGAACTTAGACAAAACTAGAGTGTTACCAAATTGCACAAGGCAGAATGACAGGACTTATACCAATCCAGGCCAGGTCACCATCAAAATGGGACAAAAGTGCAGCTAAAGCAGTTTGGCAGAAGTTCTAGGCGGGATAGGAACAAAATTACACCAGACCAAAGCAAATAACCTCAGGACCCAAATATGATGATGTGCACAGTTATAAAAAATCACCAAACCTTTGGACTGTCATGCTAGACTTGTGCAGCCTCTGTAAGAGACTGGGAAGAATGATGAGATGGGGGACAGCCACACTAGGCTGGCACGTCCAGAGAGAATGGACAAGAATTCCAGACTAAAACAGGACAATGTGCACAATGTAAAAGCAGCAAACCATTTGTTGGAACGGACAGTCAGGCAAATTTGTGCAGCCTCCAGATGGGACAGGGCAAGCCTCAAATTTTCAATCCCAAAATGATGACAGACATAGATCCACTTTGCAGACTCCTCTATCCCGCTAGAAACAGTCACAGAAAGTTGTGTTTAAATGATGTCAGTTGGTAATCCTGAAAAGTCTCCAGATCTTCCAGCAGACTCCTCACAGAGGGCTAGAGCCCAGGCTGCTCTGGATCATCAACCAGCCTTTCTCAAACTGCTCCTCCAGATCAACAAGTGTTATTGCAGGATCTTTCTAGAATACTTTGCATTATGGTTAGCATCCAGGCTGTACCAGACGTGCATGAGCCCCGTGGAGATGTCAGCGCACTCTCCGCAAGCATAAGGAGGGTTCCTAGGAGCAGCCAGGCGCGGGGAGGTTATAAATAGGGTGTAACAGGAGAGGGGGGCCGGCCCTGGGACCGAGTCTGCAGCGCTACTGACCACATACATGCGCTCAGCCTCCAACAAGCACAGCACAATAAATCTGTGCAGTTAAAGAGTGGCAGGAAGAGGCCCGCTGCAGTCTGGACTAAGATCTGACCTTCTCTGGATGTGTTCTTTCATTTAGGACAAGCCCGGCGATAGTGGGGCTGTTCAAGGAGGGGTCCCGGGGTAACAACACAGGAGAGAAAAGTGTCAGGGGTTAACTCACAGTATCACGGACTCTCTGTGACTTTGACCCCTTTAAATAACTGTTGGGAAGTTAGAGAGGATAGGCTACTTGGTGGATTTTTTCATAGCAGTTTAGAATAAGGAATAATATAGAATAACAAGTTTGTAAGAAAGGAAAATAGATGTTTCCAATATTATTATTTCTATGGAAATCCTTAATGCCCATGCCAAACATTTGACAGATTTTTTTCAGAGATTCTAAATTTTATGAAAGGCAGAGGGAGAAAGCTAAATGATCCAAGCCACTGAGCCTAGTTTATTCAGAATTTTGGTACATACTCATACAGAGCAGACAGACCTAATCGCCTATTTTTAATGTTTCTTTGTTTTTTAAAATATATATACAAACATATTATACACATTATAATTCTGTTTTTGATAATAATTACAGTTACTAACCCTCATTAGAATAAAGCTGTAACAAAATTCAAATCTACTCAAAGTAAACAACAAAACCTAGCTAATACAGAATAAAATTAGAAGTGTTAAATAAGTAAAAGTGTAATTTCATAGTTTGCAAAGTGTTTGTGTCAGTTTAGCCTAAGACAGGTTAAAAAACTTAAAAACTGTTTTTTCTACAGTAAGTTTAATAAGGTCTTTGACTTAGCTAAGCATTCATAAAAAAACAACAACAACAAAACAATTCAGAGTACAGATTTATTATGACATATTAGTAATAGCTTAATGTGGACACTAACAATGAGTGGCAGGAAAAGTAGCGCCAGCAGCGTGAATGTACTGAAAGACATTAGTGACTTGGATCACACAGAGCCACTTTGAAGTCAATATGAAATGAAACACATCATTAGGCCACAGGAAACACAGAAGAATCAGGAGTTCAGGAAGTTGAACTTACAGTGTTTATTTAAATAAAGAACATTATTATATTGTATGTTGCTATGGTTGATGGTATGGGCTGGACTCATCTGACTGTTTGATGTTCATAAAATCTGCTGTACTTTAGAAAGATTTCTGAAATTCAGTGCAGTGAATATAGCTTATACCTGTATTAAACAACTTAGTTTTCAAAATATTTGGACAATATTATAGCATTATTAATGTGCAGACTTTTGATGATCACAAAATAGTTCCGAGTGTAATGAGTAGTGCTGTGGTACTGGAGAATGGTCTCTTAATACTAATCTCACAAACCCCTTTTTAGTGTTGTTCCAGAGAAAGGGGTCTCACCTCTAGATTGACCCTAACCACAGCTGTTGTTTTTATGCACATTATTCTGATTCTAGGGTGATGGGGTGCACAGAGCAAGGACATCATGGGTTTGATCCTCCTAAACTCTCTGAGTTGAGTCCTCCATGGTCCTGTGCATTCTCTCCAGCTCTGAGCTAATCAGCCATGAGCTAATAAAAAAAAAGCAGTTTGAATGTAAGAACACTGAATTATGGATTCTTTAATATATATGTAGTTAGTAGAACTCAAATTGTGCGCTCAAGTGAAAGCACTGTTAAATGCAAAGTTAACTAATGTACTTTTTTTTTTCTAATTACAGCAAAAACTAATTCTATTTTTATTTATTTGACCTTCATTTAACCAGGCAATCCCACTGAGATTAACAATTTCTTTTGCAGGGAAGTCCTGGCCCCATTGGGGACCTATTGTACATGTTTTTTGGTGATAGGGGAAACCTACACAGACAGGGGTAGAACATGCAAACTCCACACAGAAAGGCCCCACATGGGCCGGGAATTGTACCCGGATCTTCTGTCTGTAAGGCAGGGGAGTGGTAGCCACTATGCCACTGTGCCACCCACTTATATATCCACTATAGACTTATACTACTACACCCCAGGCCTGCATCCAGTAACATTTGATTGCTACCAGATTGCTTTAATTCATTCAGAGATTTTAGAAATTTAGTTGAGTGAGGTAACAGTTTTTTTCAACCAAAATTCAAAAGTAAAAGCAGATAATTAAATTACTTGAGTGAAAGTATCTAGTTACTTTCCACATCCAAATGTATCATAAATGTGAAATTATTTGTCATAGTTATAAGCAATCTGGACATATTGGGTAAAGTTAGATTTTTGTTAATTTACAATAAAACATCAGCCTGTCACACTTCCCTAATATTCTCAGTTTTATAATAATAAATAATGTGCTGCTGGTTTCTTTTGTCTTTTGCCTTAGGTTCAGTGTGAGGGGATGAATTATGGCTGCAGTCCGTGCCACATGCCGTGGGCTGCAGAGGAAATGAATTCACGTGGGTCTGAATGAGTTTAGCAGACGCTCCTCTGGTCCCAGACTGTAGTCCCAGACAGTAGTCCCGGTCCTGCTCCGGTCTGACTGGTCCCAGGCTCAGACCAGAGACACCTCTCACACACTGCCCAGGTGAGTCCCTCTGTTTACTTTACTAATGAAGAGCATTAGCACGTTAGCCGCTAGCCTCAGCCCACACACATTTATAATGCAGCTGGGGCTGGTGAGTGTGTGGAACTGAGAGAATCTGTTCTCTCTTTGACTACAACTGTGTTGAACTTTAAATTACTACCTGTATTTTATTTAATTTTTCAATGCATTTGCACAACATGTAGACATTCTATTTTTATGTAGTGTATATATATTAATGTGACAAAACTATAACTATCAGCACCCAATGGCAGTCCCTGCCTGGATTTAGACAGTGATCTAATTTGTTCCTTTTCCCATTTTCTAAAGGTTTCATGGAAATCGTGTTATGTTGGTAACAGACAAAATTGGTCCAATCTTGCAATAGTAAAAGAGCCCTTAACAAACACACATCCTCCTAAATTTATACCCTATAGTAAATTTTAATTGAAAATAGATAACACCAATTGAAAAAAAGGAATTACAAAAGTAAATATTAAATAAAAGCATGATTTAGTTTAGATAAAATCCAACATCTGCTCTATAGTATTGGTGAAGGCAGAAATAAAATTAAAAAATACTTTAAAAATAAAAAAATACTGCAACTTCAAAGCTAAATTCAAATCATTACAGAATACCAAAATCTTTACATGTTGTGTCAACTGACATTTATAAATTCTTATGAACATTACTGTTATGGTCATTGCACTTTTTTTTTTTTAGAAGAAAATATACTGCCAGATACTTTACTATGTAACCTTAAGTGAGGGGACAAGTCACAATATCACCACATCTCACCTCAATGTACAATTTTCCTCTCATTTTAGACTAAACACAAATATACATACCAGTCTTCACAGCAGTGGTCCTAAAGTAGTATCACTTGTGTGCATAGTGTTTTGAATAAAAAGTAGAAATAAATTATTGCCCTATGCTTTGAAGCAATGCATTGGTGTAGTTCTTTTCTAGTTTAGGTTTAGTCCTGGTTTAAGCATTCTTCAGAAAAAAATAAATAAATAAATCGCTATTTTTTTAATATTGTGTCTAGATTTAGGTTAGTCCTGATTTAGACCCAGGCTAGTCAGTTGTACTCGGAAAGTCGTGGTATTCAGAGTTAAAAGTTTGAGAGCCATTAATGTATGCGACTTGACAGGGTTCACAAGATCTCTCAAGAGCAAAACGTGATGAGGTAGTGCCCCTTTGAATTCTTTTCTTTTTTTTTTATTCTCAAACATAAAACATAAGCTCATGTTCTTTGGATTGGTGACCACATCTTCTACAGATGTCACTTGCAAATATTTAATAATAATGTTATTTTTCAGGCTCTCACAGTATTGTAATTTTGTGCACAGTCCACAATATTTTCCTTTGTGTAACTGTGAATCGTTTGTTTCTTACCAGTATTTCCTGAAAGAGTGGCTGCAAAACTCAAAAAATAGCTCAAATGAACTGTGAATTAATGCTTTATAATTATTTAAGATAAGCAGACATGGACCAAAGTACAGCTCGGGGGACAGTTGTGGCACAGGGTGAGATTTTATGCGGCTGTCGGCTTCCATCATTAAATGTATTATTTACAGCCCTTCAGCAACAATCAAGCAACATTTCATTGGCCTTTAGTGTACATTTGTGCAGCTCTACATTTCTCGAGCCAAATCTCAACTTTTAATTGGTCTAAAATCTACTTCAATCTGACTTTTTTTTTACTCTTATAAAAATAAACCTAACATAAAAATATTGTGTGTATGGTAATTTCTCTAATCTGGTCTTCTTCAAAAAAGGTTTAGAGTTTAGTGCATTTCAGTCATAAAATTGAACCTACACTTATATGACTAAAAAAAAAAAAAGTCTAACTGTAGAGTAGAGTGGAGAGTTATTAATGTGGTCCATGTCTCAGGTGGTAGACCTACAGCTCAACCTGTGGCTGTCACTCACAGACAGTACAACCTGAGAGTCTGCACTGACACCAAAATGTGGTCAGGCACAAGAACCAGACCGGCTCTCCTCAATGCGAGATAAGAAACCAGACATTACATTGTGTTGGCTAACCACGCCTTTTATAAATTTGAGAATAAACCCTGGATTAACAGATAAAACTCAAAAGTAAAAGTTTATACCTGTTTATGCTTTCTGCTTCAAAGCCACATTATCTAAAACTTACCTCATGCTGCAGACCCTCACCATTCACAACAACATAGTGACCTAATTTTATTTTATTAAAGCAAATAAAATCCAACCAACTCCTTACCAAAAAGTACAAAAAACACTGAATCTGAAAATGAAAGTTTAGAGTTTGCCTTAAAGTTCTAACTTTGAGTTCATAGCTATATAGCTATCCATGTTATTATTTATCATGTTGTGTGTGTCATGTTGTGAATGCATTGCCAATATTTATCTATTTTTCAGCTTGCTTCCATTTTATCTTAATTTTTTTTTCTTTTTTATACTGTTTAGACATCAGACATAGCCAAAGCCGCAATAGCCATTTTTTCTGGTTTATTGGTAGCCATTGTTTCTATGTTGATGGGTATCATGGACCAACGGACAATAAGAGTATTTCTATCTCAACACCTCCTTGCAAACCTGTGACTTGCAATCTATTGGGTATGTAATGTATGTGCAAAATATTTTAAATTCAATTTTTAGTAATAGTAGGTATAGTAGTAGTAATACCTATAATAAGGATATATAGTACTATTAAATGATAAAAGGTAATTCAAGAAAAATGCATATACCCTCAGTGTAACAGTGTGTCACAATCTACTTTATCCTTGTCTCATATAAAACACAACAAATTTTGAGACATTTGCAGAACCCAGAGCTTGTGTCTTTCCGCGGTGACCACTGATGTGTAATACTTTTTAGCAAGACTGCTCTGATGTGGCTTCTTTTAAATGCTCCGAGCTTCTAAGTACCCAGTGTGTAAGTAATCATTATTAGGCCCTTTCATTCTAATATGGAAACATTTAAATGTCAGAACCACCCGCCTATATTAGCATGTGTAAGGTAACACAAGAGAAGAAATGGGCCCAGGCCTGGACACACTTCTTTCATCACCAGTTGTGGAAAAAAACTAATTTCTGGGGAAAATATATGGTTTTATTAAGACTATTAAGTTTATTATTACCAATTACAATTTTACCTGGGTGGCAATAGACATACATGGCTATGTTGCTATTTACACCTGTTTTGCTATTTACACATCCAATTTTAGAGTCACCAGTTTACCTAACACATGCATGCCTTTGGACGGTGGGAGGAAGCCGATAGAACCCATGGTATTGCAGGAAGGACAGACTCCACCCAGAGAGATTGTATGACAGGCTAGCCCAAAGATCCACCTTCTTGCTTGCTACATATGTATATGTATATATAATGTGTTTTCCCAGATATGAATTAATTAATCTTTTGTGGCTTCTTCCTGTTTCTGTCTGAAATCCAGAACACAGTAGGACATTCACCTCTTTGGAGTTTATTTAATTATATCTATTTAATTAAAAACATTCAAATTTATTTGTCAAAGGAGCTTCCTTAAAGCAAATCATACTGTATATCCTACAACTTTGAAGTAAAATTCGAAGATAATTTCAAACATAAAGCAGCTGTATAAAAAGTGGAAAGCCTTTCACAAGCAATTTATAATTATAAGCTTAACTCTATTATTTATACATATTTCAAGGGACATTCACTACAATTTGTCAATTTTCAATTCTTATCATAAATTATTGAACATGTCTGTGTTGCTAACTTAATAAATACATATATCCCTAGCCCATCACAAAAATTATTTTTAACATTCAGATTTCTTTTTTTTATTTTTTCCCCACAGGACCCCAAACATGCACACGTTAACAGATTTTAAGATTTTTTTTTTTTTTTACCTTTAGCTCACAGCCTGAACTCCAGAGGACGTTGTGGTCTATAAATGATAGATGGGGTCCTCCAGGATTTGTTGCCTGTTTAAATACTGCATGTTTCATGTCACACCGCAGGACACTATTTTGATTACAAAACAACAACTTATTTTAATTATTATTGTAACATTTAAGTGCAGTTAGAAGTGTTGTTTTAGTGAAGTCCAAATATCTAATACAATGTCAAAAACTGTCCCAGACACTAGTGACTTATTTTGAATATGTTTGTATTTAGTATTTCAAAAGTGTCACAGTCACACCGCAGGACATTTCACAGGTTATGGTTAAAATACAAAAATATATATATATAAAAATAAAAAATATTCCCCATTCATGTCAAGTAAACATCTAATGTTTTTTTGTTTTCATCTAGAATGTTGACATTTTATATGGTGGCATTGCCAGTGGCATTAAAAAACTTTGTAGCTCCAAGTAATATGTAAAAACAATTATGCCTACTACTCAACAGATTTATACTCTGTTAAAAATGTACTTTTTGGTAATTCACTGCTTTAAGGATTAACCTAAATAAATCTATCATGTCTTTGTCTGGTTCTTTGTGGTAAAATGTGGTGTTGATCCCAGCCATGGTGCAGAGATGAGCAGTGTAAGCTGTGTGCCGTTCAGAGGGTGCACAGATTTACAGCAGCTGTCTGAAGTTCGGAGAGTGGATGATAGAGATGTCAGCGATAAACGCTGCTTGTCTGTCTTTATGGCTCTATTACCACAGAGAGGAGAGGTCTTTGAAGAAAGCGCCGCTCTCAGAACGAGGAGTGACGACAGATTTAAGTGCACTTTATTCTGTCTGAACATCGAACGGGAAATCCTGAATCACATCTCACTTTGACACCAAGATAAATTCTCTGGTGGTCAAAATTGTAGAATATATTTCTTAGTGTTTCTGGTACATGTTCTACATGCATATCATATTACTAACTAACTAACATACTTACTAACTAACTAACTAATTAAATAACATTTTGATGTAAATGAGTAAGAGCAAAAAACAGGTGTTGACTGCTCTTCTGAATTAAAAATATAATTTATTTAACTGTATTTTAATTTCTACAAGTTCAATTTGATATTTTTACGGATTTATCATGAGATAGAGTAAGTCGTAATGGAATTCTGGACAAAAATTCTCTATGGTCAAAAGCCATTAACCTAAATGTATTTAAAAGTGCTACAAAATATTGTATATAACACCAATATATAACAGCAACAAATTGTAAAATAGAAACTATAAAATGTTACAATGTTTTATTCTTGGATATTACTGTTCATGGGTGATCAAGTAATTCATGGTACCTTAACTGAGTTGACTGAAACAAATTTATAAGATGAAATAAAGTTTTTAATTTAAACAACTACTTTAAAGTGGAGCTCAGTAACTTTTCTATTTTAAATAACCTGTTTGGGAGTTCATGTGATGGTTAAATCAGTTGTTGTGGGGTGAATAAAACAAGCAAGTATGAGTGCTTGTTGACAGTGTCACGGAAGTCTCAAGTCTTGCAAGAAAGGGGCACATCACAGTTAGCCAAAAAAACAAGCTAGCAATGGCTTTATTTCTCGATTTTTGTCATGGGAGAGGGGCCAAATGGTATAAAAACCTTTGTACAGACACGAGGAAAAGAAAACTATAAAGTAATTGGAATTGTAAGTATTTATAATAATGCTTTACTTCAAAATGAAAGGGAGCTCTGGAGAGGAAAATGAGACAAAAGAGCGAAGAAACAAGCAAAGTTATTGACTTCTGCTTTAAAGAGCAATATCAACATATGGATTCAAAATTGAAACTATGCAACTTATTAAACACTTTCTGAGTGAATGTGATGGCTAAATGAATTGTTGCAAGGTGAATAACCCCCCTGTATCTCTCCCTGGTGTTTCTTGGCAAAAAAGCAGCTTTGCAAGAATGGGAGAACCGACCCAGTGGCAGTGAAGTCTCAGGTCTCACGAGCAAGCGACATGTCACATTTAGACATAACAACAAGCCAGTGATGGTTTTATTTCTTAGATTTTTATAATGCAAAGGGACAGAAGTCAACTGGACTTGTGAGTTTTTATGATAATGCTTTACTTTGCAATGTAGGGGGAGCTCTGTAGAGAAAAAATGCGACCAAAACAACAAAGAAACAAGCAAAGTTGCATAGTTATACAAAAAATTCCCATGTTCAGATAACTACATCTAAAAGTTTATCAAACTAACAACCATAAGTCAATTATAATCTATACTTGTCTTCAACCTAATATACAATTTTGACGCAGCCCTTGTAAATTTATTTTTAAGTTAAAAGAGCAAGATTTTACAGTGTGCTGTTTTTAGTTTCGATGGCAATAGTATCTCTACAAAATATCACAATAAACCATCACTAAAACATGTATTTAAAAGCAGTTATACTTTGTATTATGTCATGCCACCTTTGGCTTGCTGATTCAAAGTGGTTCAACAATATAGTAAGTCAACACACATTGCATGTTTATTGTCTGTTATCAGCTCCAACAATTAACTAACCCCTCTGATTAAAAATTATCTTACTGAACCTCATTGAGCAACACTATGCAAAAGGTTATACAAACAGTGTGCACAGAAAAAAAAGCTGAGTCATCTCCTGAAAACTAAACTTAAAACCTTTTTAAAATGTCAACCATGTAAGAATAAACTGTAAAAATTTTATAAATTACCCTTCCTCAAAAAATGCCTTAATAATACTAAGAGACACCAACTGGGAATCTTACATTATTACTGTGACAAAAAGTACTACCTAATTTCTGATTTGATTACTTAAGACATGACAAAAATCCTATGCAGTTGCCTTGAGTTTTTGAGTTGTTACAACTTTTTACTGCGTTAATTGGACATCTACCAGTTACTAACAATGTATACCTTAAATTAAATACAACAGCCACTTATGTAAACCTCATGAGTAGTTTGAGAGTTAATCTAACATCATTTTTTAGATTTTTTGTAAGTATGGTTAACTTACTACAATTTACAGTGTACACTACTACAGTCATTGTGGATGCTTACCATTCATAGTAAGTTACAAAAACATTGTTTTAACGTCCCAATCCCAATGCATTTGTTGTTTTGGTCTCTGTAGGATATTATGCATGTTGAATTATTTTTTTTTATTTTTTTATTTTTTTTTTTGCCTATTTAACAGTATCACTTAGTATTGACCAGAAGTATTGAGGCTGTAAATGGGCGTACACCAGCATTCAATTCTGTATCACACTCTATTTGTGATGTGCACTGGGTAGTAATAGTTGTAGTAAGAGTTGTTCTAATCTTGAAAACAAAAAGTTCTTATCACACCAAATGGCAGTGTGGTGTGGAGTTCCCCAGAGTTCGATCTTGAGACCCTTTTTGTTCAATCACTACATGCTTACTTTAGGCCCAGATCTGGACCAATACATTTCTTGTGTTTCTGGACTGAACATATTTATGTGTGAAGCAAAACAAATTTGTCAGAACAGAGACTAAACATATCTTTCTCCCAAATAATCATAGTCATCATAATTTATGACCCTTTAAAAACAAGGAATACAGTATAATGCTGAGCTTGAGTGACATATTCACACATCCATCTCTAGAAGATTGGACTGCAGCAATGGCCTTCAAACCGGGCTTTCCTAATATCATTTTATATTTTACTTTTTTCTAATTGTAGATCTTGTATGTACATTTAATTTGTCATTTGACATTTTACTCCATTATTTTATTATCGTAGTGGTTTGTTGTTTGGCTTCATTATACAAACTAAGTAGTTGCTCTGATTGGTTCAAGGAAGAAATAGTAGTGACCAATGATGCACGTGAGGAGTGAAGGCTGGCACGTCATTACTTGCACTTCTGTAGCAAGTTAATGCTGGACATAACAGTGCATTACATTATGACCACCAATAATAGGCAGGTCATAATGTTATGCCTGATCGGTGTATGTTTGTGGAGAGCTGGTTATCTTTTTTGAAATGCCCTATGGATCAACTGCTAAATAAATGAAATTGTTCCTTCTTGCCACTCCAAAGGGTGGGCCGGGTTAGGGTTAAGGTTAATATTCTGAAATTAATTTTGGAGTTGCATACGTAATCTGTTGAATGTAACCAATGTGTGTGTAATATGTAATTGCAAGGCAAATAAAAATATATAGGCCTAACTGTAATGTTATTGAAACTTGTGCAGCCCTAATAATAATAATAATAATACTGATTTGCCATGTTTTATTGTTATTATTATTAGCGGTTGACATTAATTTCCTGATGCATGTATATGATAAGCATATTGTGCTTTTATCATATACCAACTTCCCATTCTATTCCCAAATGAAAAACGACTTTGGCAACTCACACATATTAAACCCACAATTTTTTTTTTTTCCTCTTGGTAAAGGTACATAAAATCGGCTAAATGGAAACACAGTTCTTGTCTTTAAAGCCTGATCTGGTGCTCTCGGGTCATTGCCGTGCACGCTGAGAGGAGTGCTCTGCGGTGGCCATTTTGTGAGTGTGTAATGGCGGTGGACAGCCGACTGAGATCATCCTCTATAATGGGGCCTGGAGCCTGTGCAGACGTGTGACGCTGAGCAGAAGGTTTGCAGTCACACACCACACCTCAAACAGCCCGGGGTCGCAGCACTAAAACCTCCATTTAAATCTGCACCGGCTACGACCGCCAAAACCAGAGCGGCTCCAGCCAGGCAGTGTTTCCACCCAGACTAAATGTGAAGGCAGTCCCCGTCTTTAAAGCACCTTCACACCATCCTTCAGCGCTTTTGTGTGAACGGCTGCCAGGGTCTTAATTGGTCTGTGAGGGTGTGTGTGTGTGAAAGCCACCCATCTGTACCTGCACTCCTAGCTAAATATCGTGACACCAGCAGATAATTAAAATGACTCCATTTGCTTTACTTGAGCACCCTTTTGAAGAAGTTGGACTTTTACAAATAGATTCGAGAGGAAATGTTGCATAAGTTAATCATATACATGAGCTACAAAAACAATGTCAAGTCCCAGTGTTTCCTATAGACTTCCAGTGGATTGACTATGGAACAGAAACTATATGTTGTGCACAGCGTCGCTTTATGTTCAATACTGTATCACAATGTAAGATGGGCAGCAGGGTGGCAAAGTGCATAGCTCTGTTGCCTCACAGCAAGAAGGTCATGGGTTCAAATCCCAGACCATGTGGGGCCTTTCTGTGTGGAGTTTGGATGTTCTGCTCGTGTCTGAGTGGGTTTTCTCAGAGTACTCTTGTCTATAGGCTAATACTCCAGTAAGGTAATCCTGGAGAAGGGTCCCCCACTGCTTCTGACATGTAGCAATGAAGGATGAGTCAAATGTAGAGAAATAAATTTCCCTATGGGGACAATAAAGTCTACTTTACTATATCATGATACAGTATATCAATATATCACAATACTACAAAGGTGATATACTGTTTTGTTTTTGTTTTTTTGTTTTTTTTACAATGCTATTACGGAAAACATCACCTGTCACTACTACATACATCACAACATGCACATCATTTTATGAAATACATTTTATTTAATAATCAGAACAGTGAATACTGCCACTGCATTTAGCAACAAGTGGCCTTTATCCAAATAAGCAAAATGTAAGTGCTGCCTTAAAAAACAAAAACAAAAACAAAAAACACTATTTTTCAGTAAAAGAAAAAAAAAAAAAACAGCACAGCATGTCAAAATATTTTATATTTTCTTACACTCCTACTATTAACATCATAGTTTGTAGGCTGCTATGAATAAATTGACTTTATGATTGTATAATACATGTGTAAGCTTTGCTAATTCCTTTTTTGAGCAAATGTCTTTGTGCTGGTTTCCACTGCTCTCCGCTCACACAACCTGAGGAAGAAAAACAGTGATAAAACAATGGCACTGCAAAATGCAACATTCCAATATATTGTAATTCATTTTTTTAAGACTATGGCATGGCTAATTGTTTATAGCTGGTTACCAAGGTCTCTTCAACGTATGGAAAACACTGTAGTCACTAATCCTTTAGTCACTATAGGCTTTCACTGTAGTGGTCAATAGACTGACATAACATAATTTCTTTTATACCTGACAAAGTAAGCAGAGAGGCTGATGTACATTCATACTGTACATGTTGGGAGAGAGTCTGGTGGTTTAACTGAGCACTGCAGAATGAAGGAGTCTATTTATGAAACCAATAGCCAAATTATATGGCTACAAATATTATCTTAGGCACTTAAAATGTGCCATCTGTAGTGTCAAAGACATTTCTCATTACCAATTTCTGCACATTTATGTACCACTCAGATATTAATAATCTATTGCCATAAGTCCATTGTAAACAATAACAAGTCCACAACTAACAAATTATATTTTGCACCACACGAGACGCAGAAAATAATATCCTTCTATGTGAAACCTACTTGTAGCCCACCTCTCCCTGCCTCAGGCACACTGATAGCTTCAACATGTAGTTCCAATAAGCCAAATAATCCATAAAAGTGAAGCCAACCTCTTATACTTTAACAGTTTCCCTCTCTCCTCAGGTTCCGGAGGGTTCTGGAGGATTCCCACAGCGACAGTTTGACCGAACCACTCCTGAGGGGACCGGCCCGTATGGTGACTAATGTGAAATCAATGTGTGAGAGCTGCTCACTCTCATCCACACCTCATTCTGACTCTGTGCCATCACCAGCCTCTGTCATGTCAAATCACACATACAGCCAAAGCTTTGAGGTGGCTCTTAACAGATTATTAATCATCAGACTTAGTGGAGGGTATTGTTTTTGGTGTTTTGGTGATACTGCTGATGTGTCCTAGGGCAAAACACTGCACCCACTTTGCCTAATCATCAGTCATCCAGGAAAAATATGCAAAAAAAAAAAGTTGAACAAGAAGGTTATCTGGACAAGGTTTGTTATTGGAAGATGTTTCGCCCTTACTCTGAAGAGGAAAACTGCTCTTAAGATTGGAGATTTATATAAATCTCGACTTTCACTTCCCCAGAAATGATTAAGCTCTTCAGATTAAGGGCGAAACGTCTTCCAAAAACAACCCTTGCATAGATGACCTTCTTGTTCAACCTTTTTCACTTTGCCTAATGTATGAATGCGTTACTGTGACTGTTATTGAGTGTTTGATGGTGGTCAGAGAAGCTGTAAGCACAAAATGGCTGCCATGAGTCAAAAATGTGTGATTTTAGTGGGAATGAATAATTAAGAAATGTAAAGTCACTCTTGGACTCTAAATATAAATCTACTAATAATAATGACAATTATATTATATATGATTACTATGATGATGATGATGATGATTATTATTATTATTATATTGCATGTTGCTTGTTTATTCTTCTACTCCTCATATCCCCCAGTAGGGCTGGGTGATATGGCTAAAAAATAAAATCTCAATTTTTCTTCACTTCTCCGACGATTTACGATTTAGATTGATTTTTTCTCTTGTTGGCAAAGCCAAAGGAGGATATTCCAGAGGTATAAGGACTCCATTCTCTGTGATTATTAGTGTTTTTAGCGTCTGCAGAGTCTCCTCAGTCACTGTTTCAGCTGCTCTGGAGCTAGCAGCAGCTTTAGCCATAACACAAGAAACAGTGAGCTGCTTGGAAGATGCTATTTTCCCTAATCGTCAAAAATTAAAGATGGGAATTAATCAAATTTATTTGATTTATCGCCCAGCCAGTCTATGGAAGCCCTGCAGGGACCTGCTGTTGTTATGATCAAACCTTGAAGAAAGGGTCAGATAATGAGGCATAGTCTATTGTTGTATGCAGGGCTCTCAAGTCTCATGCATTCACCGTGAGACACACGCATTTCACCTCTCACACGCTCACACACCACATCCTCGCATTTCTCACGCTGAAAAAAGTCCTATTATTGGACAGGAATTAGACCTAACTGTCAACGCGAGCAACGCGAACGTGAAAGATTTCTCATGTTTGGGGCAACTTATTTTCACTCCTTGCATCAGGAGTAGCTACCTCTTCATTTCATGCACTGATCCGCTGCCGTCTCTCTCTCCGCTCTGCGTCGCTGCGCGGTCACGTGACTCAGTGGCACACAGCAGCCTGCAGAGTGTCCCGGGTTTGTTTGCTTTAAACAGCCAACATGCTAAACCTAAACAAACTAAAGACAGGAGGGCTACAGAGGTGTCCCAGGCTCTGGTTAGGCTTGTAGCAGTGTGTACTGTGGGACAGGGGAGACGAGTCTATCAGGCTCCAGCATGGGATGGATAAACTGGCCCCATAGTGGATCATGTGCACGCGAGGTAAACAGAAAACCACCGCAAAGACACGCGAGAGAGACAGAGCACTAAAGAGCTCTGACTCTGACTTCATGGAGAAATAAATAAATGCAAAAATTCAAATTAAGTTTAGTTAAATAAATTTGCTTAGCATTATACGCCAAGCCCGGATCAAAACTTGAGAGCCTTATGTATGAACAATTAATCTATGAGACACTTAAGTGTGTCCTTCAGTAACAATGGGTGCTCTCAAAACCATACTTACTAAAACTTCACTTCACTAAATGTTAAATTACATGTTTTAGTAGTAGTAGTATATAGCATATTGTGATATGAATGATGTAGGCCAGTGGTTAGAGTCAGTTTTATTCTTGTCTTAGCTGTCTTTAGGTTGGGGCTTAAATTTGAAGTTGATATTATTGAAAAGTTTGATCATGACAGATCTAGACTCAAGGACTTTAATCGATAACAATGTCCATATGTCCAATACCAGCAAGCTTTGGTCCATCACATAATGCATTTTTGAATTTTGGTGTACTCCTATTGGTGATAGATTTACCCCACTTGTCAACTTTTAATCACTGACAGCTGTCTGCTCACACAGAGAAAAGTGGGAAAAAAAGAAAGAAAAAAAAAACATTAAGAGATATTGGAAGTGGATCATAGATGAATATTAGCCATGTGCTCACATAATGTTTACCTAGGTGAAGGTAACTGCTGGATTGCAATTATTAACATTGTCACTGAACACTGAACCCATAGCTAGACGTTGGTACAGTCAGCTTTAAGCTTGAGTTTGACATAATATTTAAAAGATTTTGCTGTAAGAAATTGGTGAAATTTTTAATTTTATTAATAGAAAATGGCATTAAATATACATTTAATTGTTTTTAACCATGCCTTGCTACCAGTAGTTAAATTTTGTACAGGTGACATGGCTGTAGACTTTATTAATTGCTCAGGTGTTGGTGCTCTGAGGCAACTCATCACTCTGTCTGATGTGTGACCTAAAGGCCCATAGGTGCTGCAGCTGACTCACACCTGCCCTCTGCTGGAGACTGCCAAAATACTTCAGAGAGTGTGTGTGGTTCTTTGGGTTGGAGCCTATAATGACAGCTTTTCTAAATATCAGTCGATATACTGTGTCAGTGTTTTGTTTAGAGCTTTTTTTAGGCCCTAAAATAAGTAACTGTTGGTCCAACTGTTTGACATGTGAACACACCTATGACTGAGAAAAATATTTAGGGTTTCCTGTAATTTGTAAACATTTTACTTTAAAAAGGTAGATATAACAAAATGTAGGCCTATGTACAGTTTTTCTTACTTTATATGCTGTTGTATTTATATATCCGCTATTGTTTAATTTAAATCTAACAGTATATTGTCTTCATAATTCACACCTCATGTTGCCCATAAAGTTGCTTTTTATTTTTAATCTTGAGAAGCACCAGACATCAAGACATTTTCAGTCATCATATTTGTAATGTTTAGTTTCCTTTAGTAGCCCTCCCCAATATATCATTAAATAAGGACTTAGTTCATGAATTAATAAATTAAGTCATTGACTAATTCTAATTGGAAATGCATCTTGAATTATATTTATCTGTCAATCCCATCCATCAAAGTTAGTAGGCAGGCTCTAAAGCCTGATTGGTTACACCGCACAGATCAATCCCAGTTTTGATGAGTTCAGCATTAGCCCTGCCAACTGGCTTTGATGGGTGACTGACAGGTAAAATTAATTAATGATGCCCTGCAGGACAGCACTATTAAAAAGTTAATTAAATAGTAAAATAATTCTATATGTTTTTAATTACACATGACACATTTAATTAGGGATTTGTATATTTATTTTGAATATATTTAAGTAATGAAACATTTAATTAATTATTTAATTATGTTTTTATTTATTTAATTTTTGCACTTTTTGTTCGCCATATTCTTGTAGTAATATCTACAAGTAGGCATTACAAAATACTGTTATGGTCACCTACTCAGGGGTTCCCACAGTGGCGGTTGCAAGACATCAACGTCAGGGTTGTGAGATGATTTCCAGAAATCATAAAAAAATTTGATGAAACTTTATTTAATATTTTTTTTATAGAAATTAGCATATTAGTCAAAACTGTTAGAATTAAAAAACATACACATAAATAATATTAACCCAGCATTTAAGTGTTTAGCGGGTCGTACAGGTTCTTATTTTGTGGGTCACATTCTGAAAACCTAACTGACATTCCACTTTGCATAAAATTGCTGTAACAAATTGGAAGTGAAAAACAACCATGAAATGTACTAACCTTTATATGCCACTGATCTGTTGGCAACAGTCTTAGAGCTGCCATGCATGTGAGTTGTTTATACCATTCTAAAGTAGTGGTACATTGTGATCTTTCACAACATGCCACAAAATATAAAATTAGGGCTGTGAGCCTACCCCTGACTGCCCCATGAACTTCCAAGCCAACAGAACACTGTCTGAGTGCTTGGTGCCAATTACTTTACACTGTTTATCTGCACATAAGTGTATTGCTCTGCAGTGTAAATCCTCACTTCCTTTACTTCACCTCTTGAGTCCCCCCTTGAAGGCCGGACTTGTGTGCTTGACATTTCTCCGCCTGTAAATAAACAGTGCGTCTCCCCGGCAGCTCCTAGTCAGGGGTTATTGCTGCTCAGTGTCAGTCACATTTAGCTCAACACAAACTCGGTGACCTATGCATATTTTCGTACTCACTGGGGTCATTGGCCGAGCCTCTGGGGAGTAGTTCAGATCCCGTTCTGCTCTCACGCTGGGAAGTGGAGTTCTGTAGAAGCATTTCCCCCGTCTGCCGCTCAGAACAATCCTGTGTTCAGAGGTATATGACGTATGGTGTGGACAATAGGAGGATACAGGCGTTTGGTGAGCGGCTGCAGAAGGCTTTATCACGACATGAAGACAGACATGTAACGTGTAGGGCCAATATCCGGAATGTAATGTTGTGACACCTCAAAGCAGATGGCTGTCTTGCACCATGTTTTTGTACAATGTCAAAGAGATCGTTGCAAGATATTTTGTTGGGGCAGTGTCTATGTTCCCACAGCCTATGTTCCAGTGTTCCCACATTTCCAGGGATTTTTTCTGGCAAAGGGTGCATGTCTAACCCTAACTAAATCTTAGAAATGTGGGAACATAGGGCTTAATTTTGAAAAAATATCTTAGAAATGTAGGACCATAGAGTTGAATTTGGAACATAGGGCTGTGGGAGCTTAGGGCCTGATTTTGTAATATGGGAACATAGAACTGAGGGAATATAGGGCTGTCCCCATTCTGTCAATAGAGCTAAATAGTTAGGCAGTGCAAAAATACAGTCTTCCTACAGTCTGGATTTTCTGTTATTACGGCTGGGACACACCGGGACGATAATCTGCCGTTTGGGATGGTCGGTCAGTTTGACGCGGTCGGTGATGTGAGTCTGTTTGGTGTGTTTTGCACCATCAGACATAGTAGGAGACAGTTGGACCTAATTCTGGCTGATTGAACATGCTGGCATCAGGCATTGTGCTCAACAAGTGCTTTGATTTACTGTGTGTACCATTCACAATTTGTCAAACAGCTTGCATTTAACATTAAAATATAAGGAACTTTTGTTCTAACAACTATTCATTATGTTTCCCACATCTGTGAGGCCAATGTGCTGAAGTTAGCTTACCTTAGCTTGTAGCCTCGTGCAGATGAAAATATAATCCTCCCTCTGAGGCAAACAGCTGCATAATCGGGTCCCTTTTATTTGTTACTGTGATCAGACATGTTTAATTTAGCATGTATGATTATTATTCACTGATAAATACTTGAGTTAATCACGTAAGTGTTGCGGAGGTTTGTTTACTGGAGCCCCATACATCCGCAGAGTATAGTGACTAGCACCACCTGCTACAGTTATTACATTTTGCACATGTGCAGAACTAACTCCCATTGCAAACCTCTTAAAAGGTACAAAAGGTTCACAGGCTTGTGACTAGTGACTTTGTGGCTGGTTTAGAGTAAAAATGCAGTAACAATTTAAGTACTTTGAAGTTTAAGTGGACCTGAAGACACCAGACATACAGAATCAACACAAAGAACCCACAGCCAGCAGCAGAGTGAGGACCAGGTGTGTGGGGCCAGAGGAGGCAGTGCCACATCACTCACATCACATGTTATGATTCAAGTCATTGAGAGTTCATGTTGAATCACCAGTCTCAGAGATTAGTCCAATGGCTCAACTCAAGTCAGATTCCAAGACTTGAGTACTCCATTTCTCTCATATATATATAATCATCCAACTATTAAATGTTCTAGCATATAAAAAGCAATGTATAGGCCTACTAAAATTGTATAAATGTTTTTAAACTTTTATAACAGCAGTAAGCATATTTTTTGGAATTATTTGATATTATAGACACTTTTAGTGTTTGTAAACAGAATGTCTGCTTCTTAATGTCTTCTTAAGTATGGTACTGGAAGTTAAAAAGACAATTATACATTTTTAATAGAGGAATTAGCGTTTGCCACCAAGGATTGCCATGAATGAACAAGATGATTCTGGAAGCTGACAACCAATTGACCACATGTAAATAATAATGTCAGAGCCTGTGGGAAAACATTGGTGAGTGTATCAACGTTTAACCATTTTATGTAACGTAGAAATTAGCGTGTGTAATTAGCATATAAGCTATGCAATTTACGTCACTCGGAGGCCACTGTTTACTTATTTTTTTATTTATGTAAAATAACAAATATAAATTCATCTGACATATCTACAGCAATAACATAAGGATATATGGAGTAGAAATAGAACAAGTTGTAAGTTTTTACTATTTAGGTCATAAACTCACTGAATATGGCAAATGTGATGAAGAAATCAAGTGAAGGATTTCCATCACCAAAACAACTTTCTCCAAAATGACCAAAGTACTTGTGAGACAAGTATTCTACACTGTTACGTATGATCAACATTACTGTATGGCTCAGAAACATGGACTATTTCAAAGCAAATGCAAGAGTACATCAAAAGAGTATTTAAGATGTGGTCTTTTAGAAAGATGCTAAAGATCACATGGTTACCAACAAGGAGGTCCGAAGAAGAACTGGTACCAAAGAAGATCTGTTCAAGACCAGCCACAACACCCTGCAAAGAGCTCTACTTGAAGGAAGGATAGAGGCAAGGAGAGGCAGGGGGAGACCAAGATTAATGTTGACAGATAACATTAGACAGGAATGAGTTATATCAAGCAGTCAGAATTGCTGAGAACTGAGATGATTGGTGAGCTGTGGCATCCAACCCTCTGCAGGATGGAACCCAATGATGATGATTTCACCCTTGTGCCCCAATGATGACAAAAGTGTCCTTTTCAAATTTTATTTAGCAATTATAAATTAATAACTTTTCTAGGGAATGTGGATCAGGTGCATATTTTATTACAAATTTTGATATTCTAAACACTAATGTTACGTTGCTCCTTTTAAGTAACATAAGTGTCCTTGTCAACAAAACATAATAAAAAATGTAATATATATATATATATATATATATATATATATATATATATATATATATATATATATATATTTTTTTTTTTTTTTTTTTTTTTTTTTTGCATAAATCTTTTAATCAACTTCTGCCCTGATGATAAATACCAAATATTTAATTATATTCTGACATTTAATCCCATTTATGTAATGGCATCTAATTTTTTGGGGTAAAAAAACACACACAAAAATTTTTATATTTTCAAAGCAAAGTGGATTTTTCTGAGGGGGATTATTACAGCCTTGGGTATCTCAAAGATTACCAACAACATTGATTTAGATCGATTTGGGATTTTTTGTAGTACCAAAAAGTTACAACCAGTTTTAATGGGTTTTAAAGGGAGTTGTTGTTTAGATTCTACATAGCACCAGAAAAAAAGAATCCCTAAAAATATATGTTGTTGGTAATCTTTGACATACCCAAGGCTTTAATACCAAAAAAAAATATTTATATAATAATGCATATGCATTGAGAATATTAAAAATATTTCAAGTTTTGTCTCTTTTACACACACCCAAAAAAAAAAAAAAAAAAAAAAAAAAAAAAAAAGATGCTAATACATAAAAAGGGTTACAATTCTGAAAATAATTAAATATTTGGTATTTATGTTCAGGGTAAGTTGAAAAAGTAAAAAAATATATGAATGTATACATTTTTTATGATGTTTTGTGTCGAGGATACTTTTGTCACCCACAAAATTGGAGTATAAGGGTAAAATTTGAAATTCTGGTAATACATGAATATAATACTAAAAATGTAGCAGACAGATGTGATGACATGACATTAAACTTCAGCATTTTCCTCAGTTTGGCTGTTACCATGGTTACTGACTTCCTGTGGCTGAGTGAGTGTTTCAGAATGTTCTCCACTTTATAAAGTCGTCCTGATAATATGAAAAATGTGTATCGGATGAGTAGACCCATGGAAGGCACGCATTAACGGAGCTCTTGTGTCGGGGACATCTGTTGAAAGCATCGTCCCAGGCTGGACCCTGCCCTGTTTGCTGTTGCCGTGGTGATGGGCCGAGCGCGGGGGATCTGTGGGACCCGAGAGTGGGCGGCGGTTTTGGACGGACGCTCTGTGTTCGATTCCAGGGCTTTCCACGGGCTCCCAGGGGCTTCATTAAAACAAAAGGAGGACGAGGAGGGGGCGGGACTTCCTGTCTGACTGTTCCAGACCCGCTGTGACCCCAGAGGAAAAGGAGCACTCTACACGGGACACAATACATACTGCAGATTTTACCTCAAATAAGACGAATGATTGATAGGTGCAGAGCTTGTATATGGAATATAGTGTCAACAAGCTGCATATGAACCAGGGCCCTGTACTAGGAAGCTGGAACTAATCCCTCATATGGCGCTCACTGGGTTAACCCTGGCTTTCTGTGTGGAGCTGTGAGTTAACCCTGGGTTTCTGTGTGGAGCTGTGAGTTAACCCTGGGTTTCTGTGTGGAGCTGTGAGTTAACCCTGGGTTTCTGTGTGGAGCTCTGAGTTAACCCTGGGTTTCTGTGTGGAGCTGTGAGTTAACCCTGGGTTTCTGTGTGGAGCTGTGAGTTAACCCTGGGTTTCTGTGTGGAGCTGTGAGTTAACCCTGGCTTTCTGTGTGGAGCTGTGAGTTAACCCTGGGTTTCTGTGTGGAGCTGTGAGTTAACCCTGGGTTTCTGTGTGGAGCTCTGAGTTAACCCTGGGTTTCTGTGTGGAGCTGTGAGTTAACCCTGGGTTTCTGTGTGGAGCTGTGAGTTAACCCTGGGTTTCTGTGTGGAGCTGTGAGTTAACCCTGGGTTTCTGTGTGGAGCTCTGAGTTAACCCTGGGTTTCTGTGTGGAGCTCTGAGTTAACCTTGAGTTTCTGTGTGGAGCTGTGAGTTAAAGTCACAGAGACAGTTCATCTGAATACCAACTAGAAACTCTAGATTTGTGAACTAAACAAACCAAAAAAAAAAAAAAATTAACAATACAGCATCATAGACTGAATAAGCGGCACACAGGCCTGTACCAAGTGGTACAAAGACTAACAACCAGATATACGCTAAGTGTGTAAGAGTTTACTCTTTAAATCTTTTTAATGGAATGAGTTTCAATATAATACCAAGAATTTTAGTAATCCTGAGCAAAATATAATTTATTAGGGATGCACCAATATCACATCTTGTCAAACTGATATGAGTATGACAGGGGGGTCCAAAGGCCTGTTTTCTGTTGGCATCTGGGCTTCAGTCTCTGTTGGCTAAAATTGTGTCAGACAGCAGATAACTATGGAGTTATTTTTAGAAATGTGTAGCTCTATAACAAGCACTTGTGTGTCAGACCTGACATTAAAAAAGAAAATAGTGGTCGGTGATGCCCAAAAAATTAAACAATACCATGTGCCAGCATCAAGCCTGGATAAATGTAGGCTTGTAGATAGGCATCCAGAGCAAAACCTATGCCAAACTACTAAATGATTCACTGTGGAGACACCTTACTTTAATGGTACGTCCTATGTGATACGCCACTACTCTTGTTATTGACCCTTTTACTCATATTTTTCGTTTTTTTATTGTGTGACCCTAAATGAAAAACATATGGACACCCCTGGAGTATGGGTACTTTGAATACTTGCCAATACCGAGTACCAATATGAGTACTTGTAAAAGTATTACCCTTTACACAGTTACTTACATACGTACAGTATCTCATTCATCCCATATAGAGTTGTTTATTTTGCCGTCTATCCACATTCATTTGAAAGCTTAGAGTTGTCACAGTTTATTTGCTAAATTTATTCAGTTTAAAGACAGATTGAGCATCTAAGCATTTTGCCAGGACCGACAGTGGCTAACGGTACTCCTTATGTTTTATCAGACTGCTTGAGACTCTACGTTGCCATCATTTTCGGGACAATTAGAACAACTTTTGGTCATTTCATTTGGGATGTCTGGTCATGAAGCTAAGTGCAATGTAAAGTCTTCTTTGCTTTTATCTCCATAGCCCACTTTGAAATTCTTCCACACATTGCTTCTTACTGCTCAAGCGAGAGGTGAACGTCATGTGACAGGTTGCTGGTATTGGCCCACGTGTCTAAAAGTTACTGCTTGATGAGGTGTTTCTAAATAGTGACTCCTTTTCCTTCGCAACAGCAGCTCATTTCTCATCACTGATTGGTCAAAGAGACATCTTTTTATTTTATACTCTACCTTATCCTGCTCCGGACCAGGTTAGCCGTTCAGTCTGTTTCCTTAGATCTGTCTCAGTAGAAAGGGAACCAGCTTCGTAGTACTGAAAAGCAAGAGGAAGTTACCTCCCTAATTGTGTTTAAAAAGTTCAGTGAGTTAGCCAGCTGAACTTTTTTTACTCAGAACAAGTCAAAAGCACAAACAATGGCAAAAAAAAACAATACAATATCTGGCCTATTTGAATGTTGTGGGTGAGTCACGGAAGCACTCCAAGAACATATTCTGAAACGGAAGGGGAAAATCTCTCTAAGCTGTTTTGTGGGGGCGTTCAATTGTTTTGTTCCAAAGAACCCTGTGTCAATCTGAGGTCCAGTAAAATCAACAGCCAATCAGATGCTTGCGTCACCGGGGACTGTAACAGCTCCAATAAGTCCCTGCAGAAACTCAGAGCTTACACATATTTCTATAAGCATAAGCAGAGCAGACCAGCACCTGAGAAACAGTGCTCTCTGTCTGACTGTAGCTACAGGAAGCAGTGAGGGAACAAACACCTGGATATACATAAACTGATATGTTCTTCAGAGTCTTTAATTTATACTGTATATGTGTATAAGTAATGTAATGGGATTGAGTCAGAGGCATTTGAGTAGACGAGTAATTTGAGTAGACGTTAAAAAAGGCATCATGTGTAGCAAGGACTTTCTCAAACTGATTACGACAACATAGTTTTATTAAAACATGAAATCCTGATGTTTAGCAAACTAGAATAAAAGCTAATATATAAAAAACACAAATTAAATATGTTAACTAATGTATTTTAATTGTTGTAAAACTTAAGATAAAAGCTATAAGCATAAGCAGAGCAGAAGCTTTTTCTCTATATTAGCCCTTGTTATTTGTTAAAAACAATTCAGTAGTTCTTTTGGGATAGCATAGTCTCCCAGGGGCGTTTTCCAAATATGCAGTGATTCAATTGTGGATTGGCTTTGTGTGAGAATTTGTTTTTTGTTTTTTGAAAACGCTGGAAGAGGTGCTTTTGTCTACTGCATGGAATTGCTCAAGGTTTGTTAACACTAGTTGTCACTAGATTTAGTGACTTTTCAGACCTAAAAAAGAGACTAGTGACAAATCTAGCAACATTTTGGGTGATCCTTAACATTAATCTTTCCATTTCCCAAAATGGTGCGAAGCGGCCCCATAAATCTTACCAAGCCATGCTACTTTTAGCACCTTAGCAAGAGAACTCCAGCTCTGAGTCCACTTCGGATCACTTTGGAAAAGGTGGAGCTACGCACTGCTGTGAGTTGATTGGACAAGAGAGAATCCACACTCAGGCAAAAACAAGCCAAAGAAGAGAAATACAAGAGAAAATATTATTTTTAACCAAACGCGTTCTTGTCCTAGTGATAAACAGCCGTATTCAGAGAGAGGACGCACTAATCTTGTGGCGACTTTTTGAAAAATAAAGCTGTGTATATTAGCAACAGCTGTTTCCGGTTTAGTGAAGTATAACTCTTGCTTCGAGACTCATGTTGTTATATAGTCAGTTGATAAAATGTTAAAGTGGTACAGAGAAGTGAATTTAATGCTCAGAATACTGACAATAGTCTCCTGTTTACTGAAGTTAATACAGCTTTACCTTCAGCCTCACACCAACACACACCAGGATTTACTCTCCTCTTTTTATTAAATACTGGCAATGCCTTTATGAAGTCAGCATCAAATGTTTTTATCGCATTTATTAGCACAACTTTTGCTCGTGTGACGTCAGTGTTTACGTAACAGATGCCAGTCTTCTGGACCCAGAGTAATGGAAACACAAGGTTTTGGGACTAGCTGTACCAAACCTGACCCGTGTCGTACCATCTGCCTTTACATTGCTGTTGCTAAAAAAAAACAAAAAAAAACAAGTAGTTTTCAGTAGAGTTTTCTGCCAGTAGTATTTAAATGTTGACAAGTAGTGTAGACCAACGACGCAGAGTAGACACTCTTGTAACGTTGACCTCCCACACTCAGCAGTCTAATTTATACTTAATATTAAGGACAATGTGAGCTCTTAACTTGTTGTGAAGTTGGACTGTTTTGTAAATGGAAACTGGTTGAAATTTGCTAATAAAGAACAGACAGATGTTATTATGCGATCAGATGAGAGAACAAGTTTTTGGCTACTGCAAAATGAGCAGAAAACTGTCAAAGGCCCTGACCACAAAAGATACCATTATTCATTCTGAGCCTCCACACTCCCTGTAGTCTACCCTCAGCCAGGAGCAGTTGTATAAGTGTGTCTTATTCACTGGTGTTAAACTCTAAACACTGGCTCTGTGTGTGATCAGCCTGATTCTGTTACTAATGGAGTGTGCAGCGTGTTTACTCTCACCTGATTGGTCCAAGACTCTGATTACAGAACACTAATGCAACCAATTTATTCAATCAATAAATGAGGAGATTAACAGTGGAGGTGGTAGTGTAAACAGCCATTTGTTTTTCCCTTCTTTACACACTTCTTGTGCCTCATATCAGTTGTTGCTGATTGGATGAAATTACATTGTGTTACATTGTGAGCAGCTTACTCACTAACCAGGGCTCATGTACTACAAAGCTAGTTGAACTTATCCTGGATATGTCTCTCACCCGGGTAGACAAAGCCAAACATGAGCGCTCTGGAAAAGCAGTACTACTATCAACTGGGTTTCTTTTTTTTTTTTTCTTTTAAGATATTTTTATGTTTTATTGATAGGACAGAGTATAGAAAATCAAACTGTCAAAGTCTGGACTTGAACCCACAATGAGGCTGCAGTTGCCCTGTAAATGCGCCTGCAGCTCTACCAACTGAGCCATACAACAGTGTATCAGCTGGGTTTCTTTGTGTAGCTAAATAACCAATCACGTTGATTAGCTTTGTAGTACTGAAAACCCAGGAATAACCCTGAAGTTACCCTGCTAACTCTCTAAACCAGCGTTGGAGCACAAGGCCCAGGTCAGTACTGTAACCCCATTGTCATTAGAGGTTATATAACTAAAATGTAGACTTTATTTTCCCCGTTAAGGAATTCCTTCTCTGTATTTGACTCATCCTTCAGAGTCACTGGGGCAACCTGTCAGAGAAATTGGTGACTGTGCAGCACCTGAAGGCCCTTTCTCCAGATCTTGAGACAGGATCTAGGGCAGGAGTATCTTGTCTGAAGGTTTCCCTATTGTGAATGTTTTAATTGATGGGGAAAACAGAGAGAACATGCAAATTCTACACAAAAAGGCCCCAATCAGTTCAGGAATTTAACCGAGAATCTCTCTGTAAGACTGTCTGTCTGTCTGAGTCCAGAATCTGTCTCTGTGACAGTGATGACCACTAGACACAATGGCAGCAACTGTACCTGTTTGAAGCTGCACTAGGCCAGGAGGAAGAGCATGTTTTCCATTAACTTAATGGTTGGTGGTTCAATACCCGCTCCCAGAATTGCGTAGTTTTGGGTATACACCATACACTGGTCTCAGGGTTTCTGCATGGCTCAACAAGTTATATTTAAGACTTTTTTAGACCTTTTTAAGACCATAAAATTAAGACCTACTTCATAAGCCCGCAGTGCACAAAAAGTTGAGTCATAAATGTGGCTGTGTTGTTTAATTGTGACTATTGACGGCAGTGCTTGCCACAAAGCATTTTGTTTCTGGTATGAAAAAATCTGAGCTCTTGTATCAGAAATGGTAATACACATTTGAGAATTTAAATTTAGAATAAGCTGTCAACGCAGGTAGTTACATTAAATATCCATGACATTTAAGACCTAGTACTCTACATTTTGGCAAATTTAAGACTTTTTAAGGCCTTAAATTCAGATTTTTTAATTTAAGACTTTTTACTGGGTTTGGTCTGTGAATGACTGTGTGATTGTGTGTTTGGTTGGCTGCCAATGAAGGCACTATACATCCTAGCCATTATTATTACAGTATTTAAATCAGTGGTGGAAAATAACTAGTGATTTTTTTGAAAGAAAAGTAGTTTTAGAGTACATAAAGTATATTTTGTTGAACATACTTTGGGTGGAGTCTGCATGTCCTACCTGTGTTACCTTGGGTTCTCTCTGGGTACTCTGGCTTCCTCCCACTGTCCAAAGACATGCATGTACAGGTGAATAGGTAACTCTAAAGTGCCCCTACTGAATGTTTCTGCATCAGCCCTGCAACGAACTTTCGCTGTCCAGGGTGTACCCTACCTAATGCCCATAGTCACTGGGATGGGCTCTAGTCGCCCATGACCTTTAATTGGAATAATTAAATTTTCAATTCAATTCAATTTTATTTATATAGCCCACTATTACAACAATCGCCTCGGCTTTACAAACAGGTAATCAAACATAAACACACAATCAGACATAACACACAATCAGACACAAGAGAGTACACTAACTAACTAAACAGACCCAGAGGAGATGCCCTGTCTTCAGACCCTCCTTCTCAGTAAGGAAAAACTCCTAAAAAAAACAGCTGTGGGAAAAAAAGAAGAAACCTTATGGAAACCATATTAAAGGAGAGATCCTTTCCCAGGACGGACAAAATGTGGTTGGACTGTTAGTCCATTAGCTCATCTATAGAGTCATAGTTCAGGTCTGTAAGGATGCAGCAGCGCAATAAGTGGAAGAAGATGAATGAATGAGTGAGTCTTCTGTGGCAAAGTAGGAAAGACTCTTGACTCTTGAGAAGGTTCTGGGTTTGATACTAGCTCAAGAAGAAGAAGAATTTGCCAAAACATTCAAATGTACATTCTACTCAAGTAAATCTCACACTTAATACTTGTGTAACTTTTTTTTTTTTTGAGTATTATTTTTTAGGTAACAGTACTTTTACTTCACATCTAGAAATTCAACATTTTAGTTTGAATATTGTGTAACTTGAAACGTACTATCATCGGTCCACTGTCCAGTGCAGTCAGAACGATTACTTCCGTCTACTGTCTATGAATGTGCATGGGACAGTGTTCAGGCTCATATCATAACACATGTAAACCTCAGAGTAAACCAGGGGAATGTGAAGCAGACACACCTGTCAGCTGATGAGATATATACCTCCATATTAATACACAAATACATAGTTAGCAGTTCTGCCTCTCAGTGCCACACACTCACACAGCAGCACACGCCCAGATTCCAGCTCGGTGTTTACATGCCACCATCACGCCGTGGTCTGGATGCCACATCGAAAGTGATCACAAGTTTGGACCAAGAAGAGCCCGCGCCAAACCCAGAGTAAATAAGTCATAAATCTCCCCCACATGAGCGGCCCGTCGGAGTGTAAACAGCAACGAGGGAGCGGGCTGCTGTGGCGTCCCAGGGCTGATGGGAACATTCCTGCTCCTCGCCACAAGAAAGAGCTACAGCTTTCACCGAGGCATCTGCAGGCTTTAATCAAAACATTTACAATTAGTCAGAGCCCAGAGAGGGAGGCCAAGTCAGGACTGACAGAGAGGAAGAGTAGAGATCTGAAATAATAATGTTATGGATGGTTATTCAGTTGGCTTTAAAGGGGCTATATTGTCTAAAATCTACTTTTTGTATTTGTATTATAGTGTCATCAAAAACCGCCATGCTTTCATTTAGGTACATTTTTGAAGAAAAAGTTGGATGTGTTTTTTTTTTTTTTTTTTTTTTTTTTTTTTGCTGAAGTAAAATTTTACAGGTAAAAGTAGCCTTTGTCCTCTATGCCAGTTGTTCCCAACCTTTTTTGTCTTGTGTACCCCCTGGGTTTTCTGTCATATCATAAATACCCCCTCACTCACATGTTGATGAATCACCATATAAAACATCTGTATTTACTGGTACAAAGGCATTTTAAACATGCTTAACTGTAAATAGTAATTCTTAAATTCAATATACAAATACAATTAATAATCTGCCTTTAAAATGAAGCTATAATAATTTTACATGTACTATCATTTATTTTTTTATTATAATAAATAGACTCATACAGTTTGTATGAAAAATAAATATTTTGGAAAAACTCCCCTTTGAAACAACCCAAGTAAATTTCACACTCAACTTTTTTACTTTCACTAAAGTAAATTTTTTGTTAAGTACTTTCACATCTACTTGAGCAATATTATATTTGAAGTCATGGTACTTTTACTTGAGTACAGATTTTGAGTACTTTGTCCACCACTGTCACAAACATACCTGGAGTTGTGTTTTATTTCATTCACGCCGGTTTGAGTAATGCTGTATTCTTTGGTGCTGAGTTTTGGAGGCCTCAGGACACTCAGTTCCAATAGCCTCCACCTCTCCCACGAAGCCCCGCCAATTCCAGCCAGTGTACAGCTGTGTTTCCACTGATTCCTCACAGCTATTTTTCATTTTGTACTAAAATGGCATCATACATAACATTTGAGGATGTGAAGTGCTCTTTTTCTATGATTATATGTTCAAAAGGCCGCAACACCCTGCACTCTTCTGCCGTCTGTTGATATCTTCACCTATTTCTTTATGTTACATTTTCTTTTAGCCAGATTTGTTTAAAGGTGTAAAGATTTAAAGGCAAATATTAATAAAATATTAATAAAATCATAATATAGCCCACATTTTAACATAAGGCAGGGCTTCTGTAATGCAAATTTTTTTTTTATGATTACATATGTTAAAAAGTTAAAAAGAAAAAAAAAAATTCAAAGAACAAAGCCACCACACACAATAATTCAGACACTAGAACGTTAGCCAGTGGCTCATTATTATTGTGCTCTATAAACTGCCAAACGTTAACATTGTTCCCCAGAAGGAAACTGTAAAAAAAAGAAGAAGAATTTCTGACTCTGGGACATTGAAGACGTCTTCACTTAGTGACCGTTTTATTGTTGCGTGTGTTTAGAACAGAGGAGCTGGGATTCTGTGGGAGCCTGTAACTGATCTGGCTTGGCCTTGTAAAAGTCTCACACTTCACTGGACTTATGCAGGAGGTGAAACTGATCGTGGGGCAGTGGGTGTGAAGTATACGGACCGCCCCGGGACACCTGGATCTGCACGGACATGTGTGTGTGAGGCAACCAGGGGTCTCGCACTGGGGTACAGGGGCAGGGGGTGCAGAGGGGAGGGCTAACCCCTATAACTGGTGTGGCTCAAATTAGCAGAGCTTTTTAAAGAGGCCTCACACACAGACACGGCACGCTCACCAGGAGAACCTCATTATCAGCTCAGGGGTCAGCCAGAGGTCAATGCACAGAGGGACAGACTCCCAAAATACCACCACCTCAACATTTGACCCCCTCAGAATGGACAGGCGACAAAAATAAGAAAACGGCTTTGATGAACGAGATTTTTATAGTCTTATTGTGTTTTTCAAAAAAAAAAAAAAACAAAAAAAAAAAACACATATAATTTACAGCAATTTGAAATTTTTATTTTTAACTGGAATATTTTCACAGGCTACATCAGCTACAGTGGTGTAGCCTGTGGTGTGGTGGACCCATGCCCAATGCTGTCTCTTTTTGGACTACCTCCTGACTCGTGTCCTCTAAATCTGTGATTCACCCACCTTGCCTGTATAAATGTGTTTGTGTATTTTGTGGTGGTTGAAGAGGCCATTCGCGCAGAAGGGCTGCCATGTCTCCCTCAGTCTGCCCCACGGCAGCTGTGGCTACAGATAGCTCACCACCACCCAGTGTGACTGACCCCTATAACTACACCACCCAGTGTGTCTGAGGAGTGTCTGAGGAGTGAAAAGACTAATGGACTCAGCTGTAAAGCACTTTGGGTGCCTTGAAAAGCGGTGTACCTGGCCTAAGGCCCATAGTTACTGAAATAGGCTCCAGCTACCGGACCATCTAATAAAGTGTGTGTAAGAAGATGAACAGTGACGGCTGGTGGTGACAATGGGCAGAGGGGCTAATGCATTGAAAATAACGCACACTACTCAGCACCAGCACCAGGCCCTAGACAACTGTTCAACTTCCACACCAAGAAAATAGGATTTAATGCCAAGCTGTCACACAAGCGCTTGCACATGACTTCAAAGGTGCTCAACAATTATAAGCAAATTCAGCCAATGCACAACAGCACTTTACCCCACTATTTTATCCAAATACTTGGATAAATACTACAATCTGACAATGACAAAAGAGGCTAACAATAACAGACGATGCAGTCCCGTTAGCCTTAAGTTACAGGTCATGTTTTGTAAAGGAGGTGGAGAAATGTGCGGGTTGCCTTATAAATGACGCTCACATTTCTCTATCCTTCCTTTCAGTGAGGCAAGTTTGTTCATAAAACACGTTAATCACTCTGTCACTGCAGTCCGGTGGTTTCTGTATAATGTCCGATCAAAAACAGTGTTCAGGCGAGTTTGCCCCATAAACTTTATTTAATCCTCCTCCAAACGCATGTAGCGTTTAAAAACACTGTTCTGCTCCAGGTGTAATGGTGATTTGAGGTAATTTTCAGTGTTAGAAAAATCCTGCAAACTTCGTGCTGCTTTAACAAACTTCAGTCACCATAGCTTTGTTATTACTGCCGCCATCACTCAAAAGTACAGGCTACGTACTCTGAATGCTGTACGTGCTCTGTGATTGGCCAAATCCAGGTCTGTGCTAAATGAATCTAGCCCTTTATGCTGTAGATATGAACAGGGTGGGACTCACACCTGTCAATCACCACACTAATGTAATGTCCCGTGCGGTTCTTTGGCTAAATAAAAATAGCCTTTTTTCCATTCTTTGCAGCAATATTGGATTATTTTAAAACAAAAAACAACAGCGATCTTGTAGACAATACAATAAAAGATTATTATCGCATATAATTCACATCAGATTATTAAAAATGATATGGCAATTTGCTATAACAACTAAGTAAGTTTTGTGTTTGAAAATGTCAGGGAGGTCTTAGCCCACCAAGCCCATTGATACCAGCCGTCCCTGAAGATGAATGAATTAATAAACTACGTCAAACAAGGTATCACCTCATGTCTAGTAATGGTAGATTTTTATATCAAATAAACTAAACACAAAATCAGCTCTTTATTCTTGCTGTGTGCCCAGTACCAAATAACACATCGACTGGTGTGTGCCCATGCTCCGGTGGTTAGGGAACACTTTTACAGCAGGCTTCTTCCTTGGACTGCGTCTCCTTTGCTCACCATATATAACATATATCACCCGCTGACTGCTCTGCCCACTCTTTTTTGTCCCGTTAGGAGCCGTGGCTGTCTGCAGATCCTGGGCCGTCTCTCCCTCCTCCGGAAGAATTAGTCCCACAGACATTACCACATTGTATTTTGCGGTGCCTCGTTTCTCAAAAGGGGGGAACCGTCGCTGGCTCGGCACCGCTTTCCCTCAGCCTTTAATTAGATTAGCCAGGTCCCGCTCTGGCACTGGCTAAACTCGCTTTAATATCTGGTCTTAGGCAGAGGAAATGACCTAAATGGCGGTCAGTGCGGTATTTTGTTACACCCAATGGTGCGCTCGCAAAACAGTCGGGGTAATGAAGACGCTCGAGGCCAATGGGAGAACGAGAGAGAGGAGGAAAGAGGGGAATAAAGGATTAACAAGCCAGGGCTCTGTGAAAAGTGCTTGTGGTGGGGCGGCCATTTTGGGAAGGGCGCTGGCGGCTGAGGGAACCATCCACGGTTATCGGGTCAGTTCCAAAACAGCCAATTAGGTGAGCTGTTGGGCTGTTGGGTATCAATAAATGTCATCTGAGCGTAGAACTACTTGGAGAACTACAGAAATACACGGAGTATGAAGTGTTTTGAGAGCGGGACAAGTCATATGAGGTCGCTTTAAGTTTTTATTTTATTTTTTATTAGCATGTGTGAACAGGAAAGGGCTCATTTGTGAACCTTTAGTAGTATTCATATTTTTTTAAATACAAATAATATGAAGATGCATTTTAGTGACAATACCCGTTTACCCTTTTTGACCTCATACATGTTTTATTATCAATTATTTTACTGCTTGATTCTATGGCCAATCACATTCTTACAAAAAGTTAAAAAGTCAGACAATCCTGTGCGGACCCCCAATCATGAAAATTCACTATATTCAAAAGTCTTTGTCATGTTTTTCTCCATAGATTTCTAGAAAAACATAGTCTTTTGGCTAAAAATTGTTTAAGTGTTATTTTGTTTTTAAAGTAAATACTTTATTAATTAATTTTAAACTCAAGTTTTTGTGTACTTAACATAGACGCCCTCTGGTGGCTTCCCTGCAGTATCCCACCACCAGGTGACTCTGGACCCCACTTTGAGAACCACATACATCTTGTCAACCATGAATCATTGGTGGTGGCTAATCCGACTGGAAAAGTGTGCAAAACTGAAAAAAAAAAAAAAAAAAAAGATCCTTCCCTGCAGCAGGTTCAGCAACGTTATGTGCATAAAGAATGAGGTCAGCTGACCACCTGCATATACTGAAGGCCCAGGTTACTCCATCAATGGATTTTTCTTCTCCCAGATGGCACTGGGCTTATTCCAAGATGACAATGCCAGGATTCATTGAGCTCAAAATGTGAAAGAGTGGTTTGAGCATGGACTGGTCACCACAGAGTCCAGACCTTAACCCCACAGAGAATCTTTGGGATGAGCTGGAGTGACTGCCTGCCCAAGTCACACACTAGTATTTAGTTGGACCTTTAGCTTTGATTATGGCATGCATTCGCTGTGGCATTGTTTCAATAAACTCCTGCAATGTCACAACATTTATTTTGTCAAGCATTGCTTTAATTTTTTTGCCAACAGCTTGTATTGATGATGGGAGAGTCGAACCACTGTGCAAAGTCTTCTCCAGCACATCCCAAAGATTCTCTGTGGGCTTAAGGTCTGGACTCTGAGAGTGGTAACTGTGTTTGAAATGGTCCGTGAACATTCCGAGCTGTGATTACTGCATTTTCTCTTTGTATTTGTATGACATTTGTAGTTACTGCAGATTTAACATCAATATTTCTCTAAAATGGGACACAATAAAACGTCTCCAACTAAAACAGATGATACGAAGCCTGTTTTTAGTCTCAACTCAGTTTTATAATACTGCATTTTGCCTTTGTATGGTAGAAAAGCTCCTTGATAAAATCTAGTTGTGAAATCCTGTCAAGCCCTTTTTTTTATCCAAAATTTCATTTGACAGAAGTGATTTTAGAATTATAAATTGTATAAAGTTTTTATTCATACATAAATCTTTACATACCATAAACTCTGACGATGGCATCTTTTCACCATGCATAATTTTACTCTAAGCTGTAATCCTGTCTCCTGTCTCAGAACCAAGTGTCTTCAAATGGCGGAAAGGAGACCCATAAAGTCACAGCAGAGTTGGAAAAAGCAGTGTCCCGGCCAGAGGAGGAGGCCAAATGCACTGGCAACACATGAAGAGCTGAGGAGCTGGAGAGTCGCAGAGGACTCTGTGTTTCTGTGAGCCATAACTATTGGCCAAAAACGACACATCATATTAAAATACATAAGAGAGAGGACAGAAAACAGTGCAGTCCCTGCCACAAAACATTCTAAAAAAATGTATACATTCATTTTCTACTTTCTTGCATAAATCTTTAAACCAAATATTTAAACATTTCCAGAATTTGGACCCTTTTTACATCAGTGTTTGTAATTAGCATCTGCATTTTTTTTTATTGGAAAAAATACATGAAAAATACAAAAAAATATATGTTTTTGTCTATCTGCAGATATGTGGGAATAATTTTAGGGATATTTTATATAAAAACTAACTCCCATTGTAATGGAGATTTAATGCATCTTGTGTTATCCTATTGTCTGGACTAAGTGCCGTGCAAGCACAATGATCTGTCTTAGTGCACATGATGGTCAGACCATCATGACCTGGTATAGATTAGATGGAAGGTGCTCAGTCTTGTGGTATGATTGTGACTTCTACCCCGCCTTTGTATGTGTTAGATAAAAACTGCTGCCTGCTGCTAGAGCAAGACAGAAAACTCTGCATCTTTCCTCTGTGCTGTGATCTCCTTGTGCGCACCCATTAAAACCCAAAAAATGGTTGTAACTTTTTGTTACTACAAAAAAATCCCAAATCCATCTAAATCAGTATTGCTGGTGATCTTTGACAGACCCAAGGCTGTAAATAACCCCCCTAAATAAATCCATTTTGCATTGAGAATATTAAAAATATTTCATTTTTTGTGCCTGTTCTTTACTACAAAATTGAGATGCTATTACATACACTGGCATAAAAAAGGTTAAAATTATGAAAATAATGAAATATTTGGTATTTTTGGTCAGGGCAGAAGTTGATTAAAAGATTTATGCAAAAAAAGTTGAAAAATGTTGATGTGTAATATTTCTATGATGTTTTGTGATGGGGACACTTTTGTCACTTAACAGGAGCAACATGACAATTTAAGTTAGAGAGTGTAAAAATGAAGTAATTTAGATTTGTGTTTAGAATATCAACATTAGTGATAAAATACACACCTGAGCCAAATTTCATAGAAAATGTAAGAACCACTGCAAAATCATCAAAAACAACACAATTTGAAAAGGACACTTTTGTCCTCACTGGGGCATAAGGGTTAAGTAACATGATGTTTTACTTTAAATTATTATTTTAATTGTAAAAATGTCCTCTTCACGTATAGCTGTTAGCCTGTATTCACCAGATAAAACAATATTAATGCTCCAATGACTCATTTATCATCATTCCTTTAATTCATTCATTCATCTTCTTCTGCTTATTCCCTTTAGGGGGTGCAGGTTGCTGGAGCTTCTCCCAGCATGCTTTTGCTTGAGTTCGACTGAACTTCCTGCTGTGAGACGCATGTGAACTGGACTGAGCTCCATCCATGTGTTGGACACGAGAGACGTCTGGAGACTCTCAAGAAGACAGCGTTTCCAGTGAATCTGACCTACAAATCATGTTTGGGACAGAGAGACGGGGAACTTCCATAATCAGGTCTCTTCTGGACAGGTCTTGGGCCGGAGAATTGTTTTTTTTGTTTGGAGGAGGGAAGAGAATTCGGTTGTCTCAGATGACTACACTGTCTCAGCTGAAAGGATATCGATGATGTCTGCATTTCTTTGAGATTTGTTCACATGTCCCTTCAGGGCTACTGTAGGTGTTCACAGACAAGTGTGGAATACAAAAAAAAAATCACACTAAAACTAACATAGCCATATCATGAGCTCAGACATTTGTCCCATGTATCTCCTGAGGTTTGTGTCATGCCAGCTTTGAAGGACAGACTTTGTCCCTGAAGGGTGTGCCTCTGGAGAAAACAGACTGTGGCCTGATGGGAGCTGAGGCCTCATGAAGCAGGACATCCTGACTTAAACCAAACTCCTGTTCATGGGAAAGAGTGGCCCAGGACTGGTCTCTGAGGTGTACTCTGTTCAACAAGGTCCCACAAGGAATGACCAAAGACAGATATACATTTAAATAATATAGTACATATTTGGGGTTTACACGAAATATTTCATGTTTCTTTCCCAAATGAATATCTTTGAAAGTTGTGTTGAAATTTTTAGACCCTTGTTCCTGTTTACTCTTACTGAAAGTCCTGAAACAATTTAATACAAACGATTTTCCTTTTATGATGGACTAATATTTTCTCACTTTATGTATAAGTTTTTATAAAGCTGAAGCATAGAGCAAAAATTCAACCAGGAAGACGCACTCTCATGCCACTCTAGTTGGAGCCCCCTCATTTAATATCAACCAATCATCATTCAGCTCTAAAATTGTGTTTTCTGTCATTCAGCTGTTTTTCAGATTTAAACCTACACCCCATCACCACCTCAGCAACAGAATCATTCCACTCTCCACCACCCCATTGCCACTTCAGCAGGACAACCACCTCACTCTCCTCTGCCCCATCACCACCTCAGCAGCAGGACCGTCACACTCTCCTCCATCACCACCTCAGCAGCAGGACCGTCACACTCTCCTCCATCACCACCTCAGCAGCAGGACCGTCACACTCTCCTCCATCACCACCTCAGCAGCAGGACCGTCACACTCTCCTCCATCACCACCTCAGCAGCAGGACCGTCACACTCTCCTCCATCACCACCTCAGCAGCAGGACCGTCACACTCTCCTCCATCACCACCTCAGCAGCAGGGCCATCACACTCTCCTCCATCACCACCTCAGCAGCAGTACCGTCACACTCGCCTCCATCACCACCTCAGCAGCAGGGCCATCACACTCTCCTCCATCATCACCTCAGCAGCAGGACCGTCACACTCTCCTCCATCACCACTTCAGCAGCAGGACCGTCACACTCTCCTCCATCACCACCTCAGCAGCAGGGCCATCACACTCTCCTCCATCACCACCTCAGCAGCAGTACCGTCACACTCTCCTCCATCACCACCTCAGCAGCAGTACCATCACATTCTCCTCCATCACCACCTCAGCAGCAGTACCGTCACACTCTCCTCCATCACCACCTCAGCAGCAGTACCATCACATTCTCCTCCATCACCACCTCAGCAGCAGTACCGTCACACTCTCTTCCATCACCACCTCAGCAGCAGTACCGTCACACTCTCCTCCATCACCACCTCAGCAGCAGGACCATCACACTCTCCTTCATCACCACCTTAGCAACAGGACCATCACACTCTCCTCCATCACCACCTCAGCAGCAGGACCATCACACTCTCCTCCATCACCACCTCAGCAGCAGGACCATCACACTCTCCTCCATCACCACCTCAGTAGCAGGACCATCACACTCTCCTCCATCACCACCTCAGCAGCAGGACCATCACACTCTCCTCCATCACCACCTCAGCAGCAGGACCATCACACTCTCCTCCATCACCACCTCAGCAGTAAATTTTAGTCTCCAAACATTTGACTGGGTAGAAGAAATATTGTTTGGAGTATTAGACGTGAGAATAGTCATAGTAGTAGTGGCAGTGGTAATAGTACAGTATTAGTAGAAGTATTGGTAATAGTAGAAGTACTGTTAGTGGTAGCAGGAGTAAATACTTTCATATGATTCACTTCTGCCTCATGTCCCTTCAGTCAATTACATCACACTCTGACCTTCTCTGTCTTCTGTTCTTCACAAGGATCTGCTGGTTCTTTTCCCTCTGCTCCGGACCCAGAGGACCGTCCCAACATCAGACCCCAGCACATGAGTCATTCTGTCCACGTTTGATGAAGCAGCCTGTGTTCCCTCCTCCCACAACACAAATAATCAGAGCTGATGTACTATCGTGTCCTGCCCCAGCTACAATTGTACACAACCGTTCCACTACTTCTCACAGTTACTCAAAGTTTGTAAGTACACAAGTAACTAAGTGTGCGGATGTGATTTAGTTTAAGTGTATACATAAAGAGATACTAGAGATTTCTGTTTTTGTCCTACTCTGTTTGGGAGAGGTGCACTGCTTAGTCCTGTTTAGGCAGTTTAGTCCTGATTTACTCCATGTTTAGTGCTTGTATTACTAAGGCTCATTTAAGTGAGTTGAAGATAGTACTTGAGAAATGCAATATTGTCTGAAGTGGTACTTAAGTGTTAAGGCATTTGTGGGACAAAGACCACAGTCTGACAGAAGGCTAAATAAATGAAGTCACAAAAGGATTTACTCTCCACATCTACATGACTCTTTTTAACAAACACTTGTCAGAAGTAAGTTGACAACAAACATACATTTACACAAATGTGACCACTTTTTTCCCCCGATGAAATGGGTTTGGATGTGTATTTTATTTTATTTTTTGGGCCTTGGCAACCCTGTTGTGGAGGACGTCCATGACGGTCTCTGACAGCTGTCAATCACAGGTCCAAGCCTCACTCCACCCTCAGTTCTCCCATCTGTTTCTGCCTGGTTTCTGCCCACTTTTCTAGCATATTTTAATCTCTGGAAGTGGGCAGAATAAGGTCTGGGCCAGGGTTGAGTTGCTTTTTAAGGTCCCAGATGAATAAAGTTGGGAGGATTTGAGTTCAGACATGAGAGGAGAATCTCTGAGTGCTTGCACTGAACGGTGTGGGACAGACAGAGCAGGAGATAATGGCTAATTAGCACCACTAATAGCAACATGAAGCTAACAGATAGATAAATGAGGTGAGTGCCTTGTAGTGGCCTCAGTTTAAGTGCACGGTTTCTGCTGGGCCTTAAAAAGTCTTTGTTGTGTTTAAATTTGTTGAGATGCAGAATACTAGGTCCTAAATGTTTAAACAGGTCTTAAATATGTCACGTACATTTAATGTAACAACCTGTGTTCACAGCTTATTCTAAAATGCCCACTTAAATTCTCAAAGGTGTATTACTGTCACGGATATGAGAGCTCAGATTTAAAATGCTTTGCAGCACTCACTGTCGTCAGTAGTCACAATTAAACAACACAATTACATTTATGACTCAGCTTTTTGTGCACTGCAGGCTTATGAAATAGGTCTTAGTTTTCTTCAACAATGGTCTTAAAAAGGTCTTAAAAAGTATTAAATTCAACTTGTTGAGCCCTGCAGAAACCCTGATAAGAAACTGACTAACTGACTAAAACTAAATTTGAATCAGTGCATGTGTGGTGTGCTGACAGTTTTTACCAATTTTGTGTGGCATGGCCATCACAATGAGCTATAGAAACATGCAGGAGCACCTGTTTTCACGTGTATACATAGCGCCTTGAGACCGAGCATTTTCAGGTCTTGAGAAGGGCAGCGCCTCAGCATACATGATTAGTCCAAAATGTGTGAATGAAACAAAATACTACGCTAGGTCTGTTTTTGCTGGGGAAACAACATTATAACATGTCTAAAACCTTTTTTAAAAAGTACATTTCGCAGAACAGGAGACCTTTAATGTGAAAAGTTTGAGAACCACTTCCACAGTGGATATGTCAGTGGCTCTAAACTGCTTTGGTTGTGGGCTCCAATTTTATCCATGATTATTTTTTCCCTACACATGATTGGTACATTGGGCAAGCACCTCATGGATGGGATTGCCAGTCTCCCATATCAAATGTTGCAAATAAAATGTTTAAAAATACATGATAGGACACATTTGCCAAATAGTCCATGTGTATCAACCAAATTAACCCAGGTCCCCTCACAGTATGTAGTATACGCTCTACCAGGTGAACCACAAAACATTCCCAGTCATCTTGGACACGTTCTTCTCCCTGCTACCATCAAACTGAGGTATGCACTATTCTCATTCTCTCATATAAAGGCTACTTTAATGTGCATGGCGTACACTTGTGTAAACTCCCTTACTCCTGAGACAGTCCCATCTCAGGTTGTCTGAGACAGAGCTGTCAGGAAGCTCTCACTTCTCCAGCTCTCCTCCTCGTCTGTGAGATCCTCTGTCAGCTCAGAGAGATGTGGGATCCATGTGTGTGAGAGCGGCCCGTGAGTAAGAGCTGAGGAAGTGTGTGGGAGTGGGACTGGCAGCAGAGGACTTCTACTGCAGAGTGCCGTGTCTGCAGACCCCAGAGACTGAGCAAGAGTTACACATACAATTAGAAATGTTCACCCCCCACCTCCAAAGACATTATAATGATGTGAACGAAAGATAACAAAAATAAATAAATAAATAAAAACTCATTAAACAACAAAAACTATTTATTGTTAATCTGGAGACTGGGAAGACCACCCCAGACATCCCAGGATCTTCTTGTCTTTTTGAAAAAATGTGCAAATTCTGATATTTCCAAACAATAAATTTAAGTAAAAATAAATAAGTAGTCTAGTATCTGATCTGCATTAAAACTCATGCTTACAGCATCTGCATGACACACAGTGTTGGTTTTACTTTTAAAGTAAACATGTTTAAATCAATAATTATTTTTAAAAATAACAATGGTACAGCTGATTTATTCACAATAAAAAGAAAAAAATTAAAAATGCATAAAGTTGTTTATGTTTACATTTTTTGTTTTGGTTCTAAAACTCTGCATTGCCGATCGTCCACTCAGAAAAGCCTGGAAGCCCACAGACCATTTTTAATGGTCACCATTTTATATAACACCTTTCTGTCTCTATGGGCACTCAGAGCGCAGATCAATGAACCATTCACCCACTGACACTCACACATTCATAAACCAGTGTACACAGACACTGGTGAGATGGAGAGTTAAGTGTCTTGCCCAAAGACAGTATGCAACAGAGGGTGCAGGGATTGAACCGCCAACCTTTGGGTTGTTGGGAGCGTCTCTACCAACTGAGCTACTGCTGCCCCTGGTTTAGATTTATACTGCAGTACCGTTTTCAAACACGTATGAGTGCATGTTGCTTACAGTATCTTTAATTATATATTACAAATATATATATATATATATATATATATATATATATATATATATATATATATATATATATATATATATATATATATATATATATATATACATATATATACACACTTAAATACACTACACATATCAAGATATATACCATTATAGATACGGCCTAATATATACTTATTATAATCCATATCTATATAGTATATGTGTATATCTAGATAAATAGATGAGATACATATATCTTTTTAAAATTTGAATTAATTGTAATACTTGGTTAAAGTTAATGTATTTCAAAAACTATAGTTGTGTTTCGTCTGAAACTCATATTTTCTGTCATTATTTACCACATTAGTTGTGTATGTGGACTCATTTATCCAGAGTGACACCAGAGCCAACATCTTCACACCATGATAATAAACATCAGTCATGTGTGGAGCATGTGGGCACCTCGCTCTGCAGCTGATTGAGTTTATTCAGCATCATAATAACAACTCTGCTTACATCCTGTGGTCAGGCTGTTTTTAATCTCCCACTGTGAAATGATCTCATAACCATTCCAGCTTATTTAAGTCCACAGATGCTTCTTTGGAGTGGGATACAACACACTTACATTGTTGTCACTGTGTTTGGTAAAACAACATTGATGTAATTTCTAAATTACAACAAAACACAATGGTTTGCAAATCTTGTAAAAACAGGAACAATAAAACCAAAATGTAGTCACAAACATACGGTATATTTTAAAGAGAAGCTCTGAAGCACAGTTTAGTCTCAAGGATGTTAGGTGCCAGGAGGTCAGACACAGTGACTGGTGATGGGGTCACATTCCAACACCTTGGCGGCCTCTTTGTGAATGTTGTTGTTTTTGGCTGGTCCCTGACGAGCTTCCTTAGCCGTCTCCAGGCCTGGTGGTACCCTACCCCTCTGACCATGGTGCTCTGTTTGTTTGGTGGTCTCCAGGAAGAGCAGCTCATGGAGGTTTGTCTCAAGAGTTTCTTCACTGCTGTGTCTTTGTCTCAAACTTCTTAATATATTCAGTCAAAATATTAAAGAGGATATATTCCGCAAAATTGACTTTTCTAAGCTTTCTCCCATGTTGTTTCCTCATCAAAACATACCTGGAGTTGTGTTTTCTCCCCCGGCGCTGAGTTTCTGAGGCCTCAGAACGCTCTTTTTCACGAACCTCCGCCTCACCCACAGACCAGTCACAAGCTCAGAACAAAGGGGGGTGGTCCCATTTGGTACCAGGGACACTTTTATTGGTTGAGTCCAAGTTTGTGCACTGGCCTTCATACACTGGAGTAATGGTGGCACCAAGTTCAACTGGAAAGTGACAAATTCCAGTGCTGGAATCAATGACCTAGAAAAATGGGTCAGAAAAGCAGAATATAGCCCCTTTAAATATGTTTAAATATAAAGTAGTTGCTTAGTTAACTGTGCTTTCTTTGGATGAAATATTTGCTGCACTTTTGAAACTAAAAGCTTATAAAAATGTCCACACTTCTGAGTGAAAATATAATGACATAAAAATGAAGACATGGCTTTATTTTACAGTTAATTATGGTGTACACCAGTAGTTCCCAGCCTCTTTTGTCTCGTGTACCTCTGGTCTATTTGTAATACCACTCATATGTGTCTATTATTCTTCAAAAAGTGGTCACATAAAACATGGCAATTATTAATACTTAACTTACTGTAGATAACATTTCTCCTGCATTTTTTTCTTTTAAACTTAAATTCAGGATAAAAAAAGATTTAAAAACACATAAATAATAATATGCCTGCCTTTAAAATAAAACATAAAAATATGTAGAACAATATAAACTCCTATTACTTTTCTTATTTTACTATATATGTTTTGGTAATAAAAAATAAAAAAACTAACTTTTTTTTAACCTTTATTTTACCAAGTAGAACTATAAGAACAAATTCTTATTTACAGTGTTGACCTAAAAGTGCACTGTTGAACTAAATAAATAAATAGTACTATTAAACTACTACTACTACTACCAATAACAATAGTAAAGTATTAGTCTTACATAGCACGTTTATAGGCACTATAAGTTACGTTACAACTCCAACAACCACCACCAAACACATTCACACAGTCAAGGTGGGCGAAGTGTCTTGCCCAAGGACACAATGACAGTATGCATTGCCAGTAGCAGGGATCGAACCGTCTCTACCAACTGAGCTACTATTATTGACAAATATTATTATAAAAATAATATTACTACAAAAATAAAATACTTTTTAATGACTCCCCTTTAAAATAAGCTATTAGACCTAAAGATATGTAACAAAACTTAATAATAAATGTAATGTAAGGCAGGATTCAGTTTTAGGAGCTGTGACACATATCTTTATATTTTCAAATTTTAATACTGCAAATCTAATTAGTATGACAAGTAGAAGAGAAATATATATACAAACTATAACAGGTCTCAGCTCTCAGGTCTGTGTTTGTAACTGTCCTACAGCGCCCCCCACAGGACTAATAGCGTGTTAATCTGTCATTCCCCTGATGTTTACATTAAAATCCACCAGAGGGCAGTACATTCCTATAAATATAATACAAGACTCTCACAGGGCTTTGAGGATATCATGAAAAATGTTCCCCACTGCTTTTTTTTTTTTAAACAAACTGTTATTTCTGCATATGTGGTCACTGTTAGATTGTGTTATAGGATAGAACTGAATTACAGAACAAGAAACAAGAAAGTGACTTATGAAGATGTGAATTACACAGAATAGTGTTGCGTTAGTTACAGTTTGGCCTGTAACCAAATTTCTGTGTTCCCATGCTTTAGATCTATTATTCTGCAGGACTCTCCCTCCAGGACAGTTCATTTTCTTGTTACCCCTTTGTAGTCAAAGAGAGTAAGTCTCAAACTGTTCATTTCAATACAGATCATATAAGTGTCTGGCATGGCGTGGAGCAAAAACTGGATTCACTGATGAATACAAATACTTTCAGCTAAAAAGACTCACAGTTACTACAGCAGCAAGTCTTTTATGGTTATTAATAATAGTACAATATACAGTAGGCTATAACACAGCACAAAAACAGGTTTTAGAAAAAGCAGTTTAATGAGATACAAACTATAAATACCTTGACTTTACATAATGTAGTGTTTCAGTCTCCTTTAGACCTTGCACTAAACTTCAGTGTTTAGATCTAATGTGAGCAGTTATTTTTTGTTTGTTGATGTGCTAAATGTAACCTGACATCAGATCAGAGGATCATAAACAGGAGTTTTAAGGTTTCAGTTCCTTTACTTTAGCACGTCTTAATAAAACCACTGTCTCTGTGATTAAGCAGCAAGCGAACAGTCAGAAATGAACTGTTTTAACTGATAAAAGTCTGGTGAAGTTCTGTGTTTGAAGCACACATGGAGCTGGACCATCAGCACAAATATCATTTAATACACTGGGTCTGAAGGGGGCGTCTGAGAGCAGCGGTCCTGGCAGCAGTCCTTAATGAAGGTGTGGGCCGTGTGGTAGTGGTATGCCAGAAGAAGCTGTCCCACCAAGGCTTTTTCTCCTTCAGACCTCCAGGAGCTGTCCCACCATGGGGGGCTCCTCTCCTGGTCCAAGGGGTGCTGTTTCTCTTTCAGGCCTGCAGGAGCTGTCCCACCAGGGCAGGGCACCTGTCCCGGATTAGGGCTGATGTGATTTCAGCGAGCCGCAACACCGACCTCTCCCATGTCTCTGGGTCCTGAAGGACACAGAAGCAGAAACAGAAAAAGACAGGATTAGAGACAGAACAACAGCACACTCTTCACAGTCACCTCTTTTCTCAAAGACCATCAGTGTTGAGCCTGAGACAAAGCCATATTTACATTTTTAGTAATACTGTATATTATTTTTTACTGACACAAAAAGTTGATACAGATGACAGTTTCACAAAGTATGGCAGCACGTAGTCTTCATGAAACCTCCCAGGCTCTATTGGATCAACTTCAGTGGAAATAGCATCCTCCAAGGGCTGCAGCTATTCACTGTGTTGTGGCTAATGCTACTGCTAGCATCTAGAGCAGATTAAATACTGACTGTGGAGACTCTGCAGTTGGTAAAACACTAATAATCTCAGAGAAAGAAGACATTTTATAGCTGTAATGTCCCCGTTTAGATGTGGCAGCAGTTTAGCCAAAACAGTGTAGAGTGATGTGTAGCCATATCTGTAGTGGTTTGATTCAAATGTGTCATGCCTCACTGGAGCAGCTGGAGGAAGTGGAGGAACATTTCTATCATTGAGTAGAAAAAAAATATGTTTTTTCACAAATTTCACCAGGACGTCTTCAATCTGAATTGAGCACATTTAACTTAATCACAATGATCACAAACTCTGAAGGCCTATTTTCGTGACTACTGTGTTTTTGTAGCTCTTCTTTGATCAACAGATGGGAACAATTTTCCAAAAGTCCTGCAATGAAAAATCTAACTTTTTTCTTTTTCTGTCACAATTAAATTAAAATCTCAAGCCCTCAGTGCTGTAACCATAAGAGCCTCTGAGATTTATAAAGCATGATATTGGACAGATCTGTTCTGAACCACACGAGGGGCAGAGGGGAGTCATACATTCTCTCTTTTTTATGGCTGATTGTACTGTTGTGGTTGTTGTGTTTCTCGTGCTGTCTTCTTTTTTTTTTTTTGTCCACAGCAGCTGCACAATGCTCTTTTAATGCTTCCGTCCCCAGACTCCACTCTTCCTGCTGCAGTGGCTTTGATTTGCGGAGGCCTAAGAAAGAGCTGTTTTCCATCTTTCAGAGGCCGGGCTCGTCAGGAGATTTTACTTTGTTTTTTTTCCAAAGGCATGTTCTTTATACAGATTAATGTGTCATATTCTGGATTCCTTCATGTAAAGCTGTTGATTTATAGCTCTGTGGTGATAAACAAGGACATTTTAAGACCCTTACAACTGAAAATACTGAAAATAAAAGGATCAAACCAAAACGATAGATACAGAAAAAAGCTAATCCATTAGTATTACATTGTTAGTAATTAATAGGTTGTATCTGTTGTGGTCTACAGCCAACATTGGAAGCACCCTTTAAAAGATTAAAGCTACAGTTGTCCAGTTGTCCTCAGAAGTCGGACTGTACGAGTTGTAAATGTGAATTGGAACACCCCCCAATCTCGAAATTTCTACTCGGAAACTCAGGAGAACCCCAAAAACCCAGAGTTAGAAAATAAAAGATGGCGACACAAAAATATTACTACTTTAATAGTTACAGAGCATGTTATGGGTTGTCTGCTACTGTCCAGCCTGCTACTGTGCAGCACGTGAGCATATGAAGTTAAAAAATGTGCTGCAGTGGATACATCAGTCCAGTCGGTTAAACGGTGGCTTACCTCGAATGGATCCTGGCTCTTGTTACTGATTAAGTATTAAAGGATAGGAAAAGAAGCCTTAAGGACATATCTGTAGTGGGCCAACTGTAATGACCAACCAGAGCTAGTGTGTTGCAGTCATTCCACCTAGCTTTTTACATCCATCAAAAAATGTAGCTATCACATAATGACTGGAGAGTAAAATGGAATTTGTGTAGTTTAATGCAGGTATCATCAGCTCATTGTTTCCCATTTGAATTTGTATCTTAGATCATTCGACAACAAAACATCTAGTAACCCAGTCCATATAAGGTCCAGTTAATCTAATTTCCTGTTGTTGCTAATAGTGCTAATGTTTACACAGAGCTAACGCTAACATGAGGCAACTCTATTTTCTACACTGCCCAAGTGTAATGTCACATTTTGCATGACTTTATTATGATGTTCACACTGATTTTATTTATATTTGTCTTTATTGACATTAATATGTCCGACTTGTAATAACGGAATGTAGTAACTCTGAGATAACGCCCCTCTGGGACGCTCTTTATCTCTACAGAGGTTCTGCCCACCCTGCAGAGGTAAATCTTTTTGGCTGCATGTGTCTGAGTCCTGTCATGAGCTGTGGGTAAATTCATTCACTCCTCTTCTGCTTATTCCCAGTAGGGACCATGGGTGAGTGGAGCCTATCCTGGCGACTATAGGCCCTAAGACCCTGGACATAAAAAGAGACAATCATTGACTCCCCCATTCATTCACTACGTGTGAACTGGGTAACAGAGGACCCACAGTAACACAGGGAGGACATGCAAATAATGTTTTAAAAGAGATTTTAAAAAGCAGCTTTCTTTGTGAAGCCCCTAACAGGCAGCTGGGTCAGGACCGAACAGGACTGGGGTGACAGTGATGAGAGTGGAAACAGGAGAGCAGAGGGTCCACAGGTCCTGGAGCTCTGCTATAATCACAACCAGCTCAGGGATCAGATGACACACATTTTCAGAGTCCTCACTCTGAACTCTCACTGATTACACATATACTAGTCACTCCCACATGGATTGCTTTTATTAAAATGTTTCACAACTGTGTGTCATGTCAGTGAGTAGGTATGCTGTCAGGCGTTGGTCGTCTTGAAATTGCCTCTACACATTCTATTCTTTATCTACTAATTCATTCTTTATTGATACAGTCATTATAAAATGTTCTACCTTCACTGTCAACTGTACATCTCCTCTCTTTGGATGTGCTATGTTTTCATATATTTATCACAAATTGCTGTGCGTTCAAGTTAGCAGCTATTAAATGATTTATGCATTCATTATTTATCAGTAGATGATTTCAGCAGCCGGTCCAGTTTGCTTGATGGACCAGTTATGACCTGTTATATACAGTATAATCATTTAGGTAGCACCAGCTAAGGGCTACATGCTGCAAGTGTCTGGGTGCTTGTTATACTGGACATGTACAAACTGACACTGACAAATATGATAACTGATCATTCATTTCAATCAACAAGAAATATGGACGAGTGTGGATTAAGCAGGTTTGTTTGGTCTCTACGTATATACAGTATTTCCTGAAGTATGTGATTGTCCAGTATGTACATGTAGTAGATATAGTTGATGCAAACACTGGCTAACACTAATTTATTAGCATAGTAAATACAGATTTTGAATTTAAAATGCTTAACCAACTTCAACGTCCGGTTGAGCCCACTGAGTTAAAGTTCAAACAAGAGTAAAGTCAAAAATAGTAGAAAATTACGATCAATTATGCATTAGTGCAATGTTAATGTTAATCCTAAACATGAAGTATGCTGTTGTTTGTAGCATTTAGCTGATGTAGCCTAAATGCAAATATTTATAGCACAGCTTAATCAAAACAGGGTAAAAAAAAAGTCATCTGTTTTTAGAGTTGAAGACAGTTCAGCTCTCATCTGAGAGAGTTCTGACCTGAAATCTAACTCTACTGGTTATAGTGGATGAAAGCCTTAGACTAGTTTTGGCTCGTTAGCAGCAATATTGGCCAAGTTACTTTGAAATTGTAATACATTATATATTACCAGTTACTGAGACTAAAATGTATATTTGTATCTTATATTTGTATTACAATATTACTGTCTCTAAAATGTAATGATTTACATTACTTTGAGTTACTTTTGTCCTGCCAAACAATACTCACATACTCAATACTACATTTTCTTAGTAATGTTCTAAATGACTTTGTACTTTACTGTTACCATGGCACATGTAGCCTACAGTATTTTATTTTAACGGTAAAAAAGAAGTGCCGACAGGACTGGCCATGATAAAATGCATTTGAAACGAGCGTTACTGAGATTGTAACAAGTAATATATTGCCAAATTTTTTATTAGCAATGCGTTATATTTCTACATTACGACAAAAAGGAATACACTACTGTTACTCCCAACACTGGTTAGCAGTCATGTGTCCTCTGCTTGGATGAATGAATCTTCACAGCCAAACACAGCTTAATGTTGAGCCAGACGTTAATGTTCTCTACCCACTCACACACAGCAGCACTTAGTTTTCATTTCCTGAAACGTCTTTACGCCAGATTTTGAAGTTTGATGGCTAATGTCGTTTGCCCGTTGGAAATATACATCCAAAAGGCAGCTGATAAAACAAGTCTCTAGCTACACCTCTATAGTCAATACCTATAGCATCTACAACCATTTTAACTCGCTTTCAAACTGACCATAGGAGCAATAATTAAAAGTATTCCTAAAATGTTGTCTTTTCCACTCACTGGTATGTAGCGTGCCTGGTACAATGCCCTGATTAGATACTTCAGCACATCTGCAAGCAGTCAACAAAACGCAACCAAACATATTTTGCCGTTAGCACCATGCATCATCGGTGATCAGTTCGGAGTGAGAAAGCAAAGTCTGATTACAACTACTCAGTGTTTACCCCATCAGCAATCACACCAGCATTTTTCCCACTGGTATCTAAAAGGCAACTTTCCACTCTCATGCCAAAAAAATCAGAGACGTGGCATGTGTTTGGTGAAGAATGATAGATGCGATGAGTTAGATGAGAGGTCCGGTACCACCCACGAGTTCATAGCTGCAGACTCTGGGAAAGCCGAGGGGAATTCTGGGTGTCTTGGGCATATTGAATACAGATACCAACATCAAACCGCAACTAATGGCTGCGATACAGAGCTCTGTTTTCTTATGGGCAAACTGAAAAAATACCAAAGAGAAATAAAACTGCAAGTCAGGGTCGCCGAGAGGGATCAAAGTTCTCGATCCTCAGTTATTTCCAGTTCAGATATGTGGCCTTTGAAATATGAATCACGCGCCATAAATGTGCATTATTGAATCAAGAAGTTGTGTGTACTCTGGAGAGCAGATATGTAGTGAAACAGTTCTAAGTGGTTAGAACTGCCACTCATACTACAAATGCATGTGAGGAAAAAGAGCAAAGAAGTTTTAGGATTTATAGGATTACATCAAAGTAAATTATGTATTTTCATAAAGTTCCTAAAGACTTGGGTAAACACTAAACAGTGAAAACAGTACAGTAGGACCAAACTATAACACAGTGGGTCCCAACCTTTTGTGTACCCCCTGGGCCTTTTGCTATACCATGAGTACCCCATCACTCATACATGTGGATGATTCTTAGTGGTCATATTAAAAAAAAAAAACTAGTGCAAAGGCAAATTCTGCTACTTTTCTGAAAACTCAAAATCAAGATAAAAAAAACTTTTTCCTTTAAAATAAAAGTTTAAAATAAAAATATGACAATATAAACTAATATACAAAGGCGTATTGGGGCCATTTAGATATAAAGAATTTTTTTTTTTTGAAAGTGCATTTTCAAGTTTAGAGTTACATTTCAAGTTCCAAATACAAACAGGCAAATTTATGAGGAAAAAACAGGCAAATTTGCAAGAAAAAAAAAAAAACACATTTATGAGAAAAAACACATAGTTACGAGAAAATAAGTCATAGATTTGCCAGAAGAAATAAGAAAACCTAACTGCTTACAACACGAAAGGGAAACACTTTTACACAAATTTGCTGTTTTTTTTTCTCGTAAATTTGCATGTATTTAATATAAATCTTATTTAAACAAAGAAGTAAATAAAAATCTGAAACTTGTATTAAAAAAAAAAATGAAAAAACTATTCAAAACTAAAAGACAGCAAATATTTTCTCATGATATTTCAAATAAATGACCAAATAATTCCAAGTACCTCCTGCTGGGTGCTTGTGTACCCCTACGAGTTCCCGTACCCCTGGTTGGGAAACACTGCTATAACACAGCAATAACTAAGACTTAGATCCTGGTCCATTGGAAAACAGCTGCACTGGGAGGAGACGGCAGCGGAGCAGGATTGTATTCCAAAAAGATCATTTTTATGACATTCTCTGGACACATATTAGTACCAAAGAGACACTACTTTTCCTCTTCACAATGATAAACTGCTTTTCCCAACTTATATAAAGCCCAAAGTATCACATTCATTCACATTACTGACTATCCCCAGTGCTGTATATGTCACATTTACATTTAGCCTACCTTTGGAAACAGAAACTGCAATATAGAGTACTGACACTATCAATCCTCTATTCATACACATCGTAACATGGCTATACATTGAGAGCAGTGGTTTTCAAACTGTGGTACAGGTACCATTAGAGGTACACAGGCTTCTTCTGGTAGTACTCAGTCGTTTTTTGCAGTTCAGTTTAAGTCAGAGCCAGTTTTATTATTGGTTTAGCCTTTAATTTGTACTTGTTTAGTCTGGTTTATTCCTGATTCAGTTCTGGTCATGGCTTAGTCCCTGTTTTGTCTTTGTTTAGTAATGCATGGAGCAACCAACAATGTCATAAATTTAGTTTAAATGTAATAAAGCCAATAACATAATAACTTTCCAGTAATGTAATAAGTTATTACATTATGGGCTGGTTATTAAATTACTGGCCAAGCATTAAAAAATCCTTTAAAAATGTAATAAATACAGCCTATAATGTAATAATACATTAATAGGACTGCATTTTTTGGAAACAAAAAAAATGCTAAAATTTTATGTTTTGCCTTTTTTTTTTTTTTTTTTACACTTTTGTGCACTTGACTCATCAGAAATATGTTTAGTGGATGACATAGTTAATTATGATTGAACCAGTTTGAAAATTTAACTTGTACAAAATGTAGAATATTATTGATTTGCTGAGGTATGTCTGTGGAGACACTTCATCCGAACTTTAAAAAATAAATCTGTTGCACTTGGTTTTTCATAGTCAACGTTATTGGCTCAAAATGTTTATTACATTATTGGCAAGTTATTATATTTCTAGCTTTATTACATTTAAAATTGCCCAAATGATTATATTTTTGGCCATTATTACATTATTGGTTGTTACATTGAATTTTTATTTATTTATTTATTTAATGCCTATTTTATCCCTTGGTTTAGATCTACATTAGCCCAGATTAAAGGGGAATGAGCTGTTTGAAAGGCCTGAGACTACATCCCCTTTAAGGCTCATTTTAAAGGTGGTACTTTGAAAGCCAAATACTTTCTGGTGGTACTTGGTGTGAAATATTTGAGAATCAGTGATGTAGACCATAACACTAAATTGTAATAATGGCACTGGTAGTAAAGTAGGGCTGCAACTGTAAGTTTAAGTTGCCCGTAGTGTCTGAATGCCCTTACCCTGGGTTGTTATTCCAAACCGTGACCACACGAAATAAAGTTCAGTCGTTTGTGCTATTGCCTAAGGTGACTTGAAAAGCATGAAGCAGACCATTCCGTTTGAAAGAGAGCAGAGGACAGCACCGGAGGACCACACAAAAAGCAGCATTGCACTCCGACACCAAACCCTCCAAATGTGATCAGCCTTTCCATGAGCTAGAAGCACACGGCGTCCCACAGCCACACAAGGAGTTCTGCTTTGAAGATTAAAGTCCGGGCCAATTAGGAGCTTTAAAACGGCGACAATTAGCACGTCTGCCCCAAGGACGGCTGCTGGTTCTGCTGCTCAGGGCTTCAGCTCCCTTCATCAGGTGCCAATGAGTCAGGCTCTAATAGAAAAACAGATTATGGAAAGGTTGGCGTTGAGCCTGAGCCCAGTGGAAAGAGTTACATGAGTCACACCAGCTACCACAAGAGGCTAGAGATATTTACAATGTTTTTATTGCTTCATTTAACCAGATGATCCCCAGAGGTACCATGAAGTCATAAAGGCACAGTCCACTTGGGGGCAGTAGAATTATAGCTTTCTTCCGCTTTTAAAGCTGTTTCCCAAATGGTGGAACAGGACACAAAAAATGGTTTTAATTTCCTCTGCCAGGGAGGTTAGCATTGATTTGTTTGTAGGTTTGATCTGCTAAATCAGCTTTTTTGGATTAATGTTGTTTCCACCTCAAAAACATACCTGGAGTAGTATTTTCAGTTTTATTCATGCTTGTTTGAGTAATCGTGTATGCTGCGGCAGTGCCTTTCTCAAGAGTTGGAAACACTCTCAGCTCTAGTCCTGCCCATACACCATCACTGGACTGGACTTCTGATCATTTCAGCGCATTTCAGTGCTGTCACTACGTAGCAATGAGCTAATTTATCTGTTAGCATCATGTTGTTAATAGCCATGCTAATTAGCCATTTTATGCTCTGTCCAGCCCCCACCCTTGCTTCACAAGGGTGGGCACAAGACATTTTCCATACATATACATTCAGGCAGTGGTGGAATGTAACAAAGTAAAAGTACTTAGTTACTTTACTTAAGTACAATTTTCATGTATCTGTACTTTGAGTACAATTTAAAAGGAGTACTTTTACTTTTACTTCACTACATTTTAGAACAAGTATCTGTACTTTTTACTCCACTTTTTTTGAATTGGTCTGAAGTAAAAAGTATTTTGAGTTTGATTTAAAATCATTAGTTTTACTGTATCATCATTGTAGACAGTACATGAGTATAAAAGATGCAGTAAAGTAGTACTCTTCAGAAAAAAACTCACAGATTCAGTCTCTTCTGTTGCACCGTTAGCCGTTCGTTTTCAGCAGTTTTTCAGCAAAATCCTTTTTTATTTTTTTTTATTTTACAGATTTATTCATTCTTAAATCTGTGTGAAATACTTTTAGATTTGAAAGTTAGTACTTTTATACTTTTACTTAAGTCAAAATTTTAAGGTGATACTTTTACTTAAGTAAATTTTTGCTCCTTTATCTGTACTTTTAGAAAAAAAAAAAAAAAAAAAGTACTTCTTCCACCACTGCATTCAGGGTTTCTGCTTGGTCTTAAAAAGTCTAAAAAAAATCTAAATTTAAAAATCCAATTTAAGGACTTAAAAAGTCTTAAATTTGCCAAGGTGCGGCGTACTAGGTCTTAAATGTTTAAACAGGTTGTAAATATGTCACATACATTTAATGTAACAACCTGCGTTTACAGCTTTTTCTAAAATGCCCCACTTAGTTTCTCAAAGGCATATTACTGTCACTGATAGGAGAGCTCAGATTTTTCTTACCAAGAACAAAAAGCTTTGTGGCTCTCTCTGTCGTCAATAGTTACAATACAACAACGCAGCCACATTTATGACTCAGCTTTTTGTGCACTGCAGGCTTATGAAATAGGTCTTAAATTTCTTCAACAATGGTCTCAAAAATGTCTAAAAAAAGTCTTCAATTCAACCGGTTGAGCCATGCAGAAACCCTGACATTATTTTAAGTTATAAAACATGAAATAATAACGCAAAGTTGTCCAAAAGTATTTCAAAAAGCCTGAAAAAAAGCATAAAATAGAAACTTTAATCTGTTAGCAACATAACTCAAAAAGTAATGGTTGGATCTCTATGAAATTTTCAGGGAAGATCAGTCAGTACACGCAAACATGCTGGCTTAACTGAAATCTAAGTTTTAAAAGTGGAACTAACAGATTATGTGATGAAAGTCGACCTCTATACAGAGCAGCAGAATTGGAACGATGCACTAGAGCTCGGCACCAAAATCCTGATCTGGAAGTCAACCAGATCTGTGTTGGTGTAGGTCAATCAGAAATGGCCCAACGCAAGCTGAAAAGCACATATTGCCACATATCATAGTGGGAACAATATGATTTCAACAATAAATCGTTAACGCTCTAGCCAGCCCTCTTTTCCTCTCCTATACAAAGAGGTTAGTCTACAACTACAACTACAACTACAACTACAACTACTACTACAACAACAACAACAACCTATTCCACTGCAGGAATGTTTAACTTTTCAAATTAAAATTCTATTTCGCCTACTGGTTAATATTGAGTACTACAGTCCTGGGCAGAACCTCCTCTCTTCCTCTTGGTATGATTCAAAAATAAGATTTTTATATTCGTTCTTAAATTGCTTTATGTCACAGTTTTGCTTAATTTTCTCAGGTAAACTATTCCACAATTTTACGTCGCAGACTGAAACACTGAAACTCTCTCTCTATATATATATATATATATATATCAAAGAATAAAAGCAGGCTAATGTAAAAATGATAAAATACAATTGAAGCCAAAATAAAAAGATAAAAGCCAAGATATCTCCTCTCTAACCAGTATTGAATGCCAAAGAAAATAAATGTGTTTTCAGTCTGGTTTTAAACTCCTCAAGAGACTGGGCTGATTGGACATTAAAGGGAAGGCTGTTCCATAGTTTAGGGGCCACCACCAAAAAGGCCCTGTCTCCTCTGGACATAAGTCTAGATTTTGGTCTGCAGACCTTAGAGCTCCTGGGCAAAAATACGATGGGCAAAAATACAGATAGTGCTGAAAATGTGTCACAATAAAATGATCAAGGATTACATTGAGTTCCACAATTAGACCTGTTGAGAAGTTTTAAAGCATACAGTACATGCGATAAGCGAAAACTATTGTGGGGGCATAAGGAGTATGTACTTAATATGTAGACGCTGCATTTTAACCTCCTGCAGGGGACAATGCACAACAAAAGTAGCAGTGAAGAACAAGGCTCTTGTTAGTTCAGACTTTTCAAACTTTGACAGACACCACCACATGTGGCATAATCAAGCTAAAGAACGTCTTGCATCAAACAACTTAGTGATTGCAAAATTACCCAAACTTAGCATGAGTTGGACTTTTCAGAAAACTTGAATGACCTTACTTTGGTCCCAGTAATATAACAGAGCGGGGGGCTGTGGTCTAAGATGGGATAGAGTTTCAGAATTTGTGACAGCTCATCCCTGCGGCCATGTTGGTCCCGCTGCCTTCCCTTCACTCCATGTCTCACTACAGACAGCCGTAGCTAAGGGCCAATCTGCCAAAATGTGGGGGTCAGAACTCTGATTAGAGCCACCACTCACTTTTGCAAAACACTCTTTGAACATTAGTAATGCCTTAATGAAGGGTGCTACGTGAGGGCTCACCCATTACACAGGTTAGCTCAGAAACTTGAAACTTGGACCTAACTAAAAAGCAATAGGTAAATATATTAATAAGCTATTAATGCTCATGCTAGTCCCACAATGGGCAAAGCACAGATAGTGCTTAAAAGGCTTCTTGTAACTCTGCTGACATATCCTGCAGAGAGCATTCTTCTCCAATGGCTCGTATCCATGGTCCCAGACACCATTTCCTCTAATGTCAGCCACCATTCCTCTTAAAGAAGACTGCTGCTGAAGGAGGCACACACTGAACCTTCGACCTCCACCCATCAACGTGTGCCTTCTTCCTCCAGCACATGGCTCCCAGCATGAGCCAGGTTTATACTGTGAAGGTTGCTCTCTGTGATTTTTCATATGTTGCTGTTGTAAGCTAGCCTGGCCGGCCAGACAAACACTTTTCCTATTCTATACGAAGAGTTAGTGAGTTTCGTTTCTATGGGCAGAACAATCACAGGCAGAGTAACCAATCGAGAAACGAAGGGTGGGTTGTAAACAGTGCATCGCTGAACCCAACCAAACATGGCAGTTTGCCATTTTTGTCATAAAACACGAGAAGGCGGTGTATTACACGCAGCTCTATACATAATTCTGAACAGGGACAGCAGCAGATGCCAGTTGTACAAAAAGTTGTGGAAAGTGTTTTTTCTCAATGTGATTGTTACATCGGATGTCAGCAGGACTTTACTGTTGTTAAAATGGCAACAAGACGAACACAAAAATCCCACAGAGGACTGGACAACAACGCAGACCTCAGCAGAACCAAAAGGAGACAAAGGAAAGCACTAAACGCCGTTAATCAGGTCAGAGAAGTTATTAACTTTGCTTGCTAGTGCTACCTTTGTTAGCTTCCACATTCGGGTCAGTTATGCAGAAGACACTCCTGCAGATAAACGGCTGTGATAGGCCAGTTCCAAACTGACTGGAGAGAAACACTTCCCTCTGAGAGAGGAACCACACCAGGCTAATTTGCTTAAGACAGAGACAGAGTCATAAGCATTAGCGTGCCATAAAGTGAGGTATGGTGAGAAACATCTCTCCCTATGACACAGACCCAAGCCAACTCCTCACCCCACAGTGATAAAACTGCTTCAGTAGCACATGACCACAAAAATGTTGGGATTTATGTCCACATAAATGAAAGGAAAATAAGGCTGTTTTTGATGCTGTTGTGACTAGGGTGACCACCTGTCCTGCTTTGGGTTGTCCTGCACTTATCATTTAGGAAATTCTCCCACTTTTTCATTGTTATCCAGTGGATCTTATAAAAAGTGAGATTCAAGTTAAGAACAAAAAAAGATGAATTTTCTTTGTGTAAAATAAATATTTGTGGATGTCTCATCTCACCTGGGTTGAATATACGATTGATGTGTTGCTGAAAATAATACTGTATTATTCCGGGTTAGGAATGGGTACTAAAACCCTGTTTCACTTGAAAACCGGTTCTAATTTTTCCAATCCATCGGAATTGTCTGCCTCTACCTTTAATGATTCCTTGATACCGCTTTGGGCAGTTGCATTTATGTGATCTGCAGATTTTGCTCTGAGGCCTGCCCCACGCCTCTAACTTCTTTTCTTTTACTTCACTGCAAAAACTTGTCTTTGATGAGTAGCCTACAAAGCATTCCCTCCTCTTTACTGCACACACGTTCACGTGAGATACAACAGTGCACAGGTGGAGAAGCATGGAGCCAGGCGGGCTCGCGTCCCACTGTGTGGACACGCCAGAGCTGAGGCCAGAGTGCAGCAGAGGTAGGAGTTAAATGTAAAAAGCATACATTTTCCAATAATTTAACAGCTGTAGATTCAGCACATTTTACTTGTGTCTAGTTCAGCCCAGTTTATGAATTATAATTGGCCTATATTAGACTGCATGCATGAAAATACAAAATAACCATCTAGCGATATATTTTATTTCTGCTTCATAATAAACTGTATTGCCACCACAAATCTGTCAGAGATGGTGGTACTCAAGTCATGTAGGACTATTTTTATACAAAGATTTAGTAGAAATTGAAAAAAGAATCAATAAAGAATTATATTCATAAACAGAATTAACAATGGCATTGACACTGATGCATCTTATCAATTCCCATCCCTATTCAGGGCTGAGGACAGATATATTTCACCTCTTCAAACTGATCATGTAACAGTGACCTGTAGTCCAAGGTGGAGAAGTGCAAGTTTTGGCAACTTTAGAATGCAACTGATCTTTCAGCTCAGCTAACACAATAGCTTGATATACAGTAAGATTCCTGGCCCTTTTTGCTCTGTTGCAGCATTAAATGTGGAAACTCCTGCCAACACAAAGTTATTGTAGGCAAGATTCTCTACAAGAGGTGTTGATTACCACATGCACTCAGTCAGACAGAACCGAACATCTGATTAAACTCATTTGTCAGAGGAAATTCCTCAACAAAAATAGTTAATTGTGAAATAATGAAGTGTTTTATTAAAATGTAGCCAAAAATATCCTGCCTTTTCAGATTCACTGCAGAACCATGGAACTAAACATTCTAAATAAAGCATATGATACACAGAAAGTTCAGCCATAAACATGAAGCTTGTGTAAATCCATGAGAGGAAACTAAAGTCTAACAGTGGTGACAGCTGCATCCATTCTCACTCCACAAATTGGTGTAATATTGGCTGTTGCAGAGCTGTTTAATGCCATTGGCTCAATCTCTTGCCTATATTTTAGACCCCGCGATGTTCCCTTTCTGCGTCACTTCATCTGTAAAGGACTGTATCACATTGGAAAATTCATAACTTGTATAACGTATAATCTGTTCTCAAAGCAACACTTGTATTCATATGGTAAGAGAGCAGCTGCTGCCACACAAGTGTTGCTTGGCACATCAGGATTTCCACCAAGGTCTATTACTGTCTCAGTAACTTTCCACAAACTAGAATACAAAGCTAAAGTTTGAACTGTTGTTAAAAGACTCATGTTTTTTTAAAGATGTGAAATAAATACACATGGGATTTGGATATTCATTCATATTTTAAATTTCATTGCATTTTACATAAACCTATAGGATATGAATGTTGGTGTGCCTCAGAAGATTCTTCTTTTCTTAGTTCATCCACTAACCAGATGGTTGGTGGTTCAAACCCCACTCCCACCTTTGCATGCACGCAAGCAGTGTTAGGCATCTTACTTCCAAAAAGTAATTATAGGTGAAAGTTACTTTTCTTAAAAAAGTTGAGTTAGGCTAGAGAGAGCCTTGGAAGCACCCGCCAAAACAGATGCTCTGGCTCTGTTGGTGCCCTAGGCAATTTTAGATTTACTGTATAGAACGGAGCATAAATCAAACATGGGCAGTCGCTTTTTTGTGTGTTAATATCTGACCAAGTTCCTCTTGTAGTGGTTCCCCAATCCCCAGTAGAGCCCACGTCCCTGTGTGTGTTTGCTCTGCCCCTGCACAGAAACACAGTCTCATCACTCTGGGTTGTGGACAGAGCAGGCCACAGAAAACTCCACAGGCTACAACAATTTTTGTCAGGACGTCTGAACTTAAGTTTTATGTTGTTTTAATAATAACACAGCTAAAATAATGACAGCAATACATTGCACAATGCTGCGGTGCCACGCCTGTAATTGGACGTCTTATTCTTGCGACTTACTAATGATATGATTTCTCTGCAACTATGATCTGATATGAACAAAGACTGATTTGAAGCTTCAGAAGTGTAGAACATGTATGGCCATGATATATATATAGCTTTGATCTTTATTTTATTAGTTTAGATTTTTGTGTACATTGGCATTTGTTGTCCCAAATCCTTGTTTTATAATAAATAACCATTATTTTGCCTATAACAGTAGCATTCACCAGGATGAATGTAGCCATCACAGTCTTAGCAGCTCATCCCTGATGCTAATATCTACATTTCTGCTATGTACTGTAAATGCTAAAGTTTCTAGTGTGATGAATGTGGGAACAAGTACAATTATGGTGTTGTGCTATCGGGAGGTAGCAATGCAATGCTCTGTTGTCCAGGGACAACAGATGAAAAATAGCCTTTTGGCTAATTCTGGTGCATTTGCAGCAATGCTATTAATGTACACTGTCCCTGTCAAATAAACCAATAAAATAAAATAATCCCAAATGCTAAAGTATGAATAGACAATTTCACTTGATATTTTATTTACCTTGGGACTGTTACTTGACTGTGACTTATTATTAATTGCCTAGGTTTTGTCAGACTCATGGTAATCCTGAATAAAGCTGGATATTGTATTTTTTTTAATCTTTTTTTCTCTTTGCCCCACTCTAAGATGACACCAAGGGGGTCTGTGTTTCCACAAGAGCCCTTCAACACAGAAGATTTCTCCCCGGGCTGCGGTGAGAGACGGCTTTGTTTGAATTCGACTTAACGACAGATACGCCTCAAAACACTTGCACAGAACAATGGCCTTTTAGTTGAAGAGGCATAAAAGCAGAGAGTCACGACCAGGATTTATGAAGTGGGACACATCGAAATCCCACATGCGGTCAGCAGCTCCCACAACTGTCTACATACGCTCCATTTGCTTATCACACTTTATCACTTAAAGAAACCACTGGAGCTAAATCCCAGAGTATCTTAGGTCAGGTGCAGAAGACACTGGGGTATTGAGAAATGTTGGCAGGGAATCACGGCACCCACACCTCCCTCTTCCACAAGCACGAGATGGTAATCGCAACGAGAAACATACAAACATAGGCGCAACAGTGTTTTTGCACATCTGTCATAATAAGGTACGGCGCAGCAGACTAAACACCAGGGGATAAGGCCGGAGGGTGTGTGGTGAACGATGGGCTGTGAGAAAAGGGAGGCCAGGAGGAGATTTACGAAACTGTAACAAAAACACAAAAAGATGAGAGTCATAATAAGCAATAAATGTAATAAATAATAACAAAAACTACCATTACATTTGGTTATTTATACTCTTAAAACACAGAAGTTGGAAAGGCTTACCAAAAACTTGGAAGTTTTGACTTGGAAAGGGAATAGCAAACTCAAGGCCTGGTTACACAAACACTGATATTTTCATAAAATAATATTTTTCCATTGGTTTAAAAAAATTCTCTGTCAACAAGTGCAAGATATCCCAGTCAACATGGCTCCTCTACAAAGTCTCAAAACAAGTTCTGCAGACATAGGTTAGCACTTAACTGTGCAAGAAATCACATAATTAGACAAATCATTTTAACTTGGTAAAGTGATGGTTCAAAAAATGCCTGTTTACGTGGCAAAAGGCTTAGGAGCATAAAAGTTTTAAAAAAAACTGTCCATGCCTTTAACTTGGTAAAATTCACTGACAGTTGAAGAGTTGACAAAACATTAGAAATACGCAATCAAAAATGAACAAACAGAAAAGTTTTAGGTATTTTCAGTTATGATATAATGATTCTTTCACAACTGCTGATTTGGCAACACACAGCAAAGTAACTAAAATGTTTGTAATTTCACCAAAACAGAGATATTACTCCTGCCTTTTTTTTTTTTTACTAAAATGCGCAAATGGAAATCTTTAAAACAGATTTGTGGCAGACCTAGTGCTACAGTACCTTATAACTACTTTTAATGATGATAAATAAAGCTTCTCAGGACAGCACTTGCCAAATCTTCTGTAGGAACACAGAAATTAAGCTAAATATTTGCAAAACTCTGTGCAGTCTTTTACTGTGGTGCCAAGTTTGTATACACATGTACACTAAACATTATAATCAGAAGATGTTATTTTCTTTAAAGCCTGACCGAACACTGCAGTTGCTCATGACTCCATCTAGTGGTACAAAGTGATACAGCAGGTTTCCCAGGACTTCCCAGTCTTCAGTTGCTACACTGAGTTTCAAAAAACTACCCACAACTAATGTACTAACTAATTTAGTTTTCAAATGCAAACTCACTCACCTTTATCACAGACATAATGAGCATGTCAGCAAAACCTTCCCAAAATATCTAACTAACTACATTAGGGGCTGCACGGACAACAAATTTTCCCAAAAACTCAATGATCCGATTGCGGATAGGCCATTCATCTACACAAGAAAGAGTTTTCCGTTTCCCAAATATGCAAACCCTGGAAGAAATGTTTTCATCTTGCTAAGGAGAAAAAAAAAAAAAAAAAAAAAAAAAAAATGTCCATGCCCACTCAACCAAATTGCAAATTGGAGAAGGCATGACTGCTGCGTTTTCCTGGCCAGCGTTGTTGTGTAAACAGCCTCTCAGATAATTCCATTTTTACACCACTCCCTCTGGTGGTGCAGAGTGATATAACAGGCTTCACGAGACAACAGTTCCTCTTGTAGGTGTTCAAATCTGTTCCATAAATTTGAAACACACCAGCCACCACACCCAGACATGCAAGCAGGCGTACCAAGAGGTCTCCACAGATCTAGATAATGTGTGCAAATAAAAACACTCCTTGACGTAGACTGTCATAAAGTGTATAATTTTTTGGAGTGCACACAGATTTCCTGTATAAAGCTGAAGTCAATTCTACTGTGGGTGGCCCAAATCTACAGGCAAAACAAACACTTGTACGGTTCGCCCATGTGACTGACTGCTTACAAACTCATTTTGAGGAGCTGGCTTATGTCAGTCGTTCTGTTTGTAGCACTAACTCCCTCGATCCGCAGTTATCCGTAAAATCTAGAGTAACGTCACAGCTCCAACAGTGTGCGCTCGCCGGCTTCTTCTAATCTGAGGAATCAAAGCTGAGTAAATAGTGCTTTTCGTGGGCTTTAATTCCTCAGCGATCAGGTTTCGACGCACACATCTGGAGCGCTGTACACGGAGGATCAGGCTTGATGTCCTGCACATGTCAGAGCGGTGGAGTCCGTCCCGAGGCTCTGACCCCCACCATTTTTTTTTTTTTACAAATACATGAGTGGTCCCTGGGCTTCCGTCTGTATGGAAATGTCAAGAATGTACAGGCGGCCAAGCACTCGACAGATGTCCACAGGGAGCTTAAGTTAGAAGACATCATCGTAAGAAAGACAGGTGAGGAGAGCAGCAGAGAGAAATGGTGTGAAAGGGAGCTAGCTTCTTGGATTTGTTGGAATACTGTAGGAATCTTTCTCTAGTTCCTATATACTCTAGAGTGTATACAAGAAATAAAACTGAGCACGTGACAGGTGCTAATCTCTTCATCATGGCGTCTGTTAGTGGATGGAATATATTAGGCAGCAAGTGAACTTTTTGTCATCAAAGTTGATAAGAGAAGCAGGAAACAAAAGGGCAAGTGTAAGGATTTGAGAAAATTTGACAAGGGCCATATTGTGATGGATATAAACAACTGGGTCCGAGCATCTCCAAAGCTGCAGCTTTTGTGGGTTGTTCCAGGTCTGCAGTGATCAATATCTATCAGAAATGGTCCAAGGAAGGAACAGTGGTGTGCCGGTGGCAGGTGATGCAGGTGGGGAGCTAATGTAGTCCACCATACTGAAGAAGTTAAAGCTGGTTCTGATAGAAAAGAGTCAGAATACACACACAGTGCATCACAGTTTGTTGACTATGGGGCTGCATATTAGGCAGGTGGTCATAACATATAACCTTATGACCACCGATTATAGGCAGGTGGTCATAATGCAAAAATATAAGACAAAAAAACTAGAGCCTGACCGTTTTGGGGGCCGACACTGATGCAGCTATGGAATTAAACCAATAATAAGAGATATATTTGCTGAAACGATGAAATGTTTTCCATTTTAAAAAGCAATTTAAAGCATTTTTATTGCTATTTTTGTTTACATTAATATGGTGTGTACACCCCAGGTCACTTTATTAGACTAAACATGTTACTTTTAAAATGTTATACTATAGCAGCAAGAAATTAAAGATTAAGTTTTTAAGAAAACCATTTTTTCTCAAAATGTCAGTCAAACTTAGGGAGAGCTACAAAATGCATTTGGATCATGTTCTATGCCAGAGAAATTAGCAAAATCTTTGTATTGCTGTTTTGAGCTCTTCAGGCCGAGATAAAGTGATTTTGGATGTTTCTTATGAACGGCTTTAAGATGACCAAACAACAATAGACAACCAGAGAATTTTTTTTTAAATATAAAATTATAAAGGAAAGGTTCATGATCCTTTCTTAACAGATTGGTCTGCAGGGGAACATAAGAATTAGATTAAGGGTTATCTGAGGAGAAAATACCTTAAGGCCCAGGACAATGGTTGGATTTGCAGAGAGCTAAGTGTGGAGTGTGCAGTGACCACAGACACGGGACCCATGGGTGATCTGGCCTGACCCCTCTGGGTGTGAATACAGAGGTGTGACAGGCCGAGCTCCGGTTCCCTGGGTCGAATTTCCCTGTCTGCCTTTAGGATGTGAGCGGGATGAGTGGAGTTAGCCGGCTGACGGATGTGGTGTGAGGGAAAGTACAGGCTGCCGTGGTTTTACCCCGGTGCTCCATTTACAAAACTACATGGGTGTGTTGTTCATTGCACAATACAACTCTAGACTCACCTCATAAAGCAGCCAGTAGCCCTGGATTATATTAGATAAACATGCAAGATGGAATAACTACATTTAAAGCTACACAACCCATTTTTTTCTGTCATGGCCTCTACTATTCTCTCCCTGCAACAACAACATACTGTAGCTACCTTTCTTTCTTTACATTCATTGATTTCAGTTACAAGTCACCAGGGATTTACATTAACACTAGCAAATCTGCCAAATGCTGGTAGATTTCAATTTTGGCTAGTAACACATTTATTCCCACTAACCACTTTTGACGGTTGGCTTTTATGCAAGTATCGTAACTTCAGACGTCCTAATTCCTGTTGCTATGTTTGGCTGTATTAGTCTCGTTACCATCTTATCTAGTATAGCCTATAGTAATTCATCATAATAAGAGAAAAAATGTACTGTAATGTAATATATGTTAAAATGTATTAAGACAGACCACACGCAAAAAGATACAATTTATTCTACCTATGTAAACCAATTTTCTAAACATAGACAACCCAATTCTACATTTCTTTAAGCTTAGGCCTATTGTATGCTATAAAATTACACCAAAAACATTTCCTAATTAAATTATGGCTAATGAAAACACTAACTGGCTAGAAAAAGGACTTCCCACAGTGACCAGTGAGCAAAAAAGTTAACATCCAGCCCTGCAAGTCAGACGCTAGAGTGTATTGCAGCAACTACAGGGCTGATACTTAAGAGACATACACAGAAAGACAACCAGTCAATCATACATTCACTAAGGGAAATTTAGTTTGGCCAGTTCATCTACTGCATATCTTTGGAAGGTAGGAAGAAGCTGGACATCCTGGAGAGAAGCCATGGTAACACAGGGAGGCCATGTAGACTCCACAAAGAGAGATCTGATTTTACTTTTTTTAAATAACAAAACTAAACCAATTTATCCCATAATGATATTAAAGACCTTTACATACTCTACAAGAACATAGACATTTGTTCTCTCTGAAGAGTTCTTGTTCTTTACAGAACTTTCTCTTTTGTGTGGTGTCTGAGAACTATTGTGTGATTGGTTAGAAATTTAAAGTAGGCGTAGTAAATGAGATGGCGGAAAAGCAAGAATGACAACAGTGGAAGGGCTCTTCATAACTAAATTAGATGTCAAGCTGTTATATCTGCAAAAGACAGCCACTGTAATAGGTCAAAAGATTAGAATACATTTTGGTTAATAAATTGATTCCGTAATTTCAATTTAACGTCAATTGTTTGACCGGAAACTTTTGACCGGAAGAGTATGTACTTCAACTTAATAGGTCTTTCATCAGGCTTTTGTGATGTGAAACTTTGATTATATGGAAACAGAGAAACTAGAGGATATCCATCATAAAGTGCTTTATCACTCTGAAGGTGATAGACATTGCTGCTTTACTTTTATTTTTGTTGTTCATTGGGATTGAGCACAAAATGGTCAATTGGTCATACATACTATAGCAGAGCATTGAGTAAATGTTGGACATATGAGATACCCAGGACCTTGGTGACCCCAGCCTATAGATGTGGATCCAGTGGTGTCCCAGCAGAACCTCACTGGTGGTGTATGATTTCAGCTGTCTGCCTTTCAGAGCTGGTTATGAACAGGTACAGGAGAATAGGCCCTCTCCCCTCCCTCCGCAGCTCCTTTTCTTTGGCCCTCTTTTCTTCCCGTGCAGCTAATCTCCTCTGGTTTAGGATTCCCACCCTGGCTCTGTGAGGGCCAGGAAATATGGGCTTGGGTAAACATCAGGGCTCTCAGTGCGGGGATTACAACGGCCATATATCACGGTGACAAGATCCTTTTCAGCACATGACAAGTGGCCGGACCCTGGGAGGAGGGATCCGATGACACGTCCCATCACCACAGCAGGTAGCGATAGCGCATACCATCAGCACTTTTACAAGTGTGGCTACTAGCTAGAATATTTAGCCTGGTTTTCACATAACTATTAATCATCTTGCAACAAAGTTAGGTTGAGATTATGATGAAAAAGTGGTCAGATCATTGGTAATATCTAAGAAAATCATTAAAAAAAATCTTTATGAAACCTGCTACATATTCATAACTTTTTATCAGAATTCTTAATATTTCAGTACGTTTTAAAGGAAAAAAATGGAGCAAAACACGTCCCTTGTTCTACTTATAGTTAGCTTGGCCATCCAGACTCATTCACTTTCTTTGCAAATTCAAGTGAAAGTTTTCCCATTTAAGCCGTCCTCTGCCAACAACAATGCTACCAATGAATCATTTCTAAAATGATAGGTTTCTTAGACTTCAGTGTTTTGCAAATTGCAGCGATTCCTTCTGCACATCTCACATACTGCCTCCAGCTCTTATTGGATAAATGTCTACTTAATTTCATTTTGGGTCTATTTGTTCAGCCAACTGGAAATCTAACTTGAATTGATATGTATCAGACTAATTCTTAAAATATGAAAAGATATGGAATGACAGCCAAACTAGCTTATTATTAGTAATGAGAGGTGCAGGAGTTCCACAACGAACCGCCCTGGCTCCATTCCTTTTTAATTTATACCTGTGATTATACTGTATATTTTTTATTGTACGTATTTAAGAGGTACATATCTAGAAATACAAATAAAATGTTGCAAGGTGTCATGAGTCAACTTTTTTGATATATAATTACATTGATTTGAAAAATCATGCCATGAATTATATATAATATATATAATTATATAATGTATCTAATACTTACAGCTCTGACTCTTGACCATTTACCAAATGTTTTCCGGCTCTTTCCCCCATAATTTTCTGTCACTACTCTAGTGTCCTGTTAAATAATGCCTAAAAGGCCAAAAAATCTTTAAAAAAATCACAATTTCCAGAAATAATAGTTTATTAATGAAATATCTATAAGCATGTGAAGCAGTAACATTTGACATTTTGAGGATCATTAAAAGTGTCAGCAAATCATGCATTCATGCAGTATTTTTTGTAAGTCTAACTACATCCAAAGAGATTGAAAATAGCCTTTTTCAAACAGTAAACATCAGTGTTTAAAATGTGCAATGAATGATTTATTTTATTTATAATGATGATTTATTTATTTAAAAAATACTTCAATACAATACACTGCATGCATTACAGTATTTTTTATACTTTTGATACCACCTCATATTTGAATCAGTTTCTTTTAAAGAAGATAAATAACTTTTCCCTGCAGGGTTAACATATAAAGACTTCTGTTGATTGTCCACATCTCAGATATGACACATGGCGACACGGTGGACGTCTGACGTAAACCCCTGTGGCTGCCATCAGAACAGTGAAAGTAAAACTGAAGTCAGGCCTCATTAGAGAGAATTTACTTTCAATTCAAGAAGACATTAGTAAAGGTCGCTGAGGAGGATCACTTTCCAACCTCACAGACCCCTGAGCTCATGTCATTAAACTATCAAGTTCAGAATCTATTTATCAAGAGGACTGTATCCAAAGCAGTGGCTGCAACCACTCATTTTTCATTATGATATAACACGACAAGTAGTAAGACATTGGGGACAGAAGAGAATTAAGCAGACAAAAAACTATTTTTGCTATATTCATCAATTTATAGATACTAACAAAAAAGCAAAAATAAAATGTTTAGTCCCATTTACATTTCTTTATCAAATCCAGCCATAAAAGCACAAGTCAGTATACTCTTTGTGCTGGTGCCCAGATAAATGTAGGAAGGGCATCCGGTATAAAACCTAAGCCTTGCCTTGTATGAATGAGTGTGTGATTGGTAGTGATTGGAGTATCTGCCCCGGGGCAGCTATGGCAATAAAAGAAGAAGAAGTAGCTTTTCACCACCAAGTGTGACTGAGGAGTGAACCTATTTCTCAAGTGACTTTGAGTGTCTTGGAAAACGCTTTACAAGACTGATGCATTATTATTATGCATACATTCACATGCAAAAAACTGCATGCTAGGAAGCAGAAGATTTTCTATGGCAAGCCCAGAAGGGAAAAGCCGAAAGGAAAGATGTTTATCAGTCACCAAAACAATGGGCATACAAGTTTTTATTTGTCTCCTCATCAGTAGACAGCACTCTAGCACTAGCCGCTTTGTTCTCTGATGTTTACGTCTTCTGTTGCACCACCAGACTAAGCCATGTACATGCTTGATTGTATTTTAATCTGGATCTATTTGTTCCACCACCTGGACTTGAACATGAATCAATAGGTACCAGTCTAATTATTACAATATAAAATTATATTGAATGATGGCCAACCTAGCTTATTTCATAGTAAGGAGAGTTGCAGGAGTTCTACAAGGTACCACGCTGGCTCCATTGCTTTTTATTTTATAACGTTTAATGTTCTTGATTAAAGCAGTAAAATGTTCTGTTCAGATGCACAAGTTACTAATAATTAATCATAATAAAGTGTTGTGTAAGGCCCCAGATTGCACAAAGGTATTTCTATAATGGTTTAACCAAATGTCAAATGGTGCTTCAGTGTTTCTTACAATTAATTATATTATGCTATATTTTCATTAAAGCTACCTCAAATGCAACCTGTGTGAACTGTAGGAAGCCTGCATTATTTTTGCTTTGAATAAAAACATCTGGGAAGAATTAACCTCATTATCACTAAAGCTAGTAGTGATTTATAGAAGCCTGGATTCTCCTGCTGCACTTGCTCATAACCATGAGCACTTTATCACAGTTAAAGCTGCATTACGTGGGCTACTCCCATTCTCTTTCTCATGTCTCTCTGAAGATTTTAGGCAGGAGGACCAATTTACAACACAAGTCTCAAAATTCAGAGGAAAAGACACATCCTGTAGAAATTAAATTCACATGTGGCCGGTTTACTGTTAAAAATACGAAGCACCTTCTTTATATTAGAAACCACATTGAGGTCAAGTCCCAGAACATAACGTCGACACAGTGACCACAGGCTTCACTCTTCATTCACCTCTTAATTTTACAGAAATAATGGTCACTAGTTTGAAGTTCTTAGGTTTTTATGCATGAATCCTACTGACAGAATTCATCATTATCATACTGCTTCAGTCGGTTACCTATTATTAACATGTATGGTGGATAATGTGTTTGTGTGCGACGGTGGAGTGGGTTAAGAGTTCACCCACCAGCCTTTAGAACTTTTAAACATCTCAATTTTTAGTCAGTTGCAGCCTTACATGTATTCTGTCTTGCTGCAACTAACCTTTCCTATGCTTTTAAGAGCATATTTTACCTTTCTCTCTCTAGATTTTCAGAGATATGGGGCTATTATTGTAGTAAAAATGTTTGTGCATGTTTGTCTGTATTAAGATGTGTGCGTATCAAGTTTCGTGCATGTGTAATTAGATTTGAGCATGTGCATTACAACTTGTGTGAGTATTACAATGTGTGTGTGCGTAATATTTGTGCCTACGTAATAAGATTTGTGTGTTATTAGATTTGTGTGTGCGTATTACAATTTGTTTGTGTGTAAAATAATCTATTTGTAAATGCAGTAGTAGATTTGATTAGATAGATACGTTCTTGAACTTGAAGGAAATTCAGGCTCATGGACAAAACTCTATTTACACACAAATCTTGCTACAGTGCTGCCATGTCAGACCTGTGTCTGTGTTTTGATCTGTGCGTCTTTTACCCTGAGTTTAGACTTACAGGCTGTGGATCGGCCGATACGTCAATAGATGGCTGTAATAGGTGGTTTGCTTTCTTTCTGTAGGTATGCAGGAACATCATATGCAATATTTCTTTATACGCACACAGAAAACTTGATACACACAGACAAATCTTAACCCTCTGCCACGTTGCCGGCGACTGCTAAGGACATGTTTAATTATAATTAAAATATCTTCATAACCATAAGCAGTAGTTACTTAGTTTTTTCATCAGTTGAAGTTAATGCTTGCATCGTTTGAATGCTGCTTTTAATATCTATATATGTTTGTAATGTTTTTATAATTTTTTTTTTGTTTTTTTAATTCCGTCTGAGAGTTTAGTGTCTTTTGGCAACATTTTACAGTTGAGTGCCACCTAGTGGATGGACCCAAATTTTGCAAATCTCAGATACAAATCCTGCCAGAACCAACTGTTTTATATCATTAGCTTCCAGTATAGTTGTCATATTGATAACACACAATACTTTACAACTTGACATTATCAATGACATCATTGGCCCTTTATAAATACACAAGCTGTTGATAGTAAAATGTCGGCAAAAGCATAGGGGAGGGTTGAGATATCTTTTTAGTGCATATGATGTAAAAAGTTGCACCTACAGTATTCTACTTTGTTAATGCGCTTTTCAAGAGTTTATATTTTTATCAGTAGTTATATATTTTAACAAAAATCTGACTCAAATTTGTTTTTCCCTCTTGTATTTTCCAATCTAAAACAATTGTTTACCCCCAGGGCACCTGGCACATTTTTAAATAAATGTATGTAGAATGAAAATATTTATACTTACACTGTTCTTATTTGATATTGCACCTAATAAGGGTCTATACATTGTATTTTATTCATCAACAGGTTTGTAAACATTTATGTTTGTAATTTTTAATAATCTGGTTTTGCATTTTCACGTGTTTTTTTTCTTTTGCTTTTTGGACAAGTAGGTAGTTTTTATTCTCAACTGACATAAAATCAACACACACAGACTTAAAGTTCAGGTTGTTCTGAAAAAAATGGCATGGGTAGCATCTCTGTGGATCACTGGAGTGAAATTTTATAGCCCTATTTATATAAAAAGTCTAGGCGAGGATAATTTGCCGAATATGGTTCAGGGTCCAGAGGGTTAATACGCACACACAAAACTTGACATGCATACATCTTATTACAGACAAATCTATCTATACACATAATAGATAAATTGATAAATTAAAGAATTTGCTAACTTGTCATTTGTAGCCTTCAGCTGTTACAGTATACATTTTAAAAGAGAAGATAAAAAAAGCTAATGAATAATGTTCTCTAGCCACTCACTGACAGCCCACTCATGTAAATGGGTTACCATTTGTGGAAGTATATCGTATTGTCATGTACTGTGACTTTTATTTGGGACAAACTTATTCACTTTTTGTAGCTTTTCTGTATGAGATCACATTCATTTTCCACAATCCATTCAAAAACATACTTACCGGAAGTATGATAGTAGCAACCCTTATTTCATGGCTAAATTGACATTTAAGTACTTGCAAAGTTTGTTTTGGAAGAAAATAAAAGAAAGGGGAAGAACAATAACTTACCTTGGAGTGCTGGAGCTGGATGCCATAGAGCAGTATGTTTCGGAGTTTAGCTGCTGAGGCCAGGTCCCTGATTGCCGCTGGCTCTGTCAGATGTTTCTCTGATGGACGGCACATCCACACCACTCAAATGCACCTAACAAAACAAAGACAACACCGGCTAATCAGAAACACTATACAACTCTTACAGGAAGAGTAATTACCCTACGTCTCTGTGCAATAGTAAAGATTTATTTCTACTTTAGTTAATGTCAGTAAATTTTTAGTGCTAGAATTTCACAAGTTAAGCTTCTTCAGACACACAGCTTTGCATGTTATTGTGTTCTTGCTATGCAACTAGTATCTCTAAAACCAATGCAAAATCATGATTAAAAATTCTCTTTATTTTGTCATCTATTTTTGTGATTAATTGCAAAGTGATTTTCCAAATGTGTGACGAGTGAGCTTGGAAATGGATTAAAGATTCAATTTCAAGTGAGAAATGTTAACAACTGACAAAATTATAAAAAATATATTGTTTTTATTGTCATAATCTGGGTATTTGACCACTTTCAGTATAGAACCTTTTTGTCTTTTTAAACATGACCTGTGTGTGCATTTTGGCAACAGAAATTATTTTCTGTTGCCAAAATGGTATGACATACCTTGTTGAAAATTTGACTTTGCTTTGAAATATGAGTGAATCCTAGCAGATCCCAAACTGTGTATATGTGGGAGCAACTTCTTTTGAAAATGAATCACAACAAAAATAAAGTCGGACTTTCGCTAATGCTGCGTAAAGTGGGGTAATCAAAACTTTATTTTTCAGCAAAAATGGTCTTGAAATGGTTTACTCTCATAATATTTTTTGACACTAGGTCTACCTGTCCATTTCAAAAGAACTACAGTATTCCAGCAATTACAAATGAAAGCATAAATATTTGACTATGTGTGCAGATTAGACTGGTTTATATTGGACTTAGTGCTGTGTGTTTTTGGACCGTCCCACTGGTGAATGGTGGTCTGAGATGTGGACCAAACAATAAGTAAGGCCCTGGCTGTGGAGCTCTTCTGGGAGGTGTAGGGTTCCCAAACAACTTCAGAGCTGCTTAAAGGATCCAAAGTGGAATACAGGTGAGGTTTTTACAAGCAGAAAATGAAAAACTGTTGGTGTGCTACATAGTCCGTCTACCGTAAGTGATGAAACTAGATGAGATTTGTTTTAGATATTTATTTATTTTTAGAAGTTTACCTAAATGGTGAGAAATTACATTCAATATCCACATCAGATCTGAGCAACATGACCTCTGGAATTATTTTTCATGATGAAGGACTTTTGGTCAAAACTTTGTTTTGAATTGTTGTGAATAAAGCCTTGTTTGTTGCAAGCAAAAATGTGTGCAAGAGCCTTTATTTATGTGCTATGTAAGCCCAGCCCGTTCTCTCTCCTATGCACCTGTCTCAAAAAACAAATGTGCATTTTTTTTCTTCTTAGGAATCATAGGTGCAGGATACAAACTTTATCATTTAGTATTTTTTCATAAAATCAAACGACAACTGAAACTACATATGACCAGTCTGTTAAAGGCCTAGTGGAAGTAAGCAACTTGCAAAACTGAGCTTAATAAAATTACACTCGCAATTTGGACAATGTGCAGCATTATTGCAGGTTTTTATAGTGGATTATCTCCGATAAAGCAAATTATGCCAAGAACTTAAATTCACTCAGTTCCAAACTGTCCTTACAGTCAGACAGCTGAGAGGCTAATATCTTGTATTATAAACAATCATTCCATATTTTATCCTACTACAAAGTAAGTAAGTAAATGTACTATAAAGTTGTTGTGCTTGATACCAGTTTCAGCCTTAAGCTCATTCTTTTTACAGGTATTAAGTCTTGTTGGGGCTGCAGTAGCTCAAAAGGTAGAGCAGATTGCAGGCAGTTTAAAGCAACTTTGCTCATTTCTTTGCTGTTTTGGTGTAATGTGGCCTTTCTGATGCTGCTTGTCTGCAGCTTGTGGTGAACCATCTGTATTTTCTCTCATGAAGTCTTTTCGTTATAGTGGACCTAGACACTGATAGACCTACTTCCTGGGGAGTGTTCTACACTAAGGTGGATGTTCCAGCCTAAGGATGGTTAGGTTCACTTCCATTGAGAAACTGTATGTTGTGATTTCACAGTAACAGCTTTCAAATACAAATGTAACACCTGGAATCAAGTCCAGACCTTTTACCTGCTCAGTTTATGATGGATTAATGAAGGAAATCATGAATGCAGCTTAAGAAATAGCTTCTGAAGCAACTGTTCAATTACTTATGAGCCCCTGAAAAAGAGGCAGCTACAAATTAAAGAGCTGTAATTCCTAAACCCTTTATCTGATTTGGACATAAATAGTCTCAAATTGCACCTGAAAGTCTACACTTTATGCACATATTAGAATTATTTAAACTGTATTTTGAATAGTTTTGGTAAATAAGCTAAAAAAACAAAACTTGAGTCAGTGTCAAAATACTTATGGACCTAACTGTATACTGCCCGGCCAAAAAAAACCCACACTAATATTTTGTTGGACCAGCTTTGAATACAGCATTCATTCGCTGTGGCATTGTTTGAGTAAGCTTCTGCAATGTCAACATTTATTTCTGTCCAGCATTGCATTCATTTTTTGCCACAATCTTTTACTGATGTTGGACGAGTGTGACAACTGGGCTAAGTTTTGCGCAGCACATCCCAAAGATTCTCAGTGGGGTTAAGGTCTGGACTCTGTGGTGGCCAGTCCATGTGTGAAAATGAACCATGCTCCTGAACCACTCTTTCACATTTTGACCTCGATGAATCCTGACATTGTCATCTTGGAATAAGCCCAGTGCCATCAGGGAAGAAAAAATCCATTGATGCAGTAACCTGGTCCTTCAGTATATGCAGGTAGTCAGCTGACCTCAGTCTTTGGGCACATAACGTTGCTGAACCCAGACCTGACCAACTGCAGGGAGGCTCTTACCTATTTACATAGTTAAATCCAGGTGTTTTTTTGGCAGGCAGTGTATATGGGGCCAATATATTGGGCCAATTTTTGAATTCTTTAGACAATGGGCCATCGGCCAAATCTTGCACTTGGTTGTCCGGACATGTGCCTGACCAAAAATCATGTGACTGAAAGGTTCCATGAAATAGAGGTGCAGGTGACAGAAAATATGATCACTGCGTCACATTTTCATTCATAAATTCATTAGAGGGTGTTTGTTTCCGAGACTGCATGTGAAAAGTTTAGATTTTACTAATCTTCCTAAAATCTCCTTCTATTTTCATTTCACCTTTTACTGCTATTAACTAAGTTCCAAAACCCTGAAAGTTCTGGTCTTGGCTTGATCTCCATACTGACAGGAACACTCTTGATAACTATCACTAATACAATATGCTGCTAAATAAATCAGTGATAAGAACATGGTTTACCCAGATGCTTTTGCTTTCTGCTGTGTCAGAGTCCAGTGGACCCTGCACTAATGAAACTAGCCTGTGTGGACGCAGCTTTAGCCAAACACTAGTCTAATGTGGGCAGAACTTTACCCCCATAACACAGTGTGACATTTGCGCTCATTACAGAAACGCTGACTGTTCACTAAAGTAATGAAACTGTTCTGTCCACTCAAATTAAAGTGCGACTGGGCTTTAATATATGACGTACTTTCTTCCTACGTCTACTCAGCATTCTGTCTTGGTCTTTAGATCTGTTTTTTGTCCTGACATATAATTGCAGAGTGATATGAAAGTGCAGAAATGTAATATTGAGTCCACGTTGCATTATCACTGGGGTCATTCGAAAACCAGACTGACAATATCCCTTTATGAACTCACCCAGACGACCACCACAGGGTTGAGAAGAGCTTGATCTGCTGCTTCCAAAACCATCAGTAAGGACTTCACCTCAGACAGACAGCCACTGACCTGGAAATCAAGAAAATATTTGTTAAAATGGATTGACATAAAGTGGAACTGGCAGAAAGTGTTGAATGGCGAACATACAGAGATCTGTATGAAGTTGCACTCCTTGAGCAGATAGGTGGCATGGTCTCCCAGCAGGTCAGGAATGATGTTCAGCTCCTGTCAGATCAGAACAATGGGTAAATATTATGATAATGCTAATATATGAAGCAATCCAATGCAAACCAAGTGACCTTCATCAATTTATTTAGGGTATACTGAACTATTCATTCTGATTCGTTCTATTGTGGGTCACACAGGGCTGGGGTCTACCTAAGCTGATTATGTCTATGATGAACAATTACAACAGCTGCAGTCTGAATGTTTACAATATACAGTTAGTGATAGTGGTAAACAAATCAAAACAATGTAAATTATAGAGTAGACAATGTTGAAATCAGTAACCCTGGGACCTCTTTTGTTTAATCTTTGCAAGCTTCCTCTAGGCTAGTTAATAAGCAGCAATAATGTACCCTACAACAATTATGCAGATGATTTACATTTCAGGTGAACATGGGCCAGTAGATTCACTGTGTCCCTGCACAGAACAGATCACTGAGTGGATGCGAAACAACTTTCTCCAGCTGAGCACAGACAAAACTGAAGTCCTTAAGCCTCCTATAAGCACACACAAGTCTATGTGTGTCATATGAAATGTGCTATATAAATAAACTTTATTATTATTATTAACAGGTTAGAAATCTAGGGCTGATCATGGACTCAGATTTGACGTTGAACAGTCACATTAAATCTATAACATCATCAGCATTTTATCATCTCAAAAACATTGCCAGAATCAAAGGTATACTGTCTAACCCAGACCTAGAGAGACTTATTCATGCGTTCATCTCCAGCAGGTTAGACTACTGTAACGCTCTGCTCACTGGACTCACGAAGTGAGCTGTAAGACAGCTGCAGTACAGAACGCTGGTGCTCGGGTCCTGACTAAAACCAGGAAGTACGACCATATTAGTCCTGTCCTCAGGTCTCTGCACTGGCTTCCTGTCATGGTCAGGTCATGAAAATGTTGATTGCTAGCTGGTGGATAACTGTATGAAGCTTACTGGCACTCTCAGAACCAACGCCACTGCACTGGGGGCAAATAGAGCAAAAAGGGTTTGTCAGAGGTCAAGGAAAGAAAGAGACAAAACATAAAAATATATATAAATGACTTATAGTTAGACCCGCTTGGGTGCTCCTTTAAGTACATTACATATGAATAGCCAATAAATAGCAGAGTAAATAGCCATCTTGGAGGGCAGAATCTTTTACAACTTGGGTTTGTACATTAATTGTTTGAAATTGCTAATCATTTCTTTTAATCAACATTTTTTACTGTGACATATTTAAGGTGCTATGAGCAATGTATATTTTTTATTTCATAAACATCACCCACCAAAGATATGAAGAAAAACGTGTTTAAATCAAATCAATCAAATTAAATTTTTTTTTTTAAGTTTTACTGATTACAATGGTACGGCTGATGAATTCACAATTTAAAAAATATTGCACGCAATGCCAAAGTTGTTTATGGTTTTTGTTTTTGTTTTAAAAACATAGTTCAATCAGAAAAGTGGAAAGACTGACAACACACAGGTTGCCATTCTTTTGATTTAGACTGCAGTACTGTTTTCAAACCAGTACGAGCGCATGCATATTATAATATTCTAACAATATGTAACAATATTTATTCTTCAAATAATCTAATCCTCCCCATGATCCACTTTTGCGTCCTGACCCTCAAGTTGTTGAAAATTACTGCTCTAAAATATTTGTGTTATGAGCTACTACACTGCCATTTCCAGGGTATCTTATATTAAATGTACAGTAATGAACAGTACATCTCTGCCTCATCCTGTTAACAAAACCATAACACAAAGATTTTAGTATCAGGAATCAGTGATGAGAGCTATGAGTTGTTTATTTTAATCAAATAATCCAACTCCCTTTAGTTGGGCTGAGTCTGTGATCTTGTGACTGACCATTTATTTATGTCACTCTGTTTGTATTATTGTATTGTCTGTCTAGGTGTATTGTTTTTACTGTGTGTATTAGTTTTTATGATTACATCAACCTGTCTAGGGACAGCAGATGGAAATTAGCCTTGGGCTACAATCTGATAACATATTTACATATCTTGTATATGTTCATTAATGTGTTTTGTCCCTATTTAAAAATAAATAAATAAATACATTTGTTTATTTATTTGGATCCCCATTAGTTGAAAAGCAAATGCTATCAGCTAGTCTTCCTGGGGTCCAAACACAATACAGTACATCCTCATACCTGCATTTACAACTACAATTTGTACATATTAACCACACAAGATATTCAAGTAATAATAATTTTCATTTCAAAAACATGACTCCTCAAATTATTCTTGAATGAAAACTTAATCCAAGTTTCAATGGGAATATTATTCCAGATGACTATGGCTCTGTACATAACAGTTTTCTTCATAAAATTGGTTTTAGGGTGTTGAGCTAATAAATGACCATTAGCTGCTATTCTGGTATTACAATTATGCAAAGAATTGCAATAAACAATTTGATTTAATACACAAACTGGCATTTTCAGAGTCAATGTATTATGTATCAAGGTGCCCAGTGTATCAATAACCTTCGGTTTAGATTGAGCCAGGAAAGACTTTGATACATTAGATCTCTACTTGTTCTCCTAGAACATCCTAGAACAAGTCTTGCAGCGTTGTTTTGGACAACTTGAATTTTTTCCAGGTCTTTTTGGGATGCAGAAGACTACACTTCAGTGCAGTATGACAAGTGGCACAGAAGTAATGACTTCGTAACCATATCTAAAGTGTTTTGTTGTACATAATGACACAATTTTTTTGTTACTGCAATACTCTGACCTATTTTAGTGACAATTGTATTTACATGTTCTGTCCAAGAAAGACTACTGTCAATGACCAGGCCCAGTATTTTAGCCTTCTCTACCTGTTGTATACTTTCACTGGAAATATGCAATTTTAAATTTGGTCCAAGCATCAACTTTTGTTTTGACCCAATCATCATACTTTTAGTTTTGGCAATATTTAGGACCAACTTATTGTTGGTTGTTGCTAACTTATCCACCAAATGATTCAATACTGCCTACCCCAGTTGTGTAGCAGGTGCAGTGAGAGTCTAACCACATTTCTGGTGATTCCTGTTTCTGCCACAGTTCAGATACCACACCTGCTTTATCGTCATGAATCACTTCATAATTAGGAGAAGAAGAGAAAAGCGCAGCATTGTGAATGGCTTTCATCCATCAGCTGTAATCAGAAACTCTTTGGAACGAATTAAACAAGTTCAGATAAAGTCATTCTAGGCTCTTTTTACTTTTAGAGGAATATTCAGCGGTCATACTCAGGTCAGGAGGAATTTTATTATGTTGCAAACTCAGTAGAGGAGTGGAGAATTGTAAGAGCAGGGCTGTTTCTAGCTATATGCAGACTATGCACATGCACAGGGCCCCACAAGCCACAAGGGGGCCGCAAAGCTGAATGTTCAGTCTCATCAGAGACCACGTTATTGTTCTGTGGAGGTGGTTTCTCAGATATTTGCCACTTAACATTACTTTAATCCCTTCTATTTATGAAGTTTAGAAGGGATTAGGAATCTCTCCATTGTAGTTTGGTAAACTAGGGCCCTCAACATTTTGCATACAGAACTAGACCTTCCTATAGGCAAACTAAGCAGCTGAACAGGGCCCTACAGACATTAGAGGGCCCCAAGGCTTGTCCATTATTTGCCGATTTGATCAATTTGTAACTATTTAATGAATATTCTGCTTGGTCAAAAATGTCTAAAGTATTCATCCCCCTAGAAAAATTGTTGTTCAGTGAAATAAAGAAATAAAAGTCATATAGTAAAATTGAACTGGTCCAGAAAATGAGAGGCTTTGCCCCCAAAGCTATCCTGCTTAGGGCCCCCCAAAAGTAACGGCTTGCATATGACCAACCACAAAGCTAGAAGTGGCCATGTTTTCAAGCCAGCAACAAATAAAAGCAAATCTTTACATATCAAATAGCACAGTGGCAGAGTGGTTAGTGCTCCTGTCTGTAAGCAAGTAGTTTGAGGGTTTAAACCAACTCATGAGATCTCTGAGTGGAGTCTGCATGTCCCACCAGTGTTACTGTAAGTTCTCTCCAGTTATCCCCCCTTCTTCTTGTTTTTTTTTAATCAAACATGTATTGTCCCTGTGATAAACAGCTGTATTCCAAGACAGGACGAGCTAATGTTGAGGCAACTTCTTCTAAAAATAAAGCTAGCGTACATTAGCAACGACTGTTTCTGGTTTAGCGAAGTACGGCTCTCGCTTCAAGAATCTAAACCAGGCTCCTTCAGCATTTATAGTAAATATATTTAAAATAGTGTTATCCAAATTCTGTAGTCTGGAGGAGAGTGGCAGTCTTTATAAATCCATCTGTCTCCAATATTATCTGAGTCTGTCACAAGTTCAAACATCAGCTGCTGTTAAAGTGGAAATAATAAATTTTTCTCTGACAGAAATAATCATTGTACATATTTTAGTAGCCCAGATTAAATACATAAATAACATTCTAATATAGCCTATTTTTTTTTTTTTTAATTTATGTTATGTTCGGACCCCAGCCAGGTAGAACGTTAATTCTGTCGACCCCGAGCAATTTTAGTTGCACACCCCTAATCTAAACGTTTAATTTTTAGTTTAGACTGAGTTAAACACAAGTTAAACTCTTGTGGTTATATGTTCAGTGGTTAAAAGGTGTTAAAGTGGAGCAGAGAATTGAATTGAATGCACAGAAAGCTGGAGGTAAACCTGAAGTAGTCTACTGTTAATAATACATACTGAAAATAATACAGCTTTAGCTCCAGCCTCACACAGACACACACCAGCCTCACACAGACACACACCAGCCTCACACAGACACACACCAGCCTCACACAGACACACACCAGCCTCACACAGACACACCCCAGCCTCACACAGACACACACCAGCCTCACACAGACACACCCCAGCCTCACACAGACACACACCAGCCTCACACAGACACACACCAGCCTCACACAGACACACACCAGCTTCACACAGACACACCCCAGCTTCACACAGACACACCCCAGCCTCACACAGACACACACCAGCCTCACACAGACACACACCAGTCTCACACAGACACACACCAGCCTCACACAGACACACCCCAGCCTCACACAGACACACACCAGCCTCACACAGACACACACCAGCCTCACACAGACACACACCAGCTTCACACAGACACACCCCAGCTTCACACAGACACACCCCAGCCTCACACAGACACACACCAGCCTCACACAGACACACACCAGTCTCACACAGACACACACCAGCCTCACACAGACACACACCAGCTTCACACAGACACACACTAGCCTCACACAGACACACACCAGCCTCACACAGACACACCCCAGCTTCACACAGACACACCCCAGCTTCACACAGACACACCCCAGCCTCACACAGACACACCCCAGCCTCACACAGACACACACCAGCCTCACACAGACACACATCAGCCTCACACAGACACACATCAGCCTCACACAGACACACACCAGCCTCACACAGACACACACCAGCCTCCAGCCACTTGAAAACCTTAAAATGAATAAGCGGAATCTTTCTACTTTTAGCAATGACGCACATGCAACTTGGTTAACTGTCGCCAAATTTAACCTACATTGTAATTGTTTGGCCACTCACAACATCCAAATCCTAACATTCACACACAGAAAACCATCTGTGGGAAAAAAGTTGTCTGTGCTGTGTGTTAGCCATGAGGAGAACACACAAAATTTGGAAATGCTAAATGTTATTGGAAACACATGCTGGAGGGTTAATCGGGCCTGAAAGATCAGTGCCTATAGCTTCAGCAGGAAAATCACTTCAGGAAAGAATGGAGATTGGCTGAGTTTAAAAAAAGTTGTTCTAAATGATCTTGATCTAACACAGGCTGGGCAAGAAATCGCGGCGTATCGGGAATGTTTATTTAAATTTAGTCATGCACCACAGAGCCATGAACAGGCATGGAGGCCCGGGACCACACCACTGAGAAAAGAGTTACCTATATTGGAAAAAAAAAATCCTCTTTTGCCTATTCCAATTAGGGGACACTGAAGTCTGTCCCAGTAACTATGGGCCTCAGGCAGGGTACACCCTGGACAGTGACCAGTTATCAGAGAGGCATACACCGACAGACAACTGTTCATTTTTACATTCGCTGACTTCATTCCATACCGGGAGGCCATATTAGAAAGGGAGCTAAAGGTGAATTAACTATGCCAAGACAGCACAGTGGCAAAGTGGTTAGCACTCTTGCAAGAAGGTCCCAGGTTCAAATCCCGGGCCTCAGTGGAGTTTGCATGTTCTTCCTGTGTCTGGGTGGGTTTCCTCTGGGTGCTCAGGTTTCTCCCATCAACCTCAAAACTTGAACAACAGGCTAATCCTCCAGCTAGGTGCTCCTGACCAAGATCCTGGCTCCAGAGCTGGAAAATAATCCACCGGGTCGCCCACTGCACCTGACAGGTTGCCCCAGGAGAAGTGAAGGGTGGGTCAAATGCAGAGGACAAATCTCCATATGGGTGCAATAAATTCTACCTTAACCTAAACAGTGCAAAAAACTTTACAAAACAGCCATCACTGCTTTAGTCAGACTGCAGACTTCCTGTGAGCATTAAATAAATCAGTCAAATGTATAGCAAATTCATAGTACTAATAGATGCAACAACCTCCACTTATACAGGCATGTGAGAAGCATGTAGTTAATGTCCATAAAACAAACTGAGGAAAAAACTCCAACTGTCAATAGCTGACAGTATAATAGGGCTGGGGAAAAATGTTGATTTGTCATATATTGTAATATTTGGTTACACGATAAGTTGATATCTAAGCTTTGTGTGTAATAATGGTGCCACAGTGCGGCACTGCTTTCGCAGTCTAATCTAGCCAAAAGTAATGAAGTATTCTGCCGGGACTGTAGAGGGCAGCACTGCACTTCTAAGGGCTCAGTCTGCCAAATAGTGTCACACAAATAAAAGTATTTCTAAATACCTAATAATTAAATGTTAGACTGCCTGATGGTGGATTTATCACTGTTGGAAACAGGACTTTTGGTTCCTTGTTTATTCGAGTCTATAAATTAGTGACAGTAAATCAATACAAAGATACTTCTCATACTGACCCATTTAAGTCTTGTATTGATACCGTGAAAAATAAATAAAACCATAAAACCACATATATATATAATAATAATATAATTCACAAAAAATAAATTAGTACAGTCAAGAAAAAACAATGGTTCTTTTCTTCTTTAAAAGACAGTGATAATAGGTTATCTTGTGCAATACATCAATAATCGAAAACAGGCCAATTTCACACTTCTGCGTTTTCAACAGGAGGTTGTGTTGCGATACTTTACTGATGTAAAATAGCCGAGTGAAAAAGTAAACGTTTCTGTTCAGTGACTACATTTGATGCTATGTCTAATTACAGATGCAGAGACAAAAGATACAGGTTACTACATAATATTAATTAAACAGGTTTACACAAATGAGCATGTTTTCGTTAACACAACATCTGCATAAATTTTACTGTGAGTCAGAATCGGCTGTGAATATATAAACTATAGGTCGGTGCTTTATCACAATTCATTTTTAGACATTTTCATTTTAACAGCCTTGAATACTACACTGGTTATCTGCTGTCACTGGCAGTGAGCTAGTGTTAATTGTTGATAGCATTTAGGCTTTCTTCTTTACTTTCCTTGATAATCGTGAATAAATTCTTCATGAAAGAAGTGGTTAGTGGGTGTATTTGTTGCTACGTCTGCAAACGTGACATTTGGTACACTTGCTCTATTTTGCCTTAGACAAGAAACTACTTCCAGTTTATGTGAAAGGGTATTGTGCCATGCCATGTATTGTGTATTATATGGTGAGGTATCCTGTGACTCCCAGCCCTACAGTACAACAGCAAATATTTCTGAGTTTTTTGAGAGTGACCCCAGACTGTGAATCCCAAACTGTATCCTCTTTAGTTATTATCACTGACACAAAGACAATACTTCATCCTTCTTTGCCTTTGAGCTCTCCTTCTACTCCTCCTCTCTCCTAACCTCCCTGCAACAAGACAGAACTGTTCCGACTTTGTTCCCCAGAAACGCGCCCCCAAAGGCCATCTGAGGGCATGTCTCTAATCAGCTCGTGCATGGACCCCCGACACTGACCCTTTCTGTCTGTGGGGCCCTTGGACAGAACGCTGACACTGCTGATGAAGGACTTGGAGGGAGTTAAAAGGAGGATGCACTGTTTGGATTAGAGCAGAACATGGAAACATGTCATCTGTTGTGCTGGCTGTCCAATTTTACTGTCATCAGCCAAAAGAGAGACATGGATGAAGTCACATGGAGGAAGACTGTCAGACTGGGAGCAGAAATGAATCTTACATGAAGTAGTAGGGGTTGAATTGGAAACACATGATTATCCATTTGTTTTACAAATATGTCCATTCACAATTAAAGAGCAAAAATGCTGCAGAATTTAAAGACATGGTAATGATGACATAACAGATGAAGAGTACAAACTTTCTGTCTAACTCAAGTGTTACCATTTTAGGACAGAGGGAAAGTAAGGAAATGCACTTTCTTTAACCTGCTTTTGTGTATGTTAAGCTTGATTCACAAGAGAGATATAAGCAACTAATACTACTAATACTACTTCTGCTTATTCTCATAGTTGCCTATCCGAACAATTACAGGCCTTGGGCAAGGTAAACCCTGCCAGTTAGAAGACAGCCATTCACTCTTACATCTATTCACTACAGGGACAATTTAGAGTGAGCATTAATTGAACACATGCATGTCTTTGGACAGTAGGATGAAGCCAGAGTAGCCAGAGAGAACCCACAGTAACATGGACATTTACACCCCGCCCAGAGAGACTATCGGTGTATCGGTGTGTGACCAGGGATCAATCTCACAATGATTGATATTGCAGGTCAGGAGTGCTAGCCACTCTGCCACCGTGCACAATTGTTGGTGATGCAAATCTGAGTCTGAGCTAGGGCTACAGCCTCTCCGACCAACACCAAACAGTCATATTGACACATTCATACAGGCAAGGTGAGTGAAGTGTCTTGGCCAAAGGCGCAACAAAATATGTAATGCCGATAGCTGGGATTGAACAACCAACCAACCTTTGGGTTAATGGGCGACCATCTCTACCGACTGAGCTACTGCCTTTGTTGCAGTTCATCACCAGACTATAACAAATACTGCAATCTCTTTAACATGGCTATAAAAAAAAACCTCACCTGTATACCAGTACCATAGTATTTTATTTAATAATCACAACAGTGAATACTGCCGCTGTAACTGCCTTTCTCCAAAAAAGGCAATGAGTGCTGCAAGAATGTATTTTTAATCCAAGATATTTTTCAGTTCAGTTCAGTTCAGTTTATTTGCCATTTGCAGTATTAAAAAAAGAACTACATTGATTCAGTAAATCAAACTACCAAAATATCAACACAGCCATTTTTATATTGATCCAGTATCGCCAAATAAAATATTGCAATATAGAGCTACAAGAAAAAGTATGTGAACCCTTTGGAATTACTAATTACTAACACCTTTGTCACAACATTAGACAAAAACAGTCTGCTTAAACTAATGCTGCAAGTTTAGATAAATGTTCAATAAAAAACATGAAAACATATAATTCTTTTTGCAGCATTAGTTTAAGCAGACTGTGTTTGTCTAATGTTGTGAATTAGATGAAGATCAGATCACATTTTATGACCAAATCATGCAGAAATCCAAGTAATTCCAAAGGGTTCCCATACTTTTTCTTGTCGCTGTATATTTCTCACACCCCTAATCTGAAAATCAATAAGAACTAGGTAGAAAACTCCAGTTTGAACCATTGTTTTTAGAATGATTAATTGTGCCCATCTATAATACTAAGCTATCAGGCTATCTAGTTTCTGACCAAAGTTTTGGGTTATGTAAAAACTACAGTTACAGAACTAGACACAGCTTGATAGTGTTCTACTTTTCATTGTTTATGTCGCACATATGTTCAAATACATGTGACAATTTCTGTACTTTAACTGCCATCACAGTGAAGGAGTCTGCTAGCTTTATGTTGTGAACGGGCGCACAACGGCTCTGCCCACCCCCCGGCGCTCAGTAAACCATTCACCTTACTCAGATGTGTGAACTCAAAAGTTGGGGGATGACTGGGAGTCAATGTCTGTACAGGGCTTAGGTGGGATGTGTATAAGTTCTTGCAGTGCTTCTTACTCCTATTGTTTTGCACATGAATACTGTCCTCCATTGTCTTTTACCAAATCATTGCCTTATCTGGAATCTCTTAACATGGATCCAACATGTGAATCCCATACAAAGAGGATATTTAAAGTGACAGCTGAATAAATTAACAGCACAGGAAGAGTATGGGAAACTATAGGCAGTTGTCAGGTTTTTGGGGCAAGATGGAAGGTGCAAACTCATCGCATAAGAAATGAATCAAGATACACCATAAAATATGATCTCCATCTGTTCTCCTGCATGAAGGAAGACAGAAATTGAGACGTACTCTGCTCAATATGGACGTGCATCATTGAAATTCTGACCACATGAGGAAAGTCTCATCACCAGCCCACCCAAGCCGTGCTCAAATTAAGGATTCAAAACTACAAGATGGGGCACACAAATGTTGCGATTGGGGAAAACAGACAGACGTGACGGGCTATAAAGCTGTCAGCGCCGTCATGTTAATCTGAGTTGGAATCAGATGTGTTGGTTCTTACCATGTGTAGTGTTCCGAAAGCCTTCTGAACAGAGTCCGCCAGAGTCATGACGTGGGAGAACTCACCGGTAAGGACACAAGCAGACTGGGACAGGGACTCTGAAACAGGACAAATGGAAAATAATGTGCACCATGTTAGCATAAATGTAATGATTGGGTCTATTAGGTGAGTGGGTAGAGGACATTAGAAAGTGCATTTTATTTACACTAAGAAATTCATTCATCTTCCACTTATTCCTGTTAGGGGTCGTGGGTCACTGGAGTCCAGCCAAGCAACTATGGGCCTTAGTCAGGGTAGTCCCTGGACAGTGGCCAGTTAGTCGCAGCTCTGGCACAGAGGCATACACAGACAAGCATTCACTCTCACATTTATTCACTATGGGCAGTTTAGAGTCACCAATTCACTTAACACATGCATGTTTTGGACGGTGGGAGAAAGCCAGAGTATTCAAAGAGAACCTATGATAACACGAGGATTGCTCGTTTGTGATGCTCGCAGCTCCCACACACAGTTGTACATAGGAAATGAAAGGTTGTCAGTCTCTGTAAAAAATGTTTAACTTACATATGCCACCTGGTTGCTTTGTGGTCACCATTCTATCCTTACATTAGTGGGACCATTATGTATCCAGGACATGTTTATATGAGCGTCCACACCACCAAAAACATCACTGAGTCAAGTGTCAAAATGACTGATGTGGAAGCTTCCTTCACATCTTTACAAGCCCATAATGGAGCCATTGACTGGTGAGGCCCTGGGAACAATTACATCTGCTCACACACAGGTACATGTTGGTCCAGGTGCTGTCAAGCTAATAAATGAAGCAGTGTTTATTTCCATTGCTCTGATTCTCGTTTTGACTTGTACTATATTCATTGACCGCATACACCACCACTGTTCAAACTACTACAGCAATGCGGTAAAGAATTTTGCAAAGAGACATTTTGGCTCAAAGTCTATTCAAGTTGGACTCTAGATGTCTGCACAAAACAACAAAAGATCTTGCTTGAAAAGGACAGAGTAAGAATGGATGCAGCGAAAAATGTGTAACTTACCTTTTATGATAGATTCTGCAGCCGCCAGATCTCTTTTATAGGTGACCTGAATGACAAAAAGTGTCTTTAGAAGGTCATATACAAAAATGTATTTGTATGTTAAGATAATTTATGTATAAAGGCATATTGTGTAGTTTTTTATTGTATAATTTAAGATTGTAATTTCGCACATCATAGTTCTCCTATCTACAACATGTGAGCGTCTATGGTAGCTCTACAGGGACATGCTGTAATATTGGAACAAATTAAAAATGACCACTAATGCCGGTAATTTTTTAAAAGAGGCTGAAGGAGGCTGGAGTTTGCTCTCAGATAAATAGCCTTTTATCAGTGTGTGGTATGGAAACTGCTCTCCTGCTGACAGAAAGTAGTAGTCAACTCAAAATGTAACCAAGGGTAGCCTCCCTTCACTGAAGAACATTTACATCAGAATGTGCAGGTAAGAACAACCACCATCATGAAGAACCCATCCCACCCATCACATGACCAGCTCACACACTGTCCGCACCCTTCCCAGAGGCTTACTACAATTCCACATTACCCCCACAGGCTGCTGGAACACAATTTGTTTCCTCATGTTTTCGCCTGTCACCTTGTACTCTGAAAGAAAATCAGTTTAGTTTTTAGATGTCTAAAGACTCCATCTGAGGGGAGGGGTGTGAAAAGTTTATTTGCTGTGGGTGAGATGGATTCTTTATGATGAAAGTTGCTCTGCACTTGAACTGGCTGTTTTCAAGTCCAACAGCTTACCTTCCACAGCGTGGGCGGACCTTCAATGAGTTTGGCGTTGGTGCCGCAGTACTGCAGGGCCAGATGGAGACACTCTGTGCCATAGTCCAGGTCATAGTCTGTGCACTGAGAGAGAAAATGACAGTTAACAACATAATATATTAGTGAAATTAGACCACCTTACCCTTTTGACTGAATAAAATGACTAGAGCCTGGCTGATATGGATTTTTTGAGGCCAATACCAATGCCAATATTATGGAATACAAAATACAGATAACTGAGACACAGTTTTCCATTACAAAAAGCATTTTAAAGCCTTTTTCTTGCTACTGTCTTTATATGACTATGGCGCGTACACCCCAGGCCACTTTATTAGACTAAATATATTACTTTTAAAATGTGGTAAAATGCATTTGGAATTTTTGTTCTAAAATGTTCGATGCAAGACAAATTAGCAAAAAAATTTATTGGCGTTTTGAGCTTTTCAGGACAAGATAAGGCAATTTTGAATGTTCCCAATGAACTGCAGAATAAGATGCCCAAACTGCATGGAAACACTTGGAGTTGGACTCAGTTCTCAGGACTACACAAAGCACTTTCCTGGTGAAAATTGAAGAGTTCATATCAGCAGATATCGGCCATATTTTGGATGATGTCCGATCATTTTCTAATGGGCTACATCGGCTCATAATATTGGTCAGATAATAATAAATAGATAATAAATAGATAATAAAATGTTGCCAATTATCCAAGAGCTTGAAAATGCTCCTCCACTTGTTTTTATTAGGAACACTTTCTTTTCCAGCCATTTGTTGCCCAATACCAAAGTTTTTGATGCATAAGGCTACCATAAAAATGAGCAAACATCTAATGAAATATTTAAACCTGATTTGTGTTGTATCAAGCTACATGTTTTTCATTTTTTCATGTCCTACAGTCTTAAACAACAGACACCTTACACTTTTCCTTTTTGAATATTTATAGCGGGTAGCTGCACTCAGGTTTTTAATTTAACTGCCTACATTTTTCAGCTGACAGTGAGCTCATTTTCCCAAAAAGGCCAAAATCAACAGAGCTCATAGAGTGAAGTTCCAAATGTTCTAAGAATAAAAATATCAGCAACAAATGGAGTTCCAATCAGAGGCATTCCATGGGGCTTAGCTCTTAATGGTGCTATCAGAAGGACTGTCTGATAAAATCAAGACCGGAAAACAGACAGAGAACATAAATAAGGACAATTCTTACTCTCTTGTTTCACATTTTGCTTTCATGAATCGCACCACTAAGCTTATAAAACAAGCTATGACTTAAATGGTAACGTTTTCACTGGAGCAGCATGTCTGGTAGATACAGCATACTTTCAGAGGTGTTTCCATTGTAAATATTGTTGGAAATATAAAAAATTACATGACCCGGTCACATTATTAGATACACCTCCTCCGCAGTTTCTAAATGCCAATATTTTATCAGCCAATCACATGGCAGCAATGCATTTAGTCATGCAGCCATGTCCAAGCAAACCTGATAAAGATCAAATCGAGCATCAAAATGGAGATTTAGTGACTTTGAATATAAGAAATAAGGTTTAAAAAGAAGTAATCTGGGCTTGGTTTTTAAAGACGTTTCATTTCTCACCCTAGAGACTCTGCATTAAACTGGTAAGAAAGCTGAGTTTATATCACTCAGATGGAGGAGTTTTTTACCTGAAACCTAATTCTAATGGTCTAAAGTAGATGAAAGCCTCGCTAGCCCTCATGTCCTCTGCTAGCGTCAGTGACAGAGTCGTTAGCAGTCATGTGTCCTCTGCTAAAGTGAGTGGGATAGTTGTTAATCCACTTAAGGACCATAATCTACTTCTTCTGATGTTAATGGGCATGAGTGAAAGTGATTGGATCTGTGTTTTAAGATACTGTTATAAACAGATGGAACGTTAAATCTCAATGGCCATTTCTATTCAAATGTTGCTGGGGTTTTTTTTTTTCTTTTTTTTTGCATTTTCCAGACTTTATTAGACAGTACACAGTGGAGTAGTGACAGGAAATCATGGAGACATTCGGCAAAGTGTCGGAGTTCTGGACTCAAACCCTCTATGCTGAGGCAGGCAGTAGTTGTTGTGCAATTGCGTTGCAGCTCCACCATCTGAGCTATTCCATGGCATCAAAGAAGGTTTTTACTTTTTGACAAGATCACTTCCTTAACAGATCAATGTTGCAACATTGTGATTCCTTCTGGCCTCTCTCAGAAACTCAAAAGGATTTTTAGCCAACACAATATCTTGTTGATTTCAAACATTTTAATACAAAGACAAAAACTGGTTCATCCCAGAGACAACATTCCCAAGTTACAAACAGAGCAATGTTGTGTACTCCATCCACTGCAGTGAGAACTGAAATGAACAATGTACATAGAGGAAACCAAACAACCTCTGCACAAGTGGTTATACTAATACCACAGAGCGAACTCGAGTGGACTCCCAGTGGAGTCTGCAGTCCAGCCCCACCTAAAAGACACAAACCACTACTGTGAGAACAGTGAGGTCTGAATCTTAGCCAGAGAGAAGGGATGGTTTGAGCAGGGAGTCAAAGAAGCAATCTTTGTCAAAATGGAAAAACCTTCTTTGAACAGGAATGGTGGGTTGAGATTTACCCTTCCTTCCATTTACAACAGTGTTTTAAAACCTATATCCAAACACTTTTACTCAGGCCACTTGACATCAGAAGAAGCATACTATGCCAATCGTCCTCAGGTGGGCTAACATCTTTCATGCGCTTCTTATTACTTATTCTTATTTCTTAACAAACTATATATTGCACTTTTACTGATATGTTTTACTTTCAGTGATGCGTTTTGTGTTTATGCGCTCGGTCTTAGATGTGTTGTTGATGATGTTGTGTGTGTCTGCATCTGCACAGGTGCTTTTTGTAAAGGAAGTTTCTAACATAAATAAAGAGATCTGAGAGGTCTGCATAAAGAGCGGTGTGCAGTCTGCATGCCTTACTGTATTTTGCGTTGCTGCCAAGTTAATTAGATATTTGCATTAACAAGCATTAGACCAAGTGTGCCCAGTCCTGTGTATTACAGTAATTTATGACAATAAAATTTTGTCATGACTCATTAATAGCTTGTCGGTGATTGTAGACAGTGTTAGACAAATACCTACCCTCTGATAAGCCTGGTGGATGACATCATATGTGAATCCCTGGGGCATCTCACTGGCTCTGTACTTGGCCCGCTCCAGAGAATGGTCCAAGTATCCCTCTGAGGTGGTGGCTATCACAGTGGAGACAAGGGGCCGGATTGCTCCTGATGCCTGAAAGCAGAGAGTATAATGGAGCATTACTTTTCAGTTTAACGATCAGCAACAAGAATGGACTTACCCATTTACCCGTGGGCAAAGTTGTCTTATCTCTTTAATGCTGACTAACAGTTTATGCATTTATTTATGATTTTCTAAACAAAGAACCACTGAATAATACAATACTGGCTTACTTTGGAAAATATTTCATTATAAACTGTGTGAGGTCTTCCAGCAACAACTGAACATTTTAACTGAACACACCTTATTGTGAGTCATCAGAATAATTCAGCACAACTGGTCCATGAACTATTTGTACTTCCTCCACCGGAAAAACATCAGAATAAGAATTTCGGAGAAAACATGTTCTATCTAATCTTGCATGACTTGAGAGACCAAATTCCTTACAGAAGAAGTTAACTCCTGAAGAGGGAAAGCAGACATGTGTTTTGCGTGTTACACATGCTGTTAAAATCAAAATTAATCTGTTTCCTCTCAGGGAGACAAGCTTTCTGTCATGAGCTGAATACTGCTAACGTAATACAGACCAGAGCTGCTGGCTGAGGTGGTACATCATGGAGCAGCACACACACACGCGCTTACAAACACAGAAACAAAGACATAACTTCAGCTGGAAAAGGAAGGTACTGAGTAGGATCAATATGGCACGCTTTTCACTTTTGGTCTTTAAAAAAAAAAAAAGACATTTTTTCATGTTTTTATTGAGCAACAATCACAGTACAGGGTAGAAAAAGTATTGGAACCCCCAGGCTCGTGACCTCTTCAAAAGCTAATTGAAGTTAGGTGTCAGCCAACCTGGGGTCCAGTGTGAGAAGATTGGGGGAGCAGCTTAAAGTGGCCCTGACCAATAAAAAATGCCCCCCCAGTTTTGAGTTTGCCATTCTGAAGAAGCATGTTGACTTGCATAAAGCTGGAAAGGGTTACAAAAGTATCTCTAAGAGCATTGATGTTCATGAGTCCACAGTACAAGCGACTGTCTATAAATGGAGAAGGTTCAATACTGTGACCACACTGCCTAGGAGTGGTTGTCCTGTAACGATCACTGCAAAAGCACAGTGTAGAATGCTCAGTGAGGTGAAGAAGAATCCTAGAGTGTCAGCTAAAGACTTACAGAAATCTCTGGCACATGCTAACATCTTTGTTCACAATTCTACGATGGGTAAAACATGGAACAAGAATGGACTTCATGGGAGGACACCACAGAGGAAGCCACTGCTGTCCAAAAAAATATTGCTGCATGTTTAAAGTTTGCAAAAGAGCTCCTAGATGTTCACAGCACTACTGGCAAAATATTCTGTGGACGGATGAAACCAAAGTTGAGTTGTTTGGAAGGACCACACGACGCTATGTGTGGAGAAAAAAAGGCACTAGCACACCAACATCAAAACCTCATCCCCACTGTGAAGTATGGTGGAGGGGGCATCATGGTTTGGGGCTGCTTTGCTGCCTCAGGGCCTGGACAACTTGCTATCATCAACAGTAAAATGAATTCCCAAGTTTATCCAAACATTTTGCAGGAAACTTCAGACCACCTGTCCACCAACTGAAGCTCAACAGAGGATGGGTGATGCAACAGGACACTGACTCAAAACATAGAAGCAAATCAACAACAGAAGGGCTTCAACAGAAGAAAATACTCCTTCTGGAGTGGCCCAGTCAGAGTCCTGACCTCAATCCTATTAAGATGCTGTGGCATGACCTCAAAAGAGCGATTTACACCAGATATCCCAAGAATATTGCTGAACTTAAACAGTTTTGTAAAGAGGAATGGTCCAAAATTCCTCCTGAGCATTGTACAGGTCTTATTGCTGCCAAAGGAGGGTCACCCACTTATTAAATCCAAAGGTTCCAATACTTTTTCTACCCTGTACTGTTAATGTTTACATAAATGCTCAATAAAAACAGTTTTTTAAAAAATCTTTCTTTTTTTGCAGCATCAGTTTAAGCAGTCTGTGTTTGTCTATTGTTGACTTAGATGAAGATTAGATCACATTTTATGACCAAATCATGCAGAAATCCAAGTAATTCCAAAGGGTTCATATACTTTTTCTTGTAGCTCTATATTGCAATATTTTATTTGGCGATACTGGATCAATATGAAAATGGCGTGGTGTTGATATTTTGGTAGTTTGATTTACTGAATCAATGTAGTTCTTTTTTTAATACTGCAAATGGCAAATAAACTGAACTGAAAAATCCTAGTATTTCTAAGGGGTGCCAATACTTTTTCTTTCAGCTGCTCAGGTGGTAGAGCACACAGCGCCTCAGCATCATGTTTTCGACCCTGCTCTCTCCCCCATGATTTCTTGTCACTTCTCCACTGATCTAATAAATAGCTTGGCCTGCCAGCCCCTCCTCCTATCACAGTTGTTTATCTGCAGCACGTCTTGCAAATACGCAAGATAATCTCCTATCAAAAGTAACCAAGATGGCACTGGCTTATACAGAGTGACTTTATAACTACTCTCACATGAGTAATGATGTTTAGTGTTTTCCTTTGTCACCCGTTGATTCTCCTGAAGTCCTAGTTGTTGTTCAGTCCTCTGTGTGTGGTTTTTGCTGTCTTGTTGCCATTTTAACAACAGCAAAGTCTCGTTGACGTCCAATGTAACCACCACATTCAAACAAACTAACTTTTTCCACAAGTCTTTGTACAACTGGGTTTTGCCACTGTCCTTGTTTAGAAATGAGTACAGAGATGCTTATAATATTCTGGGTATTCTGGTGTTTTAAGGCAAAACCAGCAACAACTCTTCATAAGTGCCACGTTAGTAATGGTACCAGAGCAATACTGGCATGATGAAACAGATTATTTCGTTCCAGTTTCTCTTGTACATCTGTACTCCACAAATTCATCTAAAAGTAGACATGTCTGTGTAAAAGCACTAAAGGTTGACCAAATGGGTTTTTCAAGGGCTGATGCAATACTGACACTGTGCCTGATAAATCATCAATAAAATGCAAAAACCAATATGTCGGCCGACCTCTATAAAGCACAGTTCACTTTAGAAAATCTTGCAGCTTTTATGTGAATAAAATATTTTAAAATTTGCTTAAATTCAGATCTGGGTTTATACATGCACTTAACAGTGGAAAGCAACAATAACATTCATTTAGTAGTCAAAAAATATTCAGATTTAACAGTTGATGACACACTACTATTCCCCTACATAAAAGCACAGCAGCTGCCTGTATATGTACAAAGTATAAGTAACAATATTGGCGATACTGGACGGATCAATAAAAACAATTTGCAGTGTCGCATACCCCACGCTTTAGAGTTCTAGAGCCGACAACAAATGGAACATTCACTCAGAAAGAGTGTGCGTGAGCCAAATACCTTAAATAATACTTCCTAAATACTGTATAGTACTCAGAGAGTGTAGACCTCAGCCCTATCTCACAATGGTAAACAGTGCCCAGACCTGAAATTTAACCAGGGGATTTTATAGTTCAGGGGTAAATGCACCATCTACTGAGCCAATACAGTAAACTGTTATAATTGGCAATGGCAAAGAATCTAATAAAACCAATTGGTCCATCCCTAAAACTAATTATCTGTTTCTTTACTGACCCTTCATCTTCGTCCCTTTCTCACAATGGGACAGAATCTTGAACCCACATATTATTCTGGACCCATATTAAAAATAAAAAAAATTCTCCCTATTAGCAAACAATTTCACAAACAGGCTTATCAACAAACAAACCAACACCGACAAAAACATAACCTTTTTGGCAGAGCTAAAATGGCTTGAGTTGAATCATATGAATCATTATAATGGCATTCTGCACAGAACTATCAGAGCAGCGTGACTCTGGCCCAAATGTTTTCCATCTCTCACTGGAGAAATAAACGCTACCGCTGGCCTGTCAATCTGACAAACAGTTTAAGAACAGACCAGCAGGCTGTGTGTGCACTATGTGAGAAAAAGCATGTGTGTTTTAAGCCTCTGTTTGCTTACTTTACTCTCAACACCACCAAAAATGCGACTTTAACATTTGTTGAGTTTATGTTCATGACACCCAGTGATAAAGTAACCAAACAGATTGCCATGTGTTCATTTTGTTAACTTGTCATCCCTATGTTCAGACTATTTAGGTGTAGTTCAGAGTGATTATTTTGTATATGTCTTGAGGTAAATTTGGACTTCTCTGGTGTTTAATGAGAAGTTGTGATGAACGATGACTGACAGTACAAATTTAATTCAGTTACGCCACATTAACCAACAACTGCAGGCATTTTAAAGTTCTTCAGAGCCGTGGAAAATTAATGACACAGCATCCAGACACTGGGCACCACCTACATTGGTCTTCATGGTTTAGTCTTTATGTCAATGCTCCTGTTAGCTTTGCCAAACTGAGCTTTACCTTTCAGCAACTTTTGACAATGACGTAAAGAAGTCTAGTTATTACTCCAAAAAAGGTTAATTTGGTCTTCATAATGAAATGTTTAATTGAGTTTCTTTTAACAGATTAGTATTGTGTTTTTGTATGCAGACATGTTTCAACCACTTCCTGCAGTCTTCCTCAGAAGAGTCATGTGATGTTGCTGTGACGTGTATTTACAACGTTTTTGTGCTGTCCTCTAACTTGGTGCGGTAGGACGGGGCATGTTTCTGGATTTCAATTAAAAGCCATATACTCACAGGACAGTAAACGGGGACAATGGGGGCCTACCTGCTGTCTCACACCTGGATTGCTGTTCTAAAGAAGTTGGACTGTAGATGGTGCTGTCGTCCTACCGCTCCAGGTGGGAACACTGCACCAAAACCTGTTTAAATCAGCTGACGATACTTGTCACAGCTCCGGTGTCACGTGACACTTCTTGGCATGTCAAGGTAAGAAAACATAATTCTAGTTTGTTAAAAGAAACTAATAAAAGTCTAGTTGGGCAGTTATTTAAATTTGCTGAAAATGCACACCATTGTACATTGGCATTGCAGTGTTCCCCATTGTCTTAAAAAGACTATGGTGCCCACCATAATCTTATTTTTTTTGCAATAATCTAAGATTGAACTTAATGTAAAAAATGTTTTATCATAGATGCAAAATTTATACAATAACAATTTAGGTAATAAGAATATACTATCTGCAAGTCATTGTATGGTTCCCCTACTTGAAACAGTGGCAATGCATCCCAAACACTATACTATTATACATTATTCTACCCTGGCCGGCCAGCCCGCCCCACCCACTTTCTTTGAGAAAGGAGGGTCTGGTTTCTTGGAGTCTCTTCCATTGCTTAGTTTAGAATCAACATATCACAGCAGTTTATCTGCAGCTTGTCATACAAAAGCAAAAGATATTTCCTATCCAAAACAGCCAAGATTGTGGCCTCTACACAGTGAAATTTTAGAACTTCTCTTTCCTGTTTGATAACCTTTAGTGCACTCCTTTTTCACCTGTTGATTCTGTTGCTCATTCCGCTGAGAAATATTTTTCACATACTATTTGTCACAGATAAAACCAAAATGACTGACTACTTTGACTATGGTTAAGTAATAGTATTTATGCATTGCATACTGTCGTTGTGACCTTGGGCAAGACACTTCACCCATCTTGCTTGTATGAATGTGTGATTGTGTGTTTAGTTGTGTTCGGAGGGGCAGAATAGCAGCCATGCTTCCATCACTGAGAGAGACTGAGGAGTGAATGAATAATGCACCTAATTGTAAACCAAGTCTGAGTGTCTAGAAAAGCACTATATAAGACTAATTAATTATTATTATTATTATTATTATTATTATTATTATTATTATTATTATTATTAACAACAGTAAAGTCCTGTTAACATCCAGCCATAACCACATTCAAAGAAACCAACATTTTTTTCACCAGTCTTCTGCTTGGATTTTGGGGCTCTCCACATTCAGAAATAAGTACACAGTTGCTCATAATACGGCATACTCTGGTGTTCAACAGCAAAAACTACATCAGTCGTACATATATATCTGTAACTGCGCCGCCATCTTTGTTGTTGATGCCAGTCACTGCTATGCTTATGTCTTATTCTTAGTTTCTCTGATTGGTTACTCCTCCTCTCTTAGTCCTGTCCACTGGAAATCAAACTATGCAGTACCAAACTGAATTCTTTGTATAGATTTGAAAAAGAATTTGTCTGGCTGGATAGTCTAACATTATTCCCCCCACAGCCTAAATATGTGGTAAACTCTGCATTACTTAGTTCAAGTGCATCCTCAAGTGATGTTTACTACTGCTAAACTTACCCATTTGATTGTCCAGTAGTAGGTAAGTGGGTCTATGGGATATTGCAATGGTACAGCATAGTTTGAATGTGTATGAAGGATTTATTTGAAAAATACTGCCAGTCAGAATACTAACCCCTTGTTCCTTGGCTGCAACTGCTATCTTGTACAGGAAGTTCTCCTCCACAAATGGCCGCACGGCGTCGTGGATGATGACTACTTTAGGCCTCTCTGTCACTGCTTCCGTCTGCTCCTCTGTTTCGCCCAGAGCCAAGACTCCTCTGCGGATGGACCGGTGTCGAGTGGAGCCACCTGGTACCACTCGGACTTTAGTGTGTCTGTACCTCTGGACAATGTCTATCATCAGACTGAGGTTTTCTTTGGCAACTACCACCACAATGCACTGAATCCATGACACTCTAAAGAAGAGGGGAGAGAGAAATTATCAACTTTTATTACATTATTATGGATTATAAGCATAAATGTTAAGGTAAAGTGTAAAAGAGAATAAGTTACATGAATAGTGGAGGAGTGAGCAGTTTGTATTGAATTTGCTTTAGTCACACAACAACAAACGAATTCTTCAAAAAAGCTAAAAAGGCTTTTTCAATAATATCTTTTCTACTGTCATGAAGAAATAAAATGAGTGAAGAGAGCAGCAAAGGGCAGAGTTGTTACACTATTTTGAACAGAACCATAGAAAAAATATCTTTTTATTTCCTTAAACTTTTTGTATGATGCCATTTTACAACAAAATGAAATATAGCTATGAGGAATGAGTAAAAACAGCTGTACACAGTTTTTTTGGAAAAATTTATGAGAACAGACTGGATGTAGAGGGATTGTTGATTGATCATTGCTTCCTGGAATGGGCGAGGGTTTGGGGGAGAGGCAGAAATTCATGGAAGTGAGCATTCTGAGACCTCAGAAAGCCTGTGCCAAAGACTACAGGATAAAACCAACCATCTCTGCAACTTTTTTATTCAGTCATATGTATTCTAATACAGGTCAGACGGTAGTCATCTAAAGTTATGTTGACGTTATTCCTTAAATGTGACATCAAATATGAAAAAAAAAAAAACAAACACTAATAGGTCACCACAGAAAGTATATTTATTACATATGTACTCAGAACAAAGTGGCACATGGGATCAGCTGTAAAAAAGTCCAGTGTCTGACCAGTGAAAGGCTGAGGGGTGGGAGGGTGCGTATATGAAGGAGGTTTCCTTTTACACTTGGAATTATTCGGACTATTCATTGATGCAACAGCAGGACGGGGGCAAAACTCAAGAAGCCTCACAGGATTAGGTGACAAACTATAACATGCCATTGGCTTAGTAAAACCCCTTTTTGTTCAGGATTATCAAGTTGCTTGTATGTAAATCATAAACCTAAAAGATCTATGTAGCTCAAAACTTTTAGAAAGCTATTAGTATAACTTATTTGCTTTGTATTATTGTAGTGACAGTATGATTTTTTTTTTCTAGGAGAGTATCCTGCAGTGATTGAATGGAAGATGCATCTTTTGCCATCACTGCACAGAGCCTCTTTAACTCCACCTACTCTGTCTGTAAACACAAATATTGAATATTAAGGCGTGTTTATCACGTTACAAACTTCACCCACCTCTCAAAAGCCTGTACCGTGTAGCTTATGAGCGGTCTGCCCAGAAACGTGCAGAACTGCTTCGGCGTTTGCAGCCCGGTTCTCTCCCCGGTGCCACCGGCTGGGAGCACCACAGACACCGGGAAGTCCACGCTAACTTTACCGGGATTATGGTCGTCTTCCCCAGCCTCGCGAGATAGGAAAAGTCCTGGATCCGCGGGCCGCTCCGAGTCAGTCCGGTCCATGACGCTTTGGTCCATGTTTATTAGTTATTTCATGGACAAAGGGTTATTAAAAACATTGCTAAAGCTGGGCATCAGTAGCTAGTGGGCGGGGAGAGGGACAAATCTAAACATGAACTTACGCAGTCAAGCAAAAAAAGAGGAGTGCCATGAAGTTCCGGTTTTCCCTTTCACAATAAAGTTTATTTCACTTGGGACTTCAATTAACTTGACTAAGTAAACACTTTTTGTTTTGTGGAAATATATTATGGGGTGTAGGTCATTTTAAATATATATATATATAAAAAAGCTAAAATTATAGGTATTAGCGCAAAAAAGGTGCTCTTAAACAGTGACTTGTGGAAACTTCAAAAATGTGTTCCCACCAGTCATCAGATGCAATAATAATATTAATAATAATAAAATAAATAAAAACTAAATAATATAATAATAAATAAATAAAAAACTGCCATATTGTTAAAATGGAATATGCCAAAGTCTAACAATAAATAATTTATGAACATATTGGTAATGACTTTTTATCTTTTTAATTCTTATTTGGCTCGCAGGAACCAGTCTCACAGTGATTTGTCAGGTTTTTACTCTGGATTCCCTTCCTGTTGCAACCAGCACATACTATGACTGCAGTAGGCAATGTGAGTGTCTCTCGGCCATGGATACAATGACAGTATGCGCTGCAGGCAAGATTCGAGCCGCTGACCCTCCAGTTGGTGGGCAACCATTTAACCCAATGCACCACTGTTGTACCGCCAACATAGCAATTATGAATAATTACATAGACTTTTAGTATAACTTGGCTGAATTTTGAAATGTAAAGTTTAAAATAGTAATACTTCCTGTTGTTTTCCTAATAAGTATCCTAACTTAGCCAGTTATTTGATATACAGTAGATTTTGCCTTAAGTGTATAGTAAATGTAAAAATTAAATCTGTCAAACAGTTACTATCATTCTCTGGTGTCAGACATTGGTGATAAAAAGACAAGTATAAACAATTCTTAATATTTAGTGTGTTTATTACAATTTATTACAAAATAGCATTTCACTCTACTGATTTGGTACCAAATCAAAAAAATACATGTGACCAAAATAAAATATATTACATCATAAATCTTACAAAGTAAAATTTTTATACATTTAGATGTATTAAAAGCTTCAGCTTTCAGATATTTTTATACAAATATTTACACAATAAATGTGGTGTGAAGGCTGAAGAAGCAGCATTTAAAAAACATATGAGCACTTGACATAGCTAACATTTGGGACATTGCAGCTTGAATTTTTCAGATAGTCTTCACATTATTGTAACCATTACAACTCAAAACAGATTCTTCAACAAAGAGAGGAACCATCTTCACATCAAGTACAAGTATGCTCTAATTTCCAGTTTTTATTCTCAAAAAGTTGCACCTACCATTTTGGGTAACCTCTTACCTAAAACAGAAATTCAGGAACATGAAGGCTTGAGTGGGTTAAGTCAAAGTCGATTGTCTATATTTTTTAAAAAGGAGTCATATTATGCTTTTTGAAAAAATTGTAGACACCTTTACATCAGTATTTCACCTTTTAGAACATAAAAAACTTTATATTGGTTGAATATCTTCTTGTGGGGAACGGTTCTGCTTTCATTTTGCAGAAAACGCTTTGATTAGGTGCCTGTCCCTTTACGGTCCTTGTGGCCCCGCCCATTTCTCTCTGTCAGCTCCCAATCCATTGTAAAGACCATAGTTTATAGCAGCACTACTGCCTCTTGTTCATCTCCTTTTAGTTCACATATGAATAAAATTGGAAGGTTTTGAGTTCAGACATGAGGAGAATCTCTGAGTGCTTATACAGAATGGTGGGGGATAGACAGAACAAAATATTATGGCTAATTAGCGCAGCTACTAGCAACATGAAGCTAACAAACAGATAAATAACCTGACTGCTTCGTAGTGGCCGTGGTTTAAGTGCCGAAATGATCAGAATGAGTCCGATGATGATGTATGAGCTTTAGAAACAGCTGAGGAGCGAGGTTTCACGTGTCACGCATTAAGCTCTTGAGAAGGGCAATGCCTCAGTATACAGGATTACTCAAACGTGCGTGAATGAAACTAAATACAACTCCAGGTTTGTGAGCAGGAAACATTGCAACATGGTTGATATAGCATGATAGGGGACCTTTAAATACAGGGACTTATGTTTCTCCATTAGTTAAATTGAACTTACTATGTCAAAATAGTACTGTGTAAAAATATCACCATATCGTCATATATTCAACATAGTTATTGCATATCAAATGTTTTTCTCATATTGTGCAGCCCAAGCACAAACCGTACAATGATGAACTGAACCACGCTGGTTGTAGCCATAGCAACAGATAATCCATGTAACCCTGAACAGTAGATTTCTCTTCTATAGTCTTTTATTGCGTGTCCACTCTCAGGGCTCTGTGTCATGCCGGTTGTCTGTGAATCTTTTCTTCCCCAGTTTCCTCTTGCTCTTGGACTTATGTTTGTGCAGTAGCTGTGGTGACGACAGAAAACCCTCTTCCAACTTGCTCCCCGATTCGTTGTGCTTTCGCGAGTACCTCTTGCACTTGCATGACGTGACCACAGTGATCTTGTACGTCCGGGTGCTTCCGTCCTGGCACTGCAGCTGGATGCGTTGGGTGCGCGTCTTGTCGTTGACACATCTCCAGTCCTGGCGGCTGCTGCTGCTCTTTTTCCCCCACACCCGACTCCCGTAGGCGCCTCCAATCCAGTTAGGTAGCAGCTGAGCGGGGAGGCACTCTCCAGCACACACCAGCTCCTTGATGGGCTTGATGCTGGTGCAGTGGCCGTCAGAGATATACTTGGTCGACCTCAGCTCTCTGCAGCCAATCTGGCCTTTCTCTACTGGGAAAATAAAAGCAGAATTTTATTAAAGTACTGCTGAACACACTGAAAATCTCTTGTGAGCCAAAGTATAGCTCATTTGGTAGAGCATGAGCATCTATATAGAGCAGACATCTGCAACCTCTTGTGGCTCTTTGGGCATCTAACATCTGGAAGTCAATAAAAGAATACGTAGATGACTTTGAAACAACCACCTTGTCAATTTAAAATAAAGCTTTATCCCTGTTTTCCAGAACATGCTATGGACTTATAATAACCCGCTGTCTAGGGGTGTAACAATACATTGATATAATTACCCACAATCATGTTGTATAGATGCAAAATATAAACATTGATCAATATCATGTGTTTTTACTGTTATATACAAGGTATGATTTTATTTTGAAACCTGTGCACCACGTCTCTCTAAAATCGTATCATGATGAAAGTGGCGATTTATACTGTCTGTAGTCTTTATTGGCCACAGTGCATGCATGGGCTAATTTGAGGTGCAACACATATTAAATAGTTAAAGTTAAATAAACAGCACCAAGAGATGTAACTTAAGTTCTCAGAGTGTGTGTCGCTTTGGTTTACACTGCTGTTTAGCAGCCTAATAAAAGATCATCAGTGCAGGGAGTATTAGTAACACCATTCTTTGTTAATTTGCAATTATGAATGACCATTCATAGGCTATATTTCAGTTATAGGCTAAGTGACTTGTGAATTAAGATAAGTTGCAGCTCTTTACAAATGTAAGTTTAATATTTTTGGCAAGAGTTGGCTCTTTGAATTCAGAAGTTTGCAGACCCTGGATCCAGAGCAACTACAGCTTGCCTTGGTGTCTTGGTGGGTTTGAGTTTGGATGGATCTGACCCCAACTATTTCACTCTCCTGTCTAAAGAACCCATGAAAGGCCCACGGAGGTAGAGGTGTTCACCCACCAACTGGGTAATAATTAGGGATATAACGATATCCAAATCTCATGGTACAATATTATCCTCACAATATGATATTTATTGCAATATTGTGGGGAGGCTCACGGTATTGTGGAAATGCTCACAACAACATTTATTATATAAAAATGCCCTGCCAGGCCCTTGGTGCAATAATTGTCATATTTCATGTTTTATCTGACCTAAAGTGTGACAAATAACTAAGTTTTCATCTGAATCACATGAGTTTGGTCTAACAACAAAAAGCTTTAAACAGCAGCTCAAACAGGTGCCATGAGCAAAAACCATATAAGGAACTTCCCCTTCTTATACGTCAAAGGACAGAAGGCTTTTGTAAACAAAGAGCACGTCTCTCAGACATCACTGATCAGGGGTCAGCACAGGGGCAATTGTTCACCGTTTGCTTTTATCCACATACTCCTGCTCACAGCCTTCCTCTGCTGGACACTAGAGTTAGTTTATAGTTTTCAGCGGGAGTCCATTCCGAGCCTGTAGTCCGTTCCTCGAGTGCACGGACACGAGGAGAGAGAGGAAATTAATGAGTGAAGCGGTGCCACGTATGAACGTAAAAAGTTTTTTTAGTAACTTTTAGTGTATTATTACTAACCTTTTGAATCCTCCGCTACAGAAAACAGCCATAAGTCTTGATATTCGCTGATTTATCTTGCTAAAGCTACTGAAAACACTGGGCTCCTCCCATTTGCTCCTCCTCAAAGTTGGAGGCTGCGCACATGCTACGGAGCAAAGGATCAGGGTCTTTGTAGTTCTCTCTGCTTTTTATCACGCGCTGCAACAAAACCAAGTATTTTCGCTTGGGGAGAATACTGTTTGATACCGTAACAAGTAGGGCTGCACAATATATAGCAAAATTATCGTTATCACAATATCAGCAAACGCAATAGCCGTATCGCAATAATATAAATATATTGCAATAACGCTATGGTCTTCCATCTGACAGAGATTTACACTGAAGAATCATTTTCCACCAGAGCCTTAAAAAGAACATGTTGTGACCAAATAAAATTGTGTAAACAGTCCAGTTTAGTGGTAATTTAATTAATTTAGTCACAGCTTAGCCTTGTTTTATTCCTACTTTAGTATGTGTTACGTTTTATTTGGTCGCTGTTTTGACTTGGAAATACAGGAACTTACATTTTTGTGAAATGTAGTGAATTTAACTTACTATGTTAAAAGTAGGCTCTATTTTCAGATATCGCAATAATATCGTTATTGCAATCTTCAACATATTATCGAATATCGCATGTTTTCTCCATATAATGCAGACCTAGTAACAAGTCACGATGATATCGAGACTTTTGCTATCACAATATCACCAATACTGTTATATCCCTAGTGATAATAATGTTGGAATACTGCAATATTTCCCAATGGATGAGGTACCAAGGATAATTTCTTTGCAATAGCCCACAACAGGCCTGTACACATCTAAAGCCTGTCCAAGGAGTGTATCCCTCCCTCATGTCGTTCTCCCTGAGGTTTCTCTTTTTCCCCATAGCTGAGTTGCCTAAGTGGCCTTCTCAGTTACCAGATTTAAATAGGATTGAAAATCTTTAAAGATTTAAAGAAGGCGGCTGCAGCACAGAGGCCATCAAACATCAATTAACTAGTGGCTTTTGTATGCGAAGAAAGGGCAACAATTTCCAGTTGAGAGGTGTAAGAAGCTTCTTGTTAGCAATTACCCAAAACGTTTGTTAGAAGTTATAAAGTTTAAAGGATACAAAGTACTGAAGCTAAGAGCTGAATAATAAAAAAAATACTGCCCATGTACCTGCGTTAAAAGAGTCAGATTTTACTTCTGTTGTCAAAGTAACTCAATATGTTAGGATAAAGTTTATTTGTAATTTATTCTCATCATTGTAATGTCTTTTGAGGTGAGGGGGCTGACCATTTCTGATTGCAACTGTAATTTTGCCACAACTAATAGTCAGCAACAGCCAGAATCTTACATAAGGGGCTTAAAAAAGCACTCCAAGAGAAGAAAAAAAAGGAGCTCAAGCTGATGTGACAGTTGTTTACACATACTTTTTGTACATACCCAAGTTGACAAAGATGTTCGACAAAATCCCCAAATCCCTTATTTACCAGCCCGTTGGTTACCCTTGTTTAAAGGGGATATCTCCAGATAAAGTGCAGAGAAATGAACGTGTGGTGCACTTATCTGTCCTGTGGGATGTTCAGAGCATTACCTCAGAGCATCAGCATTGTCCACCACCTCACCACGGTGAAACCTAAACTTACTCCATTCATGCCCTCTCATACACACCTGTGACAAAGCCCTCTTCTTTTTTGACAGAGTGTGATGAATGGCCTCATACGGCAGTCTCTCAGTCTTTGTCTACTACTGTCTCCTACCACTACTGTGCTGTCTGCTGCAGGGAGAGCCCATGTCAATGCATACAACCTCAAAATACAGAGACCTTTCCATGGATTTGTATAGAGGTCAGTGGTTCTCAAACTTTTCACACAAAGTAACCACCTCAGAAAATATTTTGAAGTACCATCTGTAAATAACAAAAAGGAGCCAAAGTCTCGGCTTACCAAGGTCTAAACCAAGGGATAAAAGAGGGATTAACAAGAAAAATGCAATACTAAGGAACAGAACAGGGCCTAACCCAAGACTAAACCAGGACGTAACCAGGACAAAACCAGACCTAAACCAGGCCAAATCAGGGACTGAACAAGGTCTAAACTAGCACTAAACCAAGGGATGAATCAGGTCTAAACCAAATCTAAACCAGAACTAAATCAGGACAAATCAAGAACTAAACCAGGACATAACCAGTTCTCAACAAGGGCCAAACAAGGACTAAATCGGGGCTAAACAAGGACAAGTCAAGGACTAAACCAGGGCTAAACGTGGACTAAATCATGTGTAAACCAGGACTAACCAGGGCAAATCAACGACTAAACCAAGTCTAAACTAGAGCTAAACCAGGACTTAACCAGGTCTAAAGCAGGACTAAACAAGGGCAATTTAAGACAAATCAAAAAGTAAACCATATCTAAACCAGTTCTAAATCAGAATGTAACAAGAACAAATCGAGGACTAAACCACTGGCTCTAAATAAGGACCACAGTCTATACCAGAATTATGATTAAATATATTTGAAGTCATTCCCCCAGACATCTATCTCTCACTGTAATATGTTGTTTTTAAATTGTTCATTTGGCCTGTAATCTGTTTCAATATTTCATGTTATTATTATGACAATGTTATGATTAAACTGCTATTGCAAAATCCATCATACTGTATCAGTTCAATATTTCACACTGAAACTATAACCAAGTGATCCTAGAAGTAGTAGCCCAATATATTCATGAGTTATGGGTTAGCAAACATCTGTTACTAATACTCTGCAACTTTAGAGGGTTATTATTACCCTGCCTATGCTGAATATTAAAATGTTCTAAAACGGGTTCAGAGTATGGTACGAGTACCACCGGAGATGCACAATCTTCTTCTAGTGGTACTCAGGAGTCTTTTGTAGTTCAAGCAGATTTATTTTAAAGGTAAAGTCAGTTTTAATACCTGCTGTAGTTAGGCCTAGTCCTTCTTCAGACCTGGTTTAATCCTGGTTTAGACCTAGTTTAGTCTTGGCTTATTTCTGGATTACTTCTGGTTTAGACTGGGTAGTCCTCGTTTAGACCTATTTTAGTGTAGGTTTATTCCTGAATTAGCTCTAGTTTAGACATGGTTCAGTCCTGGTTTAGATATGGTTGAGTCCTGGTTAATACCAAGTTTAGTCCTGGTTTAGATCTGGTTCAGTCCTGGTTAAGACCTAGTTTAGTCTTGGTTTATTCCTGGATTAGCTCTGGTTTAGTCCTGGTTTAGACCTAGTTTAGTCTCGGTTTAGTGAATAAGCCCTGGATTTGACAGGGTTTACTCCTGGTTTGTACCTGATTTATTGCAGGGTTAGTCCTGGAACTTGGAATTTCAATATTCCATGAGTTGGTACTTAATGTGAATAGTTTTAAAAATCCCTGTTCTAAACAATATATATTTCTGTTGTCTTTTGTTTTTGTGGCATTAGCTTCAGAAATTGTTCTTCATGTTATTTCTCTATAGACTAATGTCCCTTCCCATAATAACATAAAGCATAACCCTTCGAGCCCACTCACCGCTCCTGTCCTGTGTCCCTCCGCCGGCTCCCCTTCCACCGGTCCGGGCTCGGTTCAGCGACACGTTCCCCTGAAGCTCCGGGGCGGGGGAGCTGCCGTGGGGGGAGAACAGCAGCTCCGTGGCGTCGTTCTTGAAGGCCAGCAGGCAGCAGCTCCGGAGCAGCAGGCAGAGGAAGAGCAGGCAGTCGTGGCCGTTCAGGTGCATGGCTATGCGGGGAGAGAACAGAGCGGTACTGCGGACTGTGGCGCTCGAGCAAGAGCCGGAGGAGCCGCGTGCACCCCGCTCTGTGTTTTATACCGCCCGCCCTCCGCCTCGCGCTCAGGTGCAGGCGGCCGCTGATTGGTTCACACGATTAAAAACCCCGCCCATGACTTTCATTCAGCGGTTTCGTTTTAATCTAAAAATGATGATAATGGCGATTAAATTCACGTGAAAATGGCTCATTACCATTTAAAAAAATTCTTAACAGACTTTCAAAGGGAGTAATTGTACATCAGTCACTGCAATTAACAGTTTAAGAATAAAACAAAAGGGAAAGGCCAATGCATGACAGATTCCAGAAACTGATACTTAAGCACTTACCAACAGTGGTGGAATGTAACGAAGTAAAAGTACTTAGTTACTTTACTTAGTACTAAGAGTACAATGTTTATGTATCTGTACTTTACTTGAGTAAATCTGTACTTTTTAGTCGACTACATTTATGAGTTGGTTTTAAGTACAAAGTATTTTGAGTTTTGGTTTAAAACAATTCGTTTTTGTCGTATTCCTCATTGTAGACCCACAGTACTTAAATATAAAAAGATGCAGTAAAGCAGTACTCCTTTAGAAACATCAGAATAATAAAGACAGAAAACTTCAGCAACAGCTTCAGCCTCTCATTTCATCTGGAATCAGCACAATTTTTCTGCAAATCCCTCACATTTAACACAAATAATGAGATGTGTTGAGTCTGTGCAAAATACTTTTACTGTTTTACTTACAAGTACATTTAAAGGTGAGTACTTTTACTTAAGTAGAAATTTTAAGGCGATACTTTTACTTTTACTTGAGTACATTTTTCCTCCTTTACTTAAGTACAGAAAATGAGTACTTTTTCCACCACTGCTTACCAGCTTCTATAGGCTAATCAAATAACATTTGAGACCTCAGAGATAGCAAAAGCCATTGATTCAACATTGATATAACGTCAGACTTTGGTTGAATCAACATTAATATCTGGCATAGATGTTTCATTGAAAGCGCTTATTATGATCAAAGCTGAAACAAAGTTGAAACAATCTTTAATAATTTTGACACTAAATCAGCATCATATAACTACTGTATAAACAATGTTAAAAACATTGAATCAACATTGATTCAACTATTTATTGCATTGAATGTACACTAATTTAACATTGAAACAATGTAGGCCTACTTACAGACTGGTCTCTGATACACTTTGAGCTCTTTTGTGATACCACTGTGTGCTACTGCTAACTGTACTTATGCTGTTGCAACAATGCAATGCAAAATGCAAAATAAGTCCAAGCTAGGGCTGAATTTAATAATAAAAAAGAAAGAAAACAAGATGAATTTGGGTATAGCATAAATGCAGTAAAAACAGGAATATGTTTTAATGTGTGCATTTGTGTTCATCTATGTAAATTAGCCATTTGGATTTGGATTGTTTTGATTTAGCAACACAATGCACACATTTTTTTTTTTTTTTTGTGTGTGTGTGTAATGGACAACAGAAACAACAGAAACAACAGAAACAACTGAATGTAAGGGAGGCAAGCTGATGCAATGCAATCACAGAAATTTTGTGGAGAAAATGACTGCACATTGGAATATTCTCACTGTAAAGCTATGATTACTGATGTTAGATTTATAAGTTTTTTGTGATGTTTTTGTTATGCACTGAAATTCAATTAAAATATACAGTGGGGCAAAAAAGTATTTAGTCAGCCACCAATTGCGCAAGTTCTCCCACTTAAAAAGATGAGAGAGGCCTGTAATTTTCATCATAGGTATACCTCAACTATGAGAGACAAAATGAGAAAAAAAAAAATCCAGAAAATCACATAGTCTGATTTTTAAAGAATTTATTTGCAAATTATGGTGGAAAATAAGTATTTGGTCACCTACAAACAAGCAAGATTTGTGTCTCTCACAGAGCTGTAACTTCTTCTGTAAGAGGCTCCTCTGTCCTCCACTCGTTACCTGTATTAATGGCACCTGTTTGAACTGGTTATCTATATAAAAGACACCTGTCCACAACCTCAAACAGTCCCACTCCAAACTCCACTATGGCCAAGACCAAAGAGCTGTCAAAGGACACCAGAAACTAAATTGTAGACCTGCACCAGGCTGGGAAGACTGAATCTGCAATAGGTAAGCAGCTTGGTGTGAAGAAATCAACTGTGGGAGCAATTATTAGGAAATGGAAGACATTCAAGACCACTGATAATCTCCCTCGATCTGGGGCTCCCCGCAAGATCTCACCCTGTGGGGTCAAAATGATCACAAGAACGGTGAGCAAAAATCCCAGAACCACACGGGGCGACCTAGTGAATGACCTGCAGAGAGCTGGGACCAAAGTAACAAAGGCTACCATCAGTAACACACTACGCCGCCAGGGACTCAAATCCTGCAGTGCCAGACGTGTCCCCCTGCTAAAGCCAGTACATGTGAGGCCCGTCTGAAGTTTGCTAGAGAGCATTTGGATGATCCAGAAGAGGATTGGGAGAATGTCATATGGTCAGATGAAACCAAAATAGAACTTTTTGGTAAAAACTCTACTCGTCGTGTTTGGAGGAGAAAGAATGCTGAGTTGCATCCAAAGAACACCATACCTACTGTAAAGCATGGGGGTGGGAACATCATGCTTTGGGGCTGTTTTTCAGCAAAGGGACCAGGACGACTGATCCGTGTAAAGGAAAGAATGAATGGGGCCATGTATCGTCAGATTTTGAGTGAAAACCTCCTTCCATCAGCAAGGGCATTGAAGATGAAACGTGGCTGGGTCTTTCAGCATGACAATGATCCCAAACACACTGCCCGGGTAATGAAGGAGAGGCTTCGTAAGAAGCATTCCAAGGTCCTGCAGTGGCCTAGCCAGTCTCCAGATCTCAACCCCATAGAAAATCTTTGGAGGGAGTTGAAAGTCTGTGTTGCCCAGCGACAGCCCCAAAACATCACTGCTCTAGAGGAGATCTGCATGGAGGAATGGGCCAAAATACCAGCAACAGTTTGTGAAAACCTTGTGAAGACTTACAGAAAACGTTTGACCTCTGTCATTGCCAACAAAGGGTATATAACAAAGCAATGAGATGAACTTTTGTTACTGACCAAATACTTATTTTCCACCATAATTTGCAAATAAATTCTTTAAAAATCAGACAATGTGATTTTCTGGATTTTTTTTTTCTCATTTTGTCTGTCATAGTTGAGGTATACCTATGATGAAAATTACAGGCCTCTCTCATCTTTTTAAGTGGGAGAACTTGCACAATTGGTGGCTGACTAAATACTTTTTTGCCCCACTGTATAACTTTTTTCCCCTCTCCCTTCTGGGGGGCATGGTGGCAGAGTGGTTAGTGTTCTTGCCTACCAGCAAGGAGATTGTGGGTTTGGGCCGGTCAACACACGAACTCTCTGGGTGGGGTCTGCATGTCCTCCCGTGTTACCATGGGTTCTTTCTGGGTACTCTGGCTTCCTCCCACTGTCCAAAGACATGCATGTGTTAGATGAATTGGTGAGTCTAAATTGCCCCTAGTTAATGAATGTGAGAGTGAATGGTTGTCTGTCTGTGTACGTCTCTGTGTCAGCCCTGCAACTAACTGGCCCCTGTCCAGGGTGTACCCCACCTAAGGCCCAAAGTTATTGGGATACGCTCCAGTCACCTGCAGCCCCTGACAGGAACAATGAAGATGAATGAGTGAATAAACTTTGTTGTTCCTCAGTAATAGTGTGTCAGGCAGGAGAAGGGTAAGGGCCATTGACATATCCACTTCTTTTCTTTTTACTTGTTTGCAGTTACACTGGGAGCACAGCACACCACTGCCATTACTGCCATATGTATGAATAGCAGTGCTGTCACAGGTACGCAACTTTGAAGTAATCCCTGTAGAACTACATAACAACAACAAAAAAAGTGAAAACAAGAAAAACAGTAGAACAGTAAAAAAAACAGGAAAGGGTTGAAAAGTGTCAAAATGGTCCTTTAGCAGCCAACCCTATAAACAAAGAAAAACAGACCAAAAAATATTTAGTGCTTTTATTAGACTGTTAAAGTTGTTGACAAAAATAATGCATAAGATATGTTGCTGCATTAAAGACGATAAACAGATCCATGTCTTTCTAGACCAGATTATTACACATTTGTGACAGTAATGAGACTGAAAATTAAATGAACATAGATAACAGGAACATAATAGATATGTTATGAATTAACATCTTTAAAACAGCATTTATGATTTAGCTATAGTCAAACCTAAGCTAAATATGGCTAGCTAACGTTAGGTAGCTAATCGAAGGCTAGTTAAAAATGACAGATTAAATGACCCATAAAGAAATTTCCAATAGTTTATCATTCACAATCAGAAGAAAACATCTCAAGATGACTATTAAAATATAATTTCATAGGCACTCACCAGTTTGTCACCTTTTATGTCCACTCCTGTCTGAATTGTGCTCCAACTGAGCTTTTCAAGTGCTGTCTAGAACTCTTTTCTGCCAGGCTTTCGGCACTACATGTTGAAACATTGTTGATTCAATGTTGGCATTTCAATGTTAAAAAGACAACATTTCATGACATAGGTCCACAAATTCTATTGAATCAACCTTGACCTTTCAGCCTCAACCAAGAAACAACCAGTTTGACCATAATTCAATGAATCAATGCCCAGTTGCCACCTAATATTTTCACACGAGTTGTATTTCACATTGCAAATGAAACACAGCTTGATTTTACCCCATAGCCTTTTTAACTTAGCTTAGCTTAATGAATTAGCCAACACGCAGTAAACATTAGCCTAGAAGATAACACTTTAGAATAGCTCACATTATTTAGCATTTGTTAGGCCTAAGTATTAGTTAATCGCTTTATTATTTTAATTTTTTTAAGTGACATTGTCAAGTCAAAAGTGTCTGTTATGGCAGTCGGCGGCAATAATGCTGTTAGCAATGAACAGTGGAAATGATCATTGTATGTATTGTATTGTGAAAATGTAAACAGGAAAGAAACATACATGTGCTTCTACTCCAACAGTGCTCAGTTTGTCCTAGCATATGCACTCTGAATTACCGATTATTTTTATTTTTTTATTTTTTAATGTTTAACATTGAACACCATGACCCCAGCCTACTCTGCCTTGACGTTGTATGGAATGGATTGCTGTCTGCTGAAATGCAAAACATATTTCACAACACGCTAATGCTCCTCCATATTTTATTCATAAATACTCAATTCTGACATCATTCATTCAGACTTGGACCATGGACCTCTGTTTACTCTGGAGAGACATTAAGACGAGTCTGCTTCTCTTTGAAACATCTGCACTAATGGGATGTTGCGGTACTCATGTCCAGCTACATTTTTTTATTGTTATTATAGATTATAAGAACAATTCATTTTCCATGTAAAGCTTTAAATGCATAAAGATACATCACTTAAATCTGGGAGTAGGAGCAGACAAGCCACTAGCCACTGTAAGGCTTTTTGATCATAAATATATTTTGCCATTGATCATTTAAAGGTTTCCTATTCTGCTAAATAGATTTAGTTTTTTTTTTCAGAATGTTAAATGCATTTTATTATTATTTTATTTTTATTTCAAATTTTTCAATTTCATGTCATTTTTATGTCATTGGAGACAGAAAAGTGCTTACCACCGATGTCTAGGTGCCATCAGATCAGGTTGGGTGGAAGGCCCTTAACATACTGTATAAATGGATACCAAACCTCACATTTTTTAGAAGATTTAAAGTTTTGCTCCATTTTTAGCAGAGAAAAGACTTGTAGAAGCCATAACTTGACACAGGGGGAATCTTTGGCTTTGCAGTTGTGCAAAATACAGCGCCAACAAAGTAGCAAAGGCAACTGCACTTTTTTGTGAAATATATACACCCTCCTCGAGCAGCACAACACCAAAAATAGCAGTAAGTCTATGAAAAAATTTGAATTGGATTAAATTTATTTAACACAGTATGGTGAAGAGTTAATCAATGATAAGCAATTTTCTTTTATTCTATCTTTTTTTTACTTTTAACCATGTTATAGTGTTGTTTCTACCTTAAAAACATACCTGGAGTAGTATTTTGTGTTAGTCACATGTTTAAGTAATCCTGTATGCTGAGGTGCTGCCCTTCTCGAGAGCTGAAAACACTCGGTCTCACGTCTCTACATAGAAACCAGGAAGTGCTCCTGTGTGTTTCTAAAGCCCATACACCGTCACCAGACGCTGATCATTTCAGCGCTGAAACTGCCATCACAACAAAGCAGTCAGCTCATTTATCTATCTGTTAGCATCATATTGCTAATAGCTGTCAGTGCTAATTAGCTATCTTATGCTCTGTCGAGTTTCCACCTTTGCCAGCAGGGGGCAACTAATCCAAGCGTTCTCTGCAGAGTCAAGGTAACAGTTCCCCAAAAGAAGACGTTTTTCATACTTATACATCTTTATGTTATGTTTATGTTTAAGTTATAAAATGTAGAGGAACAGAGCAGTTGTCAGATAACAATGAAGGTTGGTGGTTCGAATCCTGCTCTCCCCAGCTCATACTGTGGGCTAGAGTGCCCCAGGGGACAACAGTGGCTAAGGTGGTAAAAACGGTCATCCAATAACCCAGAAAGTTGGCAGCTAGAATCCCGCTCTCCCCAGTTCATAAAGCCGTTGTGTCCATGGGCAAGACACTTCACCTACCTTGCCTCCAGAATGTGTTAATGTAATTGTGTGATTGGTGATGGTCGGAGTCACAGACTGACACCTACAATCTAGTCAAAATAATGCACAGAGAATAGTATTGAATAGGACAAAGCCTTCTCATCCTTTGTCCCAGGATCCTGTGTGCCCCCTGCTCAGGAGGTAGAGTTTGCACGATAACCGGAAGGTTGGCAGTACGAATTCCTGTTGTTCCCTATTAATAATGGCTTTGTATCAGCTGTGGTTATTATTTTTTTACTCAAGGGCCTTAAATTAAATAGAGTTTTTGGGAACAGGAGAGCTACTTTTTGTGCCTGTCCTCTGGCATTATTCAGTGTTGTACCACATGGTCCATTTGGCTCAAATACAGGTATGTCCTACTTTTTTTTTCAATGTGCCTTTAACAACTAGAGGTAATCCAACTCGGAAGCGCCTTTTCCGGCATTTTTGACACCACATGAATGCAGCAGCTGTTGAGTCTGTCTTTTTGTTTACCCTCAAACAGAAGCGGCGCAGGTTCAATGACTCCACTTCCGACGGGACACAAGAGAAAAGTGTTAACACTGGGACACCCTCCTGTGTTGAGAGAGAATCTGAGAGGCCTCCATGGTCTCAGGTGAGACTGCCCGGGCCCCTAACCCTCATGGGAAACGCAGTTCACAGGTCAGCAGGCGCCCTGACAGCAGTTTGGCACAGAGAAGTGAGGAGCAGCAGGAAGCCCACATGTAGAAGAGAGAGGTGTGGCAGGAGCGAGAGGAGCAGGACAAAAGGAACAGACCACACCTGGAACACAGCCAGAGAGAGGTCAGAGGGGCAAACAGGATCCTGGGACAAAGGATGAGGCTTTGTCCTATTCAATACTATTTTCTATGCTTTATTTTAAGCAATGGCATTTTGTCCATTTTAGTATCATGTTTCATATTTTTACTCAGTAGCTAAAAACACAAGAACATACTGTATAAAAGATTTTAATGCAGGAGGAAAATTGCTGATATGTTTAAGATAATCTTTCGTCTCTGGGAGGGGTTACCTTTTTAGTCTGTTTGGGGTTGATATAGTTCCTGATTACTTCCATCTTAATTATGATAATTAGCAAATATTTGCTAGCAATATTATCTAGTATAGCAACAGTAATTTTTCAGGACTTTCTCAACAGTTTAGAAACACATTTTCTCATTAACAGTTAAATTATGTAGCCAGTGGTGGGAGTAATTAGATACCTTTACTCCAGTAATTTACTTTGAAATCTACGTGAAGCAAATGTACTTTAGGAATATACCTTTTAAAATATGTTTTACTTGAGTAAATGTTTGTGGCCAAATATGGTACTTGTGATCTCTAAATGAGTAAAAAGCATTTTTGAGGCAAAGTGGGTAGCAGCAACTGTTATAGTAGCAGAAGTAGCAGTAGGTTTATCAAACCAGTAATTCAACAGTAATTCTAGTACATTTTGTTGTGTATTTGCAAAAATACATTCAAGTAAGTAGCGGGGTGACAGTCCTGCAGCGGGTTAGTGTTTGCCCACCAATCACAGAGTCAGCAGCTCAAACCTTGCTTGAAGCACATACTGTTGTTGTGTCCCTGGGCAAGGACACTAACCCATAATGTGGTTGTGACAGGAACCACATCTGGTGTAAAAATCTGCTAGATCGACACCTAATAAAAAAAGGGGCAGCCCAAAGATAAAAAATAAAACATATAAGTAAGTCAAGTTCACAATAATACTTTTACTCAAGTAAAAATGTGTGTACTTACTTGAATAATTGTGCAGAAAGCTGGATTCTGGATAACTCACAATATTCAACTTGTCAGGCTCAAACGTATGAATTGTGTCACCGCTGGGCTGGTTTTAGGTTGGCTGAGGCAATACATTTACAGCCAAAAAATGACATATGCAAAATTCTGATAATATTATTTTCTATTGTAGCCTAACGTGCAAACTGTCACCGGTACCCCTCACCCAACACTACGTACCCCTTGCATAATGTCAGACACAAGGCAACTGCCTCAATTTAGGGTACATTGGTTTGACTTGTTGTAGCAACAAGTAATAATGACCAATAATGTAATAGCCTGCCAATAACTTAACATTTTGCCAATAATGTAATAAGTTATTAAGTTACTGGCTGGTTATTACATTAATGGCATAGCAATGAAAAAATTATTTGAAAATATATTAACTGCAGCCTATAATGTAATAAAACATCAGGACTGCATTTCTTGGAAATAATATGTTATCTTTTTGTTTGTATTTTATTTATCTATATATTTTTTTTTTTTTTCAGAAACAGGTTTAGTGGATGGCATACTTATTTAAGATTGTAAGAGCCAATTTGAGAAATATTTCTTGTACATAATGTTCTGTTTTGAATATTAATTTGCTTGGTATGTATCTATATCACAAGTAAAAATGTTTAAAAATAAATCAGCTGGATTTGGTTTTTAGAGGTTTAGATGTTTTGTCTCTCATCCAGAGACTTTTTGGGGCGGCAGTAGAGACACTTTCCCACTAACCTGAAGGCTGGCGGTTCAAACCCTGCTGCCGGCATTGCATACTGTCGTTGTGTCCTTGGGCAAGACACTTCACCCACCTTGCCCGTATGAATGTGTGTGTGGTGGTCGGCACAGTTCCACCACAGAGTGTGACTGAGGAGTGAATGAATAATGCACCAAACTGTAAAATGACTTTGAGTGTGTAGAAAAGTGTTATATAAGACTAATGCATTATTATTATTTTTATGTTAAGTCAGTATCTCTGTTGGATGTTGCATAGTCAACGTTATTGGCTCAAAAATGTTATTACATTATTGGTTGTTACACTAGTATTTATTGAAAAAACAACTTCTGCGACAAGCTGGCCCCTGTCCAGGGTGTACCCCGCCTTCGGCCCAAAGTTACTGGGATAGGCTCCAGTCACCCGCGACCCCTAACGGGAAAAGCGGTAGAAAATGAATAAATGAATGAACTTATGCGTAATCATAAATTTGATGCAGCATCATGTAGGGGTAATTCAAAAAACGCAGGTATAAAATCTAATTTTTTTGACATGTTCATGCAGACCAGACTTGGGGCGCTGGGGGACCACACTATCATCATAAGGTGTTTGTGTGTTATTGCATCTTTTCTTTTAAGTATGTGGACTCATTAGCTCTGTTCAAAATCACTCAAGAGTACTACCTCAGACCTTAATGCAAGTCACCAGCTGTCTGTCTAATGCAATGTACATAGTGAAATGCTGCCCTCTGTTGGTCATTCATCTGTACTTGTGTAATTAAGTACAGATTCACGTCTTCATGATTCTATTCTATGATCCAACATTCAAGCTGCAGTCTGTGTATAAGAATGGTTATTTTATTATTATTACTTTGTGTCCAGATAAGGCCATGATACTAACAGGATGAGATGTTTATGTGCTGTTTCCTGCCATATCACATGCTATTATTACTTATATTTATGTTACATACAGTATATTTAGTCAAATCCTGAGCTAATATCAACAACCACTCTCAATATTCATGATTAAAATATACTTTTTGGTCAACGCTATCCAGCCTCATTATCCATTCACCACCAACAAGGTACAAAAACAAAGGCTCTGATTGGCTACTCACACACGTCTTCTTGCTACAGATTCTTAAGGCGGAATCACCATCAGCCCAGACACATCCATAATAGTAAAGAGTATATAAAATGACACATCATGGCTGCAGTGGCACTATCCTCTGTTGCAGCGGCGACAGTCTCAAGTGGTAAATAAATATTGGTTCTGGAGTCCCTCTGGGGAGCTGGTGTTTAGTCTCTGCCAGTCTGCTCTCTAGTGAATGTTATTGTTAAATTGTTATGTTGTGTTAATGATGGGATGTTTCAGTTGTCCGTGGCAGTGATGGGCACAGAGTTCAGATTTTCAGCAGGTGATTCTTCTGCTTCTTCACTGTTGGTTGTGACTGACAGATCCTCCATACACTCCGTAGCCTCTTGAACCTCAGTGGCATTCTCTGAAACATGCAATTTGAGATTTAACTCATTTCGAGAGCATTTGACAAAGCACTTAAATAGAAGTTTGGAAAAAGAATGGGTTACCTTTGCTCTGCTGCTGCCTCAGTTTGGCAGCCTCCTCCTCGTGCTTCTCTCTCTGCTCTTGGAGTTTCTTACACACTTTCTTGTGAGTGAACCAGTGCAATTTCTGACACGCTTGATCACAATATATCACCTGTGGGAGACAGACCTTTTATATTACAAGCAATAAAAAGGTCTTTTATTTTGGACAATGTTGCAAAGTTGGTCAACATTCCCCACCACTTTTTGTGGTTCGTACAACTTTTTAAAGATCAAATTCAAGCACTTTCAAGTTATACTTTCAGTTTTTTTCCCAGCATCTCACGAACTGGACAAAACTGTATATAGTTGGATAAAACTGTCAACCAGGTCTGTGAAATATCAACTCATGACACCTGAACGTGCCGGGCGCTCCAAGAAGTGTTGTTACAATAAACTGAAATATCATAAGTGTCATTACTCCAAACACTATGGTTACAAATGTAACCATTTTGAAGCACTTCATCTAAAATTCAAGCACATTTCAAACATTGAGAAAACAACAATTAATTTCGAGCATTTTCAGGGATTTCAAGCACCTGTAAAAAAATGTGACTTTTTGACCTTAAAATAAGACACAATGTAGTGGGTAAATGATAATACACCTGGTCTAAGAGTACAAAGAGGACATCTAGGCTAAAGTGCTTTAATTTCACTGCGACTAATCCACATTGCTGCTGCTTAGCTGTGGTGTCAAGTCATTTACTAGCTCAAACACAGCACTAAATTCAAAAATACAAAGACTATTGTAAAGAGGCGTGAATCTTTCAGTGTTGATTTGATACTTAGGGGGAGGTCACGATTCGATTAAAAAAAGGATTTTTGATTCAGAATCGGTTCTTGTGCCACCGCTGCCCCTGATGGACAGCGGTCATAACAGGGAGAGGACACCCCCAGTGCATCGTGCAGTAGTTTGAACGTGAAGACAACAGCAATTTAAATGTGAAATAAAACACATCACAAATTGCATCTGTCAATAAACCTTTAGTTTATCCCCAGTCTGGTGTTAAAAAGCATGGACACTGCAAAGAGGCCATTCCAAGTGAACATAAAAGAGTACTTTTTACCGTGGCTGCCAAGATTCAGGTGTGGTGGGCGACAAAAAAAAAAAAAAAGAGCATTTTTCATCAATTCAGACTTCCCAAAGATTACCATTTAGATTCTCTAATGAATGTTTTCTGTTAACCACATATCCATGTTAGTGACATAAGCAGTTGATTGAAAAATGTTGGGTTCACAGTGGGGGTTTTGAATTAAATTGAGTCTTATCCTTGAATTGTTTCAACTGCCCAAAATTTATTTTTAAATGACATTAATTCACCCTTCCCTCACTGCTGTTAGCCTACCACTTTAACTTATAAAGATTTAGAGAAAGAAATGTTTGGAATAAATGTTATCTAGCATACTATGGACCTGAATCAAAAATCGATTCTGAATCGACTCATGACCCCAAGAATCAAAATTGAATCAAAGACGCTGAAAGATTCACATCCATAGTTCAGTGTACCAGCATTACCATTTTACAGATGGAACACCTCTTCTCGGCTCCCTTCTCTCCACAGGACGTGCAGAATTCAGTGTCCATGAAGCCCACCTGTCCCGTGATGGCCTGGGTCAGGACTGACAGGGCTGTAGGGTCATTACCCTGAAATAAACATACCACAGGCTTTTCACAACACCATTCTCCAATATGTACTTTATCTAATGGATGAATGTGATCAGTCTACAATGCATTAAACACATAGGTATAATAAAAATATTTTTATGACTCACAATCTCCACAGGGGCGATGCTGCGGACCAGCTGCTGCAGTAGAGTGGCGTCACAGTACGGGAACTTCCGTATGGATTCTCTAATAAACTTCTCCTGGTAAACTGGGAAGCCGTCTGTGTCTCTGCCCTTTAGCAAACTGCATGGAACACAATAAGAATATGTAAAAAAAAAAAAAAAAAAAATTAAATAAAAATGGAAGGATTGAAAACCACCAAAGGACAACTACCAAAGGACAACTGAACATGTACCCACCACTTGATGAGTCCATCCAGCTTGTCCTCCCGGTCCTTGAGGAAGGAGCCACACTTGCCCAGGACACAGCTGATGTAGTGCATCTTCATGGCCAGCACCTCGTTCATGTCCTGCTGCTTGATGCACTTCTCACAGATGAGCTCCATGACCCGGCGACATTTGTCCAGGGCCTCCGCCTCAGCCAGCAGGGGGTTGTCCTTCACCAGCAGCACCATCTGAAAATGGTACAGGTCTTTATTATTACAATTTTATTTCAGAATGCTGCAAGCTTGAAAATTATGTTTGTACTTATTTAACTATTTTTTATAGAGCTACGGCAAGTATCTTGTTGTATACATATATAACAATTTTTAGTAACAGAATGTCACCTAAACAGCAGATTATTTAGCTAAGGGAATTATACGAGAAGACCAGAGAAGAATTTATTGAATAATGAAGAGTTTCACTTTTCGAAATGATACAATTGCTTAATTAAATGAAAGTTCTATGCTATTCTTAGTCCTGATTCAATAGTAGTAAAAACACAGAACACAGAACACAGTTACAAAGAATTTTGTTAGGAAATTTGCTTCAGCAAAAGCAACTACGGCCACTTTGCAGAACTAAAACCAGCAATTGCACCGACTGTGATTGTATTAAATCTGAATCTCCTTATGATTTAGTTTTTTTTTTTTGTTGCACTGAAAGCACTGTACAAAGCTCTGTATAATTACTCTCCTGCTGTCCGACCCACAGGCCAAAGGCCAAAGCTTTCCAACAATATGGCATGGTGGAAATTATAATTGAATAAACCTTGACTAATACATTAGGGTGTAGAAGGCATTTGTTTATTTTGTACTTCTTTAGCATGTTCTCTGTAGCAAAGAGGAGGACTCTAAAACCATAACAGTATTAGTATCTTGTAGTGTTTACCTTGACTGGGTTGAGGTTGGTGCTCATGATGACCTTATGCAGTGGTCCAGCCAGTTTAGAGGGAAGCTTGGGTTCCTTCTCCAGCCCTTGTGCTCTGGTGTAGTAGTCCAGTCTGGCTCTGGAGAAAAAGTTGTTGATCACTGTCACACAGTCATGTTGACCTGGGGAGAAAATATAGTGAATATAAATCAAACAATAATGATTCTCTGGAGGATTGGGATAACATTATAATGTTACTCTTTGTCACCAATACTAAACGTACCAACAAAAGCTGCCATCTGTGCAGCTGTTCTCCCAACAGAGTTGACCACGTCTGTTTCAGCTCCAGCATCCAGCATCATCGCAGTAATATCGGTTTTACCTAGAGCCAAAAAGAAGCAACAAAACATTCAGAGAGCCTTTTAAATCCAGCATTTGAATTTTCAATATCATGTACATTTTGTACCTGACAGTCCAGCGAACATGAGCGCAGTGTAACCGTGTTCGTGCTGGTTGCAGTTCACATCAGCTCCGTGTTGAAGGAGCAGTTTGCACATGTCAGCTTTACCTTTGTAAGCAGCATGCATCAGAGGAGTCATCCCATACTGGAAACCAAATACAAGACAATTAGTGTGATTATTTCATGTCAAATTCAAGTGTCTAATGTTTACAACCATTACACCATTACTGTACAATAAATTATAACCATTGATATAATACCTTGATACCTTCCTAACAATATGATAATAATATATGATATATATATAATATAATAATCTTTGAGTTCCAAATATTAAACTATTAACTCTACAGTACACACGGTAAAGCCATCTCAGAATGGCCAAGCCAGAATCCAGAGCTGAATCATCTGATGGTATGTTTTTGAAGAGAACTGAAGACAAGAATAATGGGGGGGAAAAGCCTTCTAACATCAAAGACCTGGAGATCTATGTAAAAGAAGAGTGCTCCAAAATACCTATGTAAATGCGCAAAAACATTGTCAACAATTACAGCTTTGCCCATGATTACTGAAAACAGGTATGCTTAATTTTGTCTATTTTGTCAAAATAGAATGAAAACAGTCACATAATTTCTTTAAGTCTTATACTCTTGTCCTACTTGTCTTTTACAGGCAGAACAAATCCATTAACCAAGTATATTTTTACTTTAACTCAGCAGCCAGGATATGAATAACTTTTGCTTCAATTGTACTCTTTAGCAACCAAATTGAGCCTATAATAACCATAAAACCATAACCATCAAAGAGAAAAAGAAAGAGAGAGAGAGAGAGAGAAAGAGAGAGAGAGACAAAACAAATGTGCAAAATTTATAGTTAAATTGAAAAGTTAATGGCTCCACACTATCAAATGAAATGGATAAATGTGCCATTTAGTAAAATGAAATATAAATTTAATTGTGAAATACAGTCTCAAGTGTTTAGATCACTTTAGGTAAAAAACAAAAACACAAATCCAAACATCAGGCTTGTAATATTAATATCATATACAATAACATCCATATAATTGTGACATTGTTACAAATGCTTGCAACATATACTTGTGATATTTTAATAGTGTTACAGTGTTGCCTTGTATTTGTTTTGTGATGTGGCATCCTGATATTATTATCATTCTATATCGGTATGTAGTTAACTTTATTCCATCATTGTTTATCAATTCATTCATCCATCCATCCATCTTCTTCCGCTTATTCCCGTTAGGAGTCGTGGGTACTGGAGCCTCCCAGTAATATTGGGCCTTAGGCAGTGTTCATCCTGGACACAGACAGACCATTCACACTCACATGCATTTACTAGAGGCAATTCAACACCCATTCTGCTGTCTTTGGACATGCTGGAGTACCCAGAGAGAACCCACGGTAACAGGGAGGACATGCAGACGCCACCCAGAGAGTTTGTGTGTCAGCCGGTCCAAGGATCAAACCCACAATTTCCTTGCTGGGAGGCGAGAGCACTAACCGCCCACCATTTATTAATAATTGAAAATATAACTGTATTGTATGTGTGTATATACGTGTACTGCATGTACTATTTTGTAACTAAAATTTAAGCAGGTTTCCCACATGTGTTGCTGACGTATGTGTACAGGAGCCTGACAGAGCCCTTCTACAGATGGAGGACTAATGAGTGGCTCTTGTCCCACACATATGTCACACAAGGAGCTGGGGTCTCACACAAAAACAATGGTTACACTGTGCTTACCAGCAACAGATGTCGACAACACACATCGATAGGACTGGGTACCATTCAGATTTTTTTTTATACCAGTACTTAAACAACACCTGATTTTCGATACTGGTGCATGAGCAATACATTTTCTGATCTCTACGGTGTGCTAATCCCTCTTCTACAATCATGAAACAAAATGATACAGCATAAAAGATACATTTTTTAAGTAAAATTCTTAGCTGTAAGCTAAAACCAGTAATTTGTATGATTTATTCAGTGGTATTTATTTGATTCATTCATGCAAAGGAACATTTAAAGGTCCCATTAGATAATGAAACTTGGTATTGAATAAAAAATATATTTTTCAATACCAGTAGTATTGTACATTTAATAGTACCCAGCCCTACACATCGAAGGCAATGTTTTCGCTAAATAAGACAGATAATTAAAAGAAATAGCTAAAAATGTTACACTATAAACAGAGTTAAACCTTTATATTTATAGAGATCCATTGATCCAAGACCATTGTTCAAGAAAATTAAAACATATTTAATAAGCATGAACTGTCCAAAAAGCTAAGTCATAAACGCAGCTATGACATTTGCAACAGTGAGTGCTGCTAAGCATTTTACTCTTGGTAAGAAAAGATCTGAGCTCTCGTATAGGCAATGGTAATATGCCTTTGAGCATTTACAGGCAGTTACATCAAACATATGTGACATATTTAAGACCTAGTTAAACGTATTTAAGACTTAATTCTCCACATCTCAGCAACTTGAAGACTTTTTAAGGCTTTAAATTCAGATTTTTTAATTTAAGACTTTTACAGACATTGTAAGACCCCGCATAAACCCTGACGACTCAATACAGGAATTCTGATACTCTAGTGTGTGATAAATATTAACCAAGAATGACAAAGCAGTTAAAAGTGTTGTTTCAAGGCTCTTTTGTTTACTTTTTACTCCATTGTGACTAATACAACTCTTTTATATTTCGCTGTTTGTGAACTCTAATGTGGCAGGATCCATCGCTCAACAGTCACAACGTAGGTTCCTGAACACTACTAGTGTCAACTACTAGAAATTCCCTTATTATACTCTGTAACTTGTAAGTGATTGGCTGCAAACTCCCAGCTTTGAGAAGCAGACAGGAGCTACAGTATGTCTTTTCATGGGGCCAGCACAATTTCATGAAACACAATGAGCCCTCTTTGACTTCAGAAATGAATACAAGACGTTAATATAGAGAAGGCGTTTACAATTTAGCTATACAACTCCAAAAGTATAGAAGTAAGAATATCTGCTGTAAAACATAAATTAGCCATCCAAACTAATTCAATAGCATTTACAAAATACTCCTTTACCTCATCCAGACAGTTGACTCGTACATCCTTACATCCCAGCAGCCGTGATGCCTCCTGGACGTTTCCTACGAGCACAAAATATCACAAATTATTCTTTATAACAAGCTAAGTAACACACTCTATACTAGCTCTAATGTCACATGTCAATTTGCAGCGCTATCCTGGGTGCTAAGAGGAGCTAATATTATGTGTCACTAAGCAAGTAAGACAGCTACCAGTAAAATAAAACAGTATTTATCCAAAGAAATTGTAGTATTACAAGTGTTAGCCATGGTAGTTAAATATCCCTGCAACTGATGCTAACAGGTGCTAGCTGTGATTTCCTTAGGGATTAGCGTTAGCACAAGAGGCTTACCTCCCGTAATAACCTCAAACAACTCCTTTTCACTCGGGGACAGGTCTCCTTTTTTGGGAGCAGACATGTTGCTGAAAATGAGCTTTGAAATAAACAATTAAAGGTGCAAAACGCAGGTTTAAAGTCAGGTATCTCAGTTTCTATGAGCACCCAATGCACTGGATGTACATGCAAGCGACGCCGATAAGGAGATACTTGGACTGAACCATTACTACTGTACGGGGGTGTGACTGGTTACAGCAAGAATTTCGCGTATTTTATGTATATTTTATAAGATACATTTTAGTTCACCTGTAAATATCTATAACAAAAAATAAAATTAACGTGGTAGGTGTGTAAGAGGTGTAAAACAACTTATACATGTGTGGCAGATATTGCACCCCTGTTCTGTCACTATTATTATTAGTTCCACGGAAGTCGAGAAAATTCATACGGAAGCAGCGTAGCACGGTTTTTCAAATGCAAGCCCAGAGGTTGAATGTATCAGTGTATACATTTATATGTAGGTCTGGTTAAAAAAAAAAAAAAAAAAAAAACTCGGTGATGAGCCCCAAAAGTCTGAAGCACATTTCAATAGCTAAAATAAATAATATTAGTAATGAATATTAAATTAAATGTTTTCATATCTACTTTTACAATTTGTGTCTTTAATTTATTTGTCTTAAAATTATTTTGCAGAAAAAATAAAATAAAATAAAATCCAAACTTGGAAAAACAGATTGCGTTTGCAGCGAAGGGCTGTTCTTTATTATTATAAAATGACCATAAATGGACAAGGGCCACTCTAAAGAGCCCCTAATTTTCCTGGGTCTCAGTACTCTTGCCCAGGCTCATTTTACCGGATGCCTAAAAGAGCCAGGCAAAGAAGGAAATACTTTGATATTTCCTAGGCAAAGTCAAGAATGACTTTTCTAAAAAAAAAAAAAAGCATTAGGCCTTAAGTTGCAATGAGCAGTATATATTTTTTATATTTTATAAAAATTACCCACATGTGTGCCAAGATATGATGTAAACATGTTTAAATCAAATATTAGTTTTACTGATAACAATGGCACAGCTAATTTATTCACCAAATTACATAATGGCCAAGTTGTTTATGTTTACATTTTTGTTTTGGTTCTAAAACCCTGCATTGCCAATCATCCAATCAGAAAAGTGGAAAAACTGGGAACCCACAGACCAATGTTTTGATTTAGACTGCAGTACTGTTTTCAAACCAGTATGAGCGCATGCTGCTTATAGTAACTTTATTTTTTTTAAATAAAATATATTTTTACAATTTATGTTTTTAATTTATTTGTCCTAAAATAGAAAATTTCTAATAAAATAAAATCCAAACTCAGAAAAACATTGTGTTCAGATGGAAGTGCTGTTCCTGTTGATTATTATAAAATGACCATAAATGGACAAGGGCCAGTCTGAAGGTTTATGTTTATTATTTATTGGTCACATACACATACATGCACTGCACAATGCATAGTGAAATTCCTTTGTACAATCCAGCTTAACAACACAACATATAACATATACCATATATCATAGAAGCTTCTCCTCATCCTCTTAGTTTTGGCCCTGAGGCGGTAACACCTTCCTGATGGCAGCAGGGAGAACAAACTATGGTCAGGATGGCTGGGATCCTTCACAATGTGCTCAGCATCTACATCTCTGGATGTAAATGTCCTCTAAATTAGGGAGTCTTATTTTAGTCATATAAATAAGAATAAATAAGAATTTGTTCTTAATGTTCTACCTGTTAAAATAAAGGGCCTCTAAACATCTTGGGTCCCAGTGCCCTGGCTGCACTGCCTGATGCTATGCCCTTGAGTTTTATATTCTGGGGTATTTTCTTATGTACGTGCATTTTTTTTCTTTTAGCCTCTTAATTACACATTTGATATTGATACATATGTCTTTTTCTACTTTTTCTTGTTTATGATCGGCCCTTTTTTATGGTACTTCTTATCTACACCTGTGTGTCTCAGGTTTTATTTCCTTGGAACTCTTATCTGCACATATAGGCTACACACCCATACCTCCAGACATACCACCCATTTGTCATCTACATACATGACATGAATGTAATGTAAATGTAAATACCAGTGAAACAGTTCAGTTCTCTGGAAACTTCTTCAGAAATAGCCAGTGTTTTTTCTCTCTTAAGCCTCAACACACACACATTCATGTTGATAATATAACATGTCTGTCCGTGTTGTAAAAGTGTTGCCACACTGTGTACTCAAGTACATTTTTTTTGTTAAGTACTTTTACTTCTAACTTCTGACTAATGTTATTTTTCTAGTAACAGTACTTTTACTTGAGTAGAGATTTTGAGTACTTCACCACCATTGGACAGGACTATAACTAGTAAAGACTCTTGGGTACCTACAGAAGAAGCCTGCGTAACACCAATGCTATCTGTACCACAGTTTGAAAACCACTGGTTTGAATTTTTCTGTAAACATTTTTTCTTTTTAAATCTTGGTGGCAAAGTAGGTAATGATAGCAGTAGAAAGTGGAAAATAAGTTGTAGTGATAATAGTAGTAATAGAGTTGAGCTTCACTGAAGAGGTTAATGAGTTAAAAAGCTATAAATGTTATTACTTTAGGTCACTGTAAGACTGGTAACACCAGGGTTGGTTTTCTTATGGTTTTATGCTAAGTATTAAAGATACACTCAAGCTTTGAGTAATCTGTATGTTATTCACATTTTGCTGGTTATATGTATAATCAAGCTTCATATAATTTTTATATATTCATTATAATAAAAAACTTCAGTGCTGTGAGTGTTTGCAGTGTCATGATAATGTAATGTGTTCATCTTCATGCATTCTTTGAGAAATGTGTGACTTTGCAACTGTGAGGGAAACACACTGGGCCTCACTGTAGATAAGATAAAACACAAAGAGGAATAGAGTTTAATTTGGTTCCTGATTGTAGTTTAGTGTAACTGCCACTAGGGGGTGCAGTTTAGTGGGTGTGGTTAAATGTTGATGACATCAGAATAAAGGAAAACATAATATGATGAGCGTGTCACAGGCTACCTACATTACATCATGGGTTGTAAATTTCCACTACTTAATGATTTACATAACTCCATAATAATGACCTTGATGAACTTTGGTGGCTGTGACAAACTGAGCGTCTGCAGCAGGAGCAGGGGTTGGCACCAGCTCAGTTGGGATGGTCCCATATGTGTGTTTACAAATTAAATTTGAGTAGCAACTGTCTAGACGAATAATAACTTGTTATTTTCAAAGACATATGGAAATTTGTGTTATCAAAAAAGTATAAAAGATCTTGTTTGGATGAGCTCGGGGGCTTTTGTGGGGACTGGACATGAACTCCGTTTGTTGTGTCATGCAATAAACTTTTCTGCACTGGACTCTCTCTCGTCTGCTCCTTGTTTTTGGATATATTTATGTATTTTTCATTCCACACCAGCTCTGGAAGAAGTACTCGTAGTTCTTATAGGCCATTATTTTTTATGTATTTTTGAAAATCCTTACATTTTATACTTCAGTTATATCTGTTAGAAACAAAAAAAATCTTAAAATGTAAATAAAAACAGTTGTGATTTGGTTAAGGCCAACATAAGACAATAATCTATGTTAAGACAGTATTCCCGTTTTGAATAAATGAAAGCATAGATCATTTTCCAAATCATGCTGGTAGGAAAACAGTTTGAATTTATATTTATTTTTAATTTATGTGATCTCAAAAAAAAAAAAACATTTAAAATCAAATAAAACACAAACACTCGGTGTGACATTGCTGGCCAGTACCCTGAGCACCGAGTCCAACTGATTCTGAAAGTCAAGACGTTCAATGGGAATCACTGTTTAAAGATAATTAAACTTAAGCTAATTATTCCCCATCCAATTTATAATTTGATTAAAACAGTGATGGAGGTTGTTAAAACAATTGTGGTTAGAGGATTTAATTGGCAGATACAGTTAGGTGTCATCAGCATAAAAAGGATTATAAATAATAAAAGACTCAATTAGTTGGCCAAGTGGCAACATGTGCACAGAGAAAAGAAGAAGGGCCAAGTACTGATCCTTGTGGGACTTGTACCCCTTATTCCTTGTTCTTCATGATCCTTGCTGTGAGGCGAAAGTGCTAATCACTAAGCCACCGTGCCGACTTTGAAATATTGTATGTGCCCATTCTGAAAACCTGCTCTGGGGCCGCAGAATACCAAGTTACACGACTGTAGACAAACCTATTACTGACAGAGATGTGTATGTTCAAGAAATATTTTCATCATTATTTATAATTGTTTTTTTTTATATATACAAAAGTCTAATGCACCTGAACCTAACGTGATTCCCTGCCTCCCCTTTCTAAAACACTGAAGCAGCTCCTCTCTTCTCTCTCTTTTCTTATCCTTCTTCCCACCATTAAAAGTCAGTACTAGGTGAGTAATTATGTCTTTTCTGATCGTTTTTGAGTAAAACAGAGATACAATCTGAAAAAGTGGGCGGGTTTTGCTGACATCACCATTAATTAGATGCACGTGCAGCGCAAGGTTTCAAGGGTTAATAATTACTCACCATTAGATTGTTCTGTGCACACTTTGGCTGCCCCATAGCTAAGGAACAAAGTTACGTCCTGTTTGTCTGTGGCGGTCACAAGAAAAAAGCTGTTCTGTGTCATTGGACAGTTTTTACGCATAGAACGCACGCGCCTGCTTCACTTAGAGAACAGATCATACATCTATTGAATTACACTAAATAGAGCCTACAATAAAAGAAAAACAAACATCTCACAGAACATGCCTCAGGATTATGCCAGGACTGAACAAGGACATAATCCAGGACAATAATGAAAATATGGAGGGAAAAAAAATACCAAGGTCCGGACCTCATGGACCTCATAGCTGCGTACGGCCAAGACCGCCAGAAGACTCTGCGAGTCCAGCCCATTCTGCACGGACTTTGGATGCGAGGACCCGCTCCAGACCAGGTTCAGGCCTGGGTTTTGAGCGCTGGGAGGCCTGCAGAGAACCTCAGAGGACTCCCTGGTGTGCGCGGACTTTAAACGTGAGGACCGGCTCCAGACCAGATCCCAGCTTTTGAGCACTGGGAGACCGCCAGAAGACTCCACGCAGAACGGGCAGGACTCACAGTCTTCTGGCGGTCTCATTTGGACCGGCTCAACAGCTTGACTAGTCTGCAGATGGCATTTTAAAAGATTTTTTCTGCCATCGTACACATTTTTTTGCACTGATTCTGATGAACATAAAACATTTTTTAAAGTCAATCCCGGATTTGCGACCGATCGTTGCATATTTCATAATTTATCAAGACTCTTTGCAACACTTTGCAACAAGTCTAACCCAGCTCTGGAGTGCTTCCTCACTAAATGCGGTCTGATTCTGTTATTTGCCCATTCTACTCACTGGGTTCGGGTATAATGGGGAAATGCCTAACGCTACACCCGATCCAACTCATTGTGGTAGCTGGCCTTTGTTTTAAAATCAGACAATGTTTCGATTTTATATACATTTTTTCTCATATCTGAGCCTTGACTTTAGGTAAAGTGTAACCATTGGTTGCAACATGTTTGTGGTGTTACAGATGTTAAATGCCATGTAAAAATCATTAAAAACTTTAAATTAGGTTAGGTCTCATCTACAGCTCATGAAAAAACAAGGCCTCTTCCTGAACAGTAGAGGCTGGTATCAACAGCAAAAATAATACACTTTAGCTCTTTTAAAACCTCACAGACATCATTTATGTACATAATAAACAATTGAGGCCCCAATACAGAGCCTTGTGGGACTCCACTCTTTGTTCATGTGTATGAATTGATGTCTGTCACTAAGGTAACTTTTTAACCAAGCGTGTGCTGGTCCTCTGACCCCATATCTTTCCAATTTTCTTAAAAGCAATGTATGGCCTATGGTGTCAAAAGCCTTGCTTAGATCTAAAAATACCAACTGTATACTCTTTTTTTTGTCCACTGCTGTTGATATTTCCTCCACCAATTCCATGACTGCCATTGTAGTGGACCTACCTGATCTAAAACCATACTGATGAGTATTCAGCAAATCATACTTATCTATAAAGTTATCTAGTCTTACTACAAATAGTTTTTCTAAAATCTTTGCAAATTCTGAAAGTAGAGAGATGGGTCTGTAATTAGTGAACTGATGTCAGTCTCCACTTTTGAAGATGGGAATTACTTTTGCCGTTTTCATTTTACTTGGAAAAATGCCAGTGAGGAAAGATTCCAAAATGTATGAGAATGGTGTAACAATACAACTTATTATATCTTTGACTAACATCATAAAGCAGTCAGTTGACTTCTTACTCTTAAATTTTCTTACAATTTCAATAATTTATTTTTCATCCACACTTCTTATGAATAGAGAATTTGTCTGATAATTTTTTCAGTTAGTCCATGTGTGTCTCTTGTTTCTACAATTTCATTAACTAGAGTAGGTCCAATATTTACCAAATAAATAAATAAATAAATAAATAATTAAATAAATAAATGCATTTGCTATTTCCTTAGTTTTATCTATAATCAAACTGTCTTTTTCAAAGTACTTTGGATATTTAGTTCTCTCAGTCCCTTTAAGTATACTATTTAATATCTTCCAAGTCCCTTGGATGTTACTCCTGTGCTGTTCTAATTGCATATGATAATAATGCCTCTTATTTATCCTTATTATATTTGTATATAGCCAGGGGTGAAAGTAGATTTTTGCTTATGCCGGTACTATAACAAATTATGCCTACATATATATTTTTAATAGCAGAAAAAGCAGATATACGAGGTTAAGAATGAATCTTAACTATAAATGAAAAATATAGACATGGCTTATACAGGGTTTAACAGGGTTTGAAAACAAATCAAACGCACCCTATAAAGGCCAACACACGCACTTCCCACAAACAGCTCCCTACACTCAAGATAGGTTCAGTTATTGAAGCAGGTATACAGAGAGCTACAGGAGAAGGTATGGGGCCCAGTAGCCATAACTTTATATTTAGAGGGTGAATAATTTGTAAAACAGAGGAAATGACTGACAGAAGCAGTATATCAGCAACAGCTCTGACGCTCTCAGTGTAAACAGACGTGCATAAAACAACATCACAGCATGATGTCCCCACATCACTCTCGGTGTAAATTCAGGGTAAAAGATGTGCTATTTATTTACAAGAGTCTTTTTGCAGTCTATGTTTGAGCAGCTGCCATTTTAAGCTTTTTGTTGTCAGACAAAACTAATGTGATCCAGACAAAAACAGTGTTATCTGTAATATTTTAGAGCAGAAAAACATGAAATATTTGTCAATGCACCAAAGGCTTGGCAGGGCATTTTTATATAATACATTGTTGCATTCTGCCATTGTGTCCTTGGTGTCTGCACACACTGGTGTATGAATGTGAAGGTGAATGGTACAATAGTACAGGTACAGTACATGTACAGTGCTTTGAGTACCCATGGAGGTAGGAAAGTGCTATATAAATAATAAATAAATAAATGTGACCATTTTTATTTTTACCATTTATTTGGTTGAGCGTTCCTGCAATACAATGAACTTCCCTAAGAGATACTTTGAGGCTTTCCATAATATCCAAATAACTACAGATCCACGAGGTTAATACTGTGAAAATACCCTACAATGGGATTCCTCCCTATGTTACTTCCCTATGTCACACCCAGCCATTGTTGGCCATTGTTCCTACTGCCCTATATTCAAAACTAACTCCCTAACCCTAAATCTTAGAAATGTGGGGACACATAACTGTGGGAACAATGATCCTAATTTTGACCCAAAAAACAAACAAACAAAAAAAAAAAAAACAAACAGAAATGTGGTGACATTGGGCTGCAAGAACATAAGGCTGACCCAAACAGTAGATTTCCCAAAATAGCATACCAGAACAGACTCACTTGTTTAAGGAGGTTTTGTTGTACAACCAGATCATTCATGTCCAGTCCTGTGGTGGAGCTCAGTGTCACTTGGAAAGTCACTGATGTTAAACCTGAGATGGTTATACACATAACAATCAGGGCCCGGTAACACATACACAAATAAATGATAATGATAATGGATATTTTAAAAAAAATCAATTTAAAGTGGAGGTCTGTGAAGACTTTCAGTCATCCAGGCTAACTGAACTACTACAAAAAAAGTTTTTAAAAAGAAGTCACCAGGACAAATTCAAGATGTTTCACCTCTCATCCAAGAGGCTAAGTCAATTCTGGAATTCCCTAGAAGGGAGGTGTTTGACCTGAAAATAAATTCTATTGGTTTAGAATAGTTGAAAGGCTACAGTAGTTTCCTTCTTTGAATAGAAACGATGGTCTGAGATTTAACCTTCCATTTGTTTACAACTAGTCTCTTAAAACCCAGGACCAATTAATATCAGATGAGTTAACAACAGAAGACAAAGGACTTCTAATGACCCAAAACCACTGTAGCCTTTCAACTATTTTAAACCAATAGCAATTATAATCCAGCTCTCTCACCAGTTCAATATCAGAATTGACAAAGCCTCTGGGTTGAGAGGTGACAAGTCTTCAACTTTAAAAACCAAGCCCAGATGACTTATTTTTGATTTAATGGGGACCTATAATGCTAACTTGACTTTTTAACCATGTATTCTGAGATGCCCATTTGACTCCAGTTAAGCTTATCAATGATACATAAACCCTTGTCATCTGGACTTTGTCGGGTGGATTGCCTGACAATTCCCGACCTGAGAGCTAACACTCCTATTTAAAAAAGAGGGTCATGAATGTGTGAAAAGGGATATTAATAGATTTTCAAAAAGATTGCAAGAAAAAGTTTAAAAAGCAGTCATCTGGATTTGATTTTTAAAGTTGAAGACGTTTCACCTCTTATCCAAGAGGCTTTCTCAATTCTGAATTGAACTGGTAAGAGAGCTGGTTTATATTCTCCTAGTGTGGTGATACTCCCGCACATCCGCTGGTTAACCAATCACAGTTAGGGTGGTAGTCTATAAGAGGGGGCTCTCATGCCCCGCTCTGTCCCCTTTTTGCCTCTGACGTCATGCGTTGTTGCTCAGTGCTGGAGCTGCGGCTGTTGTTGAGCCGCATTGGGCCAAATGTGCGTCCAAGTTGCCCATTCATAAGGCGTAAAGCCAAAGCAAGTGCCACGTACAACCACCGCGTGCACCTTCGGTGAGTTTGTTGGTTGTTTGTTTGTCAGTGTTTCGGAGACTAAGAGCAGTTCATAAATTCATAAATCCCCTATGACCACTTTAATATCGAGGACCGTGACGTCGCCCGGTATGGCGCAGCCGGGGCCCCACCCTGGAGCCAGGCCTGGGGTTGGGGCTCGAATGCGAGCGCCTTGTACCCGGCCGGGCCCCATGGGCAAAGGCCCGGCCGGGTACAACCCGAAAGAGCGACGTGGGCCCGACCTCCTGTGGGCTCACCACCCGCAGAGGTAGCCGTAGGGGACCGGTGCAATGTGGATCGGGCAGCAGTCGAAGGCGGGTGCCTCGACGACCCGGTCCCCGGACACAGCTTCTTGCTGTAGGGACATGGAATGTCACCTCACTGGGGGGGAAGGAGCCTGAGCTTGTGCGGGAGGTTGAGAGATACCGGCTAGATATAGTCGGGCTCACCTCCACGCACAGCTTGGGCTCTGAAACCCAGCTCCTCGAGAAAGGTTGGACTCTCCACCACTCTGGCGTTGCCCGCGGTGAGAGGCGGCGGGCCGGTGTGGGCTTGCTCATAGCCCCCCAGCTCAGCCGCCATGTGTTGGAGTTTACCCCAGTAAACGAGAGGGTCGCGTCCCTACGCCTTCGGGTTGGGGACAGGTCTCTTACTGTTGTTTGTGCCTACGGGCCAAATAGCAGTACAGAGTACCTGGCCTTCTTGGAGTCCCTGGGAGGTGTACTGGAAGGTGCACCGACTGGGGACCCCATTGTTTTGCTGGGAGACTTCAACGCCCACGTGGGCGACGACAGTGATACCTGGAGGGGTGTGATTGGGAAGAACGGCCTCCCCGATCTGAACCCGAATGGTGTTTTGTTATTGGACTTCTGTGCTAGTCTCAGTTTGTCCATAACGAACACCATGTTCGAGCACAGGGGTGTCCATAAGTGCACGTGGCACCAGGACACCCTAGGCCGGAGGTCGATGATCGACTTTGTAGTCGTGTCATCTGACCTTCGGCCGTGTGTTTTGGACACTCGGGTGAAGAGAGGGGCTGAGCTGTCAACTGATCACCACCTGGTGGTGAGTTGGATTCGCTGGCGGGGAAGGAGGCCGGACAGACTCGGCAGACCCAAACGTGTTGTGAGGGTCTGTTGGGAACGTCTGGCTGAGCCCTCTGTCAGAGGGGTCTTCAACTCCCACCTCCAGGAGAGCTTTGACCAGATCCCGAGGGAGGTTGGAGACATGGAGTCCGAGTGGACCATGTTCTCCACCTCTATTGTCAATGCGGCCGTTCGGAGCTGTGGTCGCAAGGTCTCTGGTGCCTGTCGTGGCGGCAATCCACGAACCCGGTGGTGGACACCGGAAGTAAGGGATGTCGTCAGGCTGAAGAAGGAGTCCTATCGAGCTTGGTTGGCTTGTGGGACTCCTGAAGCAGCTGATGGGTACCGGCAGGCCAAGCGTGCTGCAGCCCGGGCGGTTGTGGAGGCAAAAACTCGGGTCTGGGAGGAGTTCGGGGAGGCCATGGAGGAGGACTATCGGTTGGCCTCAAAGAAATTCTGGCAAACCGTCCGCCGCCTCAGGAGGGGGAAGCAGTGCTTCACCAACACTGTTTACAGTGGAGGTGGGGAGCTGTTGACCTCGACTGGGGATGTTGTCGGGCGGTGGAAGGAATACTTTGAGGATCTCCTCAATCCCACCGACACGCCTTCCGTTGAGGAAGCAGAGGCTGGGGACTCAGAGGTGGACTTGTCCATCACTCAAGCTGAAGTCACTGAGGTGGTTGGAAAGCTCCTCAGTGGCAAGGCTCCGGGGGTGGATGAGATCCGTCCTGAGTACCTCAAGTCCCTGGATGTTGTGGGGCTGTCGTGGCTGACACGTCTCTGCAACATCGCGTGGCGGTTGGGGACAGTGCCTCTGGCCTGGCAGACCGGGGTGGTGGTCCCTCTTTTTAAGAAGGGGGACCGGAGGGTGTGTTCCAACTACAGGGAGATCACACTTCTCAGCCTCCCCGGGAAAGTCTATTCCAGGGTACTGGAGAGGAGAATTCGGCCGATAGTCGAACCTCGGATTCAGGAGGAACAATGCGGTTTTCGTCCTGGCCGTGGAACAGTGGACCAGCTCTACACCCTCTATCGGGTGCTCGAGGGTTCACGGGAGTTCGCCCATCCAGTCCACATGTGTTTTGTGGATTTGGAGAAGGCGTTCGACTGTGTCCCTTGTAGCGTCCTGTGGGGGGTACTCTGGGAGTATGGGGTCCGGGGCCCTTTGCTAAGGGCTGTCCGGTCCCTGTATGACCGGAGCAGGAGCTTGGTCCGCATTGCCGGTTGTAAGTCAGACCTGTTTCCAGTGCATGTTGGACTCCGGCAGGGCTGCCCTTTGTCACCGGTTCTGTTCATTATTTTTATGGACAGAATTTCTAGGCGCAGCCAAGGGCCGGAGGGAGTCTGGTTTGGGAACCACAGGATTTCATCTCTGCTTTTTGCGGATGATGTTGTCCTGTTGGCTTCATCAAACCAGGACCTTCAGTGTGCACTGGGGCGGTTTGCGGCCGAGTGTGAAGCGGCTGGGATGAGAATCAGCACCTCCAAGTCCGAGGCCATGGTTCTCGACCGGAAAAGGGTGGCTTGCCCTCTCCAGGTTGGGGGAGAGTTCCTGCCTCAAGTGGAGGAGTTCAAGTATCTTGGGGTCTTGTTCACGAGTGAGGGAAGGATGGAGCGTGAGATCGACAGGCGGATCGGTGCAGCGTCTGCAGTAATGCGGTCGTTGTATCGGTCTGTTGTGGTAAAGAAGGAGCTGAGCCGAAAGGCGAAGCTCTCGATTTATCGGTCGATCTACGTTCCTACTCTCACCTATGGTCATGAGCTTTGGGTCATGACCGAAAGGACAAGATCCCGGATACAAGCGGCCGAAATGAGTTTCCTCCGCAGGGTGGCTGGGCGCTCCCTTAGAGATAGGGTGAGAAGATCTGTCACACGGGAGGAGCTCGGAGTAGAGCCGCTGCTCCTCCACATCGAGAGGAGTCAGTTGAGGTGGCTCGGGCATCTGTTCCGGATGCCTCCTGGTCGCCTCCCTGGGGAGGTGTTCCGGGCATGTCCCACCGGGAGGAGGCCCCGGGGAAGACCTAGGACACGCTGGAGGGACTATGTCTCTCGGCTGGCCTGGGAACGCCTTGGGGTCCCCCCGGTAGAGCTGGAGGAAGTGTCTGTGGATAGGGAAGTCTGGGCATCTTTGCTTAGACTGCTGCCTCCGCGACCCGGTCCCGGATAAGCGGAAGAAGATGGATGGATGGATGGATGTTTCGGAGATTGGCTAACATGCTTTTGTTTGTAGCATGGAGACACTCATATGGAAGTCACGCCTCCAGTGTTACCTGTGTGTGCTCTACCTGTCGTGCCTGTGGGTTGTTGGCGTGGGGGTGTTACGTCCGGCGTAAAGCGCTGCAAAGTGCATCTTGGAAGCAGGGGCGGACTGGCCATCTGTGCATTCTGGAGGATCACAGAACGGCTGGTGGCTGAGACGGCCGGTGGGCCGTTTTACATAGACTCCATAAACATATACACAACCAGACCAGAGAGGGCGCAGCCGCGCAGATGCGCAACAGCAGAGTAGAAGAAGAAAGCAGAACAGCTGCAGCCACTCAATGCAGCAGGCACTCGAACAAACCTGCAAGAAGCGGCCGACAGGCGGCCGTGAAGACGGCGGTGGCGCGTGAGCAGAGGCTGCGGTGCGTTTACGTCATGGATAAAAAACGGTTAATAAAACGAAAGGAGAAGGGCGGAGCAGAGAAAGTCAGGGAAAAGAAGCTTAAGTCGCTTGCATGTGAGGTGTTCAAGTGTAAAAATATAACAGAAGTGTTTGACAGCAGCAGTGCTACAGCCACATCCACCAGTACAGCACAACATGAGAATGAAGAGGCTGAGAGTGCGGTGGTGGGGGCCCAGCACTGCTCAGGGGCCCACAGAACCAGAGGAAGTTTTACCTCAGAGCCGTGTACAGAGCAAGTGGTGAGTATAGCTTACTGTATGAAACACAGGGCTTTGATAGCTTTTTAGGCTACGACATATTTATTCCACTTCCTATACATAGCTCATCACTATCATAACAGTAACAATATGAATAATAAGAATAATATTATATCTAATATGGCTGTGAAGACTCTCATTCATCCAAGCTGATTCCATTGCAATCATAGGTTTAAAAGCTGTCATCTGGACTTGGTTTTAAAGAGAGCTCTCTTACAGCCAAATTTCAGAAGTGAGAAAGCCTCTTGGATAAAAGGTGAAATGTCTTCAACTTTAAAACCAAGTCCAGATGACAGCTTTTAAACCTACTATTGCAACTATATCTAATGTGAATTAAATCCAGCGATGTTCCCAAGCCCTCCAATAATAAGTCATAGTGTAATCCAGGACTAAACTATATCTAAAACATGACACAACCAGGTCTATAAGACTAAACCCTAACTAAAATAGGTATACGCTGTCCAAAACTAAAGCTAAACCAGGTCTAAACTAGGTCTAAACAGGGACAAAACCAGGTCTTAATCAGGTCTGTGCCAGGATCAAATCAGATTCAAATCCGGGACTAAACCTGTACAAAACCAGGTCTAAACCAGGACCTAATCAGGTCTAAACCCTAGTGATGTCCCTGTATGAATCTAAAGGCAGACTCCAGGGCTGTTTTACAGTCCCAGTCCGTCCCTGCTTTAGCCCCTACAACACAAACGCTTTAAAAACACATTGTGTAGCTGGCTAGTCATCCTGGAGCACACGTTAGCGCTGGAGTAGAAATATTCTGGTTTATCTGTCGCTTTCCGCGGAAGGAGCCGCTTTAGGCAGGACGGCGGTGATTCTGCGAAGCTTCCCCCCGCCTCCTGTGCGTTCCTAGCCCGGCTGCTAACATCCCGGACTCACCCTGGCCGGCCAGTGCGGGTATCCCTTCATCTTAGCGAAAACCAAATCCCCAGCCTTGTACTCCCGCGATCGTGGTCGAGCCATGTCGCTGGGATAAACAAACGAGCTTTCAGGTTGGGTTTTTTTATTTTATTTTATATCCTGTTACGGTTCTTCTTCTCTCCTGGGCCCCCAGAGAAGCAGGCAGCAGCGCGGTTGAATTATTTGACCATCCAATGTTTTTATATCAAGAAGAAGACAGACTGCAGTATTTTACACGGAAATAAATAATTTAATAGAAAAAAAAAAAAAAAAAACGCGGAAAACGGGGCCTGGAAGAAGAGGGCTATCCACTTACGCACGAAATCAGGTGTAAATGGGATCCTGAATGGCCCAGCAGCAGCAAGCAGCCCACCAGAAGAGAGATGCTGCTGAAACAGAAACGGAGGAACTGTCAAACATCCGCTGAGCTGTGGAGGACAGAATTAAAGAAGGCTTTTGGACGACAGCCATTTTTGTTTGTGGAGAAATTAAAGAAACAGAGAGTGACTGGCTCAGTGTTTGAGAGTTTTTTGAGATGCTTATGTGCAGCAGGACTGTACACAGGATTTTAGAAATACTGACGTCCATCGTGTCGGCCAGTTTAGTCCTGGTTTAGTTCTTGTTTTAGTCCTGGCTTGGTGCTTGTTTAGTTCTTGTTTTAGTCCTTGTTTAGCTCTGGTTTAGTCCTGGTTTGGTCCTTGTTTAGCTCTGGCTAGGTCCCTGTTTAGTCCTGGTTTGGTCCTTGTTTAGCCCTGGTTTAGTCCTGGTTTGGTCCTTGTTTAGCTCTGGCTAGGTCCCTGTTTAGTCCTTGTTTAGCCCTGGTTTAGTCCTGGTTTGGTCCTTGTTTAGCTCTGGCTAGGTCCCTGTTTAGTCCTGGTTTGGTCCTGGTTTAGTCCTGGTTTAGTCCTGGTTTAGTCCTGGTTTAGTCCTGGTTTGGTCCTGGTTTGGTCCTTGTTTAGCCCTGGTTTAGTCCTGGCTTGGTCCTTGTTTAGCTCTGGCTTGGTCCCTGTTTAGTCCTTGTTTAGCCCTGGTTTAGTCCTGGTTTGGTCCTTGTTTAGCTCTGGCTAGGTCCCTGTTTAGTCCTGGTTTAGTCCTGGTTTAGTCCTGGTTTGGTCCTTGTTTAGCTCTGGCTAGGTCCCTGTTTAGTCCTGGTTTGGTCCTGGTTTGGTCCTGGTTTAGCTCTGGCTAGGTCCCTGTTTAGTCCAGGTTTAGTCCTGGTTTGGTCCTTGTTTAGCTCTGGCTAGGTCCCTGTTTAGTCCTGGTTTGGTCCTGGTTTGGTACTTGTTTAGCCCTGGTTTAGTCCTGGTTTGGTCCTTGTTTAGCCCTGGTTTAGTCCTGGTTTGGTCCTTGTTTAGCTCTGGCTAGGTCCCTGTTTAGTCCTGGTTTAGTCCTGGTTTAGTCCTGGTTTAGTCCTGGTTTAGTCCTGGTTTGGTCCTTGTTTAGCTCTGGCTTGGTCCCTGTTTAGTCCTGGTTTGGTCCTGGTTTGGTCCTGGTTTGGTCCTGGTTTGGTCCTGGTTTAGTCTTGGTTTAGTTTGGTCTTTTTCCTAAATAAGTCCTTCTTTTAACTCAAAGTTTTACAAGTAGAAGTAAAAATAAAATCATCTAAAATTTACTCAAGTAAAATTTAAAGTAGGTTCTACAAAATTTACCCAGAAAGTACATTTTCTCCCAAAAATTTACTCAAGTAAATTACTTGAGTAAAAGTATCTAGTTATTGTCCACCACTACATGCCCATAGTGAGCTGAATAGTTTTTTTTATTATTATTTTTATACGGTCAGCATTGTACAATCAGCCCAAGTCCACACACACATAAGAAAAAATTGGTGTAAAAGCTTTGTATCTTATGTAATTTATAATATATATATTTCTTGCCTTTTGCCTTTTGGCAGTGTCGCACTGAAGGTCCCACCTCTGCGTCCTCTTCCGTTGGTCCATCCTTCCTCTGTTCCGGGCCATCCTCCGAAGGGGATGGCTCCCTGCTTCCCTCTGCCGACCCGGCCTGCACCACCCATGGGCTCTGCAGGATGTTGGCGATGCTGAGCCGATACTTCGTGTCCGGGTGAAGTATGTTCTGGATCAGGATAACAGCTGGAGGTGACACACTGGGGGTGTCTGGGAAGTTTATGCTGCGCCTCATCTGCGACTGAACCATTTTTTAAATGTTTGTCGAGTCAAAGGGAAGTGCGGCGTAGAGCATTTTAAACAGGACGACCCCCATGCTCTGGCAACGCATAGTCATAGGTGCCGTAGTAGGTTTCGCTCAGGTCTGCGCGGCCATCTGTGTAGGTGAGTCTCTTGCTCAAGCCGAAGTCGCACACTTTGATGTTGTTGTGGTGGTCCAGGAGTAGATTCTCGCACTTGAGGTCCCCGTGCGTCACGTCGATGCCATGAAGGTACTGGACGGCTGCGCAGAGCTGGATGAAGAACCTACAGTGGACCATTATTTTTGATGTACTGGCAGAGGTTTCCGTTTAAGCACAGCTCCATCACCACAAACACCTGCAAACACATCAGATAGTATTATTAAATTATTCATCTGGACTTGGTTTTTCAAAGTAGAAGATGTTTCACCTGTATCCTGGCTCTCTCAAATCTGAATTGAACTAGTGAGAGTTGGGTTATGGAGCTCAACTGTGTGTGGATTATAGTATTATTTTAAAATTTACTGGGATACTGGGTTACTGGGATAGGCTCCAGTCACCTGCGACCCCCAACGGGAATAAGCGAAAGAAGATTAATATAATTATGTAATATATTACGTTTCAGATTAGTGCTGATTATACTGATGAAATTAAAGAATGTTGTTGAAAAAATATGTAATTGCGATTTTTCTGACAGATATTGCCGTTCCCTTTAGATTTGCGATAATAATATATAATATAATATAATTTTCTACATTTTTAGCTGTGGATGGAGCATTGACACTTGACAAATGACTGAAATATTCTCTGCTCAACTAATTCAAGGAATCACATGGCTTCAGATCATATCTGTAGAGGTCTACAGCTGTAGCACCATTTACACAGATTAAGACGGGATATTTTGTTCTCTGCAAAGGGTATTAAATCACATAAATTACTGCAACTTTTGCGATTTGCTATCTGCAACAATTAAAATTGCGTCTTCGATCCGATTTCGATTAATTGTGCAGCCCTACTCGCTGTTTTATATTTAGCCTAGATATTGCTTGACAATAAATGCACTGCCAAAAAAAAAAAAAAAACGCATAGAAATGAGAAAAGTAAACCAATTTAATAACGTAGTAAAAAGTACAGATTTTTGTTCGAAAATGACAGAAAGGTTAAAAGTACCCACTTAAAATGTACCCAAAGTAAAGTTCTAAACATGAAAATTGTACTTAGAACAACAAAGTACTTTTTCTTTATTACTATCCACCACATTCCCTAAAGAGAATCCATGCTGTAATAACAATACAGTGGATCATGTATCTTTATTTCATCTGCACTGTTTGCACTTCAGTCTCCCTCCCTTTGTTCACGAGACACTTTCAGCCAATTACAACTTAGAGAAGTGGTTCCCAAAGTGGGGTCCGGGGCCCCCAGGGGGTGTATTTAAATTCAATTTCAATTACAATTTATTCTTTAATTTCAGACCAGGCCCGTACAGATTTGGTGGGGCCTGGGGGGAAAAAAGGCTTGTCATGGGTCCATGTTGATAAAACGTATAAGAAGAGGGACCATTTCTGGGCCCTCTGGCCAGGGACAACTGACCCCTTTAATTATAGCTATATACTTGTTTTAAATTTTACTTTTAAACAAATGTTTGCCAACAGTCAGTGTTTTTGTAATGTTTTTATAAAAATATACAGAGAAAAACAGGAATAGAGGGAAGTTCTATAGTTGGTGGTCCACGTGGGATTTTTGGAGGTCATGGCAGTCTTGACTTTGGGAATGGCTGGCTTAGAGAAAAGGGAAACCATAAGTCATAGTAGCATCCTCTTACCTTGCTGCTGCTCTGTTCAAAGATGTTGTATGTTCTGATGATGTTGGGATGATTTAAAACTTTTACTATCTCTTTTTCCCAGGGCAGAAACTTCTCTAAGCATATCGCGTCCGCCTTTTTCAGGTCTATTATCTTGACAGCAGAGTTGTTCTTCATGCAGTTGGAGTACACTTGCACCACTTTGCCGTATCCGCCCTCTCCCAGTTTTTTCTGAAAGGTGTATCCATGCTGCTCCAGGAACAAGCTGGTCTTCATGCTGAGGTGAGTAAGTCCCAATGGCTTTTAACATGGTTCTCCTTGCAACATTTTACTGAACTGTTTGAAGAATAATGCTACGTTCACACCGGACGCGTTTGAGGCGTCAAATTCGCGTCAGACGCGTCTAGTTGGACGCTTGAACATTTTGAAATCAGACTCTCTGTTCGCGCGTCAAAACAAATGTGTTCAGACGCGAATTCGCGTCATGGGAGGAGTCTGTTGTGCCAGGGTAATGGCCGCTCATTCAGGGCTAATTCCAACTGAGACCTTGCCGGTTTGCTCACCTGTGTCCCGGGTCGGTGCGAGGACAGGACACTACTGCTGTTTTTAGGCACTCAACACCAGCAGCAGAGCGGAGATATGTTTAATAGCGGTCTCTAGTGGTTTTAGCGGGTTATAGGGTAGGCTAGCAGTCAGTACACAGAATGTTTTTGCTGTTGTTTTGGGAAGTACAGTAACTGCTAATCCAACGAGCTCAGCTCAGCTCACGCTAAAGTTAAGGTCCCCTCAGTGTCTTGTTACTGTCTTTTTGACTGCTGTCTTTATAAAAGTAGCAGAGCTACTGTAGGCTGTAGCTTATAGCTCCACGTTCACATTGACAGCCTCGATAAGTCCACCGTGATTGTTTTGATGGATCTCCGCTTTCTACGTCCTCCCATGTCACTGCAGGAGCTAGATCCTGATTGGTTAACGCGCCGCGAATATTCGCCAAAGTTCAGATTTTTCAACTCGGGCGTCGAGAGCGTCAGACGCTCGATTCGCGCGTCAGACGCGTCGACGCCCAATTCGCGCCGCGCTATTCGCGCGTCAAAACCCGATTTGCGCCGCGCTGGACGCTTGATTCGCGCCGCAGGATGTCTAGACGCGCGTTTACATAGACTTAACATGTAAACCAGACGCCCAGACGCCCCAGACGCCTCAAACGCGTCCGGTGTGAACGCAGCATTACAAACAGGAGACAAGACCAAGACTTTAAAAACTGGTAGGACAACGCTGAGTCAAATTCAGTGTCAGTCCAGTTTTTTTCCAACCAATCACAAGGTTTTGGTCAATATCAAGTTTATTTGTAAAGCACATTTACAACAACTGCTGCTCAATTTAAACAAAATTCACCTTAAAGTAGAAGCCACTGGGAAAAAAAATTGTATTAATAATCATTAAAAAATTTCTAGAGCCTGAAAAATCCATTTATTTTTAATTTCATCATCCTTAAAGTAGCCTTTACAGAGTTTCCCACCCATTTATATTGAGTCTATGGGGGGAAACTTTTAATGCCATTTCAGATCCAGAAATAATTTTTATTTTTTAATTAAAATAAAAGCGTTTTTATTAATTTTGTGTTTGATATTAATATTGGTGTAACATAGTCCAGTAAACACCACATTTTATAACTTTTTAGTGTCTACAATTTAGATATTTTTATTACTGTATGTATTTATTGGCAAAAAAATGTAAAGTTCAGTTTTAGATTATGGGGGACAAAATTTGACTATGGTCGGCTGTCGTAATCTTCAGAATTAATGGGAAACACCGCTATAACTTAATAATAGTAAATGCAGTCCGTCTTATATGTATAGGAACAGTATAGATACTTTTCAAAGCACATTTATTCATTGTTTTTTGGTTGATGTTTTACTTGACCAGAAAAAGAATATATATATATAACTATAACTTAACTAATTGTCTTTCTTATCTTTTTTGTATGATTGTATTTTCAGATTTTAAAACTAACTAACAGTAAATGTGGTACACTGTACTGCGCTGTGATAAACCTGGTCATCCAGCAGGTGGCAGCAAAGACCCATGAGAGATAGATATTTCCCTACTACAGGGACCATATAGTCTGCCTTAACCCCATGAGCAATGGCACAAGCTTTGTGTTACAGGTATATTTTTGCCAAAGGAACCAGTGAAAACAGGTCTGTTATTAGACAGTGATTGATGGCATTTATTATTTATTTTTATTTTATTTTTATATATGACTGCCTCAGTCCCTTTATACAAGTATGGAACATTGCACTGCCCATCTCTAAACATGTCAATGTGATGTCTGAAATAAAGCATGGGGCGTTTATCAGCAACAAAGAAATATTCTGTTTACTAATGTACGAAATAATTTAAAAGTAACAACAAAATACCAAGCTATAGGAAATTTAACACAGTTACTTTATTATTTTTCTGTGTAATCCTGCTACATGCAATCTATTACTCCACAAGCTTGTAAACATTATAAAAAAAGGCTATAATGTAATGAAGAGTTGGCTGCACAATCACAAATGGGACAATCACAAAAGCATCATGTTGATAACTTGAAATAAATCCTTTTGCAGGGCTGATCTTCCAAGGCACCAGTGAGGTATTTTTATTAAGGGTGCTCCGATCGATCGGCCACCGATCATGATCGGCCGATCATGGCTAAAAATAGAGTGATCGGTGATCGGTAAAATGGGCCGATCAGAAGGGCCGATCAAATTACAATAAACACGCGAGGCTCTCACATTTACTGTCCTGCAACTCCGGTTTGATTAAACAGCAGTAGCGTTATTTTAGCAGTGTTTTTAAGTTAAGCCCTGGTTATAACGAACACAAACCTGCCCTGGAGGTGCTGCTTTGTGTCCCCGCTGTGTCCCCGCCTGCTTTAGGAGCGCACGGGACAGAACCGAGGCGCAGCAGTGCGTGTATTTGCAAACACCAATGTAAATGGAGCTACAGCTAACCCGCTAACAGTTACGTTAAAAGCATTAAGAAAGTTCAGAGTCTGCCTGTGTCTTGTTGCGCGGAGAAAACTGTGCGTTTTGTGGCTTAAACTGCACCAAATGGCTGCTAATGGAAAGAGAAAGTAAAAAGGCAGCCCATGTGTCCGTGTGTCTGAGAGGAGCACCTTTCATCGTTGTCTTCTCTGCTCTCTTTGCACGTTTTCTTCATTCAGACGTTGTCAAAACTGGCAGCAGGAGCTATCGGCTCTTTAGTCCACTGTGTTTCAACCTGGTTTGGCTGCGCGTTACGCGGACACAGGCGCTGCACCCGCGGACTCGCATTAAAGGAACCAATTAAGAACAGCTGATTTTTACATCAGCGGAGCATTCAAACAAAGCCACAGACACTGGGCACACATTAAAGACCAATAATGCAACAAAACCTCTTCTAAAACAAAAATAAGTAGAATTTTGTTGTTCTTTTATATTTACAAAGGCTACAGTATTTTTCAAATGGAACTAATAATAGCCTGCATACAATACATTACTACATTGAAGACCACGTGATCGGTATCGGCCATGATCGGTATCGGCCGATCACAGCAGAGGCTGATCGGTGATCGGTGATCGGCCTCAAAAACCCTGATCGGAGCACCCTTAATTTTTATTTTTTTTTACTACTTCCTGCAACATTTATCAGGGTTTCCATGGGACAATAAAAAGCATTAAAAGTCATTATATAGATTTTTGAAAATTAAGTCCTTAAATGGCTTTAAACAGCATTAAATATGATTCCAACAGGCATTAAAATAATTAAAATGGCTTTGAAGTAAAATCGAGGACATTATTAGTTTTATTTGTGAATATAAATATGTATATATAAATAATAATTTACCATTTTTGAGCCTACACTAGCATGATAGACGAGCGGAACAAGTTTTCTTCTGGGACCAAATTACCCAAACATCAGATGTTTAACTTTAAGCGTTACTGGTGCTTAATGAACTGTATTTTACAGTTTTACCAATTGCGATTGTATGTTTGTGGCATTAAAAATTATAAAAATTGCATTAAAATAGACTTGCTAATACCTGCAGGAAACCTATTTATGCAAACTTGTGTCTGTGTTGTCACCCTTGATCCTTCATAATCACAAACAGATTTTTGTAAATATAACTCTTTCCTGCTGTCTGACCAGTAGATGGAAGCAGACACACAAAAATCCACGGCCTTTCCAGTCTCGCATAGTATTTCAGTCCAGATGTTTGCCAGTGTCATGTAATACTATCTTAACATCAGGAAACTATTATCTTAAAACGATTACCTGCCTCCTCCTCTCTCTCTGCGTCCCTCTTTTCTCACTCACTCTTCTGGCTATTCATCTCAGATTTCTGTTTACTTTTGGTAGGCGCTCTTACCTTGACAACAGGTGGGCCAATGAAAAGAGAAGCTGCCATCACGTTCTGAGTTAAAAGCATTAAGAGGGGTCACTGTCATTTATTATGGCCTTGAAGGGAAAGATACAGCGACATAAGTTTAAAAAATGAGGAGTAAATAAAGTAAATGACTTTTACTGAAATAACTTAGCTTTTCTCTAAAATAGCTTTTATTTTATGAAAAAGCACATTCAAAATTTGATCTCATCCTTGAACCTAGTGATCTCTTTTTAGACTTTTTGTTTCTTTAATACATTAAATAATCAATGACAAAATACCAGAGTTTGGTGTTGCTGCTCATCTTTGTCTGCAGAGGATTGTTTGAGACTGTATTAGGTAGTTTTCATTTAGAGCCTGGTATAAAAGCTTTTAGTGGACACAAAATCAAGAGGCCTGGTTCAGTGATGAGCTTTAAAGAATCCTCCATGCTGTTTTAAATGGTCATTTACCCTGCATTTTACAAAGCAATTTCCTGCTTATTATATTTTATAGGACATTATTCATTAATGATTGTATATTGTGACAAAGCATCAATGGGTTTTGCTTTTTTTTTTCATTTTTTTTTTTTTCAAAGCAGCTAAGAAAGTACAGTGTTTCCTCAGAAAATCTGTCAATTAATTTGGTAATCAACTCATTGTACTGCAACAAAACAAATTATCATTTATATACAGTGTTTACAACCCCTAAAAACCTCATAAGCCAAACATAAAAGCTGCATCATTAAAGGTTTTTTGGCAGATAAACAGATTTTTACATAGCCTTTCTAATCCTTCTGAGTTTACTGAATAGTAGTGAAGGACGGTAGGTGCTTCTTTACAAGGTGGCCACCTTAACTACAGAGGGTGAGGGAAACACTGAAGTAAATATTCCTTGTTGATTTGCAACTGGTGTGGGAGGTTCAGTATAGTTATGAAGCCTAAATATTGTTTTAATTACATTTTCAAACAGATTTTAAAATACTTGTGCCATAAAGACATGGTTGCGGCCATCGAAAAGGTCACCCTGCTCTGGACAAAAACTGCAGTTTATTTGGTAAAAGACAAATGTCTTTTTCTATTTTGCATATGCACTTGGAGAAGTTTTAGTGCTGAGACTGTTTTTTTTACTGTTGTAGAAATGGTTCAGACCACAGTATTTTTCCTCCATATTTTCATTATTGTACTGCCCCCTTGAACTGCCACCTTATCGTGGTGGGGGAGTTTGAGTGCCCGAATGATCCTAGGAGCTATGTTGCCTGGGGCATTATGCCCCTGGTAGGGTCTCCCATGGCAAACAGGTCCTAGGTGACGGGCCAGACTAAGAGCAGTTCATAAATCCCCTATGACCAGTTTAATATCGAGGACCGTGACGTCGCCCGGTATGGCGCAGCCGGGGCCCCACCCTGGAGCCAGGCCTGGGGTTGGGGCTCGAATGCGAGCGCCTGGTGGCCGGGCCTTTGCCCATGGGGCCCGGCCGGGTACAACCCGAAAGAGCGACGTGGGCCCGACCTCCTGTGGGCTCACCACCCGCAGAGGTAGCCGTAGGGGACCGGTGCAATGTGGATCGGGCAGCAGTCGAAGGCGGGTGCCTCGACGACCCGGTCCCCGGACACAGCTTTTTGCTGTAGGGACATGGAATGTCACCTCACTGGGGGGGAAGGAGCCTGAGCTTGTGCGGGAGGTTGAGAGATACCGGCTAGATATAGTCGGGCTCACCTCCACTCACAGCTTGGGCTCTGAAACCCAGCTCCTCGAGAAAGGTTGGACTCTCCACCACTCTGGCGTTGCCCGCGGTGAGAGGCGGCGGGCCGGTGTGGGCTTGCTCATAGCCCCCCAGCTCAGCCGCCATGTGTTGGAGTTTACCCCAGTAAACGAGAGGGTCGCGTCCCTACGCCTTCGGGTTGGGGACAGGTCTCTTACTGTTGTTTGTGCCTACGGGCCAAATAGCAGTACAGAGTACCCGGCCTTCTTGGAGTCCCTGGGAGGTGTACTGGAAGGTGCACCGACTGGGGACCCCATTGTTTTGCTGGGAGACTTCAACGCCCACATGGGCGACGACAGTGATACCTGGAGGGGTGTGATTGGGAAGAACGGCCTCCCCGATCTGAACCCGAATGGTGTTTTGTTATTGGACTTCTGTGCTAGTCACAGTTTGTCCAAAACGAACACCATGTTCGAGCACAGGGGTGTCCATAAGTGCACGTGGCACCAGGACACCCTAGGCCGGAGGTCGATGATCGACTTTGTAGTCGTGTCATCTGACCTTCGGCCGTGTGTTTTGGACACTCGGGTGAAGAGAGGGGCTGAGCTGTCAACCGATCACCACCTGGTGGTGAGTTGGATTCGCTGGCGGGGAAGGAGGCCGGACAGACTCGGCAGACCCAAACGTGTTGTGAGGGTCTGTTGGGAACGTCTGGCTGAGCCCTCTGTCAGAGGGGTCTTCAACTCCCACCTCCGGGAGAGCTTTGACCAGATCCCGAGGGAGGTTGGAGACATGGAGTCCGAGTGGACCATGTTCTCCACCTCTATTGTCAATGCGGCCGTTCGGAGCTGTGGTCGCAAGGTCTCTGGTGCCTGTCGTGGCGGCAATCCACGAACCCGGTGGTGGACACCGGAAGTAAGGGATGTCGTCAGGCTGAAGAAGGAGTCCTATCGAGCTTGGTTGGCTTGTGGGACTCCTGAAGCAGCTGATGGGTACCGGCAGGCCAAGCGTGCTGCAGCCCGGGCGGTTGTGGAGGCAAAAACTCGGGTCTGGGAAAAGTTCGGGGAGGCCATGGAGGAGGACTATTGGTTGGCCTCAAAGAAATTCTGGCAAACCGTCCGCCGCCTCAGGAGGGGGAAGCAGTGCTTCACCAACACTGTTTACAGTGGAGGTGGGGAGCTGTTGACCTCGACTGGGGATGTTGTCGGGCGGTGGAAGGAATACTTTGAGGATCTCCTCAATCCCACCGACACGCCTTCCGTTGAGGAAGCAGAGGCTGGGGACTCAGAGGTGGACTTGTCCATCACTCAAGCTGAAGTCACTGAGGTGGTTGGAAAGCTCCTCAGTGGCAAGGCTCCGGGGGTGGATGAGATCCGTCCTGAGCACCTCAAGTCCCTGGATGTTGTGGGGCTGTCGTGGCTGACACGTCTCTGCAACATCGCGTGGCGGTTGGGGACAGTGCCTCTGGACTGGCAGACCGGGGTGGTGGTCCCTCTTTTTAAGAAGGGGGACCGGAGGGTGTGTTCCAACTACAGGGTGTTCACACTCCTCAGCCTCCCCGGGAAAGTCTATTCCAGGGTACTGGAGAGGAGAATTCGGCCGATAGTCGAACCTCGGATTCAGGAGGAACAATGCGGTTTTCGTCCTGGCCGTGGAACAGTGGACCAGCTCTACACCCTCTATCGGGTGCTCGAGGGTTCACGGGAGTTCGCCCATCCAGTCCACATGTGTTTTGTGGATTTGGAGAAGGCGTTCGACCGTGTCCCTCGTAGCGTCCTGTGGGGGGTACTCTGGGAGTATGGGGTCCGGGGCCCTTTGCTAAGGGCTGTCCGGTCCCTGTATGACCGGAGCAGGAGCTTGGTCCGCATTGCCGGTTGTAAGTCAGACCTGTTTCCAGTGCATGTTGGACTCCGGCAGGGCTGCCCTTTGTCACCGGTTCTGTTCATTATTTTTATGGACAGAATTTCTAGGCGCAGCCAAGGGCCGGAGGGAGTCTGGTTTGGGAACCACAGGATTTCATCTCTGCTTTTTGCGGATGATGTTGTCCTGTTGGCTTCATCAAACCAGGACCTTCAGTGTGCACTGGGGCGGTTTGCGGCCGAGTGTGAAGCGGCTGGGATGAGAATCAGCACCTCCAAGTCCGAGGCCATGGTTCTCGACCGGAAAAGGGTGGCTTGCCCTCTCCAGGTTGGGGGAGAGTTCCTGCCTCAAGTGGAGGAGTTCAAGTATCTTGGGGTCTTGTTCACGAGTGAGGGAAGGATGGAGCGTGAGATCGACAGGCGGATCGGTGCAGCGTCTGCAGTAATGCGGTCGTTGTATCGGTCTGTTGTGGTAAAGAAGGAGCTGAGCCGAAAGGCGAAGCTCTCGATTTATCGGTCGATCTACGTTCCTACTCTCACCTATGGTCATGAGCTTTGGGTCATGACCGAAAGGACAAGATCCCGGATACAAGCGGCCGAAATGAGTTTCCTCCGCAGGGTGGCTGGGCGCTCCCTTAGAGATAGGGTGAGAAGATCTGTCACACGGGAGGAGCTCGGAGTAGAGCCGCTGCTCCTCCACATCGAGAGGAGTCAGTTGAGGTGGCTCGGGCATCTGTTCCGGATGCCTCCTGGTCGCCTCCCTGGGGAGGTGTTCCGGGCATGTCCCACCGGGAGGAGGCCCCGGGGAAGACCTAGGACACGCTGGAGGGACTATGTCTCTCGGCTGGCCTGGGAACGCCTTGGGGTCCCCCCGGTAGAGCTGGAGGAAGTGTCTGTGGATAGGGAAGTCTGGGCATCTTTGCTTAGACTGCTGCCTCCGCGACCCGGTCCCGGATAAGCGGAAGAAGATGGATGGATGGATGGATACTGGATCGTATCCTTGGTTAGTCTTGGCATAATCCTGAGGTGTGTGCTTTTTTTTTTTCATTTTATTGCAGGCCGTATTTCTAGTTTAATTCATTAGGCCTATCTATTATTTTAAGCAAGTCGAAGGGTGCGGTCGCTGCGTAAAAACTGTCCTAAGACTCATGTCACTGCTTTTTTCTTGTGACAGACAAATACGAGGGGACCTTTGCTCCTCTGCCATGGGGTGAGCAGTTTTGTTGGACCTTGGCATTTGAAATGCATGAAAATCTTTCATACGGCCCTGCTGGTACGTTAAAGAAGCTGCAGGTGGATTATTGTTGTGCCACTTGCTTTTTACTGTATAGAAGTACAAGCTTTCCTATTACGGTTATGGTAGACTTTATTAGAGAAATTTATTAGAGAAATTAGTTTTCTGTATTTGACCCCCCCCCTTCGGTTCCACTAGGGCGTCTTGTCAGGAGCAAAGGGCGACCTCAGTGCAGCACCCGGGCACCCTTCTCTAGATCCTGAGCCAGGATCCTGGTCAGGAGCACCTACAGCTGGAAGATTAGCCTGCTGTGCATGTTTTAGGTTAATGGGGGAAACTGGCGTGTCTGGATGAAACCCCCCAGGACACAGGGAGAACATGCAAACTCCACACAGAAAGGTCCAGGGTTCAAACCCGGGACCTTCTTGCTGTGAAGTGAGATTGCTAACCACTTTGCCAGTTGCTTTGATGTAGATTTTAACTGCCTCTGAATACAACCAGATAGACCTACAACATTAAAGACATCAATATTATCTCTGAATAGATGCATTTGAAGAACATGCCAACCAAAGAAACAAATGCAGAAAGCTTGCCCCATTTTAAATAAACTGTCTATTGGGTGACAGGATTTTGGTGGAAATAGACCCACTTTTCTAAAAATGTGAATGGACACAGACTGGATATGGCTTCCTTCAAAATCCCTTAAAACACAATGCATTATAGTTTAAGGGCAAATATTGTGAGGCATACCAACTCCTGTAAGGGGCCCACTATAGTACACCAGTGGTTACCAACCTTTTTGGTTTTGTATAACCCCAGTACCTGATTTAGTTCTGGTTTGGACCCGGCTTAGTCCTGGTTTGACTTAGTTTAGACCTGGTTTGGACCTGGCTTAGTCCTGATTTAGTTTTAGTTTTGTTCTGACTTTAGGCATGTTTTAGACTTGGTTTAGACCCAATTTAGTTCTGGTTTAGACCTGGTTTCTTCCTGTTTTTTTTCCTGGTTGAGTTCTAGTTTAGACTTCTAGTTTAGTCCCTGGTTTGTCCTTCTTTAGTGTTGCATCCCTCGCTATAGTCCTGGGTTAGTCCTGATTTTGGTTTATTTTAGTCTTTGGCCAAATATATAAAGGTACTCTAAATGCTCATTTAACTCCATGTACCCCCTGTAACATGCTCGCGTGCCCCTCGGGGTCCCTGTACCCCTGGTTGGAAAACACTGTAGTATACTTTATGGTCTTGGGGACTCTGAACACTGATACCTCCAATGCAGAAAAAGATAGGCCACAATATTTCTGTTGAACTCTCAAATGTTTTCAAAGTTTGTGTTTGTCCTCTTCCTGTTCACTGATGCACAAAACTCTGTAAAATCTGCCCTCCATGGCTGCCAGGGCCGCGCCGTCAACTCCCATGACGCTAAACAGCCGGAGTCATAACAAAACGGGACACAGCACTCCCACAGCCGCAGAGTCTGCCTGTGGCACGGTCAATTTATTGTAAACATTTCACACTTTCACACTTTCTGTTCCCCGGCCCGGTCCCTTCATGTGATATTAGCGCCGCTTTGTGTACGAGAGCCCTCTGACGCACTTTCTCCACGGCCAAACCTGAAGGGGAGCCGTGCAAATGCGTGCGATTTGGTCTGAGGCCGACACCCTGCGCTTTGAATAAATGATCTAAAAACAAGATTTCTGTCTTTGCCACCACCGCGCAACGTGTGTGCAACCCCCTGTGGCCGCAGCGTGATGGCCAGCCAGGGTGAATCTGGCCAAATGAGGCAGACATCCAGCAAATAATAGTTGCCATAGTAGCCCTCAGCGTGCAGCGGGGCAGGGGGAGAAGTAGCGGGGGTATCCACATGATATGCCAGGCTGTGACATGGCACCCAGGACCTGGAGCTGTCACCCCTGCGGAAACATCAGCCTCGCCTCCACAATTTGTGCACTTAACACTTCACTTGCACATGACAGGTGTTTATTTCGCCGCTCTGGCTTGTACCCCCCCCCCCCCCCCCCTTTCCTCCTCTCGTAGTGTGCCACCCCTGCTCCCTCTCCCCCACTGCCGCGAGGCCCAGGGCGATCCCAACATCTGGTTTGGGTGTCCACGGAGAGGAGGCGGCTGGATCTGTGACTGTGCTGAGCAGTGATACTCCCTCACATCTGCTCCCGGTGTATTAACCGCTCAGTGAACAGGCCTGGAGTAGACTGGAGTGGGTCATTACATGGGGTACTACAGAAGGGGGGAGTGAGGGCTCATGTCCACAGAGAAAGTGTCCAAATGTATGACTCACTATGTATGGTCACATATCAAGCGAGATAGATGGATACACTTTCTATAATACATAGACAAAGACAATAGGGAATAAAAACAAACAGAAAAAAAGGCCACTATCCTTTCAGAAGGCAGTCATACTAGTGTTTCCAAAGCTGTGATCTATAACATGTGGCACTATATGCAATGTTAGTCAACAGTAAAATAACTCTATTTACAGAATAATATAAATGATATAAATGAATACAAATAAATGTATACATAAAGTTTCTTAAAATGGCCTCCAATGTGCTGACTCAAGAGGACACAAACAGTTCACTAGTGCTGGTCCATCTGGGCCTCCTTAACAAAAGTCTTAAAGCATGATTGTAAGCCACTTTCAGTCTCTGGAGGCTGGCTTTTTTTGTAATTAGATCAAAGATGTGCAGTGTACAGTGAGGTCCAGTATGCTCTAAACAAAGTCAGCTTCACTTCATCAGAACAAGGCCTGGAGTGGGTCATTATATGGGATACTCGAGAAAAGTGTGTCCACAAAGAACGTGTCCACTTGTATGTGTTCAGGACACTTCTCAACTATATCAAGCTAAAGTGGACAGCGCATATCATCACTGTACATTTATATTCACAATGAATAGTGTGATGTGTTGTGGCTTTCCCCCCACATCTTATACCTTAGTGCAGTGGCTCTCAAACATGTTCTGGTACACAGTTTTTTTTTCTTTTGGTACTCAGGAGTCTTTTCTGATTTAGTTTAATTTATATCCTGTTTTAGTTTAGCTCTGATTAAATGTAAAGTGTAGACAACTGCTTAGTCCTGGTTTGGGCCTATAGTTAGTCCTTGTTGTCTTGGTTTAGTAAAGTATAAAAAATTAAGGTAGTTAAAGTTTATTTGTAGGGTTACCATTAATCAGTACCTTTGTGGTATTAAAAGAAAAGTTACAATACTACCTGTATCAAAAAATATTTTTTATTTGATGCCAAGTTTAGTAGGACCTTAAATGTTCCTTTGCATAAATCAGATAAATAACACAGAATAAATCCTACAAACTACTGGTTTAACTCACAGCTAAGAATTCTGCTCCAAAAATGGTCATTTATCCAATATTATTTTGTTTTATGATTGTAGAAGATGAATTTGCTCACCATAGGTATTAGAAAAAGTATACTGATCAGGTACCAGTATTGAAAACCAGGTATCTTTTAAGAACAAGTATAAAAAAAATCTTAAAGGTACCCAGCCCTACTCAGGAGTCAATTCTGATTTACTTTAATTTAGAGCCAGTTATATTCCTATTTTATTTTAGCTCTAATTAATTGTGAAGAGTAGACGGCTGCTTAGTCCTTGTTTGGGCCTATAGTTATTGCTTATTCAGTCTTGGTTTAGCCAAGTATGAAAATTATTGTAGTTATAGTTTATTTGTAGGGGTGTGACAAGACACAAATCCCATGAGACAAGAGACGAGTTGAGACTTTTTACACTTCTGAAATATGTGTTTTACAAATATGTATTTTATGTATTTATTCACCTGAAAATCATAAAATGCAAAACTATTTAGGGGCATTTTTAAAATCAACTTGTAATGAGTGGTATTTACTACTTTTTTTTAAATTATATGCAGCAGCAGAATAAGACATTTTGATCTTTTGAGATCATGAAATCTTGTCACACCGCTGTTTATTTGTGAATAGAATTACTCTAAATATTAAGTGATAATAATCATTAATCAAAAATAATGACAACAGTATTGCTGTTGCTATTATATTTATTATGAGGGCAACAGGCTAAGAACAAAAATGGTAGTAATAATAACAAAAATGAATGATAATGATGAAAGTAATCATACAGTTATAATAGTGTATATATATATATATATATATATATATATATATATATATATATATAAAATGAACTAAACTTAACCATTGGTCTGGTTTTAGATCTTTGTTAGTCCAGTTTTACTCCTGGTTTAGTCCCAGTTTAGTGCTTGTTGTGTCCTTGTTTAGTAATGCTCATTTTAGTCTGTTAGAGATGGTAACAGTCAAAGCTAAATATTTTTAGAGGTGGTACTTTGAGTTTGAGACTCACTGCCTTACATGAAGTACTACCCAATAGAGACGGGTTGTTGTCTATGCTATTAGAATTTGGTTCTGTACTTGTGCTTCTCTTACAGCAGTGCTCAGTTTGTCCACTTGGGTCTGTAGGAGCATATTAGAAAACATGATTCTGTCTCCATAACTGTTTACTACAACATTTTACACTACGCAGCTTTCATTTTCGGCTTTATTTACAGCTTATGTAAGGCATATCTCCAGACTACTGTTCTTTCACTAGTTATAAGCATGGAAGCTAATCAATATACTGGCCAACTCTTGGAGCCAGTACATCCCTTTACATCTTGTTAGTGCCAGTTTTGCAACCAATAACAAATGTAGAAAATAAAAACTTACCTTGCATTATAAACTGGGGAGCATGTTGAAGTGTAAAAACGCCAAAGCTTTACACAGTTCTATGTCTGACAGCCTATTTTGGAAAACAGTAGGGCAATTAATAACCTCGGGCACATTGCAGGGGGTACGTGTGAGTTATATGATCATTTATAGTACCTTTATGTATTTGGCTTTCAAAGACTAATCAGGACTAGCCCAGGAGTATAGCGAGGGATGCGACACTAACGAAGGACTAAACAAGGACTAAACCAAGTCTGAACTGAACATAAAGTAGGTCTAAATTAGGGTCAAACCAAGGCTAAACTAAGACTGAAGCAGGACTAATCCATGTCTAAAACCAGAACTCAACAAGAAATAAACCAGGTCTAAAACCAGAACTAAACCAGGAATAAACCAGAAAAAAATAGGCCTAAACAAAGTCAAACCAGGACTTGAATTCAGATTATTAATTTTGATTTGAGTCATTTTTTATTAGATTGGGATTTATTTACTATTAGGCTAAATTATTTGACTTGTTTGAAGCTAAATTATCTGCCAATGGGGTAAGTGGAATTTTCTATTTTTGCTCTAAATAAGTAAAATTTTCAGAGACAGAAATAACTTGAAACAAGTATAAAGATTAAAAGTCTGAATTCAATTCATTTTAACTTTTTTTTTTTTTTGCAGTGTAAAACCAGAACTAAACTAAGACTAAACCAGAACTAAGCCAGGTCCTAGGGGTACACAAGACCAAAAAGGTTGGGAACCACTGGCCTATACCACCCAGAGGAAATTCATCTACAACCGCAAAAGACCAGACCAAATGTCACTCAGAACACCTTAAAATGTGTGGTTAATATCTGTTTGTCCTGAAATGAAGTGAATGGCACATCATCTGTACCGAAGTGTCTCATTAAAAGTGTAAATAGTGGAGTGTGTTGCTCTGAATGCTCCCTCCGTGAAGCAGCAGTGAGCTGTTTGGCCTTGGAAGTACCCCCCCTCTCCCCTGTGCTATGAATAATTGGGTGTCCTGCAGAGACTGTCTCTTGCCTCGGCGCCCTAAATGACTTTCCTGGATATTGTAATCACACTTGTCATGCTTAAGTCCTTTCCTTCTTGTAGTCAAAGTCACGGTTTCATCCTTCCACTCTCAAATCCCACAGCAGCGGTTGACAATTCAAAAAACCCGGGGCCGGGGACTACTCCTTTTTGTCCTTGTCAATCATAAGGAGCCCGAGCCTGTTCCTGCAGGGAGCGATTGTCAGGTGGCATTACTGTCCCACGGACGCTGCAAAAAGCCAGTTTTTTTACATTACAAAAAAAAAAAAAAAACTGTTGATGCATTATTTAACACAGGGATCAGGCACAATTTCTAGAAGAAGCTTGAGTTGTGAAACTGACGACTCTCGGGTGATGTTTGAGGCACTGTGACAGGGCCTTTGCAGTTTGTTCGCTCTCTAAGACACTGGCGGACTGTGATGGAAATTTTAGATTGAGATACTTGACAAAAAGGCAGTGTCTGGATCAAACAGCAAGTTGTCTTTATTTTACTTGTGCACAAGGAGAACACAGCACAAAGGAGAGATGCAGAGTGTCCCACCCCCCCCTTAGCAGAAGGTAGTTTTTATACCAAACATACACAGGAGAGAGTACGTGTCCCAGAGTCACAAGCATATCTGAAGACTTTTGCTCTAATCTTTAAGAAGACGCCATGTCCTAGCCTCGTGTGCACTAAGACACAACATCCTTTGGCCTTACAGCTGTTACGCATGCCATTGTCCTGTACAGCACTAAGCTCAGATAATAGAATAACAGTAGGATAACACAGAAATTAATGAATTTCCAACACAGCACTTTGACTTGAAGAAGCCCCCCACAAAAGTCAAGTGCTTAAAATGTGGTCAAGAGCTGGCACATTGCAACAATACGTCAGCAATGGTTCGCCATTTACACACAAAGCATCCTGAAAATGGGTCCGAAGAAAAGTCCGTCATCCGTGGAATTTGATGACATCAAAAAGTCGCTAGAGTTTCTCACCGAAGAACTTTCTAGTGTGAAGTTACAGCAAAAAAATATCTTGGCGCTGGTGGAGGAGGTGAAGGCTTTACGCCTGCGGAATGCAGAAAAAGACCGGAGGATTGCCTATCTGGAGAACCGGGTCGCTGACCTGGAGCAGTACAGCCGAATGAATGATGTAGTCATCACTGGGTTTAAATTAAACCGAATAAACCCAGGTCTTATGCGAGAGCGGTGGCCACGAGCAGCGAGGGGGAGCCGAGCAGCGAGCTGGATTCGAGCTCCACAGAACAACAAGTGGCTGTTTTTTTGCAGTCAAGAGGGATACCCTTGGATTGTGACAACATTGAAGCCTGCCACACACTTCCCAAGAGAAATAGCAACGACAAACAAGTTGTTATTATGAGATTTGTAAATAGAAAGCACAAGATTGCTCTCCTGAAACAGGGCAATCCAATCCACTTTATTTGTACTGCACATTTTACAAACAAAACAGTTTCCAAAGTGCTGCACATAGAACACTAAATAACAATAAATTACTCCACTCAGCTCCAGCAGTCCCCATTAAATAATAAGAACCAGTACAACCAAATAAAAGTAATACAATAAAATAACAATAAATAAATACCAAGAATTGAATAATAAAAATAAAACAATAAAACACAATAAAAGACAACAGAGGACCACACAATTCACGTCGAGTTAAAAGCCAGAGAATAAAAATGAGTCTTAAGACGAGACTTAAAACATTCCACAAGAAGCTCAAAGGAACAGATGTTTATATTAATGAGCATCTGACCAAGAGCAATGGTGACATCGCTAAAAAAGCCCATTACTTGAGAAAAATTAAGAAAATTCAGAACACATGAATCACAAACTGCAAGATATACATAAAGTTAAATGGGACACCTGAAGAGGCCAAAGTGTTGGTGGTGAGGAGCATGGAAGAACTTGAAAAGTTTTGCTAAATAAGATGGGCCATTATTGAGGTAACAAGCACCTGGACACCTGAACACACAATCATTACACATTTAGAAAGAACAAACTTGTTTTCATCTGATGACAACAGTAATGTAACAAATTGGACTAAGCAGCCTGGAAATCTGGAATTACAATCATTTGAACATACGGATTATAAAACACAGGAGGTGGAATTTAATATTGACCCAGACAATAACTTCTTCAACTATGTTAATAATAACTGCTGCTATTATACTGAAGAACAATATGCAACCATAAATACGGATGGAAAATTGTCATTGATTCACTTTAATGCCAGAAGTTTATATGCAAACTTTATACAGATTAAGAGCTATTTGACCCAATTTTCACACCCTTTTAGTGTCATTGCAATCTGTGAAACCTGGATTCATTCTGACAAGGGGATGGACTTTGAACTGGAAGGGTATGAGTTTTTTCATGTAGACAGGCAAAACAAAAGTGGTGGTGGGGTAGCTCTCTATGTGAGAAACAACCTAAGTTTCACAATTATAGATAAAATGTCACTCACTGTAAATAACTTGTTAGAATGTATAACAATCGAAATATATGATGGAAAAAACTACAACTATTTATTAGTTGTGTTTATAGGTCACCAGGGTCCAGTATCGATCAATTTACAGAACGGCTGGAGGAAATGTTTACATTAAAAAGCCACAAAACAATCTTTATATGTGGAGACTTTAATATAGATTTGCTCAACACTAACAATAATAAAATGACTAATGACTTTAATACAATATATAGCATGCACTTGTACCCAGCTATCACTAGACCGACCAGAATAACTCCCCACTGTGCAACACTTATTGATATGATGACAAATGACATTGTAAATGAATCAGTTAGCGGAATGTTGTACAGTGATATTAGTGACCATCTGCCTGTGTTTACTGTATATGACACTAACTATAAAACTAATCATGAAGTAACAGTTAATATGGATGTCATGAGAGTGACATCAGAGGAGTCATTAAATGCACTGAAACTTAATTTGCTGGGGCAAAGTTGGGACAACATTCTCAATGATAACAATGTTAATAATGCTTATGACACTTTCTTGGAAATTTTTAAAGAGTTATATGACAAGAATTGTCCAGTAAGAATACTCAGGAAGAAATCAAAGTTTAAGGAATTTTAGTGACAGAAATTTAAATTCAATGTTTATTATTGCTGTTGAAGAAAAAGAAGTTATAGAAGTGGTTAATAAATGCACAAATAAGAGGTCTAAGGATTGTGATGACATTGACATGTCTGTCATTAAAAACGTAATTGAGGGTGTATCAAAACCTCTTACATATATATGTAATTTATCTTTTAAAACTGGTACAGTTCCAAGTAAAATGAAAATTGCTAAAGTCATACCTCTGTACAAACCAGGGGACAGACATAATTTCAATAATTACAGACCTGTATCATTGTTATCACAATTTTCCAAAATCCTTGAAAAACTTTTAGTAGTCATTTAGAAAAATGTATTAATAAACACAAATTACTCTGAGTGTCAGTATGGTTTTAGGGCTAATTGTTCCACTTCCTTAGCAAGTATAGATTCAGTAGAGGAAATAACTTCTTTAGATCAGAAACATCATGCAGTTGGAATATTTGTGGATTTAAGCAAAGCTATAGATCATAACATAATTCATTTATTTATGTATCAATTCATTCATTTACATTTTATCAATGTATTCATTATTTTTAAGGCCGCCAATCTGAGCTGGATGAGGCGCTTCTGGACATGATCGTCATGGACCTACAAGCATTTAACATTGCGGAAAGTCCAGGGTTCAGAAAATTTGTGCAGAAGCTGAATCCAGATTATGTTCTACCGACACGCCAGGCGGTCAAATCTATGCTGGAGGATAAATATGCAGAAGTGCAGGAGCAAACAAAAAAACGTCTTGAGAAGGTGACAGTCTGTGGGACTTTCTAGACTGTCGAGTTGGTTTGTATTTCACTTTATTAGCTTTAAAAATATATATATAAACTTAAGCTGTATCCTCATTAACTTTTTACATTAGTATTTCACATATTAAAGTGCTTCAAGCTGTCTTTGCTGAAGCACAGCTTCAGTATATATTCTATAATAGTTTGTCATGTAACATGAAGAAGATCAGAGAAAATTTAATGTCTGTGCATGAAGAAAAATGGCTGAATGGAATAATGACTAAACCAAAGCTGCGGACATATATTCAAATGAAAGATACATTTAGGACAGAATTTTATGTCCGTGCAAATTTGACCAGGAATCAAAGGTCTCTGATTGCTCAGCTGCGGCTGGGCATGTTTGAATGCAAGACACTAATAAAATAATTCATTCATATTAGTATTTACATTAGTATTTTTACCTTTAGGTGCAACCCAAGGAACAAATAGCACCACGGCTGATGCCACAGTCGAGGTTCAGTGCTACCTCTCAGAGGCCGACTTGTCAAGAGAAGACCCACTCAAATACTGGGAAAGCAGAAAAGACATTTATCCACATCTCCATAGATTGGCAAAAGACGACCTCCACATCCCACTTCTGTGCCATGTGAGCAGGTCTTCTCCAAAGCTGGAGAGGTAGTGTGACACAAGAGGAGTAGGCTAAAGCCAAATACTGTTGATATGATTCTTTTCCTGAATAAAAATCTAAAGCATTAGCCCTTCTTCACTTTCTGTTACAAAAACAATGTTACCTCTCCCTTTGACTACAAGTTGCATAAGCACTTAGGCAGACTTCACAATATTCTTACCCAATAATCCCCAGTAGAATGTGATAATATCATAAGGCAGTTTTTCGTATTACTAGCACTGTACTTTGCTTAAAGTTAATTTCACACATTGTCAATCACTCTAATCACTCACCCATTCATTTTCTGTTACAACAAAAACTGCTTCTAAACAGTCATTCATTGGGGCTTATAAAAACTGCTTATAAACAATCATTATTATCATTATGTCAAGTAAACAGAACCTATAGATTTACAAAGTTAAATATCTTTGATAAGACAAAGCAGATTCACAGCTCCCAAAAGATCAAAAGGCCTGTCTCGTTAATGTTAACCCCCAAATGCCATACATAGAAATATCCAGCAGATGTTGGTATTCTAACAACACACTCTGCTTCGAAACAGTGTCATTTCAAAGCAGGTGTTTCATAAAGATTCAGTGGTTCACAGGGTTTCAGTTTCTCCAACACTAGGTGAAACTTGATGACCAGGCTGAGCACAAACAATTTGAGGTTTAGCAGGTCAATTAGTTTATTTACAGGTGAGTTGAAGAAGAATGAAGTGAAGTGGTAATAATTTTCTGGAAACAAAGGCAAAACATAAATTAATAGAGTAATCAAATTCTAAATAATAATGTGAAGATAAATGAAAGAAACAGGATTACTCACTTTACACACTGTATAAGAGCAGGAAACAAAGAGACCTGCTCAAAAAACTGTGACCTTTATATAGACTAAGGCCCAGCTGCCTCTGATTGGTCTGATTAGGTTTGGCCTAGGTTTGGGAGAGAAAGGGGAGTCACATGATCTGCAAGTAACACTCACAGCTTCTAACAATACCAAACAAACTATAGCTATTTAAAATGTTTGGGACCCCAGCAAATATAAGAGAAGTGTGGGAGATGTACATTTTTCTTGTTTTTTTAGTTTGCTTTATGGCTCTGTTGAGTTGAAAAAATAATTTCAGTTTGCTTTATTTAAAGGGTCAGTCACAGCCAAACTTTTTGTCCACTGAGTCTCTGTGTGCCCCTCCAGTGTGTTCAGATGGTTGTATTTTACCCCATTTCAGTCACAGTAGTGAGGAAAACATGAATTGCACTGTTTTGCCTAACTCACATAGCCATGTTCAGAAATTGTCCTAAGTCATCTCACTCCTTGGTGGAAGATAATTAACAAACATAAATCTTGGTACATCATGAGTGTAATCATTAGCACATGTCATATCATTTATATTTGGATCAGTCTTTTATGGTCCTTGAAAAACTTTTAAAAATGACTTAGGCTGTGATTTTAACAGAGTGTTGTCATGCAACTCATCTCTGGATGTCTCAGCTCACACTTGAACTTTTCTTTAGAACCAGACTTGGACTCAGACTGGTACTTCAGCTGATGATGATATAACTCAGACTTCACTCAAACTAGTCTTTGGTGAGTTTAATTCAGACTTGAACTTCATAAGTGCTCTGAGTGGTCCTTGTACAAATCATAGTTTCTGTGTTCAGTTCATTGACTTTGAAGGGAGAGTTTCCCTTTTTCATGTTTGTACTTCAGCAAATGTCCAACAGAGAGTGACATGGAACAGGTGTTAACTATTTTGTACTTTGTATTTAGTAAACATTGTAAACCATAATCTATACAGTTATTTATACAACTTATCTAACTGAGGTTTGTCTAAATCCAGTTGTTGTTGTGTGTGACCCAGACATGATGAGGTGCAGACTTGCTCCATCAGTCTAAATGTAGAGCTGTGAGAGCCCTCCTCCTCCTGCCTCTCCTCTGCTCTCCTCACTGTCTTTATAAGCTCCACTCTGTCTTGAAGCTGCACACAGACTGATGTGTGCTCGGAGCCCCACACCATTCCCTGACAACATGCTGTGGAGCCTGTGCACTCTGAGCTGCGCTCTAACATGTAAGGAGGCTGACCCTGCTGCTCTCAGCTCACTCTGCCTCTTTCTCCTCACTTCAGCTCTTGTTGTTGTTTCCAGGTGTGAGTGCTGTGACGCTGCTGACACAGAAGCCTCCTGTTGTGACCGCGAGGAGAGGAGACACCACCTCCATGGACTGTAACCTGAGCAGAGATCCTGGATATGTTGTTAGTTGGTACAAACAGGTTCGAGGAGGAGCACCACAGTATTTGTTGTATTTTTACCATTCATATAGCTCTCCAACCTATGGCTCTGGAGTGTCCTCTTCCAAATTCACATCTCCTTCTCAGTCTGCAACTCTTTATCGTTTGACCATCAACAATGTGGACCAAGGAGACTCAGCAGTTTATTACTGTGCCACATGGGACAGCTCTGTTGATGAGGGAGTATCACAGTGATACAGAGTGTGACAAAAACCTGTGCTCCTCACTTCCTCTTTTCTCTTCTCTCTGGCTCCACTTCTGTCTCCTCAGTCTGTACTGGACAAGAGCTGCTTCTCCAGGTCCACATCCTGAGATCCAGTGGGAAGGCTCCGGCCTCAGCTCCTGCTCTCATATGGATTAGAGAGACAGTGATGAAGGGGATGGACATGTGCTGAGTGTCCACAGGAAGTGTGAGTGTCTCTGTCCTCATTAGTGAGAGTGGGGAGGTTTTTGTAGCAGCATGTATACAAACTGAAGCACTGTGGTATTCGGACCAGGCACCAAGCTCTCTGTCACAGGTAAGACACCACACACTTCACATTTCACACTTTTATTCTGACCAACAACAACATTAATACTTCTATTCACTTCTTAGCAAAAGGTTTTTAATAGTTAACTTCAATATTTTTTTCTAAATAGCTGCAGTAAACACACTTCACTGCAGCTACTGAATAAAATGTATTCTTAAATGTTTTAATATGGGATTCATATTTTCATATTAATATTCAGTATGAAACATCTATAAAATGTATCTACAACCTACAACCAAGGTCAGTATTTAGTTCAGAATCAGTTGAATGAAGTCAGAAGTGTGAGAAGGAGACAGAAGTTATTTTATGTGTGAGCTGAGAACTGTGTCTTTAAAAATGAAAAACCCAGACTCTCACCAGAGACTAAAACTGTATAAAAAAAAATATATAAATACTATCTTCAGGTGTAGGTGTTTTGTATTTATTTAATACATGTATTTTGCCATATTATTTTATTATAATGTATCATCTCAGAAATATCACATTAAATGAAAAACCCAGACTCTCACCAGAGACTAAAACTGTATTTTAAAAACATATTTTATAACCAGAATCTGCAGTGTATTTTTCTTTATTAAATGATTATAATGTATCATCTCAGAAATATCACATTAGTCTATTTGCATGAAGCCCCACAGTATTTCCACAGCCCTATACCTTATACATATGTTTTATGGAAAATATTGAATCAGTAACAAGTTTATTTTTTAGTGAAATCTTCCACAGCTTTGTCAGAAACAGCCTATTTCAGAATCTGTTTATGTCTATATATTTATTTACTTCATTATAATATTGTATATTTTAATTTTTTTAATCACACAATTTCCAAAAATACATTACTATATGTAATGTATTTTTACTTGTATATTTATCATAGAACAGCAGGTAATTTTGGAGCCGTGTCTAAACTCGGGACAGTGGTGCACAAACTAAATGTGTCCTAATATTGATTAAAGATAGTTACAAGATTAAATGTGATAATGCAGTAAAGAGGCTGGGGAAAAGCTATAATACAATATATTTGAAATAATACTATTATAACAATAATTTATACATGCTTTGATATTTGACAGCTGATATATTTGTGCGTTTGTGTTTTTGTTGTGTGTTTCAGATGAGTCTTCTCCTCCTCCAGTCCTGACTGTGTTCCCTCCGTCCCCCGAACAGCTCCAGTCCCACACAGTCACTCTGCTCTGTGTCTCCACTCAGTCGGGGCCCTTTGCTCATGTGAGCTGGTTGGCTGATGGGAGTCCAGTGAACAGCGGGGTCTGGAGAAGTGGTGCCGTCCCGGGACCGGAGCACACTTTCCACATGAGCAGCTCTCTGTCCATCCAGACGTCCCACTGGAACACAGGCCAGCAGCGTTACACATGTCGAGTGTCCCAGGACTCACAGACGGCAGAGAAAGAGATCAGCAAGTCCCAGTGTGGCTCAGACTAGTGGAGCACCAAGGACCGCTGCAGTGTGCTCCTGTTTGCTCTTCCAAACCTTCTAATGTTAGCCACCAAGGGCTACATGTGGTTTCTGCTTTGCAATAATGAAAGATTTGAAAATGAATAAAAAATGTATAAATTCTTCATAAAGAAAAATACTTTGTGTTTGATTTAAAAGAACATGTGAAATGGCCTCATTAAAGATGAAATAAATGCTGTATTTGTTGTTAAATTGAGGCTAAAATAAATAAAAGTAAAGTGTAAGGTCTATAAAATACATTAAATAGAATATGACATTATTCAGTAAAAATATTCTTCTGTTCATCTGTGTGTTGTATGAAAATGCTGAGCTAAAAATGAGTGCAGTGAAACTGAATGTTGATGGTTGATCAGTGAAGCAGCACTTCTCTGCTCCTGCTCTCTTCTTACCCAGGATGCACCTGTGCTCTTGGTCTCAACTGAACAGAACTGACTTTTCATGTTTGACATGAACCAGTCTGGAGCTCTTCACTGCCATCAGCTTCTGAAGACAGAGCTGCAGTGCATTGTGGGAAGGATCAGGAGCAGGCCGTGAGCAGAGAAGAGCTGCTTCACTGATGGAGCCTGAAATCTCACTTTTACTCATTTTTATAACGTCTCAGTGGAACTTTTTCTGGTCCCAGAAGATGGAGCCGGGGCCAGACGCCGTCACAAGAGCTGCACTTATTATAACAATCAGATCCTAAAGTCTGTAGATCACAGGTGTCAAACTCAAGGCCCGCGGGCCAAATGTGGCCCGCAGGATAATTTCTTGTGGCCCGCGAGATCATTTCCATTTTATATTAATAATAGCCCCCCGATATATTGTGCTCGATCTGTTTGAACTACATCTCCCATAATGCACTGCAGAAGCGGCGCAGCGCCGGCACTGCCCCTCCCCCGCTGTTTTAGCGAGCGGCATTTAACGAGCCGCAGGAGCAGAGAGAGAGTGAAGGATTCTCCGACAGGACATTTAACTTTCCACAAAATAAATGGGCAAAGAGGGGTCAATGAGAGCAGGAGCTTCTTATAAAGGTGGGACTCTCTGTAAACGCTCTACACTTTGTGTGTTGAGCTAATGTGGCAGCAATAAAAACAGGCTCCAACCGCACATCATTGTAAGAACATCTCCTTTACAAACCGTACGTCTTTAAAAACAGCACTGCCCTCCGTCGCTCTTTTTCCTTTCTCTCTGTCGCTACTTGTGCTGTAATGCACTCATTAACACACAGCGAGCTAAACCTGCCCAGAAACAGGTATCATCCTGCTCACACTGTGTCCTGCAGAGGACAGAGAGGTGGACAGTAGTTTGCTCAATAAATGTTAAATAAGCCTATAATACGTGTTTGTGTGTAGGAGCTGACTCAGCTTAAAGTTGTGCTGGGCTTACATAAGGGGCATGACATGCACCTAAATATTTATCTGCTGGTAGCACCCACTGTCACAGTAAAACAGAGTGGACCTGATGAAAACACCTGTCTTATATGAGGAGTTAGGTAACTGTGGCAGTAAATAAAACTTAATAAATAAATAATTGGCCAGTGTTAGTCAGTAGTCTGTGGCCTATTTGTTGTTATTTGTTGAGTTCTAAGTTCTGATTTAAAACAAAACTACAAAGCCCCTTAAAACCACAAATCTACACCTGTAGTTCTGTGGGGAAGTATTATTCTATGTTAAAAAGCCTAACTGAGAACAAAAATACAGTAGGCTGGCTTTATTATTTATATAATTCTCTTATTCAGCCCACGACCAAGACTGGTTTTCTAATTTTGGCCCCAGCTCCGATTGAGTTTGACACACCTGATTTATACTGTCTTACAGTTACATCTGGCCCTTTGAGGGCAACCATTATGCTGATGTGGCCCTCGGTGAAAATGAGTTTGACACCCCTGCTGTAGATGATACTACTGCCTCTGTCCTCAGTCACTCTGGGGCTGAATTTATTTCACTGAAGTAAAGATGTCTGTTTAGTCCTGAACACTTCCAAAAAGATTGCTGCTGCTGTTTTAGTTGAGGCAGGAGGCAAAAACGTTTCATCTGTCTGTCATTATGGACCACACTCATTATGGAGTTGGTGGAAAATATATTGGAATAAATTGAGAAAATAGAAAGGGGACTTCGGGCCTAGTTACAAGCTCACATAATATGGTATCCATGGCAACCATCCAAAACAGATCTCTTCAGGTTCAGCTACTCAGACATTCTATGTTTCCATGGTGATCACTACAAAGTGACATCACTTTGCTTTATGACATCACTTTGCTTTATGACATCATGTCAGTATTTCCAGGGCCTAACATCCACCAAAGTTATTCATTTCAGTTCAGTATCTCCACTTACTCTCCAGAGTGTTTACAGAGTGAAGTTACCTAGCTTTACACAGTGTAACAGTTTTACTATTTTCTGCAAAAATGCTGATGTCCAGAGTAGCCCGCACGCTCAGCAGTGCTTGTAGGGGGTATAATTTTTGCACACCACCACAGGTTCAACCTGGACCAATCTTAAAGAATTTTGAGTCTGTTACTAAGACTCAAATGCCTCCAGCAGCACCCCAGCTGGCTTCAAGACTGTGGAGCACTCAGAACAATCCACGTGCTCCATACTTGAGGAATGAAAGTAATTCGTCCCTACTAAATTCGGAATTTTGTAGCACAACCAAAGGGATGATTAAAGAATTAGGACTCGGAGAGCCTCAGAAGAAGCCACTGGTGGAAAAAGAAAGCCAAAACTACACTCGAGCTCTCTATGAAGCTTTCCAGATAACAAAAGATTACTTTTTTGACAGGGTTTCAGACCAAACCCCGACAACATCAGATAAAGTGTCGGAGCACCAGGGCAGTTGGACCGATTCCACCCAGAAACAGACGAGCACAGAGGAACAATCTGTAAATCCAAAAGCCAATAGCCTCAGTAATAAGCAGGTTAGCTTAGCACCATACTTTGGCTATACTGGCCCAGGAGGTTTACCGCCACAGAAGCCAACAGGGTTCCTCACTTTACTCCATGGCTTGAAGAAAAGGTTTAATCCTGTTTGTGAAGGCCGCAGTTTTCATTCAGATTCAACACAGAATGGCACGACAAAGGAAGTCATTGTCGTGTTCAGACCATCCAATTCATCTCCAAATGAAAAGTACACAGAGGATCCCTACTCAGCTGACACAGACGATGAGTTCTATGCCATCCAAGAGCTCACCATTGACACAGATGAGGTTGAGATAGTACATATCCCCACTGAAAGAAGGTATGTAGCCATGATAAAAAATGTGGTGGTGGAGCCGGACTTGGATCTTGACAGAGAGATAGATGTGGAGTTTCATTTCTCTCTGCCCAGTATAACAGATGATGGAATAGAAGATTTTATAAGGCACTTAAATCCTGTTTTAAAAGACCACCATTTCTATTCTGAGTCATCGCATAATGAGCCAAAAAAGCTGATTACTGGCATATTCAGACCATCCAAATCATCTGTGAACAAAGACTACACAGATGACACAGACGATGACCGTCCTACCCAGGAGATATCATTTCACACTGATAGGTTTATGATATTACGTTATCCCACTGGAGGACTGTATGCAGCCATCATGAAAAATGTGGTGGTGAAGGACCCCACTGTCGACAGAGAGGTTCATGTGGAGTTTCTTTTCTCTCTGTCCAGTAAAACAGATGCTGGTCTAAGAGATTCTATGAAGACTTCACAATTGGGGAAATATAGACAGCAGACACCAGACACTCCAAGGTGTCTGGTGTCTGCTATGCAAATAATCCATGAGTACTCTTCTAACAAGACACCTGGCCAAACCCCTACAACATCACATAAAGTGTCAGAGAACCAGGAGAGTGCTACAGAGAAACAAAAACAAGCTGAGAAACCTAAAGAGGACCGCCTTAGTGATGAGTAGGTCATGTCTGTGCCATTTTTTGGACTCATTGGCCCTGGACATGTTACTCCACAGGGGCCGGCAGAAGGCTAGGGGTTCCTCCATGGAAGGAACAAAAAGTTTGATTCTCTTCGTCAAGACCATTATTGCCATTCAGATACAACACAGACCGCTGTGTAAAAGGAACTCTCGTGGAAGACATCTATGGGGCTATTATTGTTGCAAAAAGATTTGTGCGTGTGTAAATAGATTTGTCTGTAATAAGTTGTGTGCGTATTACGATTTGTGTGTGCGTATTACGATTTATGTGTGCGTATTACAATTTGTGTGTGCGTATTACAATTTGTGTGTGCGTATTACAATTTGTGTGTGCGTATTACAATTTGTGTGTATGTAAAATGATCATGTTGTAAAAGCAAACAAGCTAAAAAGTTCTAAGTCCTACGTACAAAGCTTTAATTACACACAATATTTTTGCTACAGTCCTGCCACGTCAGATTTGTGTGTCTGTGTTTTGATTCCTGTGTAACTAAAAGTTATTTTGCCCTGAGTTTAGACTTATAGGCTGTGGGCTGGTCGATGAAACAGTGCACCAGCAGGTGGCGGTAGTGGTATATGAGGTTCTGTAGGCATGAAGGCAATATACTGTATAACTCTGACACCTAAAGTTTTATTAAAATGTCGGAAAACATAAATTCTGATGTGCTAGCAGTAAAAACATTTTATAAATGTTTAGCAGGAATGCACAGAGATTCATCGACCAGCCCACAGCCTATAAGTCTAAACTCAGGGCAAAATAACTTTTAGTTACACAGGAATCAAAACACAGACACACAAATCTGACGTGGCAGGACTCTAGCAAAAATATTGTGTGTAATTAGAGCTTTGTACGTAGGACTTAGAACTTTTTAGCTTGTTTGCTTTTACAACATGATCATTTTACATACACACAAATTGTAATACGCACACACAAATTGTAATACGCACACACAAATTGTAATACGCACACACAAATCGTAATACGCACACACAAATTGTAATACGCACACACAAATCGTAATACGGACACACAAATTGTAATAGGCACACAACTTATTACAGACAAATCTATTTACACGCGCACAAATCTTTTTGCAACAATAATAGCCCCATACCATCCAAGTCGGGAAAAAAGCAACAAGCATCCAGAAAAAAGAAAGACGACGCCCAGGTTCCCCGCCCTGACAGCTTGGAGTTTGAAGATTTCACTTTTGATGAGTAAATGATGACAAAATTTTGACAAGATTATGGCAGCTCTTAACAAAAAATAAAGTGCAGAAAACAAAAAAATAAAGTGTGCATATATTTATTTATTTGGTTTATTTTGTTTGGTTAACTTTCTTTAGTTTGGGTTTTTAATTAATTTGCTTCGCTTTACTTTCCGTGCAGCTCTTCAGCACAAGACGTGTGACCTCTCCAGAGAATCACACGTCCCACCACCGATAAATGCGAGCTGTCAGTCAAATGGTTCAGCCATTGTCACGGCCCGCCCCCTGCGTCATTAACCTCCAGAGATGCTGAGCATCCAGGGCTGGGACTTCTTTTGTTGTTGCTTTTATTCAATCACCGTCAGGCTTTCTCACAGTGAAAAAACTACTCTGAGCAGTGCCATCGAGATCCACTGAAGCTCAGCGTCAATGTGGAAATACAGAGACCATACTCACAGCTGATTAATGCACAACATACTCCTGAAACACATTCTAGTGCACTTTTAATGCAATTTAATGTCTACTATGGTGAAATTTAACAGTGCATATTTGACCATGTATTTTAATCAATTTAGTGGAGAAGCTCAGCTTTCCTTGTAGTCAATGAGAAATCGCCACTGGTGTACAGTACTATGACTAGAATATACAGATGAATTGTACAGCTCACAGCTGTTGGAATGAAGGACCTGCTGTAGCGCACTTGTGTGCACACGCACATCATATTTTAAAATGTTTGAATAATTTAAAATTTAAATGTTAAGGGCATCAGTGTAGTCTGTGACATTTTTAGGTGCCTAGTGTCAAATTTTGCTAATTATTTTTTCTCTTTGAGCAAAAGTGACACACCACTTGTCCCAGACACCATTTATGTCCCACACAATATGGTGTCCCTCAGATTAAAGCAGGAGTCAGGAGCCACCAAACAAACTGTTCTGAAAAAGCTGCTCTTACAGCACAAGAAGGGACAATACATTGGAAATGCTACATTTCATTTCTGGGGCTAAATTTCCACACTGGGCTTTACAGAACACAACTAAGACTCAGGAACCTAACCTTCCTCCCCTCTAATGATTATTAATGCATTTATTGTTTACAAATAAACCAAACATATCATTGAACTGCTCTGGGGCTGACAGCAGAGTTAGACCTGATGCTGGAGAATGTCCTGATGCTGACAGAAACCATGCTAACAACTTTGCCTAACCTACTGGGTCTGGACTGGATTTCTAATTACAAAGTATTAACAAAAGTTAATATTACATTGCAACACTTGGTTCTTCTATTATGACTTAATCTTAAGTTGACTATGTTCCTGTACCAACCCCTCATGTGTTTATCACATGAATGCGTTGGTTTATCTTGTAGTCCTGCAGATTTGATAAAGACACACTGTTGGAGTGTTTTGACAATCAGGGATTAGCACAATCGCAGGGCCAGTCCACAAAGTCCATGATGACTGACCGGAGCTTTTGGAGATGACAGCTGTTGGTGTTGTAGGTGAAGTCTGAGGTGTAAAGGGTAAAGAGGCAGTCCTGTACTTATTTCTGAATGGACACAGCAGCATGGGTTTGTTTGATTGCGGGCATTACGTTGGTTATGAACAGGACATTACTGAAACAAGATGAGGAAAAAAGTTCCACACAGGACTGAAAAACAACGCAGACTTCAGCAGAACCAGCAGGTAATGATTGCAACACTGGCATTCATCGTGCGCATTCCTAAGAAGTGCTGAAGATAAATGACTGTGATAGGCCAGGTTCAAATCGACCGAGGAGAAATGGTTCACTGTGACTGAGAAACCAGACTGTCCTGCTTTTGAAAAGAAGGTAGGAGTGGCGGGCTGGCCCAGCTACCCTGATGTACTGTCTGTAGGAAAACTGAAACGAGTTTTTCACTGTGCTCACCACGGAGCGGCGGTGGCTGAGGATGAGCCTCTCCATGGTCAAGACAACAGGTCTGTAGTGGTTCAGCTCCTTAGCGTTCGTTAGCTTAAGGCTGGGACACACCAACCCAACGCCCGACCGTTGTCAGACGAGGCAGAGCCACTGCTCTGTCACCTCCCATCTTCCCTGGTCAGCACAAAAAGTGGCTGCAGACAAACCAAAGCGACTCAAACTCACACAAGCAAGCAGCGCATAGTATCTGCACATGTGCAACATGTAATAACTACATACAACAGCAGGTGGCAGTAGTCACTAAACTCTGCTGATAATGAGCTTCTGTAATTAAACCTCTGCAACACTAAAGTAATTATCAATCAATAACAATCATATGCGCTACATTTAACGCATCTTATTACAATAATGCATAAAACAGGCTGGATTATTGCAGCTGTTAGCTTAAGAGGGAAGCTATTTGATATCATGAAAAACAGAGAAGCAGGGAACACTGAAGCCACAGTGCCACTGTGGTCAGTAAGGTTGCTTTAATGGAACAGACAGAGCTGACAGAGATCTGAACGTCTGAACCTCTCACCCCCACTCACTACCTCCAGAGAGTCTGAAAGTCTGCCCCCCGAGTGTAGTTTCAACAGCTTCTATAGGATACAGGAGAAGTAAATGTCCCTGGGTTTACATATAGACTGGTTGGTTAGGGTTCACCTTTCATGCCTAGGAGACAGTGGGAGACAGTGGACACAGGTCAACTAACATCTCATGACCCAATATGGAGAAGGTCAAAACAACAGGTCACAGCTGCTACATACAAGTCAAGAAAACAGGACACATTCAAAAATTCATGACATCACTTTTCATCTGCACGAGGCTACAAGCTAAGGTAAGCTAACTGTAGCACATTAGTCTCACATGTGGAAAACATAATGAATAGTTGTTTGAACAATAGTTTCTAATTGAATGTTAGTCGTGACCTGTATGAGCAGGGCTGGCTCACTTTACATAATCATTTAGTCACTGGGACAAAATCTGCACTGTGTTTGTTTAGCACCTGTAAGAGACGCTAACCTCAGGTGCACCAGGAATTGCTCCACTTTTAGCTCGTGCCTTTAATACACAGTGGACGCAAACCTTTGATAAATGTGATAACATACTATCAGTGTTGTACAAGTTCACACTTTTCCTGAACTAGTTCAAAGTTCAGTTCATTTTATTTTAGGTGAGATATGTAAATGAAAGGCTCAAATTGTTTTTCAAACTATGACTTCTATCATGATACATGTTAACTACCTTCTAGCCTCACTGTAGATCTTAAATTCTATCACACAAAATGGACATTTTTGCATATATAAGCTTCCGTCTGAGTCTTTGTGTGACAATGTGTAAAATGTCTGTAAATGATCATAGTTAGAGGCAGCATCGTCTGTGTTCTCTGTGCCTTCACTTGCACTGCCATTGTCAGACTGACTGCTGCTGCCCGCTCCAGTGTTGCTATGAAGGCTGCGCTTGTTGTTATGCTTGCTTGTGCAGTGCATCATGGGTAACGTAGTGTGAAGCCAAAGATATTAGATTCGATTATCTTTGGCTTCACCAGTAGCATGTGGTGACTTTTTTAAGCGAGCAAGCAGACACCTTGACTTCATTAAGTTTTATATGACAACATTTTGATTAATTTAAATTTAATTAAAAATCACTTAAATGCAATCCCATCAGTGTCTGAGTAGTAGGCTGTTTCAAACTATCTCACACTCTTTCTACATAATTACTATTAGTAACGCTGTTTGTATACAAAAGAATGTCATTACTACATTTTTTTCCACAAAGCTGGCCTTCTCTGTTGCCTTATCAAAGAATGTACCCTAAGTTTTTGTTTTAACTTTAATTCATAAGCACTAAAACGAAGATGGATGGATAGATGAGTGAAATTACAGCCTCACAGATGAGGGAGGTTCATGAGGACTCACACTGAGATCAACACTAGACCAGTGCACTGTTAATGCTGCTGCACTGTAATAAAACCTCAGCAGAAGCCTTACACATCACACCACAAACCTCCATTAAAAACACCGCCTCACTGACTACTCACCTCTCTACTCAAGCTGCAAATCCAGTCCATGTTACTTTTCTGAAGAAACGTCCTATATTTCCTACAGCTGAGTTTGTCCAGAATAACCAGAGCCCAGTTCATTCACAGTTCTGTAATATTCACATCCAGTCCCCGGCACGGGCCTGCTGGCTCCTCTCCACTCCTCCAGCTCCACTTCTTACTGAACATGTCTGACACTTAACCATGTACGTGAGGATATCATTTATATGACACGCAGTTTTCTGCAGCAGCAGTACTCATGAGGAACATGAACGGGGTTTAAGCTACAAACTCTGACTTATCTGTAGAAACGCTGTTAGACACTTTGGCTGCGGATATTTGTGGAAAGTTTTGCTGTCTAACGCGGCGCATGCGCACTGTAATGTATGGGGCCGTAAGCTGCACAGTGCGCTGCTTATCGCCCCCTGCTGGCAGCCACAGATCTCTGTCACTGAGCCTGAGACTGACCACAGCACGCATGCACGAGCCTCCAAAACAAGCTGCTGGGCTCTCTGCTTTGACAAGCTCCAGGCAGAAACAGTGCACCATGACTCTGCCTCCACGAAGGAGAAAATGACAGAAATGAAAAATGAATGACAGAGAGGCAGTACCTGGAGTGGCCAGCAGGGCGCAGAAAGAAACAGAGTGACTGAAAACAGGAAAGAGACTGATTCTCTATGGAAGTGAACGGCAAAATGAAATGTTTGGAGAGATAGCGATTTAATTTCGTTATAGTTTTAATCCTGTGTATTTTTTTAGATTTGATTGGTCAAGCACTGCTTGCCTTGCTTGCCCTCACGGCACGCCCATGGGCTTCACACTACGTTACCCAACTTCACGTTTAAGTTCTTGATTTACAAATGTGTTGCGTTCAGTTCAAAGTTCACATAAAAATGAACGTTCATGCACAACACTGGCCTTGGGTTTGGGCTCGAGTTTAGCGTTGGACTCAGGGAGGTTGGAGCTGCAAAGTCACAAATAACCTTTAACTCTTGTATATTTTAACTTTATGATTATGATTTTTATGAATTGGTGCTTACCTCTTCTGTAGCACGGGGGAAGGACTCACTCTATGTTCCTTCTGTTGAAGACAATGAAAAACTCAATTCACCAAGAAATGGAATAACAATCAAACCAAAACTTAGCTATCCATGCAACACTTCCAAAACATGCTTGTATAAATACAGAAGAAGTATTTGGTATACAATGTAGCACACACATTTTATAGTAATCAAATATGAGATGCCTAAGGGAATGAGTGTGAAAATAGGACATACACATGCTGTATTTTCTAGTAGACCTCTAAATGTTATTATATTTTCATTAAGAATCAAAATAAGTGACTTGAAGCTTTGCATGGTACTTACGCTGCAGGACCATGGAAGCCAGAAGAAGCTTCTTTTTGATGACTTTGAACCACTGCAACTAAAAAGGAGAGTTGATTGTATTGCTGTATGTAAATAAAACTTTTTTCTTATAATTGTGTGGAGTATTCTTACTTATTCTGTGGAGATGGAGTCCTGTCATTTTTCTGTGGACACAAAAACACCAGTCAGGAATCATCTTTTACAAACATTCAATAGTAAATGTAAAGATGGTGAAATGAGATCCACTTGCTGTGAGACATACCGGGACACATCCAAAGAGGCGCCTGGCCCAAATCCCACAGCCAATGGTTTTCTTTGAGCCCTGAGTGTTGCTGTCCACACTGGAGATAAAAACAAACAAGGAAAATTGTATTCAGTGAAGAAACATGGTTTATTTAAACAGAAAAAAAGTAAAATTATTAATGTAAATGATATAAAACAGAGGAAATGTATCCACGGACAGCTACTTCTTATTTAATACACTATATACTATATTCAAATTTAGGTAATGTCTCTAAAGGAGAACCAAAAGTGGGTTGAGAGGACACTGTCTACACAAACATAAAAAATAGAAAACAAATTAAATAAAAAAAATCTAAATTGCAAAAATAGTTTTCTCCTCAAATATTTGTTTCATTAGATCTGAGGTGAAAGATTTATCAAAGAATGTACTCAAGTAAAAATACTGTTACCTTAAAACTTTAGAAAAAGTAAAAAGTAAAGTATTTTTCCACTACTTCTACTTCAATACTACACCACAGCTGGTATTACTGTGTATTACTAACATTTACAACTAATACTACTGCTGTTACCACTACTAGAAAGGAGAAAGTTGCCATACTTTACAAAAGAATGAAACACTAAATTTGGACAACATTTCAAAATAAAATGCTAAAAATAATTTCAGTGTAGCATGGCAAGTTTGTTGTGTGTTGTGGTGTGAATAAAGAGGTTTAACTTTAGTGAAATCCTGTGTGGTATCTCTGAGACTTGTGGACTGCACTCCTTGTCTGGACATCCTGTGGTGGAGTTTACTGTCCTGTTAAAACACAACACAAAAACAATTAATATTCACAGGAAATTATATATAATACATCAAACATAAAAAAAAAATACTGAAATCATATAAATAAGACTTCATCTGACTCAGAGACTCAGAGCATGAATGTCACTGTTGAATTTACAACAAAAAAATCAAACAAATTGCACCAGAACATGGTAATAACCTACAGATAACTGACCGTTTTTACTACCAAAGATCCTTCTGAACATTGTTGCGAGTAAAATTAAAATTTCTCTCTAAGCTGCAGATATGTGTGTGCTCTCAATAAAAGCTGGCTAAAAATGAAGGAGGTGTTACTCACACACATTCTGCATATAATTATCTACAGGAACAACCGCAGACATGTAGAGATTAATACCTATAACAGTTACACTGTTGTAACACTTACCCTTCAGGGTTCTGTAGTTTGAATTTGGCTCCATCACAGAGTCTACAAGCAATGATCCAAATGTGTTCCTCAAAAGAGTCAAAGTACTTGATTAACTATGGAAGCACTGAAGTGCCACAGTGAAAGAAAATCTATTGCTAGCGTTTCTCGTTAATACGAGAAAGTTTCACCTTATAATATAATTATAAATTGTCTTCTCATTAAAACATGATATTACGTTAAAACAAGGTAATTTTCTTGTTATATCGTGATAACTTTCTCGTTTAAATGAAAAAATGATCCCTTTGAAATTAGTTAACTTACTCATTGGTGTAAACGACGTTCCTACAGTCAGCCGTTAAAACAGCTCGTTTTCCCATAATGCCTCAGGAAATGTTACACATTGTCAATCAGAGCAGACTACAGGACGATGGAGCACATGGAAAGACCAATGAGCACTGCTTATGTTTTTAAGAAGCTGTAATATAGATGAACAGTATCACCACCAAACTGGCAATCAAGGGAAAACATGATCTCGTTTTAACGAGAAGGTTATTACGTTATAACGGAAAATTTTCTCATTTAGACGAGAACGTTATCTCGTTTTAACATACTATTACCACGTTTTAATGAGAAAAAGATCTCATTATAATATTGCCTAATTGTCAGAATGGTATAATTAAAACAGAAATCACAATGTCATAACCACACTAAATAAAATGATGAATGCTGAAGGTAATCTGCCTGATTATCTGTCCACTGATGACCAAATGATGACTTCTTCAGGTTTTATCAGGCGTGGTTTGAAATCCAAGACCCAGAAAGCGTGCAGTTTTCGTAGCCTACTGATCAAAAAGAAAAAACAGTACATCGGGAAATTATCCATCATCCATTTTACACTAGGTTATATGAAGAAAAATAAAAAAAAAGTTGGTGTTGTAGAAGGCCATTTAGGTCGATATTTTTATGAGTGACCCGGAAATGCTTTCTGAAAGACTCCAGCCACGCTCTTTAAAGTAAAAAAATAAATAAAAATGTATATTTACTTTCACTAGTCACTAAATGACAGTTAGGCTTCACACCATTGTGTGGACTCTTGCTGGTACTTACTGCTTGCTATTGTTTGGCCAAATATGCCCTATATTTATTGGACAGGCAGCTATCAGAGTGCACGCTGCAAACATACATATAGCAATTTTTCTCTGGCCCAGAAATGACCTACAACCTGTTTTCTGTTGGCTCAATTTTGGGCCAGTGTTGGCATGGTCCAGTCCCTGAAATGTGACTCTTTATTTTTTTCTATTGGCCACATCCACGTTTACGTCCAACTCCAGGAACCGGGCATCAAACTTTGATTGGGCCGATTAGGAAACAGAGGAACAGGCGCTACTACTGCGTCTGGGTCGGCCCATTCAAAGATACCAGTGCTTCAGCCGACCCGGAATTCAACCGATACTGGCGTAACGCAGCCAGAATTGGCCTGACTTTGCTTGCTATGTGGTTCTACTGCAGGTCTGCTTATTACATGGACGGAAACAAAAACAGATCAGATGCCAGTAGGTGGCAACGTGAGCCCTCACAATGGCAGCTCTTCTGTGTATAATTCTCTAGCTTAACTTCCTCTAGTAACAGCACAAACAATAGTATTTCTCCATCTTTTTCTTTCAGTATTAGGCTATTGTATAGTTCATATTTCAGAGACACACGTTACAGTGTGTTAGTTTAAGTTTTGTTTATTTTAGTTTTCCTTGTGCCTAATGCACAGTGCACAACAGCACACTCAGGTGGAGCCCAGACAGACTTCACATTTCTATCCCTACAGACTGTTCAACAGTGTGAGATTGTAATGATGTAGGCCATAGACAATTATCTTCTTCCAAAGCTCACAATATCCACATCGCTTACTACAGTAGTGGAAAGTACAAGCTAGATAGTAGTAAAAAAAACAAAAAAAAAAAAAAACACTGGCCTCTTTCAGTACATCTTAGAGGAAAAAAATCACTAGCAAAATCACTTTTACTAAAGTAAATATTACTCTATTGATAAAAGTAGCCCATGTTTGATCCCAGTAATAACTAAGGCTAGTTGTAGTAGTAGAAGCGCCAGCAACAATGTGGTAATAGTATGCAGTAGTAGTACTAGTAGTAACAATAGTGGTTGTAGTAGTTTTTGCTGTGCTAATGTAAAAATGACTTTCAAAAGTTTACATTCAGTCTAATTTGTTACATTTACTCGCTGTAATGATTTTGCAAAGTACTTCAAATTCTACTAAAGAAATATTGTTCTGAAGTACCAGTACTTTTACTTTTGAGTAGGCTACTTCTTCCACCTCTGCCTACTACCTGAAAAATAAATATAAAGAAAAATAAGGAAAAGGGTGTAGCGCTGAAGACCAAAAAAACAAACTGTTGTGTGAGAAGAGGATGCAGAGGACAGGATTAAATGGAGGCAGATGATTAACAGTGGCAGAGGAAGAGACATATTAATCAAAAATATTTAACTTATAAAAGATAAAGCATCATCAGCCTCGCAGTTTCTATCACAAAGAAAATGCAAATAGGAAATAGTGACAGAGCAAAGATGACTTAGTTTTTCAAATAATCTATGGCAGACTATATACAGCAGAAATTATTTTCCATGGTAGCACATGCTTGGGACTTGCGACAGTCGCCACTTAGTAAAGCAGACTTGTATGCATGTTACCATCACTGTGCATAAAAGACGTCACGGTTAATGTTAACATGGAGAATTTTGATTCAAAAAGATAATGGAAGTTAATTTGAAATAAATTAAACCTATGACAAGAGAGTAGGAAATCTCAGTGAATGTGTGAAAGTAACTGACCAGTGCTTGTCAAACTAAGCAGACTTCAGCATGTTCCTCAACAAGGAACACTGAGTTTAAAGTGAACAGGACATCCCCCAATAAAATAATGTGAAAAATAAATTACACATGGATAGTTGTATTAATATGCCTTTTACAAAGAGTACCTGATTTGCTCTCTCTAGCCTAAGTTTGACACCTTTGCATAATTTAGAAAATCCTGTCAAGTTGGAATAAAAGTCACAGTAATTCATTCTTCAGTCCTGATGCCACCTATAGGCGAAGGATTGTGCAGAACCCACAAGCCTTTTAGTCACACACACTGGAAAATCCATACAAATAAAGGATACTTATCATGTTTATATACATAATACTTTTTGTACAGTCTTTGTGGATCAACGCACTTGTGGAGTAGGCTGAACTAATATGAACTGAACCTAGCCTGAAACTGATCATATTAAATCTACATGACATTGGAACTCACAGTCACTGTTAAGTTTGCCTTGGACACAGACAAAAGCAAAACTATTTGAGAATATGTCCGTCTGAGTTGTGCAAGAGTATTTATATTTGTGTGCACAATACTAAATCAGAATTATTCAACTTTTTATTGTATTTGAGGAAACATGTTTAATCTTTTAAAGGCATATTGTAATATGAATCATCTGTGGAAGATAATACACCTTAAGGTGTCATACAGGCTTGCCTTTATGTGCTTTTATAATGCTTTTAATACACTCCAGTAAGGGACGCTCCCATTGGTTGATGACGCATACCTGTGCAACTCTCAGTACATATTCACAAATGGCTGTAATATTAGCCCCATACCTTTGGCCAATGAGAAAATGTAAAGCTAATTTTGTAATCAGTGTCAATGAACTTAATAAAGCAAGTGTAACTGACATCAGCACATTAACTAGTAACTAGCAACATGTTGCACGGACTGACAAAAACTGTGATCCTGTTACCAAGTAAATGTACTTGCACTCCAAAACAATATCAAACAGCATTTTAATTTAGGAAATGTTAACTCAGTCCAGAAGCCACTGAAGGTGATAAACAGAATAAAAACATTGATTCTGATTCAAGGAGGCATTTCAATGTCCATGAATTAGCAACGGTCAAACCCAAAGAACAAGTCCGGTCTTGCCACCTGTGTTCACATTGCATACAGCTTATTGTTGGCTTACACTTCACCTACAGCTGTAAGTACAGTGCAGCCGCGGGCTTGACAGCAGATCAACTGCCCTCTCCTCACTCAGGACATGATTTCCCTGGACCGTCCCACAGAACTGAGCTTTAAACAGTTTGAGAAGCTCGATTATGGAGGACCGTGAGCGCCACGCGAAAAGGAATAATGCTTTTATTAAAAGAGTTTTTAAAAGAGCCTTTAATAAATGGATTACTAAATGCTTTTATTAAAAGAGTTTTTAAAAGTTTATTTAATAAAGAGATTACTAAATACTTTTATTAAAAGAGTTTTTAAAAGAGCATTTAATAAATTGATTACTAAATGGTTTTATTAAAAGAGTGTTTAAAAGAGCATTTAATAATTGGATTACCATATGGTTTTATTAAATGAGTTTTTAAAAGAGGATTTAATAAATGGATTACTAAATGGTTTTAGTAATCCATCCATCCACAGGGCGACCTCATCTAACTATTTCTGTGACTTCTGAGGCTGAGTAACACCAGATCTTATTCAAGGGCCTCTTTGAAAAGCAGGTGAATACTTCTGCACACTCAAGTTTCCTGTTTTTCTGTCATATTTCTTAATTGCTTCAAAAAATAAAATATATTGCATCTTCAAAATTGTGGACGTGAAGTAAAGCGAGTCAGTCATGAACCTCTCAATGATCCTTGTTTCTTGGTTTTAAGTCAACAACAAGGCTAAAGGGGATGAATACTTTTGCAAGCCACTGTACGTTGTTTTTATAAAAAAACCCTGAAATGTTGACACAAATATGTCCAAATTTGTTTTAAAAAACTAAAACTGGATGCCCTTCCTGCCTTTCCCTATCTGTGTTTAATTTGCAGTTTCACCCTTTTCTTAAAATAAATCTACCACAGGATTTTTTTTGCCCCAAACGTTCACTTTCAAATGAAGCTCTAATCTTATACATTGATACTTGCAAGTGTGGAACTGCTCACCTGGGATGATAGGAGCTGATTATTTTGCTGTAAAAGACGATTGTACTCGCAGCGTTTTTCTATAAGCAGCAGACACAAATCATGCTGCGAGTGTTGAGTCTCTCTCACAGCAGATTGTTGGTTCTCTTTTTTGTGATCCTGTACCGTGACCCCCCAATTATTTTATATCACGTGTCCTTAAATTACGATGACCTTTGCTTCTTTTGTTGTGTGAAAAACTTGCCAGTTCTTGTGCTGTCGCTCTCTCAGTAGGCAGGATTGTGACCTGTGCACCACAGTTGTGAAGTTTTCCATTGGAGTGAGAGAAACAAAGCAAAATGGAGCATCTCTAATTAAGACTTAGTTCCCTGGTGGTAGCGACTCTACAGGGCATTAAATGTTCTGTGTCAATAACAACAGAGGTCTTATATCCAGCCAGTGCATGTCCCAAACTAATACGACCTACTTACATTCATTTAAGAAAAGAACTGTCAGTGTTCTCCAAAACAGATGGGGAAAAGAAGCTTGGTATAAAAATATAACAATACTCTGATGTAATTTCTAATGAGAGTATGGTTTTGGTCTGATTTAAGAGAATTAATTTAATCAAATTCTGATTTTACAATTGAATTTAAGAGACTGCTCCTTCAGAAAAGGGGTAGGGACTAGGGGTGTAACAATACGTTTTTGCAACTCATGATACGCAGAGGTTTCGCTGATGGACAGGGTCGAAAAAATCCATCATGAGCTATTTTTGTCCATCATTGTATACGTCCATATTAATATCATTAATTATGAATGCCCACGATACCATTTTATTAATAAGAATAGGCTACTAATATGTAAAGGCTACAAAAATGACTTTAATCCATGATCCGTTTTTTTTAATAAATGAATGTGTCTAAAATACAGTATTGCACACTCATGCTCAGTCATTAAGGAGCAGCAGAACAATGCAGCTCTGCCCAACGCAGCCCGGTGAGTCCTGAATATGCCAAAATCCAAACTTTACACAGTCTGCAGCTGTACTGTACGGCTGCATGCACTGTGGCCTACCTTTAGATGTTCCCCGTTAAATTCTCATCGTGCAAAGAGCAGCGCAGAGCCATAGCGACGTGCGTATTTGAAAATGTGCTGAGCTCCTTTTAGCCAGAACCTGGTAAAACGGTTTAAGTTTATCCGCATCTGACTTTGGTTACGCAGAGAGGACTTTAAATGACGCGCTCTAATTGTGCCACTTCACAGCGGTTTGTTCTTTTACTCAAATGCTTATAGAAGCTACAGATAACGCACTGAGGGTCACAGGACAGAAGCCAGTCTGGTTTTACACAGAGAAGACTGCGCGCTCCACGGCGGTGACTAAAAAGAAGCAAAAGCAAAAGGAGAAGGGTGTGTTTATTGGAACCTTAAAACTCACCGCAACTCATTTTCAGATTTACAGACTGCAGAGCGCGGCTTAGTCCACGGTGTTTTAGGATTTTTGGGTGTTTTAGTTTTAGCGTGATTCACCTGTGGCGCCTGCACATGGAAAAGTCCAGTCCAAAAGTACAGTATATGAAGCTGAGACAAAGACAAAACCATGGCAAATAGCTATTTAATTATTTAGCGCTGTTGGCCTCTCCTGGACAGAACTGGGTAGTGCAACTCCACCTTTCCTCTTTTTATTCTGTCAAAATGACGAACGGCCTTCAGAAATTTCCATCAAAGCTATAAAAAAAAATCTGTCAATGATGGAAAATTCTTAGTTAACATAATCTCTGTTTTGTTTTAACATAGAAATTTGGAATATTAATATCTCCTATATTATCGATTTTCTTCCCTTGTGTATCAATATACACTGCCTAGAAAATAATACGATTTGATACAAGGTAATGTGTATCGATAAAGTTGTATTGTAGGAAAAAAAATCAATATAGTTACTGTATTGTACACCCCTACACAGCAAATTCAAAAGTGTTAAAATCTGGGGGTTGGCCTTTTTTCAGCAAGAGTAGAGTTGATTTTACACTCTAGGAGTTATGAACTGTTTTATTTTACTCCCATTTATTATGTAGTTGGTGTTAAATCTGAGAGTCATGAAGGAGAGTCCTCTAAATAACTCCTTCAGAGTTAATGTGAGTAAATATAACTCTTTAACTTGTAACTCCCAACTCTAGACAGGCTGATAACTCTCAAGGTGTTAATTGCGTCACCACGCCCCCTCAGACAGCTCTTGGACGTGGAGGACGCCATTGTTCGAGCGGAGTGCGGACGCTGCGGTCGAGTAGGAGACGGTTTGGTTTGATGCCTGCTTTGATTGGTAAGTGTATATTAACCTAATGGTTGTTAAATTTCTAATATTTTTCATGAAAACCGCGGTGGAAAACATTTTAGAGCATGTTTTATATTCATGAGTTAACCGCTAACTTTGCAACTTCTAGTCATGCTTGCTTCGGTTTTCAGTACGCCATGAGACGTTAATGCAAAATAAATATTAAGTTGTTGCTTCTTTTAACTAGAGGTTACCGTTAGATACGAACATTTGGCTTAATAATTTGCCTAAACATTCTGAAGGCTAACGCCATTACCATTAATTTATGCTAGCGCTAGCTTAAATGCATGTAAGCTAACAATTGTACTCCCCCCAAAAAACGCAATTGCACATTTATAATCGAGGCAGTCACTCGTTTGAGTACATGAATTTTGAATTCAAATTTATCGTTGCATATATCAAAATGCGCATATACTCCTACTCTCTCTGGCTTACTACCTTTCCCACGTGTGTAACGTGTTCCGGACACAGACATTTTTTGAAGATAACTTTCGATTACTCCCTGGTGAAAATCTGTTCATAATTTCATTTCATTACGATTGTATGCTCATCTATTCAAATTGTATGTACATTACAAATGTATGTAGCTAAATCCATTCTCTTTTCGCAAGCAAAAATACTTTGTTATAGCCAAAACTGATCTATAATTTAATTAACTCTGCAATATTTTGGTGCCCTTTCAAGATAACAACAACAACAAAAAACGGCCAGTTTACCAGTAAACATTTAATCTCATTGGTGAAAGGACAAAAAATTGCCTTTATTTTGCAGACTGTGCTCACATATAATTTTAAAGTTTAATGACCCACATTATCATATGCAAGTATTTATTACTTTTAGCCTAAGAACCATTATTGCATTGTCATTTGAGTTAGCAGCCTGCATGACAAATAACACCAGTCTTGTTTATTTATTTATTTTTTTATACATATCCACACTTGTCTCTGGACCTTTTTTGTAGTGGGTAGGATGTCCTGTTACTTTTGCCATCTAACAATGCCTGAACTGATCAGTAATTGCATTCTGCTTACAGAAAATGCTTGTCAAGGTCGAAAATGGCGGTGTTAAAAAGTTTATTAAAGTGCCAGACATCGAAGGAACCTTTGATCTACCCTTATTTCTTCGAGAAGGTTTGTATTGTATTCAGTTTCAGACAGCTGAATGTGTTTTAATGCTCTGGTAGTGTGTTTTGAGGGTTTGAGAAGTTTAAAGGTAACATTCTTTTTATTACTCTTAGTAATGAACAAATTTGGCCTACAACTGCAAACCACAGGAGAACTTAATATTACTGATGAAACGGGCACTGAGGTCGATGCAGACATCTTTGATGAACTGGTGAAATCTGGGGTTAAAAACTTCAAGGTCGACTACCAGTATCCTGTAACTGGTAAATTGTGTTGATTTTGTCATAGGGAATTCTTGGAACTAAATAAAATTTTTAAATATTTGTAACCTGCCCCCCCCCCCCCCCCCCACCCTCTTTTTTTTTTTTTTTTTTTTAAGACTTTCACATTGATGTTGTAAATGATGCTGCAGAGTCATCTGTTGTGGACCTATCACCACCTGCACAGTCACCCATATCAACAGAGTCACCCAAATCACCGCTTCTGCCAGACAACCTGTCATCGCCCTCATCAGGGTCAACAATTACACTGCCATCAACAAAAAACAGGAAGAGACCCCTCACAGAAATGGACCGCGATGAAGCAAGTCAGGTATTAGAAATAACTGAAATGGTAAATATATTCTTTTTTTTTTTTTTTTTTATACATATATTGACATATCTATAAGGGCTATAAACAAACAAAATATCTAAAAACTAAACGATAAACTACATCTAAAAGGTTGAAGAAGGAAATAACTAGGCCTTACAGAATCCTTTGTCTTGTTTTTTATTTCAAGGCTGGGATAGTGATGTAACATCCCTGTTGTTACTGCTACACCTTCTCCCACCAACATCGAAAGGACCAAAAAAGATGGCCAAGATCAGCTCAGCACAGGCGGCCGATCATTTCATCAAATTTGTCAAGGTGAATTAACTTTTTACGATCACCATTATCATACAGCAGTGGTTTGAAACCCAAAGGATTGACTGACATATATCAAGAGTAGCTGCTGTGCAAATATGTAGAAATGTTGTTAATCAACGATAATTAAAGGTTTTAACATTTATTAATTAATTTGGATGAACAAAATAAGGAACAAAACAAGATCAAAATGAAGCAAGAATGTAGTAAGATGTCTGATGCGGTTTAATTAAATAGTCGTGACTGCCAATGTACTGTAACATGTTTTTGAAACTAACAAATGTACTGCATCAAATTCATTATGAAGGTTTACAGTTGATTTTGTTTTTCCTATTCTAGGAGGGAAGAAGTCTTTCGACATTCCTGGAAAAGGTGGAATTGAGACAACCATTCCTACTCTGCATTGGAGAACAAAAGAAGAGAATCCGAAGGTTCTTCATTGTCATGGACCAAAATGCCATTCCGTGTGCTGCACAGACAACTCTGGCTGCGTTTGATACCCTCTTCAAAGCCCACCATGTATTCAGCGTTTCTTATGACGAAGCACTTACAGGTTTTTATACATTCATTCAAACCACTGTTTATAACATAGATGTTGGCTTTACATGTACTGTTCATGTTGAACATCCTTTTAAGTGTTAATCTTTAAAATAAAGGTTATATATTTTATTGAATATGGCCTACCTCATTTTTATAGGATAAAAAAAATCCATCAACACTATAAATAGTTAATTTTAACTACCTATGGGTGAAATTGTTACTCTGCAAAAAGTTCAGATTTAACACCTAAAAAAAGAGTACATTTTTACCCTTTTAAAGGAGTTGAATATTAACTCCCTAAAAAGAGTAAATTTTTACCCTTTTTGGGAGTTAAACATTAACTCTCTAAAAAGGGTAACATTAACTCTATTCTGACTGGTCCCATATAAACACCGGAAAAGGGTTGAAATTAACTCCCATGGAGTTAATTTGACCCTGTTGAATTTGCTGTGTAGTAGGGGCTCTTGGCCCATGAGGGGGTGGGTAGGCACAATACTTTTTTACTGCATTAGAGCTGATCTTTCTTAATTAAATAAATAGGAGCATATTTGGACTGTCCCAGTGTCTCAGCAGCGGACCACAAACATGTCTTTCATCTCGTAGGCCCCTCTCTCTGCCCCAGAGTGGTATTTGAAAAACTCCAGAAGTCTGTGTCTTTAGTCCCGTGCGGAGGCCTCAGGGCCCCGGGGCTGCACTGCGGGCCCCTCTCGGTGGCTGACGCAGTCGAAGCGGGGCGTAACCTCGCAGCGGATGAGCAGCGTGTCATCCTTGATGAAAGCCCTCTGGTGGAGCTGGTGCAGGTGCATGAAGGTGACGTAGCCGAAGCCTTTAGGATTGCGGTGGATGGTGGGTTTCTGAAAGGCCTGCAGGTCCGGTTTGGTCTCCATCACCTCCATGTGGTGCTGGGCCTCGGGCCCCTGGTCCAGGAAGGCCAGGCGGATGGTGCCCTGGAAGGGCCAGGACAGCTGACTGTCGAAGGTGCCCTGCATGGTGTGGACAAAGAGGGAGATGTAGTTGGAGCAGCGCGGGGCGTTGGGCGTCTGCAGGTGTAGCCGCAGACACAGCTTGTATCCGGGACGTCCCGTGTAGAAGCCCGGGCTGTGCTCCACCACGGGCTGGCCCGCTTCCTGGTTCTTAAGGAGTGCAGAGAAGGACCGCAGTCTCCAGATGAACACCCCATGGCACTGCTGGCCCTCCAGCTCCTTGACTGTGTCCTCCAGCACAGAGACCCTGCGCCGCAGCTCTGCCAGCTGTCCCGCCTACAGACGCAACAACATCAGCTCGTTATTTCACACAGGCACACATACTACTGTACATATGACTTACTGTTACTTTAATGCAGTGCCACGTGAGGACCTAAAAATCAGGAGCATTCAAGACATCCAATAATAATAATACAGACTCTTCTAAAGTGCTCCAGGCTTTTTACTGAAGTCTGGATAATTAACATAATTAGCTGCAAAATTCTCTTCAAGCAGTTATATAGAGTAAAACTTTCTTTTCCAGCCTTTTGTTGCCCCCAACCCAACTTTGCTGGGATGTGTTGCTGACGTCATGTTACGCGCGCTACGCGTACGCCCCGACCCGGTTGTGCCCTAAACTCATTTGTGTTTGTTTGCCTTCCTAGTCCTGGATTGGCTGGCCTGGTGCCGCGAGGGCATAAAGCCGGCGGAGGTGGATTTGGCGCTCTCTTTCATCTCTCTCTCCGCACCCTCGCCAGCCACAGCCCCGTTGCCACGTCTTTTTCCTTTTAGTTTTAGGGTGAAGAATGGAGTCTCAGCTTATGGTTTAGTTTAGTCACTTTTCACCTTCTTTGATGCTGGGCTCCCCATCTTTATTTAGGGTTATTTTTGGTAGTATTTTGTTGTAAAATAAATTATTATTTTGAGCACTTAAACTATTGTCCGTCTCTTATGTTATGCGTCCCTCTTTACCCTAGACTTATGCAACAGGGACCGTAACACGTCACATTCAAAATGAGCTTTTATTTGTCATGAAATGGTAACGTCTCAGTTTCAGTGAAATTTCTTATATATATATCTAGAAAAGCTTTTCTGTTCTGCTCACTGTTCATGTCGATGTGTTTTTGAGTCACAATCTTGTTTATCCTTTATCATGCAGTGACAGACCGACACTGATCACATGACCCCGGCCCAGGATGTGGTCCGCGCTCCACCAGTTGAGACTCCTACCTGCGTCTCCTTGAGTATGACGAGCTCCCTCCACTGGTGGTCCTGCTTCACCAGCCGAGCGTCCATCTCCCTGAGCCGCTGCATCTCCTCGCTGGGCTGACAGGGGGCGGCGTTGTTGTTGCTGCAGTGAGCTCTGGCCGTGGTGCCGTTCAGACTGAGGCCTCGCAGGAACTCGGCCATGTACCTCATGTGCATCTGAGTGAACTCCTGCATGTGCTGGGCCAGGTTGTGTCGCAGCATCTGCTCAAAAACACAGTCGCAATTCATCCACGAGGAATAATAAAGAAAATTCAACTAGACCTGCTCTAAAAGACCTTTTTCACACTTCCCTTTCAACCAGAAGTCATGTCAGGATACTTCTTGTAGCAGATGTAAGTGGTGTAAAATAGCTGAGCCGAAAAACTTAAAACTACCTTCCCCTTGAGTACATTTCATAATATACAGATGCAGAGATAAAAGATACAGAATAATACATAATGACTTAAAATGGTTATCTCTATTTATACACACGAGCATGTTTTCATTAACAAAACCTCGCAATCGATCTCACTGTGAGTCAAAATTGGCAGTAAATATATAAACTACAGGTCTGTGATGTGTTATAATTCATTTTAGAAATGTCCACAGCACAGACACAGACAGGAAACAGAACTCGGTGCCAGTGGACTTCTGGTTACTGAGTGCATTAAATATGTGGCTTACATAAATACTAAATACACACAAAAAAAAGGATTAGATGCAGTTTGTCTATAATAAAGTTTGATCGTCCACATGTTTCTGCTGCAGTACTTCAGTACGACTGCCACTAACTTATTTTATTTATTTATTTATTTATTTAAAAGGGACATGCACATTAATGAACACCAGTAAAAAAAATACATGTGTAAATGCGCCGAAGTTAGCGTACGTTCCTTATTAAGGCTAAACACTGTTGGCAATTTATAACAAGTCCACTTTATTCATTAAAGCTGCCCACAATATTAACATTAACAACCACAACAGCTGCTTTATCGTTCACAAAATATACAGCATTTCTTTAGAACCATTGAACTAGCTGCTTTATTGTTCACAAAGTATGCAGCATTTATTTAGAACCACTGAACTAGCTGTTTTATCGTTCACAAATTATTCAGTATTTCTTTGTTAACAGTAAGTTATGTTTTTGTTCAGAAATATGAGCATGTTTACAGTTTTGCCTTTCAGCCTGCTCCGTTTTTTGCTGACCAACTCCCCGGTCTTTGAAAATATTCGCTCTGCAGGTACAGAAGAAGCAACCATTCCCTGATATTTTGCCGCAAGCTTGCTTAGAACAGGGAAAGTGTGGTGATGCTCTTGCCACCAAATGAGGGGATCTTTGTCTCTTGAGATCAATTTTTCTTCCAAGTAACGGCGAAGTTCAATCACAACATCTGTTCCAACAGACCGGTGATGCTGTGAAGTAACTACTTGCATGTCAAATTCTGCCCATAATCCACACTGATTTGATGCTGAATTTGTTGTAGTTGCAGTGTTTGGAACAGAGGAAGAGCTTGTTTGTGCCACTGTTGAACTGGCGGTTGGAATGGGCTCAGCCTGATAACTCACTTCCCTCATTTCACTTAGAAGACGCTTCTTCATTGTTTCAATGTGATCTTGATTTTGAAAGACAAGTTGTTTAAATCTAGCATCCAGGAATGTAGAAACCGCTACACCATGATTGGCCTCAATGTTTTTAAATCGGCGCTGGCACTGCTGTGCCAGGTGTGTGGCAAGGGAGATGCCCTGACGTTCACAGGCTACAACAGCTCTCTGAAGAAGAGACACAAGCGGAACAACCTTTGAGAAAGAAACATGCTTCTCTGATGACACCTCCTCAAAGGGTCTCAGTGCATTTACAGTTTGACGAATAAGTGACAACTCCTCCAAACTAATGCACAACTCACTCTTGCCTAGAAGGCAGAGGACTGTAGTCACTGGCTCATGCTGTTCTTGCAGTCGCTCTAACATGTAAAAAACAGAATTCCATCTTGTGTCTACAGATTGGATCAACTTGTGTTCCATTACATTCATCTGTTTTTGAACAGTCTTAAGCTTTTCTGTTGCTTTCACACTGTGGTTAAAGAATGAAACAATTGTGCTGCATTTTGATATTAGCTGCATGACTTCTGGTCTTGCCTTGAGGCTGTCTTTTACTACTAAATTTAGTGTGTGGGCAAAACAGGGGTAATGCCTCCACCCAGTTTTCTGCACAGCAGCAACCATGTTTGCCCCATTATCAGTCACTACTGCCATCACCTTCTCATTTAGGCCCCAGTCATTAACAATGTGTTTAAGCTCCAAGCTAATGTTATCAGCTGTATGTTGTCCATAAAAAGTCTGTGTCTCCAGTACACATTCTTTCATTTGCCAGTTTTCAACAAAATGACATGTGACAGTTAAGTATGCCTCAGTGGATACTGAAGTCTACATATCAGTAGTGAGCACTACACTTGGAGCTTTTAACAAAGCTGCTCTGACTTGGGTTTTGCACTCCTCAAACAAATTTACCATGTGAGTCTGAGACATTGTTTTTCTTCCAGGGAGCTTGTATCGTGGGGCTAGTTCCTTGACAAAATCTTTAAATCCCTCATCTTCGACTACAGAGAGTGGCTGAAGGTCCCTAGCGATCATCACTGCCAGCTTCCTTGTTAGAGCTGCTGCTTTTGGAGAATCATCTACAAACAAATAGGCAAATTGTTAGAGTTACAAAGTGCACTGCATAGTAACCCATTTTCTATTTGTATAGCCTACAAAATAAATATGAGTAGTTGTCATTACTACTAGACTACTTTAATGCTCTCTTCTTTGAAAAGCATAAATAACACAAACCTATTCTAATAACTATTTTAGCTATATCAAGTTTTGAAAGAAGGCTGGGATTTAATTTATAAAACAGAATTTATTTCCTTTTCATATCTTTTTTCTCTACTTGCTCAGCTTCACCGATACCACATACTGTTTAATATGCCAAATCCCAAGCTTCCAACTGCACTAGTGATATAACGTTAAAAATAACATAGAAAGATTGTTTGTTTGTATGAGCCTAAACAAACGTTAACCATAGTTTTTGCGAACTACAGATCTGTCCTGTTTCTGTACCTGGGTAACATTTGTTGCTGACCAATGCCTCGCCGATAGAAACTTGTCTGACCCTAGCAGCAGGTGTAGCATTGCTGTCCCCTCGCTGCTTCTCACCCTCGACTTCCTCTCGCTGTATCATCTCCTCGTATTCTTTGAGGTGGGTCACTCTCACATGTTTAATGAGATTTGTAGTGTTACCACAATATTTTAATCTCTTGGTACACAAATCACATACCGCTTCATTGTTTTCATGGGTAAAATGCGTCCAAACGTAACTTCTTTTGCAGTCACTCATTTTGTTGCAGTGGACAAACAGGAAGCGAGCTGCAGCTGCCTGCTTCTTTGGCGCCGGGAAAGGCGCAGTACAGCAGCTGAAGTTACGTGGGTTCAGGCGGAAGGAGAAGTAGTTCCACTTAATTCGTGCAAAAAACGGTCATTATTATAACGTTTAAATGGTAATTTGACGGGCAGCTTCATGAATAAAGTTAACTTGTAATTAATACAAAGTATCGATACTTTCAGACTAGTATTGATACCAAAATTCCACCAGCTGGTATCGGAGGTATCGATACTTTTGGTATCGATTCGCACATCCCTACTCAATATGCGGGACGCGGGACATAGGCTAAAATGGCTGTGCAGTACAACCAAAAGCGGGACAGGTGGTCACCCTATCCTCAAACGAGCCTGCCTCCAAACCTACAACCTCCAAAAGCACGACCTTGATTCCCCAAAACACCACAGACTGCCATTAATCAAATCTTAAAGCGGCGCGTTCTCCATCTTGCGACTTACAAATGCATCCCATGTGAGCACAAAACTTGTCCTGCCATCCCATAAGCACCCCAAAACAAAACAAAAAACAAACAAAAAATAATTTAAGCCTAGTAAACGCTGCGATGCTTAGATGTACCATTCTAAATGTCACCGGTAACTAGATATTAAAAGTAGGACGACGGTGATAATCATGTAACCGGCCTTGGCTAACAGCTAACGTGCTAAGCTAACTGGCGTAAAAAAAAAAAAACTCACAACTATGGCCTATAATAAAAAAATAAAATAAAAACAAGGCAGATGTTTGTAAAAATGTTGGACTGACCTTCTTAACCAGCGAGGACACACTTCTGACAGAGTTTACTGTAGGAAGAGTCCTTGACATGCTTCTGACAGCAGTCAACATTTTTAAAGCTGGACTAACTAAACGTTAAACAGTGTTGCCAGATTTCCCGCCCAATTGTGCTACTTTTGCGCTTTCTCGGCGGAAAAAAATAGCGTTGGGCCGGTGTATAATATTTGGGCTATTTTTAGACTTATGGGGCGGGATTTTGAAAATGTAAAATAAACTTATTTTAAAAATATTTTTTAAATTTCCTGATCAATAATTGTATACATTTGCTGGTTATTGATGAATAAAATTGATTTGTAAAAAAGAAGCAGTAATATTAGTCTCATTAATTGTCAGTCACATGTCTAATTATGGACCTATTAGGATTGTTCATTTTGGGTGTAAGCATCAAAGAGGACGATGATTCAGAAGTATAATCAAGTCAGAAGGTTTATTCAGTAGCACACATGTAAGGTTACAGCAGCAGTCCCCGCTGAAAGGGATAGGGTGGGCCTCCCAAAAAGGAGTGATCACAGTTTTTATACTATGTATGACAATGTATGAAGATTTCTGCATATCATTAAATATATCTTCAAGAAACTCGAGACCAGGCCACAGAGTTCTCATTACTGCTGTGCGTAATCTTCGTTATCTTCAGGAGCGTCCCACGCAACGGCAGGGCCGTGGGAGCCCCCACCTGTAACCTTGAGTTTCCTAACTTTGTAACCAGCTTATTATTGCGCACTTTTGCAAATGTACAATGTATGTAATCGCAGAGTGTAACCTTTTGAGTGAAAGGAGAAAAACATCCTTTTAGAATCAAAACATTCTTAGTACTATTGAAGCGTTTATTAACCTTAGCAGTAGTACATCAAAATATAGTTTAGTGGTAATACGCAAAGCCATATGTAGAAATATTCAACACTATTACATTAAGCAAGACTTAAACACTTTAAAAAAACACGTGCACATTGTTAAACTTGAATTACACTTACCAAATACAGCAGCATGAGAGGCAAAGTACACTGCACGATTCTGGTTCAGACCAGTTTTCTCTCAGGTGAGCAAAAGGAAATGGTTTGATGTACCAAATTAACACTAAGGGAGTGAAATTAACTCCTACGTTATTAACACTGACAGGATAACCCCAACACTGCTCCTCATTTAACTTAAAGAGTTAAAGTAACACTTTTGGTGTTAAAAACAACTCAAATATTTAACCCTGAGATTTTAACACTCCAATTTTTGCTGGGTAGCTGAATAACCATCAATGTGTTACGTTAGCATAGCGCACACCTATTCAGCTGTTGTTCTCTATTCTATTATTACTATAACTTGCCTTTCAACATGAAATGTCTGTTCTTGGTGTGGGATTTTGTAAAATAAATTTCCCCCCAAAAATGCGACATAGTCCAGTGTGACTTATATACGTTTTTTCTTCTTCATTATGCATTTTTTGGCTTGTGCGACTTATACTCCGGAGTGACTTTTAGTCCGGAAAATACGGTATATTATTGACTTCTTACTCTTAAATTTTCTTACAATTTCAATAATTGAATTTTCATCCACACTTCTTTTGAATAGAGAATTTGTCTGATAATTTTTTCAGTTAGTCCATGTGTGTCTCTTGTTTCTACAATTTCATTAACTAGAGTAGGTCCAATATTTACCAAATAAATAAATAAATAAATGCATTTGCTATTTCCTTAGTTTTATCTATAATCAAACTGTCTTTTTCAAAGTACTTTGGATATTTAGTTCTCTCAGTCCCTTTAAGTATACTATTTAATATCTTCCAAGTCCCTTGGATGTTACTCCTGTGCTGTTCTAATTGCATATGATAATAATGCCTCTTATTTATTCTTATTATATTTATATATAGCGTCTTTGAGTGTCATGAAAAGCGCTTTTATAAATAAAATGTATTATTATATTTATCAGCTTATTTTTATATATCTTATACCTATGCTCTGCTTCTTCAGTCCTATGCTTTATATATAATCTATAGAGGTAGTTTTTCTTTTTACAAGCATGTGCTATACCCTGAGTAATCCATGGCCTATCTAGTCTAGTTTTGCCTTTAATGACAGATTTTTTTAAGTGGACAGTGTTTGTCATAAAGCTTGATTAGGGCAGACAAGAAGGCATCATAAGCCAGATCTGGGTCAGCGGTGGCATAGACCTCGTCCCACATCTGAGCACACAAGTCCACCCTGAAGGCAGCAATCACTTCAGGGTTTCTACTTCTGATCAATTTATTGTTGTCCGTTTTAATATTATGTTTTTGAAGAAGTTGATGAAAAATACTAAAAACAGGAAGGTGTTATTTGGCTTCCTAATTCATTAGTAAAGGTAAGCAGCCCTTCTGCTGTTGTGTTGCAAATTATGTGGCCTTTCACTCACCAGCCCCCACCAGTCTTGGGCCTGTTTACACGACAACGCTCGTTTCGCCTGAAAACGACCTTAAACTGTAGTACCCGTGTTTGTCCAGCAAACAGCGCTGTGGGCCTCGCAAATGCTCTACACCACACAGTGAGTAACTGCAGAAGAAGTGATATTTCCGGTCTGAACCTTTCCAGCTACTCCAGGACCTTGTGGTTTTCTGGAGCCATTCTCATGAAGTCTCTCCTGAAAGTAAGTATTTATACAGATATTACTGACAGTTACTGGGCTAAATATGAATGTATAAGACACAAAAGCCTCGTATTTTGCGCTCGTGGGTCAGCTGACATACGGGGAGCACTCATCCAATCACTGTTCAGATTGACCGAGGTGAAGTTGGATTGGATATTGGACATTTGGCAGATATTCATGTTGTGCCAAAAAGTGATTTAAAGCTACGTCGCCGAATGTATAGCTTGGGCTACAACAGTTTTGTATCATACTTGTAACTCCATGTTTTCGCTTATAGCAGACGAATTACTTTGTGAAAAGGTAAAGTTTGTGAAATGGAAATTGTCACAAAAATGTCTAGGAAAGGATGCAGTTTGTTGTGCTCGTAGACTTTTGTTTGTGGGATTTCTGAGGCTGCTGTGTCTAATAGAATGTTTATATTTTGCAGCAAAATGCGCTGTTAATTATAAGATTTGCTCACGTGGTTATGAATAAAGGGAGGAAAATGTATCGTTAATGCCAGGTGACGTCACACGTGTGTATTTTGGGTCGTTGTCGCCATTTTGGGAAGCAAGTGACAGTTTTCCCCAAGCATATAAGGGACAAAAACTGTCAATGGTCTCAGCTCTGAAAGCTCCATAGCTCCCTCAAATAGTCTCTAAAGTCATTGTTACTTTTTACTGCAGCACTAGTGCATTGTGTACTGAACAGTTTGGACACTGACGCTATTTTTCCGATGCTTTTAATCACGTGATGTAGGCGAATTTGTAAATAAAAAAAGTTTCATAAACTCTATGGAGTATGGGCTTCTGTAATAAACAGATGCTGTTTGGCTGTTTATAGATACGATTAAAACATTGTGTTACATTAATAAATACTTTACTTTACACGATCAAAACGCTCTGGATTAATGCAGCTGCTTTAAGATGAAAGCAATTAGCTAGTTCGGACAAGCTACATTAAGATACTTCAGCAACTTAATGATCAGACTATTGATATATATATATTACCTAGTAATGGCCCACAGAACACAGCGTGAATTGTGTAAACAGCTTATTATTAATGTGTCAACAGTGGATGATCGTATAGCTGTATTAGTGCCACTGACCTACAGAGTGAGTGTGAATGGTTTATTTGCAACAGGTTCAGAGAGGAGACTACTGACCTGAATAATAGTGCATGCATAGCTGTAGTCTTGTAGTCACTTAAGCTCTAACAGTAAAGCTAAAGAAGGATATACCCGCTGTTCAATACCACTACATTCACTTTACCTTCAATATGGGGCGTTTTGGTCACGTGTCTGGCAAAGACCGATTGTGGTTGGTCTTACTTTCCTCGATTTTATATACGCGCTGTAATTTAATATTTATTTCATTTTTTTCTATAGAAATAATACTGTTAAAAGGCTAGTACACCCTGTAAACAAGGCTGTTTTATAGGAGTAGGCTACATAGGCTGCAGCAGAGGGCCTCAGCCATCAGGGAGCCTCAATGATGACAATGACAATGTTGTCAAGATTGCCTTCCAGTCTTCTAGCGAGTGACTGCATCAAGTTTTGGATGAGGGGATGGCATGCAGTCAGACCTTGTGTAGCCGTAGGCTTTGAACTCTCACCTATCAGACCATTCAAATCATTTTTCAGTTGCACAATGGTAGGAGCCAGGTACCCAAGGAATGTGTTTTTTTTCCCCCTGAAGGATGTTTACAGCACATGCTAAGGGACCCATCACACTCTCAAACTTGTGGATGAAGTCGATTTCCTCTGGAATGAATCGACAAAGGCCAAACTCAACGCAGACGGTGTGCAGAAGGAGTCTGTCATACTCAGGAGTAGGATCGACTGGCACTGATAGATTGCTGGCCTGTGGAGTCAAGGTGGCTATGTAAGCCAGACGCTGCATTGAGAGGAACATAGAGTTCCAATGTGTGTCTTATCAATGCAAGTGTGATCTGTGAAATGGCTGCCCAATTAAAATTATAATAAAATGTGTTTGCAGTCACTGTCTTGTAAACAAGATGCTGATCTGAAATAAATGTTTTAGGTTTTTTATTGACAACATGTTGCAAATACACAGTAAGACAGTCTCTATATTTTATCAAACTGAAATGGCACTGCACCGGCATCAGACATAAAGTAAGTACATAGTTCATCTCTGATGTGTTTGGCTCTTGTTGTCACATTGGTGGTTTGTGGCAGTGTGGCCTGCTGAAGGACCGGGTCCAGTCTCCATGTTCCTGGTACCAACTCCAGATTTGGTCCGTCCTGGTCCACAATGTCAGCTGTGTACATCTCCCCACTCTCAGTGTGCAGGAAGTTGTGCAGAGCACAGCAAGCCAGAACAATGTCCTCCACCTTTGTAGTGTCCTGTAAGTTTATGGTGGATTGGAGGACACGGAAGCGGTTGGTGAGGATACCAAACGCATTCTCAACAACTCTGCGAGCTCGTGACAGCCTGTAGTTGAAGACACGCTGTTGAAGGGAGAGCCTACAGCTTGCATATGGCTTCATCAGGTAGTCTTTCAGGGGAAATGCTTCATGTGCCACAATGTTGTGTGGGGCCAGCTGGTCTGAACCCGGAAGTGGTGCAGGGCCAGGGCTGTTGCATGTTCTGCTTTTCAGAGCATCTGCCAATGTGCATGCGGCAAATACCCCACCATCTGAAATCCTTCCATTGCACCCCATGTCCACATACAGAAACCTGTAGTTGCTGTCAACTAGGGCCATCAAGTCTATGGAAAAGTTGTTTGTAGTTGAAATAGGTTGACCCAGTTCTTGGTGGGGGATGAATGTTTATGTTTCCCATCCAGAGCACCAATACAATTTGGGAAGTGCCACTGCAACTTGAATCCAAGTGCTACCTGCTGCCACTCCCGTGTTGTCTCTGGACACTATTAAAAAGCAAAATCACAAGATTAACACTTATGCAGTTCTGAAAATATGCCTATCACGAGATGACATAGACAAAACATATATGACACACCCAAGATATTTGTCTCTTAACACTTGGTAGATCGCTTGGCAGGTCTCTGGAATAAACTGATGAATTGTGGAGACACCCATGCGGAAAAGGTAGGAAAGGCTTCGAAAGCGTTCTCCTGTAATAATAATCAAACATGAATATGTTGTTGATGCTAGAGAAAGAGCTTATGCACAGGAAAAATACAAAAGATTTTACACAACCAGCAAAAACAGTTGTTTACCTGTTGCAAGGAAACGTAATGTGACCATGAGATGCTCTCCAATGGAGATACAATGGCGGTAATTGGTGTTTTGCCGGCGAATAATAGGAGAGACAAGTTCCTCCAACATGTGAAACTGAGTAGGAAACAGCCGAGCAAAATTGTTGAAATCAGCTGGATCATTCGTCTTGAGCTCGAGGCACAAATTCGGGAAAGCTCCTTGTGCATGTTGTTGCTGGATCCAAGGCTTAATCCACCTTGTGTGGTTTCTTCTCACTCTTTGCCTGCGACTTCTTTGTTCTTCTTCTCTCACAAGAACAGCGCCAAGAGCACACAAAGCCAGCTTCAGTTCTGCCATTATAATGTTATTCGTTCAGCTGTATCGACAAACGAGCCAGGACAACAAAAATGACTCGCAACGGAGCTGACTGTATGTTTATCAGGGCTGCACTCTGTTTCGTCACTTCCTGTATAATTTTGTTTGACTTTGTGCCGCCTGCTGTTCAGGAGATGTATTACATGTTGCGCATGCGCATTACGTTCTCGCTGCTTAGTAGTTGATTCTCGTCGCTCACTTTTGAGTGGCGACAGGGGGAGACGTGAGGCGACAAGCAGTCGCCCCGCCTCTGCCGACAGTGGTCGGGTGTTGGGTTGGTGTGTCCCAGGCGTTAATCTTTCCACTCCTTCTGATCCCCCACAGGTAAAGCAGCCCTTCTGCTGTTGTGTTGCAAATTAGGTGGCCTTTCACTCACCAGCCCCTCACCAGTCTTAGCTGCTAAATTTACTTGTGCACACACATCTGGAGTGTCTGTACTCTTTACATGGGCAGTAACTCAGAACATTAGAAGAAAAGTAAAATTAAATATGCTTTTATTTCTACAAGGATGATTAAGGAGCTGCAGGACAGAGGGAATAGTGTGCATCAAATACCCACTGAAGAAGCAGCTCCTGCCAGTGCACCCAGTCCACCTGCACCAGTGGAGACTGCCAGTGAGACAGACTCTGAAAGCTCTGGGGACCCCTGACAGTGGTAAGTGTTTAACTTTCTTGCTTTCTCACATTCCTTTTAAATTTGTCATGCTTCACTCTGTTTATGTTTATTTATTTATTTTTCACAGTCCTGACAGAATCACACCCATGGCTTCACTGAGGGAGACAATGAAGTCCAAGGGCCTCTACAACAAGCACTCGCTTGACCATCCTCTCCTTAGTGGATTTTGTAACTGGCTTAAAAAAGACTTGTCCATCAGCAACCACAAACAGGAGGTAAGAACATCAATATTTCACATGTTTTAGTCCATTACATAACTTATAAGAGCACTGCGTAATCCATTTACACCTCTCCATAATTTGATTTCATTCCAGGTGGAAAACGTTGCTCGGTTCATGTATTTCATGGATAACGAGCAGCCCAGTCTCCACTTTGCCCGTGACCAAGAGCGCAGCCGGGGATACTTCACCAAGCTCTCCGAGGTTGGGCTCACCAAGCAGACAGTCAGCAACTACATAAAAAGTCTCAAAAGGTAAGCAGTTTATTGCTGATATATGTAGGGAGACTCTACTACATATGATCTACTGCACAATTTTTGGAATCTTACTTACTGGGTATATTCAAAATGTGACTGACTTTTCTTTCCTTTTTAGGTTCATGAGATATGTCACGGGCAGTACCAACATGACATTTCAAGACAGGGACATGCATATGGACTGCAAAGAATACGTCACTTTCCTCAACAACGTCCAGATTGGGCTTTCAAAGCAAGCTGCCAAGGAGAAGCTTAGGAAGAAGTAAGTATCTCATATTAGCAATGCTGGTAACTGCAAATATTTAATAATTTCTTAACTGTTTATTAACAAGGCTTCACTTATTTTTCACAGGTATGACACTCTCCGAGAAGGCACCCTTCCTATCCCAGAGGTCGTGGCGGTGTTGACCAAGGCCAAGAGAAATTTCTTGGCCATCATGGAGAAGGTGTTTCCGTCCAGTGTTCCCCCTCCTCTGACACAGGCAGAATTACTACTTTGCCTCAATTACCTCGAGGCAGTAGTGATGCTGAAACACGCTCAGCGGCCCTGTGTTGTTGAGAATATGACTGTAAGTATCATCTTTTGCAACATTTTATTGATATTTTATTTTTCTCAGATGTCAGTGGATTCGTAAAACTTAGAAACACATCTTTTGTTTGTCTGTTGTAGGCCACTGAGTGGACTCAGCGCACAAAGGTTGCTGGTCACGCTGTGGTGGGTGTCAAGGAGCACACAACCTCGTCTACTCAGGTGGCCACCTTTGCTCTTGACGAGGAAGAGGAGACGGTAAGATCTTAAATGTTTTAGCCCAGATTTATATGCCTTGAAAAATGTCAATGTAGCTGGAATTCAGACAGATTTTAATTGCTATGTTTCTTATCACAGTGGTTTCAAGAGTACTTCGTCAAGGTGCGCCCACTGCTGCTCAAAGGAAGAGGAGGAAGGAAGAGAAAGCACTCTGAGGATGAGGATGATTCTCCGGGGAGGTACTTCTTCATCTCCTCCACGGGCAATCCTATCTACAATGCCTGCAATGACCTCAAGCAGCTGCATGACAAGTAAGTTAAACTAAATGAACTGCCTACCTTTTTTTCGGCTTTTTTCTACCGTTTTTAAAAATGCTGCATAAATGTTCATGAATACATTACCTTTATCAGGTATGGCCTTCCAAAGGTGACAACCCAGATGGTCAGGCGGGCTTACAAGACGGCTGCACACAAGAGCATGGCAGACTGTGATAAGACCATAGTGGCAGACTACCTTGCCCACAGCTCAGCCACTGCAGAGGAGCACTACCACAAAAAGGAATCCAGCAGTGTGGTGAAGGCTAGTCTGCTCCTGCGGAAGCTCCGTGGTGATGAAGAGTGAGTATCTGTCTATGTTTCCATTACAGCATTGTCACCCATTGTTGTGTTTCAATATTTTATATATTTGTGTGCTCATATTTTTTTTTATGTTTACTCACCTTCTAGACATACGCAGGGAGAAGCTGCTTCCTCTTCTGGTCGCTACATGGATGACCAGGTTGCCTATGACTTGTTAGTCAAGGCACACCCAGTGACGCTGGAAGGGGTTCCTCCAAAGAAGTCCGAGCGAGTATCTCTCACAGGAGCACACGCGCGCTACTGCTATGACCGCTGGCGCGCTCAACAGCTTGAGCTCCGAGTGCAGCATGTACTCGGTGAGTCTCTTTAGTTTCCTTAACCCTAGTAATTACTGTAATATATAACATGTCCACCTATTGGTTGTCTAAGCGCAATGACTAATTTCTGTTATTTCCGCACAGAACATTTTGGATGGCGGCGACCTTCAGAATCCAGGGTTAGAAGATGGATCGAGAAGCAAGAGTGGACTGCCAATCTACCAGATGCTGCACTTGTGGTCAGCCAGTGGAAGCCCTCTGGGAGCATTGACACTGCCCTGGACTGCCAGATCGTACAGAAGATGCACAGAACCCAGAAGTGGAAGGGCCTCGCTTTGGTGGATATTGAGGGCAAGGGTAGGGGGGTTCTGACCACCAGATCTTTTGCTGCAGGGGAGGTAGTGTGTGACTACCACGGCAGGGTGGTGACAAGGCAGGAGGGCCTGAAAATCCAAGAGGCCATGGTGGGAACAGAAACGGGGTACATGCTTTTTTACAACTCTGGCCAGTCAACAATGTGCATTGATGCTCATGAGGAGTGTTTGTGCCATCCCGGGATGCGCACATATGGCAGACTCATTAAGCACTCCTCCGAGAAGGCCAATTTGAGGCCAAAACTTTTTACTTTGGATGGGACTGATGTCATTGTTTTCATAGCCTCACGTGACATACGTGTCAATGAGGAGCTCTTGTTTAATTATGTGTGAGTGAGCAAAAAATCCTTTGCTGGGGGAGGATTGGATTTGGAGTGGCTGTAATTCTTTCAACCTTATGTAAATACTGTATGTACTGTAAATAAAGAGTGATGTTGACTACATGACTTTTTTGCACTTTTTTTTATAAGAACACCTGCTGTGAAAACCATCCATTTGTATTGTGCTAAACAGGGTACAAAAGGGTGTGATATTTCAATAAATCAACTTTTTTGGTACTCCAACAGATTTTTTTTTCAAAGTTTTTATCTGGTTTATTACATTCTCTTTGGTCTAATTTTGTTTTATTTCATTTTGTTTAAATTTATTAAAAATAACTAAGTCCTCAGAGCCTGTGTTTAGAGCACTGGGCTGTTGCACAGAGTACTGGGCACAGAGTACCAGCAAAATTGAGAGACAGACTTTACTGTTGTGAACAGTGCTTAACAGTATAAGACATACTATAACAGCACATTTAAATCTTTAGTTCGACACTAAATACTTTGTGTTGATCTTTTATAGACTTTGGTTTCCCGATGGTTCATGAGAAGAACTGTAAGTGACAACACAGAATTTATTGACTCTAAGGTGGCGTTTAGATGACAACGCGTTTTGCCGAATTGGCAAAGCTTTGATTGCGGTTTGCCCTTTTGTTTACACGAGGACGGGGTTTCTGTTTTCCGAATCTGCAAATGTTTGAAAATGCTGGAAAATGTGTTTTCGTCTCACAGCGGGGAGCTGCTCCAGTGGTTTCGCTCTCGTGTAAACTGGAAAACAATGTCAAAGACGTGCGCGCGCAGCATGTGTTGGGGGAGGAAGTCGCAGGTACATAAGACTGTAGAGAAAGAGCTAACTTCTACTTAACTACAACTAAACAATCAAAACAACTATAAAAACACTATTTTTGTTTTATTTCATCTTGTTTTAATTTAAATCTTTAGTTTGATACTAAATATTTTTGTTGATTTTTTATAGACTTTGGATTCCCGATGTTTCATGGGAATAACTAAGTGACAACACAGTACCCCACGGGCAGTACTTCCACAGGACCCCCTCTGGTCCCATGACTGTGTCCCAGAAAGGAACACTGCTCTGGGTACAAGAGTTGTCCCATCCCGGGGATCTGGACCCACTACTTAGACTTCCAGGGGACCCCTCTGGTAGCCCAAGTTTGCCGAAAAGCAAGCACTGTGGCTGCGGCACTGGGGCTCTGGAGCTGGTCTGTGGACCTCCAGGAGGCCCCCTCTACTTACCAAATTCCAAACCCAGACAGTGCGCTGCCGCTGGGATGCGAGAGAGCTGTGACTCATACGTCCTTCTATTGAAAAATGACCTGCCCTTTATATCCTGATGAAGGTGCCCAAGATCATAGACACAAAGCGCCATTTGAAGCGCAGTGTGACTGCTGAGTTATAGGCCTTTGAAAGTGGAGGGTTCAGCCCGGGAGTCCCGCTAGGACCCACACCAGACTGGGTTCAGACCTGGTTTGTAAGTAAGTAAGTAGGTAGGTAAATTTTATTTGTATAGCGCTTTTCACAGACACAAAGTCACAAAGTGCTTCACAGTCTTAAAAAACATATAAAAACAGCAAAATCTTAAACAGTGAGCGCTGGGAGACTGCCAGAAGACTCCGTGAGACCGGCCCGTTCTGTGCAGACTTTGGACACTAGGAATGGCTGCAGGCCTGGCTCTTAAGCGCTGGGAGACCCTTCAGAGAACCCCCAGAGGACTCCATGATGTGTGCGGATTTTGGATGCAAGGATCGGCTCCAGACCGGGTCCAGGCCTGGTTAGTGAGCGCTGAGAGACCTGGGGAGAATCGCTAAAGAACTCCCCGGTCTCCGTCGACTTTAGATGCGAGGAGCAGCTCTAGACATGGCTTTTGAGTGCTGAGAGAATGCCATATCTGTCTGTCTGTCTATTTTGACCATTGACGTGTATACAGTCATTGATGTTGATAGAAGAAATAAAAAAAAAAAGTGATTATAAACATCTCTTTATGGCCATAGCGCCTTGTGGATGCCTGATCCCGTCAGACCTCTGAAGCTAAGCAGGGTGGAGTCTGGTCAGTACCTGGATGGGAGACTGCTGGGGAACATCAGGAAGCTGGTGTGAGTGGGGTGGTGGTGGTCGGAGGGTCTGTCTACCCCAGGGGAAACTGTGGCTACAAAACATAGCTCACCACCACCGACTATGGAGTGAATGAAATACCCCTTCCCTTCTGTGTAAAGTGCTTTGGGTGACTTGTGTCATAGGTAAGCGCTATACAAATACCATTCCCTTCCCCTTATGGTCCAATTATACGCGACGCGATCCGAAGCTCGCTGCCTACCACGGACACTCGCGAGGCATTTCTCACAATATCTGAGCTGGATTATCATAATATTAACATAAAACATAAGTTCAGACATTCTGTTAAAAGTCTTTGGTCTTCTCTGGAGCCACAGCCCAATTTAATGACAGTGATGGCTCAGATTGTGACAGGATATCTGTCCTGGAGCAGGGACGGAGGTGAGCAGCAGAGGGGCTCAGGGCAAACTGTGGACACCACAAATAAATATGTAATCAGACATTCACACAAAAGCTAATTGTAATGCCCAAATAAGAAGCTTAAGCTAGATAATGTAAAGCTTATTTTAGGCATAGCCTATTAAATAAGCCAGGATTTATTCAGTAAGTTTATGTCCTGAACCTTGGTTGCAGTAAAACAATAAACTCTGCTCGTATTTCTGCTCCAATATCATAGCCAAGTTCTTCTAAAATACTCCAGAAAACAGAAAACTACTATTTTTTTTGTTTAAAATTTCCTGGGGGAGGACCAGAACCCCCTCCCATATGGTCTCACTCACTTTCTCAATACGAATGCAAACTGTACAGATGTATTATGGGATGCCTATGAGCTGCACCAGTCTGATATAATCCATTTTTTTTATGTAACCTGGAGAATCAACCTGTTTAGTTGCTCAGGACATGAGCCACTTGTCCTGTGTCATTGCCTGTATGAGTCAAAGGGAAACAAGTTTTTATCTGTGTGGCCTTTTTGAAGTTTGAGCCCCTGCCCCCAGTAGCTCTCTGCACAGCCCTGAAGAGGCGGTAGGTTACTGTATACAGGTTACTGGACAGGTTAGATGTGCAGTAACTCGGTTTGTGTAATATAATTTCACAACATAAGTGTTGGGGCATATAAATGTTCCACCTTCTGTTTAAAGTTTTTCTCTGTTAAGTGCAAGTTGGTTTGGAGCAGTGGTTCTTAAATTGTGGGTAAGGGCCCAAAAGGGGGGCACTGAAAGTTTAAATACAATATAGTTTGTTGAGTTTATTTAGATTAAAATGTTTTCTAAAATACAGTAGGCTACTTGTGGTAACAGTAAAATAAAAACATAATTCAGAAAATTACTAAAGACAAATGGAGGACTACAGATTGGGCAGGACAAAAGTAACTCTAAAGTAATGCAAAGTACACTGCCTGGCCAAAAAAAAAAAAAAAGTCGCCACCTCGAATTAACTATGTAAATAGGTAAGAGCCTCCCTGCAGTTGGTCAGGTCTGGGTTCAGCAATGAGCCCAAAGAATGAGGTCAGCTGACTACCTGCAGATACTGAAGGACCATTATACTCCATCAATGGATTTTTTTCTTCCCTGATGGCACTGGGCTTATTCCATGATGACAATGCCAGGATTCATCGAGCTCAAAATGTGAAAGAGTGGTTCAGGAGCATGAGACATCATTTTCACATGGACTGACCACCACAGAGTCCAGACCTTGACCCCACTGAGAATCTTTGGGATGTGAAGAAAGAACAAAAATTTTAATATCTGGCCAAATACACTTGCAGCTTTGTCCTTTATCAATTTTCAGAAAAGTATTTTGAGAAAAATAAAATGTTTTATGGATATGACCCCATAGCTGAATAACCTACGTCGAGCCTTTAAACCCTATACAGACTTTTGGCAACGCAGTGTGGGTGATCACTATTGAGCTCTCTTAAAAGGAGCATTTAAACAAACTTACGGGTTTTTGTTTGTCCGCCTGTCACTTGAGGATTGACCACAAGTTGAAGATGGGATCAAGGTCTACAGAATTTACTGGCCATGGACCCAGCATTTTGATGTTTTCTTTTACAAGCTACTTAGCTTTCACTTTTACTTTATGCCCAGATGCTCCATAATCCTGGAAAAAATATTGTTTGTCATCAAACGCTTATTAGATGCTTGTGAAAAGTTGATCTTGCAGGATGTGTTGGTACCTTTCTTTATTCTTTAATCAGAACACCAGTCTGTCCCTACAGTGATGCACAGTGCTGCAGCAGCTTCTCTGTAGCTCTCTGAATCGATGTTATAACTGATCAACTGAGCTGTTGCAGCTAAATAACTACATCTCAGCTCAACTTCCACCAGAGCTAAAGACTTGGCAGACTGCAGCCCTAGAGGACAGTGGCATGGAAAATCAGATGCCACTGACTCAGAGGCAAGAAGAGGTGGGGCAAGGCAAGTGGGCTGGTGTGTTAGGTAAGTCTAGGACTAAACCACTCTGGCTTTTTTCTATCCAAAAGAGCTTTGCATAAGAAAATGAACTTAATGCAGATAAGACTGAGACTGAGGAAATGGAGACCTGGGCCTTGCCCACTTAATGGTATGCAAACTCCGAGGTACTCAGAGGTACAGACTTGTGGGAGCAGACAAAAGGAATGGACTTTGCTTTTTTCAGATTTTGGGACAAGGTTTACTTGATGCCATCTGAAATCAGTTATAATCATCAATTGCTAAAGCTAAAGTTAAATTTAAGTTTGCTAATGTATCACCTATAATTTGCCCTCGTTTAGGCTCTGTGTATGAATCAATAAAGTTCTTAGCTTATGATACCCCACATATTGATCTTGAGATATCACTTTTAATCATTATACAAATGATTCTGATAGCACGTACTGATGTGTTTTGCTTAACATAGTTACTGTATATTTTACTTATTTGGTCATCTCCTTAACAATGACAGCTCCTGCTGAGTTTTAACGACATGTGTATCTCGTTTTTAGATAAGTTTTGTTTAGCTGATTAGCTGGTGCTTTGCCAGTTGTTAGTGCCTGTTCTAGGTCCATTCTATCCAGTCAGTTTGCAGCTTCAAAAGGGTCAGCTTGACCCAAAACCAGATTTATGTTATCAGGCCAGTGTCCAGTATCCACTCTGTTGATAGCAAGAACAGACTTACTGTTCCAAAACCACAAGATATGTATAGAATGGACCTTAGTCATAAATTTGTCATTCTTGCACTTTCCTTTTACTAAAAGCTGTGTGAAAACCTTGAACGGGAGCACTCGTGGCATCCTAAGACCGGAAGAGCTCTCTCTCTGAGAGGTGCTTAGTACGGTGGCAGAGCTACGTCAACGGGTGCTCCGCTCTCAAGACTGAATTCTGTTTTTTGATTTACCACTATACTTTGCTTTTTGCATTATTTTTGAATCTTGTCAATTTGTATTTTTGATCCTGTTGATCTTCAATAAATTCAGGTGGCATTTTGAAAGACATCTTCCTGGTCCTCAGTGTCATTTTTTGACAGAGAGCACACTACAGGTACCTTCTGATCCACGAGGTCTGACTTGCTAAAGTTAACTTAAAACATCCTGTACTTCACATCACAGGAAGAGACTCTCCTGTGGCCCCATAACTTTCCTCAGTGAAATGTACACAGTAAATTGTGAGAGAGTAGTTTTGTGTGTATAATACAATCTGTGCACATGTATTTAATAATCTGTATGAGTGAATGTGAACGTTTGCATGTGACTGCTCTAAGTTACACACAAATCAAAAACGCGCACATGCGACTAAGCAAAGTTACACACAAATCTGTTTTGCACACATGCAAATCATTTTAATAGTAAATAAAGCCCAGAAAAAAACAACTGGTGTACAAACTGTTCTGTGGTTGACTGAAGCAGTGGTGGAATGTAACCAAGTAAAAGTTCTTAGCTAGGCTACTTTACTTAAGTACAGTTTTCATGTATTTGTACTTTACTTAAGTAGATTTTACAAGGGGTACTTTTACTTTTTCTTGAGTACATTTTAGAACAGGGGTCTTCAACTTTTTTCCCCTGAGAGCTACTTTTATGGAATGAAAATGGCAGAGAGCTACTCATGCGTTGTAACATTAATTCAATAATTTATGGTCTTTCACTTATTTCTGTAAGGGGTCACAGGCACTAATGCATATACCAGTGGCTATGGGCCTTAGGCAGGGTACACACTGGACAGTGGCCAGTTTGTCACAGAGATGACACTTTTAAACCAAAGAAAATGAATTTAGTTTTCCTTTGTTGGTGTATCCACATCCCACATTTTGCATTAAAACAAAAAAATATTTAGTTGACATTATACATTATATATCAGCTTGAATGCAGCACAATTGTTTGACTGACAACTAATTGACAGATAATCATTTTGTGCATGACGGGGTAGGCAACTTATAAATTTGAATGGATATACACAAGTTGGTTTACCGAATCAAATTTGACTAATCAAGCTTAGGTAGGATGCATTAGCCTAAGCCTTTGAGAGCTTCTTGTAAAGTGGTTGAGAGCTACTGGTAACTCGTGAGCTACTGACTGGAGACCCCAACAAGTATCTGTACTTTTTACTCCACTACATTTCTGAATTAGTTTGAAGTACAAAGTATTTTGAGTTTTGGTTTAAAATCATGTGTTTTTGTAATTTTTGTCACCTCATTGTAGACTCACAGTACTTAAATATAAAAGATGCAGTAAAGTCGTACTCATCAGAAACATCAGAATAATAAAGACAGAAGACCTCAGCGACAGATTCAGTCTCTTCTACTGCAGCAGTTTGTTCATTTCATCTGGAATCAGAACAATTTTTCAGCAAAATCCCCACATTTAACACATTAATGAGCTGTTGAGTCTGTGCAAAATACTTTTACTTTTTGTACTTGCAAGTACATTTGAAAGTAAGTACTTTTATACTTTTCTTAAGTAGAAAATTTAAGGTGATACTTTTACTTAATTACTTAAAATTTCACTCCATTGTACTTGAAACCTGTTAAGCTCTGAGGCCTTTTTCCTGAAAATTCTATATCTACATTTATTAAGGTTTTACTTAGCATTTACTAGGTGTACATAGCTAACCTTGGTAGCAAATTAATTGGTGGACTTTGGGGATTACTGTGGAAGAAAAATAATATTAATAAATTATATTGTTTGACCATAAATTGAGGTTGAAATGGATTATTCTAATTTCCGCCTGAAAAAAAACAAACACATTTGCCTCCAAAAAAGCCTTTTTCCTTCCTGTAGTGAAGCAAATAACAACATAAATTGAAAATTTCACATATCTTGGTCTACTGCAGCAAAATTTGTGCCAAATAAACAAAGTAATGGAAAGATATACATGTTTTATTTTTTAAAAAATCCAGGCAGAATCCAACTGTTGAATAGAAATTGAAGTAGATAGTTTTGTTGCCACGAATTGTCCGAACACGAGGATGTCAAACATGTGTGTGTCAGCCGTTGTATCTCCCCGCTATGGTCCCAACAAGCGGACGCAAGGGGGCGGAGCCCCGTCGGGCTCTGTTCGGGTTTAAGGGGTTAAGTTAAAAAATGTACTACTTTTTCCACCACTGCTCTGAAGTAACAGAGTACCTTGTTATTAGTACTGTCCTCACTACTTGCATATGTGAATTTAACAGTGTTCAACATTGCTGAAGTAGCTCCCATGCTTCCAGACTGCTTTGAGAACACAAGCTGGGAGATGTTCTTGAAGGCAGGTACAGGTGAGAGTAGTGTAGACCTGGAGGAGAATACATCATCTGTTCTGGGATATGTACAACTGTTTGATGGATGTTGCCGTCACCACAACCATCAAAATACACCAAAACCAACAAAACTTGGAGGAATGCCAAAGTTTGCACACTGTTAAACACACAGGACCCTGCATTTAGGGCTGGTGACACAGATGCACTTAAGGCTAATTTATTCTTTCATTTTGTACGTGAATATATCCATCTGTTCCAAGCATCACAACATTTATACTTCCAACCCTTTTCTATGTCAACGCATGTGTTATGTTAAATAACCAGTAGGGGGCGATTGTCAACAGTCAAAGACAGGTTTTTACACCACATTTAACGAAAAAGAGCCAAGAAGAAGGTGAAAGAAGCACTAGGTCTGTTCAGTCTGTGAAGAAACCGTGACTAACTTGCTCTGGTCACTCCTAAAAAGTTGTTTTCTGCTGTGACTGTTAAGCTGTGTTTACTAGCGCCCCCCAAACATTCAACCCATGTTGTCCATATCCACAAGCGCTGGGACAATGCACCAACGTACAACAGAATGAACGCAGAAGACAGACAGAGCACTTTGTCTGTATCCGAATGCGTAGAGAATAGGGCAGAGTCTCCAGGGACTGTGCCCACCAGCTGACACAAGTACAGTACTTAAAGGCATTTTAGATCTCTCACAGTCCCAGGCAACTATACCAAAATGCCTTTGAAAGGTCTACAGTCATTCCAGTATTCATGTCGTGGCTGTAGGAGTACAGGTGAGCTAGGAATATAGAGAACCTCCCACTAACCCAAAACTGAAGGCCCAGGGAAGAAAATATTAAACCTAAATCAGCCCATGCTAAAATTAAGCAAGCAAAGGTTCATGGACTGAATGGACAAACTGGGCTTAAAATCGACTTTTCTGATCTTTCTACCACGTTATAATGATGTCTTCTCATCTAAAACATAATGTACCTGGAGATGTGTTTTGTTTCATTAACGCCTGTTTGAGTAATCCTGTATTCTCTGGTGCTGAGTTTCTGAGGCCTCAAAATGCTTGGTTCTATGAGCCTCAGCCCACAGTCTGCTCTCATTCATTTAACCCAAAAACAGTGTACAGCTCTGTTTCCACTGGTGCCTCACAGCTACTTTTTATTTTGTAGTAAAATGGCATCATAAAAAAGTAAAGTGCTTTTTTTTCAATGATTATGTTCTAAAGACTGCAACAGAGCTGCGCTCTGCTGGCCTCTTTACCTGTTTCTATATGGCACCAGTAGAGTAGTTCTTAAAATCAGTGTTAGTCAGATATTTTGATAAAAGTTGTAAAATGTGCAATGCTGTTCTCAGTGACCAAGATATGATTTAAAAATGTGAATAAATGCATAATACACTGTTTAAAAAGGCACAAACCATTTTTTTCTCACTATCTGTCATTAAATTAGACTAAACATCTTATGTTCTAGGTCAGTAAGATTTTCCAAAATTATTTCTATTTATTGAATACCAGAATAATAAGAGAAAAAAGTTTTTAGAGATTTTTTTTGTTATTTTCGTCAAAGTCAGGAGTTTACAGAGTCAGGTTTATGGGCCTTCTCGCTGTCACGCCTTTTCAGCTCTGCCCACAAATTTTCTGTTGAGTTGACATCAGGGCTTTGGAATGGCCAAGACATTGATTTTGTTGTCCTTAAGACACTTAGTAACTAATTTGTGTGTGTGTTAAGGGTCATTGTCCATATGGAGACCCATCTCCATATGGACAAGCTTTAACTTCTTGGCTGACGTTGCTCCAATATTTCTAGGTAATGTTCTTTCTTCATGATGCCATCTATTTTGTGAAATGCACCAGTCCCAGCTGCAGCAGAACCCGCCCCAACATGATACTGCTGCCCCCGTACTTCACTGTTGGGATGGTGTTCCCAGGCTCACAAAGCTTCCCCCTTTTTCCTCCAAATGTAACAGTGGTCATTGTGGCCAAACAGTTCATTTTTAGTTTCATCAGAATGTGTCTCCAAAAATATTGGTTGTTGTCCCTGTAAAGGTTTGTAAACTGTAATCTGGCTTTTTTACATTTTTTGGGTGTAATGGCTTCTTCCTTGCTGAGTGACCATCAGTCCATGTTGGTACAGTACTCGTTTTACTGTGGATGATGACACTTTCTTACCAGGCTTCTGGAAATCATTCTCTCCCTGATAGCTTGGCTGATTTCTTTTGATTTTCACATGTTGTCACACAAAGAAGCAGTGTGTTTGATTTGTGCCTTATAATAAATCCACAGATGTGTGTCCAGTAAACTCAGAGACTGTCAGTGAGCCTGTCAGAAGCTTTCAGAACATGCCATCATCATCTGGGCTTTATTTATATTATATTTATATTTATCTCATTAGTCTGGTATTTAGCAAATAGAAATAATTCTGATAAATCTTACTAACCTTACTGAAGTTTAGTCTGCTTTATGGAACTGAAAAGAGGAGAAAATAAGCCAGACATGTCAAATAAGTCTAGTTTCTTGTGTAAGCATGTTTCATGAAATACCCTCCTTATGTAATAGGACAACAAACATTTAGTTTGCATTGTGGCCGAGTCTGATTTACATATTTTGAATGACACAACAAAATCATGGCTAGAGCCAGAGCTGTATATCACCATTACTTTACATTTAACTCTGTTTGAAGGGTCAGGTTGCAGCTTGTTTCTTTTGTCCATAAAACCTCACAACATGGACAGAATCATACCCATTTTTCTACTGCTTTCAGGTCAGTATGCTTTTATAATATACTAGTTTTTTTTTTGTTTTTTTTTTGCTGACATTGCATACATTATCTTTTGGCCTCAACAGGGTTACACTGCCCATGCTCATGTGTCCCTGAATACACTGTGTTTTCAAAAACTAAATCCTGGTCTGAGGCTCAGAGCTTCTGCAGAGAGAAGTGTGTGGACCTGGTCACTATCCATGACCTGAATGAGATGGAAGCTCTTCTGGAAATGGTTCAGGACCAGTATGAAGACGCTCTGTGGATTGGACTTGTGAAAGGGACGTCTCCAACATGGCATTGGTCTCTGGCAGATGAGCGTTTCTACAAAGAAGGAGAGAGGAACTATTTCAACTGGGGCCTAGATGGCCAGTGGCACTGTGGATCTTTCAATAATGAATTTCTGTATACTATATCCTGCTCAGAGAAAAAGAATGCAGTTTGTTTTGACGGTAGGTTACCTCACTAGAGTCCATGCTTAAGTTTAAGTGTACCTAACTGTAGCTGGGGGTGCCTCTGCCTCTCTACCCGATTTCCTGTCTTCCTGTCTCTTTCTAACATTTATATCAGGGGTCCCATACTTGAGCCTATCCCAGAAACCTTCCTTTTAAAAACCCTATCAAAAAACAAAACAAATAAACAAAAACAAAAAAACAAAACAAAACAAAACAAACAAACAAACAAAAAAACCTATCAAACCCCTTCAGAGGTTTCAGTGCAACAAACCACCTGGAGAGTCAAGTGATCCTGTTGTACCCTTAATATTCCAAAGGCTAATCAACACTAGTAAGGCATGTTTAGCAGCTTAGCTCACTTTCCCAGTGATGACTGGCTTACATTAGGTTTAACAAAGCCCATAGCTATAAATGTAAAAATGTACCTTAAAACCTTTTGCCCCAATGAGGACAAAAGTGTCCTTTTCAAATAAATTTTTTTATAACTTTGCTCAGGTGTGTATTTTATCACTAATTTTGATATTCTAAACACATATCTAATATTACTTTATTTTTATGCTCGCTAACTAAATCTGTTACGTTGTTACTGTTAAGGAACAAGTGTCTCTGTCAACAAAACATCATCAAAAATGAAATGTTCATTTTTTTCTCACTTTTTTTGCATAAATCTTGTAATTAATTTATGCCCTGATTATAAATACTAAATATTTCATTATTTTCTAAATTTTAACTATTTTTATGCCAGAGTATGTAATAGCGTCTCTTTAAAAAAAAAATAGGAAACACACACATACACAAAATAATAATAAAAAAAATCTATATTCTCAATGCAAAGTGGATTTTTTTAGGGTTGCTTACTACAGCCTTGAGTATGTCAAAGATAACAAATAACATTGATTTAGATGGATATGGGATTTTTTTGTAGTAACAAAAAGTTACAACCAATTTTAGTGGATTTTAGTGGGTGTTGGTTTTTAGATTATGCATAACACAGGAAAAAATGATCCCCAAAGTAAATGTTGTTGGTAATCTTTGACACATCCAAGGCTGTAATAACCCCCCTAAAAATCCACTTTGCATTGAGAATATTAAAAATATTTAATTTTTTGTGTCTCTTTTTTTAAAATAAAATAATTAGATGCTAAAAATGCTTAAAATTCTAAAAACATTAAAATATTTGGTATTTATGGTCAGGGCACAAGTTGATAACAAGATTTATTTAAAAAAAAGTTGAAAAAATATGAAGGTAGACATTTTTTATGATGTTACGTAACACAGTAACAACGGAACTTTTTAAAATTGGTGCATGAGGGTTAAAGTGTAAAACATTTTCTTTTTTCAGAGTTTAAACTAGGCCTGGAGCAGTACGTGCTCATTGGGTCACTACTGAGTTGGAATAATGCTCGTGAACACTGCCGGACACATTACACCGACCTGGCCAGTGTGAGGAACATGGAAGAAAGTCAGAAGATCCACACAAAGTCTTTGGGGATGGAGGTGTGGGTGGGCCTCTTCAGAGACCCCTGGGTGTGGTCGGACAACTACTACTCCTCCTTTAGGTTCTTCCCTACCAACACAGGCCCATATACAACCCCTGATCCAGGCTGTGGGGCCCTGATAAAGAATGAGTCTGGTCGATGGGGTGAGATGCCGTGTGAGCAACCACTGCCTTTCCTCTGTAAATGTGAGTAAACTATTTTTACTCTTGTGTTTTTTACTCCAGCGTTCAGCTGTTCTATGGAGTTTAATTGTGTTCTTATCAGGCCCTAGATCCTTGGTGACCCTCCAAGTGACACTGAGCTCAGCCACTGGACTGGACATCCATGATCCTGCTGTGCTGCAAAACATCCTCAACCAAGTAAGTACATTTCTAATAGTCCCTCCAACTTTCTTTTCGAAAGCAGGACAGTCTGATTCCTCCTGCTGATTTGGAACTGACCCATGACAGCTGTTTATCTGCAGCCCGTCTTACGAATTTGGAAGCTAATCTCCTAGTAAAAATAACCAAGATGGTGCCAGAGTGCATTTAATAATTTCTCTGACCTGATTAACAGCATTTAGTGCTTTCCCTCATCACCTGTTGATTCTGCTGAAGTCCTTGTTGTTGTTCAGTCCTCTGTGTGAGTCCCAATCTTGGTTTCTCTGTGTCAAAAAGACTTGGGGGAACTACTATTAAGTTACGTTTCAGTCCAAAGCTAATTGTTTTTTGCATATTAGTTTGCACACTGTTTTCAGTACCATCTTTGGTGTGCGTGAATGAGACATAAAAGTGAGTTATTAATTATAACATGTTGCTTAATCTGTTGTGTTGCTCCGTTTAATAATATTAGTACTTGTTAGTATCGTTCCAGGAGCATAATTAGTATATTATTGTACCTTTATCTTTAAATTAATATGGAACCTACACTCTGATTGGTTACTCTGCCTGTTGTTTATACTACAGTGGCCCTGAAGGGCAAGTCACACTGACAAAATCAAAAACATGCAAACAAAAACTGAAACACACACACAAATTTAAAAACACACCCACAAATTCAGAAACACACACACAAAATTGAAAAGATGCACACAAATTTTAAAGCACGCAAGACAAACTTGACACACAGAAATTGGCAAACTTGCACAAATTCTGGAACGCGCACAGAAATTTGAAAACACAAATTCTAAAACACACAAATCTGAAAACAAAAAATCTGAAACACACAAATTTGAAAACATGCACACACATTTAGATACATGCACACAAATTTGAAAACATGCACACACATTTAGATACATGCACACACATTTGAAAACATGCACATGAATTCGAAAACATGCACCCAAATTCTGAAATGCACACAATATCAGAAACACGCACACAAATTAAAAACACACAAATTCAGAAACACGCACACATTTTAAAACATGCACACAAATTTAGAAACACACACAAATTTGAAAACACATACACAAATTTATAAACACGCACATGAATTTTGAAACACGCACACAATTTTAAAAACCTGCACACAAATTTAAAACCACGCACAACATGGGAAACACGCATTCAAATTCAGAAATACGCACACACATTTGAAAAATCCACCCAAATTCAGAAACACACAAAAATTTGGAAACGCACACAAATATAAAAACATTCACACAACCTCAGAAACACACACACAAATTTAGAAACACACACACAAATTCAGAAATAAGCACACAAATTTGAGAACACATACACAAATTGGAAAACTTGCCCAAATTTAAAAATATGCACACATATTTAGATACATGCACACAAATTTGAAAACATGCACATGAATTCTAAAACATGCACACAAATTCTGAAACGCACACAAATTAAAAACACACAATATCAGAAACATGCACACAAATTAAAAACACAAATTCTGAACTTTGAGACACGCAAACAAATTTGAAAACACATGCACACAAATTTAGAAACAGGCACACAAATAAAAAAAACATGCACACAACATGGGAAACACGCACACAAATTCAGAAACACACAAATTTGAAAACACGCACACAAATTCAGAAACACACAAATTCTGAACCACGCTCCAAAATATAGAAACAAGCACAAAAATTCTGACACACAAATTAAAATCACACAAATTAAAAACACGCAAACATCATGGGAAACACGCACACAAACTCAAAAACACACACAAATTTTAAAACATGCGCACAAATGCAGAAACGCGCACACAAATTTGGAAACATGCACAAAAAATTTGAAACAGGCACACAAATTCTGAAACACACACACAACTTCAGAAACATGAACACAAATTTGTAAACACAAATTCTGAAACACATACAAATTCTGAAACACACAAATTTAAAAACATACAAACAACATGGGAAACACACAAATTTAGAAACATGCATAAAAATTCAGAAACACAAATTCTGAAACACGCACACAATTTTAAAAACATGAACACAAATTCAAAAACACACAATGTGGGAAACACGCATACAAATTCAGAAAAACACAAATTCAGAAACATACACACAAATTTGAAAACACATAAACACAAATTCGCAAACGCACACAAATTAGGATACACGCACAAATTTGAAAACACACAAATTTGGAAACATGCATGACAAATAAAGAACTTTACTTTGAAAACATAAAGAGAAGAGACCAATGGGAGAGACAGACTTAATGCACTGTTGAGAATCATAATGTTTTAAAGATTTTTAGTATGTGCAAACTCAGTTTTTTGTGAGTGTGCATACACAGTTATTAGTACAGTATTTATAAAACTTTTCATAGTGTTGTGTGTTTTTCATTGGTCCACCAATACTGTATTAGTGCTGTGGTAGTAATCTAATCTAATCTAATCTAATCGAATCTAAAAATGGTGAAAAAGCTTTAGTGGACATTACTTCTACTTGTTGTATTATGTAAATTTGAGTTGTCGACATGACAAGGGGGCACGTTGGCAGAATGGTTAGTACTCTCGCCTCACAGCAAGAAGATTGTGTCCCCGGGGTGGCCAACACATAAACTCTCTGTGTGGAGTCTGGATGTGTTACTGTTGCTTCTCTCCAGGTACTCCAGCTTCCTCCCACCATCCAAAGACATGCATGTGTTAGTAGGTGATAATGGTGACTCTAAATTGCTCCTAGTTTGTGTCTCTGTGTCAGCCCTGTGACCAGGGTGTACCCTGCCTAAGGGCCAATGTCACCCATGACCGCTAATGGGAATAAGCGGAAGATGAATGAGAGTTGTGGACACCATTATTATACAAATGGTGAATAAATGCAGAGAGTTACAGAGAGTTACAGAGAGTTGCAGAGAGTTGCAGAGAGTTGCAGAGGTCAGGGAGGGCATCTGGCATGAAAACCTGCCCATATGCGATTGGTTTGCTGCAGCAACATCAGAAAACAGGAAGCAGCTGAAAGACTTTCACTGTATTAAAATATATTCTATTAAAGGATTAAACTGTTCCACAGGTCAAAGAAAATTGTTTGTTTAAATGCTTGAGTTGAAAAGAAATGTTATGTTGCTAGTTTGGTGCATACAAACAACCTGCTGGATTTGATAACTGAAGCATGTCTCTGGGTCTTCTCCACAGATGGAAATGAAGGTAAACGAGGCTAACCTGATCAGCAATGCTTCCCTGGCGTGGACAAAGAACTCTGATGGAAGTGTTTTTGTGAAGAAGCCCACGCAGAGAAAACCAAACTGCTGAACTGATTACTTATGCATCATTAAGGCCCAGTTTAATATTACCTTAATGGTTAAATCTGGTGTTTATTTTCTTTTATAGACTATAGCCCATTTACAGTACCAACAGCACATTATCATACACATTTTTTAAAGAATTTCCAATGACTTTAACATGACTTTTCCAGAACTTTTGACTAAATTTCCAAGATGTCTGTGAAGACTCTCACTCGTCCAGGGTAAATGCATCGCAACAAAAGTTAAAAAAAAGCAGTCATCTGGATTAGATTTTTTTCAAGTTGAAGACGTTTCACCTCTTATCCAAGAGGCTTTCTCAATTCTGAAATGAACTGGTAAGAGAGCTGGTTTATATTCTTCTAGGAAGGAGGAGTTTAGACCTGAAACTAAATTCTATTGGTCAATGTGACCATGAATAGCCTGAGTGGTTTCGGGTCATTAGGAGTCCTTTGTCCTCAGCTGGAGTGAGAGTGGTTAACCCTCCCCAGCCTGGGCAGCTCCTTCAGATGTAAATGACCTGAGTGAAACTGGTTTGTTTTGTTTGGGTTTCAGGAGACTGTTGTAGACAGAAGGAAGGTTGTATCTGAGACCACCATTTCTGTTTAAAGAAGGTTTATCTTTTTTGACAAAGATTGCTTCTTTCACTCCTCACTCAAACCATCCGTTCTCTCTGGCTAAGATTCGGACCTCACTGTCCTCAAAGGAGTGGTTTGTGGCCTTCAGGTGGAGGTGTACTGCAGATTCTGGTCCACTGGAGTTGGCCCTGCGGTGTTGGTATAACCGCTTGTGCAGAGGTTGTTTGGTTTCTCCAATGTACTGTTCATTACAGTTCTCACTGCAGTGGATGGAGTACACAACATTGCTCTGTTTGTAACTGGGAATTTTGTCCTTGGGGTGAACCAGTTTTTGTCTGAGAGTATTAACAGGTTTGAAATAAACCGGGATGTTGTGTTGGCTAAAAATCCTTTTAAGTTTCTCAGATAGGCCGGAGATGTACGGAATGACTACATTGCTCCTTTTTGGCTCTTGCTCCTGTTCTTTCCTGTGCTGTTTTCTTGTCATTCGGGATTTGGAGAAGGCCCAGTTGGGATATCCACAGGTTCTGAGGGCTTGGCGGACATGTAGCTCTTCTTTCCTCCTTCCCTCCGAGCTTGTGGGAACCTCTTGGGCTCTGTGCTGCAGTGTCCTGATCACACCGAGTTTGTGCTGTAGTGGGTGGTTTGAATTGACCCGAAACCACTCAGGCTATTCATGGTCACATTGACCAATAGAATTTAGTTTCAGGTCTAAACTCCTCCTTCCTAGAAGAATATAAACCAGCTCTCTTACCAGTTCATTTCAGAATTGAGAAAGCCTCTTGGATAAGAGGTGAAACGTCTTCAACTTGAAAAAAATCTAATCCAGATGACTGCTTTTTTTAACTTTTGTTGCGATAAATTTCCAAGAGCCAAATGACTGAAATGACTTATAAATAATATTCAAAATGTCCAGTGTGGTGCATTAGAAACTTTTTTCTGCAATTTCATTTGTTAAAATTGGAAATGAGTCAGTTGGAAAAAAAACAAAAAAACATTTGGGGCTCCTTCCCCAGAAATATATTATTGCACTAATTTTACTGACTTATAGCCTACACACCAGTGATTAAAAGATAATTATGCTTGGTAAGTTGGTTCAGAATGTATTTTTAAAAAGTAAAGTAATCATCTAGGCAGGCTGGCGCAGGTTCATCTAATTGTGGTCAAATGTTACTCAAACTGTTTAAATTTCCAAAACTTTTCCAAACTTTACACAAAAATATAAACCCCCATACAGCAGGGGTCCCAAGTCTGGATAAATGCAGAGGGAAAGTCTTTTAATGTAAAATGTCAAACCCAAAGTAGAACCTGGCATGAATAAATCTGAGAAAAAAAGTGGATTTTCTTGACAGAGCAAACATGGAACAGTGGGCCAAAAAAGACAATATTACAATATAGAAAGAAACAACACTAATAATTAGATCCTTGTTAGTAAATTCTGGGTCAGGGGGGTCCTAAATGGGTTGGATGGGAAGAAAAGGGGATAGGGGTCAGGGGGGAATGGATGGGGCGAACTATTAGTTACAATCATCTGTTGCTTGTATCTGTATATTATTCATATAAATTACAGTTTTTCCCCATTGCTAAAACATATTTCCTGGAACATTAGACCAATTTCACTAAACACCAAACACAATTTTCAAAATATAGGCTAAATGTACAAAATAAAGCTCACTTTGAGGTCATAATGATGACTCTGTTGTCAAAACTAACACATAGGCCTGCGTATTTCATTCAAAATGTGCTTAGAGTGTGTCATTTTTTTTTTTTTTTTTTTTTTTTTTTTGGTCCGTGTCTTGGTCCAGGTTCTGGTTCAGGCCAGAGTTCTGGTCTTGGTCTCACTTTTGTCTATATATTCTCTGCAGTTCATTAGCAGCAGGTGTGTTCAGCTTTGTGCAGTTGTGTGTTGGTGGTGACTGCTGTGTTGGAGCGGAGTCTGAATTCTCCCTCTTTGAGTTAACTTTTTACATCTTGTGTGTTGTGAATGCCAAATGTGTTTATAAAGGTGAGAATGTGTCATGTGTTTTGCAAAAAGTAGAGTCAGAGTTTTGCAAATTGTGTGTAAACTGCAAACTGTGTTTAAGGTCAAGACCAGAGTCATGTTTTAGTGAAAAGAGTTAAAGCAATTGATGGCTTGGTTTAGAGAATAGCACTTAGTGTTTTAGCAACTGGAAAAAACTGTAATATTGATGACAATCTATTTACATGTGTTCATGTGCACCATATTTATTTCTGTTTTCTGATTGCTGTGACGATCCTACTGTATGTTCACCTACCCTATCTAAATCCAAAAAATGCTAATAAAAAAAAATTGATCACAAAAAAGAAACAAAGCCATCGCTGGTTTGTTGTTATGGCTAACCAGGAAGCATGGTTGACACTTTCTCATGAGACTTTAGGGACACCAGGTCAGTGCTTCTATTAGCCTTGTTTTTTCGAGATGAGCTAGACCTGCGCAGATTCAGTCAGTGTGGATCTGTGCGCAGTGCACTGCGGTTAGATTTGTCTCTGACTTGCTCTTATGTCACGAGTGTGACGGTCACCGAAAGCTCATGAGATCCAAACAAGACCAGCGTCTGAGCCAGCCAACTGTGGAGGCTGCACGGCTCAGTGCATGATGGGAAAACGCCCACCTCTCCTCAGTGAATGGACAAGTGATTGGATCTGAGTTTAGAGCTAATCAGAAACGTAATGCACCGACACTTCTCTGTGGTAGAAGCCAGGGTTAGCCCTATGTTCCCCAGTACCTATGTTCCCTAATACCATGTACATACATATACTGTACATGAACATAGGCACACACCTGTACTTTTATATTAAAGAAAACACACCCAGACAAACTAAACAACAACAAATACAAACATAAATCAAAACAATCTTAAACAAGTAATTAAAGATATTAGAGAGGATCTTTATAAATTAATTTTTTGCAATATTTATTAAAACTACCTTCATTACCCTGTATAAGGCTTATAAATTGGTGTATTAGAAAAAAAAAAATGTAATAAACTGTGGACTTAAAAAACCTCAACCAATCATTTTCATCATGAGTACGGTAACCATTGTTCCATGGACTTGCCAATCATTCTGACTTCCTGGTTTTGGCGATACGATAGGCCAAAGGTCGTGCAGACAAACAATGCTGGTCTAGGTTTAGGTGAATCTCTGCTGATGCCGGCTGTAAACAAACACTCATGTTCCAACGCTCGTGCACGTCGCTGTGGAGGAGCTCCTTGGAAAGGAACAGTGAAGGGCGGGGCCTGACACATGCGCATTATTCAAAAAAGACAAACAGTCACTGGTTTCTCAGCAGTCAAAAAAATCCTCCCTAATATCTTGAAAGTTGCATTCAAACATTTAAATAACCATTGGATAATCCTGATTCTTGATCTGTGTGGTACATAGGTGGTCTTCCACACAGTACCTAAAACTATACACACATAAAAAATAAAAATGATTTTTTAAGATTTTCTCTTTTTCTCTAGTGGATTTTCCTTCTAAACACACTTCCATCTGAATGCTGTCTCCAGCGCAGAGGAGTTGCTCAACATGTTTGTCTCATAGACCAGTGATGGAAAGATGAAGCCCCATGAAGCACCAAACCATAGGTGTAGTTTGACATTAGCCTATACACACACCAACAACACTCCAGCTGCAAATGTATGGCATATTTTACTTAAGAGACAATGCAATGCAACCCCTGCCACCCCTGAAGCTTCCAATTGCTCGACTCTTGAGCCAATGCTTCAACGTGCTTCATTTGCTCCACTGCGCCATCTAGTGGACACCAAAAATACAACAAACAGAGTGATAATAGTACTCTAAACATGATCCCCAGGGTTCTGGTGTGAAGCTTTCTATTGAATAATGAAATTAATCAGTGTTTGAATGTTTACAAAAGCTGGAGGAAATTTATTTCCTGATGGCAATGTAGTATATAGTGGATTGTTTCATTTTTTTTTATGTCAAATTATTTGCACATAATAAAGTTTTCTTTTAACATCTCTAGAGGTCTCCCAGACTACAGGCTACAGTAAAATAAAACTTAAATTTGTACGTCTCATGATGATTTCACCACAGTGCAAATGTTGGGGGACACTTTATTAATTTTTATTAAGAACAGTATTTGATAGCCTGCATTTTATCTTCTTTGAAAGAATGATTTAAAATAGCATCAGCACTAATCAATACTGGGCTGCCAACTTTTCAGGAAATGCTGGAGTGATATTTTGTGGGGCCAACCAACATTTTTGTGTATACATGGCAAAATATTTCTATACCTTTTATACCATGTTTCTGAACAGGGACGTGCACAGAGACTTTTGGGGGCTATCACAAAGAGCACGTGTTCCTATTTTTCATCCTCTTTGGTTAACCTAAAATGAATATTTTTCCCAATAGCTGAGAAATCCCAAAATAACTTGTTTAATGTACAGATGTTTCTCGGTGACGATCAAACAGGCGAGAGGAAAGTAGAGCTAGCCTACATAAGCTGTTATATTTATTAGGAGGGGGGGTCTGGTGGTCCTCCTCCTCCTCCCCCCAAAAAATTAAAAGAGCAGACCATATTTCCTGTCTTCTGGTGCATTTTTAAAGGTGTTTTGGCTGATTATGGCTCAGTTTCATTAGGTTAGGTTAGTTATTATAAACATAAAGATGTGAATTTTGTTCAGCTGCCACATCCCAACAAAACATTTCTGTCTCTCCAAACTTTATTATATATATCCTTATCCTCAAGGGGGCTCTAGCGACAAGTGATTCCTTTCCAACAGTGAGAGTGATGGTGGGCTGAAAATGAATTCTTTGGCTTTGATTGAGTCTAATTTGTAAAAGAAATGGCCCTTTTTTGGATTTTTATGGTATAAAAACTGGGCAGGATACATGTTACTGCAAACCCACTCGGGGCTGTTGACTTCTATTGAATACAGTCTGTTTTATTCTTCACTAGTGATGAACCTGTGATACAAGTTGATGGACAAAACAAGAGTTATTTATTTGACCTGTTTGAAATGAATTTACCAATAAAAACAATCAGAGGCTATTTGTTTAGTATATTCCATATTTTATGTATACGTTACTCTAAGATGTGTTCTTTCAGCTGACTACCTGCATATACTGAAGGACCGGGTTACTCCATCAATGGATTTTTTCTTCCATGATGGGACAGGACTGATGCTCCATGATGACAATGCCAGGATTCATCGAGCTCAAAATGTGAAAGAGTGGTTCAGGAGCATGAGTCATCATTTTCACATGGACTGGCCACCACAGAGGCCAGACCTTGACCCCACAGAGAAACTTTGGGATGTGCTGGAGAAGACTGGAGAAGACACAGTGGTCACACTCTCCCATCATCAATACAAGATCTTGGTGAAAAATGAATGCAACACTGGATGGAAATAAATCTGACATTGCAGCTTATTGAAACAATGCCACAGCGAATGTGTGCTGTAATCAAAGATAAATGCGGTCCAATGAATTATTATTATATATTATTTATGATAATTTTTTTTGTTGAGACTTTATTTTATTTTTATTTTTTTTGGTCAGGCAGTGTAATTTGCTATGTAGTTCAAGATGGCACTGGTGTTTTCTGTACTCCAGCTCGTCTAGCCTCTCCAGCACAACAGCACAGGTTCATAGAAGATGGGGAGGTTAATGAGAAAACATGGAGTGGATTATAATAAACCTGGCATTCCCTTGTGTGTTAGCACTAGTTCCCAGTGAAAACTTGGACTGGATTTGAACCAGTTTTAAGTACTGTATTTTCCTGAAGAGTAGCCTAAGTGGAATGGATTTGACTAGGCCTATGTCTGTTTGTGACTTTAGCGTGTGAAATCAGGAGTGTGGTGTGACTTTCATAGCGTGAGTGTCCAAGAAGTGTGGACTGTCCAAATTCTCCTTTTTAACCCCCTGCACCCTTGTGCACTCACGCACTCATGCACTTTTAGAAAATGCGCACTTCAAAAAAGTGTGTAGTGCGTAGTGCGGGTATTGGGACAGGGCCATACTGAGTAAAATGCTAGCATAGCATGCTTATCAGTGCTAGTCGCAATTCTAATTCATGCTAGTTATTTTACAGTAAAAATGCTCTTTAGAAAGGCTAAAATAATTAGCTATGAGTCCATTTTACTAATAACTAAGTAGTTCTCAAAATGTTTTATCAAATTATTGTTGTATGGTTGTTTAAATGTGTTAGAGCTTACTGTTGTCATAGGCTATTTGCACACTTATTTTTCTGTAGTGCTAAAAAGGTTCTGTAAAATATTGTACTGTGAATATTAAGTGCACTTTATTAGCACTTTGCCAGCATTTTGGCAGTAATTGGTGAAACTAAGAGCTAATGTTTATTTCTAATGCACTTAAAAGCTATTACATGCTATTTTGAATGTGTATTGAATAGGGCTGGGCAATATGGCTAAAAAATAAATCTCTATTTTTCTTCACTTCTCAGACAATTTATAATTTGAATCGATTTTTCTCTTGTTGGCATAAAAAGACTATTAAATGTAGGTTTATTATTTTTAAATTAGAGTATTAGCATTTTTTTTTTTTTTAAATTGGGCTACAGCAAGGCAGAAGCAAAGTACATTACTTTAACAGTGACATAAATGTGTTTTAGTGTTAGCCTTCTCTGCTTCTAAAGACCAGGTCTATTATAATGTATACTCCCATTAAACACCACTGAACCCTGTAAAAAGACGCTAAGCAGAGTATGTGGCTAATTAGCATACATAAACAAAGTCATGTAAGTTCGCTGCTGCTGCTGCTCATAGCACTACGCTGTTCGTTTTGGCCAAACTGCTGCCACGTCCAAACCGGGACATTACAGAGGTAAAATGACTCCTTTCTTTGTGATTATTAGTGTTTTTAGAGTCTGCAGAGTCTCCACAGTCACTGTTTAAGCTGCTCAAACCCTAGCAGAAGCATTAGCTATAACATTGGAGACAGTGTGGTGCTTGGAGGATGCTAATTTCCGCTACACTCGGTTCTACGATTTGGCTATTTTTGACATCGTCCAAAAGCGAATTAATGGAATTAATTCGATTTATCACCCAGTGCTAGTATTGACTATGCACTATAAAAACTTGAAATGGTAATACTGAATTACCTGATTTAAGCTAATACATTTGGTTATATAAATATGATGGTAGTATGTAATGTTGATTATTTGAACTATATTATTGTACAACATAAGAATATTTGTGAATTTGTTGTTAAACCACTTGGAATAGTAGCTTTAAGCTATAGTCATTATACTTGCAGTGTTTTAAGCTACTTTATTCGGGCTTTATCTTTATGTCAGTTTTTTGTGTGTGCATGCATTCATTGAACTGCAACTGCAGGCATTGGTGCAGAGAACAAAGGATCAACTCTTCAGTACTGGATGGTGAGCCCCAGCCAAAGGAATCAAACAGACTTGTAAATAGTGACCCAACTGGTCACAAACACATTGGACACTAAACAAACATTGAAGAGACAATGAAAAAGAACTTAAAGGACTTTAAACAGCCTGAGTATTTTTATTTTATATGTATACAAGCGCACATTTTGTATATTGTTTACTGTAAATGAAATTCTTGAATCCACTCATAATACTCAAGTAAATGCAACTTTTTCTACAACTTATGTGTGTTTCTCACCTCTTGGCTCCCGAAATCTAGAACCTTCTGATCTGGTCCAACATCCCGTTTGCTCAGATATTAATGGTAAAGGTACACACTGCCATAAACTACTTCATAAAGGGTACTAGAAGGCACGCAAGTACTACAAGTGCATCAGAGGGACAGCTGTTAGATGTTTTGTACCCTATTGTAATCTATAAACTTCAGTTCAGCCTATATCCTCCACTGTGTATAAGCGTGTCATTCATATACTGTACATATGTGTGTTGTTAAGCCTGGCTCATATAAGGCTGGACAAACAAGACACGAACAGGACAGATGCCAATTAAATAATAATTTAATAAAGTGATTTGGTCAAATTATATTAAACAAGGTAAAAGTGTGGCCTATGTTGGTAATCTGTAGCATCAGTAGTGTGTGTGTGTGTTGGATGTGTGAAAATGTTGTATGTGAAAACTAAAGTGAAACAAACTAAATGAGTGCACAAACAAAGGAAAAGGTGGCTGCAGGTGAGCAGGCTGAAGAGCAGAGACCAGGTGGGCGCAGAAGGCCTGATTTTTAAGATGTTTGGCCACGCCCCTGCCAGGTAGCTTGGGTAATCTGGAGCAGCATGCCGGCCACCTGAGAGGAGGAGAGAAATAGGAGGCAGAGCAGGAGAGAGCTGGAGGCAAAAGTTATGGCCCCACAGAAGTAGAGCAGGTAGAGCCTGCTCTGCTCTGGGGTTGTCACAGTGTACTGTGTGTAACCAGTCTGATCCTGATCCAGAGGCATGTACTACTATAATGAACACTGTAGGTTTACTACTACTACTACTAATAATAATAATAATACATCAATTTTATATAGTGCTTTTACAGAACTCAAAGACGCTTTACAAGAAACAAACATATATGACAAACAAAAGAACAGGAGAGATGTTATTGAGGGTTGAAAGCTTGATTAAAGAGATAGGTTTTTAACAGTTTTTTTGTAAGTTTGAAGAGACTTGAAGAGTTTAAAGATTACTAAAAAAAATAAATATTTATTATGCAAACTGAGTGTTTTGAATGAAGGTTAACTTTTTTTCTACTGACAAACAGTCATTCATTTGAGTGAAGGACTCCTTCACTCAAATGAATGACTGTGAAGGTTACAAGTTCACTTTCACTCAGAACTTCACTAACAGAACTGTTGTTACAGTGACTTCAACGTATGGAGGATCATACATGCCAAAACTAAATATAAGTATATGATTAAAGAAATGTAGAGATGTATAAATAAATAAATACATTTAGGAATAACTTGCATACATTTGGGCTTAAAAAATATTTTTATTGAAATTTTGCACATTTTTGCATTATATTATTTATTCCTACATTGATAAATTTTTAGTTTTGCAGTTATCATCCTATTTAAAAACGGGAGTGTTACATCGTGGGGATCAGTTCCTTTCAAAGAGCCGTTCAAAAGACTGGCTCATTTTTAACTTCAGCCTATTAAGGGAAATAACCACACAGTGGAATGATACGGTAAGATTTTGATTAGAATTATTCAAACTAATATCTATTCTGTTTGTGGAACATTGGCTCTTAATGAAGCTGTAGCATAAATTCAAAATGTGTTCTCTCCCTCTCTCCTCAGCATCCAGACCATCAACCTCTCCAGCCTCTCCATCTCCTCTTCTTCACCACCACCAGTGTCTAGGCCCTGGGCGGAGAGTTTTTTCCCTAAAAATCTAACATACTCTCCCTTCATCGCGCTGCATGCTCTAGCGGCTGAGGTCTAAGCACCAAAAGTCTATTCCCTCAATAAAAAATTCATTGCACCTTATTTTCTTGTCTGTGCCTGTTTAAGTTTCTCCTGGCTAAAATAGTAGACGTGTAAACCTAATAAAAGTGGGCGTAAAATAAAGCCAAATTGATACTATATTATTTATGCGGTGCATTAAAAAAACTACAGCAGGCTACAATAATCATGCAAGATAACTTTTAGCACAAAAAAATTGACAAGACATTTTCATCAATGCAGAAAAATTCTCTTACTCTCTGACTGCAATATTTGTATACTAATAAGCAGGGGTGAAACTACGTACCGGCACAAGATTTAGAGGGAGTACGCAGTACCGGGTAGAAAGAGATCAGCTGTCCGGCAGGTCTTTGCAGCTTTTACACACATTAGAAAGAAGGCCGCGGGACCGCGGACGCTTTTATGAGGAAAAAAAAAAAATCTGACGCTAAAGCATGTGAACCAGGCAGTGTCTGTGTGGTTTTTAGTGGCTTGTGGTCACTCCGTGATGTGATTTAATGCACCCTCTCCCCTCTCATCATTCACTGATTGTCTCGCTTCTTTAAACAAAGGCATTGAGCATGCGCGTCTTAAGCCCAAAGCACACCTGGAGTGCCGCCTCAAATTACACCAAATGCTTGAGAAGGCTCGATCGTGATCTACCGTCGATCACAAAAGCAGTGCGGGTAGATCGCGGAGTGATGGCTTTCCAAATAAAGTCATTTGCCTATGGCTTTTGAATGACACGCAGATGGATCAGTCTGAGATTCTTTCTAAAACATGAGACACCGCAGAAGCGCGAGGAAACCGCACGAAGCTACGAACTAAACAGAATACAAGCAACTTAATAACAATCAGAGTTCTGGCCGCTTTCACTTCAGTTCTGTTGTGGAGGCTGCGGACGGCTCGCGCTCCGCGGCCGCTCTGAACACTGCCATGGGGCTGACGCTCACACACACACACATGCACACACACACACGCACACACACACACACAACACACACACACAAACACACACACAAACACACACACACACACAGGAGGAGAGGCAGCGGTATCAGGGAGGAGACAGGTGAGGAAGGTGTCAGAGCCTGATGTATGTCACCTGTTTGCTTTGTTGTTGCCGTGCATGAGGAAAGCTGACTTTGTCTAAGTCTCACAAGCTCCTCCCCTGAGCGTTACCATGGCGCTCCTGTCAATCACCAAAGTTACTAAAATAATGCTGAGCTTTGATGATAAGCTGCTATTGATACTGCAGTTTAATTCAGGCATAATTATAAATATAGTAGGCCTATTATAATCCATAATAATCATCAGTTTTAGGAAATGATGGAATGTTGTAAATATCACTGACAAAAATGCTACATTTATTAGGTTCAGTTATTCCTGTCCTGAGTTGATAATTAATGTTTATCATTTTAGTTTAATAAAATGTGACTTTATTAAAGTGGTTATTTCTATTTTTATTTTAATGTTTAACCTACTGCAATAATAATATTAACCCTGATAAATGCCCACCATGTTTAATAGAAATAAGGGGTAAAAAAATAAATAAAGGTAGATCTCCTCGCCTTGATGCCGAAAAAGGTTGGGCACCACTGGTCTAGATAGAACTGTTGCTCAATACTAATGGTAATTTATATTTTGCTTATTGATTTTAGCCTATTGTTTTTGGTGTATATTGTTGCGTCAGAATTTCATTGCCCCCTCTTTATTTAATATGGACCCCCCATTGCCCCCTCAATGATATTTGTCTGGAGCCGCCTCTGTCTATAGCAGGTTATTAGTGAGTTAGCGACAGAAAGGAGTTTCCCCGTGCTCTGACTGCAGCAGGAGTCAGGAGCTGCTGCCTGTGTCCCCCCGAGCAGCAGCTACTGTCCCTCAGTGTTTACAGCTGTGTGTCTGTGTCACACGGAGCAGAGAACCATCTTTGTTTCACCACTGCTAATAAGCCACCGCTCATGTACTGAGCTGCATTCCTGCCTTTATGGGCACACTGTATGGTGTGCTCATAAAAAATCTACTCTCCTTGAGCGGATTTTTATCAGAACTGACCATGAGCAGCTGAAGACCTGATTCGCTTCAAAGAATATGCAAAACTATGTATTTATTTTTATAAAAAAAACAAAAAACAATAAAACAAGCCAACTCAAATCCAGTAAGATCTGAGGCCTTAGGAGGGGATATTTCTGTCTGTCAGCAAAATAATTCAAACAATAATGAAGGTAATAGAGTTTTGGGTGAAAATTTCAGCTCTGTAGGGCTGCAACTACTGTGATCATTAAAATAACTATAAATAAATGTAATAATTGATTGCGATCTGGAGTATACTTTACAGCTATGTCTCCATGCAAAAGCCATTCCATATAACCAGGTAGATTATCTCAGGTCTTATATAAAAAATATATGTTAGAATTGCTAAAATATTTACTGACCTGTCAGAAGAAAAATGTTTACAATTCCATCCATGTTATGATGTTTCCAAGGAAATTCGTTAAATCTAATCATATTTGGAGGTTATGATTCCTAGTGTTTTGGCTGAACTACTCAGTTGGTTTACTCCCACAATCCTTTACTCCACAAAGCAGAAAGCTTTAATTGTTTGTCTGCGTCAGTCGATCAAAACATGGAAAACGTATGGAAATCCATCTGAAGGTACATGCAAATGGAATGGCTGTTAAATACAACCCAACCCAACACAACAACCTAAGTGTAAAATAAATTCACTCAACTCATTAAAGATATCAGAGCACCGTGACTAGAAAAATGAAGTCAAGAATCAAAGAAGTTATGTTCGCACTTCTCCAATGTGACATGGGCACACTGGCTCTCATTTATCAAAGTTGCATAGAAACTGGTGCAGATTCTTGGGTAAAAATGTGCGTTTGCTGGAGGGTGTGTGGGATTTATGAAACTATGTGTACCACTCCAATCCCAGCATTTTGCAAAACTGGCTGGTGATAAATCTAGTGGCTGAACACTGAAATGAATGAAACGCCCCTAAATGTTCACGGGTCAGGTGGCCCCACCCATGGAGTTTACCGCAGGAAGGCACAAAATATGGCAAAAAGGGGCATTTCTCTGAAGAAGAAACCACAAAGGAGGAGGTGTTAGGCCTAGTGCCTGCAGATCCAGTGTACTTGTATTTTCTGAGATTTGTGTCCATTTTCATATTTCGCTGAGTCAATTCAACAAGAGGATCCAATATTAAAACTTGTAGTGTCGAGTTTTGCAAGAATATTTGAGAAAAAACGCTAAATTAGGTAGGAATGCCAGGAGCCCTAGCCAAACATGTCTAACTCCTTTGCTGCCATAGAGCATAGCCTGTCAGATATATTTTAAAGGTTGTAAAATGTGCAATACTTGTTCTACCAAGATTGGTTTAAAATATTGTCATGCTTTACCTCTGCCGGTGCAATAATTAGCTCTGCTTCTGATGGAGGTGAGTGGGTATGGAGGCACACGACAAAGGATCTTCGTTTATGAACTTTACTGAATTGTAGCAACAGGTCAGTTTACCAGCAGTTGGTTGTATGGAACAATTTAGTGCGTTGTTTGGCCTCTAGCTCGGGTACAGACAGCAATTTTGCCATGTCCATGCAGGTAAGCCGTGAGCGGCATACAGCTAGTAGAACCTAATGACAGCTCTTGCGAGGGAATGTGCTATGTCTGTAGCAGAGTTGCATTTACTGACTAAATGCTAGGCTAGGAAAAATTAACACAGTATAGTGAGCCTATAACTGTAACAACAGTTTAAAGTGCCTTACAATATGAATAAACGCATAATATAGCCTTTTTGGACCTGCCCCACACCAGGACTGACATCACACACCGGTGTCCATGGTGATTCAGTCTAGCTCATGTTAAGCCTGCTTCATGGAACAAAAATGAGGAGAAAATAAGCCAGACATATCAAATAAGTCTACCTTTTTGTGTAAGTTTGTGTTGTCATGGAATATCTCCCTTATGAAATATGACACAAACATTTAGTTTGCATTGTGCCCAGTCTGATTTACATATTTTGAATGATACAAAAGTCGTGACTAAAGACAGAGCCACATCACCATTACTTTACATGAATCTCTGCTTAGGATTAAGGTTGCAACTCTTTTCTTTCCTCCATAAAACCTCACAACATGGACAGAATCATACACATTTTTCTACTGCTTTCAGGTTAGTATACTTTTATAATATACTAGTTGTTTTTTTGTTTTTTTTTTGCTGACATTGCATACATTATCTTTTGGCCTCAACAGGGTTACACTGCTCATGCCCATGTGTCCCTGAATACACTGTGTTTTCAAAAACTAAATCCTGGTCTGAGGCTCAGAGCTTCTGCAGAGAGAAGTGTGTGGACCTGGTCACTATCCATGACCTAAATGAGATGGAAGCTCTTCTGGAAATGGTTCAGGACCAGTACGAAGACGCTCTGTGGATTGGGTTTCTAAAAGGGACGTCTCCAACATGGCATTGGTCTCTGGCAGATGAGCGTTTCTACAAAGAAGGAGAGAGAAAATATTTCAACTGGGGTGTAGTAAGCAGCTACAACTGTGGTTCCTTCCAAAATGAACTGCTGAATCAAAGGGGGTGTAATAACATGAAATATTCTGTTTGTTTTGATGGTAAGTTAACTTACTGAAGTCTCTGCATAAGCTTAAGTAACTGTAGCTGGGAGTGTCTCTGCGGCTTTCCTGGTAGAGTAACCCCAGTTTGAGTCCTGGTTTAGAGTTTGCTCCATGTTATAGATCTGGCCACGACCCGAATTCTGGAGGTAAAATTCCAATTAATTTTTCCAACTGACTTTTAGAAAAATCCGTTTATTAAAGGTTCAATGGCTCGAGGACGGCTAATCAGCTATGTGGTAACTCATGGCCATAAAATGATTAATTTCACTATAAACACGTATCTGAACCTTGTCATAAGGAAAAGTTACAAACACATTTTGCTGAATTTTAAAGTTTTTGTTAATTTTTTTTTTCAAACTTTTTTTTTTTTTTTTTGTTTTCTTTATATTTTTGTATGTTTTATTTGTTTTTATGAACCAAAATGCTAAAACCACATGCTATGGGACTAAATAAAATGACTAAGGTCCAGTATACATTTAATGGTAAAAAGAAATAAAAGCTCTGGATGTGGCTGCTCCAGAACTCCCATCTACCAGGTCCTACTCTGCAGGGTCCTAAAGCCGTTCCTATTACAGTGGCTTAAAGTGTGAAACATTTTCTTTTTTCAGAGTTTAAACTAGGTCTGGAGCAGTACGTGCTCACTGCGGCACCACTGAGTTGGATGGATGCCTATGAATACTGCCGGGCACAGTTACACCGACCTGGCCAGTGTGAGGAACGCAGCAGAAAGTCAGATGATCCAGGAAGTGGCTGGGGGTAAGGAGGTGTGGGTGGGCCTCTTCAGAGACCCCTGGGTGTGGTCGGACAACTCCTACTCCTCATTAAGATACTGGACAACAGGCAAATTGGTGAACACAAATGATAGTTCAGCTTGTGTGGCCATGATAAAGAGTAAGTCTGGTCGATGGGACGAGAGACCGTGTGAGCAACCACTGCCTTTCCTCTGTAAATGTGAGTAAACTATTTTTAACTCTTATGTTTTTACTCCCATTTAGCGGTTTTTAGGAGTATAATTTGTATGTTTTTATCAGGCCCTAGATTTTTGGTGACACTCAAAGTGACACTGAGCTCAGCCACTGGACTGGACATCCATGATCCTGCTGTGCTGCAAAACATCCTCAAACAAGTGAGCACAATTTATCCTTGCTCCATCCCATCACTACCAATATTCTACTGAAAGTTCCTTCCCTAAAAATGCTTTTACCCAGAGCCATCCCAGATTAGGGTTAGCTTGGCACCATGTACCCATGCAATTGATTTTCTGTGGCAACTCCAGAAAACAATAAGCAGCCGAAGGACTTTCTTCTGTAATAAAATACAGTATAACAAACAAATAAATACAGATACTAGGTGATTGAACTGTTTGACAGGTCAAAGAAAACCGCATGTTTAAATGCATATGTTGAAAAGAAATGATAGTAGTTGATGTGTACATACAACATGAGGGCTGTTCTATAAAACTAGCCAACTCCATATGCTAGGCTTATAAATCTTGAACAGTGACTGAAAATGTTTGCAGGCAGCTGGTCCAGAGCCGGTTTAAGGTTTGGCTTAACCAAAACACTATAAACTCCTGCACTTTGATCACAAATTAAGCTGAAAAGCAATAATTTTACTACTTCCCCTTCAATGTTTTATCAGATTTACGGACTTTATGTTTGAAAATACAAATTTACTAAACTTAAAATAAATGAATGAATTATGATGTATCCTACATTTATTTAAGCAAATATGAATAATACAGACTAGGCCTAAATATTGGCTCTTATTTAGATAACATGCTTTGGGTATAACTTATTTTGTTTATATTTTGTTTTGTAAAAATCACATTTCAAGACACAGTTTGGAGTGCTTTTTTTTAAAATATATATATAAAAACAAGATCACAGTAGCATTTTGAAATCTCCGTATTGGTGGGACTTTGATCTGCCTCACTGTACTTTGTAACAGTAAAATGCACCGAGCAGTAAATGCTATAGTTCACTCGTTCACTTGTTAAATTATTCTCAACTTGTCAAACTTATGGATTTTTCGTCAGCCTTCATGATGTTGACTCACTCATCCTTTGCAACTACTGATGGGCGATACCACAATTTTTAGATTTGATACGATACTGATTACTTTTGGGAGAAATTTAGTTGATAATTATAACAATACCCGATACTCATGATTTCTTATGGATGTACTTTTTCATTTAAAAAACTGTTATACTTGAAGACAAATCCTGCGACTAATACTGGCCATTTGACAATTTTAATGTACACAGTATAAAATAAAGAACTCAAGTGTGAATAGCAGTGAAAACTGCTAACCTGTTCCTGACCTGAATGGACCAGACCAAAATGCTGCTGTTTGGGGGAGTTTTGGCACAAAACACTGGAGTAAGTTACCCCTCAAGTGATTGTTTCACATGTATAAATTAGCATCAATACTTTATTCAAGTACTCAATACCCAAATAAGTATTGTGTGAGTATCGATATATCAATACCACAGTATCGATTCTCCCATCACTATTTACAACCATCTTCTGGAGCTGTCAATCCATCTCTTACCCTGTGGATCAAAAACTTCCCCCATGACAGATCCCAGCATGTTGTGTTTAACAGTCACCGATTTTATTTTATATTTACACCAACAATATTTCCTGCAACAGCAATGACTTTACTCTGCTTAAGTACGCTGATGACATGGCTTTCATAGCAAATATCAGAGATGATGTCTACATACTTTCAACAGGTTAACACTCTGACATGGATTAAAGAGAGCTCCTTGGAACTGAACATCTCCAAAATGAAAGAGCTGTGGTGGAAGACAAAGATCTGTCTCTCCCCAGCCTCTTCATGAACATCTGTGGCTGAATGGGCAAACAGTGGAAAAGGTGGAGGTCTTTAAGTACCCAGGGGTTCTGCTTGACAACAACATGACCACCTCCCAACACACATGCTGTTCCTTCTGAGGAAGCTCAGGAGCTTTATGGTCTGTCAGGACATTTTAACAACTGATTACAAATCTCTCATCAAATCAGTCATCTCGTACAACAACACATCCTGGTTCACTTTCACTTCTGATAAAAATAAAACAAAACTCTCCAGAGTTATCAACCAGGCAAACAAAATAACACGAAAGACCCAGACCACCTTGTCCCAACTCCACAGACAGGCAACAAAGAGGAGAGCTAAAGCCGTTACTGATGACCCTTTCCACCCTCTGAACAAATCAATCAGCTCCTCTCCTCAGGACGACGCTACAAAGTCCCCCGGGCCAGGAAAATATCTATAAAAACTTTGTTCCCACTGCCATAACAATTTTAAATAAGACTGGGCAACATTTTTTACCCCAAACCAATTATTTATTTCTGACTATTTAGAGAGATTGGATTGCTGTTTTTAAAGCTAGTTTTTAATTAATGTATGTTCCTGGAGCACGCCAAAGAACATTTTCTGTTTTTAAACAGACAATAAAGCTTCTTGAATTCTTTCAATCCTTGAATCCTGATAGGGGCTGAATTTCTGCATTAGTTTGGCAGCCCCCCTGTGGATAGTTTCCCTGGTGAGTTAAAGGGATGTCCGTAGAGGTGGGCGTTTTCTCGCTGTAGTTTTTCATTGAGGCTCGATTGAATCTTTGCTCCATTTAAATTGGCTGCCGACGCACACCGTTAGCGCAGCTCATTCAGTCTGACCAGTCAGGCCATAAGCCTCACTTTTCTGAGCAACTTTTATGGAACAGCCCTCTGCTGAATTTCATAAGTGAAACTTGTTTGTCTCTGTGTCTTCTCCACAGATGGAACCGAGGCTAAATGAGGCTAACCTGACTAGCAGTGCTTCCCTGGAATGGACAAAGCACTCTGATGGAAATATTTTTGAGAAGAAGTCCACAAACAGAAAATAAGTCTGCTGGAATTACTTGTGCATCATCAAAGCACAGTTTATTAATAATCAGTGGTTAAATTTGGTATTTACTTTCATTTCTAGACTAGAAGTACCAAAAACCAGAATTGAAAAGCATTGACAAACATCTATGTATTGGACAACACTGCATTTGTTTCTTAGCAACAAAGCATCCGACAATAAATGCTAGCAAAAATTGTAAAGCATCTTGTGATAACTGCATTATTTGATGATAGAGTTAAAACGTAACCAGACTTCTCTCTAACCACGTGGAACACAGTGACATAAAGAAACGAAAAGGTTTGTTATTCTACTGATTGATCAGGAAAGTGACTTTAGTTGCAAATTCTATATTTGAGTTCTTTGTATCGGCTTAATTAACCAAAAATGTCCATGCTACTTTGTTTAATGTCATTTTTTAAAATTTAATACAGCCTCAGGGATTAAATGCAACCACAAGGGGTCACAAACCAGTAAATGCCAGATTGTCCCAAGAATTTAAAGTTGATTTAATTTCTTTTCTCCCCCTTGTGTCTGTTGTTGAACATGTTTAATCACATTCAGCTTGCACTGAAGACTTTAGTATTTATTTATTTATTACACATAACACATAATAGAAATACAGTTAAGTACAAAAAAACAAAACAAAAACAACAACAACCACACAAACAAACAAAAAACAAACAAACAAACAAAAAAAAGCAAAACAAGCCTATGTGCATGGGAGTTGCAGCCGCTGGGGTCAACCCTATGTTCCCTTGAGAACATTAAGGTTAGGAAGTTAGGCGTTAGGACTAAGGTTAGGGCTAGGGTTAGGGAACATTAGGACTTGCCAGAATGTGCAAGTACCTACATCCTCCAGTTCTTCTCTTCCCTGACCATGGAACATAAGTGGTGGGGAACATACTATAGGTATTTTTACAAATGCACAGGTACCCATGTTCCCCAGAACCTATGTTCCCTGGTCCATAGAAATTAGGGAACAACAACACCCGCAGCAGTAGTCTTATACAGTATAAAAACACAATCAGACAAACAATCTTAAACAACAATTAATTAAAGTCACATAAAAAAAAATCTAAATGACAGGTCATTGGGTGATAATGGGTGATAAGCTCTTCAGAATAAGGGTCAAACGTCTAAAAACAGACCTTGTCCAGATGACCTTCTTGTTTAACCTTTTTACGGTACACACATGAAAAATAAAAATGGTCCTTTAATCTTTTCTCCTTTTCTCTAATGGAGTTTCCTTCTAAACACACTTCCATCTGAATGCTGTCTCCAGTGTAGAGAAGCATTTCTTGGCATGTTTGCCTCATGTAGTCTCTCATTGATCTGAGGAGAGAAAATCAGAAAGTGTGGTGTTTACCAGTTATGTCACTTAAAAGATAAAAATGTAAACAGTTATCCAACCATCATTACTTGTTACAAGCTAATCAGGTTTTCAGGTCCATTGTTGCCAGGAACGGCTCGCTGTGCCGTTTCACTAAAGATGGAGTTCTGGACTTCTATTTTTCGAGCAGCTCCATGTCAATCTACAGAGCTACAGCCTGGGAAACAGGAGCCAAGAGTCAAAATAAACTTCTACTACACTATCAAAACAAAGGCTATGTGCCCCAGTAGCTATGTTTCCTGGTCCATAGAAACCAGGGAAGATAAGGAGTGGAGAACACACTTGCACATTCTGGTAAGTCTTGATATTCCTTAACTGGAGCCCTAACCTTAGACCAGATCTGCAACCTTCAGGATCCAAAGTGCTAATTGTTTGCAAAAATACAAAATTTGAAACTCTAAAGAGCCGCCATTAATTATAATGCACAAACGTTGCTTAGTCTATAACTGAAATACAGCATATGGATGGAAACTAACAAAGAACTGTGATAAATACTGATTATCTCATTCAGAGAACTCGAGTTACATCCTGTAACCTTTTCTTGGTGTGTATTTGTGGCACTTCTAATCAATCTGTGCTACAACTGAGGCTAAAACAGTTTATTATAACAGTTTAACAGTCCATAGCAAATACCAGAAAACAAGGAGAAAGTTTAATTTTAAATTGACAGGATGAAGCAGATTCAGGTTGTTTTATACACTGCTCAAAAAAATAAAGGGAACACTTAAACAAAACAATGTAACTCCAAGTCAATCACACTTCTGTGAAATCAAACTGTGTCCACCTAGGAAGCAACACTGATTGACATCAGTTTCACTGCTGTTGTGCAAATGGAACAGACAACAGGTGGAAATTATAGGCAATTAGCAAGACTCCTCCAATAAAGGAGTGGTTCTGCATGAGGTGACCACAGACCACTTCTCAGTTCCTATGCTTTCTGGCTGATGTTTTGGTCACTTTTGAATGCTGGCGGTGCTTTCACTCTAGTGGTAGCATGAGACGGAGTCTACAACCCACACGAGTGGCTCAGGTAGTGCAGCTCATCCAGGATGGCACATCAATGCGAGCTGTGGCAAGAAGGTTTGCTGTGTCTGTCAGCGTAGTGTCCAGAGCATGGAGGCGCTACCAGGAGACAGGCCAGTACATCAGGAGACATGGAGGAGGCCATAGGAAGGCAACAACCCAACAGCAGGACCGCTACCTCCTCCTTGTGCAAAGGAGGAGGTAGCGGGAGGAGGAGCACTGCCAGAGCCCTGCAAAATGACCTCCAGCAGGCCACAAATGTGCATGTGTCTGCTCAAACGGTCACAAACAGACTCCATGAGGGTGGTATGAGGGCCCGACGTCCACAGGTGGGGGTTGTGCTTACAGCCCAACACCATGCAGGACGTTTGACATTTGCCAGAGAACACCAAGATTGGCAAATTCGCCACTGGCGCCCTGTGTTCTTCACAGATGAAAGCAGGTTCACACTGAGCACATGTGACAGACATGACAGAGTCTGGAGACGCCGTGGAGAACGTTCTGCTGCCTGCAACATCCTCCAGCATGACCAGTTTGGCAGTGGGTCAGTAATGGTGTGGGGTGGCATTTCTTTGGGGGCCACACAGCCCTCCATGTGCTCGCCAGAGGTAGCCTGACTGCCATTAGGTACCGAGATGAGATCCTCAGACCCCTTGTGAGACCATATGCTGGTGCGGTTGGCCCTGGGTTCCTCCTAATGCAAGACAATGCTAGACCTCATGTGGCTGGAGTGTGTCAGCAGTTCCTGCAAGATGAAGGCATTGATGCTATGGACTGGCCGCCCGTTCCCCAGACCTGAATCCAATTGAGCACATCTGGGACATCATGTCTCGCTCCATCCACCAACGCCACTGTTGCACCACAGACTGTCCAGGAGTTAGCGGATGCTTTAGTCCAGGTCTGGGAGGAGATCCCTCAGGAGACCATCCGCCACCTCATCAGGAGCATGCCTAGGCATTGTAGGGAGGTCATACAGGCGTGGAGGCCACACACACTACTGAGCCTCATTTTGACTTGTTTTAAGGACATTACATCAAAGTTGGATCAGCCTGTAGTGTGTTTTTCCACTTTAATTTTGAGTGTGACTCCAAATCCAGACCTCCATGGGTTAATAAATTTGATTTCCATTGATAATTGTGTGTGATTTTGTTGTCAGCACATTCAACTATGTAAAGAACAAAGTATTTAATAAGAATATTTCATTCATTCAGATCTAGGATGTGTTATTTTAGTGTTCCCTTTATTTTTTGAGCAGTGTAGTTATTCCTATCTTCTTCTTCCTGTTTCTGTACAGTGCAGACGTGTCTTCTTACTGCTCCCGCTCTATCTAGTGCTTGCTCCTATTTTTTGTACTTGTCAGACTTTTCTTTTTGACCCCATGCTTTGCTGTGCTCCTGAAAATACTCAAAATGGAATTGATTAACTGGTCACTCAGCGCTATTGACAACATTTTCTCCTGCACGTGATGCCTGGACTAGCTGGCAGGTCTGTTTGCCTGGAAGTCTGGTCCGTGGAAGGATGTGGACTTATTCATATTTGGAATTTTTGATAGCAGGGTTCCTATTTTGGCCCCGGGACTTCCCTGACCTATCGGAAGATTTGTAAGACAGCTGCCAGCAAATTCACCCAGCTGCTGTCTGTGGAAATTAAAGGGTACTTCGGGGATGTGAGTGACTGAAAGTATTACATCAGAGAGTGGCACAGACTGAGGACTGTATCGTGACATCTCAGCCCAGACTGTGGAGGACACTGGACACCATCGGGGGTCAGATTGGTGAACTGTTATAGTTACTGGACTGACCATGAAGCAAAGTCACTCCATCAACCAGATGTACGCCAGCGACGCTGAGGTCCAGAACTGATTGACTGACTATGATTTGGACAAAATTAACCGAAGATCAGCTTCAAATGGATTAAAACTTGTTTACCCCCCTCACCTTCTCCCTATATCTCCTCCCTCAGTTTGGGAGGTCAGCTCGACAGCTGGGTCTTCTTATCTCTTCCTGTGCACTGCTCTCCCTTCAAGGACAAGCCACAGAACAGAACTTGTTAACATCTGAGTCAGTGGCTCCAATTTCTCAAACACAAGCTCAGACTCTTACTGCATCATACACACCCCTCCCCATCCCAGCCCCCCTCCATCCGTCTGCTCTTCTCCTTTTTTTCCCTCTCTCCCTCACCCAAGTCCAAATGAAAATTCCATCACGTGACCCCGTGTACTGTGTCTTGTTATGTTACTGTTGTGTTTGTGTATGTATGCCTTTGCAAAACTGTATTTAACTTTCTGGAGAGCGTGTGGTGGCGCTGACAATAGCTGCGGCCCGGAGGCTTGAATTTCGCTGTACTTTTTTATGCATGTGACAATAAACTTATCTTAACCCAGATGTCAGATGCCCAAGGAGCCACAAGAGCAGGGCTAAAGAGCCGCATGTAGCTCTAAAACCATAGGTTGCAGATGTCTGCCTTAGACCTAACACCTAACCTTAACCCTAATTTTAACCTTACTGTTATCCCAGGAATATACAGTAGGTACTCGTGAACATAGGGCTGACTCCCTACCTCTGCTAACCAGATAACTCTGGCACTAGCGAGTCCCCCCTGGCCTGGGAAAAGTTTTCTGATAAAATCTTCAACCAATTGAACTAAATATTTGACAAACTTGATTAATGCAGTGTTAAACTTTCCCAAAGGAAGCTTTAGGCAACTGTGAACCCAAACCAAGATATATTGTAACAATCTACTTGCAGTGGTGATGATGGCTTTGGGAAAAGCAACATTTTAAAAGCCACGTTGGAAGACCTCTAGGGCCACTTGCGGCACAATAACATCAAAATTCTTAGCATCCCTGCTGGAAATGAGGGCAATAATCCCTAAACTTCTCAACTTTAGAACCTCTAATAATCAATAACATCACCGCTCTTCACAGCCACTTGCATTTGAGCCAAAGGTACTGCCTAGAGGTGGACTGATATAGGTTTTTCTATGGCCAATGCTGATAAAGATTTTCAAAATTCAGGGCAGCTGATAGACATTACCAATTTTTTGGAGAGATATGCATGGACAATTTTCTTAATTTTATGAAAGTCATCAATATAATATTTTCATTTGTTTTAGTAATGCTTTTAAAAATGGAAACAAACCAATAAGACAATCTCAATCAAATTTGCTGCAGATAGATGCTTGGGGAGAGCTGCAAAATGGTTCAAAGGTTCTATGCCAGAGAAATGAGCCAAATCGTTTTACTGCCATTTTAAGCTTTTCAGGCTGAGATAAAGCAATTTTGTTTTTTCCCTCTGAACTGCATTGTAAGATGGCCAAACTGCTACAAGATGGTTGGAGAAGCTGGGGACATGTGCCTGACCAAAAACTGGCGTTAAAGTGCAAAATACAAAAATCAGCCCAATATTATATCAGTCAACCTCTAGTGCTGCCAATTAATGCTTGTTTGTCTGACCTTGTATGAGGCGGCTTCAAGCTGATGTTTACCTGAACAGCTGAATGATAAAACTCACTTGTTTGAGGATGTTTTCCTGTACAACTGGATCCTTTAAGTCCAGTCCTGTGGCTGAGGTTAGTGTCATTTTGAAGGTCACTAATGATTCTGAGCCTGAGAGGATAACACACATTCAAAAGATTACACTTCACCTTAATACTAATGCATAAAGAACTATCACCAAAGAGTTTACTCACATTTACAGAGGAAAGGCAGCTGTTGCTCACATGGCCACTCATCTCATCGACCAGACTCATTCTTTATCATGGCCACACACGCTGGGTTATTATCTGTGTACACCTTTTTGCCTGTTCTCCAGTATCCTTAATGAGGAGTAGGAGTTGTCCGACCACACCCAGGGGTCTCTGAAGAGGCCCACCCACACCTCCAGCCCAGCAGACACTTCCTGGATCATCTGACTTTCTGCTGTGTTCCTCACACTGGCCAGGTCGGTGTAACGTGCCCGGCAGTATTCACGAGCATCCATCCAGGTCATCACCTTTGCAGTGAGAATGTACTGCTCCAGGCCTGATCTGGTTTCTTAAAGACAGGAAAAGAAGATGTTATACTTGTTGCATATATAATTTTTTTTACATAATTTAAAACAGCAACACAAGACATATGTACAACTAAGCCAATTAGACTGAGCGTGATGCATCATCTCCTCCAAATCCCTTGTGAAAGTTCCTCCCATTTACAAATGTTTTCAACCCGGACATTCCAGATTGATATATATTAGCATTTTGTGCAGAGCAGAGGGCTACTAACCTGGCAAAAGACAGATTGAGGTGAGACCGTTCATCAGCCTCAACAATAGAAAGGCCACATTAAACTTGGCCTTCTCCAGACTTTTCTCTGCCCATCATTCTGGTACAGGTTGGTCTAAGTCTCATCTGTCCAAAGAATTGTGTTCCAGACCTGAGCTGGCTTCTTTAGGTGGTTTTTGGCCAAGTCTAATGTGGCCTTTCTGTTGTTGAGGCTGATGAAGTCTGCAGTTTGTGGTGAACCCTCTGTATTTTCTCTCATGAACACTTCTGGTCATGGTGGACCTAGACACTGATAGACCTACTTCCTGGAGAGTGTTCTACACTAAGGTGGATGCTGTGAATGGATTTTGTTTTTCTTTACCATTTTTTGACCCAGCCTGTATGCTGTGATTTCACAGAAACAGCTTTCAAAATTCAAATGTAACACCTGGAAGTCCAGACCTTTTACCTGCTAGTTTATGATGGATTAATGAGGGAAATAGCCCAGGCAGCTTAAGAAATAGCTTTTGAAACAACTGTCCAATTAATTTTGAGTCCCTGAAAAAGAGGCTGCTACACTTTAAAGAGCTGTAATTCTGAAATGCCTTATCCAATTTGGACATGAATACTCTCAAATTACAGCTGACAGTCTGCACTTTCAGCACACATGAATTATAAAAATGTATTTTGAATATGTTTTGGTTTCAGCTAAAATAACAAAACTTGTGTCAGTGTCCAAATACGTATGGACCTAACTGTAGCTAAACAACAAACCACTACAATGGTAAACCAACACAATAAAGACGTTATAAAATGTTTTTGTAAATGTAGAGCTTGAGCTAGTGCTAGAGTTTGTGAACTCACAAATTTCACGACACTCCAGCTTGCTGTACAAGGTAAGAGGGCTCCATATATCAATATGGCTTTTGCCAGGTTACCAGCTGTCAAGTGTATCAGAAAGTTTTAGCAGCATTTAGGGCTTCAAACATTAAGGACTCACATGGAGCCAACACCTACTGCAAACATTTAGTGCAAATGGTAAATACTCAGACTTAAGTGCTGCTACACTTTAAGATGATTAACTAAAGCTAAGAAAAAGTACAAATATAAAATAAAAACATTGCTAATTGGTAGGTTTTTAAATTACCATCAAAACAAACTGCATATTTTTCATTTGCACAGCTTAGAGTATACAAAAGTCCACTCTTGAAAGTTCCACAGTTCATCTGGGCCTGTAGGCCCCAGTTGAAATAGTTCCTCTCGCCTTCTTTGTAGAAACGCTCATCTGCCAGAGACCAGTGCCATGTTTTAGACGTCCCTTTCAGAAACCCAATCCACAGGGCGTCTTCATACTGGTCCTGAACCATTTCCAGAAGAGCTTCCATCTCATTTAGGTCATGGATAGTGACCAGGTCCACACACTTCTCTCTGCAGAAGCTCTGAGCCTCAGACCAGGTCTTTGGTGGTGTTTGTATGGAATACTGAGGTTTGGAAAAACACAAGTAGAGGCTAAATAACCCTGTGGAGGCAAAAACATGAGAAACAATGAGAAAAGATACAGAGGTGGAATTTAGTAGTTTGTTGTTTTAGTACTAGCAATGTTAGGCCAACAGTGCAGTTTGGTTTACAGTTTTTCATTTGCAAAACAGGTCACACAAAAAATCCAAACAGGATTTCAGGTTCTCAAAATAAAAGGCTTTTCTTTGCAAAATGTTGTTTTGTAAGCAAAACTTTTAAAATATTCCTCAAAAGCAAGTTTTTGCATCAAAATGATCAAACTGCAATCACATGTTTTCATGCACACATTCACTCATTCACACAGCAGCTCAGTCCTGCACTCAGTGACTGCAGCTCTCACTGATTTACTGCAGCGAGCGTTTAAGGTTCATACTTCACACAAATGAATGAATAGGAGACTGGGGGTATTTTCACTACCAAACACCTGACCATTTTCATTTTGAAACAGGAAAAATAAAGACAAAATATTTGTACATAAATTTAGAATATGCATTTTCCCAATTTACATACTGTACAGTACTGTTCATTATTTTACACAAGTTTGTGGTTACTATGATGCACTGTAAACCTGCATTGGTGTATTCTTTATACTGCAGTATGTCTACTGTAAGAAATAAACATGACAGTGCAGCAAACTGAAACAAGGAACATTTGCTTTATTCTTCATCCTGACATCTTTACCACCGTCAGTGGGAGCACTGCTAACAAAAATGAGAATATGTTTATTCTGATAAAAAAAATAGTATGTATTTCTCCTCTTGATATCTGCTGGGAGACAGATTCAACCTCACTGTAAGCAGATGTCCTCAGTCCTCGTGGTTCTTGAACAATGAAACAATGTATAGTTTGCTATAAGTATATACTGTATATTATATATGTATATAAAATGTATATTGTGTCTTGCCCCTGGCTCTCTGCCAAGACTCTCTCCCTTTGATTCCTGTGTGAAAACACTGAAACAGAAGTCATTTCCTTGTAATCAGATGCCAAGTGCTCACAAATGTTAGATTTTTGCAGCTATGTTTAAGTTTCTATATTTAAAGAAATAGCATTTTGGCAAAAGGCCCTTTCCATGTGTGTGGACTATTGTATTGGCCAAACAAAGTGATTTCAGTGAAGCTGTGTGTCTCTGTACAAAAGCTGTGTGAAGAGTTTTTTAAAAAGTTCGAAAACTGGGTGAAATGCTGAGAAATGTTCTAAATGATTTGCCAAGAGACAATCCTCTTAAAATATAGGTTTGAAGAAAAAGATTGAATCAAACAAGGTTTCAGTAAATGAGCTAAAGCAATTGAGAAAAACTGTAAGGCAAGGCAAGGCAAGTTTATTTGTATAGCACAAGTCATACACAGAGCAATTCAAAGTGCTTTACAGAAAAAAATGCTAATTTAAAAATACAAAACACAATTAAAACAATAAAATCAAATTTAAAGAGTATAATTAAGAATCAATTTAAAATTAAATTAAAAGAGAAGAGTGCAGATAAAACACTTTCAGTTGGCATATGCACAGTTAAAAAGAACAGTTTTAAGTCTGGACCTGAACATTGTCAGAGTAGAGGTCTGTCTAACATCGTCAGGGAGACTGTTCCAGAGTTTAGCTGCATAAAACTGAAACACTGCTTCACCGAGTTTAGTCCTGACTCTGGGCCCCAGCAGAGACCTGTCCCTGAGGTTCTCAGAGTCCCAGATGGTTCATATGGGACCAACAGGTCAGAGATGTACTTTGGTGCTAAGCAATGGAGAGACTTGTACACAGCAGAGATGTTTTAAAGTCTATTCTCTGAGCAACAGGAAGCCAGTGCAGAGACCTGAGGACAGGACTGGTTTTGGTCAGGACCCGAGCAGCAGCGTTCTGGACGTCCTGCAGTTGTCTTACAGCTCGCTTAGTGAGTCCAGTGAGCAGACCGTTACAGTTGATTCTGGCAATGTTTTTGAGATGGTAAAATGCTGATGATGTTATAGATTTAATGTGACTGCTGAAGTTCAAGTCAGAGATTTCTGACCTGACTTGTAGGTTTTAGTGAAAGAGACTCGAGGTGACTACAGACACCTTGTCTTTGTTTCTGTGGCCAAAGATGATTATTTCAGTCTTGTCTGTGTTTAGCTGGAGAAAGTTGTTTCTCATCCACTCATTGATCTGTTGGATGCAGTGACAGAGTGAATCCACAGGTCCATATTCACCTGCTGTCAGTGAGATGTAAATCTGAGTGTCGTCTGCATAATTGTGGTAGGATATGTTATTGCTGCTTATTAATTGACCTAAAGGGAGCATGTAAAGATTGAACAAAAGAGGTCCCAGGATGGACCCCTGGGACACCCCACAGGTCAGGGCCATTTGGTCTGAGACACAGTTACCGATTTCAACAAAGTACTTCCTGTCTTCAAGATAGGACTTACACCATTTAAGGGCAGTACCAGAAATGCCAACCCAGTCCTCTAATCTTTGTAACAGGATCACATGGTCAACTGTATCAAAAGCAGCACTCAGATCCAGCAGAACTAAGACAGAGACTTTGCCTGTGTTGGTGTTCAGGCGGAATGTCATTAGTCACCTTGATAAGAGCAGTCTCAGTGCTGTAATGGGGCCTAAAACCTGACTGAAAATCATCAAAGCAGTTGTTCCGCAGAACAAAGTCAGTAAGTTGTTGGTATACAACTTTCTCAAGGACTCAAGACTGCTCTTCTTTAGGAGAGGTTTGGTGACAGCAGTTTTCAAGGCCCTTGGAAATGTCCCAGATTGCAGTGAGATGTTAACTAAATGAGAAAGCTGAGGTAACAAACTGCTCAGCACAGATTTTTAGAAATCTAGTGGGTAACACATCAAGGCAGCATGTGGATGAACTCAGACTGAAGATGATCTCTTGGACTGTTTTGTCAGTGATGGGTGAAGTGTGTCAGCTCTGAGTATGGATGGCTGCAGGGTTGTTATCTGTGTTGTGGAGTTTATAGCATGTTTAATACTCTGAACCTTGTCATTAAAAAATCTTGCAAACTCATTGCACTTAGATGTGGAAACAAGTTCTGAAGGCAGTGGGGGGTTTGTTAACCTGTTCACTGTAGCAAACAGGACACGTGAGTTATTACTGCAGTTTGTAATGATTTCAGAAAAATACCTTTCCTTTGTTCTACGCAGAATTTGATTGAAAACATTCAACATTTTTCTGTATATGTCATAATGAACCTGGAGCTTTGACTTGTGCCATTTTTGTTCGGCCCTCCGGCACTCCCTTTTCTGTGCCCTGACCGAGTCCGCATTTCTCCATGGCACCTTCTGCTTATTTCTAACCATTTTAACTTTAATAGGTGCAATGGTGTCCAGAACCTTAAGAACACTAAAAGTATAGGAGTTCAATAACTGATCAACATTAGAACATGAGGAATTTTGAAACCTAATTATTTCCATAAACAGAGTCCCCGTGCTATCATTTATGTGTCTCCTCTGGACAACTGCAGGACCAGCAGCTGGTTTGGGAATAACTGACAGGTCAAAGAAGACACAAAAATGATCAGACAAAGCAACGTCAGCCACAGTAACATTTGAAATATGAACACCTTTAGTAATGAGCAGGTCCAGAGTGTGGCCTCTGGTGTGAGTGGGCTCACTCATTGCTGAGTAAGGCCAAAGGTTTCAAGGACAGCACAAAGTTCTTTAGCATTTCTGTCACAGACGTTATCCACATGTACATTAAAATCACCTGTAATGACTATACAGTCAAAGTCTGTGCAGACAACTGAAAGCATCTGAGTAAAATCATCAATAAAACTCTGACAGTGTTGGGGTGGCTTGTATATGATTATAAAGTTTATGGATGGAGATACTTTAAGCTCATTTTTGAATGATACACAGTCAAATGATGGAAACACCCTAAATGACAGCCTGTGGGTAACTATGTCATCCTTAAATAAGGGAAAAGTAGTTGCACTGAGAAGACACGTGAAGAGCTGGAAGTAGCAGAGCTGAAGATGCTGAGGATTAGGAATGAGGGGAAGTTAGTTGCATTGGAGACAAAGTCAGAGAGGCCAGATTAAAATGATTTGGACAAGTACAGACAAGGAATAGTCAATATATCAGTAAAAGAATGTGAAATTTAGAGCTGTCAGGCAAGAGAAAGACCAAAGAGAAGATTTATGGATGAAAGAGGATATGTTAGTTGGTGTGAAAGGATACAGAGGATAAGACTAAATGGAGGCAGATGATTTACTGTGGCCATCTGAAAGGAGAAAAAGATTGATGTTGATAGAATTGTCATAGTGGCATTCTATTTCTGCTCAGTGAACCTACACACTTCTATTTAAATGGCTGATGTCCACACAGTAAAGATTGTGTGTATGTGAGTCATTCATATATGAATGATCCTGATCCTGACCCAGTAGTTGTATATATCTGGAGGTACAACCAAAGTGAATCCCTTTATTACCACCTGGGCCCAGTGTTATCCCCCTGCCTTCAAAATAATCCAGCTTCGACGGTGGCACCCCTGCTCTGATTCACCTCTGCATCCCTGCACAGCACATGACCTTTCACCTTTTTGTTTGTCTCAGCCTGTGTTGTAGTCAAGTCACTATTTCTCAAGTCCAAGTCACTCTCGAGTCCTTAGTGTTCGAGTCCAAGTTTATGTCACATAGAACTAGTCCGAGTTGAGTCTGAGTCGAGTCATCAGCTCTAACAGAACAAGTCCAAGTCCGAGTCCAAGTCATCAATGTGCAATCCGAGTCACCGAAAATGTTTCAAGTCAAGTCCGAGTTGCGTCATCAGCTCTTACAATGCAAGTCCCAGTCTGAATACAAGTCATTAAAATAAAATCCAAGTCAGCAAAAGAAACATCCAAGTCAAGTCCAAATCTCCAAGTCATGGGACTAGGACTCGACTACTTCATCACTGGTCTCAGCATACACAACACTCCACATTACTTCACACACCCACCTCCTCTCAAACAGCTCCATTATGGACAACCATTGTACAGACCCATCTATTATTTTGCTCTAATAAATACGCCTGCATATGATATGACAAAAGAAGAGAGGGGAGTCTCTTCTTTTGTGGATGACTAACTTTATTGTTGTTACAATGACTTCAACAGGAGAAATAAATTGTCATGATTAAAGCAATATTTTTGCAAGGGTACAACTCCTATCTCTAGAGCACAAGCCTGCTGGAAAAAAACATTAAGATCTCCACCAAGTAGGTTATTATAGACTGTCAACAAGATAACTCAAACAGTAATGGTCCAGTTTTAGATGAAAATGTCAGCACAGTCAGTAGTAGTGCTGCGAATACTGAAACTGAAATAATATATGATTATTGAATATTAAAATAACCATCAATAAATCTAATAGATTAACTTATATCTGGAGTATCCTGTGCAGATAATTCACCATGCGAAGGCCATTCCACATAATCAGGTGTATTATGTAAGATCTTATACATTAACAGATGTTAGAATTGTAAAAGTAAACAATAACTGATCTGTTAGAAGAATAATGCTTAAAATTCCATCCATGTTGTGATGTTTACAAGGAAATTATTATTTGAATCTAATTGTATTTTGAGGTTATGATTCCTAGAAGTGTTTTGGCTAAAGTACTCAGTTGGTTTACTCCCACAATCCTGTACTCCACAAAGCAGAAAGCTTTAATTGTTAGTCTACGTCAGTCGATCGGAACATGCAAAACATATGGAAATCCGTCTGAAGGTACACGCAAATGGAATGAGTATTAAACACAACACAACAACCTACGTGTAAATAACGCTTAGGTCACAAAAACAAATTAAAGCATTATTAAAATATTTGACACTTGGAACCGGACAGAGAAGACATTGTTTGGACAATTCGTGGCAACAAAACTATCTACTTCAATTTCTATTCAACAGTTGGATTCCGCCTGGATTTTTTTAAAATAAAACATGTATATCTTTCCATTACTTTGTTTATTTGGCACAAATTTTGCTGCAGTAGACCAAGATGTGAAATTTTCAATTTATGTTGTTATTTGCTTCATTACAGGAAGGAAAAAGGCTTTTTTGTAGGCAAATATGTGTGTTGTTTCAGGCGGAAATTAGAATAATCCATTTCAACCTCAATTTATGGTCAAACAATATCATTTATTAATATTATTTCTCTTCCACAGTAATCCCCAAAGTCCACCAATTAATTTGCTACCAAGGTTAGCTATGTACACCTAGTAAATGCTAAGTAAAACCTTAATTAAATGTAGATATAGAATTTTCGGGAAAAAGGCCTCAGAGCTTAATAGGTTAATTTGACCCGGATCCTTCCATAACAAACTCTCTCATTTTGAGTTAAAAGCTTCATTTCCACTTGAACCCTTAACAATAAAAGCTCCTCACCCTCTGCAGCCTGCTAAACTAATGGGAAACCAATTAATAAACCCTAAACTATATGAAAAATACAACCACTAAATCAGTTGTACAATTATTCAAGCCATGTCTTTAATATAAATTGGAATTATCATTATTTATAGACATTCTGATAAAGACAGAAATGCTTGATGGGTCATTTATATAAGTCAGGTACACAGACAAAATACGCCGATTTGCCAAAAACAAAAGTAACTGCAGAGCTCAAAAAGTCAAAAAGACACATTTCTCTGATGAAGCGTTTTGGCGTGTGTGCACCTATGCATTGTGTTGTGTGTGCGTTCTGTTATCAGTGTTGGCCTTATGGACTCTCATGTCAAAGCGCAAATTTTGTTCTGGCATCATTTGATTTACAAAGTAAGCACTGACTGAGACAGAGGTGTGGCTGGGGAAGCAGGTAATGTGCTGGCCAATTTATTGCTGACTGTCCCAAAAAGCAAAAGCCTAAACCTCTAGCTTTTCTCAGTACAGACAAGAGTCCAGGTTTGTGTCTGGAGTCAAAGTCTGAACAGTCTGATGTAGAATCTAGTGCTGTTTTGCAAGGTTTTGTGGGTTATTTAACACTGCCTTTGCACACTGTTAACCTACAGAATGCTTTAGTGTCTGGAGATGTTTCTGTGGTTTCTATTCCCATTAAAGGTCACTATTCTGCTAAATAGACTTTTTTGAACTTTTAACTATATTATAATGTTGTTTCCACCTCAAAAACATACCTAGAGTAGAATTTTGTTTCATTCACATGTTTGAGTAATCCTGTATGCTGAGGCCTTCCCTTTCTCAAGAGCTGAACACGCTTGGTCTCACAGATCTACATAGACACGTAAAACCAGAAAGTGCTCCTGTGCGTTTCTAAAGCCCATACACCGTCACCGGACTCTTACTGATAATTTCATTGGTTAAATGGCCGTCACCTCAAAACAGTTAGCTCAATTGTCTGTTAGCTTTGTGTTGCTTATAGCTGTGCTAATTAAGCCATTTTAATAATAATAATTAATAAGCCATTTTTTGCTCTGTCATTCTCCACCGTTGCCAGACACCTAATCCAAGCGTTCTCTGCAAAGTAACAGCTCCCCAAAAGAAGACATTTTTCATGCATATACATTATATTAAGTTATAAAATCTGAAATACTAATGCAAAGGTGTACAAAATTATTCCAAAAAACCTGAACAAAGCACAATTTGGGTCCTTTAATGTGACAATTTTGGTTTTAGTAATTGTTCTCCTTCTCATGAAGACCTGAAGGCTCCAGAATCTATAAACTAGTTTATCTGCTCTATTTGAATTTGCTCAGAGGATGATGTAAAAAAAAAAAAAAAAAGAAAAAAAACTATTTTTAGTTTTATTAAAAAGTCTACTTATGGGGAAATTGACTCCCCTTGTGTTACCCAGAAAGGATGACTCAAGTAGAGTTTACCAGACAGTTGTGCCAGATGCTGACCTGTCACGTTTGTCAGATTGTTAAACTTCCCATATTGTGCTTTTTTCAAGCTTTTAGAAATAGTTTTGGACACCTTAACATTAGTATTTCATGTTTTGTAACTTAAAATAATGTATATGTATGGAAAACATTTTCTGTTGAGGAGCTGTTACTTTGACTTTACAGAGAACGCTTGGATTAGATGCCTGACGTCCACTGCTAGCAACAGAGCATAAAATGGCTAATTAGCACTGCTATTAGCAACATGATGCTAACAGATAGCTGAGGTTGTTTTTAAATGCACATCAACATCTAATGTGTCAATTAAACGCCTAGGGAATTATTTTCAACATTTTTAAAGTGTTGTTTATATCCACACTATAGAGTGGTAATACAACACCTTTGAAAGTAGAGGCTTTACACTGTGACAGAGTTAGAATAACATGCTTAAGAGTTACCCTTTTACACCATTTAGTGTTGAACCTAGACAACACAAGTGAGAAGTGTTGAAAATGTTATTTTATTTAATCTAAAAAGGGTTACAGTAGTGTGAGTGTTCCATATTATCACTATTAAAGTGTTTATTTTATCACTATTTTGTGTTTAAACTAACTTTAGAACATTGTATTTCCGTTCATTTCTATCTAAAATGACCAGACATTCACACAAACTTTAATTTATTTCTGCACTTACACATTTATCAGGACAGTTATCCACAAAGCACAGGAGTCAGAGTGACAGTTAATGATAGAGAATGAAGGCTGTTCTTCAGTTCATCCACAAACTAAGGGGCTTCACCACTGGCTTCAATCTGTAGTCTGCAGGAAGTGTGCAGGAGAATCAGGGCAGCACTTGGCAGCTCACTGTCCCAGAGAGCAAAAACAACAAATGATTAAAAAACAACAACAATATTACATATAGTCAGCAGATGAATGTGCTGTGCTTACCTGATCTATGTGAGTGTTGCTGAGGCCCTTTAGAAGTCACTCTGGGTCTATGGTTACTCCCTCAGTCTGTAAGAGAGGATAATGTTATGGTTGTGCATTACAGGTCTTGTGACAGTCAGTCTTAAATACTTTGGTATATAATAAAAGTGATAACAACCTTTAAACAAAGTCATTTAAACCCTCTGTACCTCCAAAGCTCATCCCAATGCAGTGAACTACAAAGAAAACACAGAACAGAATATACACTGCCTGTCCAGAATAAAAAGAAAAAAAAGTCGCCACCTGGAATTAACTAAGTAAATAGGTAAGAGCCTCCCTGCAGTTGGAATGAGGTCAGCTGACTACCTGAATATACTGAAGGAACAGGTTACTCCATCAAGGGATTTTTTTCTTCCCTGAATGCACTGGGCTTATTCCAAGATGACAATGCCAGGATTAATCAGGCTCACAGGGTAAAGGAGTGGTACAGGGAGCATTAGGCATCATTTTCACATGGATTGGCCACCACAAAGTCCAGACCATAACCCCTTTGAGAATCTTAGGGATGTGCTGGAGAAGACTTTGCACAGTGGTCACACTCTCCCATCATCAATACAAGATCTTGGTGAAAAATTAATACAACACTGGATAGAAATAAATCTTTTGACATTGCAGAAGCTTAATGAAACAATGCCACAGTGAATGCATGCTGCAATCAAAGATAAAGGTGGTCCAACAAAATATTAGTGAGTGTTTGACCTTTTTTTTTTATTCAGCTAATGATAAAACAAGGTAATAATAAAAGGTGCTAATAAACACAAGGACATTTGATTAAAATAAAGTTTTAGGTTTTTTTCCTGAACACATATATAACACTACTGCATGTCTGCTCTTGCAATTTGTGAAAAGTATTAACTGTCCCCCATGTTGCTAGCTTAGCGTAGCTGCTGCTACATTACTTTGCATACTATGCTAAGTGCTAATTGAGCCTCATACAAACTACAGGCTTAATAATATTACTTATAATTTTATTGGGAAATATTATTTATGACCACACTGTTGATGAATTTATTGAAGTTTTCTTTTTAGCTATAATTCCTCTTTTCTAGGTTCACAGCAGTGGCATCAATAACAAAACAGATGAGAGAAATAATTCTAGTGCGCCCGAGGGTATTTATTTATTGATCACATGTAAAGTAGCATGGACTTTACACAGAATCTGATATATAAATGTCCTCCATGTAATAGCTGCTAATACAGTACGTACCAAGCTTATATATGTCCAAAGGTCTTTCTCAGGAGGTGTGCTTCGTTTCTTCGCTGTGTTCACCAAGTTGTTATTTTCCAGTGAGTAACAGTCATCTGACAAGGAACATTTCTCTGTTATTTTACTCTTACTTGTTAGTGTGTCTACAAAAATGAGGAACAGAAAAGGAACTGGCAGAAGGTCAGAAGTCACACAGAGGACACCCTTGTCTTATGATGAGTAAGCGGTGCAAAATATCTGACAAAGCATTACAGCTACTGTAGCTAGCATCTCTGTATATTGCAAGTTACTCAACTAGCATGGTAAAATGTGTGTTTTTTTTTTCTATTTTTGTCCTTTTAAAAAACAGGAAAGGGCCTTTTCAAAACTAGCACAACTTAATATGAATGCTTTTTAACCATGCATATGGAAAATCATTTTTCTTCTTTCTTTCTTTCTTTCTTTCTTTCTTCTTAGGCTTTGGCTCCAGCTAACTTACAAACCCCAAGAATATTATCTCCCTGGACAAATAAAATAACATTACTCCAGGTCCATTAAATGTCACAAAATGCAGTAGATATTATGATTTACTGACCAGAAGATGATCAGTACAGTGGAGGGGACAGAAAACAGCTTTGCCTTGCAGTGTTGCCAGATACACAAAACCAAATTACACAGGCAGCCCAAAATTATCATATTTTAGGACATATTAACATACAATTAAAAACATTGATAATAACACACCAAAGACATGTTTGCAATTAAAAAACATACTAAATTAGAGTCACACACTAACCAGAAGCATCATTTATAATGCCTGAATAGGTGTGAGGTTTGATATCACCACCCCTCGCCCCACACACAAACCTGCAGACACAAGCAGCACGTACACCGCTGAACATACAGAATTAGTTTTTCACTTCTTTCAGCTTTGTTCAACTAGGTTACTGTGTTCATGTTTGGCATCAAAAAATGCACACGGTGGAAGCCATCACTGGCAATAATTAAATGATATTAACTACATCTATATCAGTCACAGATTGAGATGACATGTTGTAACCTAGTAATGCCATTATAAAAAAGAGTGAAGCTGTAAACCCATCAGCAGCACTATGAGCCAGGTGACCAGAGACCAGCGCTCTCTCTCCCTCTCCTACCCGACTTTTACGCCCTGAGACCCCGTTCAGTATCACAGCATACTCAGCCCCACCAGAACACTCCAAAACAACTAACGTAGGTGTGTCCTGAGTCAGACACGCTCACCTTTTGCTATTTTTCAGTCTTCTAACAGACGCTCGCAAAGACGTTAACTGGCTAACGGTAGATAAACAAAAACTCCACATATTGCTCTACCTCTGTGGTAATTTTTGTGTATTTATGCTAAGTGTTTATAAAATAATCATGATATGAAAATAATTTTGATAGGGAAATGCGCAGGGAACGCTCAGGTCACACTTCTTTCAGTGATCTTAGTGTTTTTGTAGCTAACTTTGTCCGTCTTATTATTTTCTGATTAACATTAGCTTAGCCCACAATCTTATTTTGAAAGACGGAAACAAGGTACCGGGTGTGAAAATTTGTTAACGTAAATATCCCAGCCTTAAATTAGAGCCGAAAAATCCAACAAATAAGGCTGAAAAAGCCAGAAAGGTGAGCGTGTCCAATATTGGAACTTCCGTGTGTCCGACTCAGGGCCATAGCAATGCCGAGCTTAAACCTCAGACAAAAGTGCTATTTCATACGGCCGCAATAAAATATTTGTAAAAGAAACTATCCAACCAATATATCGTTATAAATGTAAGAAAATGTACTTTTATTTTATACAATTTGCATTAATGAAGATAATAAATGAGCGACTTTATGACTTGTTGAAGATAAAAAAGTAATAGAATTTTAGCTGAAAGTGTCCAACTCAGGACACACATACGTTAAAGCCAACTGTACACAGGGAACAGGTTTATCCATGCAGGCCACGAAGGAGGCTAGAACAGCTGACATTCATACTGTGTCTAATACTATCAAATACAGTCAAGATCTATGTAAACGGCACAAACACAAATTGTACAGTTACAACCAGAGCTTAACCACAAACTAACCATTCATTCATGGCGTTATTAGTCACTCTCCTGTCTCTCCTGTCAGGTTGATGGAGTTGATATCTCCAGTGACTGTCGCCACTGTTGTTCAGCCGTCCTTTAACAGTCTGTATCTACTTATAATATCCACAGAAAATAGGAATGTCCAACTTCTTTAGCTCTACGCCACTTTTAATTTCCATTTTAGAGCAGTTGTAAAGGAGCTAGCAACACTGATGTACACTAAGCGCCTAACTTTCAAATGTTTCAGTCTGACTCCAGATCAGACCAACAGCGAACCAAGCAAAGAGGAGAGAAAACATTTAACCAGACATTAAAGATATTAGGGAGGATTTTTTTTGACTGCTGAGAAACCAGCGACTGTTTGTCCTTTTTTGCATAACGCGCATGCGTCAGGCCCCGCCCTTCACTGTTCCTTTCCAAGGAACTCCTCCAGAGTGACGTGCTCGAGCGTTGGAACACGAGTGTTTGTTTACAGCCGGCATCAGCAGAGATTCGCCTAAACCTAGACCAGCATTGTTAGTCTGCGCGACCTTTGACCTAGTTCCCCACACAGACCCAATCACATGCACAGTCCCTAAATGTGAGCAAATATGTCCTCCTGCTATTGGTAGCATTAGCAAACTGACGGTTGCTGTACAATTGAAATGGTTCAACAGATAAAGAAAAAAGGCATTTTTTTCAAACGATAAGATAAACGTACCTGTCCAGCAGAAACTTGGAGACCAATGCATCGTCTGAAGCCCTTTCTGTTCCTTCAGCGCACGCCATCCGTTTGAAAAAATCACCAAGAACCACACAGGTTTTATTCTGCTCTTCTACAGTTTTTCTCCTCTTTTAGTAAACTTCAAAAACAGTTTTCCTTTTGCGACCACCCAGTTCACAGTTTTCCTGAGCCATTGTGCTCTTCAAAGTCAGGCTGTCCACGCTACGATGAGGCTCGCACCGGACTACATAAACATACTGCGTACTCATGCGCAGGCACCAGAACGCGCACATATATTATTATTATTATTATTTCTAATACACCAATTTATAAGCCTTATGCAAGGCAATGAAGGTAGTTTTAATAAATATTGCAAAAAATGAATTTATAAAGATCCTCCCTAATATCTTTAACCAGCACCCTGAAATTATCATACATTTAAGGGTGTTTGAGATTATTGATTGCATATTGTAGAGAAGTCCAAATTATCGTACAAATAGAATAATTATCATATGTCTGGCAACACTTGCTGTGTGCTCCATAGTCCTCCTTTCCCTCTAGTTCAGGCAAACTCCTCTCAATTTGGCTAAAATTCAAATTCAACACTGGTGTAGAGTGCATCCACAGAGCTGCACAGAGCCATAGTAGGCTGTGTCTTTTTACACACGCATGTGGAGCTACAGCTGAATGCTGCTCTTTAAGTCAAAAGTGATGTGTTTGCTTGCAGCCAGAACACAGTAAATCTGTTGAGGTTTGTCCTGACTTTGGTTATGTGGAGGGGACCTATGTGATGCGCTCTGGATGTGCTGCGTTATTTCCCCACTGCGCCCGAGAGTGCACGGGACATGGCAGTGCCACGTCAGTTTGTTCTTTTACTCAAATGCATATGGAAGCTAGAGCTAACGCGCTGATTGTGGGTCACAGGATGAGACCCGGGGCCAGTTAAACGCCAGTGTCACTGTTACATAGCCATTAGTTACACAGGGAAATCTTGTGCCACGCTCCCTTGATGTGCGCTTTTTCTTCCTCCATTATATCCCTTGTGTGCACGGGACATAGATCCACAGCAGTTTGTTCTTTTTTGTTTGTTCAAATGCATCTGTAAGCTCAAGCTAACGCACTGAGGCTCACAGAGCCTGGAGCCATGAAACGCCATTACACAGAGAAGACTGCGCTCCACGGCAGTCACTAAAAAGAAGCGAAAGCAAAAGGAGAGACATAGGCTGAAAGTTTACTGCTGCTGTGTGCTCCCTTGGTTAGGCCTAGACTTTGTTTCTACAGACCACAGCTACATGAGTCTGTGTTCCTCCTTCAGACTGGTGGCCACACACAGTAGGTCTATGACAGAGCGAGTCTACAAAAGCGCAGTAATTATGCGTAGCAGCTGATTTCTCGATCAGCTGAGCAATCAAACAAACATACACTTCACACTGAAGTGAAACGCTATAATATATAATAATGTTAACAAATGTGTTAAAATATAATTTAAAATTGAGTATAAATGAGCAGTTGCTTGGTATTTTGGTGTGTGTGCACCTAAGCATTGTGTTGTGTGTACATTCCGGGAACAGTGTTGGCCTTGTGGACTCCAGTGTCAAAGCACAATTTTTGTTCTGGCATCGTTTGATTTACAAATTAAGCCCTGGTTAGGACAGTCCATATCTTCGTTTTAACATGTGACTTTAATGTTAACAACCCAAACAAAAGAGAGAGAAACAAGGCAGCAGTGTGTGCCAGTGCAAGGGCTGAAGGTTTACCTGCATTACCTAAAGAAACAGTAACCTATACCACGCAGCTGCAACTAACAGCGGACAAGAATCGGTGAAGCTACAAACAGATAGAGACACAGACGGGCCCATCACCTGAGCACACACCTGCACTGTAGCACTGATCCAGGGTATGACCCAAGACGTACCCCACAGCCACACAACAGCACTAAAAATAAATATAGCCGCAAGCGGCGATGGTAGGCCCTCGCTTGCCGTGCCCGGAGCTGGGGCAAATTTGCCAAAACTTGCCAAATTTTTAGATGTGGCTTTTTAAAAATTTACCAAATGTGACAAAATTCTGTGGCTCCATAGGATTCCATTGTATATGATTCCCATTGGAATATAATGGGGAATTTCTGATATTGCCGTGGCAAAACCGTACAAGGTAAAGCATGAGTCCTATTGACTTTTTATTGTTGTCAGCTGATGGATTTCTCTGCCAAATTTTGTACATTTCCAATAAACTTTATTTTTGCCCTTCCATAGGGATTTTTGCCTCACTCTGCAGGGGGCGCTATTGCAGCAATTAGCATTTTTTCTTCTTTCATGCCCATAGGACCATGCAGTAAATAACTGATTAAAATTTGATCCACATTGGGCTCTGCATGTGTGAGTTATAACACATTAGGGGTTGTTAGTGAGCTAGAGAATAAACATGAAATTTGGAGCTGTGCTGTGGCAACACCATTTAATATTCTACACAACCTTCAACAACTTTTGGTCAGACGCCTCTCCAGATGTGGTTAACAAAATTTGAGGTCATTTACTTAAACGCCCTCAGACGAGTTTGTTAAAATGTAAAGGGTGCAACCCTAATCCAAGATGGCCGACTTCCGGTTAGTCAGGGGCCGTGGCCACAATATATTTTTTTTCCGTATGGACATGAAGCATATGTGTACCAAGTTTCGTTTGGCTCCGTCAAAGCAAGCGCTGGGACGTCCCATTGGCTGAAGTGGATATCTGGGGCGTCACCATGGCAACAGGATGGGAGATGGGGTGGGGCCATCATTGACTTTTTTGATGAAGGTCATGTGTCAGATATGTGTACCAAATTTCATTAGTGTACGATAAAGTTTATTTTTATCGTCCCATACAAATTTGTATTTTGATCTCTAGGGGGTGCTATCGCGTCCATTGTGAATATTTACATAATCTGTTCAGGGCTGAGGACTCCACAAACAATTAAAATTTGAGAGAAATTTATCAAAATATGTGCAAGCTATGACACTTTGAAGGGTGTTGGCGAGCCATAAAAACAGCGCCAAAATTCGGGCCATCGCCACGGCAACACCGTTTAATATTCTACAAAACCCTGAACAACTTTTAAAGTCCCACTGGTCCAGATGATGTGGAGCGATTTTGGTGTCGCTGGGTTAAACGTCCTAGGACAAGTTTGTTAAAGTATGAGAGGAAGAAATGCGCCTCCGGCGCCGAGTCACATGATCAATCCAATATGGCCGACTTCCTGTTAGTTGCTTATCAATGGCTTTTTTTTTTGTTCAGGATTATATGATCAATCACTGTGCCAAATGTCATTTGGATATGACACTGCTGGCGCTCGGGCCTAATAATGGATAACTCGTACAATTAAAATATAGCATTTTATATATATAACTAATGACACCTGTACTCCATACTGCTACATTTGGAACAGGCTCATATTCTGATTAAGATTGGAGTATTCTAGTGTATGTAAACGCAGTTACTGTGAGCTGTGGCTCAGACGAGAGGCAGCTCATTCACCTGTAAACACTAAAGCTCTTGGAGAGGACAAACAGTCTTTGTAAATGTGTCTCCTAAAGATAAGACTGGTGTTTACTCATTGTTGATTATTCCTCTGAAGTGAAGTTGTTGTGTAAACCAGTAAATCTTAATTTGGATTCCACTCCTAGTTTTCAAAAAACCCTCCGAAACAGAGCAGTTTGCTTTCTGTACAAATGAAGAGTCTGGAGTCTGTAGAAATTCTGCACAATAGAGTCTTTGATGTCCCAGCCATGACAAAATGCACCAAACAACGCCCCAGGAGACATTCAACCCCCATTACACTGAACAACCCACTTTTACCCTGACATCTGGTGACAAGGCAACCTGAAATAAGTTTCAAAAATTAATTTCTTTTGTGATCTTTGTTCCGCTGTGTCACATCAATAATCTGCAGTGCAGTCCCTGAAATCTCTCAGCCTATTGGGCATATTGTTTTGGACCAACCCAGTTGTCTGTGTACGTACCCTCCTTGTTCCCATAAATCTGTTTTAAATGGGCACATGCCCCGGTCACCCAGAGTGTGTGCCCAGACACCCCTGTTGAGTTAGCCCCTGACACAGCATTACTGCGACTGCGGCTTGTTGCCTTGATTCATCTTAGGACCTGCGACTGCATGTTTACTTTGCTTTGTTCGCCCACCCATACCATTACTCAAACGGGTGGCACCATATGTCAGATGACAAACCACACTCTGTGAACCCCTGGCATAGGCCAATAGATAAATAAATAAAATACGAAGTGGATTGATTTATCATAAGTTAGGTAACTCGTAAAATACTTCTAAACTTCAAGTAAGGGCATGTACCACTACTACTGTAATTTTACATATCAAGTGTGCACCATAAAAAACATTGTGAAAACCTAAAATGTATTGGCACAGATCAGAAACAATGACATTGATTCCTCTAGTGTAAACTTTCAGTAGATTTCCAATAAAGTGTGAAACTCTGCAGATATTGTACTGTACAGATGCCAGATTGTGAAATTTATGTCATTTGTAATCCTGTCAGGGAGTATTCCATGATGTGTTTGGACTTCTCCAAAATGCTTCAGTTGTTGCAGTCTAATGTTAAGTTACGTAACAGAAGTCTGACATGGGAGGGGAGTATCCCATAATGTTTGAACTTCTCAAAAATGCTTCCAAAGAAACTTTCACTTCTGCACATTGCACAATAAGTTCACACATAAATACTCTAGGTCGCTAACGTCTCTTCACTTACAACAGCACTGTGGTCTCAAGCTTCTCATCCTTCTCTGAATTTAAAGTAAGTTATGATTAAATCAGGTTATAACTGTCCACATTTGCAACAATGCATTTATGTGTCTTTATTCACAGAAAAATGAAGCATATCTCAGTTGTGTTTTTGCTCCTTGTTGTGAAAACATGCTCCTCTTCTACCTACCGTAAGAGACAATCAGATGTCTTTTAAATGACATTTTAGAGTTGTTGTTTTATCTTATTTTTTATGTTAGTCAGTCAGCTGACATTGACTTATGCTGTCTAATTTTAGCAAATGTGGCTCTGCAAGGAATAGCCACTCAGTGTGACACATATAATGAGCTTGGAGCTGCCTCCAACGCCATTGATGGGAATCGTGATTCCATCTACTATTCTAACTCATGTACACACACGTTCACACCAACAAACCCCTGGTGGAGAGTGGACCTGCAGGATCCCTACGTCATTATCTCCATCACTATCACCAACAGAGGAGACTGCTGCCCAGAGAGACTTGATGGGGCCCAGATCCGCGTCGGCAATTCAGTAATAAATAATGGGAATGACAATCCTGTGTAAGTTTATATTGATATTCAAACACTGAAAATTACACATCATCTGAGTACTCTGATGCACATACACTACTAAGACATACTGTATAACAGTAAATCCATGTTGTAAACCAGATGATGTCTCTTTCTGTTTTTCAGAGCTGCTGTGATTTCTCACATCCCAGCAGGCCAATCTCAAACTTTCACCTTTAAGAAACCTGTGGCGGGACGTTATGTTAATGTGTATCTACCAGGTACAGACAAATATTTGACCCTTTGTGAAGTGGAGGTCTTCGGGTACCAAGCAAAAGGTAAGATTCCAAAGTATGCAAAGTATTCACAACACTCAGCATTTTCCCTTTTTTGTGTCCTAAAACCCATACAGTATCTGTTGATTTACATGACATGCCAACATCTTTAACAATTAAAATTTAATAATAATACATCAAATGTACATAGCACTTTTTAGGACACTTAAAGATGCTATACATGAGAAATTAAAGTAAAATCAAAATAAAATAAGAGACGGTGTGGTGGCTGTGAACTATGGGAAGGCCAGTTTGCACAGGTGAGTTATGAGCTGAGATCTGAACGTCTGTAATGAGTCTGAGTTCTTGATTTGTTGTGGGCTGGGGCAGAGGCAGCGAAGGCTCAGTCCCCCATGGTCCGGTGCTTTGTTCTGGTGATGGGGGTCAGGAAGTTGAAAATTAATGTTTGTCATTTATAAATCTGCATTTTTTTCATGTGAATTGTTGAATCTGCATTTGTAGATTACCCAATTTGTGCATTTATCACTTCTATGCCTTTGGATTTTTTTGAGACGTTTGTTCTGTGTTTTGAGACAGCTTTGAATTTATTCAAAATAAATCCTGTTCCACTACTTGGTGGCAGTGTTCAACAACAGGGGCTATGTTCTCACTACTTTCAAGCAGATTGTAAGCTGAGAGGCCAGCGTCAGGACAAGGACAGCAGCAAAAACTTGAGATCAGTCTAACTTTATTATGGACAAACTGCCATCTTTAATCCTTTAAATGAGAGTTTTGCATTTGTGTATGTATTATTAGTATGTAGTAAGCCACATTAAATGCACTCAGTAACCACTTAAAACTTTGTTTTCTGAACTGCCCACTAGCACTGAACTCTCAGTTTCCCCTGTCCACTGTGTCAGGCCACATTTACTGCACTCAGTATTCGCCTTCACACGGAGCCGTTACAGGAACATATGTAGGTCTAGATCTGTAAACTGCTAACCTGAATTTAGTTTTGAACTACCCAGCCCCAAAAGCCTTCAGCTTGGTGTTGCCAACAGGCGCACTGATGAGCAGTCATTCCCCACTCTGTCCAACCCCTTTTTAATATAGGGATTACCATGTTATCTTATTTCATGTGTCTCATCATTGGCAATTGAGAGACACCCAGAAAGTGTCTTTTAAATGACATTTTAGTGTTGTGTTTTCTGTATTACAAGTATGCTCACATTGACTTATGCTGTCTCATTTCTAGCAAATGTGGCTCTGCGTGGAACAGCTACTCAGTGTGACCAATATAATGAGCTCGGGGCTGCCTCCAACGCCATTGATGGAAATCGTGATTCCATCTACTATCATAAATCATGTACACACACGTTCACACCAACAAACCCCTGGTGGAGAGTGGACCTGCAGGATTCCTACGTCATTACCTCCATCACTATCACCAACAGAGGAGACTGCTGTGCCAGAGAGACTTGATGGGGCCCAGATCCGCGTCGGCAATTCAGTAATAAATAATGGGAATGACAATCCTGTGTAAGTTTATATTGATATTGAAATACTGAAGATTACACACAACTGCAATAAAAACATCTGAGTAGTAGTGACTATACTGCCAAACGTATTATGAGCTAATACCTTTGGAAATATAATGTATATAACAGTAAATCCATGTTCTGATTCATGATGATGATGATGATGTTTTTCTGTTTTTCAGAGCTGCTGTGATTTCAAGCATCCCAGCAGCTGATTCTCAAACTTTCACCTTTACTGAACCTGTGGAGGGACGTTATGTCAATGTGTTTCTACCAGGTACAGAGAAATATTTGACACTCTGTGAAGTGGAAGTCTATGGATACCAGGTGACAGGTAAGATTTTATTCTGCTGCACAGTGGCTTAAAGTATGGCTTACAGTATAGTACAGTACAGTACAGTATTCACCTCCTCAGTGTTTGCCCTTTGTTTCATTCATTGTGAAAACAACAGCAGCCTCTGGTTTTGTTACATAACCATGTTTCAAGCCCTCCATATGAGCACCTATAATAGCCACACAAGGCTATTATTTTTCATATAAACTCGAAAAGCTCAAAGCAAATCAAAAGTATTTTCAATCTCAACTTCTGTAGACAGGACTGCTGTTTTAGATTTGCATTGTAAATAATTTGATTAATTCACTGTCTCTTAGAGGAGCAGTCAGAAGATTCCCACCAGGTTTAAACCAAGACTTCCAGTGTAACAGGATGGACACCAACACTGATCCCAGGACGAGAAGAGTACCTGCACACATGTGAAGTGAGGGTGTATGGCTCTGCACTCTACTGATTACTCTACTGACTAATGATTTGATCAAATGTGATGAAAAGCTCATCACACTTAATTATACAGAAATATAATCAGACTTATAGCTATACTCAGTATGTAATCATCATACTGTAGTTGCTAATTGATTTTAAGCCTGCTGAAAGTCATTAATTCATGTTCACCTGCATGCATTCTTTAAGAAATTTTTTAAGGCTTTTATAAAAATACAGCTGGAGACAAATAGGAGGGGTAGTATAATAGGGTTTTGTGGCAAGTGCCAAAACATCAGATTGCAGTAGTGATGGTCCAAATTGTCTAAATGACATACAGCTGGTGTTTGAGTGGCGTTTTTATGTTGTCTTTGAATACATAATGCAATAAACTTTTTCTGCACTGGACTACTTTTTTTGTACAATTGAGGGCCATATTTGCTAAGACAGGTGTAAAATTGCAAGTGCAGCTTAAAAAAATCACATGTTGCTATTTGTGGGAGTGTTGCCTGTGATATACTAAGGGAAACTGCAATAATTGCTGCTGCAAATCTGATATGTAAATGAGAATTTTGCGCGAGCAAAAGACGCGCCACTAACAGGAGCAACTATGCTCAGCTCGACTGGATCTTTCCCCATAGCAATGCAATGCAAAAGTCACTGTCTCATGTGATTCTGGCACTGACCAGAGTCACGTGACTTAATCCTCTGTGTGAGTCAGAGCCAGTAACCCTTCAAACAATTATACAACATGTATCAAGTAGCAGCCTAAATGCTGTGCTGATGGTGAACAAATAAATATAAAAATTAAAAATATTTTTGATGTCCTCTGCTTGTACATTAAACAGCAGCGCAGCCTCAATCCACTGTGGGCAGTTGTCAATCAAGCGCCGCAGAGAGCATTGCGAGGTAATGGGATAAACACAACAGGACTGGCACTCATCGTAGGCTTTACACAGCGTTTAAATCCTCTTCAGTCTTCATCGTAAGGATTTAAAAGGATGTGGAACAGACTGAAAGTCCAGAGACAGAAGCTGTGAAGGTGGCAGTTCAGGGAAATCTATCATAAATCTGTGCAGTAAAAGCTGCACTCTTGCCTCTGTGAAACTTTGCACCTGCTCCTTCTACGTGCTAAATGCAAATTTAGCTCCCGTACTTGTGAGAAATCAAATAGCAACCGCAAAGCGATTTCAGGCTCATTTTGCTCCTATTAGAGACCCAAATCTCAACTGCGCCTGTGTTTGCTCCACTTTTAGCACATCTTATTCATTTAGCATGCGCACAAACCTTTGATAAATCTGGCCCTGAGTGTTTAAAAGGAGTTACTTTGCACATCTTTTTCTGGAGACCGGTGTGTAGGAGAGGGCACACGTAATGCTCGCCAAACCTCAAATAAGAAGAAAAACTCCCGCACGCTTCCAACTTGCAACAGTTAGAATTTATTAAAATATAAAACAGCACCATGTTGGCATCTTAAATGGAGAGTGGCCAGGTCATACCACAAGATACACATACCACAAGTCAAAAACATGTATATTTATGTAGTAAGCTATATCATTCACTGATGAAGTCATTTTAAACATCTTCCTGTATTTATTATATTACATATCATTATGTATACATGGAGAAAATCTCTCTCTCTCTCTCTCTCTCTCTCTTCTCTCTCTCTCTCTGTCCCTTTAAATAAAAATATATTTTAAAGAAAAACGACAATGAAAAAAGAAAAAAGACGATGTCCTGGGGCATCTTCTTCCAGATCTGGACCAGGGCATTACTGAGCTCCTGGAGGTTCTGATGTGCAACCTGACAGCATCAGATAGACTGAAACATAATGTCCCAGAGGTGCTGGAATGGATAGGTCAGGTGAGCGTGATGAGCAGTTAATGGCACCAGTTTCTTCATCCTCCAGGAACTGCCTGCATACTTTTGCCACATGAGGCCAGGCATTGTGTTACACCAGAAAGAACCAAGGACCCACTGCACTGTACGGTCGGACAATGGGTCTAAGGGTTTCATGCTGATACCTAATGGCAGTCAGAGTGTCATTGTCCCACCTGTAGAGGTCTGTGCATGCCTCCATGGATATGTGTTCCCAGACCATCACTAACCCACCACCAAACCGGTCATGAACAATGTTACAGTCAGCAGAACGTTTTCCACAGCTTCTCCAGACCCTTTCACATTTGTCACATGTGCTCAGGGTGAACCTGCTCTCATCTGTGAAAAGCACCAGGGCCCTATGGAGGAGAGACCAATTGAGTATATATACAGATGCCACAAAAAGTATGTGAACCCTTTGGAATTGCTTGGATTTCTGCATGATTTGGTCACAAAATGTTTTCTGATCTTTACCTAAGTCACAACAATAGACAAACACAGTCTGCTTAAACTAATGCTGCCACAAAAAAAAAAAAAAAAAAGGTTTTCATGTTTTTATTGAATGTTTACGTATGTAGCCATCCACAATGCAGTATTGAAAAAGTATGTGAACCTTTGGATTTAATAACTGGTTGATGCCTCCTTTGGCAGCAATAACCTCAACCAAACGTTTTCTGTAGTGAAGATCAGACCTGCACAACGCTCAGGAGGAATTTTGGACCATTCCTCTTTACAAAACTATTTAAGTTCAGCAATATTCTTGGGATGTCTGGTGTGAATCGCTCTTTTGAGGTCATGTCACAGCATCTCAATTGGATTGAGGTCAGGACTCTGACTGAGCCACTCCAAAAGGAGTATTTTCTTTTGAAAGGTATACTGTGAACTGAACATCTCTGCAAGTCTCAATGCAACCGCAATATCAGTCAGAAAAGGTTTTATTCACACACATCTGTTAATGGTTAAAAAACATACTGACCTGGAAGTAGAAGAAAAATATTTAAAATTCCATCCATGTTGTGATGTTTACTTTTTTCACTATGTTTGTTTACAGATTAGGACTCCCTAAAAAGTGTCACAATATTCAATAATCACAAATTGCGCAAACAGCTTCTACACCTGACTACAAGTACAGGAAACTTTGAATTGTAATGGTGTTGGTGACATCATTAATTCAAAGTGTGGATAACATATGTAAAACCAGCTGGAAAGAAACACAAATGGTTTAGTTCACAGTGTCCTGCGAGGCATTAAAAAGAATTAGCAACTGCATAATGTGGTCCAATGCTGCGTATTTACAGCACACTCCCGAGGGGGGCTGTGGAGGTACGGGGTCATGAAAATATTTCTTACAAAGTTACATGTCTTACACCAGGGTAGCTCTAGGTTTTGTTTTGTGAAATTTAAGACCTTTTAAAGACTTTTTAAATGCCACTTTATATGAAATTTAATGCCAGGATCACCAATAAAAGAATAATAATCTGTATGCATTTTACACAAATTAAATATTTGTACTACTCTGACACTCAAATGTTCTATTTTAACAGCCTAGCAGAGAGAAAATAACAGTTCAGTATTAGAAAAATATTAAAACTGAATATACTTATAAACTTCACTTCCTGCTTTTAAGAGTGCAGACGCTTTTCTGCTTGCTCCTGCTTTGACCAGCTTTACTTTCCTTTTTTTTTTTTTTATTCTTTTACTTTTTATTCCTTGATTTCTGGACTAACTTTTTTTTTAATAGCCTACCTTTTAAATCTTCTAAGTTAGCCCAAAATGTTTTAAAAAAAAAATACTTTTACTGATTAAAAAACGTATCTGACGAGCTGAGCGACTACAGTCTGGGAAACATTTTTCAACATGTCGGTAGAAAACTGCCGGATTTACCTTCATGAAATCAACATACTAAAAGCGAGGATTTTTGCTTTCTCTAATCAGAGAAAGGACTTCATGACACGCTCCCTCTGACATCGAGTGGTAAGAAGTCAAAATTTACAACCTGGAAAAAAGATACTGGCAAAAATACTACAGTGTATTTCAATCTAAATGACACTGTGTCTTTTCCTAAACTATCGAAAGTGGGAATTGAACAAAATACTAAGTATTGAGATGAACTTTTGTTATTGACCAAATACTTATTTTCCACCATAATTTGCAAATCAATTCTTTAAAAATCAGACAATGTGAATTTCTGGATTTTTTTTTCCTCATTTTGTCTCTCATAGTTGAGGTATACCTATGATGAAAATTACAGGCCTCTCTCATCTTTTTAAGTGGGAGAACTTGCACAATTGGTGGCTGACTAAATACTTTTTTGCCCCACTGTATGCCAACTGAAAGTGTTTTAATTTAATTTTAAATTGATTCTTAATTATACTTTTTAAATTTGATTTTATTGTTTTATTGTTTTGTGATTCTTGTCTTTGTACTTTTAAACTTGACTTTTTTTCTGTAAAGCACTTTGAATTGCTCTGTGTATGAATTGTGCTATACCAAATAAACTTGCCTTGCCTTCCCTAAAACTTTGACTGATAAGATTCTTCAATTTTTTGTGTATTGTTTTTGCAGCATTATGTAGCAGTATGTTAAAAGTATAAATGTTGATTATTGTGGCATTTGTAAGAGTGGTAAAATCAGGAGTTGTTTTGCTTAAGGTTTTATGTTAAAGAGTTAAGGAACTTTGCTTTCCATACCTATAATAAAGCTTTACATCATAATAAGTAATAACTTCAGTGCATACAATAGCGTGTCTGTAAGGTGCAGGATCATGTTGCAGTCTAATGTTAAGTTACGTAACAGAAGTCTGACATGGGGCCTGCAGTGGAGTTGTGGGAGTACAGATGCCAGATTGTAATTCCTGTCAGGGAGTATCCCATGATGTTTGGACTCAAAAATGCTTCCAAAGAAAATTTCACTTCTGCACATTGCACAATAAGTTCACACATAAATACTCTAGGTCGCTAACGTCTCTTCACTTACAACAGCACTGTGGTCTCAAGCTTCTCATCCTTCTCTGAATTTAAGGTAAGTTATGATTAAATCAGGTTATAACTGCCACATTTGTAACAATGCATTTATGTGTCTTTATTCACAGAAAAATGAAGCATATCTCAGTTGTGTTTTTGCTCCTTGTTGTGAAAACATGCTCCTCTTCTACCTACCGTAAGAGACAATCAGATGTCTTTTAAATGACATTTTAGAGTTGTGGGGTTTTTTTTTTCTTTTTTTACAAGTATGCTCAGATTGACTTATGCTGTCTAATTTTCAGCAAATGTGGCTCCACAAGGCAAAGCTTCTCAGCATGGCCAATATAACGAGCTTGGAGCTGCCTCGAATGCCATTGATGAGAATCGTGATTCCAACTATGTAAATAACTCCTGCTCACACACGTACACACCCACGGATCCCTGGTGGAGAGTGGACCTGCTGGAGCCCTTTGTTGTTACCTCCATCACTATCACCAACAGAGGAGACTGCTGCCCAGAGAGACTTGATGGGGCCGAGATCCGCGTCGGCAATTCAGTAATAAATAATGGGAATGACAATCCTGTGTAAGTTTATATTGATATTCAAACACTGAAGATTACACACAACTGCAATAAAAACATCTGAGTACTCTGTCACAGGTTGGATCAGTAGGACCATTCAGTGTTTAAAAGCTTAGGTGCCAATGATTCACACACACTACTGTGGCATAACAGTAAATCCATGTTGTAAACCAGATGATGTCTCTCTCTGTTTTTCAGAGCTGCTGTAATTTCACACATCCCAGCAGGCCAATCTAAAACGTTCACCTTTAACAAACTTGTGGAGGGACGTTATGTTAATGTGTATCTACCAGGTACAGACAAATATTTGACCCTCTGTGAAGTGGAGGTCTATGGATACCAGGCAAAAGGTAAGATTCCATTTTATTGTTCAGTAGCTTTGAAAAAGTACCCTTCATTTTCCTTTTTTGGGTCTTACAACTTGGAATTCAAATGGATATTTAAGGGGGTTTATACAATATCTGCCAAGATCCTAAAGGTTCAAAATATTTTCATAGTAAAAATGTAACATGTATAAAGAACAATATCATACTTGCTGGGCAGATTGCAGAGTAACACATCTGCTCGTCTAGATTCTAAAGGAGTTAAGGGATGGTTGACGTGATGCCCACTTATTTCGTAATCAATTGAAAAGTTTTGCAAAATAACATTTTTTCCCCTTCCAAAATTCTGTCAGCAGTGCAACTTAGAGCCTACTACGAAACCTTTGAAGTATGACTTTAACATGCTAATTATGATTATTTAATACAGAAAAATTAATGCATAAAAAAAAATTGACGCATTTAATTGCACTTGTCAATAGCAACACAAAACTTGTCTCAATGACCTATAGTTTCTGGCACACAGTAACCAGGGCTGGACATCCACACCAGCCAAAATGCCAAATGTGAGTGCCAAATGTTAGCACATTTTGGCTTTGAACAGTTAAAATTAATGTGCTTATTCGAGAGCATGACAGGAACTACAGGCTTTCCTCCAAGGCCGGCCCACCCCCACACATCCAGGCCATGGCTTCACTCCTTTTCTTTCACTTCATGACATTTAACAAGCTTCTTCAAGGCACAACTGTTCATTCTCACAGCTGAATGACGCACGCACACACAGAGAGGAGACAGCAGCGTTGGATGGAAAGCAGGCGCGAATGAGAGAGGAGAAAGCTCTGTGTGTGACCTCCACATAGGAGGAGAGAGAGGAGACAGAGAGAGAGAGAGAGAGAGAGAGAGAGAGAGAGAGAGAGAGAGAGAGAGAGAGAGAGAGAGAGAGAGAGCAGGGGCAGAGTGGGGCTCTGAAGTCCACTGGGAGAGTTGTTACAGCACTGGCCCACTAACCACTAACAGCCCTTTTGTTTGGTGCTGGCAGAGCTCTATGGCACTATGGTTAGAGTACAATCCACACAGTTAGCCTAATGATTGGACTATCATAAGGTGGAGGGTCTGGGGTTACCTTACACAGCAACTGGATTGTTGTGAAATCCATTCACGTAATCCATCTATGTCAGGCTCCTGCTGATCCGTTTGGGTCTGAGCCGGTGGTGGCCGGGCCAATGGTGTGGCAGTATTGCTGTGAGTGGGCGGGTTTAAGGTTTGCTAACAACAAGCGCTTTTAGTGATACTTGTTAACAACATGGCGACACAGAAAAACTTAAGGTATGCTGCTCTACATTTACAAAAACAGCAAAAATCTTCTAAACAACATCTTGTTTTACAGCTGTAGTGGTTTGTTGTTTAGCTACGTTATCCAATCACCTCCAAGTATTCTACTTAATGTCCCGCCCCTTCACAAATGTTTTCAACGGGAGCCATTCCAGACTAATATAATGTTAGCAACTCTTTGCTAACGTTATAGCAATCTGGCTTTTGCCAGGTTAGGTCTAGGGGTCCTCCTTCAGAAAATTAACAAAAGAGAGTAGACTTGTAAATTCTTCTATTGTGGTGCATTTTAGATGATGGTTTATGATATTTTCAGCAGGCTACTACATTGTAGTTAAAACATGGATACAGTTTATTTATGCAAAACAGTTTATTATAACAACTTATGAGCTGCCTCTACACTGCTACATAAAACTAGGATTTATATTAATTTAATATTAATTATATTATATTATTAATTTACTTTTGTTTTTGTCTGTGTGACCAAGTTTCTCTGTTAGTGGTTCCCCAGTGGGGCCCCCAGCTCTGCTCCGCCCCTACAGCACAGCGTCCCAGAGCCTTCAGTCTCATCACACACTGAGCTGTAGACAGAGTTTCCAGAGAACACTACAGGATATAAAAGCTTCTGTCAGGACATCAGGACTAATGTTTTAGGTTGCTTTTATAATAAAACAACTAAAAGATTGTGAGAAAGGCGTTGCTCACCGCTGCAGTAATGTGTGTTTTATGCGTGTGTGTATTTCACAAGCTGTTTATGATCATATCTCCACAAGTAAAAGGTCGTTTGTCATTGAACAAAAAGTGGCTTAAACCTTGATAAGTGTTAACTTTCTTGTTTTTGTCCCCAATTTTTAGATATATACTGTTATTGACCAGGTTCATTAAGCCTTATTTTGCACTGAAGCACGGGGCAGTAGCAGGCGCTACCTGCGCCATTTAGCATTTGCCTATATTGCCCATGCCACGGCCGGCTCTGGGCTGGGGTCCCATTCCCAACGGGGGCGGCAGCTGACAGGCAGTGCTTCACACACTCAGAACAGATACCATTCTGCTCCTGATGTGAAATAAATGCATCCCCATTGAAAGTAGGTCTATGTAGCACCATAACCAGATGCTGTGCGATCTAAGCGGGGAAAAGAGTCACAGCAGCCCCGCGAGTCAGGGGCCACAGCAGAGCAGGGTTTGTGTTTTTGAGACGTGTGACTATGAATCCCGTGTCTGCTCTGTTAAGTCAGTTATAGGTACGGGCTGGAAGGCGGGCGGTGGCGTCCTCTTCAGAGGCTCTCTGCTCTTTCTGTGGGCCGTCCCCCGTCTCACATTCTGTGACGCCACCACAAGCTAGAAATGTCCCATCTCTCCCAATTACCACTCCACCTCTGGGAGAAAGGCATGCTCCTGTGTTATTACATGCACTCAGAGTCAGAGGTCCATGCACAAAGGCTGAATACTGCGCTGTTTGACCGCAGTGTTAGTTTAAAATTAAGTTCAAATTTGCCAGACTGAAGTTTTTTTTTTTTTTTAAGTAAGCTCATATATTGTATTTCTGACATATAAATATTCATATTTGATAAAATTTTGATTAATTGCGATTGATTACACCTCCCATCACTACTTTGAAGTTTTAGAAAAGTCATCTTTTTGTATTTTAATGTTAAACTGTAAAATGTCCTGCAGTGTGACTGTAACATTTTCAAAATACAAAATACAAACAACGCAAGTCACTGGTGTCTGGTACACTTCATAAAGTGTTTGACTTGCACCTGAATACTACAATAAAACTTAAATAAGTTTAATCTTGTATTCAAAATGGTTTCCTGTGGTGTGACATAAACGATCCAGTCTTTAATAGGGCTGGGCATTGGCAACAACCTCACAATACGATACATATCATGATACAATTTGAATAAAGCACTGGGTCAAAAAGTTCACTAAATGAATGTTTTATATTCTGTATATTGGCTGCCCAGGATATAATCCGACCAACATGGAAATAACAGCGACAATTAGTACATACAATAATACTCATTTTAAAAAGCTTTAACATAACCTTATTAGCAGCTATGACTTCTCTCCATGTTGTCAGGTATCTACATGTTGGGCTGAGCTGTAACTATGTCCACAGCAGTGGAGAATCCCCTCTCTATTGCTACACTTGCTGCTTTTCCCAGGGTGCAGTGATTATTTCAGGCCAAGTTAGACACAAGAGGATAATGACATTTCCTCCTCTCAGTGACCCACTCGGGCTCTGTGTTGTGCTAACGTTACCTGTTGTGTAGTGTCTTGTGTAAAGACAGAGATCTGTAGAGTTGCTGCAGTAACGTTACTTCACTGCAGGGCCAAAAAACTGCATGAGCCATGTCTTACTCCTGACTCTTACTGGGTGTGTAAAGCATGTGTGTCCTTCTGTGCCTCAAGGGAGCTCTGATGTTGCGCCTGTGGTGCCTGAAGTTGGCGGGATTATGTGGGCTACACATAATTTGGATTCATCAGTTGACACTGTCCCAGTTCGTATTTCAGGTCAATGCCAGCCTGGGCAGGTGCTCTTCTGCTCTAAGAGGACGACCGGGGTGTATCAAAACCTGTCTATTTTTTTCCCCAAAAAATTCCATGATTGAAAAAGAGGCTTTAGCATTTATTTGGGCACTTCAATGTTTTGAAGTGTATTTGGGTGGGTAGGTGCCTCTAGTGGTTTACACAGACCACAATCCATTAACTTGTTTATGCTGACAAAGATGTCCTATTTTGGTCAATGGTCTCTATTTTTGCAGGCCTATGACCTTGACATTCACCACATTAAAAGTCAAGAAAATGTTATGGCCAATGCATTTATCACATGTTGATTAGTCCACTGTCTGTTGATTTCCCTTGTTCTCTTACTTTCTCATTGCTCTAGGTGCTGGGAGTGGGTGTTATGCCAATGTGGTACCTGTACCAGGTACAGAGAAATATTTGACCATCTGTGAAGGGGAGGGCTATGGGGACCAGGCAAGAGGTAAGATTCTATTCTACTGTTCAGTAGCTTTAGAAAATTATTCAGCATTTTCTCATTTTTGTGTCTTACAATTTGGAATTAAAATTTGTGTGTGTGTGTGTGTGTGTGTGGAGGGTTTTCATCAGTCGATTTTCATGATGTACCATCAACCTTAAAGATCATTACATCACAACAACAGGTCTTAATTATGTACAAGCTTTGAAGCTCGGGCTGGCTTAGGCTAAAGCCAAGGGTCCTACAAAGAAGAATTAGGGCAATGCATTTATGTATCTTTATTTACAGAAAAACAAATATCCCATTTGTGTTTTTGCTCATTGTTAAGACATGCTCCGCTAAAAACCTACTGTAAGAAACACTGAGATATCTTTAAAATGACCTTTTACAGTAGTGTTGTCTGTATTACAAGTATGCTCATATTGACTTATGCTGTCTAATTTCTAGCAAATGTGGCTCTGCGTGGAAAAGCTACTCAGTCTGACCAATATAACGAACTCGGAGCTGCCTCCAACGCCATTGATGGGAATCATGATTCCAACTACTATCATCGTTCATGTTCACACACGTCCACACCGACAAACCCCTGGTGGAGACTGGACCTGCAGGAGCCCTACGTTGTTACCACCATCATTGTCACCAACAGAGGAGACTGCTGCCCAGAGAGACTTGCAGGCGCCGAGATCCGCGTCGGCAATTCATTACAAAATAATGGGAATGACAATCCTGTGTAAGTTTATATTGATATTCAAACACTGAAGATTACACACATAGTACATTCTGTAATGATAGATGCTATTAGGAACCGACCAGAAGGTGTATAGAGGCAGTATATAGCACTAATGTTCATGCCTGATTTTCTTGACTAAGCAGAACATTACATGGTACCAGGACAAGAAGGAAAAACACTGAAACAAAGTGTATTTAGTAAACCTGCCAGCTTTATTAGAGATGATGGGAAATGTGGACACAAACTAGAAGACCTTGCTGCAACAATTCCTGCTGTACATAGCAGCTGTCAGAGTGGATCACCAGGTGGATGAGAGAAAAAAAGCCCTACTTCTAACCATTGCCAGTGCAGATGCTATAGAGGCCTTCAACAAGTGTGTGTGTGTGTAACAAACCTGGGGAAAAGATAAATTTAAAGAGGCCATAAAGAAATATGACGAGCACTGTCTCTGAAAGAAAAATTTACCTTACGAGAGATACATTTTTTGTTCAAGTCTACAACAGCCGGGTGAGTCTTTAGATAATTTTCTCACCAACCTTAAGATTAAAGCTCAGCTCTGCAGCTTTGGACATCTCAGAGACTCTATGCTCAGTGATCAGATCATCTTTGGGACCAATGAAATAAAGCTCTGGGAGAAGATGTTAAGGGTCTCACACTGGAAAGTGCTATAAGTCAAGCCAGTGAGCTACCTTGACAGCATGCAACCTTTCAGGGACTACCAGTGGGCCAGGAAGGTGAGTCAGTGAAACCCTAACCCTAACCCTAACCCTACTATCAAAGCCATAAAACCATGATTCCAAACACACAAACTGTTGAAAACCTGTGTGCTCTTGTACCTGCTCAAGTGTGTCCCTGTGTGCCACACCTATATTACTGCCATGACTTTCACGACACACAGCCACTCATTCAGACGCACACACGCTAATTGGCTGTAACAAAAAGACTAAGCAAGAATGTGTCTTTCTAAAAAAATAAAATACATATTCAAAATGCAAAAAGAAATCTGAATGGACTGCAAATTATAAAAAAGAATGGAAAAATCCTTGTTTTCTTTAAAGAAAACCTTTACTGTTGAGCCAGTCCTAACATTCTTTGATCCCTGAAAACCAACAAAAATCTCAACTGATGCTTCAAAAGATGGATATACGTGAACCCCAGTGGCATATGCATCCAGATCAATGACAGACACTGAGAAATGATGTGCACAGACTGAAAAGGAGACATTGGGCCTGGTGTTTGAATGTGGACAGTTCAGTTATGTTTATGGACTGCCCACACTTACAGCAGAAACTGACCAGAAACCACTCAAATCAATGTGAAAAAAAAAATAAAAAAATCTCAATGACATGTCTCCCAGAATTCAGTGTATGAAGATGGCATTACGGCGCTCCAACTTTGAGCTAATCTACGCACTTGGAAAATAAATTATGCACTTTCCCAGGAAACAGCACCAATGTCTGACAGCTCTACAGTCGATGATGCTGAGGCACATATCAGCATGGTTACTGCTTCACTGCCTGCATCTGATGCCATGCTGGAACAAATTTCTGAAGAGACAGCAATGGACCCTCTGCTGAAAAAAATGTCCTACTGTGTAAACAATGGCTTGTCAAAAGGAGTCTGCCCACAGTTCTTTCCTGTACGGGCAGAGTTGTGTACAGTGAACAGCTCCTGCTGAGACAAAACAGGATTGTTTTCCCACAAATTATGTGAGGACATGCTCGAGCGTCTTCATGAAAGACACCTGGGAGTGAAAAAATGTAAGAAAAGAGCTAGAGAAGCCAGCTACTGGCCAGGTATCAACAAAGAGGAAATTATACAGAAATGTGAAATATGTCCTAAATATCACTACAAGCACGTAAGAGAACCAATGCTAGTAGCAGATCTTCCCACTACACCATGTCAAAAAGTAGAGACAGATTTATTTGATTTGCTTGGCATGGACTATCCTCTGGTTATAGAATATTAATCTAACTATCCAGAAATCACCCAGCATTCCAGTCCATCAGCACAGTTTCTTATTGTACACATGTAAAGTTTTTTTTTGCCATAATTCCACTATGTTTTGTCAGTGACAATGGCCCCCAATATGACCAGCATGTTACATCAAGTCATCTCTACCCACAGGCTCAGGCCAGGCTGAAAAAGGGGTTGTAATTGTTAGGAGACAAGGATGGCCAAACTGACCCCTACCTATATATATATATATATATATATATATATATATATATATATATATATATATATATATATATATATATATATATATATATATATATATATATAATATATAAAAATTAGCTTGTAATTAGCCAGCACTACCTTGGTCATTTCCAATAGGGGATTAACTTCCGCATTTGTAAGAGAAACAGATCAAGGAGGCTGGAAGCCACCAGACGTGCACCAAACAGGGCCTCCTGTACTTTCTGAAATGACTGAGGGGCTAGCTGACCTAGAAAACGACCAGAAGACTCACAGAAAAAGTTTAAAATGTATACTGGTTATTAAAAGTAAAGTAGCTAATGCCTAAAGTACACTACTGTGTGGTCATCTAATGGATACTCACATTTTCTGGTCTTGAGTGTTCAGGTATTAAGCTAATGAGCACTAAAGTTGTTCAGTGAGTTATATTGTACTTACCTGTTTGGAAAGGGGATGCAATAATAGATACTATTAGGAACTGACCAGAAGGTGGCAGTATAGCATTTACAGAGGCTTGTAATATTTAGAGGTACACAATAAATTATTAATAGATGCAGAACATTACAATTACTTTGTCACAGGTTGCATCAGTCGGTCCATTCAGTGTTTAGTTTATTTAGTTTATTGAACTGGGACCATGTACAGGAGCATTGATCAGAAGAAAATATGCTTTGTACCAGACTATAGGTCTCTGAGCTAATTTCCATCTGCAATCCATGAGACACACAAACATACAACACTTAGAACATTACAAGAACAATAAAGTGTATGTACACAGAATCATGCAAAATACTTTTCCTAGTAAAAGTACAAGAAGCGCACTGCTATGAAATATATAACAGTAAATCCATGTTGTAAACCAGATGATGTCTCTTTATGTTTTTCAGAGTGGCTGTGATTCCAGACATCCCAGCAGGCCAATCTAAAACTTTCACCTTTACCAAACTTCTAGATGGACGTTATGTTAATGTGTATCTACCAGGTACAGACAAATATTTAACCCTCTGTGAGGTAGAAGTCTACGGATTCCGGGCAAAAAGTAAGATTCTATTCTGAAGTATTCAGCAATTTTTTGTTTCTGTGTTTTACAAGTATGGTCACATTGGCTTATGCTGTTTCTAGAAAATTTGGCTCTACATGGAACAGCTACTCAGTCTGGCCAATACGACAACACTGGAGCTGCCTCCACTGCTATTGATGGGAATCGTGATTCCAACTACCATCATAAATCATGTTCACACACAGGTCTTCAGCCAAACCCCTGGTGGAGACTGGACCTGCAGGATTCCTACGTCATTACCTCCATCACTATCACCAACAGAGGAGACTGCTGTTCAGAGAGACTTGATGGGGCCCAGATCCACGTCGGCAATTCATTAATAAATAATGGGAATGACAATCCTGTGTAAGTTTATATTGATATTGAAATACTGAAGATAACACACAACTGCAATAAAAACATCTGAGTACTCTGATGCACATACACTAATATGAAATACATACTGCTAAAAAAATAAAAGGAACACTTTGAAAACACATCAGATCTCAAAGGGGAAAGCAATCATTCTGGATATCGAAACTGGCTTAAATCCAGTAAGGAACATAAGGATGCCACATTGTTTGATGAAAATGATCTCTCGCCACAGGGCTGAATTTGAAAAAAAAAAAAAAGCAAAAAACTAAAATTAAAGTGAAATAACAGTGTGGCAGGTTAGTCCATATTGCTGAAACTTCTTTACAGCTACTTAAAAATGGTACTCAGTTTTGGTCACCACTTGCTTGTATGCATGCCTGACAACACTGAGGCATGTTCCTAATGAGACGACAGACGATGATGTACCTGCCAGTTCTGGTGTTCTATAGCAAATGCCAGACGAGCTCCATGGTGCTGGGCTGTGAGCACAGGGGCACCTAGAGGACATCAGGCCCTTAGACTAATGAACAACAACCTCTGCTAGAGAAATGACCAGATCAGTATTCCAAAAGTTAAACTTACTTGATGCTATACTCTGATTAAAAAGTGTTCCTTTCATTCTTTTGAGCAGTATATATAACAGTAAATCCATGTTCTGATTCATGATGATGATGATGATGTTTTTCTGTTTTTCAGAGCTGCTGTGATTTCAAGCATCCCAGCAGCTGATTCTCAAACTTTCACCTTTACTGAACCTGTGGAGGGACGTTATGTCAATGTGTTTCTACCAAGTACAGAGCCTAAATACTTGACGCTGTGTGAAGTGGAGGTCTATGGATACAAAGTGACAGGTAAGATTCTATTCTACTGCACAGTGGCTTAAAGTATGGCTTACAGTATTCACTCACCTCAGCATTTGCCCTTATACAGTTGTGCTCATAAGTTTACATACCCTGGCAGAATTTATGATTTTTTGGCCATTTTTCAGAGAATATGAATGATAACACAAAAACTTTTGATTTACTCATGGTTAGTGGTTGGATGAAGCCATTTATTATCAAACAACTGTGTTTACTTTTTAACAATCATTATGACAACAGAAACTACCCAAATTACCCTGATCAAAAGTTTACATACTCTGGTGATTTTGGCCTAATAACATGCACAGAAGTTGACACAAATGGGTTTGAATGGCTACTAAAGGTAGCCATCCTCACCTGTGATCATTTTGCTTGTAATCAGTGTGTGTGTATAAAAGGTGAGTGAGTTTCTGGGCTCCTGACAGACCGTTGCATCTTTCATCCAGTGCTACACTGACATTTCTGGATTCTGAGTCATGGGGAAAGCAAAAGAATTGTCAAAGGATCTGCGGGAAAAGGTAATTGAACTGTATAAAACAGAAAAGGGATATAAAAAGATATCCAAGGAATTGAGAATGCCAATCAGCAGTGTTCAAACACTAATTAAGAAGTGGAAAATGATGGATTCTGTTGAAACCAAACCAAGGTCACGTAAATCAACAAAAATTTCTGCCACAACTGCCAGGAAAATTGTTCGGGATGCAAAGAAAAACCCACAAATAACTTCAGGGGAAATACAGGACTCTCTGAAAAAAAGTGGTGTGGCTGTTTCAAGATGCACAATAAGGAGTTCCCTTGAAGAACAATGGACTGCATGGTCGAGTCGCCAGAAGAAAGCCATTATTATGGAAATGCCACAAAGCATCCCGCTTACAATATGCCAAACAACACAGAGACAAGCCTCAAAACTTCTGGAACAAAGTCATTTGGAGTGATGAGACCAAAATTTAACTTTCTGGCCACAACCATAAACGTTACATTTGGAGAGGGGTCAACAAGGCCTATGATGAAAGGTACACCATTCCTACTGTAAAACACGGAGGTGGATCACTGATGTTATGGGGATGTGTGAGCTATAAAGGCACAGGAACCTTGGTTAAAACTGATGGCAAGATGAATGCAGCATGTTATCAGAAAATACTGGAGGAGAATTTGCACTCATCAGCCTGGAAGATGCACATGGGACGTACTTGGACGTTCCAACATGACAATGATCCAAAACACAAGGCCAAGTCGACCTGTCATTGGCTACAGCAGAATTAAGTGAAGGTTCTGGAGTGGCCTCAGTCTCCTGACCTCAATATCATTGAGCCACTCTGGGGAGATCTCAAACGTGCAGTTCATGCATGACAGCCCAAGAATTTACAGGAACTGGAGGCTTTTTGCCATGAAGAATGGGAAGCTTTACCATCTGAGAAAATCAAGAACCTCATCCACAACTACCACAAACGACTTCAAGCTGTCATTGATGTAAAAGGGGGCAATACACCGTATTAAGAAGTGGGGTATGTAAACTCTTGATCAGGGTCATTTGAGTAGTTTCTGTCGTAATTATGATTTAAAAAGAGTAAGGACAGGAGAAGTGTTTGATAATAAATGACTTCACCCAACCACTAACCGTGAGTGAAAGAAAGGTTTTTGTTTTATCATTCATATTTTCTGAAAAATAAACAAAAAATTACAAATTCTGCCAGAGTATGTAAACTTATGAGCACAACTGTATGTGGTGAAAACAACAGAGACCTCTTGTTTTGTAATACATCCATATTGCAAGCCTTCCATATGAGCCATGCAAGGACATTTCTTTGTCTATAAACTAGAAAATACAGTTCAAAGGAAATCAAAAGTATTTTCGTTCTCAACCGCTGTACACAATGCTTAGATTTACATTGTAAACAATTTGCTTAATTCACTGTTGTTTAGGTTTCTTCTAGTCGTCACAAGATTCCCTCCAGGTTTAAACCAAGACTTCCAGTGTCGGACACCAACACTGATCCCAGGACGAGAAGAGTACCTGCACACATGTGAAGTGAGGGTGTATGGCTCTGCACTCAACTAAGGATTTGATCAAATATGTTAAGTAATGAAAAGCTCATCATACTTTATTATTGAGAAATATAATCAATCTTATAGCTATACTCAGTATGTAATCACAACACTGTAGTTGCTAATTGTTCTTAAGCTTGTTGAAAGTCATTACACACATGCTTCATGTTCACCTTCATTCGTTCTTTAAGAAACTTTCAACTTTTTAGGGCTTTTATAAAAATACAGCTGGAGACAAATAGGAGGGGTAGTACAATAGGGTTTCGTGGCAAGTGCCTAGACATCCGATTGCAGTAGTGATGGTCCAAATTGCCTAATGACATTGTGTTGCATGTTTTTAGGAGGGTTGAGCTCAGTTTTTATGTTGTCTTTGAGTACATAATGCAATAAACTTTTTCTGTGCTGCACTCTTTGTTTGCAAAATATTCTTCTTTTGTACAACTGAGTGTTTAAAAGGAGTTACTTTGCACATCTTTTTCTGGAGACAGGTGTGTAGGAGAGGGCACACGTAATGCTTGCCAAACCTCAAATAAGTAGAAAAACTCCCGCACGCTTCCAACTTGCAACAGTGAGAATTTATTCAAATATAAAACAGCAACATGTTGGCATCTTAAATAGAGAGTGGCCAGGTCATGCGACAGGATGCAGTAATGTGGGAAAAAATGTTATTTGCATATTTACACAATGTATAAAAGTCCATGTAATATAATCTATCTAGCTATCTATCTCTCTACAGGGTTAGCTGAAATGTCTTTGCAACCACTTAAAAATGATACTCAGTAGTTTGTATGTGTTCCATTTGCTTGTATGCATGGTTGACAACACTGAGGCATGTTCCTAATGAGATGACAGATGATGTCCTGGGGCATCACCTTCCAGATCTAGACCAGGGCATCACTGAGCTTCTGGAGGTTCTGATGTGCAACCTGACAGCATCAGATAGACTGAAACATAATGTCCCAGAGGTGCTGGATTGGATAGATCAGGTGAGCGTGACGGGCAGTTAATGGCACCAATTCTTTTATCCTCCAGGAACTGCCTGCATACTTTCGCCACATGAGGCCAGGCATTGTGTTACACCAGAAAGAACCAAGGACCCACTGCACCAGTGTAATGTTACAGGCATCAGAACATTCTCCACGGCTTCTCCAAACCCTTCCACATCTGTCACATGTGCTCGGTGTGAACCAAAAAACTGTGGTTAGCTCTGAATATCTAAGAATTGAATGCAAGGAACACAGGAGAATCTTACATAAAACTAGAAGAGACCATTTCAAGAAGTTTAATAAAGAGACGTCTGGTCTAAAATCTAAAAACCCAATTTCTGGAAGCTATTGAATCAATCCAATAAAAAGAAAGCGCATTGCCCAATTCCCGCTGAGGAATCATGAGTTGTCACATGATTTCAGTGATGCAGACCCTGATGGAGATGTGATGGACAACAGTATTTTAAATGATTTTTTTTTGCTGAAGATGAAATTAAAAACCCTAACCCTAACCCTAACCCTACAAAAATGAAGAACAGGAAAAGCAGCAGGTGTAGATTGTGTGATCAATGAGTCCAGTCAGAGCACAGCAGAGATATTGATGCCCATATATGTATTTTTGTTTAACATGATTTTGGACTCCGGTGTTATTCCAGAGGACTGGCTGTTGGGCTTAATTGTACCAATATATAAGAAGAAATGCAGAGAATTACAGAGAAATTACTCTCCTTGGTTGTTTGGGTAAAATATTTTCAAATGTGTTAAATGAAAGATTGTGTATATTCTGTGCAGAAAATTCTATTTTGTGTGAAAATTAAGCAGGGTTTAGAAAAAAATTACTCAACTGTTGACTACACATTTCTCTTAAAACAGGTGACTGATTTGTACTCTCGAAAAGAAGCAACTGTTCTGTCTCTTTATCAATTTTAACAAGGTATCTGATAGTGTTGGGCGAGATGCACTATGGCAAGGCAAGGCAAGTTTATTTGTATAGCACAATGCATACACAGAGCAATTCAAAGTGCTTTACAGAAAAAAAGGCAAATTTAAAAGTACAAAACAATTAAAACAATAAAATGAAATTTAAAAAGTATAATTAAGAATCAATTTAAAATTAAATTAAAAAGAAGAGTGCAGATAAAACACTTTCAGTTGTCATATGCACAGCTAAAAAGAACAGTTTTAAGTCTGGACTTGAACATTGTCAGAGTAGAGGTCTGTCTAACATCGTCAGGAAGACTGTTCCAGAGTTTAGCTGCATAAAACTGAAACACTGCTTCACCGAGTTTAGTCCTGACTCTGGGCCCCAGCAGAGACCTGTCCCTGAGGTTCTCAGAGAGCTATGTACTAGGCTAGTGTCAGTGTTAGCACAACAGCAAGGCTGATTAGTAAATCAGCCTTGCTGTTGTGCATCTCCCCACTTAAATTAGCATTCAGTGGTAAACTGACATTAGTCATGCACACAGCACATTCCGTGGCAGCCTCCTTAGCTTTACCTCACACTGGCAATTTAGTCAAATCATCAGCTAACTTGACAATACGACTGTTTACCTCCTTTTGGGCAGTACTTTTTTTTCCTTTTTCATTGGGGTTGGCGTTGACCAACACTGTAAAATTGTTGACTGACTCTTTGGTGCTCTTTTCATAATAGTACAGGCAGGGCTTAATCTGAGCCGGATCTTGCCGGAACAGGATCCGGAAACTCTCTTATTTTGATGCGGTCCGATCCAGCAACTGTTTGCTCAGATCTGGTAACTCAGGCACAACTCAGAACAAAGTATTGACTACATTTGACTCTTTTGACCTCCTAAACCTGTGTTGAAGGTCAGAGGTGTAATTACACAGAAATACATATGTTTTAAACATAAAAGCCATGCTTCATTTCCTCTTGAGCCCTTCACAATAATGTGCTTCAACATAGACTGTCCCCACGCTGTAATTTGTGTCTATAGAGTGTAGAGGGAATCCGGTAGAAAAGACCTTCACGTCAAACTAAAGATCTGCTCAGCACTGTTAACACCAGTGGTGTCTGCAGGTGTACAGCAGTACGCACTGTGAGTACCTTGAGATGTCCCCCGACTCTGCCCAATCCCTGCTGCATCCACAGAGCGCACAGAGCCATAGTAGGCTGTGTGTGTTTACAAACTGAGTGCAGCTACAGCTGACTGCTGCTTTTTAAGTCAAAAGTGATGTGTTTGCTTGCAGCCAGAAGACAGTAAATCTGTTGAGGTTTGTCCTGACTTTGGTTACGCGGAGGGGACCTACGTGATGCGCTTTGGATGTGCTGCGTTATTTCCCCACTGCGCCCGAGAGCGCACGGAACATGGCAGTGCCACGTCAGTTTGTTCTTTTACTCAAATGCATATGGAAGCGAGAGCTAACGCTGATCATGGGTCACAGGATGAGACCTGGGGCCAGTTAAACGCCAGTGTCACTGTTACATAGCCATTAGTTACACAGGGAAACCTTGTGCCACGCACCCTTGATGTGCGCTTTTTCTTCCTCCATTATATCCCTGTGCACACGGGACATAGATCCACAGCAGTTTGTTCTTTTTTGTTTGTTCAAAAGCATCTGTAAGCTCGAGCTAACGCACTGAGGCTCTGAGCCTGGAGCCATGAAACGCCATTACACAGAGAAGACTGCGCTCCACAGAAGTCACTTAAAGAAGCGAAAGCAAAAGGAGAGACAGACTGAAAGCTTACTGCTGCTGTGTGCTCCCTTGGCTAGGCCTAGACTTTGTTTCTACAGACCACAGCTGCATGAGTCTGTGTTCCTCCTTCAGACTGGTGGCCACACACAGTAGGTCTATGACTGAGTGAGTCTACAAAAGCGCAGTAATTACGCGTAGCAGCTGATTTCTCGATCAGCTGAGCAATCAAACAAAGGTACAATGACACATTACACTGAAGTGAAACGCTATAACGTATAATAATATGTTAAAATATAATTTAAAATTGAGTATCAATGAGCAGTTGCTTGGTATTTTGGCATGTGTGCACCTAAGCATTGTGTTGTGTGTACGTTCTGGTATCAGTGTTGGCCTTGTGGACTCCGGTGTCAAAGTGCAATTTTTGTTCCAGCATCGTTTGATTTACAAATTAAGCCCTGAGTACAGGTTAGAGACAGCCAACTATCACTGCTACAACACCAGTGACTGAGCGACACACAGGGGGTCATAACCCCCCTAACCCCCCTAACCCCACCTGAAATTACATTAATTAACAGTATTTATAATGTATACAATGTATAAATTGTTGACTATACTAAACAGCTAAGGTTTTTCTCTTAAATTTTAAGGTAAATGTTATTAAATGCATATTTGTACATATTTATACATTAATCTCCATATAAAACATCAACAAGATTTTCTCTTTAATTTCAAAGTACATTAAATAAAGGTTTACGATCGTAAAGAATTTATCATTGAAAAATGAGGAACATGCTTCTTTAAATCTACATTTGTCAATGTGAGACCTCCACTGTCTGTCTCCTATTTCTTCTCCCTGTGATTCAGACCAATACAATACAGTCAACTGTAGATATTTTAATACAAAATGTTGTGTATTTTACATTAGGTTCAGAAATATCAGAACTGGCCAGGGCAGGAGAGGCAGTAGACTACAGAGTCAGAAGTTATGAACAAACAATAAGCTTCTCAGTCTGAAGATGACAGTTAACCTACTTTACACATGTGGACAAAATTGTTGGTACCCTTCAGTTAATGAAAGAAAAACTCACAATGGTCACAGAAATAACTTGAATCTGACAAAAGTAATAATAAGTTAAAATTCTATGAAATGAATTCTATGAAATGAAAGTCAGACATTGCTTTTCAACCATACTCCAACAGAATTATTTAAAAAAATAAACTCATGAAACAGGCCTGGACAAAAATGATGGTACCCTTAAATTAACATTTTGTTGCACAACCTTTTGAGGTAATCACTGCAATTAAATGATTCTTGTAACTGTCAATGAGACTTCTGCACCTCTCAGCAGGTATTTTTGGCCCACTCCTCATGAGCAAACTGCTCCAGTTGTCTCAGGTTTGAAGGGTGCCTATTCCAGACGGCATGTTTCAGCAGAGCTCATAGAAGGCCACTTTAGAATAGTCCAGTGTTTTCCTCTTAGCCATTCTTGGGTATTTTTAGCTGTGTGTTTTGGGTCATTGTCCTGTTGCAAGACCCATGACCTGTGACTGAGACCAAGCTTTCTGACACTGGCCAGCACATTTCTCTCTAGAATCCCTTGATAGTCTTGAGATTTCATTGTACCCTGCACAGATTCAAGACACCCTGTGCCAGATGCAGCGAAGCAGCCCCAGAACATAACAGAGCCTCCTCCATGTTTCACAGTAGGGACAGTGTTCTTTTCTTGATATGCTTCATTTTTCCGTCTGTGAACATAGAGCTGATGTGCCTTGGCACCTTTAATCTCTTCTCTGGGCTCTTTTGTTACCATTTGTATTATCCGTCTCTTTGAGTAGTCATCAACTTTCCTCCTGTGGCCACGTCCAGGGAGGCTGGCTACAGTCCCATGGATCTTAGTAATATACAGGCACTTTGGGGGGGGGGGGGGGGGGGGGGGGGTGGATTAAAATGCTAATTTTATATCAAATTGTAATCAAAAATGTCAGGAATGTTTACACAGGTGTTGAAAAGAATGTTAGGAATGTTTATTTCTGTATTGTTTACACAGGTGCTTGACCTATTGACCTCTTTCATTCCACCCTTCCCCCATTATTTTATGATGTTTACACAGGTGTTGAAAAGAATGTTAGGAATGTTTATTTCTTTATTATGTTTAAACAGGTGTTGACTTATTGACCTCTTTCATTCCACCCTTCCCCCCTTATTTTATGATGGCTAAACTAATGTAAACACTTAAATATAGAGCAGGACTAATGTAGAATAAAATAAAGAAGGGAAAAACAAATTATTTCATTTGTATTAGTTTAAAATCTAAACCGAGTAGTTAGTAGTGTAGTATGCCATAGTTTGTAAAGGTGTACCAAGGTAAACAGGTATATAGAACTAGATTTAAAGAAAAAGCTGACCGTATGGCTGATGTTGTAACAAAACAACAAATTAGTTTGTAAGGTGTTGGGTAAGTCGATGTAAAGAGATATACAAACCTAGAAAGAAAAGATAGAAGAAAAAAGGGGTTATTTTGATAGTGTGTCACTGATTGTAGTAGTGTTAACGGCTATAGTTGTAAACAAAAATGCACTAGTTTGTAAGGCACTGGGTACATCAATATAAAGAGATGTAGACCTAATTTTAAAAAAATAAAGAAAGATAATAAAGAGGGAAAACACATCATTTTGGTGGTGGCTCATTTGTTGTTTTTTTTCAATCTAGACAAGATTGTTAGTGTTATTAGCTATAGTGGTATAAAGTTTCGCCACTTTGAAAAGTGGATCAACGTAAAGAGATATATATATAGGACTAAAAAAAAGTGAAAGAAATAAAAAAAAAGAGGACAATGTATTAGATGAGGACACAAACTGATCAGATTTTACTCAATAAATGTTATTCTGTTGTTACACTTAAAAAGGGTTTATGATACGGCAGTAGTATTTCTTACCACTGTACTGACAGTGGTTTGTTGGTGCTGAATGAAAATAAACTGTTTGTAAAGTATTATATGAATCCATTGAAACAGATATATAGGTTTGCATTTAAAAAGAGGAAAGAAAGGTTATTTTGAGTGTATGTCACTGATGAGGACATAAACTGATCTTTTACTGAATAAATGTAATACCATTGTTACACTTCTCCTGTGATGTTTGTGTAGTGTTGTACAGCAGGAGCGTCTCTTACGCAGTACTTTAACACGTCACTGTGTAGTGAGCGGTCTATCACTGTGTACACAGCACCAGTATAAAGTACAACTTTTCCACAAGTTTAGAGAATGAGACCTAAGCATCTATAAGGTGTATTTTTTTCCTCATCAAATGTTAAGTGACTCAGTTCAGCGAGTGTGTGTCCAAGTATTAGGGATCATTTTGATAAAGTATACGCTTAGTCAGGTTCAGTTTACTTGTTTCAGTCACACTGCACACTATATCTGTCATAAATGCACATAAACACTTGATGTTAGACAATAACACACCAAATGTGTATTTATTAACAATTCACCTGTTTTTTCTTATTATTACTATTTTTTAATGTAAGTAGAATAATACAAGGTGTGATTTTTATACCAAAGCACACGGTTTATTCAGATCATAAAACTGTTTAAAACAAGTTGTGACATTTTAGTTTTGTAAAATAAAATAAAAATACACATTTCCCATCTTGTAATAACATTATTCCATAAATGGTTTGACTCCTTTTCTGAAATATTCATCTCTATAGTACAATGTTTGTAATTAATCTACTGTTTCCATGTTAGCCTACCATCAGTCACAACCAATAAGAACTTCATATCAAAACTCTTAAAATATTTCTTTTTTTGTTGTTGTTGCTTTGTCTATTAAGAGACAATTTGTTAATATCAAGCCAGGTTTGAGCAGCTTTATGTTCCCTTTCTATCATCTGCCATTATAAATCTCAATCAAAGCAAAAGGGTTACAAACATCATTAATGAAAATAATAATAAAATAATTTTTGGAGCAATCACAGAACCTTGCGGTATTCCACAGACTATAGTCTTAAATCCTAACAATGTATTGTCTAACTGAACAGTTCATCTGATACCAAACCTTTACACAATTTCCATTGTAACTGGCTTTTTTTTTAATTCAAATTAATGTATATACCTATTGAATATTTGTCATTATCTAGAGCAGAGATAACCTCCACTAACGAGACATTAATGCATTATGTAGTGGTTCAATTTCCCCTAAATCTACATTGTCTCTCATTGTTTCTTTTTTCCAAACAAAAATATGAATATAACAGAAAGATCTATGGTGCTTGTCACCATTTTTGAATACTTGAGTGACATTAGCTGTCTCCGTGTCATCTGAAAGACTCTATGTTGGAAAGATTGTGTACATATTGTACATTTTAATGCTCTAACAGTTATCATATATTACAATAACCCCCACAGTGCTATGGAATTCATATTTTTATTTACTGTGTTAGACTCGTCTACAAAATAACTATAAAAAAGACTTCTCCCATAGTTTCTAAATTATCTATTTTTTTATTTATAAAAGAACTCAGAAACTGCTTGCAACGTTCTACTCATATTATTTTTAATGTTATAATGTTTTTATTCTATTATTGAAACTGAGGTTAAATTATTTTTTAAAATCTTTTTTCTCATTTTCAGTAGTTACATTTTTAAGTGTACTTTATATAAAGTGAAATGCTTTTGTCATTTGTGGTTTCCCTTTGCTCACGTCTATTGCCAGAACATTAGTGTGTTGGTTATAAAGTTTTAACTATTTGGGTACAAATGACAATGATTCTGATTCTGATTCTGGTAAACTACATTGCAAACACATTTTTTTTTTTTTTTTTTTTTTTGTCTTGAAACCCCAATTCTTTCAAGGGTCCCAAGTCTTATACGTTTACATGCAGGCTAATACAAATACCTTTTTTTCCAGAAAAAACAGGAAAGTGGTCGATAATATCACTTAACAGTAAAGCGCTTTTTTCCTTGTAATGGATGTTTGTGAAAATACTTTTTCTAAGTGAAGCACATTATTGAGCTCACCTTCTGGGTCTGTCAATTACAGATATTAAGACATTTAAAGACACATTTTATTTAAGACAATATTGCAAAGCTTTACGTACAAAGTCTGATCAAATAACCCTAACCCTACAGGAAATCATGAGCAGTGAAGGGCACAAAGATCAAGAACAAACAAGGTAAATAAACATATGTGACTATTTTATTGTATAGATACCACAAGACTTTGGTTTAGTTTCATAATAAGCATTATTTCAATTCAATTCAGATTTATTTGTATAGCCCAATATCACAACAAAAGTCGCCTCAAAGGGCTTCACAAACAGTTGATCAAACATAAACACACAATCAGACTTAACACACAATCAGCACAAACAATAACTACTCTAAACTAAACAGACCCAGGACACTCCTGTCCTTAGACCCTCCTTCTCGGTAAGGAAAAACTCCTAAAAAAAACAGGCATTAAAGCCTATGATTTCAAATAACTTCTACTTTAAGTAATATATCAGGCTTAAATTTATTTGTGCATTACAAGGGTTATGATTATATTCATCAAGCAGCCACCTTAATTAAGCATCATACCTTGCTGGAATGTTATCCCATAGTTTAATGAGGTGTAATGAGAAAAGCATTACCAGTCTTTCTCAACAAGATCTTAGGGTATAAAGCATTTAATCGAACAATCACAACAATCACAAAACCTACCACTACAAAACCTACCACCAAGGGAGTGAAATGCAATATGTGCACAAGAGCAATTTTGGTCTAAAAATGTAAATCAATGCAACATTATAAACAGCAGAGTCAATACAGTATCTATAAACTATTTATTAGTTAAATCATCATTAATTACATATTTGTAAATCCCTCATTACTGCTTTTTAGTGGTATGTTATTCTAAAGTGTGAACAAAAAGTCTTTATATCACAGTCCTGAAAAAACAAGTAAGTTACTGCAACAAATGCTTAATAAACACAAGTTTATGCATTCACACAAACTAGGAATGTCCTGATCAACTTTTTTTTAGCTCCTGATTGAATACCACATTTTACATCCTTTCACATCACCCAAAGGCACCATACAATGCAATTTAAAATACACAATAGAAATATAAAAGATAATCAATAAAACAGCTTAAAACAGTGGGAATTAGGGAGTAATTCACTATGTACAGAAAGATAAATGGAACAGATGTGTTTTTAATTTTGATTTGAAGAGGGTCAGAGAGTCGGTGTTGCGGAGGTCAGGAGGGACAGAGTTCCAAAGCCGGGGAGCAGAACGACTGAATGTTCTGCTTCCTATGGTGACAAAGCGGGCAGAGGGGACTTTGAGCTGGAGGAAAGAGGAGGACCAGAGGGAGTGGTGATGTGGAGGAGGTCCGACAGGTAAGGTGGGGCCAGACTGTGAATGACTTCAAATGTGATGAGAAGAATTTTGAAGTTGATGTGTTGTTTTACTAAGGCAAACTGACTCTTTTCTCTGTCATTATTACTGTTTTTATTGTCTGCAGACTTTCCACAGCCAGTATTAAAGCTGCTCTAGGCGCTAGTAGTAGCATTAGCCACAACTCTGTGAACAGCTGCTGCTCTTGGAGGACACTATTTCCACTGAAGTTGATGAGATAGAGCCTCTTTTGACATTGTCCAAATAAAACAAACAAACAAACAAACAAAAAAGCAAATTAATCAAACTGATTTTTTTCCCCCTGCCCCTACTACTACTACACATTAGTGGTTTGTGTTTTGGTTTGGGGCCGATGTAAAACACAAGATCGGCCCTATATTGTGACTTTATCTTTAAAAAATTCCTGCCCAATACTAATCTCTTGCTCGGGACATCCCTAACACAAACACAACTCTTTTTTATTTTACATGTTCATTCCGTTGTTACTCTGTGGTGCAACCATTTCTACCACACTGATAAATAAACATGATAATACACACAGCCTCATGTATGAACATTATTAAAGTTACCCTTCACACGTGCTTTGCTGTTTCTTGTTCATTTTCCTCTTGAAAACACTTCCATCAGAATGGCGTCTCCAGTGTAAGGAAGGACTCATCATGTTTGTCTTGTGTAGCTCCTGTTCAATCTAATGATAACAGAAATTTAGAAAAAAGTATGTACTGTGCAGAAGACTCTACAATGTCTAACAACAATACTTCCATGTAATACAGACATCACATCACAAACAGACAGCGGTCACGGTGGCTGAGCTGTTTTTGTCCTCTCAGCTGTTCCCTTCAGGGGTTGCCTCCATCTACAGTAACCCTGTCCTCTGCATCCACTTTTCTCCAACCACCACACCAATAAACAACCTTAGCACCCACTACTATCTTGTACACTTTGTATTTTTGCTGGTACTTTCATACAGGGTTTCTGCAGGGTTCCGTTAGATGAATTTGAGACTTTTTTAAGACCACTGTAAAATTAAGACATTGTTAACATGCACAATGTGTAAAAATACACATATCTGAAATATATTTAGACATTATATTACAATACTCTATTTCCCAGTACTTTGTTCTTGGAGCCAGTCAATTGTTGAAGATTACCAATATTGCACCACAAAAATGAATTACATTTAAAATAATCTTTACTAATGTGTCTAATCATAGTCCAACACTTTTGGGAGAAAGTATGTTATGTTTAATGTTTTTTTATGATTATTCAGCAATACAGACAAGTGTTGCTTATAGCACCATATAGCACTTTGAATTACATTATTGCACCTGGATGATAATTTCAATCATCATCATTTCAATCATATTTATGATCATATCTCCAAGATAGCTCGTCTAATGAAAATAATTTAAAGTGTAGCACAACTTTATGGGCTGAAAACTATTACTAGTATGCACAATGTTTTGTTATTTACTGAGATTCACCACATTTAGAAGTCCTACTGTACTGATTGCTGCTGTGTGGAGCTCACCTGCGTCAATCTAGAGCAAATTTAAGACTTTTTCAGGCCTTAAATACATATTTTTAAATTTAAGATTTTTTAAGACTTTTTAAGACCCCACGGAAACCCTAATAGACCATGTCACGCTAGATAAGATAAGAAAAGATAGGGATGTAACAATGTTGGGGTTATCGTGACAGTAAAAGTGTCTCGGTATCGTCAATGATTCATATGGTATCGAGTGGAAGGCTTTGCAAACAAAAATGCATAGTTTTGTTGCCACTGCATGGTAAAAAGTGGTCAGAATTACATAGTCCTTTGCTCAGTTTCAGAGCAGCCAACATGGCGGGGGCTGGTGTTATTAGTAGCAATAGCAAACTGACAGCATTAAGGACCGTTGTGTACATTTTGTGGACTTCTTATTTTCATGGTCAATTATTTTTATGTTGTTTTAATGTTAGAAGCATGGAAATCTCCAAATACTGTTTTTGACCAAAGTTTAAATTTTTTATTTCAGCTCTCACTTCACCATTTAGATCACTAAGCCCCGCAAAAACTGCACACTTGTACCATTAAGGACCAAAAGTGTCCCATTGACTTCTATTATAACATATTATGGTCCTACTACAATTTAGATATAATATAATGTGCTGCTTACAAATACCTTCTCAGTCTGAGCTTCTGGGTTGAAAATTTTGTAATTTGACATTTTTTGTGGATTTACATGGTTGAACCCTCAGGGGCAACAAGGCTCTTTTATATGGGGGTTTTAGTGGTTTTCTGCTGTTCTATTCCAGATATCTGCATGACAGTGAAATTAATGATAACAGCTTAAATGGTTTGGATGTGTTGGTGGTGAGTCAGAGAAGTGGTGTGAATGTGTTTGAGATTGTTTTGATTGTCTTCACAAAAAAGTCATGCATAACTACACATCAATGCACAGCAAAACCCAGCCCCCATAACATGGCCACAGACAATTCTGACCAAAAACTGAAATGAATATTAAAAACATCAATAATATTTTCATAGTTCTTTTGGGAGAGAAGTGTATAAAAGACTTGAACCTCTGAAAGTGGAAAAATATTTATTAATTAATTTTTAATAGCTTTTTTTAGGGCCATGTGATTTTTGACATATACACAAGCACTGCTTTAAAACACAATAATGCACCAAAATTAAATTTGTTATAAATTGTTGACATATGTAAGGTTCTAATAACATCAATCCAAATAATCCATTTTGTACTTTATTTTTGAAAATATTTCATATTTTGTGTTTTTGCTCGCTAAAAAATGGGGTACTTTTCCAATAAAATTGGCCCCAATAATAAAAAATATTAAAGAATCACTAAAATGTTTATAGTTCTGGTCAGGAGAGAGGTGGATAAAAGATTTGAAGTTTTGAAAAAAGAAAAATTCTATTCATTTTTTTTTCGTAGCACATTTTAGACTAGGGTACTGTTTGTGACACTAATGGTACAAGGGTAATATTTTAAAGGGTGTCAGAGGGGTATGAATTCAGACAAACTGTGTTGAATAAGTTTTCAGAAAAATTACGGACTCTGAAGGAAGGATTTACTGCCACAATCCCTCAGCGGAAGAGCTTAAGGGAAAAGCAACAGCAGCATGTCAGCTGTGTTTGAACTGCTTTCTGTTTTATTCAGTCTGACTATTCACACTGACGACAACATACGCACTTCCCACAAACAGCTCCCTACACTCAAGATAGGTTCAGTTATTGAAGCAGGTATACAGAGAGCTACAGGAGAAGGTATGGGGCCCAGTAGCCATAACTTTATATTTAGAGGGTGAATAGTTTGTAAAACAGAGGAAATGACTGACAGAAGCAGTATATCAGCAACAGCTCTGACGCTCTCAGTGTAAACAGACGTGCATAAAACAACGTCACAACATGATGTCCCCACATCACTCTCGGTGTAAATTCAGGGTAAAAGATGTGCTATTTATTTACAAGAGTCTTTTTGCAGTCTATGTTTGAGCAGCTGCCATTTTAAGCTTTTTGTTGTCAGACAAAACTAATGTGATCCAGACAAAAACAGTGTTATCTGTAATATTTTAGAGCAGAAAAACATGAAATATTTGTCAATGCACCAAAGGCTTGGCAGGGCATTTTTATATAATACATTTTGGGGCGGCAGTAGCTCAGTTGGTAGAATCGCTTGTCCACTAACCAGAAGGTTGGTGGTTCAACAGTGGTTCCCACTGTTGCATTATGTCATTGTGTCCTTGGTGTCTGCACACACTGGTGTATGAATGTGAAGGTGAATGGTACAGTGTACAGGTACAGTAGTACAGGTACAGTACATGTACAGTGCTTTGAGTACCCATGGAGGTAGGAAAGTGCTATATAAATAATAAATAATAAATGTGACCATTTTTATTTTTACCATTTATTTGGTTGAGCGTTCCTGCAATACAATGAACTTCCCTAAGAGATACTTTGAGGCTTTCCATAATATCCAAATAACTACAGATCCACGAGGTTAATACTGTGAAAATACCCTACAATGGGATTCCTCCCTATGTTACTTCCCTATGTCACACCCAGCCATTGCTGGCCATTGTTCCTACTGCCCTATATTCAAAACTAACTCCCTAACCCTAAATCTTAGAAATGTGGGGACACATGACTGTAGGAACAATGATCCTAATTTTTACCCAAAAAACAAAACAAAAACAAACAAAAAAAAACACAAAAAAAACAGAAATGTGGTGATATTGGGCTGCAAGAACATAAGGCTGACCCAAACAGTAGATTTCCCAAAATAGCATACCAGAACAGACTCACTTGTTTAAGGAGGTTTTGTTGTACAACCAGATCATTCATGTCCAGTCCTGTGGTGGAGCTCAGTGTCACTTGGAAAGTCACTGATGTTAAACCTGAGATGGTTATACACATAACAATCAGATACACATACACAAATAAATGATAATGATAATGGATATTTTCTAAATCAATTTAAAGTGGAGGTCTGTGAAGACTTTCAGTCATCCAGGCTAACTGAACTACTACAAAAAAAGTTTTTAAAAAGAAGTCACCAGGACAAATTCAAGATGTTTCACCTCTCATCCAAGAGGCTAAGTCAATTCTGGAATTCCCTAGAAGGGAGGTGTTTGATCTGAAAATAAATTCTATTGGTTTAGAATAGTTGAAAGGCTACAGTAGTTTCCTTCTTTGAATAGAAACGGTGGTCTGAGATTTAACCTTCCATTTGTTTACAACAGTCTTTTAAAACCCAGACCAATTAATATCAGATGAGTTAACAACTAGGGATGCACCGATACCACTTTTTTTCAAACCGATACGAGTACGATTACTTCCATTTGAGTACTCGCCGATACCAAGTACCGATACGAGTACTTATATAGTGGTTATTTTATAGTTTATACAGTCACACTGCTGTATCTCATTCATCCCATACCTGTCGTCTTTTTGCCGTCTATCCCCGGTCTGGGATGCTAAGTTATTTTTACATCAGAGTGGTTTGAACACAACTAACCACGGCTAAACTTTGCTCAACATGGACATGTTATACCTCATTTTAAAGCTTAGATTCTCCTTTATTCAGTCGCTAAAATCATTTTAAAGACAGATTGAGCATCTGCGCATAACCAGCGGAGATTTACCTAGACATACAGCAGCTAACACAGCAGCTAATACAATTAGCAACGCTACTTCTTAAGCTTTATCAGACAACAACTGCTTCGCGCTTATATCATTTTTGGGACAACTAGGACAACAAAAGGACAACTGCTTAAGTTTTAAAACTCACGTATGATTTGGGATGTCTGGTTGAGCAGAATGTAAACTCAGCTTTGCTTTTATCTCCATACAATTCACTTGGAAATCCATCCACAGGTTTCTCACTCCTCAGCTGAGAGGGGAATGTCACGTGACAGCGCTGTAAAGTGGTATCGGTTGTTAGTATCGGCCCACTTTTATGAATACGAGTACGAGTTCTTGGACATGGTATCGGTACCGATACCCGATACTGGTATCGGTATCGGTGCATCCCTATTAACAACAGAAGACAAAGGACTTCTAATGACCCAAAACCACTGTAGCCTTTCAACTATTTTAAACCAATAGCAATTATAACCCAGCTCTCAAGTCTTCAACTTTAAAAACCAAGCCCAGATGACTTATTTTTGATTTAATGGCAACCTATAATGCTAACTTGACTTTTTAACCATGTATTCCGAGGTGCCCATTTGACTCCAGTTAAGCTTATCAATGATACATAAACCCTTGTCATCTGGACTTTGTCGGGTGGATTGCCTGACAATTCCCAACCTGAGAGCTAACACTCCTAATTAAAAAAGAGGATCATGAATGTGTGAAAAGGGATATTAATAGATTTTCAAAAAGATTGCAACAAAAAGTTAAAAAGCAGTCATCTGGATTTGATTTTTAAAGTTGAAGACGTTTCACCTCTTATCCAAGAGGCTTTCTCAATTCTGAATTCAACTGGTAAGAGAGCTTGTTTATATTCTCCAAGTGTGGTGATACTCCCGCACATCCGCTGGTTAACCAATCACGTTAGGGTGGTAGTCTATAAGAGGGGGGTCTCTGTCCCCTTATTGCCTCTGACGTCACACGTTGTTGCTCAGTGCTGGAGCTGCGGCTGTTGTTGAGCCGCATTGGGCCAAATGTGCGTCCAAGTTGCCCATTCATAAGGCGTAAAGCCAAAGCAAGTGCCACGTACAACCACCGCGTGCACCTTCGGTGAGTTTGTTGGTTGTTTGTTTGTCAGTGTTTCGGAGATTGGCTAACATGCTTTTGTTTCTAGGAGGCCGGGGCCTCTACTGAAATCACGCCATTGGCGTCACCTGTTCGCATGCTCAGCGTGCACCTGTGGTGAGTTTGTTGGTTGTTTGTCAGTGTGTCGGAGATTGGCTAACATGCTGTTGTTTGTAGCATGGCGACGCTCATATTGAAGTCACGCCTCCAGTGTTACCTGTGTGTGCTCTACCTGTCGTGCCTGTGGGTTGTTGGCGCGGGGTTGTTACGTCCGGCTTAAGTGCTGCAAAGTGCATCTTGGAAGTGAGGGCCCGGCGAGCAGCACGTTGAATCTTTTCTGTTCACAGTACGTTATTACTGTGCTCTGAAACCTGTGCCACATACTGTGCCACCTAACATCTAATGTATTATCCTATAGGGTCCTGTATCCAGACTCCCCTTCTTTCTTCTGGTTATTACTGCTATGAACTAATTCGTTTGACACATTGTTCCCAATTAACGTTGACTGCGTCTCTCTAAGGACAAAGACTGGTTTACGGCTCTTGATACCGGAGCGCCCTCTAGCGACCAAACCTCTAAATAGCTTCCCATCAATTTTGGAGGTAAATCATAAACTCCCAGTGTCTCTGGGTTGCAGCCTTTGCAGTGAGCGGCCATAGGGTGTTCACAAGGAACTGAGTTTCTGAATATTGTGTTTGGCATACTGATATGCTTTAGTGACGTGTGTGTGTTGGTGTGAATGGGAGTGAGTGAGTTTTAGTCTTTTATAAAAATAGAATTAATAAAGAATTGTATGTCTTAAACTAACTTAAAGGATTAATAAAACGAATGTAGATTAATGTGTGTCTCTGCTCCATTCAGTTTCTTACCTGTGTCCCTTTGACTTGTGTTGGGTTAAATTTAGGTTGTCCCTGGAACTATAGCCCAGGGTGGCGTTGCTAATATAAACTGGCTGACATAAATATATATATATATTTTGGGTTTAACCCCCAATCAAGGCTGGGGAGGGTTAACCACTCTCACTCCAGCTGAGGACAAAGGACTCCCAACGACCCGAAACCACTCAGGTTATTCCTGAATCAATAGTAGTTAGTTTCAGGTCTAACTCCTCCTTCCTAGGAGAATATAAACCAGCTCTCTCACCAGTTCAGCTTCAGAATTGACAAAGCTTCTTGGATAAGAGGTGAAACGTCTTGAACTTTAAAAATCAAATGTAGATGACTGCTTTTTAAACCTTTTGTTGCGATGCAATTACCCTGGATGAGTGAGAGTCTTCACAGACATTTTCAAAAAGAGTTTACTCACATTTACAGAGGAAAGGCAGTGGTTGCTCACACAGCATCTCGCTCCATCGACCAGACTTACTCTTTATCATGGCCATGCAACCTGGAGCAGTGGTTGTATATGGGCCTGTGTCTGCAGGTAAGAACCTAAAGGAGGAGTAGGAGTTATCAGACCACACCCAGGGGTCTCTGAAGAGACCAATCCACACCTCCTTCCCCCCAGACACTTCCTGGATCATCTGACTTTCTGAGGAGTTCCTCACACTGGCCAGGTCGTTGTAATATGTCCGGCAGTGTTCTCGTGCAGCCACCCAGGTCTTTCCTACAGCTGTCAGCACGTACTGTTCCAGACCTAATCTTGTCTCTTAAAGAAAGGAGAAAATAACTTTTATATAATCTTTCCAAACCTGGCTTCATATTCAGCTAAGTTTATTATTACAAATCATGAAATCACAGAAAAAAGTGTCAAAGTCACTTGATGCCTTTAACCAATAATGAATTATATGGACTTAGTAATGCTGACCTCCATCGAGGCGTTGGACCTTTATATGCTCCCTGCCTACAGAGGAGACAGGGAGAGGACAGAAGCAGTAGGGTAAGATCATTGAGGAGCAAAAGAGACTAAGGTAAGGTGGGCCAGTTTGTTCTTTTCATGTGTCTCTGAGGTTGTATAATGGTACTTGTCTATTTACAGAAGTACTGTGAACATTTCATCATAGGTCAATTCATGATGAAGTTAAGTAATGGCTGCATTTGAATCACAAAACAAATTTTCAGCTGCTCTGACCATTTTCTTTAGATGAGCTAAGGTTGGATGTTAGCTTGTTTCATTAAGGATACTTTTCACCTGACACATTTGTTCATAATCTAGTTTGTTTGAGCTGGTGTGAAAGCAGTCCGTGCCTCTAAATGGACTCCAGTGAGGTTCATATGTGGTGAGAACTTGAACTGGCCTCTATCCAACCCAACTGTGTAACAGTGCCAAATGGGTGCAGCTTTGTAACTTACCGTCAAAACAAACTGCGTATTTTATATAAGTACAGTCTACTACATTCATAAGTCCATTTTTGAAACTTCCACAGTTGTTGGCTGATTGTCGACCCCAGCTGAAATAGTTCCTCTCGCCTTCTTTGTAGAAACGCTCATCTGCCAGAGACCAATGCCATGTTTTAGACGTCCCTTTCACAAGTCCAATCCACAGGGCGTCTTCATACTGGTCCTGAACCATTTCCAGAAGAGCTTCCATCTCATTCAGATCATGGATAGTGACCAGGTCCACACCCTTCTCTCTGCAGAAGCTCTGAGCCTCAGACCAGGTCTTTGGTGGTGTTTGTATGAAGTACTGAGGTTCAAAGATACCTGAGGTTATAGGGTAAAGACCTGTGGGTACAAGAGAAATGACTGTCAGTATAAGATCATTTATACTGACAAAGATTTATCAGGAGTGAATGTTCCAGCAAACCATGGTTCAGACTATAAATGGGTGGTCCTGTTTCAAGGTCCAGTTGATTTGTGATTTAGTTCAGATTTTTGAACCAGAAAGAAATCCAGGAAATAAGAGAGGAACAAAGAAGAACAAATGGAAGACACAAACAGGAAAACAGATCTCGCTATGAAGAGCTGTACACTCACATGGAATGTTGTTTTCTGCTACACTTTGACAGAAGGTTCTGACAATTAAGGGTCTTAATTGTCTTTAAGACCCTTGCTGCTGACTGGGGTCTTAAAGACAATTAAAAGTTATTAAATTATTTGGCGCCAAATTTAAGGCCTTAAAAACCTTACAAATTTTGGCAAAAGAAGCTCTCAGTACTTTGTAATACAGTTTACACCTCATTACCACATCAGTGAAGCTTCTTCTCTAGCTCTTCTGTAGCTCAGCAGTGTGCCAGGCTGACTGGGAGGCTACAATGTGCGCCATTCACAAGCCAAATTCTCAAAAGATTTGTGATTTCACATATTCTCAAAAATCATTCTTGTCAGGTTCATCCTGACTTGTTTGGGTTCGCGCTGCTGGTTGTGCACAGGACGGCAACATCTAAAAACGTTACATATGCATCAAGTTGAACAGACCAAGGGCAGACCGGAATTCAGTCACGGGACCAGTGAAAAGGATCAATTATGCTTCAAAATAAAATGGCATGTGCAGACTGTGTTTACATCATTATGTAAAGATTGCGTCTTTACCCATTGCAAAAGCACAAAAGACGTGGGAAAAAATCCAAAATGACTGAGATTGTGAAAAGGCAGGCAAACAGGCAAACATAGCTCTCTGTATACATGGTTGTTATAGAGTGATACGTGATACGTGATAGTGAACGTGGTACTCTACCGTGAACTTGTTGTCTCCACTATGGAAGCAAACTTTTCTCATCACATATTGAATTTTAAATGCCTTTGAATTTCTACTATTGAATTTTTTAACACTGAAATAGGAGTCCGATATTTTTTTGTCTCAGCATCTAATGTTCACTGTATTTTTTCAGTGATATAAATTTCAGAATAAAAAATTTGATGCATATATTTTTGAGTCCTCAAATTCAATTTCAGATTCAAAGTCTAAAAAGAGTCTAAAATATACCATAAAAAATTAGCATGAAACATCCGTGTGACTTGCCCCATTTGCAGCAGAAGTACTAGTTGCATTTATATGTGAATGCGCAAGCAGAAATGTGTTTGGCAAGGGTTTTTTTTATTAATTGTGTTGTTTACTTTAAATAAGCTGTACTTGATTTTAACAAGCGAGACCATAAAAATACACATCTTTAAAATGTTTCTTAATTTTTTGTAATTTAGAAAACCCTAATTTTATTTAGTTTGTTTACTATTTTGATTTTTGCATAACTTCATTAGTCTGTCATGGAAGTGAACAGCACTGCAGTCAGGGGCAGCTGCTTCTGCCCCACAACTCCAAACATGTTCTCCAGTGAAAAGTGTCATGGGCCCGGTCACCACCTCTCCTCTCTCTGTGGCTACAGGAGAGGTACACAGCTGAGCGCTGGTACAGAGCCCTGGGTATGCTGCTGTTAGCATAATGCTAGGTGATGAGGAGTCCTCTCTGTGGTTTAAGCTCTGAAATGGTCACAGTGCAAACAAATTGTGGAGCACACATCGATGTGCACGGTGTATAAGCATCACCAGCTGACTGTCTTTTAACATCTTCACTCAGCCTGAGGATAGTGCTGCCTTAGACTTGCACCTCTGTGTCAGCTCTGGAGACCACTGCAGAGCTAGCGTTGTCAGCTGCATACTCTCCTCATACGTGTTTAAGCTGACTGACTATGAGCAGAGAGAGGGGAGAGGTGGTGACCGGGCCCCTGTCACTTTTCCCGGAGAACATGTTTGGAGCTGTGGGGCAGAAGCTGCTGCCCCTGACTGCAGAGCTGTTCACTTCCACATTAGATAAATGCAATAAAAAATGCATAACTAATAAGTTATGCAAAAATCAAAAAGGTAAACAAACTAAACAAAAGTAGTGTTTTCTTATTATCTCTCACTTCATCTTTCTCCTGCAGACACTTTCATGGTTCAGTAGCTCCTGTGGAGGCTAATGTCAACAGAGAGAGCTGAAGGCAGGACCACGGTGAAGATGGTCAATGTTAAATTACAACAAATTAAGAAACATTTTAAAAATATGTATTTTTATAGTCTCGATTGTTAAAATCAACTACAGCTTATTTAAATACGTAAAAAAACACAATCAATAAAAAAATACTTTGCCAAAAACATTTCTGTTTGCACATGCATGCATGAATAGGAACTTGTGCAAGTCACACGGATGTTTCAAGCAAATGTTTTGACAGCATATTTTAGACTCTGAGTTTGACCAATCAAATTTGAGGACCCAAAAATATATACATCCAATTTTTTTTTTATTTTAACACTGAAAAAATACTGTGAAAGTTAGATACTGAAACTTCAAGACAAAAAACTCCTATTTCAGTGTTAAAAAAATCAATGGTAGAAATTTAAAGGCATTTAAATTCAAAATGTGATGAGACAAGTTTGATTCCATACTCCCCAGCTGGCTCTGGTCAGATAAACACGCTCGCAATGCACTTGGTGTAAACTGGAGTCTGTTTTTGAAAGCTTGTGACAGATCTATGGTCTATATAGGCTGCGTAATTGGGCTGAACAAATAATCAAATTTGAATTTTAGATTGCAATTTGTATTTTTGCAATAAGCAAATCACAAAGACATGACTTGAAAGGCATGTGATTCTTTGTAATAAGTTAACAGGGAATATTTCAGTCTTCTCTCAAGTGCCAATGCTCCATTACATGCTTAAAAGGTATACTGTGAACTGAACATCTCTGCAAGTCTCAATGCAACCGCAATATCAGTCAGAAAAAGTTTTATTCACACACATCTGTTAATGGTTAAAAAACATACTGACCTGGAAGTAGAAGAAAAATATTTAAAATTCCATCCATGTTGTGATGTTTACTTTTTTCACTATGTTTGTTTACAGATTAGGACTCCCTAAAAAGTGTCACAATATTCAATAATCACAAATTGCGCAAACAGCTTCTGATGTTGAATTTCCTCTGTAAATGTGCGTGTTCAATCCCAAATACAAAATCCTTGACTACAAGTACAGGAAACTTTGAATTGTAATGGTGTTGGTGACATCATTAATTCAAAGTGTGGATAACATATGTAAAACCAGCTGGAGAGAAACGCAAATGGTTTAGTTCACAGTGTCCTGCAAGGCATTAAAAAGAATTAGCAACTGCAAAATGTGGTTCAATGCTGCGTATTTACAGCGCACTCCCGAGGGGGGCTGTGGAGGTACGGGGTCATAAAAATATTTTATTGATCAGATCATTTTAAATATATGGTTTATTTTTCCCCCAAAACTGTTTCTTACAAAGTTACATGTCTTACACCAGGGTAGCTCTAGGTTTTGTTTTCTGAAATTTAAGACCTTTTGAAGAAATGCCACTTTATATGAAATTTAATGCCAGGATCACCAATAAAAGAATAATAATATGTATGCATTTTACACAAATTAAATATTTGTACTACTCTGACACTAACAGCCTAATAGAAAGGAAATATCAGTTAAGTATTAAACAATATCAAAACTGAATACTACTTATAAAACGTTTACTGATAAAGATTCTTCAATTTATGTATTGTTTTTGCAACATTAACATGTAACAGAAGCTTTTGGAAACAAAGTAAAAGCACATACGAGTGGGTGACTTAAAATATTTTTAAACTATTTAAGGTAGATTTTAATGTAGAATTTATTTTAAGTCCAAATTGCAAATAAGACATACTGTACTTCACTAATAGAATTAGTTATGAAGTATTACTTTAAAATATTAAGAATTGTTTGACAAGGACAAGCATATATAAGCATATATTTACTGATCTATATATTTTAAACAACACCAAAAAGACCTTTTTTAAATTTAAGACCAAGACCTTTTTTAATATCTGCCTATAAGATTTATTAATTTTAAGGTCTTGATTTTGACCACATCAAATGTAATACCTTTTAATAAATACTTTTAAGACATTGGGGCTGCCCTGTACACAAAAAGAACACAGCTTTGACATTCATAAAGCTGCCATATTTTCTCAGTAGTTGAATGGAGTAGGTCTTTGAAAAACATGGTTAAAATCCAGCTGCAGCCGAGTCCTGTGCTGCTCGGGGGATCTGCCTGTCTCCACGTCTCTCCCTCACTGCTCCCAGCAGCCCCGCCTCTAGAGCTCCACTCATCTCAGGGCCTGTTTACACAACAAACACAACAGTCGTGCCACCCGCGACTTGCATTTTAATGAAAATGCGGGAAGAAAACTAAAGTAAACTGTAGTGCCTATATTTGTCCAGCAAATGGCACTGTGGGCCCTGCAAATGCTCTACACCACACAGTGAGTTAACAGCAGAGGTAATTTAGTTCCAGTCTACAACTTCCCTACTAACTCCAGGACCTTGTGGTTTTCTTGAGCCATTCATATAAAGTTTCTCATAACAGTAAGTATTTATACAGATATTACTGACAGTTACTGGACTAAATATGAATGTATGAGACATAAAAGCCTCCTATATTGCGATCGTGGGTCAGCTGACCTGTGCCCAGCAGACAGCCAATCACAGTTCAGATTGTGGCTGGTACATCATTATTTTCAGTAAGGACGCTTTTTTTACAGTTTACACGAGAGCGGAGCAGCTCCGAGCGGCTCCCGCTGTGAGACCAAAACACCTCCTCCAGCATTTTCAAAAGATTGTGGATTCGGAAAATGGAAACCCTGTCCTTGTGTAAATGAAAGCCCAAACCGCAATCAAACCTTTGTGGATTCATCAAAACACATTATCGTCTACATGGCCCCTTAGTGCAGCAGGACTCAGGCCAGGCTACAGGTCTCCTGAGTTGTCCACTGAAAGCTCACGTTTGTGTACTTGGCTTTAAAGCAGAAAGTAACTTTTTTACCTTATAGAAACTGTTTCAAAGTCCGTGTAAAGGTTAAATGAGTTGTTGTGGGGTAAATGAAGTGCCCTTCATCTCACTCTGCTGTCTTTGGGTCATCAACCTGGAGTCACAGAAGTCTCAGGTCTCGCAAGAAAGCGGCACATTCCAGTCAGCAAAACAACGAGCTAGCAGTGGCTTTATTTCTCTATTTTTGAAGTTCCAGAGTGGCCAAATAGAAGAAAAAAACTTTGTACAAATACGCAGAGGAGAAAACGAAAGTAAAGACGAGCGAGGAGTCACACAGGAGTCAACTGTGCTTGTGAGTAGTTACGATAGTGCTTTACTCCGAAATGTAGGGGGAGCTTTATAGAGGAAAATAAGCCAAAAAGAACAAATAAACAAGCAGAGTTACTGAGTTCTGCTTTAAACTATGCTCACCACTGTGCTGTTGTAGCGGGTTTTGAATGATCACCAGTATGGACACAAGAAGCAGGATTCTGGTCAGTGAGGCATGGAATGGAAAAATGTACTTTTCTTCTGGTGACCTTTTCAGATGTAAACATTGAAAGACATTGTGCTTTGAGATGAATTAAGCAGTGCTCACTTCAACCTTAGGTGTACAGTAACATAACTTTTTTATTAATCTTTTTTTTTTTTTTTTGGAAAAGTCCCGCAACCCACTGGAAATGGTTACGCGACCCACATTTGGATCCTGACCCACCAGTTGAGAATCACTGGTTTAGAGACATACTCATGCATTATACTCAACCATTTTTAAATCAGTAAAGATGCATATAATGATGTGTTTTATTGTTTTGGTCTATCATGTTTAAAAGCTTGAGTCTAACTTTGTTAAGTTTTATTTAGTAAAGTAAAATTGCCTTTATTTATTTTATTTTTTGTAAAACTATGATTGCCATGTAAATTAGCCATGTTCATTAGCATTTAGCTCTATAAAGTTTAATCGCTCCTGGTAAATTTTCAGAGCAATTGAATGCCTCACAGCCCTGTGGTCTCAGTAATTTGGCTCTCTGCCTTTTGTTGATTGAAACAAAAGTGGTTCTCCAGTTCTCTGGAGAAATCAGACATAAGAAAGGGATCTTGCATTTAAGAAATGAGTTGCAACAAAACTATATACTGATAATGCCATTTTTAAAAGTCTGAGAAATGAAGTAAGTAAGCGAAATAAGAAAAGCTAAAACTGCTTATTTCATGCATTTGATGGAAGAATCTGGGGGGAATAGCTCTTGTCTTTGGAAACACATACATAGATTGACCAGACAAGAAGCTAAACAAGTGTATAAAGGCCCAACACAACTAAATATTGATGGTAAGCTGTGCACTGAGCCCATGGAAATTGCCACCTCACTTAATACCTATCTTGTGGCATCAGTGGAACAAATAGCTGCATATTTCAAGCCAGTAGAACTCCCCGAAATACAGCTAAGCTGCACAGCAAACACATTTTCTATTACACAAATTAATGAAATCAGTATTAAACAAATAATCAATAACCTAAAACATTCTAAGGCCAAAGATATATTTGGATTAGACTCTGACTTCATAAAGGACCATAAAGACACACTAACAGGTCCCATAACCCATCTGGTTAATCTGTCAATCACCAGTGGGGAATTTCATTCAAAAATTAAAACAAGGTCTTATAAGCCCATTTTTTAAATCTGGAGACCCTGACCAACCCTGTAACTACAGGCCAATTTCATATTTTACATCCTAAACAGTTTGGTTTTAGACCAAAATACTCATCTGAAATAGCCACCTGTTGCTTAATGAACACCTGTCAAAAAATATTTGGATAAGGGGAATGTGGTTGGAGCAGTATTTTTGGACCTAAGAAAGGCATTTGATACTGTCAACTATGACATACTTTTGCATAAACTTAAAAAATTACACTTCAAAATTACACAACAAGCTCTCAGCTGGTTTACATCATATCTGGAGTCTAGGATAGAGAGTGTAAAAATCAATGGCACTACATCGGCTCCTCGTGAATATAAAATGGGGATACCGCAAGGTTCAATCCTGGGTCCATTGCTGTTCTGTCTCTACATCAATGAACTCCCAAACATCTGCACAGAGGCTGAGTTCCAGATAGACAAGTGTGAGGTAGTATTTGACCTTGTTTCCACACCTGTGTTACCTCACCTGTGTTACCACACCTGTGTTACCTCACCTGTGTTACCTCACCTGTGTTACCACACCTGTGTTACCACACCTGTGTTACCACACCTGTGTTACCTCACCTGTGTTACCACACCTGTGTTACCTCGCCTGTGTTACCACGCCTGTGTTACCTCGCCTGTGTTACCACGCCTGTGTTACCTCGCCTGTGTTACCACACCTGCGTTACCTCGCCTGTGTTACCACACCTGTGTGTACCACACCTGTGTTACCACACCTGTGTTACCTCGCCTGTGTTACCACACCTGTGTTACCTCGCCTGTGTTACCTCGCCTGTGTTACCACGCCTGTGTTACCTCGCCTGTGTTACCACACCTGTGTTACCTCGCCTGTGTTACCACACCTGCGTTACCTCACCTGTGTTACCTCACCTGCGTTACCACACCTGTGTTACCACACCTGTGTTACCACGCCTGTGTTACCACACCTGTGTTACCACACCTGTGTTACCTCACCTGTGTTACCTCACCTGTGTTACCACACCTGTGTTACCTCACCTGTGTTACCACACCTGTGTTACCATACCTGTGCCTGTCTCTCTCCCCCGCGCGCTCGTCCCAGTCCTGCTGTTGCCAGGTGTGAGTCTTTTTCCTAAACACGCCACTCAGTTCCGCATTTACCGTTCAATCCCCTCCGCCCCCCCCCCCCCTTCCACTGTCCCGTGTGTCTGCGCACAATAAGGCATAATGAGCCTGATCAATGACAGTATATACCTACAAATTAGTGACACTGGGGAGAGTTTTGACTCCACAGATGTGTTTTAGTTTTGCAATGCTTTAAGTCACTTTTTGTTTGATGACAATTGATTTCTTACTCGTGGAGATACGATCAAAAAGAGCTCTCAGCTGAAATAATACCTTCAGTAATAAAGACGTGATCGGAAGCACACGTTACTGCGGCGGCGCACAATGCCTTTCTCACAATATTTCAGCTGTGTTATTATAAAATCAACATAAAACATTAGTCCAGATGTCCTGTATTTTTTTTCCCCTCTCTGAGACTTGGCAACCCTGCTGTGGAGGACGTCCATGACAGGACATCTTGGTCTCTGACAGCTGTCAGTCACAGAACCAGGCCTCACTCCTCCCTCAGTTCTCCTCCTCTGTCTCTGCCAGGTCTCTGCCCACATTTTGAGCAGTTTTCAATCTCTGGCAGTGGGTGGAGTCAGGCCTGGGCCAGGGGTGAGTTATTCTTTAAGTTGACATACAATTTGGAAATAGGATTTTAAAAATTTCTATAGTTCAATAATACACTGTGGGCAAATTTACTACCTTTATGTACTTCTGGTGGATGAGAACATCCACTCATTTCAACTGCTGTAAAAATATAGCAGATAGATAACTTTTTCAAGTTTTTTTTTTTTTGTTGCTTTAATCTGTTAATCCATCTCAATTCTACTGAAAACTACTAAATTTGAATAAATAAATAAATAAATAAATCCAAGATTTTATGTTTTTTATCTACCAGTTAAAAATGCAGTCACTGATATGGAAAAATTATACTCAAAATGGTCCATTTTCCACATAAAAAGTGATTGTGAGCTGGATTTGTTTTTACCTTTTAGCAATCTTCACTGAAAAAAAAATGATTGGAGGTTGCTGAATATCTAATAAAATCCTGTAGGAATAACATGACTGAGTCATGTTTCTGTGGTATATTGACAGTTTGTTGGATCTACATGATTAAATCATGGAAAGCATTTCCACCCAATGTAACTATGTTTGATCTAAACAATTAAAAAATGTAATTTTAACACATTTTGTGTTACACAAACATGATTTTTTCATGTTGATAATTTGTGATTAAATGCTAAATGCTAATTTGACATAATTCAATCACTTTAGGTCTATATGATTATTTCAAGTCCTTTGTATAAAGCCTGAGACATTTTGTTATTTAAAGGATCAGATCCATGAGTGACAGGGACATGAAGAAGACTGTGACCCGGTCGTTTGTTTTCTTCTTATTATTTATGTCCCAACTTCCAGCACCATCAGAGAAGACAATGTCTCCTGAGCTGATGTTCGGAGATTCAGCTGATTCTGAGATGAGATGAGATGTTTCATTTTCTTTTTAAGTAAAAGAAATGAAACCTGGAGAGAGAAATTAAGTTTGACAATGAAATGTACTATTTTCTTTTAAACATGAAAAGGTTAGCTTCACATTATATAGCTATGGTCCTGCACAGTTGATGCAGGGGTCATGTGCAACACTATTACTCTGAGTCATGGTCCAACCATGACTGATGTGGACATGGCTGAAATACAGACTTAATTTAAACAGTATTTATTACATGATTTAAATTTTTTTCCTCATACACAGGCTTTGCAGCACATAAGTCTTAACAAAATGAGTAATCATATAATGCTCACTGAAGCGCACTATAAAGCCACACTTACAGTACAGTTCTTTTTTACAGTAGAGAATGGGAATGAGACAAACACACATTTCTTGTGTATAAAGACATGAAGTCATGTGTGACACTGTTCATCTGAGTCATGGTGCTGTGGACCAAAACATAAAATGATTATGTTACTTTAACATAAAACAATTGTGTTAAAGCAGCATATTTGAATTGTTTAGATCTAACTTAATTACATTGGGTGGAAAAGATGTCCATAATTTAATCATGTAGATGCATGTATGTGGGGGTATGTGTGTGTATTTTTGAGTATGTGTGTGTATGTGTAGGGGGGAGCTGTTTCATGTGTTTTTGACTTAAATAAATTAAACTGTGATTGAATGCTTGGAAAGAGGATATTAGGAAGAATATATCTCTGGATGAGTGGAGGTTAGTGTGTTTAAAGCTACATTCATTTGACAATAATATCCCAGATACAGGTGTAAATTGTAATGAAGAAAAGGGAACTCTATTCCACTGCATGTGGGAGTGTGAGATTGCCCTTGCAATAAATACCATGTTGAATATAATGTTAAAGCTGCACCTTTAATGTTTGACTGCTAAACGCTTAATAGCACTGTTCTGAAAAAAAAATTAAGTGATCAAGCCTGGATAAGAGACATGTCCTCATGCTTGGCAATGGAAAAGATGACTTATATTTTGAAAGGAAAAAAGGAGACGTTTGAAGCTCTATCATGCAAACAGGAAGCCAAATGTGAACACGCTCTAAAACCCAGCTGCTCTTCAGCTGGAAACATATATCAGGCAAGAATGGGACCAAATTCCAACACCAAAATTCCAGAAACTCATAACCTTGATGCCCAGATGTCTTGTTCTGAAAAGAAGAGGAGATGCTACCCTATGGTAAACATGCCCCTGTCCCAACTGAGACCTGTAGCAGGCATCAACTTTTAAATGAGCTCATTTTGTGCATGAAAGTGTAAAATTTCTCAGCATAAACATTTGTTATGTTACAGTTAGGTCCATAAGTATTTGGACACTGACTCAAGTTTAGTTATTTTACCTTTTTTACCTAAATTGTTCAAAATAGTGGTATTATCACATATAATTGATATGTGTTGAAAATAACTGATGTGTGCTTAAAGTGCAGACTCTCAGCTGTAATTTGAGAGTATTCACGTCCAAACTGGATTAAGGGTTTAGGAATTACAGCTCTTTAATGTGTAGCAGCCTCTGAATGAATGAATTCTGAAGTGTATATGAATATAATTTCTGCTCAGATTCAGACAAAAGCCACAAAGTGGATGGACGGGGTTTCACAGTACAAATGGACAATGACCCAAAACACACTGCAAAAGCAAGCCAGGAGTTTTTTTTTAAGGCAAATAAGTTGAATATTCTGCAATGTCAGGCATCAATTAACAGATCTCAGCCCAATCAACCATAAATTTCACTTGTTTAAGACAAGACTTAAGGCAGAATAACCCACAAATGACCAATGACTGCAGACAGCTGCAGTAAAGGCCTGGCAAAGCATCATAAAATAGGAAACCCAGTGTTTGGTGATGTCCATGGGCTCCAGACATCAGTCATTTCCTGCAAAGGATTTTCACTATAGTATAAAAAATGAACATTATATTCATAGTAATGTCATTTACTTTTGAGCCCCTGAAAAAGAGGCTGCTACACATTAAAGAGCTGTAATTCCTAAACCCTTTCTCTGATTTGGATGTGAATGCTCTCAAATTCCAGCTGAGAGTCTGTGCTTTAATCACATATTAATTATATAACATATATATCCTTAATATGTTTTGATTAACTGCCAAAATAACAAAACTTGTGTCAATTTTCAAATACTTATGAACCTAACTGTATCTATGTTCTATTGGGAATAAAATATTGACTCATGTGATTTGAAAGTCTTTTAGTTTTTTTTTTTTTTTCAAATATTAAAAACATCTCAACATTTCCAGAATTCGGGTTGAACATACAGATGTCTGACATGGCACTGTAAAAACCTGCTAAATCTCTATGTGACTGGTTTACTGTGGCGACCTCAAATAGGAAAGGAGCAGCCGAAACATAAAAAAATAAAATAAAAAATTGTAATCTAGGGAAGTACAAAATCACATGTTATGACTTCTCCAAAATGCTTCCAAAGAAACATTCACAGCTGCACATTGCACAAGAAAATTGCACATAAAGACTCTAGATCACTCATCTCCAGTTTTGTGCAAGTTCACACTTTTCCTGAACTAGTTCAAAGTTCAGTTCACACATGTTCAAAGTGAACTGTTCACGTTCATAGTTCACAATTTTAATTTTAAACTAGTTCAAAGTTCAGTTCATTTTATTTTTAGGTGAGATATGTAAATGAAAGGCTGAACTTGTTCTTCAAACTATGACTTCTATCATTATACATGTACCTACCTTCTAGCCTCACTGTAGATCTTAAATTCTATCACACAAAATGGACATTTTTGCATATATAAGCTTGCACAGAAAAGTAAGGTTTTTTCCGTCTGCGTCTTTGTGTGACAATGTGTAAAATGTCCGTAAATGATCATAGTTAGAGCCAGCATCATCTGTGTTCTCTGTGCCTTCACTTGCTATTAGGCTCGTTCGAGATGAGCTAGACCTGCACATTTTTGATCAGTGTCGGTCTGTGTGCAGTGCATGCCGGTTAGATTTGTGTCCAACTTGTTCCCGACTTGCTCTGATGTCACGAGTGCGACGGTCACCGAAAGCTTGTGAGATCCAAACGAGACCAGCGCCTGAGCCACCACAATTCATCAGGAGCAACTGCGGAGACTGCATGACTCAGTGCATGATGGGAAAACGCCCACCTGTCAGCGGTGAACGGACAGGTGATTGGATCTGAGTTTAGTGCTGATCAGAAACGTAACACACGACACTTCACTGCCCTCCTCTCCTCCTCCCCTGCCTCTTGACCTGGATAAACTTTGCGCCCTGCTGCTCAGTGTGAAGTAGAATATTATTAAAAAGATATCTGCTGTTATAGGAGGCTGTTTAACATTTATAATATGTAATCTTAGACATAAAAGCTAAGAACCACTGCTGAATGTACCTGATGTTGTGTGCTCCGAAAGAGCGCCTCATTAGCGCACAGACTGTGGTCAAGCACGGAACAGAAAAGTTCTTACAAATCAGTTTAATGCATTTATTTTCAAAATCCCATCCAACACACGCGAGAAGTGGATTTCAGGCGTGATGGTGTGTGTTCTGAGCCACAAACTGTCCGACTTCACTACAGGCGTATTTCCCCTCCTCCTGTTGCGGCCGTGCACTCTCGTTCACAATCCAGGCGAGGCGCAGTTCATCTCGAACGAGCCTAATGTCAGACCTCGTCACTGGACTCAGGTGAAAACAAATTCCGACATTTAATTGACGTGACGTACGTCGTTCATCTCACATAATCTGAACAAATTCACGTTCAAGTTCTTGATTTACAAATGTGTTGCGTTCAGTTCAAAGTTCACTTAAAAATGAACGTGTTCATTTGAACTCGTTCATGCACAACACTGCTCATCTCTTCACAAACAGCACTGTGGTCTCAAGCTTCTCATCCTTTTCTGAATTTAATTAAATTCAATTCAGTTTTATTTGTATAGCACAGTATGACAACAGTCACCTCAAAAAGATTCACAAACAGTGTGGGTGAGGGCCCACAGGTCGGGACAGGAGCACAGATGAGGTCAGATAAGATCCAATCGTCACTGGGGCATCTGCCAGCAGCCAGGCTTCTGAAACAGTAACTTGTGAATAGCAAGGAACTGATTGGAGATATAGAGTATTTGATAATATTAATGACAGTGATAGAAGAGGAGCAGCAGATGAAACCAGAGGACAGAGGCTCAGTGCACCATACTTCCCCCAGCTTCTAGCTCCTAGAGCAGCCTAGCTTCAACTGTGGAGTTAACCCTGTTCCTAGCTGGCCTGACCACAAGCTTTCTCGAAGAGGAACGTTTTAAGTCTAACCTTAAATGTAGAGACTGTGTCTGCCTCTCTAACATGAGCTGGAAGTTGAACTCTGCATGTTTCTTTGCTGTTTTGCCTAATTTTAAATAATGTAAATTATAGGGAACACACAAATCAGTGTTTCATCAAGTTAAAAGCTATAAAATGTAAGGACTTAGTTGACTTTAAAATGGCACAATTTATGAATAAAGCAAAGAACAATGAGTTGCCTGTATATATCCAGGCCTTTTTTCAGATGAGGGAAAGTGTGTATGATTTCAGAGGGAAGAATATGTTTAAAAAACCTACTGTGAGAACAAATGTAAAACAGCATTGTATTTCTGTGGTTGGGGTTAATGTATGGAATAAACTGGATCAAGATTTAAAAGACTGTACATCATTAACTCAGCTTAAAACATTGTTTAAGAGAAATGTGATTAAAACTTATGAAGAAAATGAATGTTAAGGACAGCAACAAAATGACCTATTTTGTTTCAAGTTTAAGGGTCGGATCTTCCACATCTTAGTGCAGGAGGTGAATTAGACAGTGGCACAGAAAGGGGACTTATGCCAAACCCTGCTCTTTAGACTGGGCACAAAACCTTGTTTAAAGAGGTTGAACGTGGGCAGGGCTTGGGGTGAAGGCGCTGCTTTTAAAACATATAAACGAAACACTTTTGCTTTTGCTCCCATTTTTCATGAGATGAACTCAAAGATCTGAAACTTTTTCTACATACACAAAATAACCATATCTCTCAAATATTGTTCACAAATCTGTCAAATCTGTGATAGTGAGCACTTCTCCTTTGCCGAGATAATCCATCCCTCCTCACAGGTGTGCCATATCCAGATGCTGATGAGACAGCATGATTATTGCACAGGTGTGCCTCAGACTGGCCACAATAAAAGGCCACTCTGAAACATACAGTTTTGTTTTACTGGGGGGGTTTACTGGGAGGTCTGGGGACTCCACTCAGTATCTGGTGTGACCACCATTGGCCTCATGCAGTGCAACACATCTCCTTCTCATAGAGTTGATCAGGTTGTCGATTGTGGCCTGTGGAATGTTGGTCCACTCCTCTTCAATGGCTGTGCGAAGTTGCTGAATATTGGTAGGACCTGGAACACGCTGTCGTATACACCGATCCAGAGCATCCCAAACATGCTCAATGGGTGACATGTCTGGTGAGTATGCTGGCCATGCAAGAACTGGGATGTTTTCAGCTTCCAAGAATTGTGTACAGATCCTTGCAACATGGGGTCGTGCATTATCATGCTGCAACATGAGGTGATGTTGTTGGATGTATGGCACATCAATGGGCCTCAGGATCTCGTCACGATATCTCTGTGCATTCAAAATGCCATCAATAAAATGCATCTGTGTTCTTCGTCCATAACATACGCCTGCCCATACCATAACCCCGCCGCCACCATGGGCCACTCGATCCACAACAGTGACATCAGAAAACCGCTCACCCACACGACGCCACACACGCTGTCTGCCATCTGCCCTGAAAAGTGTAAACCGGGATTCATCCGTGAAGAGAACACCTCTCCAATGTGCCAGGCGCCATCGCATGTGAGCATTTGCCCACTCAAGTCGGTTACGACGACGACCTGGAGTCAGGTCGAGACCCCGATAAGGACGACGAGCATGCAGATGAGCTTCCCTGAGACGGTTTCTGACAGTTTGTGCAGAAATTCTTTGGTTATGCAAACCGATTGTTTCAGCAGCTGTCCGAGTGGCTGGTCTCAGACGATCTTGGAGGTGAACATGCTGGATGTGGAGGTCCTGGGCTGGTGTGGTTACACGTCGTCTGCGGTTGTGAGGCTGGTTGGATGTACTGCCAAATTCTCTGAAACGCCTTTGGAGACAGCTTATGGTAGAGAAATGAACATTCAATTCACGAGCAACAGCTCTGGTGGACATTCCTGCCGTCAGCATGCCAATTGCACGCTCCCTCAAAACTTGCGACATCTGTGGCATTGTGCTGTGTGATTAAACTGCACATTTCAGAGTGGCCTTTTATTGTGGCCAGTCTGAGGCACACCTGTGCAATAATCATGCTGTCTCATCAGCATCTGGATATGGCACACCTGTGAGGAGGGATGGATTATCTCGGCAAAGGAGAAGTGCTCACTATCACAGATTTGACAGATTTATGAACAATATTTGAGAGATATGGTTATTTTGTGTATGTAGAAAAAGTTTCAGATCTTTGAGTTCATCTCATAAAAAATGGGAGCAAAAGCAAAAGTGTTTCGTTTATATTTTTGTTCAGTGTATATATATATATATATATATATATATATATATATATATATAATATAATATATACTATATATATATATATATATATATATATATATAAAAGAACACGATATATATATATATATATATATATATATATATATATATATATATGGTGCTGATGATGTAACCGGCCGCGGCACGGATCGTTTGTGCAGGTGAGAGTGCGGGCAGGCGGGGGACTCAGACCCCTCCCCAATCGTGCCGCGGCCCGATTACGTCATCACCTCTGAGGACTACAGGCTGCTACGTCATCATGGTGCGCGGTTTGTTTACAAGTCGAGCGAGCCGCTAACACTTTTAAAACCAGTGTAGTGGAAAACGTGAGACCAGCAGCATGAAGTATCTGTGCTATTGTGATTCTGCTTTGAGTCTCGTTCGTGAGACGCGGTCTTCTGTCACAGGTTTGGAATAAACCACATACGAGGAACAGCGAAGGCACCGCAGACAGAGAGGCTTCAGAACTACTGCTGCTGTTCTCTTCTTCAGAAAGGTGAGCACAGGTCAGTGGCGTTGTTACGAGTGTTGATAATAGGAGTTCATCCACTTTTTTCTTAGAGAAGAACAGTTGCGTAAATGACAGAGCTCGTAGTGTGCGCGTGCGTGTGCGCATGCGTGTGCGCATGCGTGTGCGTGTGCGCATGCGCATGCATGAGCAACCGCGCCGTGCCGTGGCCCACCTCCTCCAACCGTGCCAAAGTCCTGAAGCGTACTGCGCCTGGGCGCGCTGCAGAGCACTCACATTAGGGCCGTGCTTTAGGGGCGTTCCGGACTTGGGCACGGTTCGATTGGCCTGCTGTGAGTACACTCTAAGAAAAAAAAAAAAAAAAAAAAAAGGTGGATCGTCAGGCCTTCGGGATTATGCCCGGTATGCCAGATTATCTGGCTGACACTGAGACTGAGCACTGCTGAGAGGAAAATAGCAGCTGAAAAACAGGACAATGACAGGTAAAAAAACGCACGCAGTTTTACGTTTAACACGCTGTGTCCTGTTGTGAGTAGGAAGCTTCTTTTCTGTGTAATCATGTTTGCATGTTATGGTCATACTCTGTGCTACTAATGAAACTTACATAAAGGTAGCGATTAGCTTAGCTGCATACATAAGTAGTCCGGGGATAGTACTCACTTTTTTTGTGCTGACTTTCCAACATATTCATTTTTTAGAAGAATGTTGGTGTTTCTATTGTATTTAGTTTGCTTGTTACTCTGAGTCAATGCTACAGTAGCTTACAAAAAATAGCAATTAGCTTAGCTACATAAACTAATAAATAACGTTAACCACAGTACTTATTTTACATATGAGTATTGCTTTTTTGCACTGAATTTGCAATAACAATGTGAGCAGCTGTGTGTGCTGCCTAGTACAGTAGAAGTTTATATAAAATATGCAATCACCTCATGCAATCACCTCAAGCTTGTTCAAGATTTGTGTAGCATATGTCAATAACAGATAGATGTTCTCTGTATATTTGCAGTATGTATCATAATAAAAAATGTGCTTCAGGATGGACACCAAACCTGATGGGGAACTACAGCCAGCTACAATACAACACTGCTCCTTTACTTGAGAGGCATCCTCAAAGTGAAGCTGTGTAAAACATCTATGGCCATGTAAGTTTTATCCACTTTCTCACAAACACATTTTTATTGGCCAACTCTCACAACTCACAGTCAGCGCAGGTCTGTGTCCCTGAGAGGCAGCAGCGTGTTTGTACCTGTCCGTTCTCCTGTGTGACTGAATAAATGTTGCGTGAGTTTTATGTGCAGTTGATAAAACCTTTGGACTATTTTATGTCGCTTGGATTTGAAGACTATAGTTAGTTGAAACGAGTTGAATTCCCAGTTTGATGGGGTGTTTTTGTATAGTTTACCTCCGACTGTGATCATATCACATGGACTGAACAAAGTTGAAACTCATGTTCACTAATAAAGCAACACTTTAAACAGTAAATTAAATTGGCATGCGTCGTGTATCTGGATTATGTACCTGGATCATGTCTGAGATGCTGTTATCACTGTTGTGGATCATGGAGGATCTGTAGCTGGGGAGCTTCGAAGCTAGCTGGAGCGCCCGGGCGGCCGACTCAGCGCTGGATTGTGATGGGCCCAAAATCTTCAGAATTAAGGGAAGTGCTTGCTCTTATCTCTTGGCTTTTATGGTTGCCTTAGTCCTTGGTTGGTCTGATTTAGTCTTTATTCACAGCCTCGGATCTATTCAGATCGCGTCCTGGAGGAAAAGCGCCCTGGTGGTAGATTCAACGTTTGGAATGTGATGGGCCCAAAATCACCAGATTAAAGGGAAGTGCTTGCTCCTAATTTCACTGTTGGCATCTTGCGGTCCATTGTTTTTAGGCCAGGGCCGGTCTGATTTAAAGTTTTTCATTCACAGCCAGCCACTCACTCACCAGGCGTCTCTTCCTGTTTACATGTGACGCAGTCAACCTACGTCATCGTCACGTAGGAATTCCCACTGTGCTGCCTGGATCAAAACCTAGTATCTTTACTATTGAATGCTGATCAACATGTTTCTGTTTACTGCCCTGCTATTTCTGGCTGTACTATGTCCATGTGAGGTGCAGGAAATATGTGAACACCAAAATGCACCGCCTTTTCTCTTTGTGTCCAAAGGAACAGGTTTTAATAATCTCGCTGTTCTAAATTCGTGCAGGACCCCCTCAATTACATCTGTAAATGGAAATACACTAATCTTACCCTCTTTTGTTACCATGTATGGTCCATATAACTGGTTCCTGTCACTCTACTGTCTGCCCTACGGTAAAATGAAGGTAAAAAATAGCCAACAAATGTCAGTACACATTTCTGTGAAAAGAAAATGTATGATTGTCCTTCTGCTTCTCTTATCAGGAAATGTGGAACCTAATCCTGGTCCAAATCCAAACTGTTTGAACACCCCAGACGACTTTAAAATTAGGTCAGGGCTTGGGATAGTTCACCTCAATGTCAGAAGTCTTCTCCCTAAAATAGATTTTTATAAGGATTTGGGTGGACAGACTAAACTGTGATATTTTTGTTTTGTCTGAATCCTGGTTGAACAAATCTGTGCACAGACAAAGACATCTCAATCCAGGGTTTCAGTGTTTTTCGTTGTGACCGCCCAAGGAAAGGTGGTGGTATTGTAATTTACGTTAAGAACAAATTTCATGTTACAGTTCTGACATCACTATCTCTTAGCAAACAGTTTGAATTCCTTGCCTTGAACATAGAACTTCAAAAAGGATATTCTATTACAGTGGTAGGCTGCTATAGACCTCCTTCAGCAGCAAATGATGCCCTGTCCTCATTAACAAATCAGTTGTCTAGGTTGGATTTTAAAGAGATTGTTCTTGTTGGTGACTTTAACTTGGGCTGGCTGACAGCTGCTTCTGATAATTTTAAATCTATTTGTGATTCTTTTGACCTCACACAGCTGATTAGTAACCCCACACGTCCAAATCTTAAACAGCCAATAAAGTCCTCTATTCTTGACCTATTTTTAACAAACGTCCCATATAAGTACTCAGATGTTGGGGTATTTGCAAATGATGTTAGTGATCACTGTGTGATAGCTGCAGTCAGACAAACAAAACTTCCCAAAACAAGACCACAAATTGTTCTCAAACGTGATTTTAAACATTTTTGTGAGCAAGCTTTTTATCATGACTTATGGATTTTTGATTGAAGTAAGATTTTTCTGATAGACAGCATGGAAGTGACTTGGAAATATTTTTATGATGCTTTTACTGAAATTGTGAACAAACATGCACCCTATCGCACATTCAGGGTCAAAGGTTGTTCAAACCCATGGTTTTCTAGAGAGCTCTCTGGGTTGTTAAAAGAAAGAGAAGTTGCCTGGGCTAAAGCTAGGAAATCAAAGTCTGAGGTCGATTGGATGAATTTTAGACGTCTCAGAAATCGCTGTACCTCTCTTATTAAAAAGGCAAAATCTGACTTCTATCTGTCTAAAACAACCAATAATCTTAATGACCCAAAGAAATTCTGGAAAACAATAAAACTATCTTACGGTGACATACAAACAAATGATCTTCCTTCTTGCATTGTCTCAAACTCTCTTACCATCACTGATAAAGCGGAAATTCTAAATTGTTTTAACAAACATTTTGTTTCATCAGGTTGCTTATTTGAGTCACTAAACCCAAACTCAAATACCCAAACTGAAAATTGTGGACACTCACTGGCATCAAAAAGAACTGCTCTACCGGTTTCATTTGTCTTCAGGCCTGTGACCAATGGACAGGTCTATAGAGGTCTGTAACAGTTAGATACTGGCAAATCTGCAGGTCCAGATAAGCTAGAGCCTTACTTTCTTAAATTATCTGTGGATTTGATCTCAGAGCCCTTGACATACCTTTTTAATCTCAGTTTGTCATCTAATGTAATTCCTTCCGTGTGGAAAACTGCACAGGTTCTTCCTCTGTTGAAGGGGGGAGATTCCTCTTTTCTGAACAATTACAGGCCAATCTCAAAACTGTGTATTCTTGCAAAAGTCCTTGAAAAACTAGTGACTGAACAGCTTAAGTCTTTTCTTGATGCTCAGGGTATTTTATCTAGTAGTCAGTCTGGTTTTTGAAAAGGACATGGTACAATAACTGCTGCTGTGAAGGTTGTTAACGACATTATCGAGGCTATGGATTGTAAAAAATACTGCACTGCACTTTTTATTGATTTGTCAAAGGCATTTGATACTGTCAATCACCCCACTTTGCTTAAGACACTCTGTGACATTGGTCTTTCTGACAATGCTGTTGGCTGGTTCTCAGACTATTTGTCGGGGAGAACCCAATATGTACACTTTGCTGGATTGTCCTCTTTTTCTCTTCCGGTTCCTAAAGGAGTTCCCCAGAGATCTGTTCTAGGGCCATTGCTGTTTTCTGTCTACATAAACGATCTCTGTTGTGATGTCTCAAATGCCTGTTTTCACTTTTATGCAGACGACACAGTCATCTATTGCTCTTCCACTGTGATTGAACATGCTTTTGATATTTTACAGTCTGCTTTTGATGTCATGCAGTCAAATCTGTTTCAACTTAAATTAGTTTTAAATGCAGACAAAACTAAAGTTATGGTTTTCTTAAATGGTAAACAGTTGCCTTCAAATCTTCCTCAGATTAAAACTGCCAAAGGATCAGTAATCCAAATAGTCTCAATGTACAGGTACTTAGGCATAGTCATCGATCAAAACTTGTCTTTTAAGCCACATATTGAGGGCCTTGTTCGGAAACTGAAGCTTAAGTTGGGTTTCTTTTTCAGGAACAAATCGAGCTTTTCTCTTTTAGTAAGGAAACGCCTTATTTCTGTAACTTTTTTACCCATGTTGGATTATGGTGATCTGCTTTTTATGAATGCACCTACACAGCACCTCAAGAAGTTGGACAGTGTGTACCACAGTGCTTTGCGTTTTATTACAGGCTGTGGAAATCGTGTCCATCATTGTACGCTGTATGCTGTTGCCGAGTACCCCTCTCTGTATGTCCGCAGACTTTCTCACTGGTTGATTTTTGTTTATAAATGTATTATTGGGCTGCTTCCATCTTACCTTTGTATATATATATGGTTAGAAACCAACAGCAATATGGTTTACGCTCTCAAAAGTTCTTACAGATGGTAGTTCCGAGGGTCAGGACAGAGCTGGGAAAGATAGCATTCAAACATGCTGCCCCTTTTTCATGGAATGAGTTACAAAAGGAACTAAACTTGACAGCCCTTATTACTTTGGGAGAATTCAAATCCACTATAAAGGAGCGTGAAACAAATTCTATTGGTAAATGTAACTGTTTTTAGAATCGCACTAATTGTTGTTGTGGTATTTTTGTACTAATCTTTTATTGTAGATTCCTATATCATGTAATTCATGTTTGTGGATGACTGTTGTTTTGTATTGTATTGTTGTAATTATGTCGTTGCTGCCCTCTTGGCCAGGTCACTCTTGAAAAAGAGGTTTTTAATCTCAATGAGTTTTTTTACCTGGTTAAATAAAGGAATAATAACTCCCATACTGATGTTCTTTTATCATACAGTTTATATATAATTAACAATGTGGATAAGAAACTACAAATCATAGCCGTCACAGAGCTGTCATATCACCTTAGCATATTTTTCTTTTCCTTTCAGCTGTTTCCTTCCAGAAGTTCTCCATATTTGCATCCTCTACCCTCACTGCAACTAACTTTATGTCCTCTTTTAGGGATTTTTTTATTTTATTTAATTTTATTTAAGCAATTAACTGCTAGACTTATCAAACAATTATTAACTGTTTACCACCAGCTTGACATCACTTATCATTACGTTTTATCTTTACTAAATTCAAAGTCATGAACCATAATAAACTGATTCATTTTCTTCCGCTTATTCCCGTTAGGGATCACAGGTGACTGGAGCCTATCCCAGTAACTTTGGGCCTTAGGCAGGGCGCATCCTGGACAGGAGCCAGTTGGTCTCAGGGCTGACACAGAGACACACACAGACAGACCATAATAAACTATGTTTTAAAACTAAATACAAGTTACACAGGCTTGCATATTGTGGGAAACATTTGCTCAGGGACAATTGATTTGGACACGCCCCAGGGTGTGCCGCATCCACGCCGCTGTCTGCGCCAGTTGGCAAGATAGGGCCCTCTAAATTGGCAGCCTGTCCTATAGCCACACTGACGTCTTTTAGGCTATACTGACACTGGGACATTAGCTCTTACTGCTAACAGACTTTGGCATCCTCAGAATTACCTACAAAATAGTGTTTTGTTCTAAATGAGCAATACCTTGTTAAATATCTGAAAGTATAGTGTAAGAATTACTGAAATAAGACTGCAAAGGGCTGATATTTTGGATTTATTATACTCCCTATAACAATATTTTTGGTAAAACTTGCAAGAAAGTTTTATTTTATTTCCATATTGGATAATTTTATGAAATCATATTTTTGAGAATGTAAAAAACACTTTTTTTTTTAACTACTTCACATACTGGGGGCATATTCTCATCTTCTGAAGCTGTGTCGGATGTCAGAATCCTCTTTGGTCAGGATGCCTGCGTCAGAACAGATACGCTTCACTTTGCGAAGTGCAGCTAGTTCTTTGTCTCTGTCCCGCTTGAACAAAGGTCTCGTCCTCTCTTGCTTTTATCACCCAGCCGTGTTTTGGCTTGCTGAAGTTCATGTCTGTGACACGTGTAGGTAACCTGTAACCTGTGAAAAACATTGACACAAAATTTGAATGTATTCAACACACCATTTTGATGAAATAATATAACTGCTTAGTGTAAATAAATGCCATTTAGTTTTACATGTTTATGCTGGTGTCACACCAATTTTTTACCTTTTCTTTGTAGTAGTGGTTCCAAACACATGCTGCGCTTCTTTTAGAATGATGATTCAATCCAAGCTTTACTGCTGCCTCAACCTTGAACAGCACCACAGCAATGTGACTGCAAGCCTCCCTGAGCCTGAATTTATAAACAGGTCAGTTTGTCGCATGATAAATAAAATAATGCTTAAGTATATAGCTACAAGTTTTAAAAAAAAGTTATGTTAAATCTTTAATACACATTTATGCAACTGTATATTGTAGTACTACTAAGTTACGACTTGATTATCTATCCATAATTCAAAACACAGTTTATGTGTTTATTATTTAATTCAGATTTACATTAAATATTAATTCTTACCCTGCTTTGCATGTACAGTGTGCAGACACTACATAGCCTTTTCATTTTTCCAGGCAGATCCACACCTGATGCTTTATTGCTGTGGTACAATATCTGCCCCACATGTCCAGACACAAAAACGTTATAGCCATCTACTGATATATGCCTTAATTGGCTCTGCTGTATAAATCCCTGGTGTGTTAATGAGGAAGCTGTAGATACTGCCATACTGAACTGAGCTATTTCTGAGGACTGTCAGTCCATAGATTGTCCGCTATTTTAAAAGGGTCTGGAAGATTTTCACTAAATACAGTCATCTTTACACTGTACCTTTTGCGATTATCTGCACAAAGGTGATCTAAATTAGTAATACTTAAATCTTTTGGTTTCATTTTGTGAACAGATTTGTTCAAAATGACAATATACTTGTACAATACAATGTTATCTTAATTACAAAAGCGGATCTTTTTGCCCTCCGGCATAGTGCGCATGCATGGGATTACCGGATGTAAATAATAATATTCAATGTGTATACAAGGGCTTGCAAAAGTATTCATCCCCCTTAGCATTTTTCCTTTATTGTTGTCTTACAACCAGGAATTGAAAGGGATCATTGAGAGTTTTATGTCAGTCACTTTACATCACATGACAACAACTATGAAAATGCAAACTACTTTTTATTGAGAAGCCAACAAGAAATATGACACAAAAACAGAAAACTTGAGTGTGCAAAAATATTTATCCCTTTTTTAAAGAGGCTCTTAAATGAGACCCAGTGTTACTCACTCTCAGAAGTCACAGAAATATTTAGATAAGGTTGGCCTGACTGCAATTCAACTGTCATTATGCCACAACACACATAATTGATCATTACAACATGTAAAAGATAAGGAACCACACCAAACCTGCCTAAAGAGGACCATCTAAAACTCACAAACCGGGCAAGGAGTGCATTCATCAGAGAGGCAACAATAAGACCAAAGGTGACCCTGAAAGATCTGCAGAGCTCCACAGCCGAGACTGTTGTATCTGTCCACAGGACCACTCTGTATCATTTTAACACAAGAAGAGTACGCAATACCAAGAAGAAGTTTTTGTGTTTCGGTTTGTAGAGTGAAAAAATGGAACAACATGACTCGTGATCTAAAACAATGTCCAAATATGAAGCAGTTCAAAAACAAATATAAAGAATTTATTTTTGTTTGGTATGTTGATAAAGTACTTTGAGTATTTGGGGTTTATATGGGCACTGACATTAGCACTGAGAGAGCTATGAAGAAATTATGTTGATGTTAAAATAGGAAGTTGAATTGATTTTTGTGTGGTGAAGGATTTATGAAAGGGGGTGGGATTAAATAAGATGTTTAAGCAACAAATAAGTTATTTCCTTTCCAGACACTATTATTAATTTATTTATTTTTAGTAATTACGTGTTATTAATTGATATGGTTTGATTTATATAGCAACTATGTTTGTTATAAGTTTGTTCAGATATATCCAGGCATATATAACAAACACACTCAACTCACCTTAACCATACACTCCACAGAGCTGGACTGTGTGGAGGAGTGGCCAACAAAAGCCATTGCTTGGTGAAAATAATAAGAAACCATGTTTTGTGTTTGCCAAAAGGCACGTGGGAGACTCCCCAAACACGACAAGGTCCTCTGTGCAGATACAATTAAAATGAGCCATCAATGAAAGATGCTATGTGTAGTACAAACCTAGCACCTGACTGTGGCCCCTCTCTAAAGTGAAGCCTGGTGATGCAGTGTCCTGCTGTGGGGACATTTGTCATTGGTAGGGACTGGGACACTGCTCAGAACTGAAGGAATGAAGGATGGAGCTAAACACAGGACAATTTTTGAAGAAAACAACTCAAACTGTGCTGTACAATGCTTCCAACCTGAAGGAGCTGGAGCGGTTGAGCACAAATCTCAGTGATTTTATGAACCAAGCTCATAAACACTTATCCTAGAAAAGTTGGAGCTGAAAGTCCTTCAGAAGGTGGTTCTACAGAGGACAAAGTTGAGGGGGTACATACTTTTGTACGCTCATGTTTTCATATTTCTAATTTGCTTTACAATAAAAAATATTTTGCATTTTCATAGTTGTTGTCATGTGATGTAAAGTGACTGACATGAACCTCTCCATGATCCATTTAAAGACCTGGTTGTAAGGCTACAATAAAGGAAAAATGCTAAGGGGAATGAATACGTTTGCAAACCACTGTATACAGTTAGGTCCATAGGTATTTTACTCAAGTTTTGTTATTTTAGCTTTTATACCAAAACTATTCAAAATACAGTTTTGTGTCCAAATTGGATGTAGGGTTTAGGAATTAGAGCTCTTTAATGTGTAGCAGCCTCTTTTTCAGGGGCTCCAAAGGATTTGGACAGTTGCTTCAAAAGCTATTTCTTAAGCTGTATGGGCTTTTTCCTTCATTAATCCATCATAAACTGAGCACGTCAAAGGTCTGGACTTGATTCCAGGTGTTACATTTGCATTTTAAAGCTGTTTCTGTGAAATCACAACATACAGGCTGGATCAAAAAATGACTTCACAACATTCACCTTCAAGTAGAACACTCTCCAGTAAGTAGGTCTATCAGTGCCTAGGTCCCTAAACCCCTTCTCTGATTTGGACGTCAATGCTATCAAATTACAGCTGACAGTCTGCATTTTAAGCACATATGAATTATATAACTGTATGTTTAATATGTTTTGGTTAAGAGCTAAAATAACAAAACTTCAGTGTCAGTGTCCAAATACTTATAGACCTAATTGTGTATACACACAGAAATAATTGAATGCAGCTCATATTTAAAAGGTAAATCTAAAATCTTGCTGAGGGAACCAACACAGCCAGCTCTGTTTGGTAGACTTTTTTCAACCTACTAACTACAGGCAGTAGTGAAGAGTTTAAAATGTTAAAAAGCTGTATAAATGTTAATATTTGAGGCATTTGTGAGAGTGATAATATCTGAGGGTTTTGCTTGAAGTTTTTTTGCTAAAGAGTTAAGGTACAGTCAAGATCTATATAGGTTTATTATGATTTTGCTTACATACAGAAGTCTGACAAATCCCCAAGTGGCTGGTTTGCTGTAAGGAGCAGCCAAAAGATAACAAAAAATAAATTGTGTAATTTTTCAGTAGATTTCCATTTGAGTGCAAAACAGCTATAGTGCACAGACATCAGACTGTGAAATTCATGTTATGTGTAAACTTATCAGGGAGTATTCTTCCAAAGAAACTTTCACTTCTGCACATTGCACAATAAGTTCACACATAAATACTCTAGGTCGCTAACGTCTCTTCACTTACAACAGCACTGTGGTCTCAAGCTTCTCATCCTTCTCTGAATTTAAGGTAAGTTATGATTAAATCAGGTTATAACTGCCACATTTGCAACAATGCATTTATGTGTCTTTATTCACAGAAAAATGAAGCATATCTCAGTTGTGTTTTTGCTCCTTGTTGTGAAAACATGCTCCTCTTCTACCTACCGTAAGAGACAATCAGATGTCTTTTAAATGACATTTTAGAGTTGTGTTTTTACAAGTATGCTCAGATTGACTTATGCTGTCTAATTTCTAGCAAATGTGGCTCTGCAAGGCAAAGCTTCTCAGCATGGCCAATATAACGAACTTGGAGCTGCCTCCAACGCCATTGATGGGAATCGTAATTCCATCTACTATTCTAACTCCTGCTCACACACGTACACACCCACGGATCCCTGGTGGAGAGTGGACCTGCTGGAGCCCTTTGTTGTTACCTCCATCACTATCACCAACAGAGGAGACTGCTGCCCAGAGAGACTTGATGGGGCCGAGATCCGCGTCGGCAATTCAGTAATAAATAATGGGAATGACAATCCTGTGTAAGTTTATATTGATATTCAAACACTGAAGATTACACACAACTGCAATAAAAACATCTGAGTACTCTGTCACAGGTTGGATCAGTAGGACCATTCAGTGTTTAAAAGCTTAGGTGCCAATGATTCACACACACTACTGTGGCATAACAGTAAATCCATGTTGTAAACCAGATGATGTCTCTCTCTGTTTTTCAGAGCTGCTGTAATTTCACACATCCCAGCAGGCCAATCTAAAACGTTCACCTTTAACAAACTTGTGGAGGGACGTTATGTTAATGTGTATCTACCAGGTACAGACAAATATTTGCACGTCTGTGAAGTGGAGGTCTATGGATACCAGGCAAAAGGTAAGATTCCATTTTATTGTTCAGTAGCTTTGAAAAAGTATTCACACCACTCAGTTTCCCTTTTTTGTGTCTTACAATTTGATACTTAAATGGACATTTAGGGGGTTTATACAATATCTGTCAATTTCCATGACATGCCAACATCCTCAAAAGTTTAAAACCTGAACCTGAATTTAGTTTTGAACTACCCAGCCCCAAAAGCCTTCAGCTTCATCAACCTTACGATGGGCAGTCAGTGAGGCTGTCCACCCCCCTCCCAAGCGGACCCTCCTCTCCTAAGCCAACAAAGGGCTCCTGAGGCTGGGGACATTATCACCTAGACAATTTTGTGTTTTCCATGAAAAGTCACACTTTTATTTATCAAATGAGTTGCAAAATGAATACAAAATATAGACAAGACATTGACAAGATTAGATATAATGATTTTTATTTGAAATAATAATTTTCTCCTTCAAACTTTGCTTTCGTCAAAAAATGCTCCATTTGCAGCAATTACTGCATTGCAGACCTTTGGCATTCTAGCTGTTAATTTGTTGAGGTAATCTGGAGAAATTTCACCCCATGCTTCCAGAAGCTTCTCCCACAAGTTGGATTGGCTTGGTGGGGACTGCTTGTGTACCATACGGTCAAGCTGCTCCCACAACAGCTCAATGGGGTTGAGATCTGGTGACTGCGCTGGCCACTCCATTACAGATAGAATACCAGCTGCCTGCTTCTTCCCTAAATAGCTCTTGCATAATTTGGAGGTCTGCTTTGGGTCATTGTCCTGTTGTAAGATGAAATTGGCTCCAATCAAGCGCTGTCCACAGGGTATGGCATGGTGTTGCAAAATGGAGTGATAGCATTCCTTATTCAAAATGCCTTTTACCTTGTACAAATCTCCCACTTTACCACCATCAAAGCAACCCCAGACCATCACATTACCTCCACCATGCTTGACAGATGGCGTCAGGCAATCTTCCAGCATCTTTTCAGTTGTTCTGCGTCTCACAAATGTTCTTCTGTGTGATCCAAACAGCTCAAACTTAGATTCATCTGTCCACAACACTTTTTTCCAATCTTCCTCTGTCCAAGGCCTATGTTCTTTTGCCCATATTAATCTTTTCCTTTTATTGGTCAGTCTCAGATATGGCTTTTTCTTTGCCACTCTGCCCAGAAGGCCAGCATCCCGGAGTCGCCTCTTCACTGTAGATGTTGACACGGGCGTTTTGCGGGTACTATTTAATGAAGCTGCCAGTTGAGGACCTGAGATGCATCTATTTCTCAAACTAGAAACTCTAATGTATTTGTCTTCTTGCTCAGTTGTGCATTCGGGGCCTCCCACTTCTCTTTCTGCTCTTGTTAGAGCCTGTTTGTGCTGTTCTTTGAAGTGAGTAGTACACACCGTTGTAGGAAATCTTCAGTTTTTTGGCAATTTCTCGCATAGAATAGCCTTCATTTCTAAGAAAAAGAATAGACTGTCGAGGTTCACTTGAAAGTTCTCTCTTTCTAGCCATTTTGAGAGTTTAATCAAACCCACAAATGTGATGCTCCAGATGCTCAACTAGCTCAAAGGAAGGTCAGTTTGATAGCTTCTCTAACCAGATAAATTGTTTTCAGCTGTGCTAACCAGGGTTGCACAAGGGTTTTCTAATCATCCATTAGCCTTCATTTAGCAATTAATGCAATTGGCAAACACAAAGTACCATTAGAACACTGGAATGATGGTTGCGGGAAATGGGCCTCTATACACCTATGTAGATATTGCATTAAAAACAGACATATGCATCTAGAATAGTCATTTACCACATTAACTATGTATAGAGTGTATTTCTATTAGTTTAATGTTATCTTCATTGAAAAAAACAGTGCTTTTCTTTCAAAAATAAGGAAATTTACGAGTGACCCCAAACTTTTGAACTGGTAGTGTATATTGCTCTCACAGTTTAATGAAAAAGATCCAGACACATTTTTCTATTGTTTAGCTTATGCTCCTTTCATCAGAGAGGTTTTTTTGTCATTAGTGGGGAGTAAATCTAAAATCCATATTAAAATCCTTTGGGACACTGGGGCTTTTGACACCTGTGGTTTCCTCTGTGCTGCCACTGGTGCCTCTCTATTCAGTCAGGGAATGGGCTTAACAGTTTTACCTTTTCCATTGCAGAGTGATTTTGGAGTGGGAACTTGTGCATGGCAAGGTGTCTGTGGGCGTGTGGTTTACACAGACCATAACCCGTTAATGTGTTTATTCTGGTGAAGATGTCCTAATCAGAGACTTGTGAGATGGTCTCTATTTTTGCAGGCCTATGGCCTTGACATTCACCACATTAAAAGTCAAGAAAATGTTATGGCCGATTCATTTATCACGTTGATTAGTCCATTGTCTTTTGCTTTTATTTGATTTACCTTGTTTTGTCAATGTGTTCCTGTAGCAGGTAGAGACAATTTGACTGTCTGTGATGGGGAGGCCTACTGGGACCAGGTAAGAGGTAAGATTGTGTTCTACTGTTCAGTAGCTTTGGAAAAGTACTCAGCATTTTTTCTTTTTTTGTGTCTTACAATTTGGAATTGAAATGGACATTTAGGGGGGCTTATACCAGTCAGTTTACATGATGTACCAACAACCTTAAAGATGCTTTTGTTTGTAAAACAGACAAGAAATCTTACATAAAAACAAAAAACTTGAACGAGCAAAAACTTGAACCCCCCAAAGTTATAACACTTATTGTGTACAATTGTATGTTCTTGAAATTGATAAATTATTTTGAAAATTTTTCATCCAAAATACCATATCATATATCATTATTGCCAAAATTCCCTGAAATATCGTGATATTATTTAAGTGCCATATCGCCCAACGCTATTGTACAGTGAAGGCTGTTGTCTGAAAGATGTTTTGCGCCTCAGTACTTTACAGTTCCCGCTGTGAAGTACTGAGGCGCAAAACATCTTTCAGACAAACAGCCTTCACTGTACAATAGGGGTGGGCGATATGGCATAGGGTTGGCTTGGCTTATGCTGTCTAATTTCTAGCAAACGTGGCTCTACGTGGAAAAGCTACTCAGTCTGACCAATATAACGAACTCGGAGCTGCCTCCAACGCCATTGATGGGAATCGTGATTCCAACTACTATCATCGTTCATGTTCACACACGTCCACACCGACAAACCCCTGGTGGAGACTGGACCTGCAGGAGACCTACGTTGTTACCACCATCATTGTCACCAACAGAGGAGACTGCTGCCCAGAGAGACTTGAAGGCGCCGAGATCCGCGTCGGCAATTCATTACAAAATAATGGAAATGATAATCCTGTGTAAGTTTATATTGATATTCAAACACTGAAGATTACACACATAGTACATTCTGTAATGATAGATGCTATTAGGAACCAACCAGAAGGTGGCAATATAGCACTTACATTGACTTTTATGAGTTTGAAGGGTACACAAACAAGAATGTGATACATGTGTTGTATCAGCTCCATTAAAAATAATGGGAAATGAGGACCAAACTGGAGGACCTTCAAGCAGCAATTGCACAACAAATTTAAACAGAGAGACAACAAGTATAAAGACAATGATCAAGAACAGTTAAGTTGTAAAAAGTGTGGTGAAACACACAAACCTATACAATGTCCTGCATTTGGCAAAACCTGTGCGAAATGCAACAAACCAAAACACTATGCAAGAATGTGTCTTTCTAAAAAAAAAAGATATAAAAAGTGCAGGAAGAAATCACATTGTGTCTGAATGGACTGCAAATTACGAAAAATGTCAATGTCAAATATATGTATAAAACACTGTTTTCAACTCTAGCAGCCCAAAGTGCTGTACAAAAATGCTTCACAAGGCAATAAGACAGTATAAATAGGATATAAAATTAAGAAAAAGAATGGCTAAATTCAGAGAAAACTTCTGAGCCAATCCTAGCATTCTTTGATCCCTAAAAACCACAAAAAATCTCCACTGATGCTTCAAAAGATGGAATAGGTGTCGTACTGCTACAGAAGAAAGGAGATACATGGAAACCAGTGGCATATGCATCCAGATCAATGACAGACACTGAGAAATGATGTGCACAGACTTGAAAAGGAGACATTGGGCCTGGTGTTTGGATGTGGACAGTTCAGTTATGTTTATGGACTGCCCACACTTACAGCAGAAACTGACCATAAACCACTCAAATCAATCCAACAACAGAATCTTGACATGTCTCCCTGAATTCAGCGTATGAACATGGCATTACAGCGCTATGACTTTGAGCTAATCTACGCTCTTGGAAAATAAATTATGCATTTTCCCAGGCACCAGCACCAAGCAAGTCTGACAGCTTTACAGCCAAATAGAAAAAGTTTAAATTACTGGTTATTAAAAGTATCTAATGCTTAAAGTACACTATTGTGTGGTCATCTAATGGATACTCACATTTTCTGGTCTTGAGTGTTCAGGTATTAAGCTAATGAGCACTAAAGTTGTTCAGTGAGTTATATTGTACTTACCTGTTTGGAAAGGGGATGCAATAATAGATACTATTAGGAACTGACCAGAAGGTGGCAGTATAGCATTTACAGAGGCTTGTAATAGTTTAGAGTACACGAACAAGAAAGTGATACACGTGTTGTGCAGATAGCACCATGTTCAGGAATATAAAATAAAAAGCTAACAGCTCATAGAAGCTAGCACTAATGATTTCTTGAATAATAGATGCAGAATATTACAAGTACTTTGTCACAGGTCGCATCAGTCGGTCTATTCAGTGTTTAGAAGCTCACTGCTATGAAATATATAACAGTAAATTCATGTTGTAAACCAGATGATGTCTCTTTATGTTTTTCAGAGTGGCTGTGATTCCAGACATCCCAGCAGGCCAATCTAAAACTTTCACCTTTACCAAACTTCTAGATGGACGTTATGTTAATGTGTATCTACCAGGTACAGACAAATATTTAACCCTCTGTGAGGTAGAGGTCTACGGATTCCGGGCAAAAAGTAAGATTCTATTCTGAAGTATTCAGCATTTTTTTGTTTCTGTGTTTTACAAGTATGCTCACATTGGCTTATGCTGTTTCTAGAAAATTTGGCTCTACATGGAACAGCTACTCAGTCTGGCCAATACGACAACATTGGAGCTGCCTCCAAGGCCATTGATGGGAATCGTGATTCCAACTACCAGCATAAATCATGTTCACACACAGGTCTTCAGCCAAACCCCTGGTGGAGACTGGACCTGCAGGAGCCCTGCGTCATTACCTCCATCACTATCACCAACAGAGGAGACTGCTGTTCAGAGAGACTTGATGGGGCCCAGATCCACGTCGGCAATTCAGTAATAAATAATGGGAATGACAATCCTGTGTAAGTTTATATTGATATTCAAACACTGAAGATTACACACAACTGCAATAAAACCATCTGAGTACTCTGATGCACATACACTAATATGAAATATATAATGCTAAAAAAAAAAAAAAAAAAAACTTTTTTAAAACACATCATATCTCAAAGGGGGGAAACAATCATCTTGAATGTCTACAATGATATGATATGGGTAAGGAACATAAGGATGCCAGATTGTTTGATGAAAATTAAAATGATCTCTCCCCAGATGTTTGAATTTGAAAACACCCAAAAAATCAAAATGAAATAACAATGTAGCGGGCTAGTCCATATTGCTGAAATGTCTTTACAGCAACTTAAAAATGGTACTCAGTTTTTGTTTGGCCACCACTTGCTTGTATGCATGCCTGACAACATTGGGGCATGTTTCTAAATAGATGACGGATGGTGTCCTGGGGCATATGTTGTGTTCTATAGGATTGAGGACAGGTGAGCATGAGGGCCAGTCAGTGGTACTAATTCCTTCATCTTAAAGGAACTGTCCATCTCTCCTGGAGTAACTGTTTCCTGGAATCTCCTCCATGCTCTTGAGACGGTGCTGGGAGGTACATTAAACGTTCTGGCAATGGCACGCGCTAATGTGCCATCCTGGAGGAGTTGGACTGTACCACCTCTGCAGGGTCCAGGTATCTCCTCATGCTGCCAGTAGTGATACTGACACCACCCAAATGCAAAACTAGTGAAAAACAGTTACAGAAGATGATGAGGGGAATAAATGTCAGTGGCCTTGGCCTGTAAAACTATTCCTGTTTTGGGGGTCCTCTCATAGGGGCCCCTCTTGTACACCCATTGTAAATTTCATAAACACCAAATCAGCTGATACTGATGAACAACAACCTCTGCTAGAGAAATGACCAGATCAGTATTCCCAAAAGTTAAACTTACTTATACTTATACTTACTATACTCTGATTAAAAAGTGTTCCTTTCATTCTTTTGAGCAGTATATATAACAGTAAATCCATGTTCTGATTCAGATGATGTTTTTCTGTTTTTCAGAGCTGCTGTGATTTCAAGCATCCCAGCAGCTGATTCTCAAACTTTCACCTTTACTGAACCTGTGGAGGGACGTTATGTCAATGTGTTTCTACCAAGTACAGAGCCTAACTACTTGACGCTGTGTGAAGTGGAGGTCTATGGAAACATGGGTGCAGGTAAGATTCTATTTTGCTGCACAGTGGCTTAAAGCATGGCTTACAGTATTCACTTCGCTCAGCATTTGCCCTTATATGTTGTGAAAACAACAGCAGTCTCTGGTTTTGTTATACATCCATATGAGCACCTATAGTAGCCACACAAGGCTATTATTTTTCATATAAACTCGAAAAGCTCAAAGCAAATCAAAAGTATTTTCAATCTCAACTTCTGTAGACAGGACTGCTGTTTTAGATTTGCATTGTAAATAATTTGATTAATTCACTGTCTCTTAGAGGAGCAGTCAGAAGATTCCCACCAGGTCTAAACCAAGACTTCCAGTGTAACAGGATGGACACCAACACTGATCCCAGGACGAGAAGAGTACCTGCACACATGTGAAGTGAGGGTGTATGGCTCTGCACTCTACTGATTACTCTACTGACTAATGATTTGATCAAATGTGATGAAAAGCTCATCACACTTAATTATACAGAAATATAATCAGACTTATAGCTATACTCAGTATGTAATCATCATACTGTAGTTGCTAATTGATTTTAAGTCTGCTGAAAGTCATTACTTCATGTTCACCGTCATGCATTCTTTAAGAAATTTGCAACTTTTTAAGGCTTTTGTGAAAACACAGCTGGAGACAAACAGGAGGAGTAGTATAACATGGTTTTGCAGTAGTGATGGTCCAAATTGTCTAAATGACATACAGCATAGTTCTAGGAGGGTTGAGCTCAGGGTTTAGCTTTTGTTTTTGGTTTTTTTTTGTGTTTTTTTTATTATGAGTAATGCAATAAACTTTAATGCTCTGGACTCTTCTTGTTTGCAAATATTTCTTCTTTTGTACAAATGAGTGTTTAAAAGAAGGTACTTTTTTCTTGACACAGGTGCGTAGGAGAGGGCACGTGTAATGCCAGCCAAACCTCAAATAAGATGAAAAACTCGCTTGCAATACTGAGATAAAACAGAGCAACATTTCGGTATCTTAAATAGGGAGTGGCCAGGTCATGACACAGGATGCAGTAATGTGGGGAAAAAGTGTGGTTAAAAGATTTTGGCTAAATCTAATTTCCATTTTTCTTCCTAAATGCCCGGTCCACCTCACACAAAAGTCTTTATTATGGAGCCATTAATGTCTAGACATAACTCCAACGATTGTGTGTTTACTGTGTGGAAGAAGAGGTGAAAGACATCTATGCACCTAATGACTGCTTCTAAAAAAGTTGGATTATAGATGGCCATTTTTCACTTTGTCAAGACTCGGTCACCTGGTGCAGTTAAAAGTATTACCTGTGGCATTTTTGGCCAATAGAAAAGACAGTCCAAGGACCAATAAACCCTGGTGTAAACTGTTACCACTGTTGTTAACTTACTGACATATTACCAGTCGAACAAAGTAGCTATGGTTTATTTCAGTGTGGCCTAGTCTTATGTTATTCCACACAACTGTACTTGGTGTGTGTAGTTTTAAGACATCTGAATTAATATTAGGGCTGCAGCTATCAATTATTTTGGTAATTGAGTAATCTTATCAATTATTTTGTTTGATTAATCAAATTAGAGATACTCTTGTGTATCTGAATATTTTAAAAAGTAACATTTTAATGCACATTTGTGAATCTGACAGTTTAACATGATGCATACATTGCAAATAGCAATTTAAATGTAGGTTTTATTATGCATTCTGATATACTACTATACTTATAACTACTTACGATATATTATATACTAATTGTATATTTAGTCAGAATATTGTACAAATAGCTGTAAATGCCTACACAAACAACAGCTGCAAAAGCTGCAGCAGTGTGCATTCCCCTCATTTAACAAAGTCCAACCCTCTGCCTCTACAAGTGACATGTATTATAATTCATACACCACCCTTTTTTTTTTGCCAGTATAATTTTATTGATTTTTTAAAATATTTTTATAATTACAAATTTATGAAACATGGGAAGCACAATCCCCTTCCCACCATCCCGCTTCCCTTCACCAAAAGTAAATAAGTAAATAAATAAAAGTACAAGAAAGAATATATATGTGTGTATTAAAAAAAACAGGTGCTGCAAAATAAATAAATAGCAGCCCTGACCCTTTTTAAGTATCAGTGCTTGAATTGACAGAACTATTGTGTGCCCCAAATTCCTCCACACAAGTCAACTGTAAATGTATGAAATCTGTATAGAAGTAAAGGTGCTTACACTTAAGTGCACTACTCAAGTAATTTGAGTGTTGAGTATTTTTAATTAAGAAAATGTAAAAACAACTGAGTGTGAAGTTTTTTAAAGTGGAAAGAATCAACTACTGCTACTATTACTACCCACTTTCTTCCTAAAGTTAAAAATTATACTCAAAAATGTTTATTTCAAAAAGTATACTTAAGTAACTTTATGCATTCAGTAATTGTTATCATTATTGAGTAAAAATATCTTACTTTTGTACCTTGGACTTCGACATTTGTCACTAAATAAAACATAGGATTCTGCATTTTGTTCAAGCTTGTTTTAATCTATTTCAATAGCAAATCTTAATGGGTATGTAATACTATAACAGTACATGTAAATAACAGCAATGAAATGTTTAGCAGAAAACAAAGATTAACGGGCACGTTATGTATTTTTTCTTCTTTTTGGGGAGCTGTCAACTTCAATTTGCCTGCCGTTTTAAGTCCCTGCTGGCCCACTTTACTCCATCAGCTCAAGCCCTTTGTAGACACCATAGTTTATATCAACTGAAGCATTTCTCTCACAAACATCCTCTAAAGACACTACTGCCTCTAGAGCTTCTTGTTTTTAGTTTGAGTGCTTGTACTGAGGGATAAACAGAGCACAATATAAATGAGCAGATTGCTTTGTAATTATCAGAACAAGTCCTGCGACGGTGTATCTGCTTTAGAAACAGCTCAGGAGCACTTTCTGGCGAAGGCGGGGTTTCATGTGTCTACGTGAAGCCGAGCGTTTTCAGCTCTTGAGAAGGGCAGCACCTCAGCATACAGGATTACTCAAACAGGCGTGAAAAAAACAAAATACAACTCCGGATATGTTTATATTGAGGAAACATTATAACATGGTAAAAAGGTCAGAAAAGTTGATTTAACAGAATAGGAAAACAAAAAACTATTTACACAATATACAAAACGTACATAATTGATTTATTCTTTAAGGCAAAATGGCCCTTGGTAATTTGAAAGAACACAACAGTTGTGCCAGATTTGATTCACAGTTCCTATAAGTGTGGGCGGCACAGGCTTGTCCCAGATGTGGAAACACTTCACTCTGTCTATCGCTCGCTCCACAACCCTCCTGAGATGGGCAAAGGCTTTAGTCTCCTTTGTCTCCTTCTGGCTGAACTGACCAGGATGCCTAAAAGGTGGAATGGTGAGTTTTTTGGCACCTACTTCAGCAAGGAGGTCTTCAATGAGGAAACCGGTGTCAGCCATGACTTCGTCCCCTGGCTCCAGCAGGGGAAGGATTCCACTGATCCTTGTGATCTCCTCGTCAGAGAGGCAGCCGGTGTACAGAGGTGAGATGAACGTCACCAAGCCACAGGGAGCAACTCCGATAAGCCCTTTCAGCACTGTTCTGTTTTTGTAACTGGAGAATGTCTTTGACTGTAAGGTGAGGGATGAGGCTGTCTCCAGAGCGATTGCTGCACAATCAAGTACGACCCGCACATTTGGACAGTATTTCTTGAATTTTAAAGGCATGGTTGATTTGACCATCTCCCTGTTAATCCACATTTTAAGTGATGCCAGAACAATATAGAGATAATTGGCCCAGGTGATGGTGACTCGGCTGACTGTGGCTATGCTCACACTGAACATGTCAGCAATGAGCTGCTCCTTCATGCCAGCAGCTACCCTGAAAGAGTACATCAAGAACTCGTCGATTAACGGGATGTCGCATGGGGGGCTGGTTTTAGAACAGGCTTCACCTGCAAGCCTCCTCGCTCTGGACCAGTACACCAGTCGGGAAGCAGATGGTGCAATGGTCTCCCAGAACGTCCTGAATACACTCTCTGATGGAAATCTGGTGTAAAACCAGATCTGGTCGTCTGAAGCACAGTAACGACTGAAGAGGGTTTGAGATGGCAAAGCTACTTTTTCCAGCTTGGCCTCCAGATCTTTAATATACTGAAGTGCCTCATCAAGTGCACCTGTAAAGACACAACAATCAATAATATTTATAGATATTTCTGTTGTAACAAATATTAATATTATAATGCATCAGTTTTATATAATGCTTTTCTAGACACTTTATACAGTGATCTGCAAAAATATTCACCCCCTTAGCATTTTTCCTTAATTGTTGCCTTACAACCTGGAATTTAAAAGGATCATTGAGAGGTTTATGTCAGTCACTTTACATCACATGACAACAGCTATGAAAATGCAAAAACATTTTTATTGTGAAGCAAATTAGAAATATGACAGCAAAACAGGAATTTTGGAACTTTGTGTGCAAAAGTATGTACCCGCTCAACTTTGTCCTCTGTAGAACCACCATCTGAAGGACTTTCAGCTCCAACTTTTCTAGGATATGTGTTTATGAGCTTGGTTCATAAAATCACTGGGATTTGTGCTCATTCTTCATCTAAAAACAGCTCCAGCTCCTTCAGGTTGGAAGCATTGTACAGCACAGTTTGAGTCTTTTTCTTCAAAAATTGTCCTGTGTTTAGCTCCATCCTTCATTCCTTCAGTTCTGAGCAGTGTCCCAGTCCCTACCAATGACAAATATCCCCACAGCAGGACACTGCATCACCAGGCTTCACTTTAGAGAGGGGCCACAGTCAGGTGCTAGGTTTGTGCTACACATAGCATCTTTCATTGATGGCTCATTTTAATTGTATCTGCACAGAGGACCTTGTCGTGTTTGGGGAGTCTCCCACGTGCCTTTTGGCAAACACAAAACATGATTTCTTATTATTTTCACCAAGCAATGGCTTTTGTTGGCCACTCCTCCACACAGCCCAGCTCTGTGGAGTGTATGGTTAAGTTGAGTTGAGTGTGTTTGTTCAGATGCAGTTGCTATGTAAATCAAACCATGTCAATTAATAACACGTAATTACCAAAAATAAATAAATGAATAAATAAATAAATAAATAAATAAATAAATAAATAAATAAATAATATTGTCTGGAAAAGAAATAACTTCTTTGTTCTTTAGACATCTGAACAGGAGTGGGGGAAAATAAAAACTTATTTAATCCCACCCCCTTTCATAAATCCTTCACCACACAAAAATCAATTCAACTTCCTATTTTAACATCAACATAATTTCTTCATAGCTCTCTCAGTGCTAATGTCAGTGCCCATATAAACCCCAAATACTCAAAGTACTTTATCAACATACCAAGCAAAAATAGATTCTTTATATTTGTTTTTGAACTGCTTCATATTTGGACATTGTTTTAGTTCATGAGTCATGTTGTTCCACTTTTTCACTCTACAAACCGAAACACAAAAACTTCTTCTTGTGTTAAAATGATACAGAGTGGTCCTGTGGACAGATACAACAGTCTCTGCTGTGGAGCTCTGCAGATCTTTCATTGCACATATACAACGAAACTTTGTTGGAGCAATTCAGTTGCAGTTAAGTATATACATTAAAAAATAAATAAATAAAGTAGTAGAATATATATATATATATATATATATATATATATATATATATATATATATATATATATAAAATATACAATATCTGTTATTGCATAACAGTTAAAATAAATAAATGGAATGTGCTTTCACATTTGTACATGCATATAAAACATATAACATGTATTTTTACATGTCACAACAGCCAGAGAGCATTTTGTAAAGTCAAGTCCAAACTATTCTGTGTCTATGTGCCTGTAATATGTTCACTGGTCGGGGGAAAAAACTGTTCTGCAGCCTGTTTGTGCGTGTGATGGGAGTTTTGAGTCGTCCTGAGGGGAGGGGAGTGAAGAGGGAGTTCCCGGGGGTGAGAGGGGTCCAGCAGGATGTCGGTGGCTTGTGTAAGGAGACGGCTGGAATAGATGTCCCCCAGGTCTGGGATGGAGGAGCCAATGATCCTCTCCGCTGTCCTCACAACCCGCTGCAGGTCCTTTTTTTCGGCAGCAGCGCAGCCTGAGTACCATGCTGTACAACAGTAAGTCAATATGCTTTCTATTGTACAGCGATAGAAGCTTAGCAGCAGTTTCTGGGGAATCCTATTGCGTCTCAGGGTCCTTAGAAAGAACAGCCTCTGCTGGGATCCTTTGATGATCCAAGAGGTATTCTGGCTCCAGCTAGAGTCCTCTGTAATGTGCAGGCCCAGAAACTTGAAAGTGAAAACCCTCTCCACCTCTTCTCCATTTATGCTCAGGCCATTGTGGGGAGTTTTTTTTTTGTTTTTCCTGAAGTCAATTATCATTTCTTTTGTCTTGTTAGTGTTCAGTAGGAGGTCATTGTTTTGAACTGGGTAGGAGTCGAACAGGAGTCGAACCACCAGCCTTCCAGTTATTGGTCAAATATTCTGCACTAAAGGCCTTTACATACTTTGTGAGAAGTGAGAAATTATTTCTAGCACCCAAGACTGCAAGAAATAAATAAATAAATAAATAAATAAATAAATAAATAAATAAATAAATAAATAATTTTGTTCTCGCAGCTTATTCTTAACAGCTGGGCAGAACTTTTTTTCAGCAGGTGTCCTAACACTAACCCTTCTCCAACATTTGTGTGATTGGTCGCGTAAACGATGTTGTGTCCTCTGAGCATTGGGTGACATTACAAAAATTATATTTGCCCCTTAGTGCAGGAAGTTGGGCTTTAGTTTTACATTTTAAATGCATAATTGTGTGAACTAACTATTTCTGTCACAGGTACAGAGAAGGCAGCACGATCGCAGTTTCTGCGAGAAATCAGGACTAGAACACATACAGTTTGTCTTGTCTAGACAATATACACCACCAGATTTCTCCTCTTTTTGATAAGTAAAACAAATTTATCAGCTATATGGTGTATACTATGCACTATATATAATTGTATACTGTAGTGACAGTTCTTCAAGAAGCATCTTGTGAAATATGAAATTGTCCCTTATTTCTATTCTGACTTCTGACATTTCCTGAAAAATTCATCTAAAGTAATGTTGCTAACAGACAGACGCTGCTGAAAATATAAATGTAATAGGAGTTTATATTGTTGTTTTCACCAAAAACTGCAGGAAAATTTGCTTTTAAAATAAATAAAGTATAAATTGTCTGCATAAAAACTGTTATAATATAGAAAATATTACCTGTGGTTGAAAGTGCCACATAGTCGTGATCCATCTTAGCAGCCTTAGCCTTACTGCTACTGTCCTGCTGAGAGGGGATGAGTTGGTGTTTATTATGAGCCCCTTCAGAGGCAGACTCCCTCTGAGGTGGTGCTGTGAAGTTATTCCAGGAGAACAGGCTGGGTACTACTCCGTTTTTCAGACGGTTAGTTGCAGCTCCACAGATGAAATCCTCAGTCGCAAAGTGCCTGCTACAGACATAAGTGCTGCCTTTCCTTATGCTGAAGTGTGGACCTTCAGGACGTCTTATTGCCTGGACCCACTGTCCCCTAATGTCCGGGTCAGTGGGGAAAGAGTGAAAAGAAAGGTATGGCTGCCTCCGAGCACCACAGAAACAACCAGGAACACAACAAAAACTTCTACTTTTGGATTCTACCATTTTACGTCGCTTGCTACCGCGCCAGATACAACAACAGGAAGTATCGCCACTCGACTTCCGGTACAAATGAGGAAGCGTCGGAAAAAAAACAAAAAAACAAAAAAAAAAAAACGCCTCTTCCTGTTTTAACTAGCCGGCTACTGGCATCAAGCCTCGCAAAGGGCACACATCTTTAGAATATTTCTCTAATGTAATCCAAAGAATTTTATAAATCAGACCTGCTGCTCGTCTTCGCGTTCAGTTCGTGAGCATTAGCATGTTTTCATAGCGCCTTTGTTCATTGTAGCAGTCTGCGTTTGTCTGTAAGGTAAGTTGCACCATTTTAGCACCGTTGGAATGAATGAATGTGACAGAGAAAATGTGGCTTAGAAGTATCTACTGGCGTTAGGAAATAAAGATGAGCACTGAATTAATAGTTTTTCATTGACTAACAGCTAAATGTTATACGGTTATGTGTTATAAGGTCTTCCACATCCGTAAATGTCAACAGTGAAAGCCTAAACATAATGAGGTGGGAGCAAAGCAGTGAATTCAGGGCTCATCATCAATCATAGGGCATATAAATATAGGAAAAACATTTTTTATATATCGGTACAGTGTCAAGAGCAATTGCAGGCCTCTTTGGAGATGAATTAAACAGGACAAGGACATCCCCGTGTAGTTTTTGTGTATGTTTGTGTGGTGGAAGAAGTACTCAATTTCTATACTTAGGTAAAAATACAGATAAAGGAGCAAAAATGTACAAAAGTAAAAGTATCACCTTAAAATGTCTACTTAAGTAAAAGTATAAAAGTACTTACTTTTAAATGTACTTCCAAGTAAAAAAGTAAAAGTATTTCACATAGACATGACAGCTCATTAATGTGTTAAATGTGAGGGATTTTGCTGAAAAATTGTGCTGATTACTAAAGAAATGAACAAACTGGTGCAGTAGAAGAGACTGAATCTGTTGGATGGTGTCTTCTAACTTTATTATTTTTATGTTTCTAAAGGAGTACTACTTTACTGCATCGTTTTATATTTAAGTACTGTGGGTCTACAATGAAGGCACAGAAAAACACATGAATTTACACCCAAACTCAGAATACTTTGTGCTTCAAACCGACTCATAAATGTAGTGGAGTAAAAAGTACAGATACTCGCTCTAAAATGTAGTGACGTAAAAGTACCCCTTGTAAAATGTTCTCAAGTAAAGTACAAATACATGAAAAATGTACTTATATAAAGTAAGAAAGTATTTTTACTTTGTTACATTCCACCACTGGACAACACAGTAAGTATAATTTAATCAATGGCACATTGAACCATAAGTATTTTAAGTAGGGCTGTAGTCGACCGAAGTTATGCCCAGTATAGCAATTAATCAACCGAAATCGACCAAAGGATTTGTGGGGGGGACTTGCCAGGGCCTTACCCAAACAAGTGACTTTACATTTACTAGTAAATGCAACATTTAGAAAAGATGGCTGTACAATATATTGCTATCTAAACATCATCATTGTCATCTTTAATAAAATGAAAAATAAAAGCTAACGAGTAATAAATGAAACCAGCTTGCAGATGCAACTAATCTACCAATAAAATTTTGGTTGACCAAGACCTCACTGACGGATTAATCGTTTAAGTGACCAGAGGCTATCAGCCCTAATCTTTGGACTGTATTAAAATATGTGCGTGTCTTATCAAGCCTATGTCTTTACAATTAATTCAATATTGTACTACTATACTCATTACACTTTAAAAAAATAGGGGGACCAGATGTCCTTGTTTAAAAGAGACAATCCCAGTTTTAGGTTCTGTGTCCCATGTCCCCCAACACAAATCTACAAAAACACTCATATGTCCCAGTTTTCAAAAACCCATGGCCAGGTTGTCCCCATTTTACCAAATAGAAAAGCAAAGGAAACTTAAAATTATTAATTTAAAGACTTGTCATTAAATTTATTCACCATGTCATTGTTTTTTATGAATGCATGCCATCAAATTTAAAACCTAAGCCACGTGCTTTCAATTACATGACAGAGAGTTGTGGATTTCTGAAGTTTTTCTTTTATTTGGTGAGTTCAAATGCTCCGTGATTTGTGAAAAAAATATGTGTCCAAGTTTTTGGGTCTAGAAATCTGGTCACCCTATTTAAAAAACAAAATTAAAGCTTGATTAATAAACTTCAAAGTATTGCCAGCCATTTTAATTAAAATTAAACAAATATTGAACAAATATTTAAAAAAACAAATTAAACAGCTTTCAGGGAGTTCATACCTAGTAAACGTTATCGAACATGATCAATTTTAAGAAGAGTTTTTTTTCTCTCTTATCAAGATACACTATGGCAGTGGTTCCCAAAGTGGGGTCTGGGGCCCCCTGGTGGTCCGCGAAGGTACTACAGGGGCCCCCCCAGAGGCTGTCTATATTTCAATTTTAATTTAAATTTATTATTATTTTTTATTATTATTTCAGACACATGGTTTTGGTTCATAAAAACAAACAAAACATACAAAAATATAAAAAGTCAATGAAAATATTAAGTACCTAAAACATTAAGTACATAAAAAACATTTGAAATTAATTACAGTTGTATACTTGTTTTAAAATATTACTTTAAAACAACTTTTAGTCAATAATCACTGCTTTTGTAATGTTTTTATAAAAAAAACATATGGAGAAAAACATGGCAGAATCTTTTGAATAGAGCGAAGTTTATCGTTGGGGGTCCGCGAGGGATTTTCGGAAATTTAAGGGGGCCACAACAGTCTTGACTTTGGGAATGGCTGCACTATGGAATGTAAAGGGTTATTTGTCATATATTTTTATAGATCTTTTATATGTATGCCATGCTGGGTTAGGCCAAGGAGATATTATATAAGAGGAAATATTTTTGTAATGTAAATAGTTTAGATATGTATTTTCTGGGCTTAATGAAATTGTGTAATGTATTTTTTATACATTTTTGTTATTGAAGTAAGAATTGTAAATTATCTTTTTAAATGGACCCCAGGAAGAATAGCTGGGCACAACTAATGGGGATCCAAATAAATAAACAAAAAAAAAGACAGTAAGAACTGGGGAGAGTTGATTTGAACTGCCAATCTTCCATTTATAGAACTACTTCCTGAGCCACTGTCGCATTCATTTATGTTACTACTTCTTGCGTATGCTACATATTTGTTTTTGTAGAAAGCTTACTCTACTAAAATTGTCGCTCCAGAGATGATTGCAGAATACCAGGAGCTCATTCTGAAGTCCTGTGGGGCATCGTCACTGCGAGTGGGTTCTAAGATCCAGACCTTGTGGAGCGGGTACGGGGAGATCGTGAGGGTGCACCTGGAGGGCAGCGAGCGCCCCTCTGTGGTGGTCAAACACGTCAAGTTCCCAGCAGAGGCGGACCATCCCGGGGGCTGGAACACGGACCTGTCCCACACGCGGAAGGTGCGCTCCTATCAGGTGGAAACTCACTGGTACCAGAACTACTCCACCAATCAGAGCTGCCGCATCCCTGCCTGCCTGGCCTCCTGTTCCCACGGCGACGAGATGCTGATTGTTTTAGAGGATCTGGATGTGGCAGGATATGACCAGAGGAGGTAAAATATCATCTGATTATACCTTCATTAACCTTGCTTGCAGTCAATATTTTAAAGACCTATACACATTTATTTATTTTTTTTATTTAACCTCCATTAAAGTTAAGCTCATTGAGAATCAATTCTCATTTTGAATGACAATCTGGCCAAGAGGCAGCTTAAAATACAGGCAGTACAGAGGAGAAAGAGGAGAAAACAAAAATAAAGATCTGTCATCCATACAATATCATACCAAAATACAATATATACAGTACAGGGTGTTCATAAAGTCTCTTTACAATTTAAAAAATATATTACAAAGGCAATTAATGAGATATCTTAATCACATTTGTTCTATGTACTCAGTGGTTATCAAAGTTTTTAATCACATATGTACTGCTGCCAGACAGTTACAGCCTCCACGTTCAACGGTGCACAAAGTCCTACACAAGAGCTTGTGATTGTACGTGGAGTTTGCAGTTAACACTGGAACCAATTTCTGAGCATGAAATGTTCCTCACCCGAGTTTGTTTTAGTGATGAGGCAACCTTTCATGTTTCAGGGAAACTGAACACACATAATGTGAGAACCTGGTGATCAGAACAGCCCTTTGTGACTTGGGAACTTCACTGAGAGAGTCCAAAGGTGAATGTGTGCTGTGGGATTATTATTGATGAGGCTACACTACAGTGAACATAGCAAGAAATCGACTACGGTCTTGATGTGTTTCGTGCAACTAATGGTGCTCATATAGAGGTGGATTAAATGAGGCAAAAAAACAATATTTACTCCTCATTTTGTAATAATTTCCACATATTTGTCTGTTCATTTGCTTTTGTAGTTTTTTTTTATTGTAAAGAGACTTTATGGACACAGCTGATTCCAGTCACTTGCAGCAGCAAACTGAAATGAGAAGCAACCAAAAGATATGCGGGCTTTGGGGATGACCAAACTAATCCAACAGCTAGAGCACAATGTGCGACTAGAGCTGTGTTTCACCAATCAGAGTTTTATAAATAAGCAGGTACCAGTACACGTTACAAAAGCCTGTGTTAAAATATAGCATTTCAAAGACACACAAACATCCCTGCTTTGTAACTTTGCAAATGGTAATGAATTAAAATGAATAGTACTAGAAATGAATCTGTATCTAGTCTTCTCCATATCTCCATCTACTTAGAACATAGTTGATTAAAGGAAAATTATTGAGTATATAAAATATTCAGTCCTACAAATATAATAGTTGAAGACATAGACAGGGCAAGAAAGAATTTCAAGCAGTTTTATTCTTGCAAGAAGGAGCAACAGCAACACAGTTTTGTTTTGTTTTTTTGGTTTAGAGTGTGCTGGAGCTCTCTAAGCACTAAAACAAAGGCTGATTATTGTGCACTTGCAGCTGTCTTTTTTTTTCCAAGGTCGTTGAGGATTACACCCTAAGACTTCCTTCACAGTACCATCACATTAGACACTGAGCAACTTTCCATTGATTCACACAATAAATCTAACACAGTAAGAATGAATTTACTGAACATGAATGAAGATGAATATAATAAAACCATTTTTTTCCTCAGGGATCTTAAAAAGTCAAAAAAAAACAAAAAAAAACATTACATTTGAAAATCTGAGTTTAAGGCCTTACATTGCTGAGATATGTTTAAACAGGTCTTAAAAAGCTCTTTAAAATGTAACGTACATTTGATACTACTACCTGTGTTCACAGCGTATTCTAAAATGCCCGCTTAAATGCTTTAAAGTGGATTACTGTCACCTTAAGAGCTCATAGCTTTACTTAGCAAGATTAAAATGTTTTGCATCACCATTAGGCAGAAATTATTTTAATTAAACGGCACGGCTGCATTCATGGCTCAGTGTTTTGTACACCGTGTGCTCATAAAATAGGCCTTAATTTTCTTGAACAATGGTCTTCAATTCAACTTATTGAACCTTGTAACAACCCGGTAAAAAACACTCTTGAAAACACTAGTTGAAGGAAAAAGAGGTATGAATTATAAAGTTATGATAGTAATAGTTACCATAATATTGCAGAAAATATACAAGATTTGCACAGATTTACAAGAAATAGAAACAGGAGTAAATATATTTATTAATATAAGCAGGTGCAATAATATGGGTGTTTGAGTGTTAGCATTAATATAGTGAGTTAACGGTTATAGAAAGGTGAGTCTTGTACAGCTGGATGGAGTATGGCAGTAGCTCCCAAAAGTGGGTCCCCTAGTGGGCTGAGAAGATACTGCAGGGAGGCCGCCAGAGGTTTACATTGAGTACCAAAGTTTAAAATTGATTACAATTTATTTACAAGTATTTATTTAAACATATCACTTAATTAAGCAATTTTTAGCCAACAGTTTGTATTTTTGTAATGTTTTTTTTTAATTGAAATCTATGGGAAAAAACATGGCATAGACTTTTCAATACAGTGAAGTTTCATTGTTGTGGGTCAGCACAGGATTGTATGACTTTTTAAGGGGGCTGCGATGGTCTCGACTCTGGGAATGTGGGAATGGCTGGAGTATGGGGTTAATGAAGTCCTGTAGCCTTTACTGTGGGAGTGGAGCTGATGAGTCTGTAAAATAAATAACAATATTTCATTAAGCACCCTCTTATTCCCACCCCTTATTTTATTACATTGAGTTATTACATTTACCTTTAATTAATTGACGTTACCTGATTTGAGTAATAATAATAATAACAATAATGATATAATAATAATGTTTATTTCTATAGCATTCTTCTGAACAAGTTCCAAAGTGCTTTCCAGTGCAAAAATACATAAAATCTCCAACAAAGATCCAGGAACACACAAGCCAATAAAAGAGAAAAAGCAAACACATATTACTACAATTAAAAAAATAAAACAGTAATAAAATACTAACTCAAATTCAAATCAGGCAATATCAAATGCTTTTCTAAAAAGAAATGTCCACTTATCAGTTTATTTCATTAGGTATATGTTTTTGCCACTTGAAACTTTCATCAAATCAGTAGAAGGTCTCCTTAAATTTTTGTTGAAATAACCAACAGAATTCTGCATTAATAAACCCTATTCCTCTCTGTGTAGGACCAGTGTTGGGGACAAAGAAATGAGGGCCTGCCTCAGCTGGCTGGCCCACTTCCACGCTCTCTTCCTGGGCGTAAACCCAGACGGACTGTGGGCCGTGGGTACCTACTGGCACCTGGAGACCCGACCCGACGAACTGGAAGCTATGAATGATGCGGACCTCAAAGCAGCGGCTGGCCACATCGACAAAGTCCTCACCGACTGTCGCTTTAAGACTATCGTCCATGGAGACGCCAAACTTGCCAACTTCTGCTTCTCCGAAAGTGGCAAAGACGTGGCGGCTGTAGACTTCCAGTACGTGGGAGGGGGCTGTGGGATGAAGGACGTGGTGTACTTCTTAGGGAGCTGCATGGAGGAGAGGGAGTGCGAGAAGAGGGTCCCGGGACTGTTAGATTATTATTTTACTGAACTGGAGAATTCGGTGGATAAGGATGTGGACTTTGTCGCGTTGGAAGAAGAGTGGAGGGAGATGTTCGTGTTCGCCTGGACAGACTTCCATCGCTTCCTGCTTGGATGGATGCCCGGACACTGGAAGATCAACCGCTACAGCAAGAAGCTCACCAAGGAGGTCCTACACAAACTCAAAGTCAGGACCTGAGAAGTGACCAAAGAAGTCAAATATTTAAAAGCACTTTCATCATCTGCCATTAATACTGAGGGTAGTTTCTGAGATGACTTCCAGTCCTCTTCCTGGGACTGTATTGGCTAACAGCACCTTCCTTGACCTCAAAACATTTACATCCAGACCATAGTTGTAGTATTCCGATAACATAAGCCCTTATAGTTGATCATTTTGTTCTGTGTGTGTGTAAAGTAGTGGTCCAAGTTTCCGTCTGTAGATTTAAGATTCAAAGATTTATTATTGTCATTTTCCCTATATGTGCAGAACATACAAGGTATAGTAGCAAATATACATCATAAGAAAATACTAAAGTAAAAAATATACCCTAAATACAAATAAGTCGAGCCACAATATACTTGCGTACATATAGGTCAAGCTACAATACACATACCATAAACAATGTCCAGGCTAAAATATATAAATAAGTCATCCATTTGTGCAAAAAAGTAGTAAAAGCAGATGTGTGCAATATGTAAAGGTGCTTTAAAACCTGTATTCACTTTGTTGATCCTTCATTGTTTGGCAGTTGCCTTTGTTGGTAATTTTTTAAAATGTATTTATTTATAAAATCTATAGTCTGCTAGTAAGTTAAAATTTCTACTTCACAAAAACAAACTTCTACAAACTTCATAATATGGTGCTTTCTTTGCAAAAATGGGCAATGTGGACACTATTTTACTGGGGCATCCATAGCAAAATGTCTGAATATAATGACTTGTACAGTGTTTCCCGCAGACTGGGTTGAGCATTTACACACCAACCGAAGGGTCACCGGTGTGTCCCTGTCCCACAATGCCTACTCCAATCACAGTATGTGGCTAGTTGCGAAAGGAAGGGCATCTGACGTAAAAATCTGCCACATCACTGTGTGACTGGTTTGCTGTGGTGACTCCTAATAAATAAGGGAAGCAGCTAAAAGATTTAAAAAAAAAAAAAAAAAAAAGTGGTTCCCCACAGCACTAGTTTAGGAGGCCACCTTGATGACGATTTTCACAAATTTAACCCTCCTATGCCATAGCAACTTGGCACGAAGCATAGCAATTCCTGGTTGCTTTATCAGGTTTTTAAATTTCTGAATATGCGCTGTTTGCCTCTGTAGGACAACTAGAATTGCTAAAAAAAAGTGACTTCACGCTGAGAATTAAAAATATGCTATATGAAGTAATATATAATCTTAAATAGTAAATATAGTTTTATTGGCTAAATTAACATTATTGTGGTACTTTTGTGATGGAATGAATAACTAAGTGAACTTTTGAAACCTTAGGGGATTATAAATTTAAGGTCTCCTATTCTGCTAAATCAACTTTTTTGAGCTTTTAACCAGGTTCTAATGTATTTGGCACATTAAAAACATACCTGGAGTAGTAGTTTGTTTAATTCACACTGCACCGTTGCCCCTCTCAAGATCTGAAAACACTCAGCCTCACCACTCTATGTAGTGACGTGAAGTCAGGAAGTGCTCCTGCATGTTTCTGAAGCCATGCACCTTCGCTGGACTCGTTTTGAGCATTTCAGCACTTAAATTGCTGTCAGTACCAAGTATTGAACTCATTTATCGTTCTGTTAGCATTATGTTGCTATTAGCCATTTTATGCTCTGTCCAGTCCCCACCAGTCCCCACATCAAATACTAATGCAAATGTGTCCAAAACTATTTCAAAAAGCCTAAAAAATGCATAATATAGGACTTTTAAGTGTATGGATAACATGAATCTGTAGACAATTTAGAGGAACACTGAGTTGGCTACCACCTTAAATAAACAACATTTCTGTGGGAAACACTGTTATAGTATATGTATATTGTAATTTGTTGTGCCTTTTTATGGGTGAATTTTTATTGTGACCTCATGAGCCATAGCCAATAGAAGCGCAATGTTTACTTCACCTCAGCTTAGTCAGTTTTACCATTGTGCTTTGGGGAAAAAAAATACTGGAAATGTAGCTGTTGAGTGTAAAAAAACATCTTATTGCCAAATTTGTTTATGTTCTTGTTCAAAAATCAATCAACGTTCATTGGTGGAGAAAAAAACAGACTAAAAATGTAAAAACATTTCAAGTGTGACGTTTGTCCAGTTGTTAACAAAAGCAAACCCACACTATTGTAAACATCATCATAAAAAAGTTATATAAATATTGTGTAAACCTAGTCAATGATCTTAGGTTTATAATAGGTACATTGTTAATAACATTATAAATTATTAAAATTTAAAAATCCAACAAATCCTTTCATGGAAAAAAAATAAACAAATAAATCCAGTCCTTCTGTATTCTGTCATTTTTTTTAATTAATTTTATTTTTTTATGAATGTATTTATATTAGATTCTTTTGGTGTAAAATTGAATATTTATTTAAATCTTTGTGAGGAGCTGAGGAGTGGAAACCAGCTTGGAAAAAAAAGAGATTCTTTGTTACTTTTAAAAAAACTAAAAAACACACACACACACACACACATATGTGTGCAAGTTCTCCCACTTAAAAAGATGAGAGAGGCCTGTAATTTTCATCATAGGTATACCTCAACTATGAGAGACAAAATGATCCAGAAAATCACATTGTCTGATTTTTAAAGAATTTTTTTGCAAATTATAGTGGAAAATAAGTATTTGGTCACCTACAAAAAAGCAAGATTTGTGTCTCTCACAGAGCTGTAACTTCTTCTGTAAGAGGCTCCTCTGTCCTCCACTCGTTACCTGTATTAATGGCACCTGTTTGAACTGGTTATCTATATAAAAGACACCTGTCCACAACCTCAAACAGTCCCACTCCAAACTCCACTATGGCCAAGACCAAAGAGCTGTCAAAGGACACCAGAAACTAAATTGTAGACCTGCACCAGGCTGGGAAGACTGAATCTGCAATAGGTAAGCAGCTTGGTGTGAAGAAATCAACTGTGGGAGCAATTCTTAGGAAATGGAAGACATACAAGACCACTGATAATCTCCCTCGATCTGGGGCTCCCTGCAAGATCTCACCCTGTGGGGTCAAAATGATCACAAGAACGGTGAGCAAAAATCCCAGAACCACACGGGGGGACCTAGTGAATGACCTGCAGAGAGCTGGGACCAAAGTAACAAAGGCTACCATCAGTAACACACTACGCCGCCAGGGACTCAAATCCTGCAGTGCCAGACGTGTCCCCTGCTAAAGCCAGGACATGTGAGGCCCGTCTGAAGTTTGCTACAGAGCATTTGGATGATCCAGAAGAGGATTGGGAGAATGTCATATGGTCAGATGAAACCAAAATAGAACTTTTTGGTAAAAACTCTACTCGTCAGTGTTTGGAGGAGAAAGAATGCTGAGTTGCATCCAAAGAACACCATACCTACTGTAAAGCATGGGGGTGGGAACATCATGCTTTGGGGCTGTTTTTCAGCAAAGGGACCAGGACGACTGATCCGTGTAAAGGAAAGAATGAATGGGGCCATGTATCGTCAGATTTTGAGTGAAAACCTCCTTCCATCAGCAAGGGCATTGAAGATGAAACGTCGCTGGGTCTTTCAGCAGGACAATGATCCCAAACACACTGCCCGGGTAACGAAGGAGTGGCTTCGTAAGAAGCATTTCAAGGTCCTCGAGTGGCCTAGCCAGTCTCCAGATCTCAACCCCATAGAAAATCTTTGGAGGGAGTTGAAAGTCCGTGTTGCCCAGCGACAGCCCCAAAACATCACTGCTCTAGAGGAGATCTGCATGGAGGAATGGGCCAAAATACCAGCAACAGTTTGTGAAAACCTTGTGAAGACTTACAGAAAACGTTTGACCTCTGTCATTGCCAACAAAGGGTATATAACAAAGTATTGAGATGAACTTTTGTTATTGATCAAATACTTATTTTCCACCATAATTTGCAAATAAATTCTTTAAAAATCAGACAATGTTTCTGGATTTTTTTTTTTTTTTTCTTCTCATTTTGTCTCTCATAGTTGAGGTATACCTATGATGAAAATTACAGGCCTCTCTCATTTTGCACAGTTGGTGGCTGACTAAATACTTTTTTGCCACACTGTGTGTGTGTGTGTGTGTGTATATATATATATATATATATATATATATATATATATATATATATATATATATATATATATATATATATATATATATATATATATATATATATATATATATATATATATATATATATATATATATATATATATATATATATATATAATGACGACTTTATTTTTTATGGCATAGCATCTTCTTTGTTGTAAATGGGCAAATGTTAAATCTAATATATATAAACTCTAAGGTATTATAAGATGTTGTTTCAGAAGACCTCCCCAATAAAAAAGATGAATATACTGTATGTCATCTATTGTTAATGAATTAAAGGTACTGTAAGCAGCATGAGCTCATACTGGTTTGAAAACAGTACTGCAGCCTAAATAAAAACAAGGATCTGTGGGTTAGTTGCCTGTCTTTCTTCTTTTCTGATCGGCAGTGCAGTTTTAGAACCAAAACAAAAAGTAAGCACAAACATTACGTAAAATATATATTTAATTGTTAATAACACAACTGTACCATTGTTATCAGTAAAACTAATATTTGATTTAAACATGTTTATATCATATTTTGGCACACATGTGGGTAATTTTTATGAAATATAAAAAAATGTATTACTCATAGCACCTTTAAAATTCTCCATATAAATTATAGTGTATGTTTACCCCTATTTTTAATGTATTTTATTTATGTATATTTATTTTTCTTTATGTGTGATTATTATTGTTTATAATATTTGCGTATTTTTGTTATTGTTGAAAAAGAAAAAGAAAGAAAAAGGAAAAAAATTAAGAACATCCTCAAGTGCCCGACTTTAGATCAGCTGTTGAGAGACACGTGATGAGGTGGCTTCCGCTTTCACGCCCGACATTGTAACAACAAGACGAGGGAGCTCGACGAGGACGAAAAGACGACGGTTAACCAGAAATTTAGGTATTAATATCAAAATTACGCTTTTGTTGTTTTAATACACAATAGTATAAGAGCTTTAGACTGATTTATGCGCTGTCACTCAGGGAAAAACTCTGCGTTTTAGCCCCGAATACACCAAAGCTAGCGTTAGCCACATGTTATCCTCGCCTTCCCTTTATAAACCAGCAGTAACTAGCTAACCTTCCGTATTCGTGTTATTGCAGTTACCAGACTGTGCCTTAAAATACAACATCGTGACAAGTACATATAGCTCAGAGTGTAATATTCATTTGTCTGTAAAATATTTTGGTTACTACATCTTTAAATTCCCAGTGGGAACCAGTTCTGTGGTGATTTACGAGCAGGCAGTTGTTTTGACAGTCGCTTAAATGTGAAGCCACACGGCACCCGTCCTGGAGAGTAAACATTAAAGGCATGTTTTCAGTGGCTACTTTTAGAGATGTACAATTTACATCTGTGGCTCTTGTTCAAGTCTCTAGGCTTGAGTTTACCTTAGTGATATACTGCAATGGCAAAATATGGAGCATTACTTTCAGTTTCTAAATGTTTAACGTTACGTGGCGTAGAACAAGTTTGTCTGGAGCATTTCATGGAAGTTGGTGACATTACAGTAAACAGTACAGGACAGTACTATGATTTTTTTGTAACCAATTGAGAAGCTTTTGCTAAATCATAATTTTTCCTCTGTTTCCTCAAAATTCTGTCAGCAGTGCATCGCAGGGCCTACTACAAAACCTCTGAAGTTTTAGAAAGAAATTGTGTGTCCTTTTTTTGTATGTTAACATTAAATTGCAAAATGTCCTGCAGTGTGACTTTCAAAATACAAACATTTCCAAAATAAGTCACTAAAGTCTGGAACAGTTCATACATTTTTTGGCATTATGTCAAATATTTTTACTTTACTAAAACAACACTTTTAACTGCACCTGTATCCTACAATAAAAATTAAAATAAGTTTTATCTTGTATCAAAATGGTGTTCTGCGGTGTGCCAAAAAATTCATTTTTTAAACAGGCAGCCGCCACAAAACCTACAGGACCCTATCTGTCATTTATGACCAGACAGACCTCTGGAGTTTAGGCTATGAGCTAAAGGCCAAAATGAACTGTTATTTTATTATTAATTTTAGTAAAATCCTCATTTCTTAAAAACTGTTAATGTGTGCCTGTTTAGTGTGTGCAGGGTGACAGCTGTATTTCTCACAAAATCAAATTCTGAATATTAAAAATCATTTTTAGGATGTGTCAGGGATATAAATATTAAGTTAGCACAACAAACATGTTGAGTAATTTATGACAAGAATTAAAGTGGCCAAAATTTTGTGAATGTCCTGCAGTGTAACAGAAAAGTCACACCGCAGGACACCATTGTACTCTTTACAACCTTTAAAAACATCTATCTGACTTCTCTATAAATGCTTTACTGCTGTCATACAGAAACAGGTAAAGAGACCAGCAGAGTGTTGTTCTGTTGCACTCTTTTGAACAGAATGCTTGTTAATGCTGTTTTAAATAGGTTTGAAAGTTTGGCTTTTGTCTGCACTGCTAGGTTTCTGAAATAATGTTTGTTGTAATGTTTGTGAAATAATGTTGTAATAATGTCTGTTTCATAATGGATAACACTTTCTGAAATGACTTGGTACTGTAGAGGCATAATTTTGCTTTTGACTTTGCAGTCTGAGAGAATTCATTCTATAATCTGGAGCACAAGTGATTATTATAAAGTTTATATTGATAGCTGTCTCACATGGCAGGTCCAAACAAGTCCCATCACATAAATACCTTGGTGTTTATATTACAAACACCAAGATATTTATATGATGTCACTTGTTTGTTTGGTGTTTTTTTTGTTAAATGGGTCCTGGTCATATTTTGGGAGGTGGGGGGACCTGTTCCTTTGTCTGGACCTTTATTTAAAAAAGCTTTTCTCTTTTCTTTTTTTTTTTTCACTTCCCAAATTGTATCAAGACCTGCAGAAACGTGTTGACAAAACAGTTTGTTTTTGAAATGTAAAATTTTGCTGGACAGCGTGCTTTAAATGTTGTTATTGTTTCCCCTCTTTTCTACAGACTTGGCAGATCTGAGCACAATAGGGCATAGTGGATGGAAGAGTGAGCCAGGGATGTTGTAAAGAGGGAAGTAGTGTTTTGAGAATGGACAGTTGAAAGTGTACAGCCACAGAGATGAGGATCTAAGGAAATCATCCCTCTTCAGGGTTGAGTCCTGAGCCCTGGTTTGGCAGCAGCAGCAGTAGAGTTATGGAGCCCGGAGCACTGGATGCACCAGTCACCCTGGTTATCAAAGCCCCAAATCAGAAATATGAAGACCAGACCATCAACTGTTTCCTCAACTGGACTGTAGAGAGACTGAAGAGCCACATCTCCAGCGTCTACCCCAGCAAACCGGTAATTTACTGGCACCTTAACTCAAGATGAATTGACTTGTACTTAGGCCCAGACTTGAATACTTAGGACTCAAGTACAACTTGAACTTGAAAACTGGTGGCTTGACTGCAACACTGGTCTGGTACAAAGAACTTTTTAAGACGAATTACCGCTGCTATGGTATGCAGCAAATCAGCATCTGTGACTAAAACACTGATGTTCCAGGAATTGGATTTGAAGCAAATCTGCTCCTGTCTTTACATTCTCCCTCTCTCTAATTATTGCTAACAAATAATTTGTATTTTCAGTTGTCTAAAGACCAACGGCTGGTGTATTCGGGGAGGCTCCTTCAGGACCATCTTCAGCTCAGTGATGTGCTCAGAAAGGTACAGAGGAAGGGCTTTTGTTTTTCACTATCTGGAGCATATGTACTGTATGTTGTTTTGACAATCTCTCAAGCCTAGGCTGTGCAATGAAGCTGTGAGTAATTTGTGCTATGAATGGTCTTGACTGAAGATTTATAGTTTCAATATAACAGAGAGATGTTGAGCACACGGGACAGAACCAAGGCGCAGCAGTGTGTGTGTGTGTGCAACGGCAATGCAAATAGAGCTACAGCTAACCCGCTAATATTTACGTCAAAAGCATTAAGTAAGTTCAGAGTCTGCCTATGTTTGTTAGCGCTGGAGAAAACTGTTCGTTTTGTGGCTTAAACTGCACCAAATGGCTGCTAATGGAAAGAGAAAGTAAAAAGGCAGCCAGCCCATGTGTCCGTGTGTCTGAGAGGAGCACCTTTCATCGTTGTCTTCTCTGCTCTTGTGCACGTTTTCTTTGTTCAGATGTTGTCAAAACTGGCAGCAGGAGCTGTCTGTTCTTTAGTCCACTGTGTTTCAACCTGGTTTGGCTGCGCGTTATGCGGACACAGGCGCTGCACCCACAAAGGCACCAATTAAGAACAGCTGGAGCATTCAAACAAAGCCACACAGACACTGGGCACACATTAAAGACCAATAAGGCAACCTCTCTAAAACAAAATAAGTAGGATTTTGTTGTACTTTTACATTTACAAAGACTACAGTATTTTTCAAGTGGAAATAATAATAGCCTGCATACCATACCATGTGATCGGTATCGGCCGAACACAGCAAAGGCTGATCGGTGATCGGCCTCAAAAATCCTGATCGGAGCACCCTTAAATCTAACTATTCAGTCCACTGCACTTCTCTGGGACTAAGGCGGCATTTACATTAAGCTGGAACTGATTAGAATCCAACGCTGGTATAAAGATAGCAGCATAAGTTGCATCTCTTCAGTATAAAAATGAATGTGAATCCCTTATTTATCCTCTAATCATTGACATTTTTTCTTCTGTAGTTCAACTGTAAATCATGTTAGCTAAACTAGGACAAATGTGGAATACTGAAATCCCATGTCACAGTGGAGGCAATTATGTGCATTCAGAATTCAAAGTTATGTTATGTTATGTGTAGTACTACACAGCATAGGTATTCACATCATAAACAAACATGTTTGTGTGAGTGAGTGAGTGAGTGAGTGAGTGGTCAGTGTGAACAGACTGTTGGTGTCAGGTCTTTTGTCTGAGGCAGTGGTGAACAGACAGTGGCTCCTTTGCAGTCACAGTCAGTGGAACGACAGCAGACAGGAAGCCTTTCTCAAACAAAGGCTGGTTATTGTGTGTGAGTTCTGGACATTTCTCCCCCAGCCTTTTCTGACTCTCTTGTTCTGTATTTCTTTACCTCTTGCTCTCCGGTACTGCTCTGGGCGTGTTGGTCCCACAGCAGGATGAGTACCACATGATGCACTTGGTGTGTACGTCCCACAGCCCCCCGGGCTCCCCCCAGGCCCACAGCGCCCACATGGACAGCCATGCAGCCAATACCAATGTGAGTATTATATATTTAAGGGATAAGAGCCTCAGAGGAACCCCCTGCTATACTCGTATAGGCATAAATACATATGCCTAAAAGTGTCTAAGTGGTCTAAGTGGTCAAAGCTGACAACACGTTAAAGTCTCAGCCCTAGTTTTTACAAGTTTTCCCACACTATGTTATGCACACTTATTCCCTGTACTTAAAATATATAGGCTGATTTAACATCCAATTCTTGATTCTTGCTCAACTGACAGGTCTGGAAATTAGAGAATAGAAAAACTGAATATCAACTGGTGTACGGTGAAGGGCAAAATATCTTCATTTGTTAAACTATGTTCAACTGTGCCTTCTTTTTGACTTTGAAGTGAATGATGACCTGGATAAATAAGATCCTTTTGCCACATAAGGCCATAAAACCAAAAAATGAAATTGTTTGCAGTAAATCAACCCTTCTCTTGACAATGACAAACTAAAGAGAAAAAGTAACTTGTTCTAATCTGTCACCTCTCTCCTCAGAGTTCAGACACTTCAAGCTCCTCCTCCTCAGCCTCCTCGCCCAATCAGGATGGATCCCCGTCCTCTGAGAGTTCTGATGCTCTGAGGTATCGTGGAGGCCTCCCCCAGTACAATGCTCTCGGTGTTCCTCAGTGGTAAGACATTTACAAGAAAATCTTAATAGGAGTTATTCTGAATTCAAAGATAAACCAGTGTATGTTCTGTTCACAGGCCTGGAGGTCCACAGGTCCCTCTACAAGGCGTCCTGCCTGAAAACATGCCTCCCCACCCCATGTACATGCCCATGCAGATGTTGTGGTGGCAGCAGATGTACGCTCGGCACTACTACATGCAATAGTAAGTCAAATAGTATCTTATTCATGCGTAGCAGTTTTCTTGAGGTGCATTTTCACTATGGGGTACGGTACTGGTCATGTCAGCTCAGGACAGTTTGGTACAGGTTGCACGGTTCGTACAATCATGGAAAACTCAGAAAAGTCATGGAATTTTAAAATGCAATTTCTAGCCCCTGGAAAAGTTTTGGAAATTTAAACCATAACATTCGTCCAATTCTAGTTAAACCTGCACCAGCTAGAATATAATAAATATAACGTATGTGTGTCCTGAGTTGGACACTTTTTCAGTCTTCTAACAGACGCTCGCAAAGACGTTAACTGGCTAACGGTTGATAAACAAAAACTCCACATATTGCTCTACCTCTGTGGTAATTTTTGTGTATTTATGCTAAGTGTTTATAAAATAATCATGATATGAAAATAATTTTGATAGGGAAATGCGCAGGGAACGCTCAGTTCACACTCGGGCGACGTTCTTTCAGTGATCTTAGTGTTTTTGTAGCTAACTTTGTCCATCTTATTATTTTCTGATTAACGTTAGCTTAGCCCACAATCTTATTTTGAAAGACAGAAACAAGGTACCGGGTGTGAAAATTTGTTAACGTAAATATCCCAGCCTTAAATTAGAGCCGAAAAATCCAACAAATAAGGCTGAAAAAGCCAGAAAGGTGAGCGTTTCCGATATTGGAACTTCCGTGTGTCCGACTCAGGGCCATAGCAATGCCGAGCTTAAACCTCAGGACAAAAGCGCTATTTCATACGGCCGCAATAAAATATTTGTAAAATAAACTATCCAACCAATATATCGTTATAAATGTAAGAAAATGTACTTTTATTTTATACAATTTGCATTAATGAAGACAATAAATGAGCGACTTTATGACTTGTTGAAGATAACCAAATAATAGAATTTTAGCTGAAAGTGTCCGACTCAGGACACACATACGTTAAGTGTTCAGTAGAAACACTGTCTTCTTGGCCATGTTCTCACTGCAGGAAAATGTGACCAGTATATATTTTTTGTCAGAATATTTGACCTAAATAATTTTTGGTTTTAGTAATGCTTTAAAACAGCATAGATGATTAGTTTATATCTAATATAGCATAATTATCTTAATACTATATTTCTAGTAGTGGCCCATATTTAATTCAATTTCAGTTCAGTTCAGTTTTATTTGTAGAGCCGAGTATCACAACAAAAGTCACCTCAAAGGGCTTCACAACAGTTGCTCAAACATAAACACACAATCAGACTTAACACACAATCAACACAAACAATAACTACACTAAACAGACCCAGGACACTCCTGTCCTTAGACCCTCCTTCTCGGTAAGGAAAAACTCCTAAAAAAAAAAAACCCAGCTGGGGGAAAAAAAGAAGAAACCTTATGGAGCCCAAATTGAAGGAGAGATCCTCTCCCAGGACAGACAGGCAACATGTGTTTAGACTGTTAGTCCATTAGTTCATCTATAGGATCATAGATCAGCTCTGTAAGGATTCATCCAGACGAGAGTGGGGTGAGGTAGGTTGAGGAAGTCCATAGGATGCAGCAGGTGGGCCTCATCCAGACAGGTAAGTGGGGCGAGATAGGTCCAGGAAATTCAGGCTGCAGCAGGGGCCTCGATTAATAAAAAGAGGAGAGTAAATTCTGGTCTGTGTCCGTGTGAGGCTTGAGGTAAAGCTTTGTTGGCCAAATAACCAGCTTTCTGTGCATAAAATTCACTTTTCTGTGCCACTAAAACACATTTTAACATCAGACCATACAGCAACATGGTTTTGTGTTCAAGGCAGTCTAATCTATAAATGTTATGATTCACAAAGTGAGAGGCGTACTTTGCTAAACCAGAAACAGCGTTGCTAATATATGCTAGATTTGTTTTTTGAAAAAGTTTGCACCTTTTGCACATCCTCTCTTTGACTATAACTGTTTATCACAAGAACAAGACACGTTTGGGGCTTAGGGTTGCTACGAGCCGCTTTGAGTAGTGGAAACACCTTTGTACCAATTCAACCTGCCTCAGTGGAAATGCTTTTTCTGTTTAAATAGAGCACTAGACTAATAATGTTTGGGCATATGACCAGCTTTTGCTTTCTGAGCAAGTAAAGAGAAATGAGTCACATCTGGGGATTTCCAGATGGTGTGACTTGTGACATTTCTTATTTTATTTGATAAACATCAGAAGAAACAAAAAGAAAAACAAAGCTGGATAGGATTAATAAATGGCTTGCTCCTGTTAATTGACTTTACCAACTTTTACACTAGAAGAAGCCCATCATTAGCTTTGTGACTACATTAGCTAATTCTGGTGGTACATAAGTCCAATAATAATAATGGATATAATAATCAATATGATTTCATATATAGCCTTTTTCTAATCTCTCAAAACACGTTACTCAGTCTCCACACTAGTGGTGGTAAGCTAGAGCAGCCACAGCTGCCCTGGGGCAGATTACAGACATGGTAACCATTCTGTGCCAGTCATTCATACAAAGGCAAGGTGGGTGAAGCGTTTTGTCCTAGGACACAATGGCAGTATGCAATGCTGGTAGCAGGGATCAATCCGCTAACCTTCCAATTAGGGAGTGAACGGCTCTACCTACTGAAGAGTGAGATTTGAACCTGTACAACAACAAACATTTAAGTAAAACGTATTTACTGTCAGTGATAATTGTGGTTATTTTGTTCTGTCTTGTTCCAGTCAAGCCGCAGTAGCCGCCTCTCAGTCCCCCGGGCCTTCTGCTCCCTCTCCCCCCTCATCCTCACCTCCTCAGCCTGACCAGGCCGTACAGCCTCCTCTGGGACCGAACCCGCTGCCTGAGAACCAGCCAGTAAACCCTAACATTCAGGTGAACCCAAACATCCAGATGAACGCGCAGGGAGGGGCGGTGCTGAATGAAGATGAACTGAACCGTGATTGGCTGGACTGGCTCTACACCGTGTCCAGAGCTGGAGTACTGCTCAGTATAGTGTACTTCTACTCCTCCTTCAGCCGCTTTATCATGGTGCTGGGTGCTATGCTGCTGGTTTACCTGTGAGTATAACATTTTACTTCAGTTTGGTTTTCCTTTATTGTATTGGTACTCTGGTATAGGCATTTTGATACATTTGAGTAGCAGTAAATTTTCCCAAATTGTAAAATAGTTACAGGTTCTAGTGATAGTGCATTCACTTGTTAATGTACACTAAGCAGGCCTAACAGTATGACTACCTGAATTATTATTGATCATACTGTTATGTACCTGCCTTATATGCAGCCCCAACAAGATGTATACTAACAAACTGTGATACACTGTGTATTTGGACACCTTTCTATCAGAAAGGTTGACCTCGTCAGCATTTTGAGCTACTGTAGCTCGCCTGTTTGCTCGTGCCAGCCTTTGCCCCCCAGTGCATCACCTGTCGTCGGTGTACCACTAATAATAATAATAATGATGCATTGGTATTAAAGCGCCTTTCTAGACACTCAAAGTCGCTTTACAATTAGGAGCATTATTCATTCACTCCATAGTTACACTCAGTGGTATTGAGCTACTTCTGTAGCCACAGCTGCCCCAGGGAAGACGGGACCACCATCAAACACACAACAAGACACATACTCCAGTGCAAGCAACGGGGGCTGTAGCTTTGTAAATGGTTCCACCCCTTTTGATACTGACCATTGCAGACCGGAAACACCCCACAAGAGTTGCAGTTTTGGAGATGCACTGACACAGTTGTTGAGCAATCACAATTTGGCCCTTGTCAAACTCGCTCAAATCCTTACGCTTGCCCATTTTTCCAGCTTCCAACACATCAAATTTGAGGCTAAAATTATCAGTTGCTTTCTTACAGGTGCCAGGTTATTCACTTCAGTTGTCAATGGTCATATTGTTATGCCTGATCAGTGTTTAAGAGTGTGTAGAAAAGTTTTTGTTTTATCTCGTAGGCACCAAGCTGGCTGGTTTCCATTCAGACCTGAGCAACAGAATGCCAGAGGAGAGCGAGGCAGAGCTGCCCAAGAAGAGGCAGATCAACAACAGGACATGCAGGAAATGGTAGTTGTTCCCCTCTAGCTACTAAGCTACTAAAAATATAAAAAGTGATGTGAAGGTGGTGTGTAACGTGTTTGTCTGTATGCGCACCTGTGTAGGAGCGTTTGATGGATGAAGGTCTGGAAGATGACGACGGTGACGAGGGGGCTCCAGACCGGGGCCAAGCTGCTGCTGCTGTTGCTCCTGCTCCTCCTGAACCAGGCCTCCTCACCACAGCCTGGTCCTTTATCAGCACTTTCTTCACCTCACTCATCCCAGAGGGGCGCCCCCATCCCGCAAACTAGATACACGCTTTTCACCACACTGGCCTGGTCAGAATCCTCTTAACTGTCCTGTACCTGTGATTTTGAACTGCCTTTACTAAGCAGACCTGGTCATAAACTAACACACTTCCAGATGCGAGTGTGTGACCTCTTTAAGTGATAGAAGAAGAAAAATAAATAGTGTAAAATGAGTTTGAGCAAAGAACTTTTTTATTTGATAATGAATTTCTGAATATGTTGAAGGGAGAGACCCCGGACAGAGCTGTCTTCCATATAAAACTGTGATGTTTTGTGAAAGTGATTGAAGGTGAGATTTGAGATTACACATATGTACATATATATATATACATGCACACATACTAACTGAATACTTTGTAATATAGGATTAAGGTGTGGGTCTTAAAGTACTTCCTGGAAGATATTTTTGTGTATGCACAGACAGTGCATAAAGACATTGGAGCTCTTGGAGCATATTATGTATTTAAATCTATTTACACATATGATTATATGCATCTTTAATTTCTAAGTATGAGTATGCTTTTGGAATAAAAGCTTCTACTGTTTGGCTGCTGTCTTGAGTGTGTTTTGTAAATGTCCAGCAGATGGCAGCAGTTAATCACAGATGGGACTAAATGCAAGGCCTCCAAACCTAGAAATTTAGAGATTGGCATCAATGTTCTGGAAATTACCTGGATATCCTTTGAATGCCTGTAATCCCAGAAAAAAATGTTGTGAAATGTTGAAATATGAGCAACAAAAATATATGTCAGAGAAGTGCACTTAATTTGCAACTTACCAGGTTTTAGGCAGTATAACACACTTGAAATTTGATTGATTCAGTTTTGACCCGCTCAGGCCCCTGTATTTTGTTAGTGGAGTAAAGTGATACACATGAACTATAAGGAATAACACAGCAAACTTCAACATTATCCAAGCATATACATTTGTTAAGTTAATGTCCCACTTCGATCATGGAACAAGACAATGATCCTCTCCAACAACTCTTAAGAGTCGAGATGTCAGAGTGGCCTCTTCAAAGTTCAGGACTTAGCTGGGGGTGTGCTGTCATGGGGTACAGGTTAAACCGTGCCTGATGTAATATAATGAAATTAAAGCTTTTAAATTTAGTTTTAAATACAGTGTATATTATGTCACAATAGCGGTGTATCCAGAGAGGTGAGAAGAGAACAACTTCGACAGCACTGCACTTCGGGATCCTCCAAAAGCCCCTAATCGAATGAAATATGTGTATCATCAAATGAGCTAAAGATAATAAAGCTAGCAGACTGAGATGGACATTTTAGAGCTACTGTACAGTCAAGTAGCTCAATTAGCTTTGTATTTTGTTGTTAAACCGAAGCAGTAATGGAGAGAAGTAGCTTACCGTATTCATCTCAGCCATTGAACATAACCTACTGAGATAACAAACAGCCAAGTAATTAATAGAGACAAATTCTTTGCATTTAGTAAATTTTATCTAGTAAATATTAGCTTAGACAAATCAGAAACCATTTGAAGACAGCATATGGTTGCTGTCTTCAAATGGTGTGTCTTCCGTGGTGTGTCTTCCGTATTCGTAAGACAAACTGCAGATAAACAGCTGTGATAGGCCAGTTCCAAATCAACTAGAGAGAAACGCTTCCCTCCGAGTGAGGAATCAGACTGTCATGCTTTCAAAAAGTAAGTTGCTTGCTCGCTAGGGTAGGAACACGACACACAAGACATCTAAAATTTGGACTGGAGCAAATAGTCTCCCAAAACCTAATAAAACAGCTGATTTGTCGTGTAAAATTTTACAGTTAGCATTGTGCATTTATGTTAAATTACAGCCAATGGTAGTAAACCTAACCTACTAAGCTAACATGTAAGGTCAAATTCTAGAGTTGTAGAATCTAAACCAAAAACCTAATCTAATAAAATAACCTAAGGATAAACCTAACCCAATGAGCAAACCAACATTCATAGTACGCCTTTTGTACATTAAAATCTTTTGTCGTTAGCGCTGCAGAAGCTCCATTAAAAGTTTGAAAAGTCAAAGACACATCACACAAAGCTAGTTTCAAATGTAGCCCATAGTGGTGTCACTTTGGCGGTGCGCTCAGAGGTGAGCAGGGAAACAGCCCCGACAGCGCTGCACTTCAGAGTCCTCCAAAAGCCCCTAATCAAATGACCATGGATTTTTGTGTAGTTCGTCATGGAAGGCCCAATTAATTATGCATGACAGCGGCTTGACGGCCACTTGATTTGGTTAGGCTCGCCCCCTCTGAGCGGCAGATCCAATCAGGTTAGACCCCTCCACCACCCCCCACACATACACGTCCACCGTCCCTTATCAGGCCCCGGGACGTCTTTAAGAGGGTGTTTGGGGCCTTGTAGGACATTTCATCATCATAATAAGTCCTTGTTATGCGACCCTGCCCGCTCTTGTTTCCCTGCTATCAGAGCTGGTTGTCTTTGGAGGAGGCGCGCCGAGGCTGGACACCTGCCACCGAGCACTGGCAGATAGAGTTTATTAGAGGGGGAGATACAGAGAGACGACACCCCAGAGGACAGGACGCTAAAGCACTGACGCATCACTTAAACTAGAGATGAGATTTTAAGATTCAAGAAGTTTTAGACAGCAGTAGTGCTCAGAACAAGAATAAATTAATAATACTGGATACATAATAACATTATTGCTGTTTTATTCCCAATTAAGGAAAAGTAGGTTACTCAATGACTTGGGCTAATTCAGTTAGCATTAAATTCACCATTCAGTTAGTGATACATTAGCTAGTGACAGCAAACAAAGCTAACAAACATCAGAATGGCTGTAGACACAAATACTTATACTTACATACTTATACTTAAATACTGAAGCTAGGAATTTAAAACACTGTTAAACTAAGGCGTAATGGAAAGCAGTATTTTTGTTACCTTAATGCCATGGATTTAGACGTTTCACAACAAACCTACTGAGCTAACAGCTACTATATAGAGCTAATATTCAGTTAGCATTTCACCAAAGCGACATAAAAATCAGTAGTTGATTGAGCTAACCCTGGAGTACTAACTGTGGGGTACTTTGCAGTCAATGTTCCACCAAAACCACAGTACCTAACCTACTGAGCTAACACACATCCAAATGGCTACTGTAGAGTCAAATACTTAAGGTTTTATTGTGACACTATAATGGAGTCAGTAGTTTCATTTACCCAAAAAGTCAAAGAAAGCCAATGGCAAACCTAACCTTCTGAGCTAAAATACATAGGGCTACTGTAGGGTCCGATAATTTGCAGGGGCCTCCATTGTCTCGTATTTGAAGGAGGCTTGCCGAAACTGGACACCCGCCACTAAGCCCTGGCAGATAGGGTTTATTGAGATTGAGGGGGAGATACAGAGAGACGACACCCCAGAGGACAGGACACTAAAGCACTGACGCATCACTTAAACTAGAGTCCACATTTCAAGATTTAAGAAGTTTTAGACTCAAGGTTCTCAAACTTTTCACACCAAGTACCACCTAAGAAAATATTTGGCTTTTCAAGTACCATCTTATAGAGCTGAAATGAGCTTTAACCTTGACAGGATAAATCCGTGACTGAATCTGTACTGAACAAAGATTAAACCAGGACTAAACTAAGATCAAACCTGTTGGCGGGGACAGCAGAGAAAGAAGGGACGTGCACTGCTTTGGCGGTAACAACCACATCTGAACCTCAATGTTGCGAAATTAAACTGTGTCCACAGTAGATCATTCCCTGTGTTTTTACTGATGTGATAAAGCATGATCGCTGCACAGGGGCCTGGAGCACGGGATCTTAAAGGGGAGTTTTTGCTATGTCTGGCTGCCCTGATGAAACAAATGCATTTAAAACTCTGCTTGAACGTCTGTATTAAGAGAGAAATAAAAGTGCTGCTGAGGACAATAGTGAGGATATAGGCTGAGAATTAAAATTGGGTTAATTTAGGCCTAGGCCTATATCTTACATGCTATTAGGAAGTAATCCAAAGTAACTAAGTTACTTTCAGGAGTGAGTATATAAGTATAGTAATGCATTACTTTTAGAGTAACTAGTTATCTGTAACTAGCTACTTTTTTTTTTTGAGTAACTAACCCAACACTGCTCCTGACCAGGATCCTGGCTCAAGATTTGGAGAAGGGTCCTTAGGCGCTGCACTGCTGTCAGCAACAGCTCCTGACAGGATGCCTGTCCTGAGACAGTGTATTTGTTTGTTTGATTGGGTGATTGTTTACGTCTATTCCTGTAAAGCACTTTGAGGTGACATCATATTAGGCTATATAAATAAAACTAAAACTGAATTGAAAATTTAAACAAACCACTTAATTTGCCTCCCTAAATTTGTCTAAAAATCCTCTAAAAAAAACAAAAAACAAATCAGGATCCAGACATCAAAAACTAATAATATCTCAACCAATACTACCACCCCACAACAATGGTGTAGATTTGAAATATTTATTAATGGAGGATGGACCTGGGATGATAAGGAATGTAGGATGGACGCACATTAACTTCATTTCTGAAAATTTCACCTAAACCAAGCATAACATTTTTGGCATTCTTGTTAAAAGACAAACCAACCAACAAGCCAACAAACCATTCCAGCACTAAAATCCGGCTCTTTCAGTAGAACTCTTTGCCTGTTTCTGAATGAGTTAACTATCGGTAGCTCCGTTAGGACGTCCTGTCAGATCTGCTTTGCCCTCACAAAACTTTGCTTTCAAGGTGTATTTGGCCTAAACTGATTTTGGATTGTTTGCCAGCAGGTTTCACATTTCACCACTAACTCCTCCACGTGTCTGTCCTTTGTCCTTCCTGGAGCACTTCTGCGGCCCTGTTTGTTAAAAGCACTTTATCGCTAAATTTGACTTGGCACGTCTTGTCGGGGGAGATTGCGGCTGACGAGGCCGGCCGTCGCGGCAGATAAAACATCCTTTAAATGACTTGTCTGGGCTCGTTCGGGACTCTTAGCCTATTAGCATATTGTTAGCCATTTGCCGGATTGTGCTACGATGGATACGTGGCCATAAAGAAGCACCTCTCACTAAATGTCGCTCTGATGCTCCCGGGCCTGTTTCTTCACCAAATGGCCGCTAAAAGCCTGAGGGGAGTAAAAAAAAAAAAAAAGAAAGGGGGGCCAAAATGCAAAACTGATGGAAATTACATTACATTCAGCTCATGCTCCACACTGTGTAAATTATGCCCCAAAATGGACTCTCTGGGCCGGGACTGTTAGCTTCAATTTGCCGGCCCATAGCTCACAGTGGCTCGTCTTGCCCTTCCACTTTGCCTTTAATCCAATCAGAGCGACACGGGATGTTATTTATTTGTTTATATATTTATTTTCGAAGGATGGAGGCGATTCTTATCAGTGCAGGAGGAGGGCCGTCTTCCTGGTGAAACGGTGACTAGCATCGATCCGTCAGTTTGTCTGCGGTGGAGCAGATGGCGCTGGTGATGGACAGGTGTAGCCATGTTAACGTATGTCTGGAGGTGAACATGGAAGGAAATGGACTGTTGGTCTACTGATAAGGGATTTTTAAGACCTAAAGCTTAGTTGGGGTTAGTGTTTGATGACTAGCAACATTAGGGTGCATTCAGTGTAAGGCACTTGAGTGTTTCTTCATGCTGTGCACAGTTCAAGAGTGGTTAGCACTCCTACCTCACAGCAAGAACATTGTGTGTTCAGTCTCCTAAACAGAGCAGTCATGATCTGATTGATGATGCTCTCAAATTAGTATCTAGAGCAGTGGTTCCCAAAGTGGGGTCCGGGGCCCCCTGGGGGTCCGCGAAGGCACTACAGGGGGCCCCCCAGAGGCTGTCTATATTTCAATTTGAATTTGAATTTATTTTATTTATTTATTTATTTATTTATTTATTTATTTATTTATTTATTATGATGATGATGATGATGATGATGATGATTATTATTATTATTATTTCAGACACATGGATTTAGTTCATAAAAACAAATAACACATACAAAAATATAAAAACTCAATGAAAATATTAAGTACCTAAAAACATTGGAAATTAATTACAGTTGTATATTTGTTTTAAAATATTACTTTAAAACAACTTTTAGTCAGTAATCAGTGTTTTTGTAATAAAAAAAACAAAAAAAAACACTGCAGAGTCTTTTGAATAGAGGGAAGTTTTATCGTTGGGGGTCCGCAAGGGATTTTCGGAACTTTAAGGGGGCCACGACAGTCTTGACTTTGGGAATGGCTGATCTAGAGTGTTTTGTTTGTTTTTTACAGCCATCTATACTATGGTCAATCAGGGTTCTGTTAATCTATGACACAAACAATGATTTAAACCCCCAAGTCATAATTTTATGTGACAGGGTACTAATAAATTATTGGCTGGTTGTTACTACATGATCCTAAGGAGCTACTAGGGCTGCAACTAACAGTTATTTTGATCATTGTTTCATCTGTCCATTGTTGTTTTGATTAATCAAATAATCGGATAGTGAAGCGTGTATGGTTCAATTGGTTAAAAACTTGCAGTGTTTTATAGTTCCCATTAAAAATTGGGAAAATTCTATAAAAATCACACAAATTTTTTTACCAAATTTAATCCAAACAAAGTCATGAGTATCTTCAGTATTACTTGGCTACTGGAATGCTACTTGAGTCTGAAGATTACAAAAGTTTTCCCCAGGTGTTCTTCGGGTTGGGGATCACTTGGATACAAACAGAGACTGTGGCACTCAATGGGATTTCAAAAATATTTAAAAAGCCTTTATTTCATGGGCAGTATTTAGTTTAAAAACACCAACACGTTTCAGCCTCTCAGGGCCTTCATCAAGTCATGAGTATGCCACTGGAAGAAGTTTGGATTGAGCATATATACACACAAAGATATTTTTAATCAAAAACACAAAATGTACATTGTTTTTAACTGTTTTTGTTGCTTTATTGCTCTGTCTTGGTAATAAACCCTCCTCTTTATTCACAATGACAAAATATTTTATATAATGGCCAAGTTGTTTATGTTTACATTTTTTAAACCCTGAATCCGAGGTTCGACTATCGGCCGAATTCTCCTCTCCAGGCTGGGATAAGAATCAGCACCTCCAAGTCCGAGGCCATGGTTCTCGACCGGAAAAGGGTGGCTTGCCCTCTCCAGGTTGGAGGAGAGTTCCTGCCTCAAGTGGAGGAGTTTCAAGTATCTTGGGGTCTTGTTCACGAGTGAGGGAAGGATGGAGCGTGAGATCGACAGACGGATCGGTGCAGCGTCTGCAGTAATGCGGTCGTTGTATCGGTCTGTTGTGGTAAAGAAGGAGCTGAGCCGAAAGGCGAAGCTCTCGATTTACCGGTCGATCTACGTTCCTACTCTCACCTATGGTCATGAGCTTTGGGTCATGACCGAAAGGACAAGATCCCGGATACAAGCGGCCGAAATGAGTTTCCTCCGCAGGGTGGCTGGGCGCTCCCTTAGAGATAGGGTGAGGAGCTCAGTCACACGGGAGGAGCTCAGAGTAGAGCTGCTGCTCCTCCACATCGAGAGGAGTTAGCTGAGGTGGCTCGGGCATCTGTTTCGGATGCCTCCTGGACGTCCTCCTGGGGAGGTGTTCCGAGCATGTCCCACCAGGAGGAGGCCCCGGGGAGGACCTAGGACACGCTGGAGGGACTACGTCTCTCGGCTGGCCTGGGAACGCCTTGGGGTGCCCCAGGTAGAGCTGGAGGAAGTGTCTGTGGAGAGGGAAGTCTGGGCATCTCTGCTTAGACTGCTGCCCCCGCGACCCGGCCCCGGATAAAGCGGAAGAAGATGGATGGATGGATGGTTCTAAAACCCTTGCATTGCTGATCGTCCAATCAGAAAAGCGGCAAGAGCTCCATGCTCTGGTTGCCACACAGGCCAATATGTACAGTACATGCAGCAGCTAACAACAGAGCTACAAAAGCAGTTGGCAAGAGAGCTCAATGACTGGCATCACACATTGATCATTGACCATTGATTTGATTTATACTGCAGTACTCTTTTTAAACCAGTACAGAGCATGCTGCTTACAGTACATTAAAATATGGCTGTACTTTGTATTAACTGTAATCAGCACTGAGAGCTGACGTAAAAGTATTATGGCTTTTAAATTAATCTTAACTGCAATGCTGACCCATTTTAAACAATGAAATGGGAAATGGGAGAGCAGGTAAGAGATTGTTTATAAAAGCAGAGTTTCTAGCCAGGTCCTCTTCAAGGATGTAGGCACAATGCAACACATTTCAACCTTCAAAGTCTTCATCAGTGCTTACAGTTTTATAAAAGAAACCATGTGTTCTTAAATTATGTGACTTTTTAGGAAAGAGTTTCTTAAAAACCCTGTAGTTTTGCATTTGACTTTTATTCTGTTTCTCAGTTTGAACCTATTTTGGACAGTATTTGGTGTGATGTCTATACTGTTATACTGCTATGGACTGTCTGGAGCATTATAATGTTTTTGATATGTTACTATAATGTAGGTGTCCTATATTACATATCTGTTCTGCAAGTCATTTTTCTTTTTTTTTCTATATTCTTATTTACTCACTGTGGTGATGTTTTGTATTGTCCTGGTCCTAGTACCTGGCTCACGGGACGCTCTCACATGTTGCCTTCACACATGATCTGAACACCTTTTTAAAATTGTAAGCCCTGATGAAGACCTAGGTCAAAACGTCCCTTGTTTGTGTCCCTTGTAAAATAAAGAAGTTTAATAAAAGAATTTTCAAGTCAGAATCTTTGGATATCTAAGGTATGCCGGTAAATATTTCCTACAATCAAGTAAAGTGCAACCACAATTTTGTATTGCTGACTCGTTTTATTTTTGAATTTTAAGTGACTTCTCTCGTTGTGAAATGGTGTTTGCAATCTTTACTCTTAGAATAGACAACAAAAAGCCAAAAGCATTTACTGAAAGAACCACAGTGAGATAAACAAGTCACAATGCAGAAGGCTTACTGTTTTTTCTAACTATGACAGCTGAACGCATATATAAACTTTCTGAACTTAAAATAAATAGATCAGTTAATATTTATGCTATAGGGTATCGTTTTCATGTTTATGTAGCTGGTGTCTGCTTTGCATTACATCTGCATTGTCAAAGTTTGCCACTAGATGGTGTTGTGGGAGAATATATTCATTATATTAACAGAATGTAAGGTTTAAGGCATTCTTTCTTCTACATAAATTTAAGATTAACTATGTCTTGCAAGAAACGAGGTGTTATTGCCTGATTGAATAAAAAATAAATAATGTTAAAATTAATATAGGACATAATGAGAGTCATTAATAAACAAGCCCATAGTGTTTGGTGATATATATTTGTCCAAGTTTACAAATAATTATTTTCAAATGTGGCATAGTACATTAACAATTTTCCCCATAAAAGCAAAATAAATATATTGCACTTGAAAAAAAAAAAAAAAAAAAGAATAACAATGCAAATGTTGCTGTATCATATCAGCCATAAAAAGTCAAACGCAGCAGATGGTAGAATGTAATGTTTCACTGTTTAACAATGACAGCATTCAGTCTGTACAATAATAATGGATCAGAAAATACATTTCTGTGCACAGACATTACACAAATGTATTTTGATATGAATATGAAATGTAGTGGAATGGCTCACTGTAGATGTGGGTATGCTAATGTTTCTTGTCATGTTACTTGATTAAAGGTGCAGTGTCACCTGGTGGTTATGGAGCACAATGCAGTCAATGCCTCTATTCCTTTTTATAACCATTATGGTAGCCTCAGAGGGACATGCTGTTAAAAAAACAAACAAACAAAAAAGAAAAAAAAACAAAACAAGTAGAAATAGCTCTATTTCACTTCAAAATAATTGAGTTAATCCATTTCTACATTATGCGCTCAACATGCTTAGTTTGTCCTCTCTGGGCATTTGTAGAGAAAGGAAGTAAAAGAACTCCAGTTGTTTTCTATGGAAATTAAACATTAAACCATTTTAGATTAATTATACACTACCGAATTCATACTGACTGGTGTTCCATTTGAAAACCATTTTCAACAATGTTTTATACAATGCATTTTAATATAATAATGATCAAAATAAATAATAAAGAAAATATGTTTGGGGCTTTGAAATAAGAAATAATGTGTCTATCATGTAGATATGTATACACTGACCCACTGCCAGCTGTTTCAGAGCTGCCTTAAAGCTTTAGCCTTAACCAAGCTAATTTAACTAACTAAATGAGACCCAGAGGATCGTTATTTTCAAGTGAGGACTTGGAATCAACACGTTCAGAAATGGCCATGAATCAGCAAATTAAAGAGGCAAAGAGGCAAGCTGCAGTCCGGTCGCTGCTACTATCTGTTTCCTGAGGTCTTATGTCCATATCCTTCTATACTACTGAAATAATGCTATAAGCTAAGAGTGACAGCCATTTCTCAATAATAAGATCATTTTACCTAACAGTTTCATAACAGTTACTCATTGTATTTTCTTCCATATAAAAACACTGCTTAGCCAGTAGTAAAGTTGTGACCAGCACTGATAAACATACCTAGATCTGTAATAAGATGCTCCTAATCGCAAAGAGCCAGCACACTATGGGCTTTCACATCTTGCCTTGTGACCATTTTATTTCTGTCCAGTTGCTCTGAAAACAGGACAATGCCATTATAAATATTAGTCAGATATCAATCATTTTAAGTTATATTTCTTATGCGGGACAGTGGTGCATGGGGTTAAGTGGGTTGTCCACAAACCAGAAGGTTGTCGGATTGCTTCCCACCCGACCCACTGCATACTGTCGTTGAGCCCTTAGGCAAGACACTTCACCTGCATTGCCTACTCCGATCACAGTACATGGCTGGTTGTGGCAGTAAGGGCATCTGCTGTGGTGACCCTGTAAAGTTTTAGCTTTTTTTTTTAACTGATTACAAGTATGTATTTATCTGACATACCATGAGTGCCCACTGGTTAAATTCACAATAGATTGGTACCAGATAAAATGCACCCTAATGTTTAGAATATATGGAAGAATCAGGTTAACTTTAGATTTAAATATTACTGATTATAGGTAAGTCATTTTGCGTCAAACTCTCTGGACAGTTGAATCTTGAAGCAGTCTTTTTCCATGTTAAAACTAGGCCATAAATAACTACAAAACAAGCCATTTCCGAAAAGTGCCACAATGATTCCAATTTTCCATGAAATGTATTAAGGATGGACTGATGTTCTGATATGGTATATGGTAATATTTTGTCCCTAAATATGGGGTGTGGTCATCATTATAAAATAACTCTTAAATTAGGCAAAAATAAAAGCCCTGTTATACATAAACATCCCATAATATTCAGTATAAGGTTTATCCAGTGCATTTGTCTACTGCAGTCAGCATGCGTCCTATGGTTCTGGTCATTTACAGTGAGGATTCCTAGGTATTTGGCTCTCTGTACATCATATTTTATCATAACGTTATGCTGTGTCAAATGTGTTAACAAAACCAAAAGCCGTGCAATTTATAGATTATAAATTGCTGTTGTGTGTATTGGAAGTTTTTTTTTTTTTGTCTCCGGATGTGTTTTGCGATCACACCAGCTGCCACAACCTCAAAAACGTTGCTACGAGAGTTATTAGATCAGGGTCCTTCAAGCAGTTTTATTTTGAAGGGCCATTTTCTTCACTTTTTCCTTCATGTCCCTTGTATCTTCTTTCAGCACTCAAAAATCGTCACCAGAGTTTGTAGAAACTTGTGGCGTTACTTCGTCAGATCTTCAAAGCTCTTCCCTGCTTTGACTGTCGCCTCTATTTACAAAGTTTTTGCCGAGTTAAAAACGCCGGTAGTTTCTGGGAGTCATACGAAGGGCGTCATGACGGTGGAGGAGTGGCGCAGTCCCTGGATGGCGGCGTAGGGCCCCTGTTGGAAGTAGTGGTGGTAGCGGGGCATGTGGAAGGAGGGGAACGTGGGTCCGCTGGCCTGCATGGTGGAGGCCAGGGCGGTGGGCGTCAGGGGCATGCCCAGCCGGCTGTAGGGAGGCAGGGAGCCCTGGATGGGGTGGGGCAGGGAGGCCGCGCTGGTGCCCATGGCCGACAGCGACTGTGGGTGCTGGAAGCCGGAGAAACCCGAGGTGGTGGTGACCCAGGAACTCAGGGACAGGTTGTCTGAGGCTGTGAAAGCAGAACCTGCAAAATACAAGAGAGATCATGTTAACAATGACAATGTTTATAGGATTAACTTTAAGGATTATACTGCTGACACTGGTATTTCCCTTTGTGCTGGTCGATACTTTTGTCAAACATTTTTGAGGGGACCCATATCTCCAAATTCCAGGAAAACCGTGTCCTAGCCTCTAACATTTTTTTTTTTGTGATTAGTTTTTGACATTTTTTTCTTTGTACCATATAATTTTATTCTTTTCCTTTTTAAAAATTAGAGAATTCTGCACCTCATACCCAGTGAACCACAAAAAAGCTGATATCAAGTCAAGCAATAAAAAAATGCATGAAAAATATTGTTGTACAATTTGAAAAGTTCTGTCCCAATGTGACAACCCTTAAAATAAATAAAGAGATAAATAAATTCTAAACTTCTTGCACCAAGAATTCAATATAATTACATATTTGGCTCGTCAGGCGAAGGCAATCTTAATAAAAAAAAAAAAGTATTTTTAAGAAATAATAATCTAAATCTTTACATTCATTATAATGTTCAACAATGCAGCATAGTGATGTTCTTATCATATGACTCTACTTGGAATCAAATATTAGTTTAAATTATGTTATACATTTTTTATGTTATGAATAAAATTAGCATTTTGCTACGATGACTACATTGCATTTATAAATGATTGCCTTGGTAGACAATATTACAACATAACCCACTCAGTATCAAAGGAACAACCGGAGCTGCTTAGAGCTTTACTTCTAGCCATATAATAACTTTCAGTGTTTCAGGTAGTCTATAATAACAAATACATAACCCTCAGCTTATTCTGGTGAAGTACTGGCATACTCCATCTGTCTTTTTCCAACATACGTAGTCAACATCCTTCATCTGGAAAAATAAAACTATATCTGTTAAAATGTATCTGTCTTCTCACCTCTGGCGTGTGTGGAGTGGCTGTCCTCTCCCAGGTTCTCCTCGTCTCCAGTGTAGGTCCGGATGGGCGACCGGGCGTACGAGTGCTTGTGGATCAAGTTCTCAACACTTTCCCTGCAGCAGAAGTTAAAGAGAGAGCCCCAAAATAAATCTCTATATATCTCTAATACAAAACCAATAATCTGCTGATGTGGTTACTATTGGTATGTGTGAATTTTCCTTATAAAAAAAACAAACAAACTTTAAATTAGAAAGCACTAATTTACTTTATTAATTAATTTTTAATTGTGTTAAGCAGAAAGAAACATTTCTGCTTAACATTTCTACAAAACATTAATGATTCATTTTTTTAAATAAAGCACAGTATCAAAACAAGTATGTTGATCTTTTACATTATAGATGCAATATAAAAAAACACTTATTTTTTAGGTTAATAGAATGTATTATTGGCAGTATTTACTTTTGTTTTTTTGTGAGTATTTCATCATAAATATTTTACATGAATATATATTTATGGCTATTACTCAATATTTTAAACAAAAATTTGCAAACAAGGAAGTCAAGTTCTCTATAACAACTTATAATTGTGCACTTTTGTTCTGTGCTTGTATTCTATTTTTAAATAGACAAAAGCTAATGCAGTTACTATGGTGCCAAGTAATTTCGCAAGATTTAACTGTAGCATCATTGACTATTTGACTGCTGCCTTCACTTAAATGACCAAACTAAATGAATGTTCAAAGTGAGTGTGGTCAGTGTGTGTGTTGCTGTATTATAATAATCCTGATTTCCCTTCACTGACTGTGGCTGTGTAAATGTTTGCATGTCCCCTTGTATCCCACAAAGTGCATTAGCTCATTTGAGTCTTGTCAGACAGCGCTTCTCAAATGCACTGACACAAATTGTTTGGTCTTTGGAGCGAGTGTGTGCGAGTGCTCTGCATCACCACAGCCATGCGTCCACATTACCAACCCCCCTCGCAGCCACCAGGCCCCCAATTAGGTTAGGAAAGTGCAATATCTGTCAGCGAAGGAGTACAAATGTGTGTGTTTTTATCAGCGTTGGCCCAGTCCCCCCCCCCTCCTCCCTCTGCCTTTAGCTCCCACAATGCACAGCAGAGCAGAGAGGGAGAAGAAGAAAGGGAGGGGTGGGCGGGGCACGCTGGTTTCAATCAGTCAGAGCGGCCAATTGAATTAGAGTTTGTTTTAGTGCAGTGGCCGACTCCAGACTAATGTGATTTCTGCAGCTCCCTGAAGATCAATTGATCAGGTCTAATTCACAGCCCTGAAAAAGAGAGAGACAGCAGAGGGGAAAGTGGAGGGGCGTAGGGCTGGGGGGCCGGGGAGGGGGGCGTCTGGACGGGCTTTCAGCTTCAGGACGTTTAGAATGAGGGAAGTGAGCGCAGATGGTAGGATTTTATCAGCTGATTTTGGAGAGATTGTGTCGGAATTAAAAATGACAAGAAGTGTACGTATAGGCAGGATCATAAGAACTGTTTTAGATAGTCAGTAGGCTTGGTTGATATTAGAAAAACATATCTAAGAGTGATATTGCATAAAATAAATTCTTGTGTTCTACTGGGTAAGCCACTCACCATTAAGTGCAAATGTACTGTATGTATATTGGGTAACACTTTATTTTACAGTACACAACTATGTAACACACAGTTTGTCAGTACAAATGTAATACAAAATCTGCCAAAAATAGTACAGTTACTACTTTACTCAGCGGTAATATGCACTTTGGTAGAGTAGTGTAATAAGTATTTTTTATTACATTTGTACCAAGAAACTGTAAAAACACAAAATTCCATTCTGTAAGTACAATCAAGTGTAGTGTAAAATAAAGTGTTACTGTATATTCTGTATCCTATATTCTATAATAAAGATACTGTTAAACCATTCGATCATTCTTTTTTAATATTTCTGTTGCATATATTTACAATAGTGACTTCATGTTATAGCTGACATATTTAGAATAATATGCCTAGACCAGTCATTCTCAAACTTTTCACATCAAGTACCACCTTAGAAAATAATTGGGTTACAGAGTACCATCTTAAGTGACTACACTGACTAAACCAGGACTATACCAGGTCTAAGCTGTGGTACACTTCAGTTTTAATCCACAACCAGAGCATGACTAAAACACGAGTAAAGCTGGCTCTAAATTATACAAAGTAAGAACTGGAAAACACTCTTATGTACCACTTGGAGTATTCTGCGTGCCACCAGTTGTACCCACACCACAGTTTGAGACCACCATTTCTTTATAATAATTTAATAACAGGGGAGGATGACCACTAATAAAAATGCTACAATCAAAGGATGAAATATCAACAATGACTTTTAAGCGATCCATGATCTTTCTGCATAAAAATCAAAAGACTGTGCCATGTTCTAACTGATTCTCTTTTGTTCTCAGTATCTGAGTGTTGCGTGTGCTAAAGAAAGAGTGCAGGAGCCAGAGCCCCCTGTACCTCTCCATGTCGGTCAGCCGCGACGAGTCCCGGAAGCCTTTGGCAAACGGGTTGCTATCAATCTTCAGTTTGGTTATCTGAGGAAACACAGCAGGAGGCTCTGAGTCAGGGCACAGGTTAGGCTCATGATGTCACAGATAAAGGACAAGGAGTTATGGCTGGATTACTAAGTGACCCAAAAATAAAACGTTTCTTTAGGGCCTACAATTTATAGCATTAATAAGTGCAGTAGTTTTTCTTTTTCTTTTTTTTTTTTTTTACTTTATACTTATGTTTATTTTAACATATTTTAACATCTTCTAATTTATTTATTTTTTCATTATTTTATAAAAAGCAATTTCATGACTTAATATATAATATATAATATTATATGGTACATTCAAAGTGGATATAAAATTTAAATAGAGCTTACATCAGGAGTGAACTGTTGTCTGAACTGTGTCATGACAACAGACATTTTGCTGCTTAACCTATAAATTATTTGTTATAACAGTTAATAAATACAAATGTTTTCTTTTTCTTATTGGCAATTTTATATAAACCATTACCATCCCAAGAAAACACTTTAAATGTCATTCAGTCTGTCACATTACACCAACAGTACGATCACAATTACACTGCTGCTGATATTACCAGAACCATTAGTCATGTCAGTGATCTACTTTTTTCTGCAATGCATGTTGAAACAAGTAATTGTCAGATATTTTGACATCTGATACAAGCAGTGCCATGTTTCCTGCAGAAAATTTGACAGGCCTCCAAATTGTGAGCCTAACCAAGTTAATGTCATTTATACACCCCACTTACAACTCCTACATGCCATTTAACATAAACACTGCATCATAAATGCATTAAAATTGAGTTTTGAGGGACTAGACAAAATGTATATAATACTTTATATGGACTATACTGAATGGTAGTCAAGGTGGGATAGGTATGGAGCGACAGTGGTGCACTTGAGGCAAGAGTCAGACCCACATTGCCTACTCCAGTCACAGTATGTGGCTGGTTGCTACAGGAAGGGCATCTGGCATAAAAAAGTGACTGGTTCACCGTGGCAACCCCAAATAAATAAAAAGGGAGCGGCCAAGAGATAAAAAATTAACAACAAAGAGTCAAGGTGGTAGGTTCTTATGGCCAAAATGGACACCTTATCTATCAATTGCTAGGGGAAACACTGAGTATATGGATATTGCAATTATTTCACTGCGAGAATAAAACATTTGCAATATTGTGTGTAACCTTATCAAATGATCTAATAAAAAATTACTACTTAAATGTCAATATTTGTTATGGGTATTCATTGCATTCCTGCATCAATTATTCTCATTAAAATAATAGTAATTTTACATAGGCACTGATGAAGAGTTAATTTTGTTTTTAAGAGAAATGTTACGAATATTTACATTTTAATTTTTTTTTTTTTTTTTTTGCTTTATTACATATTTTCTTTTTTATTTAAAATTTTCTAATTAACAGGACGAAGGGAAAGTCAAGTTGCAAGCTGTAACATCATTGGAATTCAGAACAATAATATTGGATATTTTATTATAAAATTGTGCAGCATTATAATAATTCAGAATCTACAAATGACTGTGTTATGGGTTTGGTGGGTAGAGTAGTGGTCAAACTTAATTTAAAAGTTACCTAATAACATTAATGCAAATATTTTATTTAGGTTTCAAAGCAATTATTATGTCTAAAATCTACTCCACAATTCAGCCAATTTGCTTAATGTGAAATTATGACATGCCATATCAGAAAATAATAATGATTTCAGTCCTCACCAGCTGGTTCTGATAGGCTGTGACCGCAGTGAAGACTGTCTCCACAAAGACAAAAGTGCGGAACTCCTCAGACTTGAGGTTGAGCAGCGAGGCCGTGTGGTCCTTCTTTTTGATGATGTGAACCCGCGGCTGGTACTTGTGCATGGAGTTCAGGATGATCTGTGGGGACACAATCATTTTACAGTGAAATGTGGAGTGAGGTGTGGTGGTAGACAACCACCCAGACAGCAGGCCAGACACAGGCAAATGCAAAAGAAATGTCCAGGATACAAAGTAGACTATTGTCTGTCTGCAGCCCAGGAAGAATATTTTGACAACCACTGTCTGACCATTTCCAATTTGTATATCTATTTTTTGTTTACAATAATAAATGAACACATATTTTGATCTCATATAAATACACAATAATTCCGCACATATTTTTTGTAGCAGTTTCTAATATCTCTCCCATTTGTATTGCTCTACTTGAAAGAAACAATGAAACAATTTTCCTTATTATACTCTTATCTGACATTTTACATTTTATCAATTTCTGCTCTTCTGTTTTTTATATGCTACTTGAAGCGGTGAAGCAGTTTGAAAATGTGCTATATAAAAATGTACTTGATATATGCTAAAAATGTATTTTTTTTTTTTCTTTGATATTACAGACTACTGCCTGCTGCTAATAGAATTTATTTACATTTTTGTTAATGAGCCTATATGTTAGGCTATTTGTATTTTTTTCCAGTAACAGCAAATTTTTATTGAATTTTATTGAATTTATTTATTTTGTTTATGCCATTTCATTTGACATTGCATTGTCTTTATTAGTATTTTTTTCCAAGAAATACAGTAGGGTAAAAATATTACTAACGTTTGTCAAATAGGCTATTGTGTAGCTATTACCTAATGCTAAAATGTACCGCCATCGCACTGTAAATATTATTTCGATGGTCGATCAACACACATTTTTACATGCAAAAAAAAATAGCATAAAACCTAAGGCAGTAGCATAGGCCTGAACTCACGTTCGGCTACTAATTTTAGCCATTACAGCATGCATTTCTTGCTAAAAATCTAAATTAGGCTAGTTCTTACGTGTCCGTGTTGGTCCAGTTCGTTGTTGGTCAGTTTGACTTTCTCGAAGGACACCATTTGCTTCATGAGCTGCTCTCCGGTGAATGGTGAGTCCGGGTGGACGTACAGCCTGGCGCAGAAGAAGAAGAAGAAGAAGAAGAAGAAAAAGGATGAGGTCAGACGCTTCATTCTGATTGGATGATATTACGCACGAGCTCATTGCACAAGTAACAAAGAATTAGCCGCCTAACTTGGCTAGCTGTGTTTGTAAATAAAATAAAATAAAATAAAATAAATTAAAATAAAATAAAATAAATAACCATCACAACGCCATTAAGTGAGAAACTAGGTCGATGAATTTGTGGCTAGCCTATCTAAAAAATATTTAAAAAAGAAAAGCAATCTAAAAGCTAGCCCTATGTTCTATAATAAAATCGCATTTTGAGTTTTTAGCATTGTAATACTTAAATATAAAAAAAATAATTAAAAATATATATTCTAGCTAAAATGAAAAGCCTAGTCTTAATTTTCTGACGTTATTCCGTTGGTTTTGCCCAAATAATTATTTTAGATTACATTTAGGCCTATTAAGACCAAATTTACCCTAACAAATGCATAGTCTATTATTCAGGGTTTGACATTAACACCAACGGTCAAATGCTGGTAGATTTTCATTTTTGGCTCTCAACACGAAGTCTCCCAGAAGCCACTTTGGCTGGTTGAATTTTATGCACCTATATTGTTAGAGGTTAAGCCTGAATTTCTGTTGCTCTGCTCAAGTGTATACCATTTAGTATGTAGGCCTTGTCATTCATCATGATTAAAACATATATAGCCTATTCATTTAAACAAAATAATGTTTTTAAAAAATGTGAGCTCACATCCACAGAGATACCATTTATTCTTCCTAAATCTTTTTATTAATATCTGATAGATCAATGTCCATATATAAATCCTTTTTTTTTTTTTTTTTTTTTTTCTTTTTTTTTTATGCTTGTCGTATACTATGAAATAGGCTATACACAAAATCGAATTAGGCTTAAATTGTGGCAAGTAAAAACATTAACTGGCTAGCAACTTTTGACAAAGACTAACCACGGTGGCCAGTGAGCAAAAAAGGTATTATCAAGCCCTGCATGCTACATTCATATTTTAATAAAATAGTCTAAAAGCCTATTGTTGTATGGAGGGCCGCGGCGGGCAGCGCGTAATGCCGGGAGATCAAAGGACTGGAGCCCGCACCTGGCCGGAAGTGGAGGGTCGGCCTTTCCCGCCACCAGCCATGAAGAGCGGTGATAGGCGTAGCGGTAACGTTTGTTGTCCACCGGCACTATGTCCATCAGCACGATGTACCGGGACTCCTGGTCCACTCCGGAGAAAGACACGCGGATGGTGGGGAACATCCTCCTGTGGGGCCGTTAGAATGCAACAGAAGGTTCTTATTACACCTTTTATGTCATATTATTTTATTATCTATTATGGAAAATGGCTGGTATAGCAGTAAACTGGAGGAACATTGTCAAGAAACCAAACTACAAATTTAGCTTCACCTTTAGCTAAACACTGACCTAGAGAGAACAAATAGCTAAATTATACAGTCTTAGAACTGTTTCGCTTGTCCTGAAAGTATTATTGTAGGCTGTAATATTTTATAATGCCATGATATAGATTTATTATTTTAGACTATTTTAAATCATTTACTACAGGTCTGTAGAATAATAAAAAGCCTACATTATAATTTAAACTGTGTCATTCAAGGGTCATTTGTTGGTAGTGCACCACACGAGTTTGATTCCGTTCCGAGTGCTGTCTTTTGTTATTCTTTTATTCCTTAGACACTCTCTCACTAGGCTTATTCAATAAAGCCTTGAAATGTAAAAAGTAAATATATGTTTTAAAATTTGGCTAAATAATTAGCCCAAATGAACGGAACCTGCAAATTAATGTCTTTGTTAATAATAAGGGTAATGACACATTTAATCACTTTACGCAAAAGGGAATATAAAACATTCAACGATAACGCCATGTTTACAGTCTCATTTCTATGAAAAATATTATTTTCATGTATAAAAATCGCCATCAAACACCCATAAACTAAGCACTAAAAAAGCTTAAATCCAGCCAGCAGGAAGTGCGCTTTACAGACACAGTGACCTTAATATAATTCTAGGTGCATAGATGAATAAAACTGATTTTATATAATGTTTCTTTTTTATAGTGAGACATTCTCCATAAAAAATCTGCATAATATACCTTTACATTTTGTAAACACTTGCATCCTTATCCTTATCTACTATTATATTATCATTAGCTTATACCAGCTCTGCTGATGGCCTATAGTGCTGATCAAATCGCTGACCTTCCAGACTTGGTGATGATCATCTCGGTACCAAGCTCGTGGAACTTATCCCACAGCTCCTTTGTCTCCAGGCTGCAGCTGATCTTGGCCATCTCCTCGCTGGGCACGCCGGGGTTGGTGGGGATGAGCGGCTCGGTGCACACCGTGGGCGCCCCCCCGCTGCCGAAGTCCCCGTGCGAGTCTAGAGAGGCCAGGTCCAGGGAGGCCAGGGCCTGCTGCTGGTCACAGGACGACTTTTCCACGAACTGCTCTGTGTGCGCAAACATGCACGCGGGACACGGGTCAGAGCACGCACTTCAGCACACAGTTTCTCCTCCATTATCTCATAGTTTACATAAAAGAGCAATGATTTCAAGTCATTTGTAATAGTCCGTATTGTCAGGTTGTAATGACACCTCACATAGCTTAATACAAGTTCACTCAAACTGACAACTCTTGCAATATGACAGCTTTTTTATTGACTGTCTGTCTTTTATCTAAAGGTAGTGCTTTACTTTTAGCACGTTATGATTAACACCCACTTTGTATAATGAGAACGCGAATAAAAATTAATTACGCGTAAATACAAGCATTTAATGCCACTAAAGTATAAACAATGTAAAATGCATATAAAAAATAAAGTCCAGCAGACCAGTGGCTGTGTTATGTTTATAGCTAATATTATTTTACACTTACACAAAAATGACAATATAGTGTTAAACTGAATTATGTTACCAGTCTTTCTTGTATTAAACCCGTAGAATAAAATAAAACGATACTGGCATCTCAGTGGTAATAAGTTTAAAATTACCACTTGCAGTAATATAAAAATAGTAAAGACAATGCGTAAAAGCGCATGTAGCTAACAGATTTCCTGTAGCTTTTTATTGGTTCTAATAATCCAAAATTGTTTTAAAAGTCCCAAGCAAAAAAATCTAAGGAAAACAGCAAACAAAAATGAAGGCTGGAAATTTAAAACAATATTTACAAGTTATAAAATATACATTAGCCTAATGCATAATCAACAGCAATACAAAGGTCTACGCTATAAACTGATACTTGTTTTATAATAGTAATTGTTTTATAAGAGTGATAACTGTTTTATCACTAAATAGGCCTTCCATATACAATTTTGGACTATTGTTAAATTTGATACAATTATTACATATTTAAAAAATAGTCACAGAACAAGTAGGACAAAACATATTTGAACAAAGAGCAGTTCAGTTCAGATAATATTCTGGCATAACAAAACGACTGTGTCTAAAGGGTAATCTTGACACACTTTATTCATTTTTATACTATTGAGTGACTTAGAACCAACCAAGATGTTTGTAGATGAAGACTTAAAACAGTAAATCTTAAAACCTGTAGCCTAATTAAGCAAAAACACGGATTTGTTTCCAGCGTTCCATTATTAGAATGCGTTATTTTTATTATTATTTTTTTTACTTTAGAATCTAGCGTAACTACTTGTATTTCTAGGCACTGTTATCCTTAATGTTGACGCATGTTCACGGCGCGCTGTGGTGCGTCATGCTGCGTCTGGCCTGGCCGGACTGTGCGGGACTTACCGAGGGGCTTGATAGTGCTCTCCTCCGCCTCCTTGTCCTTGGGCTTGCCGCTGGACATGAGCGCGGCGATGGAAAACGCGTTGGCCCGGGACGAAAGCTGCGGTTTGGGGGATGTCGTATACTCCATCTCGGGATAATCCGAAGTATTGTTCTACAAGTCCAGAGGGCGTCTCGAGGCTTTAGAGGGGAGACGACTCGAGAGGAATAAGCACAATAGTTTGCAAGGTAAGTTTTGGATGAGTCCCGTTACGCACACAGACAAGACGGACACATCTCCTGAGTCTAAACAAGACTAAAACCAGATCCGAGGCCGGCTGCTCTTTGGGAAGCTCCAGTCCTTCGCTCCCTCCTCTTTTTAACCCACACAGGCGTCCAATCAGAAGCCGGAGGGACGTCACGCTCCCACTGTCCCACACGCACAAACGCAGGACTAATAGGAGCAGCCAATTACAGCGCACCGCTTCACGTCAGACACAGAAGCCTGATTTCAGACAAGACAGAGGTAAAGTTAGCCCGTGGAAGCGCACACGCGTGGAAATAGAGTCGTGGCAGGCCCTAACCTGCATGAGTTATTGTCTTTGCACAAAAAATAATTGTTTTTTTTTAATAAAAGATGTATGATTTCTGTAAGTCCATGGGATCTCTTCCACCATGACGAATGAAAGATAGGAGAGAGTGATTTGATTGTATTATTTATTTATGTTTTTAGATATTTATTTGATGCAGACTGATATATAAACAAATAGAAGATAGTGGATTCATCTCAGCTCTGTACTGGTAGGTTCTCCAACTTCCATTCACCTAAAGAAATGTTGGTGTAGGATAACATCACAGTGCATTTATTTAAATAAAATTTGCAATGTAGACAATGCGTAATAATAATGAAGTCAATGGCACAAGATATATAAGCATACAAAACTAAAAAGCGTGCTTTACATTAAGTAGTGGGCCAACCATATACTGTGTCTTCCGCCACCTCCATAGCCAAGTGAACTTAAATTGTCTTGAAGTTTGGCTCCTCCTTTCAGATGCAACATCCTCAATATATCCAAGACTGGTACTGGCACAAATAGTAAATGGGCTTGTTATTTTTTAGGTATTATTATAAAATGTACTCTGATTATTCTGTTTTAAGGTTTAATAAATTCAGTAAGTAGAGAGTTGGGCGCCACGTAATGCCCTATATAGACAGACAGAGTTAATAGTACATGTTTGTTATAACAGTGAAATGTGAAGTGTGAGAAAGGCAGTACAGTCCACACACTGGCCTGGGTGAGTTGGGGGCAGCAGTCTGGGGTTAATCCGTTCTGCGACACACTCCACTGAGCCCCTAATCTGTCAGTGTGTCCGGGGATCTTCCATGGACTTTCCCCAATTACACCACTCATAATCCTCTGTGGCTTTAACATGAATAATGTTATAATGTAGATAACCCAGACATGGCCACAAAACCACAGTAAAAATACCACAAGTACATTTACAGATAGTACCATCAATTTCACAGTAACCTCTAGGTTACATTGTATTTTTTATTCTGCTTTAGTCTTTCCTTTTGGCTTTTTCTTTCTGGGATCGCCACAGTAAATAATCTGCCTCCAAGCATGCAGTCATTTGAACATTGATTTGGTATAGGTTTTACATTGGATGCCCCTTGCTGGCACAAGATTCTCCATTTATCCAGATTTGGGGCTGGCACAAAGAATTTAGATTGTTATAATTTTAATTGTACTAACCTTAAATCTGTTAAGCCCATACACCTGTTCAGAGCTGAGGTTTATTGTCAAGTAGGCCTGTCTTTGTAGAAAAATTGGATGAACAAAATTGAAAAATTGGTTACACTTGCCCTTTGGTATTGCTAAAAAAATGGAATAACATTTTTAATTTATGTTATAGGACATTTGTGCCACGACTGCAATAAGATCGTCAATTTCAGTAAAATGTGTGTATCCTTGGGAATGGTTTTCCCTCATATAGATTTAAAAAAAATATATATATATTTCTTGATTAAAGCTTTCCTTCACTGCCTTCACTATCTGGCCTGTTTATTGCAGAGCAAGTGGTTGCTTATAAAAGTGTTGTACCCATGGTGACCTTATTTATCCTGACGGAGAAAACTGAAATTACAAGGCTCGCATCTTTCTTATGCCCAAGCTAGCAGACCTGTGCTCTGCAGAGCTAGCTTTTTTTTTTTTATCCAGATAAAGAAACATGTAGTGTAATTAATTTGCTGATTACTTGCTTTCTTTAGACTGCCCCTTTGACATGCTGCCTTTGTTTTAAAACTGAACCCATCTGCTACTACCACAGAAGCATTGTTAACAGCAATTTAACCAATTTTTATAAGTGTAAACAGTACACACTAATAGTTTGTTGGTCAGCTCAAGTGGTGACAGCAGACCTTCCTTTAGTCCACTGGTTTTCTTGTATTGACCTCACTGCCTTGTAGTGAGCCACTTGTTCATTTTATATCCAAGAAGAAAAGCTCTGGACTGATGAAAGAAATGGCTTTTTTATTTGCTCTGCTTTTAAGTTGATAGGGACCGAAATCCGGTCTAGACATCACCAAAGGCACAGCTGTTATCAAGCTAAATGTTTTCCTTCCTCACTCAGTGATAGAGCAGATAGGAAGCACTCATTGGCAGTAAAAAGGAGAAGACTGGGTGAGCTAATGTGGAAGTGAATGATGACAATGTAACTTGGCTCTTTGGTTGCTATTTACAGAAATCACAGAATACAATATTTGTTGGTTTTGTCTGGAGGTCTACATTGCCTGTTTGGAACATTCTGAGTTGAATAACCAAGTAGAGGATTTTGCTGTGAGCTTGTTGGTGTTAGCCTTGAAGTTTTTTTCCCAAATGTATTGGCAGTATTTATTTGAGTTTCACATTGCTTTCCTTTTCTTTATGTTCTTACTTTTGTATAGTTTCTCTGGGTAAGCAAACATAGCCAATGTTACAATTGTCACTTTGTATTATCGGTCACCATTTTAAATGTTGACCAGTCATAGACCAACATCCAATTCCGATTTTGTGATGAGCAAAGTCTTTGAATATTCAATATAAACAGTGTTAATCAAATATTACTTATCAATTATAGCAACAGGTTAGTCCACTAGTTTTCACTGTCGATCACTCAACAGTAGTAATTACGGCTAGCCTCACCCCCTAACACCACAAAACAACATAACACACTTGCCACTGCAAAATGCTACATTCATAAATTGAGGACATTTGCTCTTCCCATAGGCCTCCTGTTTGGATCCAACCGAGTTACCCAGCAATAAACGATAAACAATATATTCATTATCCCTCCTGTGTACCCCAGCTCAATCTGGCCTGGCTCAATATTACACCCCCAAAATAGTTTTCATAACTTTTTCATTTTTGCCCAAGTGAGAAATCTCACAGCACAAGAGGCTGTAGTGTTTCACTCTACCCTTTGGAGAACATACCATATTTGAATGTATGAAAAGTTGTACTTAAAACATTACCAGTGTTAATCTGCCTTTCAGTTTGCATCCCTTTTGTTTATTTATAATTTATTTATGTTGGCTCTGTTTCTCTGTGTACAATAGCCACTCTTCCAGAAGGATTGTCTGTTTTAATGCAATGTGTTAACATGCAAAGCATACTCGGAGATGGTCATAGCTCATTTTTGCCTTCACAGCGAGTTTTTCACTTTTGTTTTTTCATTCTTGTATGTATTTGGTGGTCGAAAAATGTAAACGTACTAAATATTGACAAGACATGTAGGCTATCAGCCAATGGTTATGTCTGTCATTGAAATGGGATGAAATCCATTTGTCTGCAAGTGTGTAATTTGGCCAAAGCTTTTGTAAGTAAAGCCCATGGTTCGAAGACCGGGCATTTTTACTAAAGATAATGTTCATAAATGTCATTGGTTTATAGACCATTTTCACAATCTGTCATTTACACAGAGCCCCTGAAAGCATCATGTCTCCAAAGCGCTGACTCCAGACTTCTCTCTCCTCTCCACCTCAATGTCACAGCATTCAGTGAAAGAGCCTCCGTAACCAGCACCAGATCCGCCGCCACTAAACCTATTAGGAGACTCCTGAATGCAAATCCTCTGCTGCAGATATTTAATAAGAGACCTGCACTGCCCAATTCGATTACCGTGCAATTGCCAGCGGATAATGTGCTAAAAGCTTTCCCACTTAAGCGTCACTCCTTTCCCAATATTATTCACACTTTGAGGGGCCGAAGCCTTACAGACGCAGCCAGCACTGGTAGGTAGACCGCAGTTAGGGCCAGAGTGGCTAATGTTCTTTACACATTTGTAAGTAAGGCTTTAAAAAATCTTTGACCAGGCTTATCTCACCTTTAACTGTGAACAGCTGAGGATACAATAATAATCCACATGCAAAACAGCTGCTCCATATCCAAAACACAAATGAGTGTATTTGACTCTGCCCCGAGAGGATGACACATTTTTGCATATGCAACATCAACTACTATGGCAACACCTAAATATAGGCTTTTGTCTTGTCTGTTTATTTATTCTGGCTGGCTTTCAATTCTCAAACAATTTGTTGGTTACTGCACATAGGGAACCTGTAAATAGCTATGGTTGTTAATGAGAAGCCATAGTGGGGACAACAGATTTTTGGTTCTGGGTACATGTACATCATAAGAATTTGTTCTTAATGTTCTGCGTGGTAAAATAAAGGTTAAATAAAGGTTAAATAAACATCTTTTACTTCCTAGTGTGCAGTGATTCACATATTTATTTGGCCTAAATCGAGGAGATTTGGTCTTCCCTAGGCGCACCTTCCCTCACTATTCTTCAACCCATATATTCACCATCCCTCCTTTATACACCACCTCAATCTGGCCTGTCCCAATATTGCACCCCTAAAATGGTTTTCATAACTTTCTAAATTTTTCCCAAGTGAGAAATCTTTTTTTGTACACAACAGTCTGTAGTGTTTCACTCTACCCTTTGGAGAACATGCCACATTTGAATGTATGAAAGGTTGAGTGGTTTAACTGACCCTGTGAAACCGATACTGTCCTGCTTTTATTTTCATATTCAAAAATTCGAGTTCTGTGCAAAAGTTTTAGTGAGATGTGAAAAATGCTGTTAACTAAGGGTGCTTTATTAAATACTAACTCACTCTCTAAAAGGTTCTTTGCCTTTTTGAGATATAAGGGTTTTGTGGCTCAATAAAAAGAGCATTTACCCTGATTTTCAAGTTTGAAGTTCTAGGCTTAAGCATGATATCTTTACTGTTGTGAGATAGGACCAGTTCCTTGGCAGAGTTCTCATTCTCACAATGATTCTTGCTGTTATCACACACCTGTCTCATAAAGTCTTTTACCAGTAGTTGTGCGCAGCAGTAGCTAACAGGATACAGCCACCAACCTGACAGCAACTCCAGCACTCAGGGATATGACGAGGAAACCCTCCCGACAATTATTCTCTGGATAAATGGCCTCCGCGTGAAAAGGTCAGCAGTAAACGCCAGCCAATTCCCCTCAGAGTGGAATCTGAGGAAAAATAATCGCCACTTGATTGAATTTGAGCGCAGGACATTTGAGCCACAGTAATGAAATGGCTCTTGTTCTGACCCAACCCCATCACCTTCCTAACCATTTTTTACCAGATTACAGAGCACATTGGTGGGCGACGATTTGCCTACAGGAAGATATTCAATACAGGACGATAGTCCTGTTTTGTCCATGTAAATCCGCATTAGGACAGGTACCGCTGCATATTACAAGTCAATATTCACCCAAGAGTCAAACAGGGCAACGTAACTCCTGATTTAAAACTAGCTCAGAGGCTGTTCATAAATTTTCAAGATATGTGTGTTTGGCATTGCAAGCAGTCATACCAAACAATGGTATAGCCACTTTTGCAGGATGATTTTCTGTCACCATTGATTCAATGTTTACAAGCTCTGTAGATCAACAGCCAATGGGGATATCCCTTACTCAAACAGAAGGAGACAGTCAGCCATACACCAGAAGTCACTTATTACATTGTGGTCAAAGTCTTCTCTGGTGTCAGATGGGATTTTTTTTATTGCAGTACCACAAGTTGCCACAGGTGGAATTGAGGGTAGAGAAACTTAAGCAAACAATCAGACTAAATGTGCCAGTACTGATGCAATAGTAATAGTGGCTTAGGCATATAATGAATGAATCTTACTGTTAGGAACTGACACATTAAAGGACCCAATCATGTAACAATAGAAAAATTGCATATGTAACCAGGGGTTCATAAAAATTCCCACTGGTAGCAGTCTCATGAACGCATCTTTGGGTGATTAGCAATCCTACTAAAAGAGTGCAGGTGTGCATGGCATGCTGGACTTGTTCAACAACGGGAACGGCTATGTGTTTTGTGGCGTGGGCCAAGCGGGCCGTGGTGCCAGTTTGCATGGCTGCTTCCTGGAAAGCGCCCAGTGGGTCCCGTTAGAGTTATGGAGTTATAAAAGCCAAGGTAACTATTCAGTTGTGTGTTTTTTGTAATTTAAAGCTAAAAATGGTATGCTAATGTTGTGCTTTTTAATCTTGCAGTTTGCTAACTGCTGCTTTGTTATGCTCTTTGCTGTGATTTAAATTGTTTAGTTACCCAGGCCCAATGTATAATCTGTAGCTGGCTCATATTTTTATCTGCTAGAATTTTTTTTTTTTATGTTAATACTATATTTTGAATGGGGTGAGGGAAAAGTAATTAACTTATGGTTAAACTAAATTAAAAGAACTATTTTCCACTACTGCCTTTGTATTTTTTAAGCCAGACATACCTAAGCATTTTAATAGAGGACCCCTTACCCCACCCTCTGTTACACATAGGGTTAAATAACATTTAAATATACAGTATTAAACACTGCAGTCTGTTGAATGGATGATAGAGAATTTGTAAGTGAAAATAATTAGTTGGAAGAAAAGCCCCAAACAAAAATGTTATGAACATTTTTAGTGAAAGAGAACAGTGTTTCTTTAAAACACCTTTTCTAGTTCAGAATTGATGTCCTTCTTTTGGCATTAGTCTTCTGGGGTTGCAACAACAAATACTTTGTAGTGGACAGTGATCTGTATGTTATTTCGGTGTAGGTTTTACGCCTTGCGCTGTTCCTGGCCTCTCCATTTTGGGACTAGCCCAAAAGGTCCCCTTGTGGCTGGATTTTAGAGTTGGTGTTCTTATTTCTTTTAATTGAGTGAGCAAATTTTGAGACCACTATAGCTTTAATAACAGAACTGTCAAAACTGTACATTTTTTGATTTGTGGTAACTTAAGGTCCTCTTGTTTAATCTAAGCTAAATAGATTGTTGCCAATTTTACAACAAATTCGTAAACAGTGAATAATGGAACATAGATTGAGCCTTGAGCCATTATGTTTTCAGTGTAATAGTCATTTCTGGAATACCACATATCAGCCAAGTTAATGAGAGTGAATCAAAATCAGAAAAAACAGATCTCTGTTGAGCCACAGTATCCAAAGTGATTATTTTATTTGAGAAACACTTCATATCAGATCAGACTGTTGGTGTCTTTGAAGTGAATCATGCTTTCAACGGTGTGGACTCTTCCCCCCTCACAGACACCCCCTCCCAGTGCCCGCTCTGGTGCCTCCGTTCATATGACTAATTAGACCAGCCTCTCACTGTGCCGCTCTCTTTGAAGCTGAGCTCTGGTGCTAATTGCTGCGTCAGTCTCGGGCCATGGCCAGGTTAAGTTCAACTGCAGGACCATGTCTGTGCTGTCTGAGCTCCTCTACATCCCACTTAGTATTCTCAATGAACAGTCAGCTGCTATAGGTTTCTTCAAGCAGCATGACTAACCAAAATGATATATGCATTCATATGCTTATTTCTAATTCAATTAAATTTCAGTTCAATTCAATTTTATTTATATAGCCCAGTATAAAAAAAAGTCGCCTCAAAGAACTTCACAAACAAAAGTTAAGCACACATAACGCATAATCAGAATATAACAATATAACACAAACAATAACTACACTAAACTAAACAGACCCAGGATATCCCTGCCCTTAGACCCACCTCGGTAAGGGAAAAACTCCTAAAAAAAAAACAGCTGTGGGGAAAAAAAGGAGAAACCTTATGGAGACTATGGAGATCCTCTCCCAGGGCGGACAGGCAAAATGTGTCTAGGACTGTTAGTCCATTAGTTCATCCATAGCATAGTTCAGGTCTGTAAGGATGCAGCAGGTGGGCCTCATCCAGACAGGGGAGTAGGGGTGAGGTAGGGATCCGGGAAGTCCATAGGAGGTGAGGCTGAGGGCCCATAGGTTGGGACAGGAGCACGGTCATTTCTCTGTTTTTCTGTTAAAGTGTTTGGGATTTGTCAGGGGTGACTATATTTGTTTAAACAATGTTTTAGCTGAAGAGGAGAACAAAGCTGCAGCTGAAGAAATAGCCAATTTTGAGAGGGAGGGACCAAAGGGTTATCAAATTGCTTATTGGTCCCCTATTATGCTAAATTGTGTTTTTTGAACTTTTAACCAAATTATAATGTTTGCACCCCAAAAACAGGAGTAGTATTTTGTTTGTTTGATTCACGCATGTTTAAGCAATCTTTTATGCTGAGGCCGCTCTTTTCTCAAGAGCTGATAACATTCCGGTCTTACCTACACAGGTGAAACCAGAAAGTGCTTCTGCCTGTTTCTAAAGCTAAAGATGGTAACACTTTAGTGTAGGGTCCCTAAAGAAAAGACCTATTAACCTTTGACTAAGTGATAATTAGTTAGTAGTTAATTAGCTCTTAATTGGTAATTATAAAGCACCTATTAATCCCTTATTATGTGTGATCCTATTCTACAACTAATAAGCAACAAACTAATATATTCCCCTTAATAGACTCATCATAACTGCTCATTAGTAGGAAGTAAAGAAGTTGTTGGACATAAATTATGAGCTTAATATGATTTTTGTACTATTCCCTAATGCCAGCTCCATAAATCAACCAATTAATCAATCATAATTTATGTCCAACAACTTCCTTACTTTCTACTAATGAGCAGTGATTAGTAATAATGAGTTTATTAAGGGGAAAATGTTAGTTGCTAATTAGTTGTAGAATAAGGTCACAAAGAAAAAAGGATTATATATGCTTTATAATTACCAATTAAGAGGTAACTAAGCACCAACTAGCATGCTAATTAGCAGTTAGTTAATAGTTAATAGGTGGACCCTAAACTAAAGGGTTACCCTAAAGATAATTTCAGCACTTAAATTGCAGTCACTATGAAGAAGTAAGCTCATATATCTGTTAGAGCCATGTTGCTAATAGTTATGCTAATTAGTTGTTTTATGGCAGTTTGATTCCCATTCTGACCCAGTACATACTGTTGTTGTGTTCTTGGGCAAGACACTTCACCCTAATCAGAAAAGCAAATAATTAATGAATTATTGTGTTTGGACAGATAGTCAGGACTGATGAACAAATCTGTTGATCCATCCATCTGTCGTCTGCTTCACTTATCCAGGACTTTTCAATCCTGCTAACAAATTCCCTTTAACTACACTATAATATGCTTAGGTTTTCTTAAATAGACTTACAAATACTTTCCTCATGAAAGAAAAAACACCCCAAAAATCTGTGTCAACTCAACAATTTACTTAGGTCTTTTAGGTCTCTTATGGACATGTCAATAGTGTCAAGGGGTAGCCTTTAATCACTTGAATAATGAAAACTGTATTCAAGGTATGTGACATGTTAATAAAGTACACAGTGTATGCACTCACTGAGACTGTGACATGGACAAAAACGGCATAATAAAGGCAAGGCAAGATTAGCTTTTAAGCGATGCATTTCCAAAGTAGTTTTCCTTTACTCCTTTGGACCCTCAAGCCCCCTCCTCCTGTTGTTTTGGCCAGACTCAGTGGGATTACCCTGTGGCTTGGTGAAGGATAGGTCAAATGTAAAAGTGGGGGAGGTTTGGAGGAAGGAGGAGGATGTGATGGATCAGGGACTGATGAGGCAAAAACACTAATGCTCTGTGAGAAGGAAGTAGAAAGTTGTTCAAGTTTGAAAGACAACTTCAGGACTTTCAGGAGACACAACTTTCAAGAGCCTGAAACGTCACACAGCAGCTTCAAACTCCATTTTAGGAATGAGATTAAAATATTAATTCTAATGTTTACTGGTGAATGATTTACCTATATTAAATGGAGAGTTAATGGTTGTCAGAGTATGTCAAGTATGTCTCCAAGTGTTAACCCTGCGACTAACTTGCCATTGTCCAGAGTGTACCCTCCCTCAGACCCATAGTTGCTTATAGTTGCCTCCAGCTAATCTTAACTCCTAATGGAAAAATGAAAATTATTAAAAATCAATTAATGTATCTGAATTTTGGGGCAGCTTCTGCCACCTGTGCCTCAAATCTCAGGGTGAACATGAGTCACTAGCTACCAATAACACAGTCACTGTAGGGCTGATTAGGGCCACCCAGGACCTTCCGGTAGTGAGCCGAGTGAGTGTGCTACCCACCTCAAAATACTGCCTGTTTGCATTTCAGGTGTGTTCAAGCTATTTTATGATTTCTTTATTAGTGTTAATTGGTCAATTTACTAGCATTTTTTTTTAAATGCCATGAATTGTTTTTTGCTTCTCTTTCCAGCAGCAGATACTTTTTTTCTGTTTGAACATGAGTATTGGAGATCCTACTGATCAAACAAGTGTCATATCTTTAAATGGAGATGTTTGACTGGCCACACTCGTGAATAATAGAGGAGGTTGTTACTTAAAAAGGCATATTCATTCCCCTGTATAGGCTCTCAGAGAGTGTAGGAGACAGCGTGACAGACACTGATGACTGGAGAATAACAGCCTCTCACCACAACACTCCAAGCCTTTTAGCACAGACAGAGGAGATTTTAGCGGCAGAGCTGTGGTGCTAAAAGCTAACAGCTAGCCCGACCTTGCTACATGGCTTTAAGGAGGACTGCTGTAATTGTATTGTGACTGTGCAGAGCGGATCGACCGGCGCTGACCCCAGGAGGATCACACTCACATCTCTAAATATGGCCAGGGTTCGGAGAGACATCGTGGGACGTTAGACTGTGGACCTCACCTCTGCGTCCTTTCATTAGTTTGACCTCAACTTCAGAACTCTACATGTCAGCTCCACAGATTTTCACTTTGACAAGGAGAGCCAAGGAGAGAGGATTTCACAGAACTGTCTAGAAGCATGAGGTAGAAGGTCATTCAAAACTTTTGCCTTTTGGTAGTCTGGTATTTGTTGTAACTTTAATGGCGAGTTATTTGGCATTAAGTATTTTGTAATTTATCCTGTAAATTACTGGGCACTTTCCATATAAAAAAATAATTTACACATACTGTATTTTGGCAAAAAACTGCCTTGGAAGAATGGAAAATCTGACCAGCCATATCAACAAGCCTTAGATCTTTCTCATGGCAAAATGGCCAAAAGGCAGAGGAAACCTTTGTATGGATACAAAGAGGGGAAATTGAGAGTCTAGCCAAGCTAGAGGTCACACAAATGTCAAGTCATGTAAATACTGATGATAGTGCTTTACTACAAAATGTAGAGGATGCTACCTGAAGAAAAATGTGACCCAAACAGTAAAGAAACAAGTTGCATGGTTTCACTTAAACACACAAAAAACAAGAAACTGTTACTGAGCATTTCACATCTTGCATGTTCAACAATCAGCACTGAGTATATGATTAGATACAGAAGATATGATATACACAGTATTATATACAGTAGTAATCAATGGGCTAAGTTCAAATCACTGTCTCCAATGCTACTCTTGTCCATGGTGATTTTAAAAGCTGTATCATACACACATTTGCTTTTAGTCTGTGTCTATGAGAGTAGGTGTATAGTGTGATTAAGTGTGAGTGTGCTGCTGGGGCCTCTGGGTGCAGAGGGACCTGGGGTGCTAACAGCCGGCCCTCAGAGGGAGGCCGGCGCCTCATGTGCAAAGAGCCCCTGTTAGAGCACTGACTCTAACCTTTATTCACTTAAGGACCCTGACAACCCCTACAGACCCCCCAATCCTTCTCCTTCAACACACCATCAGTTCTTATTCTGTTTACGCTGGCTGCAGGCTTCTCTTAACCTGAATTTTGTACCATTCATTCTTTTGACAAGTCATCCTTATTCAGATAAATACATAGAAATACAGTTTTGTTACTGGCCATGTTAATTTTTGTGGTTACATTTCTTCACAATTAAAGCAAAACAACACACATCAATTGATCAACCACTAAAATAATATTTCATTCTTACATACATTGATCTGTTTTGTGGATGCTCACCAACAGAGCAGCAGATGTGCTGGCCAGGGGTCACTGGTGAGCACTGTTAAACAGTCAAAGCAAAAGGCCATAGTTGAACTTTTAGCGACTAGCGAGTTGGTTGCTATGTGTTCAAAGGTCTCACAGACGGACCACGAAAGTTTTTGCCTCATTTTTGCTTTCTCTCAGTAAATATAGGAAAAAAACTCTTCCAGTCCCGCCATGCTCATTGTTGTTGTATGTCATTGACCATATCCTCTACCATGTATTGACACAGATTTTGGTGTTGAAAATGCCTGGGAGTATGAAGGTTGTGACAATAACATAAGTAACAGACTAATGAATAAATGAATAAATAAGGCTTTAGTACTCTTAGCCCACCAATTGTAACCTTTGCTTCTTTGATTAGTTATATGTCTGTTCAACACCAGTGGCAGTTTATGTTTATTGTCTTCACTCTTGAAATTGAAACCAGATCCACATAAAACAAGTCAATTCTTTGAGTAGAATAGTTGTACCAAGTTAGGTTACTTATGTCACCTTTCATATTTCATCTAAACTCAAATCCAGCCGACATCTTCCAGACTTCATTCACATATGTGCATGCACAGATCCTGAAATGATCAGCAGGCACTCCTCCTGAAAAAGTTGTACGGCTCTTTGTGTAAGAAGCTACAGGGGAGGATCTTATCAGGTATATCGTCATTAACAGAAACCAGTTTAACTGAATTTAAACTTGAAGTTGTAAGCTTGTTTGCTAGACACTGCTTGTATTTCGTGCATATTCAAAAGTCCATCAATTTTTATTGAGGTTCTAATTTTGAATCATGTGATCTCTGACTCAGTGTAAGACCAGAAATACTTCTACTGTGTGCCAGTGATTTCTAACTGGAATCTTGTAGTCTCAGGGTCTGGCCTCTGTTTCTTTGGCAAGAAGTGTTGAATGTTGCTAGGATTGTTGGGATTAGCAACATTAGCAACTACAATAACAGCGAGGACCCTGAGCAAGAGCCAAATGGCCCAGAGAAAAAGGCCTATTGTTGTCCAAGTGTTGTTATTGGTGGGAATTATCAGTGCTTAGTTACACCATCTTACACATAAACTGGCTGGCATACACACCAATCAACACGTACCACCGCACATACAAGCGACACATTGTGAGCCACAGATCACTGCCTCTGCAGCTTTCTCCCTGCTCTCTGGCACCTGCTCATAATCCATGCATGTATGCGCTTGTGGATTGCCTCACTTTTTATACAGCACATGTTCGCTCACAGTAATCACCTCTGCCGCTGTTTCTCCATCAATATTATCGATCTGTGCTTTAACCCTGCTGTTTATCCACTGCAGGTACATCAGCGCTGCATTCCCCCAGTGTGAGAGGCGTAAAAAGTCAAATATGTCACAGAGTGTTTGTGCAAGTGCTGCCCATGATGTGATGTGATCCACTTCATGTATTTGACCCCATTAAAATGGCTATCACAGGTCAGAGGTCAGAGCAGGGATTATGGCTTCCTGCCAGTGACCCAGTTTGAACCCACCGTTTGGGGAATCGTTTTAAACTAATGTGGCATCATCTTTACTGTACATAAAAGAAACTGATTTATTTAACAGTTTTCCATACTGTAGATCTAACTGAATTAATGCATTTATCTTAAATACCAATTGCACCATTAAATGCTGCTATTTACCCAAGGCTGCTAAAATGTTTGTGCACTTTAACTTTTAATGTATGTTATGTTTTATATTGTCCAATGTGGGTGGGAGGGATAGTGATATTTCTAGAATTGTATGATATTTAACATTATTAACTATTTAGATAGAATGTCTTTTTTTTTTTCTTTTCTTTTTTTTTTTTAAACCAAAACCTGAGTACAATATTTTGTTCCTCATCCCTACATGGTGGAATGACAATAAAGAATCCTTGAATCCTTGAATTTATGTAAGAGTGTCAGGTTTAATGTCCTGTGTTTTAGTGAACTAACTTTTATGTGATAACATAAACACTGTTTATGGAAAACCACCACTGGTTAAGGTTGGACTGCATGGCACTGTGTAATGTACAAAGTCAACACATTTCATAATTTATTTAAATAAAGTCTTACAAAGAAAAAACACATTATTTCGGAGGGCCACAGCAAATCATTTGCATGACCTCCTGCACCAAAGACAGGGGAACTGCTAGGGGAACGTATGGTGACATGGTATGTATTTAAGGTTAAAGGTTATAATATATAGAGTAATTTATGCAATGTCAGAGTGACTCTCAGCAAGGAGATTGTGGGTTTGTCCCTCAGGGCTGCCAATTACGATATTTCTAAGTGGAGACTGCTTCTCCTCCCTGAGTTCTCTCTGGGCACTTGCACTTTCTTTCTTGAATGGTTGTGTGTCCAGTGTACAGGGTGTACATTATTCTCAGGTGTATTAGTGCTGGCATAGGCTCCAGGGTATGCAAGAAGAACGAATGATTTATTAATGGAGATGTTTCGTAGATAGTTAATTTGGTGGTATGGTGCTAGTTGTGTTTGTGTCTTTGCAAAGTCCTTCCAGACAGCTACAGAGGGGGAGAGAGTTTGCTGCCCAGTGGAGGTGTGCAGAGTGAGGGGCTCTTCCTCGTGCTTCAAGTCGAGCAGAAAATCTCAGCAAATTAGTTACCGCGACGACGGCTGCTCAGGGGCTTTCATCCAGCACAGCGGGGGGCAGTGTGCAGCCTCCACATGTCCTCCTCCAGAACACACACATGAACACACACACTGGCTCAGTAGTGTCTGGTAGTGTTAGTGGTAGCTGTTAAAGTCTCTTAGCATTAGCACTCTACTAAAAGTGTCACATAAACAGCAACATCCGCTAAGAACCTCGGCAGCCCACAGAGACACAACTTATGAATCTGAGAAATGACTGAGGGAAATGGTTTAGGAGAAAAGGAGCCAAATCAGCTTCAAAAATCAGATTCAGTCAGAGGGTACAATGACAGGAGAACTGAAAAACATTTCGGGGAATATTTAGCAAAATAGGTTTTTAGATATTACTAAGCATCAAAGCACTGGAATCTGATTGGTGAAGTTCTGCCACACATGAAGAAAGATAATGAGACAAAATGAGCTGATAAAAATAATTGCTAGAACATTGTATCTGCAGTTGATTGTTTGAGCTAATAACATAAATAATAACATAACATAAGGGATTATTAATTATGTATCCTACATACTGTACATACAACAGCCATACATCCATTATTAAATGTACAGTATATGTAATCATTATTTATTGGTCGCTAATAAATGATTACATATACTGTATATTTAATAATGGATGTATGGCTGTTGTATGTACAGTATGTAGGATCATTATTTATTAGCAAAAGCCAATAAATAAATGTTATGAATTATAGAGATGGAGACTGCTTTAATTTAAAGTTTATAAAGCTTGCAATAAACTGGAAACAATCTTCTGTGACTGTCTTTGTGGCAGTATACCACTATGCCTTGTACAGTATTTGGTTCCATGATTCCTTTAACATTCAGTCTATAATGTTTACAATACAATATTCAATATAGAAGAGATCAAACATGAGTGTGAAGACTGTCATTTGTCTCTAGGGAAAATAATGTTAAAACATGGATTGCCCTGTGGACCATCACAGCTGTTAAAATCTATAGAAGACTAATGTACACAGTCACACCTCTGAGTGGACAGGGTTTCTGCACACACAACAGCCTTTCAAATCACTCTGCAGACACCATACAACTTATATCTCCATGCTGGTAATGGAAATCAGTCCTGTCCATGGAAATCATGTTGAGTTGGATTCTATATTGAATTTTCCCTCAATTTATACCTAGCAAAACTAACAGTTTGTCTGAAACATAGTGACACAATATGAACTGCCAACGCCGTGTTCAGTTCTATGAACCCCGCAGCCCCAGAAAGCTAGCATTGCCAATACGAATTTGATAGGAAATCTGTGACATAAGGGCCACAATGGTGTAATGTAACATTAGCTCAACATTCGGCCACAACAAGCCACAACAAGCCACAACAAACCAAAACAATAAACTAGCATGCAGAACAAAGACAGGTTACAGTTTTTATTGGGGGAATTATCATAATAGAGTGGCAAATGCACTGTATAAGACAAAGTACTAGTAGTACTAGTAGTAGTACTACTTCATTTTATGACTGTAAAAGGGAAAGCGGAGCGCATGTTTTAAATAAATATTTCAGGCAAATGACAATAAACTGTAAAGTACATGTACTACACCTCTAACAACATAACTACATTACTAAACAGTTTCTCAGTTGATTGGAAAGTCCCTGCTCACAAGTAGGAGCTAAAAATTTTATAGGAACTGAGGCCCCAGTCCCAAGTTCAAGCACTGCCATTTTGGATGGCAAAAAGCCAGTGTAGCTGTCTAGCGATTAGTGATCATGCATAGGTTCAATACTTAACGTTAAGTGTTCAGGTCAGACAGCGATATTTAGAGAAATGTTCGCTTGTCAATGCTTAAGACCCATATGATGTCAAAATTACAGGTTACCAGCCTTCAACACACAATCCGCTTTGGAATACCACAACATTTACAATTATTTAGTCAATCAATCGACAATCTCACTTTATAGGGGCACAATTAAAAGCTTACAAGAGGCAGAGAGCTCCTTAGAGGCATAAAAATATTTAGTGGCAGGATGGGTGACAGACCTTTAGTATGGAAAGTGCCCTAAAACAACTGTTGTCCATGTGAGTAGGCAGATGGAATGCAGATTAGTGAAAAGGCAATATAAATACTTCAATAAAGTAGGCTTTCCGTAGAGGTTTACAAGTCTACAATTATAAATCAAAATTTAAGGCCTTAAAAAGTCGCAAATTTGCTGAGCTATGAAGTATTAAGATTTACATATTTTTAACATCATTCAATCTAGCGGCGACCAAATTCAGAAAGAAACTCCGCGAAAACATAATTTGCGCAGTTATTATTTTGTCAATACAGGCACGATATACATCGTTAGAAAGCTTATGTTCTGTACAAAATGGGAATTAAGTTAACTTTATGCTTAAAATGGGACATATGTGTTATTAATGATGATTCCTCAGTATGCCAAACCGAAAAAACTGATTTTTACCTTTGAACACAAGCTCTGTCCAAAAATAGTCCATCCAGGATAACGCTCAATCAGTTCGTATAAATCCACAAGTAAATATTGAGATATATTTCCATAAAAGTATTCCATGTTGTGAAAATAATCCTGTAATCGCCATATCCTCACGCAGAAGAGAACAAATACCAAGCTGTCCTGAACATTGTATTTTCTTTTTCTCCCCAGTTTGCTAAATGTCCGTGAAAACGTGTTTACTCTCCTAATAAACCTGAGCAGACAGCAAGAACGAAGCTAACTGACTTCAGATCGGTTTTTACTTTGACGATTACAGCAGGAACGATCTTTTATGTGACTTTTTTAAAGAATAAACTAAACTAAACAGTGCAACATTAACTTTTTTACTTCAAAAGACAGCTGGTAGATGCCATCACAGATATAGGACACATTAAACTATTTTTGATGAATAAAACAAATTTAATTTGTTAGGCTAACAGACAGCAGGACTGATCCAAATCGGGCCGTGATAACCGGCTTTTGCCATCCAACATGGCGGCTCTGTGCATCTCCGTGGAAATCACGTGATCAGATGACGCTGGCTGAGAAGGGCCTATTGAGACAGTTTGGACATGTACCAAGGATGGATAGTAAATACAGATATACAGTGGCTTGCAAAAGTAGTTATACCCCTTAGGTTGTAAGACAACAATAAATGAAAAATGCTAAGGGGGATGCATACTTTTGCACGCCAGTGTAGCTAAAAGGCTGTTGAGGTTAGAGTTACCAGGTAGAAGGCCTAGAGGAAGACCAAAGAAAATTATGGATGCTAGGTGGTGTGAGAGAAGAGGATGAAGAGAATAGGGTTAAATGGAGGCAGATAATTTTCTGTGGCAACCTCTGAAGGATACAGGTAGATTAGAAAAAGAGGTTTGTACACATAAAAGCCTATAAAAGCCTTCAGTTCAACAAAAACAATAAGGCTATAAACACTAAAAACAGACAAGGGGCTGGTCATATCCTTACAACTGACTAGAATTTTCTGATATGCGTTTCTTTATAGCAGGTCCAGTCATGGCTATGCTTAGTTATTTAGAGTTTTTACATGCAGGCAAAAGTAGCCATTCAAGAAATGGCAAATGTTCTTGATTGGCTTGTCTACACTGTATATTTTCACTTCAGTTTTACTTAAAGATTTCAATACAAAGTCTAAAAACAATATTGTTGGAATATCCTGAGCAGGAAAGAGTGTTGATAGTAGGTTCTGGGGCTGCTGAAAACGCTCCATACACTGAGAAGAGGTGTAGACTGATGGAGTGCTTAGGGACTTCTGTTTTCTGCCGACCTTTGAACCCCATACTTACCCCTTGTTCAAACAGCAGTAGTCTGTGGCATATGTCGTGAGTGATTCAGACTTAGTACATCCAATATATGGTTTTTAGCTAGTAGACACTTGGCTTATGGAGGTTTGGCGCTGTTGGTTGTAATGGTGCAGAGGTCAGCAGAGAGAGTGTCTTGGAGGATTAGCCCACAGACAGACTGCCTGGCCCTGGGCTGGACGCCCACTGTGACCCCTGACCCCCAGCAGAGCTCCTCAGGCCTGATAAGACCACTCCACAGTTATGGGCCATCATGCATGGTACCACTTCCATTTCATGGTCTTTCATATCATATTAGTGGGAATTTCACCGTGTGCCCCATCTACAGTATGGGCTGTTCCGCACTGTAGGAACTTTTTGTAAATCTTAAAACCTTTTGATGAATTACCTTGTTTTGTCCCACATTTGCACATGATAGGAACTGGGCACTGGGACCATAGTTTTTGGTGCTGTATTTTGTGCTCACAACACAGCGTCCTTGTGCTTATGTCATCAAGTTCCTATTGGCAGTGCAAATGTAAACTGTCCAAAGATTCCTGGGGATGGGTAGTTGAACTAAATTTTGTGAGCAGTTCTTAGCACCAAGTTCCTATTACTGCTCTGTGCGAAATATATTATGTACAGTATGTCACCAAAAACAAGATAATTAACCAAGATGGCACCAGGCTACTATAGAGCAAATGTAATAACTTCTCTCACCTGATTAATGGCCTTTAGTGCTTTTCTTTGTCACCTGTTGATTCTGCTGAAGTCCACGTTGTTGTTCAGTAGGGGAGACCGGGGATGGTTGTAACATGGGGAGAGTTGTAACACCACCAGTTCCCCCAGTCAGGAAACAGATAGAGCTGTAATGGTTATATCAGTTTGTAGCCACTTCATCCCTGATCTCACCTGGTGATTTTCAAGGCTGTAAACAGGAGCATGTTAATTTTATTGAGAAAAAAGTAATTTTGAGATAAGAAAGTAATTTTTTTTACCAAAACTCAATTTTGTGTATTAGGCTCATACAATTGAAAATACAATTACAGGACTTACCGTAGATTTCTCAGGTAAAATGTGATGCATTTTCCCTCTGCTTATTTCAAACAAGTTTACTAATACAGCAAGCTAAACATCAGCAGACAGGGGTGGGGAGGGTTGTAACAAAGATTTTAAGGTGTTACAACCATCCCCTTACTAAAAATATATTTAAAATTTGATTGATTTTAATCATTGTACAGTGTGCCCAGGCAGTGGAAAAGAAAGACTAAGGGTCAAATTTACTAAGACGAGTGCTAAATTGCTAGTGCTGCTTAAAATACTTACTATACTATACTAATACTTTGCTATTTGTGGGTGTGTTGCCCATGATATACAAAGAGAAACTGCGCAAGTAATTGCTGCTGCAAATCTGATATGTAAATGAGAATTTTGCATGAGCATAAGACGCACTGACAGCGAGAGCAACGTCGCTCAGATTCAACTGCATCTTTCCAATAGTAATACAACGCAGAAGTCAATATGTGAGTCCAGCCTCAAATGTTTTGAAGCATATTCTATGGTGTGATCTCTGTTTTTGTTTTTTTTCCTGATTGTTACAACTCTCAGCCTGTGTAACAACTCACCCCGGTAGTGGGGCAGGTTATAACACCGTGTGTTTGACACTAACCCACAAGGTCTGTGAGGTTCTTGCAGGAGTTTGGGTATTTTGTATCAAAGTTTGAGAAACATAGCTCAAGCAAAAAGTGTTACAACCATCCCTGGTCTCCCCTACTCTGGGTGTGTTTTTTCTTTCTTTCTTCTTAAATTTAAATAAATGAAGTTAATTTAGCGTAGCATAAGCACACAGGTGAAAGTGTGGCTGCAGGTGATGGTCACAATAAGATAGCGCCAAAATAAAAGGTTAACAAAATTTATTACTAGATGCAACTATAGATAATACAGAACACCTTTTATCTAAGAAAGGGAAAGGACTAAAGATTTAAATGTAATCAATAAGGGACAGAAACCAAAAACCAGCAGAAAACTAACTGAAAGAAACAAAAGGAAACTCTGTGTTTTATAATTCAAGCAATTTATAGGATGCACAAGCTCGAACATAGACAGCCCAGCCAAGGCAATCAACTGGCTACACCTGATTTTCAGCTAAAATAAGTGTACCATAGTGTGTTATCAGTGTGTGAGAGATCAGAGTAAGCAGTCAGTTCAGATAAACTCTGTCTGACCCTCCAGCTCCATTAGTGCGATATAATTAGTGAAGCTCTGAAATTACTCAACAGCACACCTCTAGCTTGGTATCAACGCTGAGCACCACCATAAGAATTCTACAAGAAAGAATTTTGAAGAGACTAAATCTGTATGGCTTGGTTGTATCAACGGGGTGGTATTTTAAAATTAAACAATTTGTCACCACAGAAATTTGTCAGGAGAAGGGTGTTGATTTTACTGTTCACTCCTTCAGTCATGGTGAGTATTTCCAAACCCCAGTTTCTCCGTTCAGATCTGGATGAGTCTTCTGACAGACAGGGTTCTGCTGCCCTTATCTGAGCGCGCTCAGATTGGTATGTACCACTGACAGTGATGGCCTGCTGTCCACTCGGCCGTTCCCAGGGAGGAGGGGCGGAGGGGGGCGCGTCTGCTTCTGTGCTTTGTTTATGCCAGCTAAAGTGTTAAACAAGTATTTTAATAGGAAAGAGAAAGTTGGATTGAGGTGTGATATTAAATTGAATACTCCCTATTGGTTGGTTTCAGATGATGTCACAACATTGTCATTGACCTTGTCACAAATACAAATGTTCAGGTTCAACATTGTGAATTTTCCTTGCAGTTATTTCTTATGAAAATGACATCTAACCGATAGAAGAATACTGGCTAGGGTTAGGCCCCCATCTGAGAGGGCAACATAAACAACGATCTAAAAAACAACCAATAAACAGTACATTGTCGATTAGTAATTTATGTTGTGAACACATGAATATTCATCATTTTCACCATTTGATATATAAGTGTGTAAATTAATGTTACTACAGTATGTTGGCTGCTCTATTGTTTACTATTGGCAGATGGAGCAAGAATGCAAACATTAATAGCAATCATATAATTCTGCTTAGCCATGAAGAATGAACTGAGCTGGCTTTGAGGTTGGCACACTCTGGAATCAGAGAAAGTGAAGGACAGTATCAGACTTTACTGCTAATAACAAGAAGAAATAATGGGTCCACTCTGAAAGTGTGGTGTTGCTTGTGTGGCCGGCAAATAGTTTATGATTTTATATATATATATATCTTTTAAGAATAGTTCTTCAAAACACCCTTCAGATAAACCCTATGGCCAACTGTCTTTAAAAATGTATTTAAAAATCCTATATTATGTTTTTCAGGCTTTCTGAAAAAGTTTTGGATACCTTCGTATTAGTATTTCACATTTTATAACATAAAATAATGTACATGTATTGTAAACATCTTAATTTCGGGAGCTGTTACTTTTAGTTTGGCCTACCAGACAAACTCTTTTCCTATTCTATACAAAGAAGTTTGGACAAGTTTCGCTTTTGTTGGCGGAACAATGACAGGCGAAGTAACCAATCAGAGAAACGAAAGGCGGGACTTAAGCAGTGCACCTCTGACCCAAACAAACATGGATTCTTGCTGTTTTTTTTTTTCATAAAACACCAGTATACGCCATATCATGAGCAGCTCTGTACTTATTTCTGAACGGGAACAGCAGCAGAAGCCAGTTGTACAAAGACTTATGGAAAAAGTTGGATTTTTTTTATTATTATTTTTTTATGCGTTCGTTACATCGGATGTCAACTGGACTGAATGGCAACAAGACGAGGAAAAAAAGCCCACAGAGGGCTGGGCAATAACACGGACTTCAGCAGAACTAAGTGGTGATGAAGAAAAGCACTAAATCAGGTCAGAGAAGTTATTAAATTAGCTCCGTAGCCAGCTCTACCTTAGTTAGCTCTTCCGCTTTTGTAAGATGCACTGCAAATAAATGACTGTGATTGGCCATTTCCAAATTGAACCAAAGAAATGCTCCGTTTTGAGAGGGGAACCAGACTGTCCTGCTTGCGAAAAGCAAGTAGGAGAGTTTGGCTCGTCAGCCTGTTACTTTGACTTTACAGAGAACGCTTGGATTAGGTGTTTGTTTCTCCCTGCTGACAATAGTGTGGAATGGCCAGAGCATGAAGTGGCTATTTAGCATGGCTATTAGCAACGTGAGCAAACAAAGGAGCTGACTGCTTCATAGTGACAGCAATTTAAGCGCTGAAATGATTGGAATGAGTTTGGTGACAGTGTATGGGCTTTAAAAACAGAGCGTTGAGACTGAGCATTTCCAGATTGTTAGAAGAGGATGGGATCAGAAAACAAGATTACTCAAACAAGTGTGAATAAAACAACATTCTTCTTCAGATATGTTTTTGAGGTGGAAACAACATTATAACATGGTTAAAAGCTAAAAAAGGTGGAGGACCTTTAATAGAGGAATGATGCGTAAGACTTCAATGATTACATTACATTTTAGACCTCACCAAAAACTGTTAGCAGGAAATTTATCTTTATTCATTTATTCATCTTCTTCCCCTTTGCTATAATGGACAAAATAATTGAGAAAAGGACAACCCTTGTCTATACCGCAAGGAGCAAAATCTAAAATCTGTGCAGGAGCTTGTGGGCCATTAATTATTATCACAAGACAGGTGAAAGATGTAGGTAAGGACAACTTTATAGAGGCTGACTATTGGTGCTGATCCTAAATAGAGAAAATGTGTTGACATTTTTTGTTGCATTTACATTTATAACAGTTTTCAGAATTGGTCTTTAAAATAGCCTTAAAACTCGAGATAAACCCAATGGCTACCCACTTAAGAAAATATATGTAATCAAGGAATGCTCAAGACTGCATTCAAGGAGCTGGGAATTTCACCAGACTGGTGAAAGGTGTGAGTAAATTTTCTCTCTCTCAGTAGGGTTGACATTTGATAATTAAACCATAGCTTTATTTTTGAGAAATGTTCCTTTTTCATCTCAATATTTTGTAAAATTCACCCCCCAAATGTTGAACCAATTTGTTCTCCGGTCTTTAAACCAGAGCAGTCCTGACTGAATCCTATTTCAAGGAGTATGTTCTCTCCCATACCGAGGTGTCTGGAATGGGAGTGTAAAGCCCGTCCTTATTTGTCCATAGTTAGTGTGTTAAGAAGCAGCCAAGGAGCCAGGAGATAAGAGGACTGTCTGGAAGTGTGTAATCACAAATAGTGTTTGCACGTTCACTACAGAGGTTATAGCCCTTCATAAAATTTACTTTTATGCTATGACATTTATGTGTCTACTGTACCATTACTTCACGTCAGAGCTATTATTGGCAAGTTTACGGTAAAACGGTAAATCACTTCCTGTTTATCAGCCAATGAGGCGACAGAGCGGCAGATTGTGGTGGTGCCCTGTCTGGAGAGAGTTGATTAGCAGAGTGGATAAGAGATAGAGGCACTGCGGGGTATGGACAGGCTGACAGAGGCATCATTCAGCAATAACCTGATATGTCTGATACATGACATGTGTTATGTGGTTTCACGTGTGATTTATGGCACATCTAAAAACATATGGTTCACAGAATGTTATGTATATTGTGTATAAGTATGTTCATTATTTTCATACTGCCTTGTTTGCTATTATATAGAGGACGATATTCTGTGTTTTATAGGTGAGTATTGTTGTACACTACACATACACACTCAAGTACACACACTTGTGCTTGTATTGAGTTAATAACCAGTGAATACGGGAACTGCTCTTAAATGGCAGAGATGGGGCCTGGTTAACTCATTTACCCATCAGCCTCTGATTCCTCAGGCCTTAAGTCTTGTGTTTTTTGCAGTTTTAAAAGCTTTTTGGAGCGATAAGGACCAAAGCTGTTGCCATGGTAAATGGATCTTGGACCATGATGTCATCGGCTGCCCGGGTATGGACAGGACACTTGACAGACAGTAAACAAACAGTGCATAGAGCTGTCAGGACGTCCAGCTAGAGTGCGTGTGAGTGTGTGTGTGGGTGGGTGGGTGAGGGCTCTGCTGGAGGGGTGTGGAGCTGCAGTGGGACAGAGCAAGGCGGGTGATAGACTCTTACAGCTCAGGGTTGCCAAGAAGTGGACCTCTTTTTAAGTGTTCCCACAAATGAAAAAAATTGTTGGCGGGTTTGACATAGCTATTTTTGCTTGTAAGTTATGTGAGTGATTGACTATTTCTAAATGAAGATCTATATTTTGAATTGACACATTTTTAAACCCAAAGTTGGTCACACTGAAGCCACGCAAAATCAGCACGTCTCTGTGTCTGAGGAGCTGCTCTGTCTGTGGGGCAGGTCATTACCATAGGATTGCTCCTTTCGGCAGCAGCTTCACTAATAGTCACACTGTGTTTTCATACACTGTTCTGTGGGTTTTTAGCAGGTTTTAAGTTGCTGTTGGGCAGGTTTTGACTCTCAAGCCTGGCAACCCTGGCCCAGCTACATGTCCATGGATATTTAAATAAACTGATTTTTATTTTTATTTTTTGCCGTAAAAAAAATCAACACTTTTCCGAAAGAAATGTAAAATTTATGCGAAAAATTACTTGCAGTAGCATTAGTATTACGGTAAGCGACTTCATCAGCTCTTTGGCCACAGCCATTGCATAGCCTCAATGGGCTTGGACTGCAGTGAGTTTGTTGAACTTTTGCAGAGGAAATTTCATCTGTAACGATTGACAGTGGTGAGTGATTCATTCATATGGACAGACCCTGAGATGGCAAATGTTCACTAATAAATATTATGTAGTAGTAGGCCCAATTAGCTCAGACCTGGTTCACAGCTGTTGTGGCACTGCATTATTACAGATACAAGTCACACGGACATGCAATTCTTTGATTTATCCATCCAGACACTGCTGTGTCCAGAGTTTTTTTTTTTTTTAATCAGTTTTGTGACGTAAAAACTCAGTTTACGTGCGGACAAAAGGCTCAAATGCATAAAAAATATGTACTCTTATGGAAATATCTGTGTTCGTGTGGGGCGTACTGCAGGGAGGGACTCTCAGAAAGTCTGGGATATGTGCGAGAGATCTTGTTCAAGTGAGCATGGGGGCCCACCGTGATGGTTTATACAAAGGGCCCAGAGATGTACTGTAGGTGCTGACCAGTTTGCCCAGAAACACAGAGTAGTCTAATTCCACAGCTCTTCAAATCCCAGATATTGTTAACACATTTATCAGTAATTGCTGGTTTAGACAGTGTAACGCCTATGAACAGGAGTTCCTGAAGCAGACCTGTCTTTATCTGTCTGATACACAGACTCCAGGAAGTGTCCAGAGACCAGCGGTGGTTTGTCTTTTCACACAGACGACACGACTGCAGCGCCAACCAGAGAGGGGACAGCATGTCACTGTGTCAGCTGATAACCTTCTGACACTTCTGACACTGTCTTTAAACATGTATTTATCACTACTTTATTTCTGGTGGTAACAGTATAAACAGTGCTGCTTTAATTTGCAGTAAATGTGCCTTCGACATATTTATTATATGCAAATTAGTTTCATTTTACTTATTCTATATTACACTTTACTTTCAAAATTTGTTAAATTAATAAAAGTCTTTGATAATAATGTGTGAGAAAAAAAGTCAGTGGTGTTGCATTGATGATAAACTGCACCAAAGCCTACTCAGCCTTATACTAACATAAAACTTGATTCTAAGTTAACATAAATACATATATTGATTAATGCAAATTAACATCTTAAACATTATTAAGCTTTCTGACAATAATTTGACAATGTGTTTTAATACAAGCAGCCTCTAATAAAAAGAAGCATGATGAAAAGACTACTTATTAAAGCTCAACATATGGTACTAACTAAAATAAAAAAAATACATAAAATGTTTTAATTTACATTAAAAATGAAAAATAATATATTTTTTTCATTTTTAATTTGTTTATGTCTTTAAAACAACTCTGAAGTGATTCAGAAAAGCTAATAAAATATTACTAGTTATTGAAGTATGCCCTATACAAACACGGCTGTGTTGCACAGACCGAAGCCAGCTGTGGGAAAGACAGAACTTGCCGAGCGTGCATGCTCTGGAGGTACATGTGGGTTTGGTTACCACTGAGTTACACATGAAAATGGCAGTGCCCACTTTATTAAACCAAAAAGTCAAGGTAAAGGGTCAGGGACAACAGCCGCAGTGTTTACAAAGTGTTTGAAAAGCATGGAAATTTGGCAACTGCACAAATCAGAACCACTGTCTTACGGGGCCATATGCAACGCGTGTTATTGCAAGAAAAGCAGCCCTGTCAGTTACGCTGTGGTTGTAAATATTAGCAGTTGTAAATGTCTTCTAAAAACCTAATAACTAACAATGAACATTAAAGAGTCAATTTTTCAATGTAATAATCGCTATTGATAGATTACTCGTACTCGTACATTAGATTTTTTCTAATCTGTCTGAGTCATTAGTTTAAATGCATTTTTGAACTGATTTGGGGAGTTTTCTAAATCAAAATTGAATCAAACTGTGAGCCCAAAGATTCCTACCCCTAGTTAATGGCAATACTAAGTCAATTTTAGGTCGCAGTGCATTCTATGCTTTTATCAATTGTTTAGCTGTGCAGTTTGGCTTGAAATGTTATTGTTGTTGTATTACTTTTGTCTTTGTTGTTGTTGTTGTTGTTGTGATGAGTGGTGGTGTGTGGGGGGGTTGGAAATTTAAAAGCTTTGCTTCTTCCATCGCCTTTTCAGATCATGCATTTGGTTATTTATCAATTGTTTTTGTTTGTCACCTGTTTTATGTTGTGTAAATATTTCATGTGATTTGTGTTGTTTGTAGGTTTGAAATAAAAAAAAAAATTAATGTACACCACCTCCTGAACTGCCACTGAGAAACACAGAGGTGGAAGAAGTACTCAAATTTTATACTTAAGTACATGTAAAAGTAAGGTTACATCAAAATAATATTACTGAAGTAGAGGTAAAAGTATTGCACTACTACTTTAGTAAGTATCAAGTTACTTTCCACCACAGTTAAGACAAAATGTGGACCAGTCAGTGGTGGCTTATGTATGCATCCAATGACAAATTATAGCATTTTTGTTGGCTGAGAAATTAAAAATGTCACATGTAAAAAGGTGGCATTAGGAGCTATCTTGTCACTAGTCCGGACAGAGAGTTTGTTGGTGCCACTGAGACGCCAGGACTATCAGCACAATGCCTTGTATCTGCTGAAGGAAGATCAGTGAGGAAGTCGCAGACCAGCCCTGGCCATATCTCTGATTGGCTGGCTCCTGGCAGGCTTATCTTTTATTGGCTGGCTCCTCTGTCAACCTTATCTTTATTGGCTGGCTCCTCCTGAGGACAGCCTGGTGGAGTGGGGGGTTTAGGATGTTGGAGGGGGGCGCTGGACCCTCACAGATAACTCTATCGCCACTGTGGGAAAAATACAACACGCCGTTTCCACCTCTGACACCAAGATAGACTCACACTGGTGGATCCTCACCACTCACTGCTGGTTTAGTTAGAGTTAAGTCTGGGTCTGGTCGTGTTTATTACTATGATTTGACTGTTCATGTCTTGTTTTTAACATGTTAAAAGATGCCAGTTAGATCATTTTCTACTGTAATGCAAATTACTATTATGAACAATTTAAAGAATTTTCCTTTGAGAATAAATAAAGGAATTCTTATTTATGGGGTTTGACTATAAAATAAAACCTTTAATAATAACTTTTTATTCTTCAAAACAATGTAAATGTCGTTAACTCCATGGGTGAGGCACAAAGGCACAAAATATGGATTCATCACCAGCTGGTTAAGCATATACTGGGTTTGGCATGGTACGCACAGTTTGAAAATTTTTGCGTTAGAATCTGCACTGGTTTCTATTCAACTTTTTCAAAAAAAGTAAATAGTGGCCAGTAAGAGTACAAAGGTATTTGGGTGCTTTTCATTTAATCTATTATATAGAGGAGACTAGCAAGACTGTATCTCTGCAAATCTTGCAGGATTGGGCAGGACTAATGTTGTCTCAGATGGGAACGGATTAACAGTTATGCTGTTGCCTGGGGTGAGTGGCATTAGCAGGAGTAAACTGACTGAGAGCAAAGCATGGAGAGCAGTAACTCTCTCTGTAAGCCAAGCTGCAATATAGCCCTTAGCCTTATAACAAACACCAGCAAATAAACACATAACCCACAATAAGCCCATTTATGCTAGAACTACAAAAGCTTTCTGCTCTTCTCCTCAATGGCACGTCAGTGTGTGTGTGTGTGTGGTGTGTGCCAATCCATACTGATGTGAAAAACCCTATTTTATTAAAATTTCTCAGAACCCGCTGGTAGTCCCTTGGATGGTCAGGTCAGGGGTAGACTTCGGGAGCGGTAATGAAAAGTCAAGGGGTGCACTGAAACTTGGAAACATAAAGACAGACAACCATTCACTCTCACGTTCTTATGTTCATGTTAACTCACAGCTGTAGGACCAATATTGAGACTATTCCAGACCACAACCTGGGCTTTATTATCAAGCTCCCTTTGGTTGGTTTATACCACTTGTTGAGTTATGTCTACTAATAATCCAGAGAAAGGGGCTATTTCAGAAGAGAGTATATGAGTTTGAGTCAGCTTTAATCTTCAGTTTGGTCCAGTCCATAACTATCTCAGCTGTTGCTGGATCAAATAAAATAACTGACTGCATATTTTCTCTGTATTCAATTCTGTTTCCATGGGATTTATGCTAATAGGGCTACTGGTAGTACACATGAACACAAATTATGCAAGTGTTGAAAATGTGCACACCTTTCCTGTTAATGTTGAATTTGAGGTTGTGTGACATCATATATCTTTGTGGTTTGTTTCGAATGATTGCAATTGCACTACTTTTATTTTTACTGCACTCCTAATTCCAAAAGCAAATTAAATATCTGAAGAAAGCCTGGTCTCTCTGGTTGTGTTTTTTTTTTTTTTTTCAATACAAAGTAGACTTGATCTTCCTGTGCAGTTGAAAGCGTCTCTGCCAGGCAGATCAGTGGCTGGTGGACTGTTCTTTTGTGTTTTTGATTTGTCATCGTCTTTTTGCCGTTGCAGAGACTTGGCCGGACGACAGGCCTTTGTGTCTTCCCGGTGTTGAGCTCTGCTGAAAAGGAACACAGAGCAGCCAATGAGCTAAGTGATGCTTCACTCTTTGCCTGCCTCCAACGGGACACACAAAACCGCAGACACACAAGGCACCAACCAGGAGAGTGAACCAGGATTATAAAGTAACTCTTGCTCGTCAATGTTGAATCAAAGGCTGCCGAAAATACAATGTTAAGGTGTTTATTGGTGATCACACATCAGTGTTGCATAAATTAGTATAAGGCATGTTCACTGAATTTGATTTAATTTGTATTTTGATGATTTTTTAAGACATATATCAGGTCAATTATCAGCTGTCAGGCATGGTCAGACAGTCTGGACAGTGAGTGCTCGGTGTGTTCTGCATCTGCATTTACTTTAGTCTGAGGTGTTGGCCTCAAAAGAATACCCTGACTGGTTGTGCACTCCTTTTACAATCTGTCATACAGGTCACGATTATCATTAGATTATAAGGGACTTTTAGTCAAAAAACTATGTAGCATGTTTCCTACATCTGTGACGCTAGTGTGCTAGTTAGCCTTGTACAGACCCTCCCTCATATGGGAAACAGCTGCAATTATACAGTTTGTTTTATTTATTAATGAGATAAGATGTGATGATGTGCATTCACACAAAGAACTGAAGTTGGTGGGATATCAGTAGGTTTTGTGTACACACATGAGATGTGGTGGTGGGTGGGGCGGGGGGTTGAGAGGAGCGGGGTATGACACTTAATTAGCACAGCTGCTAGCAGTGCAAAGCTAACAGATAAATTAGCTGAGTCCTTCATGGTGACGGCAGCTGAAGCGTTGAAATTATCACTACATCTACTTTATCTAACATGCAACTTAAGTACACAAAGAAAAGCACAGCACAAACAAGTATTGGAGCGCACAATGATTAATGGTAGACTCACACCAAAAGTGACAAAATCTCTTTCTTAAGCTCAGTTCACTCTATTCATGTCACCAGCCCCCCTCATGTTCCAGACAAGTGGCAGGAAAACGTGACTTTTGTGCCTGAACCAATTCCTCTTGAGGGTCTATCAAATCGTGTTCCATGTTTGGTGGTCGCTTTGGTGATGTCACTCTCATTAGCATAAATTTCCCAAAACTACGCTTAAAGCTGGGGACACACTACACGATTTTTTGCCTGATTTTATAACGATTCACAGTTGCGCCGAGTCTTTACCAGTCAACACTAGTTGAAGGGAATCGTAATTACCAGTCGGCTCTGAAATCCGTTGTTGATGTTCAAAGACTCGAGTCGACAAGTGTGTGCGCCGCATAAACCCAGCCTGACGTCAGTCGCAAGCAATCAAACATGTTTGAATTTTAAAGCCGACTCTGGACACATACTCCTGTAGTGTGGGACATTTACATCCAACAGAGAAGTCATGGTGTCCAGCAGCCAATGAAAAACAGTTGATGGGACACAGGAAATAGCGTCAGAGAATGAAGACGACCCAACAGGAAGCGGCGGGAAAATCTAAACGAAATTTGTCGAAGAAGCGGAAGAAAACATAAACAACCATGGCGAACACTGAAGAAAGTCGAGCGCTACCCAAGAGAAACTGGACGACAGAGACAGAGGAACGTTTGATCAAGCTGTGGCAGGAGCACGAGTGCCTATATAACATCGGCTGTAGTGCATACCACAACCGGTCAGACAAGGAGAAGTGTTGGGCAGGAATCACCGAAGCTTTGAATATGCCCGGTGAGTACAGATTAGCTTTCAATGCTAACTGCGTCTTTGAGTGAATGCGTGTATGTGTTAGGGTGACCATACGTCCTTTTTTAACTGTTAAGTCCCAGTTTTAGGCTCCTTTAGGCGAGTTCCCCGTGTTAGTTTGTTGCGTTTGGTTGGAAACAGTTGCGGCCTCAAAAGATCTTGTAGTGTGTGATCTCTTAAAGGCGCAGTCGTTAAATGTGTGACCCCCAGTCTTTCAGTCGTTAGAACTAAATCTGATGAAACCAGTCGGTTAGTGTGTGCTCCTAGTCTTTACAGAATCTGTAACGACTGAAAAAATCGTGTAGTGTGTCCCCAGATTAAGACGCTTGATTTGCGTCGCTCTGCATGTTTGAGATGCTTGTTGCCTCTGTGCGCCCGCGTTCATAGGAAATGAATGGTCCTCGGTCGCTCAAGCTGCTCTTGGTGTAAATCTACCATTACGTGGAGCTCACGTCAATCAGGTTGAAAGACGCACAGCAGACCCATCAGCACCTGGCCTCTGGACCATCTCCTCACACATGCAAACATCTGATCACTGCGGATATAGCAGAAGGGTCGTCTAAGGATCATGTGGGGGGGTTGTGTACAAACAACCAGGCACTCCTCCAGATTTCAAGAGAGGATCCAAGTGATGGTGCATGTTTGTACAGGGCTTTTTTGTGCCCACCAGTGAAGACATGAGGAGACAGAACAGTGGTACAATTGTATATCCAATCAATTACCTTATTTTACTGATTTTGTGTTGGCATTTAATATGATGAGAAACTTTTAGCTTTTGCTCGCTACGCAGTTCATCTGACACATCAATAACATGCATTTCCTTATGACAAGTAGACACACTGAAAGCCATATAACACAATGTCAATATGTTGCACAGACGGACTCCATATTGTGAGGCCACACACACAGAGGCTGCAGGCCCAAGCTGACGCTGACAGGCTGCTCTTTTGTCCATCACCGGGCCGCAGACGAGAGCACAAACAACAGAGCCCTCCCCCCTCCAGCTTTAATCCAATTACAGCCCTGCAAATTTGATTGGCGCCCCGGGAGTGTGCCTTCAGCTGTCTGTCATTAGCGACTGGGGAACAGGGGGGAGGCGACCCATGGGTGCTGTCAGGGGGACTTGGAGAGGGGTAGTTTATCTGGCTCAAAGATGGCTGTCTGTCTTCATGTGCCAATGTCCCATTAGCGGCCATTAGAAAAAGAGCAAACTGAAAATGGCTTTATTAAACATTTGTCAGGTTATCAAATGGACTTTGCCAGGCCAGTGTGGAGGACCTGCAAGACTCAAACAGAGAGGATTTGTAGATGAGTTACTTTCCAGGGAAGTGCTTTGCTACAAATGCAGGTTTCAACACATCCTGCAAAACTAAAGTCATATACTGTATAATTATTTTTAGGTTACATCGCACGGAACAACACCGTCATGACTCCCACTTGTAAACTTCTTTTTTACTCAGTCACAACACAATTTACAGTGTGACAATTTACACCGACGACGACTCAACAGCAGTGTGAAACATCATTGTCACGTCACCCGCCATTCCGCCCAAGATATGTAGGTTAAAGTTTTATTTTTTAACCGACTTTGCGACAATCTAATGAAACTACAGCCGAAGAAATACAGGAAACAGTCACCAAGAGTCAAACTAAAGGCTTGGACCCTGAGCCTGAGCTTTGGATTTCGGTGAACATTGGGTTTAGACAGTAAGTGAGAAGACTGACACGTGTGGCATAGTAGGAATGGTTCTGACAGCCTTGTTTTATGTTGGCGTTTTAAGAAAATGCATATAAAACAAGCCTGGGATAGTTTTCTGTGTAAATTTGTGGTTAGGTCGAAGTTTCTCTAAATAACAAACTAACTGTAAATAGCAAACTAAATTTAAAAAAGAAAACTAACTGTAGCCTAATTCTGAAAATACCTGCTGAGCCTTATTTCCATCAGAGCGGTACAGATCAAGCAAAGAAATTAAGTTTCTATTGTCAAAAAGTATAGGTGTAATAAGGAGTGTAACGATACATTTACTATATTGATGTATAATTCTTTTATTCCTGTGATACAACTATATTGATACACGTTACCTTGTATAGAATCGTATTGTTTTCTAGGCAGTGTATATTGACATACATGGAAAAAAAAAAAATCTATATCGGAAATACTGATAGTAGAAAGTTGCATGTTAAATAAAACCAGTAATGTTTTGTTGTATATAATTTTGGAGTTTTAAATGAAATAAAATGTTATATTCTACTTTTCTTCGCTTTCAACATCAGGTGCAATGCTAGATTTGAGAGTAAACTTTTATGATTTTTGGTCAAACTGTAAGTGCTTTTGAAAGTTCAAAAAGTTTCTCACTATTACAACTTATTGCAGTGGTAAATAGTTATAACATGGCTCAATGGAAAGAGCATTCACCCCTGAACTAGGAAAGAGTTTGAGTCCAGGCCTGGGCACTATATCTTTACCATTGCAAGAGAGGACCAGCGCCTTGGCAGAGGACTATGTTTATTTGTTTATTTTGTGATTTTTTTTTTTTTTTTTTTTTACTTTGCTACAACGTGTTGATACAATTTATTTTTGTCCAGGTTCATGTTCTGTTCAGCTGCTTGTCACGGTTGGGTTAGGGGGCCAAGTTCTGTCCTAAATGAACAGGCATGTCCTGGGGCCCTTCACACAGCTCCTCTCAGCTCCCTGCTTCCTGTTATCACTGGCACTAATTCTTAGCTACCAGACACACAGGGACAGTGTTAATGTGTTTAAATGGGAGAATGAACACACCTGCAGCCTGGCCTGTGCACCTATCACACACACTTATCTTCAATACAGTTACCAGATCATAACCAGCCAAGTGTGGGACAAAGAATATGTTGTGTGTGGAAAAGTGGGGTATGTTGTGGGGGAACCATGAAACATTATATGTACAAAGCTTTTCTCTCTTTTCTGGCTGCTCTGCCATTAAGAACATCTAAGAAATAAACCCATCGCTGGCTTGTTGTTATGGCTTAACAGGATGTGTCATTTTCTCGCAAGAACAGAAATTTCAGGGACACCGGATTGATAATCCCAACCTTGCAATGCTGGTTATTCACCCTGCAACAACTCATTTAATCATCATACAGACTCTAAAACTGTTTAACCCTCAGGCCCTCCTCTCGTTCTTCCTCTTAAAGCCTTTTTAGGTCACTGAGTCAAATTTAAAAATATAACTGGGTTACCAGTCCTGGATGGGTCACTGATTAGCCATAACACTGATTATAATACATTTTTACTTTTTGAGCCATAACAAAAACAAGGGCAGAAAATCATAAAAAAAAGAGCTTCCCCTTAAAGCCATATCAGGGCTGGTCTACAGTCTATGTTATGGGAATTATAAGGGAATTATTTCCCACAATGCAATGAGAAAATGGTGGCTCTGGTGATCATTTTTTTGTATGTATATTTTTTAGCCTCTGTCTGACAGATTTACAAAGGAATTAACATGATCTAACATTTCTGTGTTGCAATGGCAGTAGAGTGAAAATAAGTGATTTTAGTCAATGAGACCAAAAAGTTTTAAGAGGAGGAGTGTGAGTTCTTTGTTGAGTCAGTGGAATATTTAGTTTTTTTCAGTTGTGATGCTGAAATTCTAAAATTCATATATTAATGGACATCTTTGTCAAATATCATCACCCTAGCATAAGAAATGCCACATTAGGAGCAAAAAATACATTTGAAAAACCCCAAAAGGGTGCCAGGGGGACCTGAGGGTTAATTAAGGTAAAGAATTTTTTTTTATCGTATTATAAATATTAATTGAGTCATTGCCACTCTATTGCTAACACACAGGTTCTGGTGATTGACAGAGGGCTCCTGTTGTTGTGAGTGGTGGCTCTGGAGATGCTCTATGTGGGAAAGTCGAGGTTAAAGTGTTCCCTATCAGCACTTTGACACCAGGTCCTGTCACCGTCCTCAGGCCACACCACACAGACAGCCAGCTCCAGGGTGTTACAGTGACAATTACAGAACTAGCTCCTGTTATTAGCTCATGAACATCTGGATTCTGGTCTGAGCAATATTAAAATAACTACATACTAAGGCTTTGTTTACATGTAGTTAAAATATCACTCACATCTACAATTAAATGTGTGTATTTTTTATTATGATCAATAACTACTTGGTGGCGCAACAGTGGCACAGAAGGTTAACCCTCACAGCACCTTAGGGTCCAAATGCATATTTTTTGCTGTTTTTACTTTTTTGATCCTCAATAAATCAGTCAGTTTAAAAGCTGTTGGTGTGAAACTTGGCCAGAATAAATTTTTTAGTTGGTGTTTAAAATGCCATGACCCCCCTCTGTTCTAAGGTGTATAGAACAGGAGATATGCACTTTACATACACTCGTTACCTTAAGTACGCGTTTGGGCCCATTGACTTCCATTATAACCACCGATTTTTGACATCCTGCAATCCTGACATATTATAATACTTTTTTCATGAAAACCTAATAAATCAGGGTCAGGGTCAGTCTGATAGACCAGCAGGGGGCGTGGTCAGGTCCTTCAGGCTGACCACAGCTGATAAAGATACGTCACAGCAGTCAGGTGACACTTCTGAAGAAAACTGCTGGTGTCAGTCAAAACATGACAAGGAAATAAATGATAAAGGAAACATCAGTCCTGCCTCTGTCTGAAAAGAAATGATTCTGACTGACAGACTTCAGCAGAAACCTGCTGTATCAAGGTCCAATGGGAGAGAGGAGGCTCTCTCTGGGTCAAGAACAAAAAAGTCAACAGCCTGTTTGACTCTGATCACTGTAATCACACACACACGTGCGCACGCACACACACACACATGCACACACACACACACACACACACACACACACACACACACACACACACACACACACAGAAGAGTATTCTCAGGTACATTCACACCACTTGTTTATAAACAGAGCTCATTTGGCCTTTTTATACTTGAGTTTCACAGACTCCCTCATGACTACACAAACAAAATATATTCTCAGCCACACTCCCACCGCTCTGTTACATCGATCCTAACACACCAAGACCAATTTATTGGTGTTCAGTGTTTTTATTCCCATAAATTTTGCAAGGTAGAACAACAGAATTCCATTGAAAATGTATGAAATAAAGCTGTGCTGCCCTTGGTGGTTTAGGGGTCAATCTGACCAAAAACCTAATTTCCCTTTATTTTGAAGGTAAAGGCTTAGATTTATTAGGTTTCTATGAAAAAAGTATTATAATATGTCAGGATTACAGTATGTCAAAACTCTGTGGTTATAATGGAAGTCAATGGGCCCAAACGCATACTTAAGGTAACGAGTGTAAGTTTTTTCTAATAACTTCACCCCAAGTGATCCACTCTGCAACTCATTTTTGGATAACAGGGCATATTTTGTGATTTTGCTATATATATATAAAAAAATGGGTTTTGATGACAAAAAGGACATAAAAACATAGAAAATATAAATAAATGTTAATAAACGTCACATCTATGATTAGAGCTAAAGTAGTAGAAAGGATTTCATGCGAAAAAAGTAAAAAAAAAAATTAATATTTGACATTTTTATAACTATTTTATGAGAGGTCCCAAACGGGTCCCTAAGGTAACGAGTGTATGTAAATTTTTAAGGTGCCCTGAGGGTTAAGCGGGCTGCCTACTAACTTGTAGGTTCTCGGATCGATTCTAGTCAGACTCAGTGCATACTGGTGTGTCCTTGGGCAAAACACTTAACCCACCGTGCCTACTCCAGTCACAGTATATAGCTGTTTGTGACAGGAGGGGCATCCGGTGCACACATTTTTAAGGGTTCTATATTATGCTTTTTTCTTTTTTATATATATATATATATATATATATATATATATATATATATATATATATATATATATATATATATAATATATATAATTTTGGACACCTTTGCCTTAGTATTTTATAACTTACAATAAGATAAATGGAAAATGTCTTCTTTTGGGGTGCTTTTACTTTGACTTTGCAATGAACGCTGAAATTAGGTGCCTGATGGCAACAGTGGAGACACGACAGAACATAAAATGGCTAATTAACAATGCTTTTACCAACATGATGCTAACAGGTAGATAAACAAGCTGACTGCTTTAGAGTGATGGCGGTTTAAGCATGAAATTGAATTGGTCCCGAGACTGTGTATGGGCTTTAGAAACACATAAGAGCACTTCCTGGTTTTACTTGTCTACGTAGAGCTGTAAGACTAAGCATTGGTCTTAAGGAAAGAGACGGCAGCAGCATACAGGATTACTCAAACATGTGTGAATAAAACAAAATACTACTCCAGGTCTGTTTTTGAGGTGAAAACAACATTATAACATGGTTAAAACCTCAAAAAAGTCAATTAAGCAGAATATGCAACATTTAAAGCTGGTTTTGTTTGATTTTTTCAATATTTACAGTTTTTTTATGTGAATTTTTGAGCAACAAAAAGTACTTTTTAGTCAAAGTAATATTAGTAGACCTTCTAATTGCAACATTGCCTCTAAAATGAAAAAGATACTTTTCCTCATTTAAGAATTTACTTGAAAATAAAAATTACATTTGTTTCTCTGAAATTTACTCAAGTAAAGATAAATTTTAGAAACAAAGTACATGTGTACTTCAATGTAAATAATGAAATTACTATCTATTTATCTAGAAAGTATCTAGTTACTTTCCACCTCTGGACAAATATGTGCAGAAAATATACAGCAACATTCATACAGTGGTGGAAGAAGTACTGGATTTCTTTACTTAAAAGTACAGTAAAAGTAAGTAAAAGCACAGAAAAATTTGCAAAAATTTACTCAAGTAAAAGTAAAAGTATCACCTTAAAAATTCTACTTAAGTAAAAGTATAAAAGTACTTTTAAATGTACTTGTAAGTAAAAAAAAAAGCAAAAGTATTTTGCACAGACTCAACAACTCATTAATGAGTAAATGTGAGGGATTTTGCTAAAAAATTGTTCTGATTCCAGATGAAATGAAAAAACTGCTGCAGTAGAAGAGACTGAATCTGTCGCTGAGGTCTTCTGTCTTTATTATTCTGATGTTTCTGATGAGTACGACTTTACTGCATCTTTTATATTTAAGGAATGTGTGTCAACAATGAGGGCATGACAAAAACATGATTTAAAACCAAAATTCAAAATACTTTGTACTTCAAACCAACCCAGAAATGTAGTGGAGTAAAAAGTGCAGATACTTGCTCTAAAATGTAGTGAAGTGAAAGTAAAAGTAAAGTAGTAAAATTCACTCAAGCAAAGTACAGATACATGAAACTACTTAAGTAAAGTAACTAAGTACTTTTACTTTGTTACATTCCAACACTGCATTCATACACATGTGGACCTGAAACCCTAAAGTCCAAAAATAAAAAAACTGTGCTGTGCTTCTGATGGACACAAAACAACTAAACATGTATGTAGTATCCCAGTAAACAGATCAGTAACAGCAGCAAAACCAGGTTCAGGTCCGTCAGAGAGGGAGAGTGACATGTGGAGTGTATGTCAGCTCGTACTCCACTCTCTCTGCCTATGTACTCAGTGTCTGTGTGTCAGTGTGTGTCAGTGTGTGTCAGTGTGTGTCAGTGTGTGTCAATGTGTGTGTGTGTGTGTCGTGTGTGTCTGTGTGTGTCAATGTGTGTGTGTGTGTCGTGTGTGTGAGCAGCAGGCTGTAGACAGGATGTCTGGAGGAGCTGAGGACTTCCAGAGCCCACAGCTCAGAGCTTGTCCTTCAGCCTCAGCCGCTCTCAAACACACTCAAGACAAGTTAATCCCGGAGAGCTGGGTGTTATCTGCCCCCCCAGACCTGCCCCCCCCCCAAACTCCCGTCCCGTACTGCTGGACACCTTCCCATCCTGCCGAAAGATCGATCGCGTACTTTACCAGTGCACACTCAGACTCCTATTTGTTCCCATGTAGATTGCAAATGTGCTCATTTTTCAAAATGTCCACATCCACTTCTCCTCCTCTTCATGTGCTTTCAGGATGTGTCCAAACTTTTTTAGGTATATTTTTCAACGAAACATAAGAAAAAAAGCCTGACAACAGCTCGTCAGTGTGTTATAAAATTTGGGATTCCACCAAGAATTTAACCTTTAAAATGTAAATTCTGTTTAAGGCATTACAATAGATTTAGTGTTTTTATATATAATAATAATAATAATAATAATAATAATAATAATAATAATAATAATAATAATATATATATATATATATATATATATATATTATAATTATAATTATAATTATTATTATTAATAAACACAATATATTTATATATTTATATTTATGGTTTAATAATTTAGATTTTTAATTATTGTAACAATAAATAAAAAATACAGTGTATTTTATTGCAACTTTTGGTACATCACATGACAGTAATTACCTATACAATACATTACAATGCTGTATTTTTTATAATTGAAGTTTTTTTTACATACATTCAGCAAAAGTTACAACATCTAATATTAATTTAAAGAAGCTGAGTATATTAATGGCTACTACTTTTATTATTATTAAGGTAAAGTTAAGTTTGTAGTAGCAAAAAATATTTATTACAAGAGACTTCTCTTGGATGAGAAATAAGATATTTTCACAATGCTCCCTACTGTCTGAAGCCCTCTTTAGGATCGTGTCCCAGATGTGGGACAAGGTGTATGCTCCCTCATCCCGGTTCGTGGTCCTTGGTACCCATGTCTGGATTGGATCTCGATGGCCTCCCTGATCCAGCGGTGATGCTTGTTACTTTCAGCACAGGTGACCCTTGCAGAACTTTTAAGAAAGAGGACTTTTAAAAAAAAAATCTGTTTACATTAGAAACCTGTTTCTAAAATGGGGTACTAGGGGCAACTCAAAATTTTGTGAAAAATAATAATAAAAATAATAAGAAATGTAATAGATAATCATAGTTATAACAAATAACATTAATGCTAAAATATGTTAAGATGATAAATATGTTCATAAATTAAAATGGTAATTAATGGCACTTAACTGAAAAAAATAAAACTAAAAGTAAATAAAAACACTGCATAAGAACATACCTTATTAGTCTTCAGCATGATCAGCACTGGTGTTGCCCAAAAGTCTGTTCTCACTTAATTCACCTTTACATTATTGCAGCAATTGTTCTCATAATAAGTCATTTTAAAAATAAAGCTAGAGTTACATATTAACAGATTTTTTTCACTGCTTTTGACTCATTGTTGACAAGTTGTGTTCAGGATTTGTGCAGGATTCTGTCAGTGGGTCATCCATAGACAGGTCACATAACCTGGTGACTCGGCGTACGGAGCCCTGCGCTGCAGTGTTAGCTCCAGCGTCTGAGCGTCCCAGAGCTGGATGCCTGAGGATTACAGACTGTGCTGAGAGCTAGATCTGTTTTGTTTCTCTAATGCGCTAAGTACTTCTGAGCAACACAGAGAAAAAATGTATGTGCCAACAGGCTTTTCGCAATACTTATACATACATACTGTGTGTTAAATGGCTGTGCCACAGTATAAGAGCCTGGGAATTCTGTCAGTAATAAATACAGTGAGGCTTAGGACAGAGTAAACACGTCTGCAGTACCACACTGTGGAACTCTCTGCAGCCACACATCTGTCTGCAGCCTCTACTACAAGCACAAGGAACACATTGATCAAGCAAATGTACATTAGTATAAACAAACACAATATGAAAAAAATAAAATAAAAAATTCCTGCAGTAAGGATTATACAAATATGGTAGTTGTACTGTACTGTATGTAAGAAGCTCTCTTACAGCTCACAAATCAAGAAATAAAACCTGGTCTCTGCTTTCAGGCAAGGTAAGTTTGGTCTGTTCAATGAAAGCAAATGTCACCTTTTACAAGAATTATATTTTAATCTTTTTATTTGTATTCCTTTCATTTCACTCAAGTTAGTCAAATCAATTGGACAGACATGATACAGGTACAGGAGAGTTTACACTCAACAGCCACTTTACTAGGTACCAAGTTAGACCTTGCCAAATTTCTTTGTGGCAATGATTCAGCAAGGTACTGAACATATTCTTCACAGGTTTTGGTCCATGATTACATGATAGCATCACACAGTTGTTCTAGATTTGTTGGTGGGTGCATGATCCTGATCTCCTGTTCAACCGCATCCCATATGTGCTGTTTCGGATTGAGATCTGCTTACTCTGGAGAGTATTGGAGACAATAAACTCAATGTCATGTTGAAGGTCTTTTTCGCACTGGCACTGTTTAGGTCAGCGCAAAAGAGCTTTTGACTCAAGTGTGGTGCACTTGGGTCATTATGACCCCAACAGCCGCACTCAGGTGGTCTCAGAGCGGCACATCAGAACATGGAAAGGTTCTCCAACTATGCCCCATGAATGCAACACCAGTGAGTGTAACACCAGGATATAGCCACTGTATATATCTCTATAAATAGTTTGACAGGTCATGGACGAAAAGCCATGCATTAAGTGCGTGATGGTGCATGATGGTGCGTTCAGGTGCACTTTGTAACACTTAGAAATATAGCGCGCAAGGCTCGTTGTCATGGAAACAAGTACATCAGTTAGCTGACGGTGATCACATCTCTTAAGGTGCGGTGTTTGAGGCTAATGGTAAACAATACATGTGATCACAAACCAAACTAACAGAAAAGTAAATACAATGGCATCTAGTGCACCCTGAGGCCGCACCATGGAGTGCACTAACGTGTGTGAAAAACAACCTACGAAACCAGAGGAGGTTGGAGCTGTATGACATGGCACAATATCCTGCTGGAAGTAGTTGTAATAGGTTAGTTACACTGTGATCAAAAAGAGGTGAACTTGGTCTGCAACAATATAGTAAGTTTTGGTGTTCAAACTTTAGTCTGTTGTTATTGCCAAGACAAACTCTTCCACACCATTGCACCATCAGTCTGAATGTCAGAAGAAATTGGGACTCATCTGACCAAGCTGCATGTGTCCTGTTTTTGTGAGCTCTTTCAAATTGTAACTTGTTTTTATCTGACAGGGGTCACTCTTTATGGTCTTCTGCTGCTGGAGCCCATCTGCTATAAGGTTTGACGTGTTGTGGGTTCAGAGATAGACTTCTGAAGACCTTGGATGTAAGGAGTGGTTAGTTCTCAATTACAATCAGTTGAAAAAGCATTTCATTTTCATTGAGTGGTTAGTTGACTTACTGTTGCCAGTGGAAGAGCCGTTTCTGAAATTGCGACCTTTATGTCACCAAATATCAGTCACGGCAAGTACCATTCTTATTTAACCAGGAAAGTCCCACTGAGATTCAGAATCTCTTTTGCAGGGGAGTCCTGTTGTACATGTTTTTAGTGGTAGGGGAAACTGGAGCACCCGGAGGAAACCTATGCAGACACAGGGAGAACATGCAAACTCCACACAGAAAGGCCCCACTCGGTCCGGGAATTGAACCTGGGAATTGAACTTATGCTTGCTCTTGTTCAAACATGTGTGGATTGGTGAAGCAATCCTCAGTGATGGCAACATCATGAACATGTGAAAGGAGATTGAAGGCAGAAGTTGTCCCCATTGTAGTAAGAACAGGCCAGCAACATCCTGCAACAACATCGGAAATATCTGCACATGAGGTCTCACTCCTACAAACAGCTAGGATACTGTAGTGACCCCTCAAGGTTCGAGGCCTTTAGTAGAGGGCCTGCAAAGGTAGATGACAAGACATCTGCAACCCATAGTTTTAGAGCCACATGCGGCTCTTTAATTCTGCTTTTGCGGCTCCTTGGGCATCTGACATGTGGTGATGTAAAGTCAATAAAGGAATACATAGCCGACTTTAAAACAACCTGTATCTGCATCATCTTAATATTAAACTGCTGTTTGTAGCCTTTATTGGCCACACAGTGAATGCATGGGCTGTGCAACCCACATACCTTAAATAAACAGCACCATGAAAAAGTTACTGGATGTAACTCCAGTTCTCAGAGTGTGCATGGCTCCTTATACAGTATTCCACTGCTGGTTAGTGGCCTTGTGAAAGATAATCAGTGCAGTGAGTATTTTACACAGTTTTTTGTTAGTTTGCAGTTATTAATGACGTGATGTTACTGGCTAAGTAACTTTTGTGCATTACAATTAGTTGAGGCTCTTTACAGATGCAAGTTTAGAATTTTTTGGCAACAACTGGCTCTTTGGAAGGTTGCAGACCCTTGGCCCAGTTGTATAAGAATTTATTTTATATTATAAATTGTATATTCTTTTTTTGTAATAAAGTAGTTATAATACCAATCTCCTACACAAAACAAGTCGAAACAGAATTCTTTTCAGAATTTACCCATACCAAATCATTCTGTACTTCCCTACAGTTCTTCACTTCCTTCACCTTAGGAGCTACGTGCAATACACAGCTTTATAATTGTACTTATTTTGATGAAATAATTGCACATGTCATCATTACAGTACTGCCATTCTGTTTCTGTCTGCGCAGCTGTTAGTCTTTACACATCTCCATGACTCCAAAGTCATCCTAAGCATTGACTACCCCTTGAGGCTCTGCACTCATTCATCCAGACCCATTCAAAGCACTTACCGCTTCAAGGTGCAAAGTGGGCCGCCATTCTCAACCAAATCCACCCAAATCTCCCTTCTTTCTAGCGGAGGAGCCGGTGAAGAGCCTGGCCAGTCCCCACAGGTGCAAAATGTCCAAGATGACAGCTTCTCCACAACCCAGGCTTAGCTCCTCTTGTGTGGCTTAGCTTCAGATTCCCTCCGGCGTGCGTAACAGTTCCACCCTCAATAACACAACCACTATTATGGCTTTGACTGCCATATTATTGATCCACACTGAAGAATAGCCAAAGAGCAATTTGTGCGGCAGATTTAACAAGTTTGTTTATGTTATTGGAAGAGACGGGATCATCAAGCGCCCGCGGCCTTCTTGAGCATTCTCCAAAACGGGCTTGTCTGTCAACACCATGCTGTTGTTCTTTTGGGAGGTGCGAACATTGGAGTCAAATCTGGGAGATCAAAGCTAAAATGGCTGTCAAGTGGTTTAAGTCATAGCTTGTCAAAAAACTTAGTGGATACAGCTATAATTGTACATTTACTGTGAGTTTACACACAGACCAGGAAATCTGAGTCTTACATAGCCTTACTCTAAAGAATTGTGCAATACAGTAACTTTAAACACTATTTATTCTCCTTTGAAATACACGTAAAAAATATTTCGGAAGTATAACATGGGTCAGTCATTAGTTCTAGTAATAATTATACTGTATGCCAGCTGATGCAGTAGCTTGTAACCATGATAAGACATGTCCAGTATTCAATATCATTAAATTGCTTATATGTGTTTATTCGTTCCTCCTTAAATGACTATCTACCCCCATACTCAAAAAAAAAAAAAACAAAACAAAAAAAAAAAACAAGTCTAGACCCAGTGGAGCTTTCAGGTCCCCTTTTCTGCAAAATCAACTTTTTTTAACCATGCTCTAATGTTGTTTCCTCCTCAAAGACATACCTGGAGCAGTATTTTGTTTCATTCACGTTTATTTGAGTAATCCTGTATGCTGAGGCGGTTCCCTTCTCAAGAGCTGAAAATGCTCTTCTCACGGCTCTATGCAGACACGTAAAAACCAGGAAGTGCTCCTGTGCATTTCTAAAGCCATCCCCATCACCGGACTTATTCTAATCATTTCAGCACTTAAATTGCCACCAGTCAACTCATTTATAGTGCCATGTTGCTAAAATGTGTGGAAATTATCCATTTTATGCTCTGTCCTTTCCCCACCAGTGCCAGCAGGGGCCAATAGCCACATAATCCAAGCATTCTCTGCTAATTGAAAGCAATAGCTTTCAAAAGAAGACATTTTCTATACATATACATAATTTTAAGTTATAAAATGTGAAATACTAATGCAAAGGTGTCTAAATCTATTCCAAAAAGACTGAAAAAAGCATGATATAGGACCATTAACAACTTCCGACCTATCTCCAACCATCCAACCAAGGTAAAATCTTGAAAAGAATAGTTTTAGCAGTATATGGCAAACCATGCATTGCTTTGAACTCTTTCAATCGGGGTTCAGTTCACATAATGGTACAGAGACTGCGCTCATCAAAATTACAGATGACTTGCTTACTGCCCCTGGTTCCAGTCACATCAGTGTTCTTATCCTGTTGGACTCGTCGGCTGCCTTTGATACTGTCTCTGACACCATCCCCACTAAACTGTCTATCCGATCACCTTGGTCTTACTGGTGTAGCTCTTTTCTGGTTCCAGTCCCATTTCATTTAGGCAGTCAGACAATCAGGGTGTGCCCCAAGGTTCAGCACTCGGTCCTCTTCTTTTCACTAATTATATGCTCCCGCTTGTTTTTATTATCCCATGTTTGCTGCTCCCTTGCAAAGTCCAAAGGGGCAAGTTATATATATGCAACTTAACTTTTTGGTCTTTTAACATTAAAATTACTAAGATTACTGAATTACTATGTCCAACTTTGGCAGTGTGACTATCCTCTACTGTGTATCACCTTTAGAGGTCGTAGAGCAGGAGCTAGTATGGGCCTGTGACATGGTACACCCTGGACAGTCGCCTGTTGTTGGAAGGGCTAACACTTAGAGACGTACATTTGTGCACAATAGCTGACTCTCCTGTTTAAGGAGTATGGTTTGTGATTCTGAGCACCGTAATGTAACCATGATGTAGGGAAACAATACCCTGTTCTCACTATACAAGTGCATGTTTTCTTAGTGAAAGTGTGGAAACTGGGTGGTCCGGGCCACAAATAGCAGGAAGCCCCCATCTCATTCACTCATAAAAAGGGGCGCAAACTAAACAGCTGCTCAGAACGAATGGCATCCTACTTCCGTGGGCATGAATGAGCGAAAGTGTGAAAAGGCTGGCCAAATCTTGCTGAGGCAGTTTTACCAGTGAGCTCTTGTTGTGTTTAGGAAGAGAAAGTCCCCATGTCAGGACCGCAGAGTGACCTCAAGCCCAGAGGTTTGTCCTGAACTTGACAGCCCCTCAGTCATAAACAGGACAATTTAAGAGTTTTAAAACCCACTGACTGACAGAACAGTGCCAATAAGAGGAAGCCCTGCTGATAAACTACCTGATGTAGGAGTTAAATGCAGGTCTGTCCAAACAATGCAAGTTTTGCACTTAAGAATTCATTGATGCATTGTTTTTGGTTGGTAAAAGGTCAACTACAGTGCACATTTAAAGCTGAACTACCCAATTTTACTACTGCTGGGGCTGTTACAATGAAATCTGTTACACATAGTGTTTCTAACCCCAGCACTCACCAACGACAGCAATAAAGCTACTTTTCTGCTTTTATTTCACGATCAAATATAGAACTCAACAATTTGCCACCTCAAAATATTAATGTATTAGCTTGGCCAGTTAGTAAATAAGTAAGCTTTATTTATATAGCACCTTACACAGATAAAAATCACAAAGTGCAAAAAAGGACACCATAACAACACAGGCAAAAAGTCTTGTGTGTGATTTTTTTCTTCTTCATCTTGTTGCCATTTTAACAACAGTGAAGTCCCATAGACGTCTGATGTAATGACCACACATTCAAACAAACTGACTTTCTACAAGTCTTTGTACAACAGGCTCTTGTTGCTGTCCCTGTTCAGAAATAAGTACAGTGCTGCTCATAATATAGCACATTCTGGGGTTTTATGGCAAAGCCGGCAACAATTCTTCATAAGAGCCATGTTTATTTTGGTTTGGTTCAGTGGCGTGGTGCCTACGTCCCACCCTTTGTTTCTCTCATTGGTATGTACTGTATAGGAAAAGAGTTAGTCTGGCTGGCCAGGCTACAGCCAGACTAACTGTAATCAAACTGGAATTTGGAGTGTACTGTAAACTTCTAGCACTGATTTTAACACTAAAATAGAGACTTTGTCTAACTTTGCCTGGTATTATTCTACAGCCAGTTTTAATGCCTCTTATTGGAGTATGCCAGCCAATTAAAATCCTGAATCATACATGCTCCTATTACTATAGTACCATTAGTGATGAACTGGTGATTACACAGGTTTCCACCAATCCAAAAGGTTTCCATTTCCCAAAAAACTGGGTAGTTACCTTTTAAATGGAAATTGTAGAAAACTTAATCCAGTTGCCACCTTGCAAATTTTCAATGAAAATAAAGTTTAAGTGAGGCTCAAAGGTCTGAGTTCAGTGTTGTGATCCCACTATTAATGCTGTCCTGGTAATCATTTTGCCACTCAGCCTGTATTAAATTTCCCACTGCCATGATGTCAGTGTTGCTGTGTAGACTCCCAGTTGGTAGTTTGGTACCCAATACATCATGGGAAGGTTGAATACAGTTTTAATGTTCATTGTATTTGGGGCCTCAATATAGCTTTAATGACATTAAGTGGTAAGAGAGACACTAAAATTGATGTTCATGTGTCATGTATTAAAATGATAAATTGTTAACTGGTTCTAAGTGGAGCAGATCAGATCATTGACAAAATTGGGTCTTATTATGGGTTTAAACCAATGTGACACAATTGTGACTTTTTTCTTTCACAATTGAAAGAAAAAAGGGCCACTCTGCAATTCACTTCAGTTTAACTTCACTTCAGTTTTTTTTTTTTTTTTAACTAAACACATGCAGCACAACTTTGACAACTTTGACTTGTGGAGTCTGGATAGGACTGTATCAGCTATAGAACATATGGTGCATACAGAAGTCCACAACAACACAGTATAATCTGAAATTGCAGTAATCAAAAATACCACCCAATCCATTTTCAAACAGGAATACTCTGTGGAGGTACATAGTGCAGTTTCTCAGAACCCAGGTTTAATTCAGACCCACATGTCACAGCACTACTAGTAAAGCAGTTCATCGTCTCAAGTCATAAAATTATTCAGGACGATCGGCATCCTCTTTCTAACCTTTTTCAGCTTCTTCCTTTTGGACAAAGGTACAGACTTCCCTGTGCTAAGAAAAACATCTACAGACATTCTTTTCTTCCTTCTGCCCTGAAAGCGCTGAATCAGTTAAAGCCCAAAATCATGAACTGGCATTCTGCTTTTTTTCTTCTTTTTTCCCCCCGTAACTCATTTGATTGGCTTGCTGCTATTGTAGTGTTTTTATTTTAACTTAACCTAATTTATTAAATTATGATACTACGCATAGAAGTGTTTTTATACTTAACATGTGTGTGACTATGAAATGTGTATGGTGCAAGCCTAAGACAAATTTCTCCTTTTGTTGTAAATGGGAGACAATAAAGTTACTATTCTATTCTATTCTATTCTATTCTATTCTAGTCAAGATACCATCCAAATGACAATAACAGTATTATGTTTTTATGTCAGAAGTTACCTAGCTTCTTTTTCATGATACATAATGTTAACATACTTATACCATTTTGGCAAAAATATCTTCTTAAGTCAGTATAAAAGAAACACTTTACTATATAGTATGTATTCTTGGATCTTGAAATGAATTGGAAAACATTACATCTGCCCATTGGCTTGGCGTCACTGTAAAAATAAAAAGACATGGAGGTTGCTTTGATAACAATATTTACATAGATTTACAATTTTTATTCATTCCTACATTAGGGGTTGATATTTAGTCTGGTATAGTCTTCAGCAGCCTGAGCTCAACCACATTCCAAAATCATATCAGTGTTTAACATTACCCTGAGTTATGCTGTATACATATTTGTGATACCATTGTATGCATTTCTTTCTTGAATATCATTTCTTTGGTACGAAGTCCTCCTTTCCTCAGAGGTAAAAAAAAAAAATCCTCTTGTATATTCTGCCGATGTTGTATTTGTAATTGTCATTGACATTTGCAGTCTGTGTGTGGCGGGGGGTATCGAGCAGCGAGAGGAATGCTAACAGACTTTATTTGGTCTGGTTTTGGCTCTTATCTCCTTCTCCTTATACAACTTAACCTTACATTAACCATCGCAATCTAAGAACAGAAGCTAAATATTTAAATGGGAATCCTTGTCAGATGATAATGTGGTATGTTTTATGAAGAATATGGTAAGGTATGTTAACATCACATTACAGAACATGCAAAGGATTTGACCCAACCTGAGCTCTTGGGTCAGTTATTCTCTCCATCTAAACAAATAAAACAAGGTCAAGGTCAAAGTGTATTTAGCTGGTTGCTGTCTTTGAAGCTATTTGCTGTAGTAACACATATAAATGAGTTATTTTGTCTATCAGTTTATGCCACAGAACATGAGAGAAGCAAGCTTTAAGTTTGACCTGCAGAAAAAGGTTTGATTTAAACCAAGGTTAGTGCAAAACAGAGATTTATAAAATTCAGTTTTGAACTGTGTTTTAAGTTAAGTTGCATTGTTTAATAAGCGTCAAGGAGGTCACACAGTAGTTCCATAGGTTGTTTTTAGGGTTGTGACGAGACACAAATCCCATGAGACGAGGCAAAACACGAGACTGCGTTAACAAGGCGAGACAGTATTTTTACAGTATTGAAATATGTAGTTTATAAATGAAAATTGTAATTTATTCACCTAAATGTCATAAAATGCAAAACTTTGTAGATGCATTTTTAAAATCCACTAATGAATGGTATTTACTTCTAATACTTGAATTATATGCAATAGCAGAACATATATACTGCCAAATGTTTTGCTCAACTAACGCTTCTCCTTTGAAAAAATTTTTTAGAAAAGAACCTGACCTGAGATCACAAGACCAATTTTTACCTTCATGAGAATCTTGTGGCACTTTGATCTTGTGAGATCAAGAGATTGCAAGATCTTGTCACACCCTAGTTGTTTTATATTGCTGGCCATAGCGCCTTGTGGATGCCCGATCCCATCAGACTTCGGAATCTAAGCAGGGTAGGGCCTGGTCAGTACCTGGATGGGAGACTGCTGGGGAACATCAGGAAGCCGATGTGAGTGAGTGGTGGTGGTCACAGGAAGTAGTGAAAGAGCCGGCTCAGCTCTGCAAAAAAATCTGCACAAGCATAGTGGAGGTTTATTTTTATGGACACACCATGCAGCCAATCACATGTGAGGACAGAAGATCATTATGTGAAAGAAATAAGGTGGGCTCCGAAGACAGCGAGTGTAGTGATACGGGCCAGGTAGAGCAACAGAGAGAAATGGGTAATGGGTTAGCTGGATTTAAATGCAAGCTCGTTGGGAAAAAGTACAGAAGATTGTATTTTGTGCATGCAACTGGCATAAAAATAAGGCTTTTATGAAAACACGGATGAAAAAATGTTAATGTCATTCTACATAACATTCCTGCATATGTAGTGATACTTAAAGATTTTTATTTTTTTTTATTTAAGTTTATAGATTTTCATGATTTTACATTTTAGAAAAGGTCAGCAACAAGCCAAGGAAGAAATTACACATTTCAAATTTCGGATTTGGATCACCATGTGGATCTAGGAATTTTTGAAAGGATTCCATATAATTGCAAGATTGGGCTATCCTAGAAGCTACTGACACTAGACCCAAGAGGTGAGAAACAGAACAAATTGCAACAATGGCAATAACTGGCATTGAGAGGAATAAGGGCTTTGTGACTTGATGAGCATTTACCCCTGAACTAGAAGACTGTCACTTCAGGGTTAGGGTTAGGGTGTCCAGGTCCCAGTTCTGTATCTTTACCATTCATCCAACGCTAATCATGTTTGAACAATTTTGCCCAAACCAGAATTGTCAGATTAACCAATATTTTCAATTTTAACACTTTTTTTTATGAGCACTCACTTTCCTCCATACAATTTTAATGAAAGTTATAATAGCTTTAGAATCCAGTCACCAGAAATGCTAACTGATGACATCATGAGGCTGCTGCTAATCTGGGCCTGCTGAGCTCTTCAGACTCTGAGTCTCTGTACTGCTGGCCCTTGCAGTGTTTATGGAGCCGAGCTGGAGATTAGGGCCCTTCTCTCTGCTATCCACACTGCCCGGAGCCCTCCTGGACCCCCCCCACCCCCGCCCCACCCCGCCTCCCGCCTGCCCGATCGAGGGGACCCCCTTATCGAGGCCTGGAGACTGGATGCTATCTGCGCCTGTGTGTGAGAGAGAAGTGCGAGCGGCCGACTTGAAAAGGGTCAGAGCGTCAGATATGCCTGTCGCCAGTGTTGTCATGGCTTGGAAACTCCAACGCAGGCAGCAAGGCATCATGGGAGGAGCCTTATCGGGGGGTCTGCACAGTATTGGCGCATGTTGTTGAAACACTCACTTATCGGCCCAAGACCTCATATTTGTAAAATGTGTCAGCTTTCCAGAAACAGAGCGACGTTTACAGTTTGAAATGTGCAAACTATATGAAGATTCTTTTTTTGTGGTTTATGTAGGGTTATGAAAGGACGTTCTCCAAACAACTTATAATGCACTTTAAGTTGATCAAAAAGTATAGCTAAAACGTCCTACAAAATATGACACAAGCAATACCTCACTATATTAAGAATAACAGAAAGTAGTGTTAATTTTATAGTATGTAAGCCAGGAGTAACCCGATTCTGAAAAAATTGGGACACTGTTTAAAGCGTAATTCTTCTCGTTTCTTTATTGTTTTGCTTCATTTTCTTCTATAGAGCGCCCCCTACATTTCGGAGTATCATAAATACTCACATGCCCAGTTGACTCCTATTGTAATCTTTTACTTGGCTTTACTTTAGTTTTTTCCCTTCGTGTAACAGTAAAAAGTTTTGTTTTTTTGCCATTTGGCTGCTCTCCCATGACAAAAATTGAAAAATAAAGCCAACCTCAATGTGCCTCTTTCTCGCAAGATCCAAGACTTCTGTGACACCGGGTCGGTGACACTTATACTTCCAAGTACAACATTTTCAGCCAAGGGACACGGGAAGTCACCGGACAATTCATTTACCCCACGACAACTCATTTAACCATCACACTGACTCTGAAACAGTTTATTTAAGGTAAAAGAGTTCTGCTTTAAAATATAAACAATAAATAAAGATGCTGAAACTGACATATTTAACCATTTCATGTCAAATATTAGCATTTGGATGTGACGGCACAGCAACAGGTCTCAAAAAAGTTGGAATGGGGCAACACAAGGCTGGAAAAGAAACTTTTACGTTACTAAAAATGGCTCAAGTTAGCATTTTGGAACTAATTACGTTAATTGGAAAAACAGTAAAATGGATATAAAGAAGCAATGTAGAAAGGCAGAGTCTGTATAAGTTGTATTGGATGTTTTGGATGCTCATCATTAGCAGGTCTCTAATATTAAGGCTAAGGGGGTTATGGTATACTTTATTGTCCCAGTAGGAAAATTTGTTTTCTTCATTTAACCCATACTTCAGTGCCACTGGGGCAACCTGTCAGGAGCAGTGGACGACTGCAGTGCTGTGCCTCAAGGACCTTTTTCCAAATCTTGAGATAGATATTATTCCATACTGGAAATCACTGCATGGATCAGGAACACTTCCAGAAATACTGTCTCTGAACACAGCCATCATGCAAAGAAGATCCATATGAGACTGCTGCGATCCCTATATAATAAATGAAGGTATTATAATAGTGTTGTGCTTTGCAATGAGCAGCATGAGGACAGCACTAAAATTAACAAATCAATCTGACTAAGGATATAGTTATATAGTGGTTTTAGCCCTGCTCTTGCAGCTACTTGGGCTTCTGACACCTGCACATTTAAAGTCAAGAAGTAAACAACTGTAAAATAACCTGCATCTTCATTATCTTGTTCATTTAAAATAAAACTTTCTCCCTGTTTTCTGGTATATCTCAAAACTGAGCCCTGCAACTACGCTTTGTCCTATGGACTGTTCCACAAGTGAACAGTCAAATAAGTTGTGCACACAGCTTTATACAGAGATTAGCATTCTGTCCCATTCATTTTTACAAGGGAGCCAAAGAAGAAATGGTCTTTAGCCAAAATCCTCAAAGGAGTGACCTGTCTCTTTCAGGTGGAGGTGGACTGCAGACTGTGGTCCAGTTGACTTTTGTCTCTCATGCAGATACATACGTACGGTGCAAAGGTTGTTTGGGTTTCCCAATGTACAGATTACTGCATTCTTCACTGGACAGCACAGACCAGTGGTTCCCAAACTTTGTTGTTTTGTGTAGCCTCTGGGCTTTTTGTTATACTATTAGTACCTGCTCATTTACATGTGTTGATGACTCAATTTGAAAATAAGATGAAAAATTTGAATTCTAAATAAAAATCTACTTGTCTTTAAAATTAAAATATAAATTAAAATTTAACAATAAACTCCTATTACACTTAGTCATTTTACTATATATTTTATGTGAAAAATAAACTTTAAATAATATATTAACTTAAACTCAACTCATTAAATTCACACCAAATAAAACTTTTAATAATTTCAAAGTCTTTGAAACAATGTATTATGTATGTATGTATTATCTAACAAAATATAAACTTCATATATGTATATATCAGTTTTCATCTCCTTCAACAGTTCAATAGTTCAGTATGAAAAGATTGGAATAATTTTTTATCATCTACTGTAGGAAGTCAATTATGAAATTATTCCATGTACCCCCTGCAAAGTGCTCGCACACCCCTGGTTGGGAAACACCAGCGTACACCACACTGCTCTGTTAGTGAGAGGGAGTTTTGTCCTTAGGGTGAACAAGTCTTTGTACTGGACTATACAGCACTTCACAAACTAAACCTTTACTATTTTAGTCATTTATACCTTTTTCATTTGGTTTTCAATTTCATTTGGTATCATGACATAATAATTGTCCGTAATTGTTTGACAGTGTTGTTTCAGTACAGCGCTAATGTTCAGAGTGATAGCGCCGTGTGTGTCTTTGATAAGGCGAGGGGGTCCTGGCGCCATGTTGATCCTCCTCTCAACAGCGCTGCGGTGGTTCCCAGGCCTGTCCGCATTTTTTTTTTATTTTTTTTTTTTATGAGAGAACATCTGTAGGCCGCCTTGTTAATGCACTCTTCCCCATGTGTGTGCGCGCCAATGTGCTCCAAAAAAGATGCCAGCCCTATCTGCCGTTCCCCCGAGTGTGTCTATAGCGGGGCATTCTGATACTATTGTTAGAGAAATCTAATCTGTGTGTGTCCTGCAAGGGAGGGGGGCAGCAGGGTTGGCTTTTTGGAGGGCATTGTGCTGAGCCGGAGTCTTCAGCAGCCTCTCTCTCTATTAAGGCACCATTAGCCAAATTAGATGGCTAATTGGGGAGGCGAGGAGAGCTCTCAAAGGAGCGGTGTGTGCTCGCTTGCGGGGGAGTGTTGGTTACAGTAACAGCAGACATTGGAAAAGACATTTCATTTCAGGCAGAGTTGTTATCGGGAAGGCCCCTGAATGGGAAAAAGGTGCAACGTTGGATGAGAAATGCAGAAAGCTTCGGTGAATATTGAGGAAGTTCCGGGCTTTGACGACAGTTCCTGATGCTAATGGAGCACCTTAAAGGCCTGGCGGGTTGCAAGATTTGATTAGTGGGTTATTAGCTAATTAGCTAGCTACTTACGGCGTCCGTTGCCCTCAGGTGCAGAGGTAAATTGAAGGAGACATGGAGGTATAGTATGTACAGTAGATACTTTGTCACTTGTATGTGAGCAGTATATGGGATGGATTTCCTTGTAATGTGTGCTGACAGACAGTAAAGAACAAACAAATACCATCAACACATTACTGTCAAAATTAAAATAGTATTCATAGTTTTCAGTCTTGTGACATTTGCATTCCAAACAAAGATGGCTGCATACATCAGACATGAGCAGACGTAGTCAAATGACTATTTAGATGGCCTGACAACTAAACTAAAACTACAAATATGGGGGACCTATGACCTGTATGAGGCACCTGCTGCCCTGTTTGAGCTGCTAACAACAGCCTGGTCGCTGCTAGTGCTGGACTGGCCGCATATACTGTACATATACTGTAATATACTGTACATATACTGTAATATACTGTATATATACTGTATATATACTGTAATATACTGTATATATACTGTAATATACTGTAATATACTGTATATATACTGTATTATACTGTACATATACTGTACATATACTGTACATATACTGTAATATACTGTATATATACTGTAATATACTGTATATATACTGTAATATACTGTAATATACTGTATATATACTGTATTATACTGTACATATACTGTACATATACTGTACATATACTGTACATATACTGTAATATACTGTATATATACTGTAATATACTGTACATATACTGTACATATACTGTACATATACTGTAATATACTGTACATATACTGTACATATACTGTAATATACTGTAATATACTGTACATATACTGTACATATACTGTAATATACTGTACATATACTGTACATATACTGTACATATACTGTAATATACTGTATATATACTGTAATATACTGTACATATACTGTACATATACTGTACATATACTGTAATATACTGTACATATACTGTACATATACTGTAATATACTGTAATATACTGTACATATACTGTACATATACTGTAATATACTGTACATATACTGTACATATACTGTAATATACTGTACATATACTGTAATATACTGTACATATACTGTATATATACTGTAATATACTGTATATATACTGTAATATACTGTAATATACTGTACATATACTGTAATATACTGTACATATACTGTACAGATACTGTAATATACTGTACATATACTGTACATATACTGTACATATACTGTAATATACTGTAATATACTGTACATATACTGTACATATACTGTAATATACTGTAATATACTGTAATATACTGTACATATACTGTAATATACTGTACATATACTGTATATATACTGTAATATACTGTATATATACTGTAATATACTGTAATATACTGTACATATACTGTAATATACTGTACATATACTGTACAGATACTGTAATATACTGTACATATACTGTACATATACTGTACATATACTGTACATATACTGTAATATACTGTAATATACTGTACATATACTGTACATATACTGTAATATACTGTAATATACTGTAATATACTGTACATATACTGTACATATACTCTATATATACTGTAATATACTGTAATATACTGTACATATACTGTAATATACTGTACATATACTGTACATATACTGTACATATACTGTAATATACTGTAATATACTGTACATATACTGTAATATACTGTACATATAATGTAATATACTGTATGTATACTGTACATATACTGTAATATACTGTACATATACTGTACATATACTGTACATATACTGTAATATACTGTAATATACTGTACATATACTGTAATATACTGTAATATACTGTATATATACTGTAATATACTGTAATATACTGTACATATACTGTAATATACTGTACATATACTGTATATATACTGTACGTATACTGTACATATAATGTACATATACTGTAATATACTGTAATATACTTTACATATACTGTAATATACTGTACGTATACTGTACATATACTGTACATATACTGTACATATACTGTAATATACTGTACATATACTGTATATATACTGTAATATACTGTACATATACTGTAATATACTGTACGTATACTGTGCATATACTGTACATATACTGTAATATACTGTACATATACTGTACATATACTGTATATATACTGTAATATACTGTACATATACTGTACATATATTGTAATATACTGTATATATACTGTAATATACTGTACATATACTGTTAATATACTGTACGTATACTGTGCATATACTGTACATATACTGTACATATACTGTACATATACTGTAATCTGTAATATACTGTAATATACTGTACATATACTGTAATATACTGTACATATACTGTACATATACTGTACATATACTGTAATATACTGTAATATACTGTACATATACTGTAATATACTGTACATATACTGTAATATACTGTACGTATACTGTAATATACTGTAAGTATACTGTGCATATACTGTAATATACTGTACATATACTGTATATATACTGTAATATACTGTACGTATACTGTGCATATACTGTACATATACTGTAATATACTGTACATATACTGTACATATACTGTACATATACTGTAATATACTGTAATATACTGTACATATACTGTACATATACTGTAATATACTGTAATATACTGTAATATACTGTACATATACTGTACATATACTCTATATATACTGTAATATACTGTAATATACTGTACATATACTGTAATATACTGTACATATACTGTACATATACTGTACATATACTGTAATATACTGTAATATACTGTACATATACTGTAATATACTGTACGTATACTGTGCATATACTGTACATATACTGTAATATACTGTACATATACTGTACATATACTGTATATATACTGTAATATACTGTACATATACTGTAATATACTGTACATATACTGTATATATACTGTAATATACTGTACATATACTGTAATATACTGTACGTATACTGTGCATATACTGTACATATACTGTAATATACTGTACATATACTGTACATATACTGTAATATACTGTACATATACTGTAATATACTGTACATATACTGTATATATACTGTAATATACTGTACATATACTGTAATATACTGTACATATACTGTATATATACTGTAATATACTGTACATATACTGTAATATACTGTACGTATACTGTAATATACTGTACATATACTGTATATATACTGTAATATACTGTACATATACTGTAATATACTGTAAGTATACTGTGCATATACTGTAATATACTGTACGTATACTGTGCATATACTGTACATATACTGTACATTGTGGAAAAACCCGTCTCCCTATACAACCGTGAAGATGAAAGCTTACAAACCTTCAACCTTTAGCTAGCTTATGGTAGTATAGCTTGCTAATGAGTTTTATTTAAATATGTATGTATGCCACTGTTTGCCCTCCCTGGGGAGAGATGGTTGTTTAATAGCACATATCCACAATCTTCTTAATTTCGAGTTACTTTTCTCCGCTGGGATTCTGTAGAAACAAAGCCCAGGCTTGTCCTTTACCTGGGTAAACAGTGGCTTCAGCTGACATTCAGTGGAGTAACATTAAATCAGTGTTCTTTCCCTGGGAGTGAGCATTGCCCTCCAAGCATGTCACTTGAAAATTATCACCATAAACTGAGTCATAACATTTTTTTTTTTTTTTTTTGGATATACAAACTGCAGTAAATACAAAGTTTAGAAGAGCAATATTTTACATAAAATGGTGATCTGATTTACCAAAATATTAGGGAGGGGTTAGTGGGGCAGAAAGAGTAAAATAGATTCAAATATCAGTTAATGTTTAAATTACTGTAAAAAAAAAAAAAACCTTTTTAACAATGTCATACATTACTCTGTATTTATATGCTTCTGTGTCTCACTGTAGAAAAACAGAATTTAGATCTTCCATCTCTGATCCAGGTGGTAGAGGTTAGCAGTCTAAGCTGAGATGCCCAGACTTCCTTCTGCCCAGGCGCTTCTTCTAGCTCTTCCAGGTGAATTCTGATGCAATGCCATCCCAGCTGAGTGACATAGTCCTTCTAGTGTGTTCTAGGTCTTCCCTAGGGTTTAAGAGTAATAAACCCAAGTGGTCAGTCCCAAGCCTGGGTAAATAGGGAGGGTTCAAGAATAGCATCTGACGTAAAACCTATGCTAAATCAATGAGAATCAATGAGAATCACCTCACACTAGAGGGCAGGTGGTTTCCTTGCCTGGAAAGGGAAAAGACAAAAGGAAAGTTATGAAAAATAGCAAAAATAATAAGTACATTTCTTATGGATAAAATGTGGAGGCATTCCAAGTGGAGGGACAATATTTCATAATAATACATACATCAGGTTTTTACTACACAACTACAGTTATGCAAAAGGTCAAAAGGCTGAGTTTGACTCCCAACAAGTTTTGGACCTAAACCATGGATGTTGGGGTTAATGAGCACAGCACAAACTTGAGGTGTAGCTGTAAATAATTAATGACTATAGTCTTGGCTGAACTTAGCATTGGATAAAAGCTACTTTCCATTTTGAAACTTATCCAAATACATGTGGACTTGGCCTAGTTCATTTAGGGGCAGGACTTTTCCGCTCACAACTTAAAGATAATCTCTGTTGAAATGGCAGGGATTATGAGTGAGGCTCAACACATGAGGTGCCAATTACTGTAACTAACAACCTGTTCTCTGAGTCTGTCTGCCCCTTTTATGGCCCTCTGCTTAAGATTATTCAGGTTTTAACATAATGTCAATCCAACTTTCAGACCACACACTCACCATTGGGCTATTTGGAGGTGAAACAGCAACACCATTAATTAATTTTAATGTCTTTTCTAATGCAATAGCTGGATGCTACAAAGTTTTCTTGGTAAACATTTTATTAATTAACACTGTAAACACAGTCCTCACAGTGTTTCTCACATACACATAACTATTCACATTTATTTATTTAAAGGTAACCATTTAATTTATAAAATGCTTCTCGATAACTTGTTGAAATTATGCGTTTTTCTCACCACTATGTAATCATGGTTGCTTCCCTGGCTCCTATTTAAGAGACTGTCACACTTCTTACCTTAAACTTAACTTGAAATACTCCAAGGGTCAATATCTTTACAATATTATTACACAGAGTATTTTTAATTGTTGCTTTTGTCCAGGTACTGCCATACTTTGCTACCATCTCTATCCTCTGTAAAACAAATTAACTTTTTCTACAATGTCTATGATCAACTGCCTTATGTTTGTTTTGTGGTGTTGCACCCAGTGACCTTAAGATGCTCACATCCTGAATCTACACTGTATTGCTGTAAAAATGTACATTGACTCCTTCCTTAGCCTGGATCGAGTGCTGCTCTCATTGGCAGGGCCGGAGCAGCGAGTGGGGGCTCTGAAAGCCTGTGATATATGAGAGCTGGATAAGTGCAGAGGTGTGGAGAACCGCTAAGTTGCTGGAACAACCTGCGGCCTCCTGTGAGAGGGGATTAGGTTAAGCTAACTCTCCGTCATTTACAGTTTATCACCACGAGCTGGTCTGGAGTGAACGCCGAGCGGAGGCTGGCTCTGCTCAGTTTCAGCCGATAAAGGTTTTATTAAGGCTTTTCTTGTTAACATGCACAGTCACATAGGTATGCACTGTATACATGCAAATGAGATTCCAGAGAATTATATTGCCACATCCACAGAAATGTAAGTGTAATAAGATGGGCATTAGGTCCCTGGTAGCCGGACTTATCACAGTATATAACGTGCTGCGTGATGACGCACTTCCCCTCTCACAGATTTTGAATCACTGCAGTCACTGCAGCGTGCTGAATGCCAAATGCAAAGTAAGCAGTTTTTAAACGTGTTTTTAGCAACAATTGAACCTAACAAATAAAACAGTTTTAAACTCTTGACATCTTGTATACCGGACAGTTGATTAATTTGTATAATTATGTCCATCTTTTAGGAGATTTGTCTAACTCTGTCGCATTGACCTCCAGTCATCCATGACCTCAGTGGTAGAGGTTGCATTGTTAAACTAACGCGAGTTGCACTTTTACCATTAATTTATTTCTAAACTAATTTTACTTTTTGTAATCTTTTTGTCATGGATGTTTTAGTTTGACTTTCTCTTATGTATGATTGTTTTTTTTAGGAATGGTTCATTGTGCTTTGTTTTTTTAACAACACTTGGTTTTATTGGTTTTATTTATTAAACATTTTATCGGGCCTTAGTATTCTAGTCATTTGGCACAGACTGTTCATGTGCAATGGTTTCAATTCAAATTATTAGCCGGTGCTGTTACTTTTAAGACTTGGTTTTATTTTGCAGTGTTACCCCTTTTAGTGTGTGCTTAGTGTGGGAACATTTGAGTTTTTATTTATTTGAGTCTTTTATAATGGTACTGGTTTTAATTTGTTAATTTATTTTACTATTGCCTTTTATTGCATTAAGTGCCTTGTGCCGAGTGAATAAATTTACAAAACTTAATCACAGCCTCCTCCAGTTTATCCTGGAAACCTGTTTACTGTACCATTGTTCTAGTTGTTTTAAATTATATATATAACACCCTAGAACCTACTACAGAATGGCAAACAATTAGAAGTGATGCAACAAAATATAACAATGCAATAAATGTGTACATTTGGATACATGACTTCCTGAAATATTTGGACAAATTCATCAGTCTACATTATTATCTCGCTAACACACAAGTCAATAAAGCAATGCTGACAAAAGTATAACCTGTTTGGCAAAGTATTTAACCCTCTGGGTACCTTAGGGTCCAAACGCATACTTTTTGCTGTTTTTACTTTTTTGATCCTCAGTAAATCAGTCAGTTTAAAAGCTGTTGGTGTGAAACTTGGCCAGAATATAATTTTTTTAAGTTGGTGTTTAAAATGCCATGACCCCCCTCTGTTCTAAGGTGTATAGAACAGGAGATATGCACTTTACATACACTCGTTACCTTAAGTACGCGTTTGGGCCCATTGACTTCCATTATAACCACCGATTTTTGACATCCTGCAATCCTGACATATTATAATACTTTTTTCATGGTGGGCTGTTTTTCTTCTACCTTGCAAAATGCATGGGAATAAAAACACTGAACACCAATAAATTGGTCTTGGTGTGTTAGGATCGATGTAACAGAGCGGTGGGAGAATATATTTTGTTTGTGTGGTCATGAGGGAGTCTGTGAAACTCAAGTATAAAAAAAAAGGCCAAGGCCAGGTTTTCATTAAAAAAGTAGGTCATTATAATGGAAGTCAATGAGCCCAAACGCGTACTTAAGGTAACGAGTGTAAGTTTTTACAAAAACTTTGCTCCAAAAATAAAAATGCATCAAAACCAATGTTGTTATTAATTATTGACTTAGTCAAGGCTCTAATAACTTCACCCCAAGTGATCCACTCTGCAACTCATTTTTGGATAATCGGGTATATTTTGTGATTTTGTCATCTAAAATAACAGGATTTTTGATGACAAAATGGCCATAAAAACATATAAATTATTAATAAATGAAAATAAACTTCATATCTATGGTTAGGGCTGAAGTAGTAGAAAGGATTTCATGCGAAAAAAGTAAAACTTTTTTTTTTTTTTTTTTTTTTATAGCTATTTAATGAGAGGTTCCAAACGGGTCCCTAAGGTAACGAGTGTATGCAAATTTTTAAGGTGCCCTGAGGGTTAAATACAGCAGTCAACATTTGAAGTGGTTAAAGTGTCATTAAAGTTATCCTTTCAAAATTCATGTTTAACATGTAAGTCTGCTATTAGTCAATGTTGTTTAATCAATTGAATTTCATGCCTTATCACTTTTGATGGTGCCCACACATGATTGTTAGTAACATGGTGTGAAGCAGCTTGTCACACATTGTGAAGACAAGTGTGACACCAGTAATGGTTGTTCTTGATTTACCTGAGGTCACAGTCGACTGGAAATGCCTCTTAAAAACTGCAGGGCAGCAGTGTAGTGCCTTTGGAGTGCCTCAAGGAGCCAAGAACTTCAGGAAGTCATCTCCTCACAGTTTGAGTGGACACTCACACCCCTGTTTCCTCCTGAAGGTCATTTTGCAGGCTGACTGCAGGCATGAATTGATTTTTGCGAGTATGCAAGGTCAAGTGTTGATCTTGATTGGATGTTGTGACTTGTTGTCTGCCTCCACCATGACTTTAACTCACACTAGGACAACTTTGATTAAACATTTTGATCCACTTCACATGTTGATTATACTTGACTCACCTCTCTAGTGCTTTTCCTGTACTTTATAAAAATACTACATCAGCAATTCTCTGGTCATAATAATTTTTACTTAAACTGAATAAATTTTATCTAAAGCTGAAATACTCAGAGGACACAGCTCTCTATGTCCACAGCTGAGGTACTCAAAGATGAGACACTACTATCTTATTGAAGAACTAAAGAAGAAAGTGAACTGAACTGAATTTAGGAAGGAAACCTTTCAAAAATATTCATGATGTGGAGCTTCACGAGCCATGTGCATACTGGAGCAGAACATTACAGTCAGAGCAGCTTTGTCTCTACCACCAAAAGGAGCATGAAGTGTCCAAAGAAAAGAACATTGTACTTTTTTTGTAACTCACCGACTGGCCCTTGGTTCCAGAGGAGTGGCCCAGCTTGTGTGTGGCACTAACCATTGCAGTCTAACAATTGGGAGTTAGAAAATCCTTACTTAAGAAAATGAGAAGTGAGCACAAAATGAAAATGTTTTGTCAAATTACGCATGTCACAGTCCATGAGGAAACAATGTTAAATGTAAATGTACTTTAAGAATGCTACTTGTGTGGCATTTGTAAAATCAATTTGTAAAGTGTGAATAAAAGAATATTGCCATGGTTTGTCAAACTTTTCCAGGTAGAGCTAGGTGGCGGCTAATTGCTAACTATATGCAACTCTCTGACTGCATTTTCAGAACCAAAGCCATTATAATTCCAGCAAAGAACGCGAAAGGGAAAAGCTCAGCGCATTACCTCCTTCAAGTTATGTAGCAATAGAGGATGAAAACAAGAAGCACCCAGGGGTGGCGGTGGCGGTGGAGAACTCAGCAACTTTTCATCATCGTAAACACACACAAGCCCTGTTTACTCCTGTGTAATCCCTTTACTTTTGTTTTCCCTCTGTATCTGTACAATGTTTTTTCTGCCATTTGGCTGCTCTGCAATGACAAAAACTGAGAAATAAAACCATTGCTAGCTTGTTAGGCTGAGCTCAATGTGCTGCTTTCTTACGACTGACACTGGGTTGGCAACGCACAGAGACACCAGGGAGAAATGTAGGGTGCTTTATTTAAGTTAGAAAAGTTACGGAGTTCCGCTTTGAAGGAATTTAATGTTTTATTGATATTAACAACTTGTCTGATTGCATGTATGTGTAGGCCAATTATATTATAGTACAGTGTAAAGGCGAAACTCATACCATCATAGACATAGCTACCAAACTGCCATACTGACTCAACTTGCACCAAAAAACATATGTGACTTGGGCTCCATAGACATCCATAAGAATCAACCATAACAAAAGCATGTGGTGACCATTCTAATGTGGTACAAAAGCAGCAAGAAGCAGACTTGTTTTCATTACATTTGTGACTTTTATATCAAGGCCCGGGTTTTTCCATGTTATTGATTTAATAAAACATATTTTCTTCCTTTTCCCTGTATCCCGCCTCTCCAGCTGTGGTTTGCCCTTGTCCGGACCGGCCTTTCCCCGAAGCCTTGTCGATCTCCAGAAGACCTAAAGACCCGCAACGTAACCTGGTTAGTGAAGCTGTAATTTGTAAGTAATAGAAGTTGTCCTGGATGAGGGCACGTACATCTGTCCCTGGAAATGTTTTTAAAGACAGAAGGCAGAGGAGATGCCACTCCACTTCAATCCTAGTAAACGGGGCCAAACAGGATTAGCTGGTGGGACGGGGAGGGTAAGCGCTTGCCTTAGGACTTTCAACAGCTCTGAGTGGAGGCTGCCAAAGAGCCCCCAAAGAATGGTCAAACACCATCATTCTTTTAGCTGGTTCAGTCAACTGTAGTTCACTGTAGGAGGTAGCTAGTGGAAAATACTGCCAGGTTCCGCTGCAGAATTGTTTTCATTTGCTATGCATGCATCTCAGTGTGGCAGTTCATTTTGTATCATGCACTCAGAAGCTTCTTAATGTGCAAATAAAATGCAAATGTGATCAACGAAAGACTGACTACCACACTGCATAATGGCAGGAGGTCCATTAACTGATTTTGTACCAAATGCTTATAAATGAACATTTTGTAGAAACCATAAGTTGACATTCCATATGTACTTAAAATATAGTATAACCCTCTGCTGGCCTTTAAAAAAATCACGTTCTTCCTCTTAACGCTTGTTTGGGTATTTTTTAGCCTCTGACTGACAGGGTTACAGAGGAATTAACATGATTTAACATTTCTGTATTGCAGTGGCAGTAGAGGGTAAAATAAGAGATTTTAATGTAAGTCAATGGAACTAAAAAGGGCTTTAAGTGGAAGAGTGTGAGTTTTTTTGTCTAAACAGTTTTTTTTTTCAGTTGTGTTGAAATTCTAAAATTCCTCTATTCATGAATGAATGATCTTTATCAAATATTTCATTTCATTTTTTTAGATCGCCATTAGCTGTAACTAAGCACAGCTACTCTTCCTGGAGTCAATCCCAACATGTTACTCACACAATACATTATCACAATAGACTCACAATGATCACAACACAAAAAAGAAGACAAAATAAACAAACGATACAAAAACATACAAACAAAAAAACAAAACCTAGTTTTTGTAGTAAAAAATAAAGAGATAGCATAACTCATTGTGGCTAATTATTAGCACTATAGTAATACACATTCAATCATGTTATTATGGATGAATGAAAAAAAAAAAAAAATCGCCTTAGTTCATGGTCAGCAGCTGCAGAGATCTGTTCAATAAGAAGATGCCTCTTCAAAAGGAGTTTGAATTGATGCTTACTACTATTATTAATAATGGAACTAGGCAATGTATTCCATGCTAACATGGATCTATACATCACAGTTCTTTTCAAATTATTAGTTTTCACTTTAGGCAGTATAAATCTACCCTCTGTAGTGTGCCTAGTCTCGTAGTTGTGCTCATCAGAACTAAAATGTAACTCTTGATGAAGGTAATTTAGTTGTTAAAATGCTCCTGGTAAAATTGAGCAATGAGGCTGTAAATCTCTCCTTTACCTTTAACCAGGACAAACTGTTGTGCATCCAGTTTACATTAGTTCTGTATGGGCAGTGAAATGCACATTGAGCTGCCTTGTTTTGGACTCTTTGCAACACCTTTATATGTAACAAAGCAGCACATGCCCAGATCTCTGAGCAGTAGTCTAACTGTGAAAGTACAAGTGTTTTATAGCAGTTTCAAGCACATTGAAAGGCAACATATGAGAACATCTTCTAACAGTTGAGAGACCCCTACCCATCCTGCTGACTACTCTATTAATGTGTTTTGACCATGATAATTTATTATCAACTACTATGCCAAGAGGTTTGGTCTCTTGTACCTGTTCAAAAGTCATAACATTTAGAAATAGTTTTAATTTGGGCTCATTCAGCAGCATACTTTTTCCCCAAAAAACAATGCTCTTTGTCTTACCAACATTTAGAACTAATTTATTATTTGTGATCCACTCAAGTACTGATTGTAATTTCTCCATCAAAACAGTTTTAAGTCCTTCATTGGTGCTTTGTGGTGTGTAAATTGTGGAATCATCAGCATACATGGCTATTTTTACATTTTGTAGAACTAATGGCAAGTCATTTGTGTATATGAAAAACAAGAGTGGACCTAGGCAGCTTCCCTGTGGAACACCACAGTAAACTGTTTTTTCATCTGAAAAACTTCCATTAAAGAAAACTGTTTTCTGTTTCCTAGATAACTATGTAGCCAAAATACTGCTGTTGGACTGAACATTGTATTTACAAAAGATTGTGATGAATAATGTCAAACGCTGAACTGAAATCTAATAACACTGCTCTTACTAACTTCTCGTTATCTATTGCTTTAAGCCAATCATCACCCTAGCATAAGAAATGACAAAAAAAAAAAAAAAAAAAAACTAAAAGGGGGGCCTGAGAGTTAATTTCCTCTATCTTTTTCATTAAAATTCAAGTTTCTGCCTCACCTCTGGACATAAAAATGTTTTTATTCCTATTGTTTGCTCCCTTCTGGACTCGACACACAAGAGGCTATGTGGCTTCTCCTTTGTCCGATGGAAGCTGAGCGACAAGGCAATGATTGTGAGTCCCTCCTGTGAAGTGACACTCATGCTTGTAAAATTTCTTGCATGTCCTCGTGCTCATGCCCACTTGCGATGCAATCCAAGAAAGTTGACAAATTTTTTACTGTTCATCACCTTTCCCTGATGAGAACCAATCAGCATGAGTTTTATTAACGGACCAACGAGCTGACAGGATGCTTCTCAGTCACTTCCAGATCAACACAGAGGAAACAATAATAGGCTACTCCATGGATGTTATATAATCACAGATATCTAACAAAAAACAATATTTGCCGTTTATTTTCCTATATTGGGTCTACCCAGGCACATCTTTTTCTTTTGTTATAGAGCAGTTCAAACAAAATTTTGGTGTGATGGCCTAGTTTATATTTATGTAATTTTCTTTCCTGAATTGTCTTAAACTCGAAATTCCTTCCAATCTGACAACCAGGTAAATCTGTTGGAGACCCGTGATTTGCTCTGGAACTGAGCACATCGCTCACCCCGCAACAGTTGCTGGCGCTCGTCACCTAATGTGCGTTGGGTCATCAACACGTGGCGATGAGTTCCATGGGTCGCTTGTTGCCTCCCATGTGTCAAGCCCCCACAGCGGATCATTTGCACAATGATTTGGCAAGTTTCTGGGTGCCCTTCCTGTTTTGCAACCAGCCACATACTGACTGGAGTTGTTTGTGTGGGTGAAGTGCCTTGCCCAAGGAAACCAGCCCCTGGTTATTGGGCACCCTATGAGTCCTCTTAGTCACCCGTCGCCTGCATGTAAAAATTATTACTGTAATTCTGCACAGCTTTACAAAGGTCTGCATTGGGAAATCTTCTTTATATTTCAAGTTCATGTTATAATTCAAGAAAACTAATGTTGCCCCATCTGTGTACAGCACATGCACATTTCTTTTTTTTAAATTTATCTTTATTTATTCATTGGACAGCACCAATGGGAGTTCTGGACTCTTTTTCCCATGGGTGCCCTGTCTCCACACAAAAACACAACACAAATAAGTAACAACTTCAAATACAGATATACTGCACAATAAGAACATCCCAACAATCAATTTTCAATACAAGTGCATTTATGTTTGTGCATATCAGCCACCAGAGCCAAAGTGTGAGAAAGGCACCAGTGCGTCCAGCCTAAAATGTCTCTGAATGTTATTCAACTTATAAACAAAAGCCCTTTTCCCTTAGTTCTGTCCTGCTATGTACTGAATTTAGAACATAAAAAGTGTAAGACTATTTTATGCAACACCAGATTGTCGTATAACCTTGCTAACACTCCATTCCACACATTTTGGTTATAGGACAACTTTGATGAAAAGTTTTATTCCACTTCAAATGTTGTTTATTATATATGGATTGGGCTGGCCAGGCTTGCGGAATATATCTAATACAAGGGGCATACCGTATATTTGGATTTCACCTTCTCCCTGTCCTGTGTGCATAGAGGGAAAAATACTAATACTGTATTAAAAACAATGGTGAACATTCTTTTTTATTACCTGCACGAAAACAAGGAAATAAAAATGTTTTTGGTGGGGAAAAGTAAATTTAAAAAATGTCAAACTGTGGACCCTTTACACAGCATATTTGCATTGGTGGAATTTGTCCATGTGAAAAAAATGGCCTTTGTCAACTTTACGTGCTTTATAGGGTGGTAGTCTTTAATGGAAATTTGCGAGTTTTACAAAAAATGCTACATAAAATAAAAATGAAAGCAGACATGTTGCTGTTGTTGTGGCATGTTTTGAGTTGGGAGGTTCTTGGAAGGAGGTTTTGTTTTCTGCAGCTTTAAATCCATAACTGCAGCTGGTCTGACCACAGTCCTGTACAGTTCCTCCAACATTTCACTCGAGCGTCTCCTAATTGAATAACTGCATCCCTATAAGAGCAATTGTAGTGTTATTATCTTCTTAGGGCTCCATTTGTGTGGAGTGGCACTTAGTCCCTCGGAGCACCCGGCTCTAATCTCATATGAGGATTTCTTAGTCATCAGATTGGCTGCTGACGGCGGTGCGAGTGGCGCGGTGATGATGATGGGGTCGCGGTGCCCTCCTGACTGATGGGCCGGTGTATGTGTGCGTGTGAGGATTGGCCCATCGATGAGGTCACTATGGGCGATGTGCGGTGGCGCTGCTGCTGTGTGAGGTCATTTAGCACATTTTCAGGGTTTGAAGGGGATCTGTCAGGATGTTTAGGGAGGGAGGGCTGAATATGGATGAGATTGATGGACTGCCAGTGGGAATTATTCTCCGGCGCTGATCAATGTGGGCCAGTTAAGGCACGCTGATCTGATTAGGCCCCACTACTCAGCTAATCTAGCCCTGTAATTTCATGTTGAGCAAAAGCAACACTTAGCAAGTTTTTAGGTTATGTAAGAGTTGCCATATGTAAACATGAGGCTTTAATGTCTTGGATTTGAAGCAAACAGTAGCTACCTTTGTTGGTTTTGTTTCATTTAAAAAGGATTACTGGATCATTTTACTATTGCAAAATACATTTTGACAGACGCCACACTACAATTCTGTGCACCTCATACAAAATGACATGAACGCATCTCCAATATTTATTCTTGTTTGACTAACCTTCCTGTTCCCATGTGTTTTTCCTTCTTTGTGCAGTGTAAACAGGTGGACTAGCCACTTTTTGAGGAGAATTGTCCAAAACCATTTATTTAATGTTTACAACAACAGCCATTAGAAGTGCCCCATCGTTTTTTTTTCCCCATGCTTAGCATTAAAGGCTGAACATTCTTATTTTCACCTGAAAAATAAAGTAGAAAGCATCTTTGAGGTGGCAGTAGCTCAGGAGGTGGAGCCAGTTGCCCAATAACTAGAAGGTTGATGGTTCAAACTCCACTCCCCTCAGTTCAAACTGCCAATGGCGTCAAGCATCGGCCGCAAAGGAGTGCTCTGAATAGTAGTGTTCTCTACTCACAAGCTATTATACAGCTCCTGATTAACATGAAACAGGGTTTCTGTGAGGTTCAACACAGGTTGAATTTAAGACTTTTTTAAGACCTTTTTAAGACCTATGTCGAAAGCACGCAGGGTACAAAAAAGACCAAATTTTCAAATTTACATTTAATTGTGACCATTTGCGTCAGTGAGTGCTGCAAACATTTTGGTCTTGGTAAGAACAGATCTGAGCTCTCGTGATTCCAACATTTAAGCATTTAAGTGGGCATTTTAGAATAACCTAGTGAACACAGGTAGTAGCATCAAATGTACATGACATATTTAAGACCCATTTTAAACCTATTTGAGACCAAATCCTCCATATATCTACAAATTTATGACTTTTTAAGGCCTTAAATTCAGATTTTTCATTTAAGACTTTTTTTAGACTTTTTAAAACCCTACAGAAACCCCGGAAAAACTATTCAGCATGTTTTTCTACATTTGTGATGCCATTTCATCCATTAATGTGATAAAATTTGTTTAATGTAGCACGTAGGATTAATATTCATTGTTAAATACTTAGAAACTACTTAAGTGTTGCCAAGTTTATTTACAGAGGCCCATTATCAGTGAGTGTAGCAAGTAGCTGCTGTTATAATTAGTTATTAATCTGTGTGCTAGAGTGAATATTTAGTTTCTTTTTTACATTTGAATATTCCATTTAGCAATACCATACGTAAAATGGACGATCATGCTTTGCCTCACTTGTTGCTAAAAAGTGGAGTACCTCAAGGTTAAACACTGGGACCGATTTTAGTCTCATAGCACACAAGGCCATATATTAATGTGATAAAATATAACTGTTTTCTATATTCCTTCCTACTGGTATGTTTGCAGCCCACTGTCTATTGCACAGGCTGTTCCCGTTCTGCTGCTGCTGTCCCAGGCCTGGATCTGTCAAAGGGCAGATGAACGGCGGGTGTCAGACTAAATAAACCCTGGCCTCTGAGGCTTATTTGTGCGGTGTTAACAGTACTGCCGCTAAACCCCCCCCCCACCACCACCACCACCACGCCTCTGTATCCTGGTCCAAAACATCCCTCAGTCCATCCTGGGACCGAGCCAGAACCGAGCTGAGGCGGCCCGCTTCCCACCAACTGAAGGATTTACAGCGAAAATATACAAGAGACCTAAATGCACATGTTGGACAGAGCGGGAGAGACAGAAAAAGAATGAGTGCAGGCAGTATTGATTTTGAACATAGGATTATACAGTCTGGCTCTATAGGCTTAGCGGCCTTTAATTCCCTCACAGAATAGATAGACTGACTTTGGCTCTATACATATCTGGATCAATGCAAATCTACTTTTCCCCCAGCGTTTCAATTTGAAGCGAATTCCATTAGCCATAAGTAAAAGTTTTCTTGGGTAATGTGATTAGTGTGGCTCCTCTCTCGATGGAAGCTCTCAGAAAGCGGTGAAACCTGGCTTTTTTTTTTCTTTTTTTTTAAACCCTGTTCGCTTGTCTCTTCTTCCATCTGGTCCACAAGCTCTCCCTTTGTCTTGTTCGGCTGTTGGCTCGCTCAGACGTCGCCGCCCTGACCCACTGCGGACCAGGAAGTGACGATAGCGCTGAGAGACTAACAGGTCGAGAGGACGTGCACACTCTTGGACACGCAAATACAAAGACAACACAATCGATTTGGCTTTTTTAAGACTGAGGCACGTTTTACATTTTCGACTGTCATTGTTGAAATGTGGTGTTTGGCATTTTTGCAGATATGCAGCTCTGTCAGCAAGTGTTCTAAGCAACCATTACCAATGTTTAATGAACACGTCTTAAATTTTAACCTTCTGACAATACTTTATACCATTAGTGTCCAAAATGGTTCCCAGCCCTGCAAAGTGCTGTAAAAAAATATATAAATTAATATGTTTTCCACATTCAAATGTTCAGATCTTTTATAAACTTTTCTCCTGACCAGAACTATAAAAATTATATTAATCCTTTTCATTTTTAAAATTTTATTGTATTGGCCATTTTGGTTGCAAAATTGCCCCTTATTTCTCTGAGAAACACACAAAATATGAACCATAAAAAAAAAACAAAATTGTGCAAAACCAAAAGTGGATTGTTAAAGTTATTAGAGCCTTGTCTATAATTGACAACAAAATAGATTTTGATGAGTTGTTGTGTTTTTGGCAGTGCCTTTATATACTGTATGTAAAAATACCATAGGTTTCTTGTATCATTAGTGCACAAAATCGGTTCCTGGCCACAAACAGTGCTGTAAAATAAATAAATTTATATTTTTTCTACTTTCAAAGGTTAAAATTTTTTAATCAACTTTTCTTTTGACCAGAACTATAAAAATGGTATTGATCCATCTAATAAAAAAAGGAAACTTTGTTGCGAAAGTGTTCCCTATTTCTGTGAGAAAAACATAAAATTTGAAATATTTTCCAAAAGTAGAGCAAAAGTGCAAAGTGGATTGTTTGGGCTGAAACTATTAGAACCTTGCATGTCATTAGTATTAACAAAATTGATTTTGATGCATTGTTGTATTTTGAACAATGCCGGTGTATATGAAAAAATACAACACTTACCATACCATCAGTGTCCAAAATGGTTCCCGGTCATGTATGTAAAATGTTAAGTCCTAAATGTGTCAGAGGGTTAAGTATTGTTTGGCTGTATAATGTTGGAATGACAATATTAGAGTAAGACTATACTTAGACTATACTAGACTATTGTACATATTTCAGATTAGTTAAGATCAAAATGCATGCAATATTAGTCATTAGTCATTCTCTTATAAATCAAACTGGAAACTCCCAGTATATAGAATTTCAGCATGAAATGTTGCACAGACCTTATTTATGGACTATGAGACGTAATGATTTGAATTACGGTACAAATTACATTAATCCTTATTGATCTGAGGTCATATCACCCAGCTTTAGCTAATGTCGCTAATCCTGTTACATTTCTATCATACAAACACCTTTACGTCAGCAAAAAAAAAAAAAAAAAAAGACTCCTCATGTCTTCTGAATGCACTGAGGGACACACTTCTGCTCAGTTCATGGTGTAATGACAAGCCCCGGCTGCAGGTCCCCAGCAGGAGCCCATTTAGTGCAACAATAGCCCTGAGCTAATGACAGGAACAACAGGCATGCTAACATGATTTGGCCTTACAGTGGTGTTGTGGTGACGCCTCATGCTGTGGTGTGTAAAACGTGCGTCTTTGTGGCACTGACGGCAGGAAGGAAGAGGTCATGGCGTGTCACTCAGGCGCTTTGTCAGAGTTCTTGGACGTGTCAGAGGTGGAGAGCGGCGGGAGCTGGGAGACTGGGTCCATATGCTGAGTATTGATGTGTACAGGAGGGAATTCTACTTGGGTCTGTCCAAATGAATGTAGTTTATCCTATCAGGTTAGCTATTGTTCATTGTGAATGCAGTGCAGATGGTTCTGACACAGTATGTGATGTCTGAAACATGTCTGCATTCAAATGTTAACACAACACAGTTCACTGACACCGGAATGGGCCCCTTTATAAACCGCTGAATGGATTATTACATTGATTTGAAGCATCAGTGTTTTTAACGTAATTAATAAAATTAATATTGAATGAATTTAGGAACACAGGCATAAAATACTGGCACAAATGTAAAAAAAGAAAAGCATTTATGAGGAATTTATTTTTATTATAAACCCTGGAGTTCCACAGAGGACCATTCTCACTCCATTGCTGCTCATTTTATGCACTATTTTAAACTCCATAATTGAGTCCTCCCACATGAAAAAAATAAAATAAAAAAATGTTGTTTGTGTGTTTATGTATGTTGCACATGGCACATAGTTGTTTCTCCATTTTTGTTCATTTTATACATTAATATAATTATAACTATTGAGGCATGTCAAAGTGTTTGAAAAAATAAAATGAATTACTGAGTTGAGTTGTTTATTTTAACTTATTATTGACAAGTTCCAAATTCTTTTCTTAACATAAATGGAGTTCCACAAGGGACAGTTTTTGCCCCATTTCTGTCAATTAAATACAACTTCTTTATCGAGCCACATTGAAAATTTAATTCAAATTTATTAACTTATTCTAAACTAGATTTTCCCTGCAATAAAAAAAAACGCTCTATCAGAAGGAGAAAATCATCAGAGATTAATATAGCAATTTTATTTTTACTATTAATATCATGCTACCATCATTAATATCATAGCATGCTCACTTTATTTTCTTGCTTTCTGCACTTTATTCTGTATTAAGAGCTGCATGAACAAGTGAATTTCTTCACTGTGAGATTAATAATCTTAATCCTAATCTTGAAATAAAAGTCCTGTATACAGGCTTTTTTGTGCTGTTGATGGTCACTTATTTATTACCTGTTGGTAAGCAGAACCTGAGCTGCAACATACAAATGGTCATTGTTTTATTTAAAATGTATTGCCGACTATAGCAACGTTTATGCCTTGGTACAAGATATTTTTGACGTTTTGATAGTCTCAGAGAATATCATCCACTATTGATGTTTCAGAAAAAAGAAAAAAGAAAAAAAAAACTCAAGGCAACAGGATCCCTCAAGATTTTTAGACATATGAATGTTAAATTATGTGAACAAAAAATATTAGTTGTTGAAAACTTGAGATTTTGAGTTGGCTCCAAAACACAAACATCTTAGATCCTGCTGCGTTGTGTTTTTAAGTTTAAAAAAAAAGTTTTTTTAAGTTTTTTTTTTTACAGTGTATGTCCAATTTGGAATGAAATGCTATACAACGCACATTTTTCTATGCATACAGAGTGTTTTCCCATTAAAAATACATAGAAATAAATAAATAACACTTTTTAAAGTCATTAATCATTTTTATTATTATTTTTTATAATTGTTTGGAATCAGCAGAGCCAGGGTTTTTAATATCCATGTTGTATATTGATCATGCTCATATCAATGGTTTTCTCACAACAACAACTGCTGTAAACCAGGTTTGGCAAAATTATTATGAATTACATATTTAACTGTAAATCTTGTTTTTTGCCGCCTCATCGTCTGTCCATGCTCTGGTCCTATTCTGTGTTCTTGTTCCTCTTTGGTGAGGTTTTACTTAGTTTAGAGAGTGACAAAGATATTGGATGAAGAAAATATAAGCATCATCTGGCATCTGTCTTCTTTCTTACCACCACAACCTTGTATTTTCCCCCCTCTCCAGTCCTGGGCCAGAGGAGAGCAGTGCAGCCTGGGTACAAGCTGCTGACAGCGCTCTGAATCAGCGAGCGGACCAAAGAAAACTGCAGATGGATTTAAGTATGCCCCCGCTCATTAGCCTCAACATAATCAAATCATTTTCCTCATTCAGAAGTTCTCGGGGCCGGGTGGATGACAAACGCTGTCAGAGGCCCTGGCTGTCCCGGACCAGTCTATGTGTGAAGGGGGAGAGAGTGCCAGAAGACTGTCCCGCCTGCCAAAGACTCACTTAACAGCTGCTAATGGTTCCTGTCCCGCTCCAGAATGGCACCTCACACTTTGTTTCAGGCCGAGGTGCAAAGATGATAAATCAGGGTGTTCTAAGGTAAGACTGAGCTGGCTTCTTACATTTTTGTCTTTTTGATAATCTCAATCTTCTTTAATATATTTTATTCTTGGTCATTTTTATTGTTTTGATATGAGCAAATTTGACAGAAGTTTAGTGTTGTTGATCTTAAATCACTGCAGCATTTTGTCTTGGAATGTTATGCAGCTGTTCATTCTCTCATCTCCCTCTAGTGGTTAGTGGTGGACAAACAACAGCTCACATTTATAGGCAAGCATGATGAAATTTCTTTTTGCACGTGCTGGTTATTGCTGTCTGTGTAAGAGTTATGCATTCTAAAAGTCAAAAAATGTAATAAAAATATATAAAAATACAGTATTATAGAAATGCAGAATAAAAAATTCTAACAATACAGTATTGTAGATATTCAGAATAATTTTTAATAGTTTATAGGTATGCAAATATCTACATATGTACATATGTAAATTCATAAATATGTACAGTATTATAGATTCAAATTAAAATATGTATTTTTTTAAAGTTGTTATCATCATCACACTTTATTTCAGACATATATGGTCCATAGCATTAAAAATATACATAGACATTTAATAAGAAAGAACAGTTTTAGATTTTTTTATAACTGTCAGAACTTAATTTATCTGAAAGTTGGATTCAATTGTAATTTTTTGTCACCTGTATTTATTTTATTTTTGTTAAAGGCCTCGTCCTTTCTCTGTATTTTCTAAATCTTCTCATATTATGTATTGTAGATGATAGAATGTTCACAGCACTTTAAAAAAAAAAAAGATTTCTTCTCCAGTTTGCAGATGCTAATTTTTACAGACTGGTTTTTATTAAAAGTACCACCTGCTGTATGTTTCCAGTGTTGTTGAGATGTGTTGCTGCCACCAAATTCAAAATGAGCTGTTTGAAATCAGGTTTGTATATTTGGTAGGGGTGGTTGGAAAATATTGAAATATCAATATTTTATTTGGCAATGCTGTATCAATATCAAAAAGGCTAATATTATTTTTTACTGAAAAAATCTCTTGTATAACCAGTTCAGACATGAGGGTTGACATTGTTTTTGTACTGTATAAAAAATAAAGTCAGGCAGCAGTCTAATATTGTTGCTTATTTGGAGAAAGGCAACTTGTTTGTGAATTACAATGGCAGTATTTGCTGTCCTCAATAATTAATAAATAAGAATAATAATAAGAAAATGAATTAGTTCCACAGTGCTGAAATTGCAATTGCAGAAGAACAGTAGCACACAAGAATCAAACGACCAATTTGGCCAGGAAGAAATCTAAATTAAAAACTAAACAAAAACAAAATAAACTAAAATATTATAAACAAAATAATAAACTTTAAAAATGTACAGAATATTTCATAAAGTTTTGCAAATGTAGTGTTGTACTAGTAAAATTGCATCTGCAAATTGGGGGCGCCCCCTAACCCGAAGGTTGGCGGTTCGAGCCCCGCAACAGGCAATGCATGCTGTCATTGTGTCCTTGGGCAAGACACTTAACACACTTGCCTGTATGAATGTGTCAGTGACTGTGTTTGGTGGTGGTCGGAGGGTCCATTGGCACAGATGTGTGCAGCCGCGCTTCTGTCAGTCTGCCCCAGGGCAAATTGTGACTACAAACATAGCTCACCACCACTGACTATGGAGTGAATGAAATATCCCTTCCCTTCTGTGTAAAGCGCTTTGGGTCACTTGTGTCATAGGTAAAGTGTTATACAAATACCTTTCCCTTTCCTAGTATACAGGTGAGCTTTTTCAAAATGATATTGACATTTATAGTATTGTGATACACAGTTATAGTTATATATTTTATTGTATTGCCAGATTCTTGTCATAACACAGCCGTAGTATTTGATATAGTTAAGACTGTACAACAAACAGCTGAACTGGAGTAAAGTTTTAGACTGAACATGAACAGAACAACTACAGTGTTCAGTGTTCCATGTTTTTTTTTCCTGCAGTGTGTTTATTTGTGCTTGTGCTGCAGTAACCAGTGTAGTGACAGAAGTGTGTGACCACCCGCCTGCCTCTCTGACAGATATATCTGCTCCTCTCTGTTCACTTCCCATGAATCTGTGTGTGTGTGTGTGTGTGTGTGTGTGTGTGTGTGTGTATGTGTGCTGTTGGCGGAGAACAAGCCGCAGCTACATCAATTTATCAACACAGGCTACAGTCGCCCACTTCACATGTGCTGGGTTTGTGTGAGACTCTGAACTAAAAACTGCAACTCAGCTCTTTCTTTACCACATTGTTTACACCAGTGGGTAAAAAAGATAAATATATTGGATTTTTGTACATGTGAATACAAATTCTTGCTAATATTTAAACAGTGTAGGGTGATCTAGAGCCTCAAAGCTGGGATGAGAATAAGCACATCCGAGTCTGAAGACAGGGTTCCGACAGTTGCTGGCAAATCTAATTGAATGCTTTTTAATGCCCCACAGGTACCCTTGAAGAGGTCAGTGTGCCCTCTCAGGTTGGAGAGGCACTGTTCAGAAGGTAGAGCCAGTAGCCCACTAACTGGAGGGTTGGTAGTTCAAACCCTGCTCTCCTACTATTACCGTATTTTCCGCACTATAAGGCGCATCGGATTATAAGGCGCACCTTCAATGAATGGCCTATTTTAAAACTGTTTTCATATATTGGGCGCACCGCATTATAAGGCGCATCCAGTAGATGGCGCTGCGCTAAAGGGAATGTCAATAAAACAGTCAGATAAGTCAGTCAGTCAAACTTTATTAATAGAATACAAACCAGCGTTCTTACAACTCCCTCGTTGAAAACTAGGGATGCACATATACCACTTTTTTTCAAACCGGTACGAGTACGAGTACTTCCATTTGAGTACGTACCGATACGAGTACTTATATAGGGGTAACTTTATAGTTTATACAGTCACAATACTGTATGTCATTCATCCCATACCGTGTCGTCTTTTTGCCGTCTATCCCCGCTCTGCGATGCTAAGTTATTTTTGCAACAGAGTGGTTTGAACACAACTAACCATGGCTAAAATTTGCTGAATATGGACATGTTATACCTCATTTTAAAGCTTAGATTCTCCTCTATTCAGTAATAATAATAATAGTAATAATCATTTTAAAGACAGATTGAGCATCTGCGCATCACCTGCGGAGATTCGCCATTACATACAGAAGCTAACACAATTAGCAATGGTACTTCTTATGTTTTATCAGACAACAACTGCTTCAGACTCCGCGCTTATATAATTTTCGGGACAACTAGGACAACAAAAGGACAACTGCTTAAGTTTTAGGACTCATGTATGATTTGGGATAAGTCTGGTTGAGCAGAATGTAGAGCCAGCTTTGCTTTTAAAACCTGTCACTTCGGCGACGCCCCCTGAATATGGTAGCCATAATTAACCAACATTGATCCATATATAAGGCGCATCGGATTATAAGGCGCACTGTCGGTTTTTGAGAAAATTAAAGGCTTTTAGGTGCGCCTTATAGTGCGGAAAATACAGTAATAACAATAATCGATTTTATTTATGGGCACCTTTCAAGACTCTCAAGATGGTGCTGGTCAGTAGTATCAGACAAATCTACTGCTTTCTGACAAAAGTAAAGAAAAAAACAGGCTTTCTAACTTTTAGCGTGGTGGGTTTGACTTAGACCTATGCGTAGCGGCCAACAAACAGGCTTCTTCAGGGAGTCATTTCCAGCACTCTTTCACCTATTTGTGAGTTAATGCACAGCGCAGAGGCTGCAGACTGTGAATGTAAAACGTCTCCCTCTGCAGTAACAGCTTTCTGACTTATAAAGCTGTTACTTGGCCTGGGACCACCTTGATTATCCCCTGGAGGAGCTGGAGGAAGTGTCTTGGGTAGGGCTGGGTACTGTTAAACGTTACCTTTGTGGTATTGAAAGAAAAGTTACAAAACTACTGGTATCGAAAAACTTTTTTTTTTAAATCCGATACCAAGTTTTAATACCTTTAATATTCCTTTATTGTTCCTTTGAATGAATCAAATAAATACCACTGAATAAATCATACAAACTACTGGTTTTAACTTACAGCTAAGAATTTTGCTCCAAAAATTGGTCTTTTTTTAATATTTATTATTATTATTTATGTTTTATAATTGTAGAAGATGAATTAGCCCACCATTGGTATCAGAAAAAGTATCATTCCAGTACTGGTATTGAAAACAAGGTATTGTTTAAGTACTGGTATCAAAAAAATTTGAATGGTATCCAGACCTAGTCTTGAAAGAGGGAAATATGAGAATCTCTGCTGAAGATCATACGTCCAGAAGAAGAAGAAAAGGTGAAAGAATGGATAATGTAAGTAATGAACTTTTTAAAACTGTGACAAATAAAAAGGCATTTGATGTTCTGACACTCGACATAGACAACTGTTGCCAAGGTTTTCACATTTTAAGCATTTGCTAGCATCAGTTGTTAGCTCTCAATGTCATTTAAATAGAAAATGCTTGTGTTTTTTTTACTGCATTTAAGAAATATATATATATTAGTAAGTGTATTATAATATGCAACAAGACGGTACACATTTGACCTTGACCTGGAAATGCCTGAACATTCCCCTGGAGGTGCTGGAGGAAGTTTCTCAGGAGATGGTAAGTCTGGACGTCTCTGCTCAAGACTATATTAGGAAGAAGATGCATTGATGGAAGGAGAATGCAAATTATTATTCTACAGCTAGGGACACACTAGAGGACTATAGGGCCGGTTTGGGGAGGTGTGGCCTGAATATAGGCTTCTTGCAAACAATTATTTGTCGTCACACTCTTCATGTGTGTGGTGTCAGTGTAATTATGTTCATACTGACGGGAAAAATCACAATAGTCAATCAGAGCAGAGCTTCAGATGGCACACACGTTATCTGAACCAATACTGGAAACTCTGAAGCACAGAAGAGCTGAAGACAAAAACTGGAAATAGCAAAGTGAGGAGGCACAAAGGAATGACTCTCCTCCTCACCTCCAGCTCACACTGAAAATGAATAAACTGCTCCTGAAGTCTCTTCTCTTTGTTTCCACATTTGTTGTTTTTCGCTGCAAATTACATCACATGCACTGACAGCCATCTAATGCAATGGTAGTCCTCCATCGTGTTAGAAGCTGACTTTTTAAACATAAAAGTCTTGCGGAGGAGAGTAAATCCTGGTGTACAGCAGAGTGAGGTTGGAGGTAAAGCTACAGTAAACATGAGACTACTTCTATCGCCAGCTTTCTGTGCATTTCTTTACTTTTTTTTAAAGTTGGTACAGCATTGAGCTCATCCTCTTTTGGAACACGGCTGTTTAGCACAAGGACAAGTACGTGTTTGATTAAAAATAAAATTTCCTTTAATTTCTGGTCTTTTGTCTCCACTATTTTGACACAATAAAATCCTTTCTACAAACAACAGTGTATGGTCTATGGTCTAGCAGTCTGCAGAATCCTGTAGTCTGTGCGGTCGTAGGATTATTATTATTAAATACCATATGAAATTCTCGTTGTGTCTGTGGTTTACGCTCAGTGTTCTACAGGTTTAAAATCAGTTAAGATTTAAATTCCTCTAATAGCTTAATGTGGCAAATAAAGATAAATGTTGTGTTGCTGACTACACCATCTAGTGTGTGTGTTAGAAAAGCAAATATGCTAACAATAACATACACTGTCCTATCCCCAGTATCCCCAATTGTGCGAACAGGAAATTCTCATCAAAATTTGATGCCGTTTTTGCTTTTGTGTTGACTTTGTAAATTAAACTGCTATTGTCTACACTGCACTAACTATAATTTGTGATTCGCTAAAATGTACACATCTATATTCAGACTGCTGCTCTGTAACAAAGTGAAGCAGTGCCACATCATTAGTTTCTCTGGGAACACTTCACCAAATTCTGCTCCATGCTTTTATTCTCATTTATTCCTCTCACATCGTTTACTTCCCACTAAAAGCCAGTGAAGGCAGCGTTTGATTTTTAACCCATTTTCCAGATTAGAATCCAAAGCAATAAACTGGGCCCTGGCTTGTGTTAGCATTCAAAAGACGGCCCTAAACTTTATCCGTCTGCCTCATTTGTGTAATTTTCTCAGAAGTAATCGTTAATGTCACGGTCAACCATATTAGGCCCCATTTGTGTTGGACTACATGCCTAATTTATTCATTAAAATGTCCAATTCTGCTACAAGGCCACAACGACTCAAGAGAAATTAATAATGAATGAACGATAAATTATATGCTGGGCCACAAGTGAGACAGATTAAGATTTTTTTGGAGCTTGGTTTTATTCTTGTGTTGGATATTGGTATTTTTTTAAATGGTTAAAGGTTGTTCCTACAGAGCTAAAACAGATAAAAATTGGCTTTAAAATCAGAAATTTTTAAGGTTTGGTGTAGAATGCATAGTCTAGACCAGTGGCTTCCAACCTGGGGTCTGGGACCCCCCCAGAGGGGGCACCAGAGAATGCAAGGGGTCCACAGAGCAACAAGAACAAACAATATACCACTGCTACTGATTAATTTTAAAAAATATTATGTTTGTAGCTAATCAATTTATGCTTCTGATGCGTTAGTGAGAGCTGGGTTAAGGCTGGGGGCCTCAGCTTGTCTTGGACTTCAAGGAAAAAAGGTTGGGAACCACTGAGACACAAGAGTAGACACTGTGTAACTGGAGTATTAGCCTACATGTTCTAGGTTGATGGAGAAAACCGGAGTACCTGGACACCCAGACACAGGGAGAACATGCAAACTCCACACAGAAAGGTCCCATGGGAATCAAACCCAGGAATTTCTTGATGTGAGCGAACAGTGCTAACCACTTTGCCACTGTGACACCCACCCGTGTAGTGTGGACTGTTGAGCACACTGGTCCAAAATATGCTTTTTAACTGATGGCCAGACATAAGTTGATCGCCAGCTCCTATTGGCTGCAGTTAGATCACTAGCAACCGTAAATCACGCAACGCATCGCCATTTTGACCCTTTAACAGTGGTCACTTCAGAAGATTACTGGCTGTAGCTGCTCTCCATCTGATGTCCACACTATAGCATCACCAGACATCACTTTCTCCAGAACAATGTGCCCAAGGAAGAATTTTCCATTGTCTACTTAGACAGCAGTGACAGCAGTGTGCGACTTCACAAATTTGTGCAAAGTTCATTGACAATGGATTAGGTTTTTTGACTCTTCTGTCTTGCCTTAAGAGTTAAACTCAATTTTAATTGAAAAGGTGCACAGTCAAGTTTAAGGTAAGCTGCTGTTCCCTTGCCTTGTGTACATGTTTTCTTGCCACAAAAACTGAAACTTCTGGTTTTCAGTAATTCTGGTTTTGACAATTTGTCCAATAGGGTCATCCAAAAAAGACCATTTGTTCCTCCAAATGTTTCTTTTAACAGACCTAGGGCCTCATTTATAAAGCGTGATTATGCCCAAAATAAGGGCTGAAACTTGTGTATGCCACTCTGTGCTCCAACATTGGTATTTATGAAATAAAACTAGACGTGAAACCTTGTGTAGCTCCATGCAAACTTTCTACCAGTGGTACGCTGTACGCACATTTCAGAGACACAGCACAAAGGAGAGGAAAGGCACGAAGAGAAGCAACTTTTATGTTTGGTGCTTTTGATACAGTTCACTTTCACATTTTATCCTCCAAAAAAAGGATTACACAAAGGTGTGAATATGTGTGTTTAAAACACAGAGAATGCTCTTAGTCTTTTATTAATTTTATTAAGTGTTTGTGTCATTAAGGAGTTTCAAAGACGTACTTGCTCATGCAAGCTTGGGTATGCATTTGAGCGCAGTGGCACTGGCTCTGCTTTATAAGTTGGGTTGGAGTCTTGTAAACAAAAAGCAGGGATGATCTGCTAGTTAACTCCTACAAACACTTCACACAGGAGTGTTTGGTTTTCATGAAGTGGTGTGTGTTAAACACAACTCAATAGACGACACACAACCACGCCCTGTGGCGTTTGCATTGTCCCTCTTTGGTGGATTCGAGGTGTGGACCTTTCTACTCTATAAAGGGGAAATTGCATGCAGGTGTGTGTACACAGGGTTTTATAAATCTGTACATTTTCTTGCTTATGCCACTTGTAGGTTTCCAGCGTATGTAAACTTTTAGTAAGGATTCCATGCACAGTTTAATGCACAGCCCCAGAGCTGTATTTTTGTACCTTGACATGTTTCGACCGCTTTCTCTGCAGTCTTCCTCAGAAGGGTCACATGTCTTGTCAGCTGATTTGAACAGGTTTTATCTCACCTGGAGTGGCAGGACAGCAGCACCATCTGCAGTCCGACTTCTTTAGAACAGCACCCCAGGTATGAATGAGCAGCCCCCTCATCCTGGGTTACTCTTTAAATCAGCTGACAAGACAAGTCACAGCAATATCACAGGAACTTTCTGAGGAAGACTGCAGGAAAGGAGTCGAAACATGTCAAGGTAAACAAGGTAAACAAAAACACAGCTCTGGTCAAGAGTACTACCTTTAAATCCACTAGACATTTGGACGCCAATTTATAATGGCCTAACCATCTAACTCTATATTATGACCAGAGTGTGTTTCAGACACCCACTGTGAATGTAATGTCATTTAATTTAAAGGCGGAGTTTTGACCACTTCTATGTCCATGTAATAATTAGAAAAATAGTATCATAATTAAACACAATCTTATTGAATATTAGTGTTAACGACTTTCTTGAGAGTTAATAATGCATGCCTTAATTTGACACCTTGTTATCTTTATGGATGTGTGTGTATTAATACTGGTGCCTGGAGAGTATGCTGTGATGATTTGTCAGGCCGCTCTTTAACTGCGGCTGAAGTCGATGAGCTGCTCCAGACCATCGCTCTTGGTTAGGCCCCATCCTGCCATCCGTCACGACCAGAGACGCCTCCCCCTCCTGCTTACACTCCAAACAATCATCAGAGAGGACAAATATGCACCGGCGACGCACCGCTATCGTAAATATTGTCCATATTCCGAGAAGGGCCGTGCTAATTTGTGACGCTCCATCATCTGTCCAGTTGACGGGGTTGATTTATCCAACGGGACGAGGCCCAGGCAGAGGCTGGAGGCTTGGCTGTAGCTGTGGTGTAATGCCGAGAACAGCAGTCCTCTAGAGAATAGCACCCATCCTATGTGGTGAAAAATTATAATTGAAAAAAAAAAAAAGCTTAAGGTGGCAGTAGCTCAGTAGGTAGAGCTGTTTGTCCAATAAAAGGTTGGTGTATTAGTCCCCGCAACCAACACTGCATACTGCTGTTGTGTCCTTGGGCAAGAATGTTCACCCACCTTGCCTGTATGAATGTGTTAGTGAGATTGTGTGTTCAGCGGTGCTCGAAGAGGCTGTAGGGGCAGAATGGCAGCCACTCTCCGTCAGTCTGCCCCAGGGCAGCTGTGGCTTTAGGAGTAGCTCACCTCCACTGAGTGTGGAGTGAATGAATAAGTCATTGTAAAGCAACTTTGAGTGTGTAGAAAAGCACTATATAAGAGCAATGCAATATCATCTATTGATGCATTATACATATTATGTATTCATGTTGCCAGATATATTATTATGCCAGTTTATTAATGTATTAATTTTATATTATTTCAAATAATAATTTAATTTAATTAATTGTAGTAAACCATATTTTTTCATTTACTGGCAAATTTCATACAGCGTCTCATCACCTGCAGTAGACAAATACTGACTTTTATATGACATATTCTGTACAGATAACCATTTACATAGAGTCATGTAAGTCTACTCGCCAAATGCTTAGTGTTACTTACTGTTACTGAGGGTATGTACACAAAAGAAACTGTGTTTTATTTAGAAGCAGAGGGCATTGTAATAATAATAGCAATGCAATGGTCACTTTACAATTTTGTTAATTACTCATTCATTTCTCAGTTACACTCAGTGATGGCAGACTTACTGAAGCATGGCTGCCAATCTGCACCTACGACCCCTCCAACCACAGTTACACACATTCATACAGGCAAGGTGGGTGAAGTAAAAGTAAACTTAAATAAAAAGATTTATTTTATTTTTGTTCAAAACTGAACTTTGTAAGCAATAAGTAAAAATTGCGAAGGAATGATGCATTATCATACTTTAACATATTTTTTAATCTTAAGAAAAAGCTAGTTCCTAATGGGATTCATGATGTGTAATTTAGAGCCCAGACTGTCCACAAGCCAATATGATGATGATAAAATCATCCAAAATTTATTTAAGTAAAAGTATGTTCTACAAAATATGCTCATAAAGTACTTCTTCAAAAAAATGTTTTAAAGTAAATTAATTTTAGTTAAAGTATTGCGTTACTGTCCACCACTGGGTAAGGTATACTTTAATTTCCCTCGCAGGGAAATTTGTTCTCTCCATTTGACCCATCCTTTAATGCCCCTGGGGCAACCTGTCAGGAGCAGAGGGCAGCCGCGGTGCAGGGCCCAGAGACCCTGCTCCAGATCTTCAGTCAGGATCCTGGTCAGGACCTATCTGCAGGATTAGCCTGTTGTGCAAGTTTTAGGTTGATGGGGGAAGCCAGAGCACCTGGAGAAATCCCACCCAGACACAGGGAGAAACTCCACACTGAAAGACCCAACATGTTCCGGGAGTCAAACCCATGGACTTCTTGCTGTGAGGCGACAGTGCTAACCACAGCTAATGTCACAGTGGCTAAACATGCTAAAACGTTTTACACCCCAGTTGTGTCACACTGTATCACTAACTCCACACACTCCCATGGCGGGTGGTCGCATTTCTCGGCACTCCACCTGCTCCGTGCTCTCTTCTCGCTGTTCCTGGACGCCTCAGGGGGCCCCAGCTGCCTCCGTCCCCCATCCCACGTCCCCGTATCGGCAGCCCAAAGTGAATCAAGATGTTTACTGACAGCCTAATGAACGGATGGGGCTCGCTGAGTTAACCTTGATGAATGGTGCGCCCAGGTGTTTTCAATAACGACAATAAGCACTGCAAGCCACAGCCCCTCTGATACTGCTATAATGCATTATTAGGCCATTAGAGGCGGCCCAACAGAGACCACTTATGCACTGGCCTATCAATAATGTGGTGTCCTAGTCCGCATTTGGGCCCGGGGAATTAGTCATACTGATATTCTATTTAATAAAAAAATCACAAGACGACGCATAAAGAATCTCATTACATTTTAACAGGGTTACAGTAACCCGGGAGGACCGCGAGTTTAATTTTCATAAGAGCATCCATTCCTCAATTATGTCAAGCAGAGAAAATGTAAATGGCAAATGGAAAGCTAACAATATCTAACCAGCGGCGCATTGGCAGCCGAGAGGAGAGGAGAAGTGAGGAGGGGGGATGCTGCATGAGGGGTCTCTGAGTTTGTGAGAATGTTACAGAGGGATGTGGTATCATCGCAGATCTGTCAGTGTCCAGACCCCTCCCACTGCCAGGAGAAACATGTCTGCACTGAACCGAGTGTTTCTAAGGAACACGGCTGCAGCAAATTGTGGTTGACGTATGTTAATCAAACGCCAATACATTTTTAAAAGATACCGTAGTTATGGTTTTCCAACTACATGATTCGAATGTTAGTGCCTGGGTAGAGGACCTGGATCAAGTCACAATTTTATGATTATGATTTTTAAAGATTTTTATAAGCAGTCTGCTGTACATTTCTTATTAACTGAAATTGAATATGTTAAAACAATATGTCAGATTAACAAAAAAATATATATATATAGAAATTCAGCAACTTTCTACTATCCTCCAAAAGCAGATACAGTAGCAAGCAATGTCTCTTTGAGAAGCAGCTTATCACAAATCCACACCTCAAGAGATATATAATGGGCCTAACATAAGTCAAGTCAAATATCAGTGAGGAAAGACATATCGTTAGCCACTGCTAACACTGCTAACAACAAGCTACTTTCTGAATGATGATAAATGGAGCAAACAGGTATGTGCAGGCTAAATAATTCCTTCAGATGTGTCTCTCTTGCTGTCTACCCTGGGTTTGTTGTGAACGCTCCTCCATTCTTGTACAGCATTTTTACATTCCAAGAATGCTGGGTTAGTGATTTTTATGAGCCCTGTTAACTAAAATTCAGGTTTCTCTTAAGTAAAATGGCCAGGTAATGATGTCTAGCACCAAACATGAGCTAGATTATACACTGTTGTACTTTGGTGGCCTGCAAGCTGTTTTAAAGGGACATCAGCAATACTTTTTTTTTCCCTATTGATTCATAATTTCTCTTTTTGCATTGTTTTTTAGATGATTTACGATTAATCATGTCATGTCCCATGTCTTTGTCTTGTTTTCTGTGTTTGTTTCCCTTGTGTTTTATTTTTGTAGTCCTGGTTAGTTCCCATGTTTTCCTGGTTTACTTCCTGCCTCTTGTGTTTCCCGCTTGTGTGATTGCCTGCCCCGCCTTAATGTGTTTCACCTGTGCCTCATTCCTTTATGTATTTATGCCCTGTGTCCTCCCCTGGTTTTGGTCGGTTCATTGTTGAGTTTTGTTGAGTTTTGTCTAGTTTGGTCGTGTTTTTTGGTACCCCTGTGGCTTGTCTCCTCGTGTTCTCCGTGAGTATCATTAAAGTTCATTTTTGTCCGCATCTTTGGGTCCGTTCCCTCCTGTGTTCCTCGCACCTGACAAATCATTACATCCCTAAACACTTCATCTAAAAATGTCTTATATACTAGTTTTATTTCATCTCCGGATGTATGGAAAACATCTTTTTTGGGGGAGCTGTTACATTGACGTTGCAGAGAACGCTTGGCTTAGAACGCTAATTAGCACAGCTATTAGCAACATTGAAGCTAACAAATAAATAAATGAGCTGCTGACTGCCTCATAGTGGCTGCCGTTCAAGTTCAAGCGCTGAAATGATCAAAACGAGTCCAGTTATGGTGCATGTGCTTTAGAATCAGTGGTTTTCACATGTTTATGTAGAGCAATGAAGCCGGGCATTTTTAGCTCTTGAGAATGGCAGTGCCTCAGCATACAGCATTACTCAAACGTGTGTGAATGAAACAAAATACTACTCCAGTTACGTTTTTAAGGTGGAAACAACAAGGTTAAAAGCTCAACAAGGGAGAAACCCCGGCTACATGGTTAGCCTTGTGCTGTTCCCAACCCCAGATAGAAAGAAGCTTTGTCAGGAAAGGCATCTGGAGTAAAACGCTGGGAGTGCTTTTTTTTTTTTTTTTTTTTTTTTTTTGTTAATGAGCAATTTAAAGCATTTGCAATTTTAAAATGTGAGACTGAAAAATGCCTAAGATAAAATCAATGTTGCGTCCAAAGGTGCCCCTGTGGCTCCTGCCGTCCTCCCCTCACACACGGCGCACAGTTTCTCAGCAGCAGTAGTATTGGCATGTGGCTCTCAGCTCCGGGGCTGAATCCAGGGCCCCTCCAATAATAAACTGCTAATTGAGGCCGTGCAGTGAGCAGAGAGGTGTTAGCAGGGCGCCCAGCTGCTGAAAGATCACTGCAGCAGGCATTAGCTCCACGCTGAAAGAGCCCATTACACTGTAGACCTGCACTCACACTGCACACCAGAGGAGACAGGACGGGGGAGGGGCAAGGACAGCCGGGCTTCTGACAAAAATATTACCTAAAAAAATGTGGTGTTGCTATTTTTTTTTTTTTTTTTTTTTTTTTGTGAGTTTTTTTGTGAGTTTTTTTCTCTAAATATAGTCCTTGTTCATATTGTCATTTTTGGTAATTCTTTATTCTGGGTTATCACCTCTTATATCGTTTGCTTTAGAGTAGTCACAATAGTGCTAATTTAGGCTCATCAGTCTGTGCATACACCAAAAAATAGGGGTATGCTTGGTGTATGTTGAAGCCACGCAAGTTTCGGGATGCATGCTCAAATCCTATGTCAACTCAGGAGGTGGTTTACTTTCACGGCAGTTTCAATTCGACCCCAAACTACAAAACAAAACAATTAATAAAAGCATATTACACATTTTCACCTTAAAACAATATATATTGTCAATCACAAAAATTACATTTTAAATATTCTAGTTAGTGGCATATACTGTATCATGCAGTATGAGCTTTCAGTTAAGTTTGTTTGTGTTTTTCCACCTATAACTTTGATGATGCATGTTATGCTTTTGTTAATTGTTTTGTGTAGAGAATTGTATTTTGATGGATGTAAATCATGACTCAGGAATTACAAATTTGATGAATTAGACACATTACACGAGGAAACAGGAGAACTAATATGAGATAATGACACGAACTACATAAAAATCCCCATGATACACTGAACCCCAGCCGCTCTGAGCTGTTTGGGCTCAGTCAGGGCTAGTAGTGTTTATGGCTATGGTCTGACTACATCTTCTGTTTTTTTTATACATGAATGATGATGATGATTTTATACACTGAATTACAACTGTTATATTATAAACAATATGCTCACACGCTTTAAATGGTGAATGTATTTTTAGATATTTAGGCCAAGATTGGGTTTAATAATACCTTCCATACACGTCAAAACAATGTATTTCTGTTCTGAGCATTTATTTGTGATTTCTTGTTTAGAGAAATGCTTCCTTTTGTGCGTCTCCATGCCGTAAACTGTCGGTGAGACCTCCTGCACCATGAATATTTAGGAGTGTTTCAATCAAGTCATTTTCAGACAAATCTGGGCCTGTTTCTTTGATAAATGTGGGCCAATGACTGCACTTCCTGGGGCTTATTTTCAGTGTTTCAAGTCAACAGACACATCCATTTATCCAGTTGCTTCTCACCTGCAGCTGAGTTGGTGCAGCGGTCTAAAGACATACCCAGACCTTTCCCTCCCCAGACACTTCCTCCAGCTCTTCTGAGGGACACCACCTCACCGAGATGTTCCTAGCCCATCCAGGAGATCTTCTAGACAGTCCTGGATTGGCCCCATGGCACCTTGTTGGATGTATTATTGCTCTGAATAAGATGTGAATGTGTCTGAAACTAACTTTTTTCTTTTTTTTTTTTTAATGTGCACACTTAAATAACCAAATATGACCATTCATTTATTTTCAGCAATAAGTCAACCCTTGGTCTGCTCACACGGCTGGTTCTAATCCACCTCAGGCCTGCTGCCGCTGCTGTGCTCCACTGGTCCAGACTGGAGTAAAGCCCGTCATATGACTGCACGCCCTGCACATCGGCCTAATCAAACACAAGAGATCATCACAGGAAACGCCGTCCAGAGCCAAAGGAAACAATCTTTCTGCACCGGCTTAAGCCAATCATGTCCTCTGTCTCAACTCCACACTTGGCCCCTGCCTGCCCTCTGGCTCTTTATCCCCGACTGACTGCTCCTGACCTGCCCCACAGGCTTTAGATTAGACTATTTTTATCCATTTTTTACTACACAGACTTAGGAATTTGACTTTTTAAAGCATTTTAATGTTTTTGATTGCTGGATATTCATAGCAAAAACATTTACCACAAGATACTACCAGGGCCTCTGTGCTAAGGCTGGAGAAAATTAACTAAAAATGTTAGTTTGATTAAAGCCTTACAACTGGATTACTCACATTTGTGCGGTTTACATGCACACAATCAAACTATAGCTGCAGATTAGACTATCGCTGCAGTCTTGGTGATAATTAGTGAAAAAAGTGCCTTGCAAGAATTGGAGAAAGTGTCCCTAAAGTCTCAGTTCTTGTGAGAAATTGGCCCAGCGATGGCTTTATTTTTTTCCAAGGTTTAAGTCATGGCAAGGAAACCTTTTTATGGATATTAGAAGGAAAAAAGTCAAACCAAGCGAAAAAAGTGTTTGTGTTTTTACCACAAGGCTTTACTCCGAAATGTCCAAAGCTCTTTAGACAAAAATCGCAAAAAATCGCATGGTTCCCTTTTAAAAGCTAAACATTAAAACCTATTTGCAGCAGTTAATACTGCAAACTACAAATGGAAAAAGTCGTTCTATACTTGGCAAAAGAACTAAAAAATATGCTAACACAGGCGCTGATGGTGGAATATAGAATGTGATTGCATATCAAGTGTATTTTACAATTTGCCGTTGACCTTTGTCATCCTATTAATGTGAATACCTAGTGTCTATGTAACACTTTCACATGTTTCCCTGTGGTTATTAGTACATTTGTTAAGTGTTACACAGTCAAATTCACAGAAAAACCCAGTAACCCAGTCATCTCTGCTGTAATGAGAGAGTATGTTCTGTTATCTGTTGATCGGAGGCTGCAGCAGGTGAGCAGCTGACCGCTTTGTCCAAGAAGACCAGGATTCAGACGCTGGAGGTCAAGGTGTGCCGGTAATCCGGCCAGCTGTGTTACCAGGATTAAGAGGAGACCAAGGCCATGGGCGCAATCTCCTGAAACTCGGGTTACCACGGCAATGACCTGACAAAGGAAGTATCTGCTGGGGTTGTTAGTGAGGACAGTGACTAAAACTAGATTAATATAGATTAAGCTTAGCTCCACTTATTTTTCATTGACATGTGATAGGCAGAAAGTCATCTTGACATAATGATATGACCTGTCAATTTATATGCATGTAATTATTTCAATTAAATATCAGATTTTTCAAGGTGTCATATTATGATTTTGTTTCAGGCTTTTTGAAATAATATCAAACACCTTTGCATTATTATGGAAAATGTCTTCTTTTGGGGAGCTGTTGGATTAGGTGTCTGTCGCCCCCTGCTGGCAATGGTGAGGAATGGACAGAGCATAAAATGACTAATTAGCACGGCTATTAGTAACATGGTCAAAAAGTTGATTAAGTAGAATATGGAAACTTTAATGATAATGAAAGAGCAAAGGTACTGTATGTTGATAGTAGAAAGGTTGTTTGACAGCAGTGGAAAGTAACTAGATGACACACATCTTTTTTCTACTGTGACTGGAGTAGGCAATGTGGGTGAACTGTCTTGCCTAAGGGCACTACAACGAGTATATGCTTCCAGGGTAGGCACATAATGGCAGCCACACTTCTGACTACCACCAAACACAATCACACAATCACCGTGGGTGAGGTGTGTTGTCCAAGGACACAACAACAGTATGCAATGCCGGCAGCGAGGATCAAACCAGGTTAGTGCGTCTCTAATGACTGAGCTACTGCCACTGTGAAGAAAGACGAAAACATTTTGTGGGTCTGACACCGGAGCTTGACACACTTTTTCTCAAGTTGGAGTCCTCATGTCTTCATGTTACAATACAATATTTTTTGGATAAAATGGAACAATCAGTAGTGTTTTAGTGAATCAAGGTAATAATTTAAAGACTAAAATGGGTCCTAAAATGGAACCCTGGGGTACTCCACATGTAGCATACACACTTCAGAAATATAGTAGTGAGTGCTACCAACTTATCAACTTTGCCACTTTATTTAGCCAGCTATATATCTTTTTGGACTCTTTTAGCGACTTATTTCCGCGATTAGCGACAAATTAAGTTACTTTTTGGACAGACCTTAGTGGCTTTACAAAAATCGCAACTCTTTGTCATGCCTGTACAAGTGCAAGGTCTGTGTCCACTCTGTTCAAGCGAGGAGCAGCCCAAGAGGTACTGTCTTTGCGAGCGGGGCAGTCTGATGAGCACACTGCAGCTGATATAGATGTATTTGAATGAACTGAGCATGTGCAAGCTGTGTTGTTTCATGGACCATTTACTTAACAGATTCTTCCCTTTGTTTTATAATAAACTACTCTTTGTGTATGTAATTCATGTGGTTGTATTAGCCACTAGCTCACAGCACTTCTTTAGATTATTCCAGTTCCTGAATCCTCTGAATTCAGATTAGATCTATAAAACACAGCAATAAACTCCACACATATAAACTTGCACAACATAATATAAATATAATATAAAGAACTTATATACCTCAACGTTTTGACCAAAACAAAACTTTGAGAAGAGAATTTAAATGAACTCTTCTCAAAACCATTGTGTCATAAGCAGATGACACATGTATACACACACAGGCCTCACTGCCGCAGTGTGACTGATGTGCTGTTGTGGCCCCCGGGCCCCAGGAGACACCTAATTGAATTGGTTTCCAGAGAATACTAATGGGCCTTAATGTTGAGATAACTGGTGCTCTAACAGGCAGTGCTCATTGACAGCATGTGTGCCTGTGCTGTAATAGACATGTCACAGTGACACGAGGGGCCGGTCAGATTGTGAATATATTCCACCCCTCCCCAGAGAGATAACCACCCCCTCTGAGAATGAATGAGTCTATATGTGTGAATATAAAGTGGGCTAGACAGAGGAAAGTTGGACTTGAAATATAATTCTTTGCTTGAATTTGAAAAAGAAAAAGCCTTTACAGATGGACCAAAAAAAAAAAAAAGTCACTGGGGAATCGTGACTGAGACTACTTTGGGCTTACTGAACATCTGAATGGAGTTCAGCAGTGAAAGCCCACCCCCAGTTCCAGAAGTAAAATTCCTATTCATTTTCTCCTTTGATTTTTCAAAAATACATATATATAAAAGTTCAGCGGCTCAAGGGTTAAGGTTAAGGGCTAATCAGCTCATGACCATAAAACAATACCTTTTGCTATAAATACATAACTGAAATTTGTCAAAAGGCAAAGTTACAAATGTATTTAGCTAAGTTTTTAAGTTTTAATTAACTTTTTCATAGAAATTAAGCGTGTTATCGTCCTAAGTGACCACACAGCTGATTAGCCCTCATCAATATACGCATTTTTCAAAAAGTCAATGGGGAAAATGAATAGGAAATTTACTTCCAGAACTGTCATTGTTGCACTCCATATGACTCTGGGAGTGAAAACTACAAGACAGCAGAATACCTGGAGCACTTTTTTACCCCAATAGCAAACTGGCACTCTATTTACATCAGGGACATCCAAGACTTTGCTTTAAAAGAAGAAGATGCTTTTCTTTTTACAACGGATGTCACAACAGACATTCTATACACCAACAAAGACCGGATCACTTTTAAGTACTTTTAAGACTTTAGGACTCACCATCAGTTTTTGCCTGAATAATATAAACTGCAGCTCACAGAATGTTAGATTATTCACTCTCCTTAAGAGGAATAAATTATGCTTTTATTCATATTTTTAAACCAATCTTGGTCACCTATAGAACAAGTTATGAATGTTTTCCAACTTTAAAAACATCTGACTAAAAGAAAATGTTTTCATAAGTAGTCTACTGGTAAAGAAACAGGTGACCAGCAGAGGGCAGTAGAGTGTTAGCAGTCCTGTGAACATATAATTAAAGAAAAAAACAAAACAATTTACTTCCTTAAACTTTTTGTATGATTCCATTTTACTACAAGTACACCGTTTTTTGTTTTGTTTTGTTTTTTGTTTATGTTTTTGTTTTTGTTTTGTTTTTTTGGATCAATGAGAGCAGACTTGGAGTAGCGGGCTTGTTGATTGGTCAGTGCTTCCTGGAGTGGGCGGAGGTCTAGGGGAAAGACGTAGGTTTGTGGAACTGAGCGTTTTGAGGCCTCCACTGCATTAGTATTTGCAGTATGTTTTATAACTTAAAATAATGTATATGTATGGAAAACGTCTTCTTTTCGGGAGCTGACTTTGCAGAGAACGATTGGATTATGTGTCTGGTGCCCCCTGCTGGCAAATGTGGGGAATGGACTGAGCTTAAAATTGCTAATTAGTGATGACAATTTAAATGTTCGAAATGATCCAGTGACAGTATATGGGGTTTAGAAACACTTTTAGAAGCACTTCCTGGTTTCACGTGTTTATGTAGAGCAGTAAAGCCGAGCGTTTTCAGCTCTTGAGAAGGGCAGCGCCTCAGCATACAAGTTTACCCAAACAACTTACACAAACAGCCATTGAGGAGGCAAATAATAAATCCAGGTATATTTTTGGTGAAGGACCAACATTGTAACATCGTAGAAAGCTTAAAAAAGTGGATTTTAAATAATATAGCCCCTTTATAAAGAGTAAATGATAGCATGTAACATCCTGGACAGAAGGTCTTTTCAACATTGGATAAAAAAGCTGCAAAAGGAGACTATTTAAATTGAGATTAATGTAGTACTAGTACCCATAACTGCTACCTTTGCCATAGGCCTATTAACTAATCTCCCCAGTGCTGTTCCAAACTGAGCTAACCCCTCTCAACAGCCCGTCCTTCAGCGCGGTCAAGTCTGTCCACCACTCAGCCGCAGTTATTGTACTGGGACGTGGTTCTGCAGCCGGGAGTCAGAGAAAACACCGCTGTGAGAGAGAGGAGGAGGAAGGCTGGAGGGCAGGGGTGGGATGCTGAAAGACATGGCCCACAGGCAGGGGCGCACATGTGGGATGGCGGTTTCCAGGCGTGGCTTCTGACAGGCTAAAATGGGTAGGACGGTTCGGCACGGAGCTCCAACAACAACTGCAGCAGGGCGGTGTAACAATAAGCATCCTGTCAAATGTGTGTGGGCAGGGAGAAAGACGGCCTCGATATGGCACAGCGGTCTGGGAAATCTGCTGCACCAAGATGTTAGTGTAAACTGTGGGGGGAAAGACAGACTGCTTTTTTAAAGTTCATGTACAAAGAGATTTCCATTGTAAATGATAGGAAAAACAACAATGAAACACATAAAAAAGAATGAATTTATTTAAAGTTGGGACACTGTGTAAAATGTAAATAAAAACTAAATCCAGTGGCTTGCAAATTTTATTTAAAAAAAAAAAAAAAACATTTTGGGTGTTGAAACAAATATTTTACCATTTTTAACAAGTAAATAAGCAGCAACACATCACAAAAAAGTTAGGACAGGGGCAACAAAATGCTGGAAAAGAAGGTTTACAATAAAAAAACATATGGAAACAAAAACATATGGAAGAGCATTCTACAACTAATTAATTGCAACTTCCTGCAGTAATTTCCAGTGCAGAATCATGTTTTTAAAGATTAGGACACACTAACCCAACACCTGACCCCATCAGAAGAGGCAGGGTGACTGCTTTATGACCTCACGTCTCCCCTGGTCAGCACAAATATTGATTACAGACACACCGAAATGACTCAGGCCCACTACTGGGCAGGACGTAGTATCAGCCTTAAGTTGCTTGAGGACACTGAGGCCTCCAACAAAGTGTGCAATACTAATAATACAGACTCTGACTTTCTAAAATGCTCCTTTTATACCCAGACATTCTTATAGTAAAACTTTTTTCCTGATGTTTTGCTGCCACTAAAGTGAAAATGTGCTATTTTTTGAATGAAATGGTAAAATACCTTAGTTTCAACACTTGGTATGTTGTCTGTGTTCTATGTGGGTTTGTAAGATTTGCAAATCATTACATTCTGTTTTTTTAAACTGACATTTTACACAGCGTCCCGACTTTGTTTTGATGGCAGAATGACGCAAAGATTGTTGTGCTTACTGTCCCCAGAGAGTTTGTGTGCTGGCTGACCTGAAGATTGATCTCACAGCCTCCTTCCTGGGAATTACTTCCAGATTTATACTTTTTTTTTTTTTTTTTTTACTGTGGTCTGACTTTTTACAGTACTATCTGCATCTACCCAGAGCTGTCTTTATTAATTGCTGAGGTTAATGTTGTGGAGGATGTTCTGTCTGTAAACAGGTGTATTTCTGAAATCCCTTCAACGTCATCACACTTTTCCTCACAATGTGACATGACAAGTTCAAATAATAAGTTTGACATGGTTGCAGTTATTTCAGTATTGCTGTAGTCTAACAGCTCATGTGTGCCCAGAGTTTATGTGGTTGTAAAATGTGTCAAAAACAGTAGCACAGGGAGAATTGTATCTCAGGTTCAGAATCCGACTTTGTTCTCACAGCGTTATAAGATGTTGGGAAAATGTCTCCCAGAATGTTTCCTCTGTTTTGTCCTCCACATGACGGTGTCCAGTCCGTACCACCTGACCCAGAGCGGGAATGGGCCTGGCTCTGCTCTGGTGTTTGTTTGAGCGGTTTTGGTAAAGCTGTCATGATGTCACCACCGGAGGGCATGCATTACCACAGTCTGTCTCCAAACTCAACAGATGACATCAGTTCATCTCAACTAATGTCCTTGTCTATGTCTATGTCAACAGAAGGAGACACATGGCCTTTAAATGCTGTGTCTGTCCAATCTGTCAGGAAGACTTTGACTTACTTTTGTCAAATGTTTTCCAATTTTCTGTTCTGGTAATAGAAAAAACGATATGTGTTCCTAATAAGTGACAGTAGGATTCCACACGGTCCATTAACCGTAACATTAACTGTACTTTGGATAGTCAGCAGCAAATATTTCAAATAGACTACTACAAACTTGTAAGAATGGGGGCATAGAGCTACAGTGACATCTGCTGGTCTAAAAATGCTGGTGCATAGTTGACCCTACAAATTTGCCAGGATATGCCCACAGAGCTCAGCCATTCCCAAAGTCAAGACTGTCGCGGCCCCTTAAATTTTTGAAAATCCTCCACAGACACCCAACAATAAAACTTCACTCTATTCAAAAGATTGTCATGTTTTTGTCAATAAAACATTACAAAAAACACTGATTGTTGGCTATAAATAGTTTTAAAGTAATATAACTGTAATTCATTTCAAACTCAACTTCTTTTTATGTGCATATGACAACCTCTGGGTGCCCCCTAATTCTTACATAATGTACTTGCTTTGTTTTGGACAATGCTCTGTTTCCAACTCAGTATAATGGCATATTTTAATTCATTGTCCTTACACTCTTATACTTGGTGCAGTGGGCATCTGTTCTAATACTTTTACAAATACAAAAATACAGTGGATCTGGATAAAAGTACAGACCAATGCAATATGTGACCAAGTAAAAGTTATTAAGTTAAAAACTAGGAGACTTTTTGTACAGACAAAATGCACAAATTTATTCTGTATAAAAATGTTAAAATGACCTCAAGCAAATTCAACAAAATGCAAGATACTGAGCAGAGGCTGAATTAAATTCATTGATGGGCAAGATTTCTTAAAAACAAGGTGTCTGGAGACTGTGTCAGAGTTAGCCAAATAGATAAATGCGAATATAAAATATAATAAAACACAACAAACCAAACCCAAAAGATGGCCTTAACATGCGGCCAAAAGAACAAATAAAACACACAATGGCAACTCTAACTCAATTCTAAACAACCAAACAATACTACTGGCCCAAACAATAAATAGAAGTCAATGAAAACCAGGGAAAAAACAGTGGCCAGCTCTTAAGCTGCATGAAGTGATACTAAAAGAAATAACAACAATTAAAATACATAGTGTTTAATACATCTGATGATAATAAAACACTGAAAATAAATACCTTTAGCTGTGGAACTATTTCCAAACAAGGTTTGAGGCCTGCAGGTGACTGGACCTAACAAATGAGTGTGAGATAATGATTGTCTGAACTTTTGTGACTTTAAATATTTTGTATACTTTATTTTATTTACCTTCTTTTGAATTATTTTCTCACACGCAGATCTGCTGCTTTTAAGCCTGGCTCCTGGCTCTTACTGCCCTCTCCTCAGACACATGTGGAGTGGAATGAGTGAAAGGCGGAGATTCCCCTCCCACTGCTTTTTCAAATCTTTGCCCCTCCCATCAACTTTCTCTTCCTGGTATACCCTTTCACAAATATTAATAATATTATTATTATTATTTTTATTTTTGTATTTTAGTGAAACAATGTACTGATACAGATTCCCAGACTTATTATGAGTTCAAAAATATCACTGTTTCTTAATTTCCATGATTGATGTCTCTGTTTTTACATTACTTACCATTAGAATTAGCCTTATCCTACAGTCACGGAATTGCCACTGAAGCGGTTGCCATGGCCTCTCTAGGGCTGAATCCAAATTCCTTAAATTGTACCTCCTACCTCCTGCTCCTACCTCCTCTCCTGTTCCTTAACCTTTGAGAGCTACGTCATGAGGTCAACAGTAAGACTCCTCCTGCAGTGAGGAAAGGAGCCTCAGCGCTGTTTGGAGGATCTGACCATCCTAACCCAGCGGCAGAAACAACCAGGGAAGTTACGTGGACCTACAGCTGTTTAATAAAAACTACAACATCCAGAAAATGGACTACAATAAGTGCACCTTATCCTCCACTGCAGCTCTATTTTTAATGATCTTTTTAACATTATATGTACAGAAATAACCCTAACTCACTCCATATAAGAGAAGCTCCAGCTCTGTTTAATAAAGAGCTCTGCACTAACTCCACAGACTCTAGAATCATCTGTGACTCACAGAAACTCAGAGGTTTAAACCTGAAACTCTGCTGTAATCCACACAGAACAGACTGTGGTAAATATTCTGTGAGACTCACTGACAGCAGCTCTGTCTCTGCTCTGGAGTCAGCAGCATTAACACAGCCACACTGAACGCCGCTGTGGATTTATGCTAATGAGCCATGCGGTTTTTAAATTTTGTTTCTTTAAAATGTAAACAAAAGTGAGCAGAGCAGCTCCAGCTCACAACAGCGCACAATAATCATTTATCAGGAGTCAGACATCTGACTCTATGGAGGCTCTATGTCTTTTATAAAGTGAGGTTTATTCAGATCATTTTATGGAATAAAGTCTGAGGCAGTGACACTTTTAACTCATTCCAAACTCATCACACGGAGATTGGCCTCACTTGGACATGTTCGGAAACGCTCGGGAGATGGAGCAGTGGATTATGGGATAGTTCCTCGCTTCTCGCTGGCTCCTTTCCCTAACTCCTTCCTTACTGAGAAAACAATTCAGACAGTTCTTATCATGGGGGAGGATGACGTACATCTGGTTAGAGCTTACGGACCTAGGAAGTTCCTTGACAATTAGAGCTTTTTGAATTCTTTTTAAAAAATGTTTTATTTATTTTTTATTTTTAAACAAATTAGCCATGGTTACAAATATTATTGATAAAATAAAGCACAACAGATAGTAGCATAACAAAACAAACAAACAAACAAACAAAAAACAAATAAAAAATACAATGAATTCAATGGATTCAATCTAGGGTGTTAGGGTTACCTGGTACCTTGCCTTCAAAGTGATTTCCTGCAAAGCCACTTTCTTATAAATTTTAGCTTACATATAATCTCAAATTTGCTAAATAAGCTTTTAAAAGTAACACATGCCTATGGCCTGCCATTTTTTTTTTTTTTTTTTTAAAACTGCAGTGCATTATGGGTGATTTTGGCTAATGGAAGGCAGTGAAGGATCCTTGATGAATTAGCCACATGTTAGCCAAACAGAGGACACCTGCCTGGGAAGGACATGAACATTGGAACACTCTTTGGGCGACAGATGGGTTTTGAGAAACACCCCTAGTTTTCTTTTTCTTTTTTTTAAATTACCAAAGAAAAGTAGAATAACAGTACAGACAAACACATATTTGCATATAGAGAGAAAAAATGAATAAAACATAATAAATAAACAAATGAAAATATAATGACAAAATTACAATTATACAATAACAAAAATAACAAATACAATCAAAATAGAAACATAGTAAAGCAAGGGACATAGCTACTTTTATAAATATGGTAGGTTCATTGCTGCAGAATATATCAAGGGTCTTTATTATTTTTTTGTTTTTGCTTTTTGACTGTGAAGTAAAATAATGTTTAAACTTATGAATGTAGCATTTACCAAGTGAGATAAATAAGTTAACCATATATTTTATACTCTCATCTTTGTCTTTCTTGGTATATGATAATAATACATCTTTTTTTCCTATTTGTATTTTTTTGTTCTGTAAATTTCTATTGAAATTATTTTCTACATCAACCCACAAGGATTTTACAAACAAACAGTCAAAGAAAAAGGTGGCACATGGACTCAGATAACAGGTTACAAAAAGTGCAGTTAATATCTACAGGCCTATCATTATTACATCTTTTCAAATATGTATTAGTTGGATATATATTATGTATAATTTTAAATGTTATTCCTTTAACTTTATAATTTAGTACAATATTTATAGTTTTGGTTCATGGATGCCTTCCAGTTAATATTTTCAAAGACCACATTCCATTTATACTGGCCAACAGTGAGTAACTATATTAATTCTGTTTATCATAAGGCAAAGGTCCACATGTTTACTATTACTGTTGCAAGAGGTTTGATGTGAGTTTAATATACGTGAGGGTATGGAGTTTTTGATAATAAGAAATTCTTTTGGAACCAACTCTAATTAAAAAGCCTTTTATTTTTGTGTTTGACATATTTGTTATTCCAGATGAAGCAGTGTCCTGGTGAGAAGTGATGTTTGTATAGGTTAAGCCAGGTTTGTTTATGCTAGATAACTCAAGTGGAAGTTTGATGACATCATAATTACAATTTAATAACAGTTCTAGTCCACCAACTTTTTCAAAAACCATGTTATGAATATAGTACCATAGTTTATTTTTATTTTGTATATAATTTTTTAATCCATTTCACTTTTAAGATGGTATTGGATGTCCCAAAGTCTATCATGTCTGTCCCTCCATCAACAATTGAACTGCACAACACATCCTTCTGTAAGTGATGGTACTTAATTTTCCATACATAGTTAAATATCTCTTTATCTATAGATCTAATTATATTTTTTGGGACATCCGGTACCATTGCTGGGTATATGAGTCTTGATAAACCTTCGCCTTTTGATAAAAAGAACCTGGCCATAAATTGATAGGTCTCATGAAAGCCATAAATTAAATCTGTTTTTATTTTCCGTAGGAGAAGTTCAAAGTTTTGAGCTCTTCTCTGTTTTGGATTCTGACATATTTTGATTCCTAGATATGATATTGTTTCCTTTACTGGGATACCACATATTTCTACATCAGTAAGTATTCCTTCTCCTACAGAAAATAACTCACATTTCTTTATATTGATGTTAAGTCCTGAGGCTTGGGAGAATACTGTTAAGCAGTCTACTGCCTTTTATATTTCAGCTTTATTTTGTAAGAATAAAGTGGTGTCATCTGCAAATTGACTGCATTTAATTTCTTTATCGCCTGTAAGTATTCCTTTAAAATGATTTTGTTGAACATAAATGCAAGTTTCCCCACTGAGGGACTAATAAAAGTTTTCTTATTCTTAAATAGAAAGGGCTTGTGTTCTAAAAGGAAAAGGTATGGTGCAACTGGGTCCACTTGTTTGATCCTTCTATTAATGCTAAATCTGGCAGGCGTTTAAAAATGTAACTTAACTGATCTATTGCAGTTATATGTGATATGTGATATGAATTACCTGTTTATTCCCCAAAGCCAAAAAGATCCAATACATCAAACAATAACTGATGATCTACAGTGTCAAATGCCTTCTAGAAGTCCATAAAAAGAAGGACACAATTTCCATCAAGCAAATCACTATAATCTATAATATCTACTGCAATAGCCTCGTCTTTGGTACCCCCTCCATAAACTCTACAAAAACTCCAATACATTCAAAATTCTGCTGCCCGCCTTCTCACCCGCACCCGCTCCCCTGACCACATCACCCCTGTCCTCCAAAATCTCCACTGGCTCCCTATCCCTCAACGCATCCAATTCAAAATCCTCCTCATCACATTCAAAGCCCTCCATAACCTGGCCCCCTCCGACCTCTCTGACCTGCTCCACCGCCACGCCCCGTCCCGCTCCCTCCGATCCTCTGCTGCCAACCTTCTCTCCCTCCCCTGCAGGACCAAGCTCCGAACCTGAGGTGACAGAGCCTTCTCCGTCGCTGCCCCCACCCTCTGGAATTCACTCCCACAACCCATCTGTGACTGCACCGACCTCCCCACCTTCAAAAACCTTCTCAAGACCCACCTTTTTAGAACTGTTTTTAAAGTTTAAAGTTTAATATTTGTTTGCTTGTTTTGTTGTTTGTTTCTCTTGTTTTACCCTTGTACAGCATCTTTGAGTGTCATGAAAAGCGCTTTTATAAATAAAATGTATTATTATTATTATTATTAATACTAACTGAATATTATTACTTATGTGTCTTCCATTCATAAAGCCTGACTGGCATTTTTCAACAATCTCATTTAAACACCTTTTAACTCTTTGAGCAAAAATGAAGGCAAAAAGTTTAGCGTCATTATTGATTAAAGTTATCGGTCTCCAATTATCTATTCATAAACAGCCTTTTTTTTGCTTAGGTATCCATGTGATCAAGCCCTGAGACATAGTTGAAGGAAGCTCCCCTTGTTCAATAGCTTCCAAGTACACACAAAGTAAAAATTCTGCAATTTGGTCCTTAAACTCTTTATAAAACTCGCTCGAGAACCACCCCTAGTATTCTGAGAGCAGCCATGCATAACTTCCTTGTCGTCAGAACGTTAATGCCTCCTTTTGGGTGAAAACAAACCATCTGCGAAAAGGAAAGAAATTGGTGGAGCCAGGTTCATTTATTTACTTAACTTTAGTTAGTTTCAAGATTTAAGATGACTATTTGACATGATGGTTTCATATACTAGCTATGTAAGCTTTTATGCTGTTAGGACACTGATCTTTTTAATATAAATGTTGATGTTGTTTCAGTCTGAACCTAAATTAACACTAAACTCATTTAAGTCGGCCAACATTTTACTCATATTGTATTTGTCATGAATTATGTTAAATGAAGTATACTGTTGTTCTACTGAAATACGTCCACTACATGGAGTTCACCTGTGACAGAGGCAGCTAAGTTAGCAATTGGCTCCATTTTCACTAAGTTTCTTCAAATAACCACACTGATCTTTTATTGGCAGTGAAGGAATAGAACCGTCAGCTTAACTGGTCATGTTTGCTGTGCTTCTGGGAGCTTGTGTTTAGTTTTTAAAGTCCTGAACGAGAAAAGATTTGATAATTTGTATTTACCGCCATTGATTGAATAGAGATGAAGGGGGCGGGGACGGTAAAGTACCCGGATGGTTGCTCTCATCTATAGGCAGAACCATTAACCATACTTTGCATCCACTTTCCTCAGCTCCCACATGGTACCCAGCGGTTTCCATGGCTACCAGCACAAGCCCCTTGTAGTACCGCCAAATGTCCAGCTGATGGCGACATTTTATAAGCCTTCCACCAGCCAAAAACCAATGAAAGCATCACTCAGGTAGCGTTTTCATCCAGGGGCAGATCTGAGCAGCAGATAGAAGCACAGAGGAGCTGCTGCCGAGCCCACACCTCCTCCTTCTCCTCCTCTTCTCCTTCACTTTCTCCTTCACTCACCGCAGCCTCGGTCTCTTTTCCCCTGCGTCCGGGAGCTATGGCGGCTAAAGCCCGTAAACAGCAGTCCGGGGGTAAGAGCGGCGCGGTGACCCAGGCGGAGCGTGACAAGAGCCCTCTGCTTTCTTCACCCCCCGGGAAAAGTAACGCGAGGCGGGCGGGCAGAGAGGGCAAAGCCTTCCCCGGCTCCCATTCGAACGGACTGTCGGGCTGCATTAGGCACAAGCTCGGCAAGCTAACCCCGTCCACAGCCGCCAAGCTCGGAACCACTCTGTTCCTCGGTAAGTTCGGACTTAGCTTCCGAGTTAGCAGCTAGCAGTAGTAATGGGTGACGTGCTAACAGGCTAACAATATACGTCGAGCAGTTTGCAATTAGCTTCGGTTGCCTTTAACGTTTTGTGTCTGCTAATATTAGCTTCAGAATTTTAGCCCATTAACTCCACAAACTGGGTGCAGTTATTGTATTAGCTATATCCAGAGCCTATGCAGCGTGACACGTTCCATTGCACGTACTTACAAGTTTTCCTCAAAGTTTAAAGGTATACTATGCAGGAGAATTGATGTAAACAAACCTGACATCCTGGCCCATCTGTCTGTTTGTCTTTTAATAAAACTCAAATTTAAGTTTAACGTGATTTGGATTAAGTATAGCGTATATTTTTGCTGTGATAGACTGAAAGCTACACATTCAAAAATCACCTTCGTGTTTGTAAGGATGCTCTTCAGTGTCTATGTATTGTACTGTTCCCTAGCTTCTATGGACGACCACAGAACTTGCTTACCTGGGAACATAGGGCTTAACCCTGTTTGTAGGGTAGTTGACTTAATGCCACCTTTTTTGATAATTGAGAAAAAAGGGGTAAGCCCAATGTTCCCTGGTACCTATGTTCTCCGTGTAATGTTAAGGTAAGGAATTTAAGGTTAGGGTTAGGGAACATCAGAACTTACCAGAATGCACAAACTGCCTATATTCTGCACTTATCTTCCCTGGTGTCTGTGGATTGGGGGAACATAGGTACGTTTACAAATTTGCAGGTACCTATGTTCCACAGTCCATAGAAACGAGGGAACATAGGTACCCTGCACATCTGTAAAGGTACCTGGTACTGGACAACATAAGTACACACCCCCCCAAAAAAAAAAGCTAAGGTGTTTTTCCTCCAAAATTAGAAAGACGTGTGTTTATTTATTTATTATTTATTTAACAACCTAGAAAATGTCCTGCGGTGTAACTCTTACATTTTCAAAATACAGAATACAGAAATTTCCAAAATAAGTTGCTAGTGTGTTGGACAGTTGATAAAGTTGTTTGCATAATGTCAAATATTTGTTCTTTACTTAAACAGTGGACACAACTGCACTTGAATCCTACAATGACCACTGCAATGAGTTTAGTAATTAAAATGGTGTCATGCTGTGTGACATGACAGGTCTGTTTTTTTTAAACAAGCAACAAAACCTACAGGAACCCATCCATCATGTATAGATCAGGATGACCTCTGGAGTTAAGGCTGTGAGCTAAAGGTCAAATGGAACTGTTGTTTTATTATTAATTTTAGTAAAATTTTCTCAAAAACATGTGCCTGTTTGGTGTCCTGTAGTGTGACAGCTGTATTTTTCAAAAAATACAATTCTGAATGTTAAAAATCATTGTTTAGGATGGGACAGGGATATATTTATAAAGTTGGCAAAACAGATGTGTTGAATGATTTATGATGAGAATGCCAAATGGCAGTTGTAGTAAATGTCATGCGGTGTGACAGAAAAGTAACACTGGCAGGACATTGTTAAAATATCTAGAAAGAATAGAGTTATTCTTATAATGATGAATTGCTTGCGAAACGGTTTCTTTTCACTTTTTATACAACTGTTTTATATTTGAAATTATTATTTAATATTCTTTGTATTCAACTTCAAAGCTTTGTCACAGGGCAGGACAGAAAAAAGGTGTCACATCTGCATATGTCATGTACCCAAATATAGCATATATTTTTGCTCTGTTCTTCTGTTGGGTGAGCTGTGGTTGGCTGAAAGCTACACACTCAAAAACCAACTACATTCTTATTGTCAACCATAACGTTTTACATTAGCATTAATGCATGTGTCTCTGCCCACAGCTGCCCTGGTTGGATATCTTCACTGGTAAGTTGTTCAAAGAAGTATTTAAGAGTAATGACCATCTATCAGTAGCAAGGGCTATATTTGCTTACCATACCCTTTGGACCAATGCCAATATTCCTATACCAATATTAGCATTACCCTTAATTGTGATTTGATTTGGAGCGGCATAGTTAAATGTATGCATCAGTTTGCATGTTACAAGAATGAAGGGCTCCAGATCCTTTAACACAAACAAAAAATAAAGGAAGCAGTGTCAGCATTTTGAATTGTAGCACATCAATCTGTGGGAGTTCACTATCCAAGAATTGTTGAGAAGATTGCCAAGCTCTAAGATTGCTCAACTCTCTCTACAGCGTTTTGCATTAGCTAATACTTTGCTCTTGTTCTATGTTTTTCTCTTGCGGTCATAGGTACCATCTCTCCCAGCTCTTTGAAAATGACAGACACTTTTCTCATTTGTCTAACCTGGAGAAGGAAATGGCTTTCCGGACAGAAATGGTAAGCATTTACTGTCAGAAGTTCCACTGCATGTTAAATCTGTACATTTTACAATACATTTCATTTTGTGTTGTGTATTATATGTTAAAAATCTAGTGGGAAAAATAAAGTACCTTAGGATGTTTTAGTCTCTGATATTATTGTGGAGGATTTGGGGAGGATTCATCTTTACAACATTGTTGTATTTTACTTGGGTTGGGGCATATCCATAACCATTGATGTAGGCCCTAAATATATATTTGTATTGGTTAGAACTTTGTCTGCTAGGTCATCCCAAATCCATAATTAATTTTTTTTTGGTGTGCTTGAAATAATTATCCTATTGCATGACCAAATTCAATGACTCATGCTTTAGCTGTGGGACAATGGCCTTGCATTTGGCTTTAAAGTACCTACAAGTTACAATACTTACAAATCTGTTTTGCAAAAAGTCTCCAAAGACTGCATAAACTGCACCATTGCACAGGCATTTTATGTATTAATGTATGGTAAATGATTAATGGGAAATCATGTTTGCTGTGTGATGCCAATGTGTCATCAGGCATAACCATCTGCCATGTTTGTCATGATTAATTCATCAGAAATGCTTGTTCTCAAGTTATATTAAGTCTGTCTTCTTGTTTTCCTCCAGATATATAATTAATGTTTTTTTGTGTTTTTAGGGTCTATACTATTCGTACTACAAGACCATTATTGAAGCCCCCTCTTTCTTGGAAGGCCTGCACATGATTATGAATGACCGACTCACAGAGTACCCCCTGGTTATTAATACTCTGCAGAGATTTAATCTATATCCAGAGGTAAGAATAGGTTATTCTTCATTCTTTTTCCCACAAATGCAACAAAATTATGCTTGAGAAATACTGTTTTAGTCAGGTTACTGGTTTTTGTGTGAAAAACAAAATAGTTCCTTTCTTTTAAAGTATGTTTCTACTGGGTACAACATACCATGTGTTATAACATTGTGACACAATTTAAAATGTACTGTATAGGTGATTTAAGTGTTAGGAGATGTGACTGGTACTGTAGGTGTCTCACTCAAAAGTCCTTTTCTCCTATATTACCTAATTAAAATAGACCAGTAACACCAGTGCAACTAATGTAAAAAAGAATATGGAACCATGCCTTGAGGGACTATGTTTCCTCTGTAACTTTTTACAGAAACATAGACAGTAGAGCGTAAGAGCCAAGTACACACAAAATCAAAGGCTGGGCAATATGGCTAGAAAAAAAGCTATTTCCTCTAAATTTGATTTTGCAGTAAAGAAATTTTTGACATTGTCTAAAATTAAAAACAGGAAATAATATTAATTTATAGACACATGTTAAATGTTTTTATACAGCTGTCTGCACTACATTTGCTCTTGGTATTATTGACTCAGTTTCACATAGCTTTAAAAATACCAGTTAGTACTTGCTCCTGGGGATGTTGGTGGATTAGTGTTATAGTTGATGTGGCTTCAGAGACAAATTTGCAACATGATGCGAGTTATTTCATAATGGCAGACATGGCTACATCAAACAAAATGCTCCTACAGACTGGAACTGTTTACAGAGGACCTTAAAACTCCAAAATCTTTTCCCTTTGGATCATTTTGAGTCTATTTTGAAGGACCTGGAGATGCGATCACTTAACTGCCACTGCTTGTAAATGTGTCTTGAGAAATTTTATCTCTTTGTCTTTAAAGGGCCTTTCACATAGGACACGGTGGGCGGCAAGCGTGGTGGCAAATTCCATTGTTTTGTATGTAAAAGCGCGGCGCTAGAGCGCAGTCCCTGCCACCGCGCTGGGTGGCGCGTGGAACTTAAAAAAAAGTTCAACGCCGAGTTGAGAGGCGCTGCTCAGCTCAGCAGCGAATAGAGTGCCCGCCACATCCTGTGTGAAAGGGGCTTAACTCCTATTTCTCTTTGTTTTATTGTATTTGTATGTAGTGTGGGTGGTGTTGTTGACGCCTCTTGGCCAGGACTCCCTTGAAAAAGAGATGTGTGAATCTCAATGGGAATAAAAATAAAATAAATCTCTGAATTTGAAGTTTTAAATACTGGGAAATACAGTGGGGCAAAAAAGTATTTAGTCAGCCACCAATTGTGCAAGTTCTCCCACTTAAAAAGATGAGAGAGGCCTGTAATTTTCATCATAGGTATACCTCAACTATGAGAGACAAAATGAAAAAAAAAAATCCAGAAAAATCACTGTCTGAATTTTAAAGAATTTATTTGCAAATTATGGTGGAAAATAAGTATTTGGTCAATAACAAAAGTTCATCTCAATACTTTGTTATATACCCTTTGTTGGCAATGACAGAGGTCAAATGTTTTCTGTAAGTCTTCACAAGGTTTTCACAAACTGTTGCTGGTATTTTGGCCCATTCCTCCATGCAGATCTCCTCTAGAGCAGTGATGTTTTGGGGCTGTCGCTGGGCAACACGGACTTTCAACTCCCTCCAAAGATTTTCTATGGGGTTGAGATCTGGAGACTGGCTAGGCCACTCCAGGACCTTGAAATGCTTCTTACAAAGCCACTCCTTCGTTACCCGGGCAGTGTGTTTGGGATCATTGTCATGCTGAAAGACCCAGCCACGTTTCATCTTCATTGCCCTTGCTGATGGAAGGAGGTTTTCACTCAAAATCTGACGATACATGGCCCCATTTATTCTTTCCTTTACACGGATCAGTCGTCCTGGTCTTTTTGCTGAAAAACAGCCCCAAAGCATGATGTTCCCACCCCCATGCTGGTGTTCTTTGGATGCAACTCAGCATTCTTTCTCCTCCAAACACGACGAGTAGAGTTTTTACCAAAAAGTTCTATTTTGGTTTCATCTGACCATATGACATTCTCCCAATCCTCTTCTGGATCATCCAAATGCTCTGTAGCAAACTTCAGAGGGGCCTGCACATGTACTGGCTTTAGCAGGGGGACACGTCTGGCACTGCAGGATTTGAGTCCCTGGCGGCGTAGTGTGTTACTGATGGTAGCCTTTGTTACTTTGGTCCCAGCTCTCTGCAGGTCATTCACTAGGTCCCCCGTGTGGTTCTGGGATTTTTGCTCACTGTTCTTGTGATCATTTTGACCCCACGGGGTGAGATCTTGCGGGGAGCCCCAGATCGAGGGAGATTATCAGGGGTCTTGTATGTCTTCTATTTCCTAATAATTGCTCCCACAGTTGATTTCTTCACACCAAGCTGCTTACCTATTGCAGATTCAGTCTTCCCAGCCTGGTGCAGGTCTACAATTTTGTTTCTGGTGTCCTTTGACAGCTCTTTGGTCTTGGCCATAGTGGAGTTTGGAGTGGGACTGTTTGAGGTTGTGGACAGGTGTCTTTTATATAGATAACCAGTTCAAACAGGTGCCATTAATACAGGTAACGAGTGGAGGACAGAGGAGCCTCTTACAGAAGAAGTTACAGCTCTGTGAGAGACACAAATCTTGCTTGTTTGTAGGTGACCAAATACCTATTTTCCACCATAATTTGCAAATAAATTCTTTAAAAATCAGTCAGTGTGATTTTCTGGATTTTTTTTTCTCATTTTGTCTCTCATAGTTGAGGTATACCTATGATGAAAATTACAGGCCTCTCTCATCTTTTTAAGTGGGAGAACTTGCACAATTGGTGGCTAAATACTAAATACTTTTTTGCCCCACTGTAACCTTCTACTGCTTTTTTATTGCAGCTTCTTAGAATCTCAAACAAGAAGGATTTAGGTTTTTGACTGTGTTGTGTGTCCCTGCAGGTTGTCCTGGCCAGCTGGTACCGCATGTACACAGGTGTTATGAGTTATTTTGGGATCCCCACGAAGATGTGTTGGTCCATCAACAGAGGAGAGGGGCTCACCCCTGTGGAGAGCTGTGAAGGTACGCCACATCACCGTGGAGTTCTGCTTACATTTGTAAATAGGCAACAAACAGTGTATAGTTATTCAGACAGACACACACAGCTGTATTGTCTACTTTGTTTTGTCAGTAGTCCAAACTAAGATGTGGACTACAAGTAAACCTTCTGCTCCTTTTCCTCTTCTTTAAAATTTGGAAATGTTTTACTTATTAAAAAGGTGTTGCGACTGACAGAGTCTGTAGATATTGTAGTTATGAACACTACACTGTTCTGGTTAAATGAGCTGACAGTAAAGAAAACAAACTGCTGTCAGCTTTTCCTGTCAGTCTCATTAGTGGAGCGTGGCACCCCAGGGCCCATGTAAACACTCTTGTTTACATAAAACTGATGCAGTCCTCTTTGAATCAGAGCTGACAGAGCTCCTCAAACGTTTGTTAATCAATAAGTAGAAAATATTCGCTCCCGTGTTCTTTCACTTATGTTCAGAGCAGCAGAATTGGGAGAGAAGGCTGTGACTGAGAATTTCAGTTCCAGTCAGGAGTTAGGTCACTGAACTACAGGCAAAGCAAAGTCCATGTGTCCACAGTGGGTTTGGGAATTTGGTGACTTACTCCGATAGAAGCACACTTTTGCATTCACTAATTGTGTAATGCCTAATCTTTTGTCACTTTAAAGGTTGCACAAATTTTAAAGGTCCCATATTCTGCTAAATTGACTTTTTTAAGCCTGTAACCATGTTATAATGTTGTTTGTACCCCAAAAACATACCTGGAGTAGTATTTTGTGTCATTCAAGCATGTTTGAGTACCGTATTTTCCGCACTATAAGGCGCACCTAAAAGCCTTTAATTTTCTCAAAAACCGACAGTGCTCCTTATAATCCAATGTGCTTTATATATGGATCAATGTTGGTTAATTATGGCTACCGTATTCAGGGGGTGTCGCCGAAGTGACAGCGGTAAAAACGGTAAAGAGGAATTCCAGTCCTAGCTGTTCATGTGTGCCATAGGCGTGTTTATGGATTCTGCCGCAAAAGAACAAGGAGGCGCGGCCTTTGCTCCATCTCAGTAGAAGAGTTGTGACATTGAGGGGACAGAAAACTGAGCGCTCGAACGCTGTTCATGTAGCTTTGAACTGTGACAAATGGAGTTGGAAATACATTGTTTTCAACGAGGGTGGCGCAAATAAGAGCTACCGGTACGTACAGTACCGTATTGTGAATGCACTAACTTGTTTTGGGAGTGAACAGAGTTGTAAGAACGCTGGTTTGTATTCTATTAATAAAGTTTGACTGACTGACTTATCTGACTGTTTTATTGACATTCCCTTTAGCACAGCTCCATCTAGTGGATGCATAACGGAACTCCAGCCACTACAATAGCTTCTATTCTATGCGCCTTATAATGCGGTGCGCCCTATATATGAAAATAGGCCATTCATTGAAGGTGCGCCTTATAATCCGATGCACCTTTTATAGTGCGAAAAATACGGTAATCCCTTTTGCTGCGACGGACTCCTTCTCAAGAGCTAAAAATGTTCTGTTTCGCAGCTCTACGTAGACATTTGAAACCAGAAAGTGGTTATATTTTTGTTAACAATATACAAGTCCCTACATATATTTTTTACAAATTACATTAATATTAATATTTCAGCACTGTTCAACAATACATAAAACAAAACATTTATAGCAATAAATAAAAAAATAAAAAAACAATTTAGGGGTCTGCTATAGAGTAAAATTCAATTTTTGGAGTAGTCTAATTGTTTTTGCTAGTTTCTGAATACTAAATTTTTCAGTGGAGGCAGATATGTTTTTAAGTGCTCCTGCATGTTTCTAAAGCCCATACACCATCACTGACTCATTCTGATTATATTCAGTACTGAAACTACTGTCATTACGAAGCAGTCAGCTCATTTATCTTTTTGTTAGCGTCATGTTGCTAAAAGCTGTGCATTTTATCCTCTGTCCATTGCCCACCGTTGCCAGCAAGGGGGTGACAGACACTTAACCCAAGTCAAAGTCAGCTCCCCAAAAGAAGACATTTTCCATACCTTGTTAATGCAAACGTGTCCAAAACTATTTTAAAAAAAGCACATGGGACCTTTAAAGGCAGAGGAGGCTATGGTTCTGCTGCTGCAGTGGAGTTGGAGGCGGACGGTTGTGGCATGTAGCTGTTTAACAGTCTTACACTGAAACAGCAGGATGACTGAGAGGAGAGATCTTGAGATGTTTATTCTTATTATATTTTGTTCTTTTTGTGTGTTGCGGTCATTAGGAATGGGTGACCCTGCGTACTTCTATGTGGCAGTTGTGTTTGCTCTGAACGGACTGATGATGAGCCTCTTCTTCATTTACGGAGCCTATCTGAGGTAACTGTCTGTCTTAGGTAAAAAAGTCCATCTGATTGCTGTTATGGAATTTTAAAACTTATAATTTTTATGATTTCATTGTGACTCAGAAAATATCAGATTTTTTTTTTTAAACAGTGTGCTGCAACTTTTGGCTTTGAGATCATTGAACTTTTAGAGACCTTTTACATAACAAAGCATTTTGCCCAGACTGCAATGATTCTGTTGTATACTTTTTGTGGAGAAAAACATGCAAATTTTGGAAACTGTAATAAATTAATCAGCACCTTGTCAGCACACAATCAGCAACTTGTTAATTCTGGCACTTCCTAAAGTGCCAGAATTAACAAGTTTAAAGTTTAAGATACTTTTATTTATACTTTTTCCTCATGTGTCATGGCTTTGGTATCAGAGTGCACAGTGCTCCTACTGACCTGGCAGACACACCACACTTTTCTCTTTGCGCTACAGACCAGTATTTGTCTGCTGGCCTCAAGTAAATGGCCCAAAAATGTCTAATTGTCCTGTCCTTTTGTTAAAAAATAATAACTTCTCTTAACCACCAGTTTGTTTGGTGTTTTCTCAGTGGCAGTCGTCTTGGTGGCATTGTGACCTCTTTGTGCTTTTTCTTCAATCATGGTGAAGTGAGTACTTTCCTTAATTCATGCCATTGCCAGTTTTTAGGAGAGTCACTGTGGATATAAGCCTGTGAAATGTCAAAAAAAAAAAAAAAAAAATCCAAAATATGAAGACCCCAGAAAGCAGTGATGTTTATTTGGGTCTCATTCCAGTCCTAAAAGGAGCTTAGAGCTGCTTTTGGCTGGCACTCAAAGCACATCCTCCCACCCACATCCTTTTCACGACAAAAAGAAAGTCTATTTTAACGGATCAATTGTGAGACATTTCACTTACACATACTGCCACAGCTGTTACTTCTCTACAGGGATTTTTCAAGGCTATTTGTGGACATATGCTGTGAGTCATATTTCCAAAATCAGGGTCATGTTTTCAAATGTGCATTTTGAAATATTACATTATTTAATTTATGAAAACTATTGGGAATTCCAGCTGCTACACCATGAGCTGCTCTTGCCTCTTTTTGCTGTACAGTGGTGCTAAAATATAACATTATATAACATTTTGCATACATTTAAAACATTGTTGATTTTGATAATTTTATATTCCAAGACTGACTACATTGTTACATTCTTTATTATTTATGAATCTGATCGGAGCAACTTAAAAATTGTATGTGTATTATGTATGTTTTTAGAGCACCCGTGTGATGTGGACCCCACCTCTCAGAGAAAGTTTTGCCTACCCCTTCCTTGTTCTGCAGATGCTGCTTGTAACATATATCCTACGGTAGGATTTCACTCATTACAATAACCTTTTCAATAGTTTGATGTAACAATTTATTAGGTATTTATTTGTGGTTTGAGTTAAAGCAGAACTCAGTAATTTTTATACTAAACAGTTTTGCACTTAGTGTGATGGTTAAATGGTTGTTGTGAGGTAAATGAAGTATCCTGCATCTCCCCCTGCTATCTCTGGGCTGAAAACGACACTTGAAATGGTGAGCGCCATCGACCTGGTGTCACTGAAGTCTCGGGTCTCGGCACATCATGGTTAGCAAAACAGCAAGCTAGCAGTGGGTGCATTTCTTGATTTTTGTCATGGCAGAGCGACCAAATGGTAGAAAAAACTTTTTATGGACATGAGGAGGGGAAAATGAAAGTAAACCCGAGCGAGGGGTCACAATAGGAGTCAAATGGACCTGTGAATATTTACTAGGGCTGGGTGATGTGGAAAAAATATTGATCACAATTTTTTTCCCATATTGGTCAACCTTTTTTATTTTATTTTAAATTAGAGATTTAATGTAGAGTCTTTCATTGCAAGTTTTAGTTTTTATACAATAATAATTGTAATATACAAATGAAAGAGGCTGATATGTTGTGAGTTTTAAAACAACTGAAAATGTCCAGTTCTTTGCTCTGTTAGAGAGCAGCAGCTCCAATGATGAGAGCAGGGAAATCTCCTGTCTGTCTCTAAAGAACAGTCCTGTCACTCCATACACTTCCTCGACCTAGTTCTCTTATTTCGTCAGATTATTAATAGTAAAATCACCTATTTTAAACTCCATGCTGCTAACGAAGCTTTTTGAAGTGACAAGATGTGGCATTGACGCAGGTCATGTGACAGCAGCCATGGCGTGCGCACCCTGTATTCAAAGCCCTGGCGGGGTTTCCATTGCGTTACGATGGCTGAAATAAATGTGAACACTTTTGCCCTATGGATTATTTGCAGCACAAAATGATTGTATCGTAAAAGCTCCTCTTTTAGCATTGTTGCTGCAGTTGTTGCTTGTTTTTAATGCTTAGTACCATTTAGTTGGTTATTTCTCTAAACTCCAGTCTTGTTCTTTCTGATTAGAGGTAAGATCTTAAGCCCGAGCCCGAGTCCGAACCCGACCCGGCCCGAAATTCGGGTCGGGTAGGGACTAAAATGACAATCATTACGTTCGGGTCGGGTCGGGCGGGCTTCTCTCTCGCTGACTTTTTTAATAAATATACGTTTATAAAAATGTATACTAAAACGATGTGTGGATACTAAACTAAGGAATACTTGTTATAAATAAATAATTTGGTTAAAACAGAGAAGGCGCTGTAAGGTAATTGCTATATAACTACTACTAAACAGGAAGCGCAGAGCTAGAGCACGCTTTGCGCACGTGTCGTGAATGTAATCTTCCCTCCGCAAGTCTGCATCTATTTTGTTTATGTATCCCTGATATGGAGCAGCAAGAAGTCAAGGATAAACTTAAGACAGGGGAACTGAAAAGGCAAACACGCACCGCCGGTAAGAGTGAGGCTGCAGTATTTCTCCGCGTAATTAAGCGAGTGCGCATCAAGATCTCTCTTTCACTCTCTTTGTCTGGCCTCTTATTCTGTGTTCCAGCGTTATTTCGTTGTGCAAATGCATTTATCATGATCATAAAAATATGTAGATTATTTTAACCTTAAGAAATCTTGCGTTTTTTTCTGCCAAAAATACTATGGGATAAATTGAAATTTCGGGTTTGCTTCGAGCTCGGGCCTGCAAATCAAGTTAATTGGTCGGGCTCGGGCTGGGTTGGGCTTTAATGCCCGCGGGCCTGGGTCGGGTCGGGCTGGATTTTTTAGGCCCGATCTTACCTCTATCTCTGATTCAGGCTGCAACAGGTGGGCTGCTACATTAGCTGTGGATGTGTCCATATCAAATTAAATGGCTCTTGACTTATCATTGAAATCGATCACATAATTATTTGCGATTCAACTTTAAATTTGATTTTTGGCACAGCACTAGTATTTATGGTAATGCTTTACTCCGAAATGTAGGGGGAGCTCTACAGAAGAAAATAAGGCAAAACCGCAGAGCAGAGTTATATGGAGCAACACTTATAAGTAGTGTCTTTTAAGTAGATGTCTTTACTAAACATGTCTCATTATTTCACAGAGCAAGAAGTCCAAGCAAGACGGCGATGGTTGCTCTGGGCATCTCTAACCTGTGCTTCATGTTGCCCTGGCAGTTTGCACAGTTTGTGTTGCTCACTCAGGTAATCACATTTATTAGATCTATAAGCATTAAATTTCTCCTTTTTTTAATGGCAAACCCAAAATTTGTTAATTGAATGAATAAATACATACAAACAACCTTAGTATTTCATTTTGTTCCGCTGTTCCAATATTTTCTGCATCTTAAAGATATTAGGGAGGATTTTTTTCGACTGCTGAGAAACCAGTGACTGTTTGTCCTTTTTTGAATAACGCGCATGCGTCAGCCCCCCCCCCCCCTTCACTGTTCCTTTCCAAGGAACTCCTCCAGAGTGACGTGCACGAGCGTTGTTTACAGCCGGCATCAGCAGAGATTTGCCTAAACCTAGACCAGCGCTGTTTGTCTGCGCGACCTTTGACCTAGTTCCCCACACAGACCCAATCACACGCACAGCACAAATATCTGTCCTCCTGCTATTGGTAGCATTAGCAAACTGACGGTTGCTGTACAGTTGAAATGGTTCAACAGATAAAGAAAAAAGGCATTTTTTTCAAACGATAAGATAAACGTACCTGTCCAGCAGAAACTTGGAGACCAATGCATCGTCTGAAGCCCTTTCAGTTCCTTCAGCGCACGCCATCGTTTGAAAGAATCACCAAGAACCACACAGGTTTTATTCTGCTCTTCTACGGTTTTTCTCCTCCTCCTCTGGTTCACTTCAAAAAGTTTTCCTTTTGCGACCGCCCAGTTCCCAGGTTTCCTCAGCCATTGTGCTCTTCGAAGTCATGCTGTCCGCGCTACGATGAGGCTTGTGCCGGACTACATAAACATACTGCGTACTCATGCGCAGGCATAAGAACGTGCACGTATCGCCGAAACCAGGAAGTCAGAATGATTGGCAAGTCTGTGGAACAATGGTTACCGTACTCATGACGAAAACGATTGGTTGAGGTTTTTTAAGTCCCACAGAGTCCATAGTTTATTAATATTATTATTATTATTATTTTTTCTTATACACCAATTTATAAGCCTTATACAGGGCAATGAAGGTAGTTTTAATAAATATTGCAAAAAATGAATTTATAAAGATCCTCCCTAATATCTTTAAAGGTTCCCTATTCTGCTAAATTGACTTTTTGAGTTATAATGTTGTTTGCACCTCAAAACATGCCTGGAGTAGTACAGTTTCATTCAAGGATATTTGTGTAAATCTGCATCCTGAGGCTGTTCTCTTCTCAAGAGCTGGAAACGCTTGGTTTTACGGCTCTACATAGAAACGTGAAACCAGGAAGTGCTCCTGCACATTTCTAAAGGTCGTACACTGTCTACGGGTTTGTTCTGATAATTTTAGCGCTTAAATTGCTGTCACTATGAAGCAGTCAGCCCCTTTATCCATCTGTTAGTGTCATGTTGCTAATAGCCATGCTAATTAGCCATTTTATGCTCTGTCCATTCCCCGCTGTTGCCAGCAGGGAGCGTAAGACACCTAATCCAAGCATTCTCTGCAAAGTCAAAGTCACAGCTCCCCAAAAGATGTTTTCCATACATATACATCATTTTTATTCATAAGATGTGAGATTCTTGTGCAAGAAGTGTCCAAAATGTTTTTAAAAAGCCTGAAAAAAGAATAATATGGGACCATTAAGAACATGTTTTCACTGGATTCTTTTAAATTTAGTCAATGGACAACACAAATTTGACACAATCATTTTTATAAGTCATATCATACAAGTGTTTTTTTTTGTCTTCTCCAGATTTGTTAAAAATATGATGTCTTCTTGAAATGTAATATCTTGATAATCTTGTAATGTAATGAAATATGTCTTCTTGTTATATGTTTTTCAAGGTGGCATCTCTTTTCGCGTCATACATCCTGGGTTACCTTGGTGCTAGCAAGATGCAGTCCATCCTGGTTGCACATATGGTAGGTAACTGCTCTGTCCTGCACTCCAGTGTTGGTGCAGACTTAAAGCTGTTTCACATAAACTCCCACTCAGAAATTGTTAGATTTTGCATAACTGTTTAGATCAGACATACTTGGGGTAGGTTCAACTGGGGTCTTTGTACAAGCCCAAAGCGATTTCAGCCAAGAAGAACATCCCTACAGGCGACAGCTTTCTCAAATGAAAAATGCTTTAAAAAGGATATAGTGCAAAGTTTGCTCCACCAAAGACAGCCAGATAAAGTCTGTATGTAAGAATGTTTATATGTGTAGCTCCCGTTTTTCCCTAATCCCTTCAGTGCACCGGGCCAGCAGCCAGGACTGTGCGCTGTGGAGATAAGGAGAAGACCCTTTGTGAACAGATAATGGAGATTTGTGTCAGAGGATATTTTATGGCTCTGCATAATATTCTAGAACTAGGAATATAGATGTTCTTTTTGAAAAGGAGAGGCCACACAGAATGACCCGTAGTATTTAAACTTAAAGTGTGTATGTATGTTCGTGTCTTTAACAAAACATTTAATTGAAACTTAGATCAATTAAAAACCTATTTGGATATTGTATTTGATAAGAATCGTCTGTGAAAAGCAAGAACTTAATTTAAGTACTAGGCTAGTGATTCTCAAACGTTTCACTCCAAATACCACCTCAGAAAATATTTGGCTTTCTAAAATGAGCTAAAACTAAACAGGGCAAAACCAGGACTAACACAGGACTCAAAAAATTAAATCAAGAAAAAACTAGGTCTAAACTTGGACAGAACCAGGTCTAAACCAGGACTGAACCAGGACTGAACCAGAACAAATCTAAGACTAAACCCAGGTCTAAACGAGAACTAAACCAGGTCTAGTCCTAATTAAACCTGGAATTAATCTAAATCAGGAGTCGAACTGCAAAAGACTCTTCAGCATCACCAGAAGAAGCCCACGTACTACCAGTGGTACCAATACCACAGTTTGAGAACCACTTATGTAGGCTTTATTGACAATTATTTTAATAAGTCAGTATGTTATGAGCATATCTAAATCTTCGATTAATCACATGATTGCATAGAGAGACTTGTCTTAGTAGTTTTATAAGTTGAAAAAAATGTAGGTGAGTAAAGTATTTGCTAGAAGTATAGGGTAGTATTGGGACCTTGGCGGAAGAAAAAGAAATCTGTGTATCTAATAGAGAAATGAATTAAAGGTGCTAAGTCAACTTTTCTGAGTTTTAAACCATGTTACAGTGTTTCCTCCTCAAAATCAGACCTGGAGTAGTGCTTTGTCTCATTCACACGCATTTGTGTAATTCTGTATGCTGAGCTCCCTCAGAAGCGGCAAAAGCTCGGCTCCATGGTTCTACATAGACACATCAAACCCTGCCTCCAGGAAGCACTGACCAGTCAACAAGCCATCTCATGTATTTATCAAAAAATTATGTTCAAATCTATTTCCACTTATTCCTCACATTTATTTTTCATTGTGTAGTAAAATGGCATCGTACAAAGTTTAAGGAATTAAATGACTTTTTTCTCTGCTTCTATTCAAAAAAGTGCAACAGAACAGCCCTCTTCTGCCATCTGCTGGTCTTTTTATCTGTTTCTGTATGACACCAGTGAGGCATTAATTAAAAAACGTTCTCTTTTAGTCTAAACGTTTTTAAAGGTAGTAAAATGTGCAATGCTGTTCTAGAGGTGACCAAGATTAGTTAAAAAAAAATATACAAAAAAGCATAATATATCCCCTTTAAACGAAAAGTATCAGCCATTTTTGATACTGTAATTATTTGTCAAAGTTCTTTGGAGAGGATTATGCAGTATACCCCTCTGAAAATGGATTATGTTGTGAACAGTAGTGGCTTTCTATTAATCCGCTTTTACAACACAATACAATTGAAATTTGTAACTGAGCCAAATACAATTAAGACTTGTAAAGAATAGTTTGGAATTTTGTCAATGTGGCTTTGTTTGATACTGAATAGCTCATTTATTCTGTGCTACAAACGCTTGACAGCACACTACTGGTTTGGAGAAACAGACAGCGCCACAGAGACTAGTCCGTGTCCTGCTGCTGAGACATCAGCCTGTATTGTGTGGTCAAAAGTGTTTTAAATAATCTAAACTGTAAATAAATCACATTTTCTCAGATGACACTGGCCGTATGCTTCATCCTGATGTTTGGGAACTCCATGCTGCTGACGTCCTTCTACGCCTCTTCACTTGTCTCGATTTGGGTGAGTTGTGACTCTCTGGTTCTGGTAAATTTAATACTACTGTATGCACCATCATTCACTGCGCTTAATTTTAATATATTCTTACTTTGTTCAGGTTATTATTGCATTGAAGGACCGGTTTGCTCAAGTCTTCAAACCGGGAATCATCATCTGGGTATGAATGAACGTTTTTGGTTTATTAAAGGTCCTCTATTCTGCTAAATCTACTTTTTTGACTAACCCTGTTGCAATGTTGTTTCCAGCTCAAAAACCTACCTGGAGTAGTATTTTGTTTTCCTCTCACTTGGTTGAGTAATCCTGTTTGCGAAGCCTGTCCTCTTCTAGCGATGTGCAAATACTCTCACAGTTCTATGCAGGGTTTTCTCCCAGAAAATTTGTTAGTCACGGTGGTAGCCAGTGCTGGGCACATCGTGTGGACCCGTGGCACACACAACATACTTTTGTAATTGTAGCACCATCTAAAATCTAATTTGTTAGATTAGATTAGATTTTTGTTGTTGTTTGATTAATATTTTTATTTATCTTGTTAATTGCATCTTTTTATATTATTTTTACATTATAAAAATAAAAACCTCCAAAGTCCAGATGTACCAAGTCTTATTTATGAGAGGCCCAAATTTACAACACAGTGGACTGGTTTTGGCCCATGGGCCTTAGGTTGGAGACCGTGTCAGTAATTGAAGCAGTGTCTCTCTGTCACACAGCAAAACAGGCTGCTGCTGTTTCTAGTGTATCTCTGCCTCTAAACGGGACGTGTGCAGTTGTTTTATGTTGAATATGCTGAATACTGCTCAGCCTTTGATACAGATGTGCGCGCATGTCGCACAAGGTGAACACTCTGGTCCGACACCAGCCCGATACCACACCATGTCATGAGTGAACGAGCAGTGCCTTTAAGCATGTGTTGGTCTCTATGTAAGTCTCTAATCATGATTTTTAATGATGTGCGTTTCATATTGCGCTGATAGTTGGGTACGCCTCTCTGGACACCGTATCAGAGCCTTGGTGTGTAAATATGAGGGGAGCGACCATGACAATGGTGTAGATGCATGGGTTTATTTTTATTGCTTGTTCTTGAGCAGAAATATTCCTCCAGCGTTAAAGTGGACTTTGTCACCAACATTTTATTTTCTGTCTAAATTTCTAAAACAGGAACACTCCTGAAATTATTTTATATCAGCCATTGGTGATGGCCTGTTCATCCCGAGTCTGAAATGGCACTTTTGGATGTCAGTTTAATCAGCTGGGGCATCGTTAGTCAAGGCGGGGGCTGTTTTACCAAGGCGGCCGCCTTAGCTATAAAGCGCTGGGGCAAACCCTGGTTCTACGGCTCTGCATAGATGCGTAAAACCAGAAAGTGTTCCTGCACGTTTCTAATACCCATACACCTCCACTGCACTTGTTCTGATCATTTCAGCTCTTAAATTGTCTGTCACTATGAAGCAGTCTGCTCATTCATCTCTCAGTTAGTGTCATGTTCCTAATAGCCATGCTAAATAGCCATTTTATGCTTAGGGACCTTCTCCAAACATTCTCTGCCAAGTCAAAGTAACAGCTCTCCAAAGGAAGCTCTTGAGTTATGAAACATGAAATACTAATGCAAAGGTATCCAAAAAAATATTTCAAAAAGCCTAACATATGACTTTAAGTGTTAGTTAGGGTTATTATTATTATGTATACATGTTAAACTTAATGTTTTCTTTTCCTCGTTTCAGCTGATGCAGGGCTTGGCTTGGGTTGGCTCCACTGTTCTGCTCAAATTCTTGCTGTCCACAATATTGGGTGCCTCTGATGATGTAAGCTACAGTAACATGTTTCTTTCCATTAAAAATATTCAGAAATTAGGAAAAAGTACTTTGCCTGACATCAAACAATCGAGGTTTTCACCCAAAATCAGAAGAAAACAAGAAGCTATAATTCAGTCATATTCTGTTGTTAAACTTTATATACATTCTTGCTTTTTACTACTGTTTTCTGTTAGTATTTTTTATACCTTATGACTTTAGCATCAAAGTTGTAGTTCTAAACAAATCTTATTTTGGCTGTTTCCTCCATGAGTTGCCATATTTTCCAAATCGTCTGAACCATACAACTTCATTGCTCTCTGAAATCTGTGTTACTAAATATTGGTCTAACAAGACAACATCCATGCAGTACTTTTATTTACTGTGTTTATATTGTTGTTTCAGGCTCACATCAGTGCTCTGATCAAATCTAAGTTCACCAGCTACAAGGACTTCCACACAATGATGTACACGTGCGCCGCTGAGTTTGACTTCATAGAGTTTGAGGTAAAAGCTGGCTTCCATGCAAGTATATTCATATTTTGCTGTAAATTTTCACCAATGCGTCTGTATTGTGATTTTTGTTTTTCTGTTTTAGACTCTTATCCGTTATCTCAAAACGCTGCTGCTGCCCATCAATGTGCTGGTGGTGGCTGTTATTGCTTGGAAGGTAAGGTTGTTTGCTTTTTAAATAATATTCATCTTTGCCACTCCCATTCGCATTTTTGGTCTGTTAAAATAATCTAATTTGATTACAAATGTTTTTGTCCAAAGTTATTCAAATGCACCTGGGTGTGTCAAAAGTGGGGCAATGCATATTCTTGTATATTTTTTATTTTTTCCTTATCAGCAGAAGTCTCCAGGTTCATTCAGGCTTGGAATGGACTATGTTTTTTTTTTTTTTTTAGAAATATTTTGCTCTTTATGCTTTTAACTGTCAGAGAAAGTCAGTTTGATCTATGTTCCCTCTGGTGCCTCCCAAACCACTGCACTTGTACATAAATTGCATTGTAGCCTTATCTCTCCCATATTTTTGCAAGAATGAAGAAAGAAGTCTTTTCCATTGTTGCGATATGCAGCTGACCACAACAATGCCCTTTCTGCTATCATACACAAGTATAAGGCACTCAGCACAGACCTTTGAGGATACTTTGGTCCTGTCTTACAAAGATATAGTGCCCAGACCTGGACTTGAATCAGAGATTTTCTATTTCAGGGATAAATGCTCTGTCTATTGAATCACAAATCCTTTACATCAGACAATGGTAAAGAATTCACTATTCTACACTAACATCTAGACCTGGAAAAGGTAATGATTTGTTCTTTTACTGACCACTTAATTCTTAAATAATTATTAATTTAATTTAATTTTTGTTTTATGTATTAATTAATACATTATTGAATTAATAAAAAGAAAAGATGAAAAGAACTGGCTAGACTTGTATGTATGACCTTTTCTTGCAATAGTGCAGTATCTTTTAAATACAAGATGATCCAGATGAACATTAAAAATAATCAATTCCTTGGACCATTTGTGACCATTCCTGAAAATTTCCAGTCATTACTTTTTTATTTTGCTCAAAGATGAATAAAGAAACCCACCAACAACACTGGAAAACACAAAACATCCTTGGTGGAGGACACTACTAGTACTCTAGTTCTCTAAGATATATTTTATATCTCAGAGGGTGTGTGGAATGTGTACATTCTAAACATTTAAAAGTGGAACATTTAGAGAAAATGTGCTGAGAAAGTGCTGTGCATGCTCTGTAATCTCATTACTTCCGCCTCCGTTCAGCTAAGAATACATGAGTTGATTAGACAGAGCGTGGCTGCAGGAAGCATCCTCTCACACGGGGCTGTTTCTTAGAAGTGCCTACATACGAAATGCCTTGTTATATTGTTTTTCTTTGTTCGTGTCTAGACAATCCAGGATATAGTCAGATTCCTGAGAGATGGAGCCAGGACTTCAGACAAGATGGATGTCACTGAAGAAACAGGGTGAGAGGCTTACAACAATTCACATTATCAGTCATTGATATTTAGCAGATATTGTGTTATCATTTATAAATATAATTTTACTTGCAGGTTGGAAGTGGCAGCAAGGGGAGAGGTGAGAAACTGAATGTTTCCTTCTTTATGTTGTAAAATAATATCAGTTAGATATTTGGCCTTGTTCATGCACAAGATATACATCAGATCTAGTGAGCAGTCCCGTAAATCTTTAGTTTCAGGTCAGGAGGAAAGCAACCAGTAGTGCTCTAATCAGTAATGCTAATCATCTAGATTGAGCTACTATGTTAATTATATGCTGAGTGTATGCAGTATCTTTTATTTAATGATTTTTAATCAACCTTTTAAAACAAAACAAAAGTTAAACTGCACCAGCTCAGCACCACAAAATAGTAAGTATGGAGCTTACCTTAAGGGGGATATATTCTGCAAAATTGACTCTTTTGAGCTTTCTACCATGTTATAACGTTGTTCCCTCATCAAAAACATACCTGGAGTTGTGTTTTGTTTTATTCACACCTGTTTAAGTAATCCTGTATTCTCTGGCACGGCCTGTCTGAGTCCCCAGAGCACTCGGTTCCAGCAACCTCTTCCTCTCCCACAAACCTCTGCCCACTCCAATTAACCGACCAATCAGAAAGATCTCTATCCAGTTTGCTCTGATTCATCTATCCAAAAAAACATGTACAGCTCTGTTTCCACTGACTCCTCAGATATTTTTCATTTTGTAATTAAATGGCATCATATAAAAAGTTTAAGGAATTAAAAAGATTTTTTCTCTGATTTTGTTCAAAACATTGTAACATTCTGCTGGTCTCTTCACCTGTTTCTTTATGGCAGTAGTGAAGTAAATATTAGAAACACTTAGTCATAATGTTTTTAAAGTTTATGTTACATCTAGAGGTGACCAAGATTGGTTTAAAAAGATATTAAAAACATAATATAGCCCTATTAACTCAGCGTTTGCATCCTGAGAATGCTCAAGAGGTCAACACTGATTTACATTTAGAGTAACTGGGAGATCCATCCATCTTCTTCCGCTTTATCCGGGGCCGGGTCGCGGAGGCAGCAGTCTAAGCAGGGACACCCAGCCATCCCTCTCCCCGGACACTTCCTCCAGCTCCTCAGGAGGAACCCCAAGGCGTTCCCAGGCCAGCCGAGAGACATAGTCCCTCCAGCGTGTCCTAGGTCTTCCCCGGGGCCTCCTCCCGGTGGGACATGCCCGGAACACCTCCCCAGGGAGGCGTCCAGGAGGCATCCGGAACAGATGCCCGAGCCACCTCAGCTGGCTCCTCTCGATGTGGAGGAGCAGCGGCTCTACTCCGAGCTCCTCCCGGGTAACCGAGCTCCTCACCCTATCTCTAAGGGAGCGCCCAGCCACCCTGCGGAGGAAACTCATTTCGGCCGCTTGTATCCGGGATCTTGTCCTTTCGGTCATGACCCAAAGCTCATGACCATAGGTGAGAGTAGGAACGTAGATCGACCGGTAAATCGAGAGCTTCGCCTTTCGACTCAGCTCTTTCTTCACCACAACAGACCGATACAACGACCGCATTACTGCAGACGCTGCACCGATCCGCCTGTCGATCTCACGCTCCATCCTTCCCTCACTCGTGAACAAGACCCCAAGATACTTAAACTCCTCCACTTGAGGCAGGAACTCTCCTCCAACCTGGAGAGGGCAAGCCACCCTTTTCCGGTCGAGAACCATGGCCTCGGACTTGGAGGTGCTGATTCTCATCCCAGCCGCTTCACACTCGGCTGCAAACCGTCCCAGTGCACACTGAAGGTCCTGGTTTGATGAAGCCAACAGGACAACATCATCCGCAAAAAGCAGAGATGAAATCCTGTGGTCCCCAAACCCGACACCCTCCGGCCCCTGGCTGCGCCTAGAAATTCTGTCCATAAAAATTATGAACAGAACCGGTGACAAAGGGCAGCCCTGCCGGAGTCCAACATGCACCGGAAACAGGTCTGACTTACAACCGGCAATGCGAACCAAACTCCTGCTCCGGTCATACAGGGACCGGACAGCCCTTAACAAAGGGCCCCGGACCCCATACTCCCAGAGCACCCCCCAAAGGACGCTACGAGGGACACGGTCGAACGCCTTCTCCAGGTCCACAAAGCACATGTGGACTGGTTGGGCGAACTCCCATGAACCCTCGAGCACCCGATAGAGGGTATAGAGCTGGTCCACTGTTCCACGGCCAGGACGAAAACCGCATTGTTCCTCCTGAATCCGAGGTTCGACTATCGGCCGAATTCTCCTCTCCAGTACTCTGGAATAGACTTTCCCGGGGAGGCTGAGAAGTGTGATCCCCCTGTAGTTGGAACACACCCTCCGGTCCCCCTTCTTGAAAAGAGGGACCACCACCCCGGTCTGCCAGTCCAGAGGCACTGTCCCCGACCGCCACGCGATGTTGCAGAGACGTGTCAGCCACGACAGCCCCACAACATCCAGAGACTTGAGGTACTCAGGGCGAATCTCATCCACACCCGGTGCCTTGCCACCGAGGAGCTTTTTAACCACCTCGATGACTTCAGCCCGGGCAATGGATGAATCCTCCTCCGAGTCCCCAACCTCTGCTTCCTCAACGGAAGACGTGTCGGCGGGATTGAGGAGATCCTCAAAGTATTCCTTCCACCGCCCGACAACATCCCCAGTCGAGGTCAACAGCTCCCCACCTCCACTGTAAACAGTGTTGGTGAAGAACTGCTTCCCCCTCCTGAGGCGGCGGACGGTTTGCCAGAATCTCTTTGAGGCCGACCGATAGTCCTCCTCCATGGCCTCCCCGAACTCCTCCCAGACCCGAGTTTTTGCCTCCACAACCGCCCGGGCCGCCGCACGCTTGGCCTGCCGGTACCCGTCGGCTGCCTCGGGAGTCCCACAAGCCAGCCAGGCTCGATAGGACTCCTTCTTCAGCCTGACGGCATCCCTTACTTCCGGTGTCCACCACCGGGTTCGGGGCTTGCCGCCACGACAGGCACCAGAGACCTTACGGCCACAGCTCCTGACGGCTGCATTGACAATAGAGGTGGAGAACATGGTCCACTCGGACTCAATGTCTCCAACCTCCCCCGAGATCTGGTTGAAGCTCTCCCGGAGGTGGGAGTTGAAGATCCCTCTGACAGAGGGCTCAGCCAGACGTTCCCAACAGACCCTCACAATACGTTTGGGCCTGCCGAGTCTGTCCAGCCTCCTCCTCCGCCAGCGGATCCAACTCACCACCAGGTGGTGATCAGTTGACAGCTCAGCCCCTCTCTTCACCCGAGTGTCCAAGACACACGGCCGAAGGTCAGATGACACGACTACAAAGTCGATCATCGACCTCCGTCCTAGGGTGCCCTGGTGCCACGTGCACTGATGGACACCCTTGTGCTTGAACATGGTGTTCGTTATGGACAATCCGTGACTAGCACAGAAGTCCAACAACAAAACACCGCTCGGGTTCAGATCAGGGAGGCCGTTCCTCCCAATCACGCCCCTCCAGGTGTCACTGTCGCTGCCCACGTGAGCGTTGAAGTCTCCCAGCAGAATGACGGAGTCCCCAGTTGGAGCACTTTCCAGCACCCCTCCCAGGGACTCCAAGAAGGCCGAGTACTCTACACTGCTGTTCGGCCCATAGGCCGAAACAATAGTGAGAGACCTGTCCCCAACCCGAAGGCGCAGGGACACGACCCTCTCATTCAACGGGGAGAACTCCAACACATGGCGGCTGAGCTGGGGAGCTATGAGCAAGCCCACACCAGCCCGCCGCCTCTCACCGCGGGCAACGCCAGAGTAGAAGAGAGTCCAGCCTCTCTCAAGGAGTTGGGTTCCAGAGCCCAAACTGTGCATGGAGGTGAGCCCGACTATCTCTAGTCGGTAACGCTCAACCTCCCGCACAAGCTCAGGCTCCTTCCCCCCCAGCGAGGTGACATTCCATGTCCCCAGAGCCAGTTTCTGTGTCCAGGGATCGGGACGCCGAGGCCCCCGCCTTCGACCACTGCCCGATCCTCCTTGCACCGGCCCCTTACGGTTCCTCCTGCGGGTGGTGGGTCCACGGGAGGATAACTGGGAGATATTAGGTTAAAAGTTAGTAGAACTTAGTTAGTTTTTGTAGTACAAACTACAAAAAAAAAAAGCAGCAGTCATGGCATTGTGTGCCATGACTGCTGCTTTTTTTTTGTAGTTTGTATAAAAACCTTTTAGGGATTACTTTTCAGAAGACTTTAATATATCAAATATTGTAAAAATGCAATTTCGTAATACATTGTGCAAGTTAGTAACATTCATATTTGCCTTTCATTTTAACCTAACTGGGAGATATTAGGTTAAAATGAAAGGCAAATATGAATGTTACTAACTTGCACAATGTATTACGAAATTGCATTTTTACAATATTTGATATATTAAAGTCTTCTGAAAAGTAATCCCTAAAAGGTTTTTATACAAACTACAAAAAGCAGCAGTCATGGCACACAATGAATGCCATGGTAGCAACATGACATGGTGTGAACAGTGAACATTGAACATGCAAATTGCATTCAGAGGAGGTTTTTTCTGTGTATTTGCACAGAATAGAAACTTATAAATAAAAATGGCTGGCCAGGCTTCCATATCACTGCAAAATGTTCAGGCATTTTTACAGCTTTGCTTCATATTCTAGTTTATTTTTGTCCTGCCGCAGTAATGTTCTCCTCTCGGCAATTTCAAACATTTTCTTATTACTGTGAAATGAAAGCCGTTTCTCTCCTGCTTTGAAATGCTGCACCCCTTGTCATCCCCAGTGGCCTTGGCTGCTTTCATTTCATTTTTCCCATTTTCTGTGGAAAGAAAAAAGGAAAGAAAGAAATACTTATATGGCTGATAATTATTCTCTTGTGTAATTTGTATACTCTTAATTCTTTGGTGTCCCTGTAGCTGGTGTACCACAGTCTGCAGCTGGTGGCGTTCGCTGTTCTGGCCGTCCTCATCATGAGACTGAAGCTCTTCCTCACTCCTCACATGTGCATCATGGCCTCCCTCATCTGCTCCAAACAGGTGGGTCCATTATATGACAGCATTAGAAATTGATTTATTTATTTTTTAGTTACAAGCTAAGTAACGCTGCACATGCTCTCATTACGTCAGTTTGACAAAGTTAATCCATAACAGCATTTCTCATGTAAGAATTGTGGTTTCAGTGACCTACAAGTGGGTCAGAAGGTTAGGATGAAAGGTAGTTTAACTGTTTAAGTCCATTTGCGATGGTTTTAATTACATAAATTGTACATGTACCATAAAGATTGTGGGGGTGACAGAGGCGTAGTAGGTCAAGTGTTCACCCACAAACCAGAGGGTCTGCAGTTGAAATCTTGCCCGAAGTGCATGTGGTCGTTGTGGTCAAGACACTTCATTGCAGTTTGTGTGGCTTTTTGCAACAGGAAGGGCAACAGGCGTTAAAAAAAAAGTGCCAAATGACTGTGTGACTGGTTTGCTGTGGCAAACTTGAATAGGAAAGAGGGCAGCTGAAAGATTATTTTTAAAGTACCATATTAGATGTAATAAAAATAAATTGAAAAATAACGAAATTGAATTTGTGTTTTTCATTTTGGACAATGTCGTCCTAAGCATCGCACTGTTGTGGTTAATGCTACTGCTAGCGCCCACAGCAGCTTAAATACTGAGTGGAGACTCTGCAAATGCTAAAAACTCCAATAATCACAGAGAAAGGAGCCATATTAGATTTTATTTTTTGTCCATATTGCCGAGCCCTACTACAATTGGCAGCATAATTAAATTGACAAAAGACCTGTACAGGCAACAACCACCACATAAACTCTACAGAATCAGCTTGTCCATCCATCCAGTGTTTTTATGTTGTGAGAAGTCCAGTAGGTATTTATTTATAAGCCTCAAACCAAACAGTCACTTGTTTTTACACTTAAACCATGAAATTGCAATGTTTTTTTTTTTTTTAGACCTTTCTACAGCAGGAGCAGTTGTTTTTACGTGTTCCAATCATTGTTCTGTGTCCAGTTGTTTGGCTGGTTAGGGGAGAGGTTCAAGCAGCAGATGGCAGTATTCTGTGTGCTGGCTCTCATGGCCGTCCAAGGAGTGGCCAACCTCCAGTCGCAGTGGGGCATCATCGGAGAGTTCAGTAACCTGCCCCAGGAGGAGGTGCTGGACTGGATCCAGGACAACACACATCCCAGTTTGTAACCCCTTTATACTCCATCTGGATACAGTGTACTCAAATCATCTTTCTACCATTCGAATTCTTCTCAATTCAATACAATGAAGTGGTCTGGTCTTGTAGATTAAACTACCTCTGAATGCAATTGGATAGACATACAACATTAAAGCATAACATATTCAGCCTACTCTTCAAGAATTGTAAAAGAGAAAAAAACACAGGCAAGGAATCATATAAAGCCTGTCCTATTTTAGATTAATGTTTATAATTGAGTACATTTAAACTGGAGGGGCTCCTGACCTATAGAGGCAGACAACAGCTATTAAAATAATACATTTTAGATGGAAAAACGACTGTTCCTAAATTATGGGTTTTTATAATTTATCTTTATGCCAAATTAATAGTATAGTAAGAGTATATTAAAACATATTTTTATATCAGAATCCCTGTCTGAAATGGGAACTGTTCATGCAGATGCGGTGTTTGCTGGAGCCATGCCGACTATGGCCAGTGTGAAGCTGTCTACAGGTCGGCCCATTGTTAACCACCCTCACTATGAAGACGCTGGACTCCGGTAAATCAGCACAGAGATTCTTTTTTGATTTTTAATCACATAAGTCTCAGTTTTTCTAACATTAACCACGCATTTGTAGAGAAAGAACCAAGCTGGTGTACTCCATGTACAGCCGCATGTCTGCGGAGACGGTGAAGAGGAATCTGATGAAGCTCAAAGTGGACTACTTTGTCCTGGAGGACTCGTGGTGCACCAGGAGAACCAGGTGATTTGAATTCACAAAAATAGACAAATGCAAGTGATTAAGGTTTTCTTCCTACTCTTAACAATAAAGCTATAATAATGTATTCTAGTAGCAGTGACTAGAGCAGAGTTATCAAATGTCATTAATGGATGTGTTAATAAAATATGATTTCGTAGAAATGATGGCACATTTAGTATGCATTGCTTTGTTAAGGTTATAATTATATTGGGTATTGCAAACCATGTTTATAGCTTAATTTAGCTCTCTTAAGAGACTTCTGTTTTTGTCCAAGAGTACATTCACTGTGGAGAATCAAAGTGTAGGACTCTGTTTAAGTTAATGCGGCATTCATGTGGTCCTGAAGTTTCTTAAAATAGCATTAAAACTCAAAAAGACAAAAAAAAAAAGTATACTATAACTATCATGTTTGCAGTTACATGCTGCATACACACTGGCTTTCCAAATTGAAAGCACATAAGAGCAACAGTTTAAAATAATGCATGTTTTCTTGACAACTGCACCTCCCAACGAGCACATGAGCACATCATAAGCTGCTGTAGTACTTTCCTTTATATGATGAGAGACAACAAACTGGTAAGCCAGTGAAGGGCATAAACTATATTACTCCTATGTATCTATGTATTTCAAATCTAAAAATGCATTAATATCACTTTAAACACTGCTCTTTGTGTTTGTCTTTCTGATTTTAAATGTAGTTATGTGCTTGTGTAGGCTACTTTATCCCTAGCCAGGATCCTTGGCCATAGGGAGTCTTTTCCATAATTGGATTTGAAGCTGACCTATCACAGCCGCTTATCTGCAGCGCCTTTTTTTTAATAGTCCATTCTAATTTTTGTATTTCAAATGCTTGTAACTTGGTGTGTTTAAGAGGATCTAAATTTAATGTATGAACTGTTTACTTGATTCTTGTATCCTTCCTTTTCCAGGCCAGGATGCAGCATGCCTGAAATCTGGGACATTGAGGATCATGAGAATATTGGTAAAACGCCTCTGTGCACTCAGATATCCAGGAACTCTCATCCACACTTCATCACTGTCTTTGCCAATGACGTTTACAAAGTGCTCAAGGTCCCCAGAGCCACCAAAGAGCACAGATAACAGCCACCTTATAACGGGACCTGAACTTTCCCCACACCAGCACCACCTACAGGACGGAGTAGGCACCACTTTTATACAGTTATGCTTTGTCACAAATCCTGCTGCATATTTCCTATTTACACTTATGTGAAATTATTACTGCCCTGTCTTGGAAAATTATTTTTGGTGTAAGAGCATATTAACAATCATCTGATAGTAGCAGGTTATGATATGAAAGAAATACAACCTTAGTTATTTCACTCAAAAATACTGATTGTCAGGTTGGTCCTCAAAAGTGAGTTGCGAAGGTTTCAGCCTATTTCTAGCTTAAATATTACATCACCTGGTGAAAAGATGTATGCCGTAAAGGCAAAGTAAAATAATTATCATTAAATAACAGCATTGACCTTATTCTGCATTGGTAAAGATATGGCACCCAGGCCTGGACTTAAAAACAAAAGCAAAAACAAAATCCATCTATCCATTAAACCACAAACCCCCTCTTCTGTATCTCTCAGTGGTAAATTTGTTCCTTTACTGACCCCTTGTGGAATACTTTCAGACTGACAATAATATAGTGAGCTTAAAATCCATACAATCTTATTCCCTTTTTGTTTTTGCTTCCTAAACAATTTAAAATTATTGGCTGGACGGACTTAAAATCTTATAAATAGATTTTTTTTTCTGCCACTGCAGCAGGTTATCAATTCTTAGAGTTCTTGAGTTATTTGGCAGTGGTGGAAAGTAACAAGATACTTTTTTTTAGGAAAATGTACTTTCTGGAGAAAAAAAAAAGTTTTACTAAACTTTTAATTGTCTAAACAAGTGAAAGTGTTTTTTGTCCTCTGTGGTAAAGTGGGCAGTGCACTTCACTTGCAATCAGAAGTTTCTGGGTAGAGACCTGCACGGGACTGACTTTATAGTCCCGCTCCTGAAGCCTCTCTGACCACTCCTGTCCCAGTCCTGACCACCTGAGGATTTCTCATGGGTGCCGATGGGTCTCAAGAAATTTTAATATGATGGGGTTTTCCATGGGGCACTGGTGTGTGCGCTTGTACTGACACACGCCGCAGTCATACACAGTGTTCAGGAGAAGAGCAGAAACCAAACGGGTAATGTTCTGTTAAAGCTCTGAGTTCATGTGCAGTCTTTGTTATTGGCCTACAGATTTGGAGCACTTTGAGAAAATGATGGTGTTGATCAGTTAATCAATTCCTGATGAGGCTTAAACTTACCTTTTCAAATCCTTATAGTCCATGGCCTACAGTTTTCATTTGTCCTCCATTTCATATTGGCACAGTAAAATAACTACTACTGCCCGTGCATCTTGACACCTGTTACAATCAGATTATTTGAATACATTTTACACCAGTAACATAAACATTACCAAGTGTTCATTTCATTCTATAACACTGCTCTGCCGCTGATTTTCTTTAGTTTCTTTTAGGTTTATGATGTCATACGTCTATAGGACCAATCAGTGATGTCTGCATACTGTGAAGCAATACTTGTTGTGTACAAAGCTGTCTTTTCTTCTGTCCGAGAGGATAGTCACAGTTTACTATTTTTTCTAATTTATTCCAGTCAGTATTTTTCCCCAGTACCCTGTCACTGAGAATTTTAAGTACAAACGTTGAGACATATCTATTGTTAGTGAATCAGAATGCAGAGGTATTGTTTGTGTTCAGTTTAGCTTTTGAAAAAGTACTTTATTGCCAAATGGATGTATTGAAAATTTCTTGTAAATACCTAGATTTTTAGGATGTCTAAGCAATTTCTTTTTTGCCAAAGGTTGTTTGAAGCTGCATATTTTGGGCCACTGTTAGCACAACCATAATGCTTTTGTCAAATAAATGCTGTGCCATCTTTATACAGTTATATCACAGAGCACATTTCTGTTGCTTTGTCTTCCTCCTGTGGGCTCACCATCAGGTTTTTTTTTGCCACACTGTTACAACCAGGAGCTAAATCATGTAGCAACCCTTACGTTATATCTAAAGGCTGTGGAGTTCTTTAAGTAAAAGTCATGCTGTGAGTGCCTTTTAGCAGCACACGTTAAGCAGACTACAAGACCACTACAACAAACATAGCATTAGCAGCTGATTGTGTCAAATGCAGTCAGTGCTGTCAGTGATGTGGTAGAGTACATTAGCTAGTGGTTTGCTCTTCAGATCATTCATTATACAATAGGTTATGCTACACCAGCTAAAGGCTAAGACCAGAACATGATGCAACCAATAATACACATTTTATTTTAATTTGTAACTTTTTAAATTCTTCTCACCATCTACCAATGGTACTGTGTATAAATGATATTATAATAGATTTGTTTTCTTCTTTGTGCAATAGAGATAATAGTCAGGTTGTCTATATGATATAATTGACATTGCCAAAAAAGGCTGTATATTTTTGTATAATAATGCATACTTCATTTTATGTTAGTGCAGTATAAACATGGTTGCTTATTGTCAAACTCCTGTGGATTTTTTTTAAAGCCTCTACACTGTGCGTAGATGCTGATTTTGTTAAATGTGTTTGTGAAATGGGTAATAGTTTTAAAAGATTAAGTTCCTAAAGAATGAATGTTATTTGGTGATTTTGTTTATGTCCTTATAAAGTGACCAGAAGCTTCCAGCTGATATGGCCTAAACATTTTTATATTTTGTTGAGCTACTTACTAATGTTCTCTACCCACTCACTGACAGCACATGTGTAGTCAGTTGTATGGACGACCAAAACTCCCAGTCAGTCAATAAATAAATGAATAAATAAATACTGTCAATGATAAATAATTATTTAAATAGGACAAGAAATGCCGATTATTTTTTATTTTTTTATGAAGATGTAAGTTTTGGTTAAAATAGATTAATAAATAAAGGCCTATAAATATTCCCTTTCTGTATTTTCTATGTTTATTAATTTATGCTTTAATTTATTTTTGCTTTATTAAATTTTTTTCTTCTTTTATTTCACATTTATTTCTGTCATTCATTTAAATTTCAGTCACAAATCAAGAAATAAGTAAATTTGAGAGTAAATAAAAGAGGGGGAAAAATGAAAACAAATTAAGTGTAGAAATAAATACAGAAATGGAAGAATTGTAGGCCCTTATTTATTATAATGAAAACTTGCATCTTCATTTCAGCATTTGTTGTCCTGTTTAAATAATTATTTGTCAATGAGAGCATTTATTTATTATTTTATGTATTGATTGATTTGGCAGTTTTGGTCCTCCATACAGTTGTTCCCCTTTGCCAAAAACCTCTTGTTTGTGCATAATTACTATTTAAACTGTTATGCCCTGCAGAATTTTTGTTGCCAAAATCCCAGGAACACATCCCTTTAAAAAGGATTTCTGTTTATTAAGTTCCATTTCTGTCTGTTTCAAGATGACAGTACGGACAATTCCATTCCAAAACCGCTCCAGTGATAGAATATTTTCTCTATTTTTATCATAGAACATGGTGGTAGCTCACTTTTATATTCCCAAAACAGGAAGCATACATCAAGGAAAGTAGCTTTTTTTTTAATAACTTTATAGAAATGTTTGTGTTCATCATTAATGCTATGTCCACATGAATATGCTTTCTTTTTAAAACATTCAACTTTGGCTGTTTTCATATTATGCGGAATCTCAAAAAGTGTTTGAGAAGGGTCAGACAGCAAGGCACAGCAAACTACTGTTTTTGTGACAGTTCACTTTAAATCACATTTCTGTTTAGTACAAAATACTGACTTGGGTAGATGATCAGTTACGTTCTCCCACCGTGTTTTAGAATAAAAATGCATTCATGTGGACGCAGCCTGAGGTGGTGACGCCGGTGCATGTGAATGTTTATTGATCTGTGTTGTACAAATAATTAGACTGAGAACTATTCCATATTTTTGAAGTATTGTTATATGGGGTACTACTTTAAGAACTACTTGTCAGATTTTTTCTAATGTGCTACTGTGATCGTGTGAATACAGGCGGACGAACAAATCATGAGGAAAAGACTCTACCAATGCTGAATTGTTTTTTTTTTTCAGTTAAGTGCCCGTTTTGGACTCGTTCTGTCATGGCCTTATTGTTTCATGTGTCTTTTATACTTGTCTTTTGTAAAAAAATATAAAATAAAATGACTCTGACAACAAAAAGAATTTAATAAAATGAATGTGCTACAATGACAAAACTTAGCATACGATTGAATACAGTTTCATATGTGATTCTTCTGTCATTAGCCCTTGTCCAGCCTTTTGAAAAACGTACACTCCAAGCATTCAGTACCAAAAGTTCTCACCTCCTACAAAGTGTATTATAGATAATATTTTGTCAACTTTGACTCAGTTCTTCTAATCATCTTTAATTTATATAAAGAGTATTATATGTGAATAGTTTTAACCCTATAAATGCCATTTTGGGACTATAAACCACAAAAAAAAAAAAAAAAAAAAAACACAAAAAATGAAATTGTCAACATACTAACTGCTATATGAAACATTTAAACTTATATTATGTTCTTGGGCATGTCATTGATTGACACCAATATTGATTTTGATGAATTCTTATTTTTTGGACAGAAGCCTTTTTTTTTTTTTTTTTTTTTTTTTTTTTTTTTAAATAACTTTCTCACTTAAATCACTCAAATATTTAGTCACCTTGAGTTCTTATCATAACAATTACACATGAGTGTGTATAGATCGGTGATGAGTGCATACAGCTTTTGTCTCCCTTCATACCCCCCTCCACTTCCCCCCACCTCCAAATCCATACACCCACAGACACCCACACCCCTCCCCTCCACCCCCAGTCCATTTTTGTTGGGGTCATTTATATCTTGGTCCTACAGTAGTGGATAATGAAAGAGAAATCAACATGACTGAAACTGTATATAATAGGACACTTAGCCACAGTCAGTTTTAAGCTCTCTGATGGATAAATCATGAAAAAATGTAAATTTAAAAACCAAAATGTTATTTTGAAACGGTAGTCACATGTAAAGTACAATTTATTGTGCTCTTATATTTCAAACAAAAAATTAAGCTTTAATGGAAGTCAATGGGAGCAGAACGGTACTAAAGACAACTGTAACAACTGTTTTAGTACCATTTTGGTCCCATTGACTTCCATTAAAGCTTAATTTTTTGTTTAAACTGTAGTGGCCCAATGAAATTGTACTTTGTACGAAGACCGTCAATGTAACAACTGTTTGTACACAGTGTGTTACAGACCTAAATGGTTACCCTCGCCAAATTTGGTACAGTTCAAGGTTCAAGGAGTTTTTATTATCACCGAGGGGAAAATTGTTTTACAGCAGCAGAACACACACATACACTACACAATAGTAAAGAGTAATAGTAGAATTTTGCAATACGACAGTAAAAAATATTCAGTATTTTAGTACTGACAAAGTACCAAAGGCTGGACAAGGCTTAGTCGAGTACAGAGCCGTACACCTCCAGCTCACATATGTGCAGGTACTCTGCTCGTCCTGGGATCACTATGTTGACATATCGACCGTCCATCCCAGTTACACTCAAACCCCTGAGTGAAACCTGGAGCAATACTTGTGATGACAGCACACCTGAGGGAGGAGAACAAATTAAGTACCATTTTGTTTTATTTATTTTATAATAACTGAGTAAGTTAAAAAGACGATAATACATTTTGAAAGGAGGAATTAGCATTAGCCACCAAGAATGACCAATTCTGGATGAATGAAGATGATTTTGGAAACTGACAATCGATCGGCCAAATGTAAGTAATATCAGAGCCTGGTTGGAAATCATTAGTGAGTGTATCAACGTTTAACCACTTTATTTTTGTAGCAATTTGCATCTTTACAGTAATTAGCATATAAGCTAAAAGCTATGCAGTTTACATTTCTTCATTTTAATGGTACACTGGACAAGTAGTTACAAAAACATGGCGGACTACAATAGTTTGTCAGTGTTCGCTCAGATTAAATCCATTAATCACCTGTAATGCTACTTTAACCCTGTGGTACTGTTCCACACGTTTCATCTTTCATCTTTTTGCCTGTGTTCATGAAAATGCCATGATTTTTGGTGAGATGGCGTATTTTTATGTGATCTTGTTATTTTCAACTCCACTTCTACAGAAAGCAAAAATAAACTGTATACAAAAATACTCCTGTTCAGAACGTTAAGCTCAAAATGTGCAGTTCATTTTGTTGGCATAAAAAACTTTATAAATTCTTTTAATATTCTACTTTTCATTGATGTGTTCTTGTTCTCCCTCATCTCTGTTAATGATTGATACCAAATATTTTAAAATCATTTTAACCCCTTCAATGCCAGTTTTTTTTTTTTTTCTTTTTTTTGGGGGGGGGGGGGGTAAATTATTATTTTCAAAATAATAAATGCAAAGTGGATTTTTTTTTTTTTAATTTATGAATTATTAAAGCCTGGGGTAGTTCAACAATTAGCAGCAACACTGATTTTTATGCATTTTCAGTTTTTGTGTGGTGTCAAATATATTCATATATTTGTAAAGATTTAAGCCTCTTAAAGCTCAGGTTTGTGAGAGGATGTCACCAGGTCTGCAGATGACAGAAACATCATCTCATCTTACCATCAGATCATATTTCATCATCTGCAGACCTGGTGACATCGTCTCAGAAACCTGAGCTTTAAGAGGCTTAAATCTTTACAAATATATGAATATTTGACACTACACAAAAACAAAAAATGCATAATAATCGATGTTGCTGCTAATTGTTGACCTCCCCCAGGCTCTAATAATTCATCAAAAAAAAAAAAAAAAAAATCCATTTTGCATTTATTTTGAAAAGAACTCTTTTTTTCACCCAAAAACAGAAAACAGGGCAGTATTATCACAAAAACCTGGGGTTAAAATAATAAACATATATGAATATTTGATAAATGTTTTATGCTCTGTCCATTACCCACCGTTGCCAGCAGGGGGCGACAGGCACCTAATCCAAGCATTCGCTACAAATTTTAAAGTAACAGCTCCCCAAAAAATGTTTTCCACATTTAGATTATTATAAGTTATAAAACATAAAAGACAAAGGTGTCCAAAACTGTTTCAAAAACCCTGAAAAAAGCATAATATAGAACCTTTAAACTGAGACAGCCTTCGCAGACATGCATGTAAAGTAGTATTCAGGAGTGAGAGCAGCAAAATTGCCTCACATTTTGACCTAAGTAATACTGCATGAGAACATATATATCAGTGAAAGTCTGTAAAAGTTTCAGTATTTGTGTTTTTTTAGACAGTACAATTAGCTCTGTAAGTCTTCATCCATTTATTTTTTAATTTATAAATTTTGTGTATATTACCTTGGATTATTGTTGCCGTTGGTTTCAAGGGAATCTCCGATGCGGATCTCTGCTCCATTCAGTCTTGAGGGATTTTCTATTCTGTTTGTCACATTCACAGAGAAAATCCTGTGTGTTTTGCGCAGGTCCAGTCTCCACCAGGGGTTTAATTCAATATTTGTGTGTGAGCATGAGCCTTTTCTCCAATCACTTTCCCGGTTTCCATCGATAGCATTGTATGCCATTTGAGTTTGATACAGTGATGATTGTGTAGCTTTTCCTTGGAGCGCCAGATTCTCTCCTGCACAAAAAACAAATAGGACAAAGGTCAGCATTAACACTGGTCAGGGAAACATAACGTTGTCTATATCCATATGTTTTTTGCAGGGCTGACACAGAGACACCAATTCACTCACTAAAGGCAATTTAAAGTCACCAATTCACCTAACACATGTTTGGATGGTGGGAGTACGCAGAGAGACCCCATGGTAACACAGGGAGGACATGCAGACTCCACCCAGAGAGATCATGTGACCACCAGCCCGAGCATCAATCTCACAACCTCCTTGCTGGAAGGCAGGAGCACTAACCACTCTGCCACCATGCCCACCAAAGTCTCTCTTTATTATTATTATTATTATTATTATTATTATTATTATTATTATTATTATTATTATTATTATTATTATTATTATTATTATTATTATTATTATTATTATTTGTTATGGACTTTACAGTTACATTGGACCACACAGATGCATTATTTAAGTGTATTCACACAAGTGCTAATTTTCATCACCTGTCCATAAACCTAAAAACAAACACAAATAAAATACTACAAAAAATATAGATAATAGCAAAAACTATACATGACACTAGTGGAGATGTGTTTGAAAGAACACAGTATTGCCACAATTATATTATTAAGGTGGGCACTTCTGCATTGATTTAAACCATTGTTTTAATAATGTTTTAAATGTATTACTATTTGCCTCAAGTTTTAAATCAGCTGGTACAATTCCATAGTCTAGCCCCTTTGGCTGAGAAGGCAAAAAAACTCCTAAACATTGGAACATGGTGTAGTTTTCCATGACAGTGCTGAACTTTATAATAATAATAATAATAATAATAATAATAATAATAATAATAATAATGGACTGGATTTATATTGCGCTTTAAAAGCTTGTCAAGCTCCTCTAAACACTTTACAATTTGGTCCATTATTCATTCACTCCTCAGTCACACTCAGTGGTGGTGAGTTACTTTAGCTGTAGCCACAGCTGCCCTGGGGCAGACTGACGGAGGTGTGGCTGCCATTTTGCGCCTATGGCATCTCCAACCACCACCAAACACAGTTACACTGACACATTTAAGGCTGTAAATTATCACATCAAATTATCAAATTAGGCACAGAGGCTCACAAACCTAGATAAATGGAGAGGGTTGCATCCTATGTAAAACCCAAGTGTCACATAAATAGTATTAGTATCTGCAAGCTAGGAGTCAGTAAATTAACAAAACATAAATTTATGAAGCACAAAAACAATGCATTTTCCATCGTTTGCCCTGGTTGCTCTGCTCAGTCAGCAGGGATCAGGCAGCCAGTAGTTGTTTATGACGCAGCTTCAAGTTATAACTCCGCTTTGCAACTTTTTAATCCTGTGGTTTTATGGATAACCGTGGTGACCAACAAAAATATGAAAAATCTTACCAGTTGGAGCATGGTACCCATAGACCTCCACTTCACAGAGGCTCAGAGTTCTGAGTAGACCCGGTAAAACCACAGTGACATATCGTCCCTCCACACGTCTGGTAAAGGTGATAGTTAGAGACCGTCCTGCTGGGATGTGTGCGATTACAGCCACTCTGAAAGAAAATACACCAGTATATCATGGTTTTCACCCACTACACTGTCAAAGTGACAGAGCTCACATCTACCCCCACGCTCATCACCTACTCAGGGTTGGAGGCACCATTAGTTCTTAATGAATTGCCAACATGGATCTCGGCCCCATTAAGTCTCTCTGGGCAGCAGTCTCCTCTGTTGGTGACAGTGATGGAGGTAACAATGTAGCGCTCCAGGAGGTCCACTCTCCACCAGGGGTTCGTCTGTTGGTCAGTGTGTGAACATGAACCCGCAAGGTGGTGTGATGCACGATTGCCATCAATGGCGTTGTTGGCATTTGAAAACTCGTCACCGTATCTGTCCGACTGAGTAGCTTTGCCACGCAGAGCCACATTTGCTAGAAACAGTATAAACAGAAAGACATAAGCCTGGAAATGAATAAAGAAAAAAAGAAGTAAAAATGAAAAAAATAAATATTAGTATGATACTTACGGTAGGTACGAGCTGAGCATGCCCTCAAAGTAAGCAGCAAAAAGAAAACTGTAATGTACTTCATTTTGGCTGCAAGACAAAAAAGGTAATAACTTATGACAATGGCGTTTTAGGGACACATGGAAAAAATTAAATGCGAATGAAGTCATAGCCCAAAAAAATACAGTTATACAAGAATAAAGTCATAATATTTTGAGAATAAAGTCATAATATTTTGAGAATAAAGTCATAATATTTTGAGAATAAAGTCATAATATTTCGAAATTAAAGTCGTAATATTAAAAAAGTCACCTCAAAGTCCTTGATAATAGTAGATATAAATGATAATAGTGACGATGGGCCAAAAGGTTCAGTATTTCGCAGGCGTGACGTCTAAATGAAAGTATAACCTCACAAAATGTTCCAGATTCCCCAGGACCGCAGCACACACAGTATATACTCCAAATATTTCAACACTATTCTCATAATGTTTTGACTTTATTCTTCTAACATTATGACTTTTTTTCCTCTTAAAATTTAGAATTTTTTTTGGCTATGACTTAATTCTCATAAAATTGCAATATTAATCTTGATATTGTACGACTTTATTCTCATAGTGCCATATTTAAAAAAAATTTCATTGTGGCCCTAAATCTCCATTGTAATAATTCATAATATTTATTACATTACATTTGAGGTCTGTAATGAGATGCTGCACATTTTCTACCAGTCAGTTGTGGCCAGTGCTGTATTTTTTGGCGTTGTCTGTTGGGGCAGCTACATTACAGTAAGGGACAGTAACAGGCTGGACAAACGGTCAGGAAATGTGCGTCTGTGCTGGGTGGGAGGGTGGACTCTGTAGGAACGCTGGTGGAGAGGAGAATGAGGAACATGTTTCAGGCCTTCCTCAACAATGAAAAACACCCTCTACATGAGACTATGGCCTCTTAGAGAAGCAGTCGCAGTGAGAGCTCCTCTCACTGCACTGCAGGACTGAAAGGTTCAGAAGATCATTTATTCCGGCTGCCATAAGACTTTATAATAGATCTTGTTGAAGGTGCACTTTAGTACTATTGCTAGTAACTTTTAATTTATTTATTTATTGTTTTTATTATTGCCTCACTGAGTATGGTTTTATTATGTGTGTTTATAATATTATATATTGTTTATAATATTATAATATTATTATAATATTCCTTTCAATAACAATATAGCCGCTTTCGCGGCTACCGCAATATATATATATTATATAAAAAAAAATATATATATATATATATATTTATATATATATATATATACTATCGTGCTCGTCAGTGACTTATGCATGGGCTTCGCCCATTGAGCTACTTTAGCTCTGAACAATTATAAATATGCGTTTTTCCCACCACATACCTATATGCACTGAAAGTGCACGATGCCATGAGTGTGTACGTGAGTGTTTGGTGAGGGATGAGCGCTTCGTGCTCTGTTTTACGTGCGCTTCGCGCACTGCTGTTCAATCACAATAGGCCCTACGCCATCTCTGGGGGCTCGGGCCTAATAATATTTTCAAACCACTCACCTTCTCCTTCACCATCAAGATATAGAGCTTTTCTCAGTTTGCTGTTGGCAGTGACCAGAGGCTTGGCTACCTGGAGTATTTATACACACTTCTTATCTCACTACCTGCAGTTGTTTTGATCACATTTCAAAGTGAAGTACTGTTCTTTGTAAGTAGTAAATATTTGTATCTCCATGTTGTAAAGATATAAAACGTGAGCTTTGTAATGTTTAGAAGATTTTCTGGGAAGCCCTAAATAACAAATAGGCAGCTGGAACTTCCTGCTGAGATTATCTGGTACAAATTTATTTCATAAATGAAAATGTATATCATATGATAAAAACATAAATAAACAGTATAGTGATAAGAGCGGAGTAAAAGAGTAACTTATTTTACAACAATGTTTTTAATGTTTGTTTTGGTATCACACAAGGAGCATATACAATGTATACAATACACAAAATTAACACATGAATGCAATAGTTTCTATCTTTTGTTATTATTATATGTAGTAAATATGTCTAACAAAGATTTAGATTAGTCCACTTACTAGTGAGGGAGAGTTGTTGGTACCATTTCATTGACTCATTTCTGGAGCATGAGAAATCACTTCTTTCCAAAGAAACTATGGTTTATGGAGACTTTATTGACCAAAATCAATAAACAAATGGCATTGAATATTGAGCTTTGTAAATGAGTCAATAATAAATAAACAGATGAGATTATAAACGGAAGAAATTAACCAACAGTATCAATGAAAATGTACAGAAAGTGGCAAACTTAAAAGATTAGAAGACAACAATTGTACGACTTGCACCTTATTATTTATGTGAACTGTTAATTGCACACAAACCCAGCAGACCTCTTTGTTCTGCAGGCTAACACCTGCTAGAGGCCCCAGGACCAAAAGCAAACGGTGGGGTGACCGTTCATTTGCTGTAGCTGGTCCAAGATTTTAGAACACTTTGGGTTGCAGACCATCACGGATCTGCCTTTGTTCAGAGTTAAGACTTGACATTGACATTGTGACACTTGTATTACTCTAGGAAAGGGAATGGTATTTGTATAGCTTTACCTATAATAATAATAATGGATTGGATTTATATTGCGCTTTTCAAGCTTGAGAAGTTTCTCAAAGAAGAATTAGCTTTTACTTTCTCGTTGCTAAAAGCACTTATATTATATGCCTCTCCGTGTAAGGCCGACTATCTTTCCGTTGGCCCCGCCCCCTTCAGTCTGTCAGCGCAAGCCCACTGCAAACACTGTAGTTTATCGCAGCTGACAGCAGTGCAGCGCTGAAATGATCAGAGTGAGTTTGGTGACAGTGGATGTGTTTTAGAAACAGCTCAGGAGTGCTTCCTGGAGAAGGCGGGGTTTCATGTGTCTACGTGGAGAGGGGTGAAACCGAGTGTTTTTAGCTCTTGAGAAGGGCAGTGCCTCAACATACAGAATTACTCAAAAGTGTAAATGAAATAAAATGCTAATCCAGGTAAGTTTTTGAGGAGGAAACATTATAACATTGCAATTGTTATGAAAAATACAGGAAAGAACAGTAATAGGTCAAAAACAAACTGATTAATTTTGGTCTGGATCCAGATCACAGTGTAAATTCAGGAGTGTTTTAAGGAATTTTGTACTATTATGAGCTATGGTTACTAATTTCACTCATTAAAATAACATAATTAGTTTTAGAAGACTCTTTACCAAAGTGAGAAATAAGGGTTTTGTGGCTCAGTGGAAGGAGCAGTAACCCCAAAACAAGAAAATCAAGTTTGAGTCCAGGTCTGGGCACTGCATCTTTACCATTGCGAGATGGGATCAGTGCCTGTTCCACCTCTGCTGCTGTGACCTCCTCCTGCTCTGCTCCACCCTACAAATGTTCCACCTCTGCTGCTGGGATAACAACCAACTTGTGCATCTTTGAGGTGTGCGCTGAGCTGAGAAGGGTGCGACCCGGGAAGTCTGCTGGTCCTGATGGCGTTCCACTGAGGATCCTTAAAGAGTGTCCGTCTGAGTTAGCTCTGCATCTTCAAAGCCTTTTCAATCAGAGTCTTCAAACTGGGCGGTTTCCTGTCTGGTGGAACTCATCATGCCTTGTGCTGGGCCCTAAAGTAGTGCAGCAGACACGGGTTAAGGACTACAGACCAGTAGCCCTTACGTCTGTTATTATGAAGATCTTTGAAAGAATATCACTCCAGCTCCTCAGACCACAGGTACTGCAGGTATTGTCACATGCAGAAGTAAATGCCTTAACTCCAGAGGACTTTCAGGTCTATAAATGATAGATGGGTCCTGTAAGTTTTATTGCAGCTGCCTGTTTAAAAAAACAAATCTTTCATGTCACAATGATTATGGATTCAAGAGTAGTTAAGTGTTTTAGTAAAGTAAAAATCTGTAACATGATGCCAAAAACTTAATAAACTGTCCCAGACACTAGTGACTGTTTTGGAAATGTTTGTATTCTGTGTTTTGACAATGTTACAGTCACACCACAGGACATTTGACAGTTGACATATCTGTCTGCTTCAGTTCAATCCTTACATAGGACTGGTACAACTATTATTTAGTTATGAATTGTCAAGGTGGATCTTGGCCCCATCAAGTTTCTCTGCACAGCAGAGACAAGCACATAAAGTTTTTTTTTTTTTTTTTTTACTTTATCAAAAATGTTACAAGTTTCATCATTAATGTTATGTCCACACAAATATTCTTTCTTTTTAAAACATTCAACTTTTGCTGTGTTCATATTGTCCGGCATCTCAAACAGCACTGTTTTGTAACAGTTCATTTTAAATATGTTCAGCACAAAATACTGACTCTGGATAATCGGTTTGGTTTTTCCACTGTGTTTTAGAATTTAAAATACATTCATGTGGACGCAGCCTGAGATGGTGAGTGGCTGGTGACACCGGTGCATGTGAATGTTTATTGATCTGTGCTGTACAAATAGACTGAGAACTATTCCATATTTTTGAAGCATCGTTGTTTGGAGTACTACTTTGAGAACTACTTATCAGTTTTTCTCACCAGTCTCTGTTCAACTGCTGTTTGTTGCTGTCCCTGTTCAGAAAGAAGTACAGAGCTGCTCATAATACACTGTACATGTTTGTTGTTGTTAGGAGTTAGTGATCTGCTGATGTCCCGCCCTTCAGTTCTCTGATTGGTTTGCTATACAACTAAGTCCTGCCTCTGGAAATCAAACTCAAGCAAACGGATACCAAACTAACTTCTTTGTATAGAATAGGAAGAGTTAGGGGCCATTTAGACAGAAACGTGTTTCGTTTACTCGAGGACAGGGTTTCTGTTTTTTGAATCCACAATCTTTTGAAAACGCTGGAAAAGGTGTTTTCATCTTGCAGCAGGGAGCCACTCAGAGCCGCTTTGTACAAGGATTTGCTTTAACCAGCTTGACTGCCTCTTTGATCCATCCTGTCTTCATCTCTTGTGTCTAGTGTCTGGTTTGCCATTTTAATTACAAATACATACCACTGCACTGTAAAATAGCTCAGTTGGTTGGTTGACACTTTGTCAAATGTCTCCCTGCTTTCTCTCCCATGATTTCCTGTCTAATAAAACCAGATGTTTACATACATATAAAAGACACACAAGCTATTTTTTCCTCACTATCTGTCAGCAAATTAGACTGAACTTCTTATGTTGTAGGTCAGTAAGACTGACCAAACTTATTTCTATTTGCGTAATACAAGAATAAGTAGAGATGATTTGTTTTGAGAATTTTTGTTATTTTTGTCAAAGTCAGAAGTTTACATACATCTCCCTAATATTTGGTTGCATTGCCTTTAAACTGTATGACTTGAGTCAAATGTTTTGGGAAACCTTCCACAAGCGTCACACAATAGTTTGGTGGAATTTTGGCCTGTTCCTCCTGACAGAACTGGAGTAACTGAGTCAGGTTTATGGGCCTTCTCCCTTGCACTCGCAAGTTGTCCTTAAGCCACTTAGTAACTCATTTGGATGTGTGTTTAAGGTCATTGTCCATTTGGAGACCCATCTTTGTCCAAGCTTTAACTTCTTGGCTGATGTCTTAAGATGTTGCTCCAATATTTCTAGGTAAGGTTCTTTCTTCATGATGCCATCTATTTTGTGAATACTGCTGTTGATACTGCTGCCCCCGTACTTCACTGTTGGGAAGGTGTTCCCAGGCTCACAAAGCTTCCCCCTTTTTCCTCCACATTTGATCCGCACATTTCTCACTGAAGCTCGTTCCTCTCTGGTCCACAGAAAGTCTCCTTCCTGAGCGGTGATGGCTGGACATACCCATGTTGTTTAAACTTGTGTATAATTGTTTGAACTGATGAACGTGGCACATTCAGGCTTCTGGAACTAGTTCCCAAAGCTGAACCAGACTTGTGGAGGTCTACAGTTTTCTCAGTTTTCAGAGCAAGACATGGCTTTTCCAAATTGGTTAAAAGCAATGGTGTAAAGTTCTGACTTTGAAATTAGTAAAAGTCTCTAAAAAAAATAACTCTCTCATTATTCTGGTGTTTAGCAAACATAAATAATATTGGTAATTCTAATTGACCTAAAACATGAGTTTAGTGTGATTTGATTTCATGAAGAAAAAAAAAGATTGTGTCTTTTTATACAGTTTATGTAAACTTCTGGTTTCAAATGTATATATATATGAATATATTTAGGCCATTTCATGCCAACAAAAATGTTTTTAATCATTGTTAATAAACATGTCTGTGAAGACTCTCACTCGTCCAGGGTAAATGCATCGCAACAAAAGTTTTAAAAAGCAGTCATCTGGATTAGATTTTTTCAAGTAGAAGACGTTTCACCTCTTATCCAAGAGGCTTTCTCAAAACTTTTGTTGCGATGCATTGTTAATAAAGCTATAAACTTTTATTTGACACAAAAAGAGAATTTAATTCAGCATCTCACACTTTAGCATCTGACATATGAAAGCATTGTTACTGAAATCTACTACAGCTCTATATACAAAACAAAATATTATACACATTATGAAAAAGGAATAGCAGAGACATTGATTAAGAAAGCTTTGGTAATAGTAGTCTAAAGTAAATCTATTGCACAAAAAGGAATGTATTGTACAGCACAGTCTCACTGCTATCAGAGCATTTAGTCCAGAACAGAGCCATACACCTCCAGCTCACATATGTGCAGGTACTCTGTTCGTCCTGGGATCACTATGTTGACATATCGACCGTCCATCCCATTACACTCAAACCCTTGTGTAAATCCTGGAGCAATACTTGTGATAGTGGCACACCTGAGGGAGGAGAACAGATACATTGCTTGGTTTCATAAAGGTACAAATAAAGTGATACTGGTAATGTGTTAACTGCAATGAAGTGTGATCGCTTCAGCAAATGAGATTTTACTATCACTATCATCACCTGGGTTACCCTAAAGGCTCATTTATACTCCCATGTTGTACATAAATACATCCATCCATTCCAAGCAATGTTGGCTTTACAGCATTTACACTTTCAACCCTTCTCTATGTAATCACGTGTGTAATGTTAACCAGTAACCAGTAGGGGGCAATTGCTGAGAGTCAAAGATTTTACCAAGAAGGACAAAAAAGAGCAATAGTAAACAAACATGCTAGCTCTGACTGAGATTTTTACACTACATTTAATGAAAAAGAGCCAAGAAAATGAGGCAAAAATAGAGGGAGGTCTGTTTGGTTTTTGAATAAACCGTGACAGTCACTTCTTAAAAAGTTCAGCTGTTTCTTCTGCTGTGACTGTTGAGCTGTGTTCACTAGCGCCCCCAATGCTTAACGCGTGTACTGCTCCATTTGTCTGTATCCACAAGCTCTGGAGAAATGGACCAATGTAAAACAGAATGAACACAGAAGATGGACAGAACAATCCGTCCTTATCTGAATGTTTAACTAACGTAGAGTAAATGAGACTTAACCCTGCATAAATATTTTCTGAAGATGAAGAAATCCTGCTAATCTATTGGTCAAAAGTTTGCTTCCTCGGCTGAATATATCTGTATACTATCATACATTACACTTTCAGCTACATAGGTAATGAAGTATAAAGTTTAAAGCAGCAATATCAGCTGCATACAACTGTAGACAGTATTCACTCAATGATATGAAATCTGTATTGTTCTGGGAATGTTTTTACATTTGTTAGCTAGGTTAGCAACATATTTTATTTACAGTATCCATTCTTTTGTCATATTCACGTTAGATGTGTGTATGTTTTGTGTTTTTATGCCCCAGGTAAACTGCTTCAGTGCTTTAGTCTACATCTTGCCGTTTGTTCCGTGTTACGTTTGCACTTTACCAGGACCACACCTGGAGCACATCAGAGTTTAGAGAGCATCATACTCAGACCTATGATTTCAGACGTTCCAGAGTTTACTTGTTTGATGTTTTATTGTGCATTCACACCTCCTCAAATGAACTACACTTTCCCAGGAATCACACCAGAGTTTGCTTCAAATGGAGAATAAATCCAGAAGAAAACCACCAGACAACTCTTCACCCGAAAAGTTATAGAAAGTTTTTAGAAAAAGTCCACATGCTAAAGAAAGTATTTACTATCCTCACAGCCATTTTGCCATTGTGAGAATTCCTACAATTTCTCTATTATCAAGAGCCTCCTACATTATCACAGTAAAAACTGTATTGTGAGGTTAGTTAATACTGTACAAGGAAACTTCTATCGCTACATTTCCAGCAATAAGTGATCATCTTTTTTAAATGTTAATGAGAGATTTATTTCTTGTGTAAAAACCCCAACACTGCAACTTAACATTCCTTACAACTACAAGTACGAGAAAGTAGTAAGTAATCATTTGTTCCTTTACTGAGCCCCTGTGACTGGAGTTAATGTCTTGGTATGAGCTGGGTATTGATGTAATGTGATTATGGATCCATACTAAAAACTATTAATGTATTGGTCTGCCATTCTTAAAGTCACCAAAACCATTGAGTTTTGAGATGATATTGCTAGCACATATTCAAAGTACTGTTGCAACTTTTCACATCTGTGTCGAATGTTTAAATACCTTGGATTATTGTTGCCATTGTTTTCAAGGGAATCTCCGATGCGGATCTCTGCTCCATTCAGTCTTTCGTGAGCTCCTATTCTGTTTGTCACATTCACAGAGAAAATCCTGTGTGTTTTCCGCAGGTCCAGTCTCCACCAGGGGTTTAAGTCAGCACCTGTGTGTGAGCACTGAGCCTTTGCTCAAATCACTTTCCCGGTTTCCATCGATAGCATTGGACGCAGTGCCAGTTGAATGCAGTGATGATTGTGTAGCTTTTCCTTGGAGCGCCAGATTCTCTCCTGCACAAAGAACAAACAAGACAAACACTGCTTGTTCAACTTAGGAGTTGTGGGTGCCTAAATTATAATCTGGCAAAAGCCATATGGCCTGCTCAACACACAGCTATACCATTTAGGAAGGCTTTTGTTCAGCCCATTTGCATTGGGGAGGGACTTTTGAATAAAGCACCAGCTAGTAACTGCCTTCTATGATTTGTTTTAGCCAGTCACAGCAATGACTCATATGGCAGAGGCAAACAACAAACCACTACAATACTAAAACAATGAAAGAAAAATGTTGTTGGAGGCATTTGCTGATGGCAAACCTAAAACCTGCCCATCTGCCACACTTCTGCCACATCATTAGCCAAGTAAGCGAAACACCAGTGCTTTGGACTACAAACGAATAAACTTGAGCGGGATAGATTTTCATGAGTTTATGAACACACATGAGAATCCAGCTTGCTGCACAAGGTAATCTGACTCCTATCCAACCTAACACTTAGAGACAGTAGTGAACCATCAGGTCTAGGCCTGGAGGACCTTGGTAAAATGTAAATTACTCCCTGAGCCTAAGCCTAAGCCAGACCACACACACAGATCATTCAAACAAAAACTGTTTGAAAGTGAAAGCAAAGCTCAACTGTGACAGCTACAAACACAGCTCTGGATCCAACATCACTCCACAGCCCATGTCATTATTATTTCAGACTACTACTATTGCTGCTGACTGATAATAATTTAGATTAACACAAAAAGCTCAGCTCAGATTCAGTTTTATGACATTTTGAAAAATTAAACTTTATCACTATTGACTGTGTGACAATGCTACAAAAAAATCATATGTTATTAATGAAAATCAAATCCTGTTTGTATTTTGATTTGTAACAGAACTTTACCAGTTGGTGCATGGTACCCATAGACTTCCACTTCACAGATGGTCAGAAGCCTGTTTATTCCTGGAAGAACCACAGTGACATATCGTCCCTCCACACGTCTGGTAAAGGTGATGGCTAGAGTCCGTCCTGCTGGGATGCGTGCGATTACAGCCACTCTGATGAGGACAACATTTGGTCAAGGACATCCATTAAAATACACACCATTACCAATATGTTATTTTCACCTACACAGGATTGTCATTCCCATTATTTACTAATGAATTGCCAACATGGATCTCGGCCCCATTAAGTCTCTCTGGGCAGCAGTCTCCTCTGTTGGTGACAGTGATGGAGGTAACAATGTAGCGCTCCAGGAGGTCCACTCTCCACCAGGGGTTCGTCTGTGTCTCAGTAACAGCACAAGAACCAGCGTAGTAGTTAGATTCACGATTTCCATCAATGGCGTTGTAGGCAGCTCCGTAAAAGCTGTTGTATCTGTCAGACTGGGTAGCTTTGCCACGAAGAGCCACATTTGCTAGGAACAATGAAAACAAACAGATGTAAGCCTGGAAATTAATAACAGAAAATCTATTAGTATGATACTTACGGAAGGTACGAGCTGAGCATGTCTTCACAGTGAGCAGCAAAAAGAAAACTGTAATGTACTTCATTTTGGCTGCAAGACAAAAAGCTAATAAGGTAAGGATTGAATACAACTACAAGATTTGACATAGTAATATTGTGGTTCTGTAAAATATCAAATAACAATAACCACTTACCTTCACCAGAAAGATAAGGAGCTTCTATTAGCTGTGTGTCGTGAGGTGAAATACTTGGAGTATTTATACACACTTCTTATCTCACCACGTGCAGTTGTTTTGATCACATTTCAAAGTGAAGTACTGTTCTTTATAAGTAGTAAACATTTGTATCTTCATGTTGTAAAGTTATAAAATGTCAGCTGTGTAATGTTTAGAAGATTTTCAGGGAAGCCCTAAATAACTCATCGGCAACAAGTGATAAATGCTGTATATAAATAAACAGTATAGTGATAAGAGCGGAGTACTGGAATAACAGGCTTATTTTACAACACTGTTTTTATTGTCTGTTTTGGTATCACACAAGGAGCATATACAATGTGAAAATTACACAAAATTACCATATGAATGCAATAGTTTATATATTTTGTTATTACTATATGCAGTAAATATGTGTGTAACAAACGCTTCCATTAGTCCTATTAGTAGTGAGGGTGAGTTTCACAACTGTTACACTGACCTTTTTCTGGAGATAAAAAAAAATCACTTTTATACCAAAAGACTCATGGTTAATAGAGACTTTGATAGCCAAATTAACAAACAAATAACACTGAATATATTATATATAATATTAGGGCTGCAACTAACAATTATTTTGATAATCGATTAATCTGTCGATTACTTTTTTCGAGTAGTAGATTAATAATCAGATAGAGAAGCGCAAGTATAATCGTTAAAAACTTGAGGTGTTTCATAGTTTTTGTAAAAAATTTGTGATAATGCTACCAAAAATCACTTAATTTTTGCAAAATTAAATAAGATGTTTATATAGAGCATGTACACATAAAATATCATATGTAATACATATATGATATTTTTAATCAAAAACACAAAATGTACATTGTTTTTAACCGTTTACTGCTCTATCTAGGTAATAAAACCTTCTCTCACAGCACATGGCATGCTTCAGAATCTATTAAATATCCCAGTTGGCAATTATTTGATTACTAAAATAGATGACGATTATTTCAATAATCAATTAATCCAATTACTTGTTGCTGTCCTATAGAATATAAAAATAACTAACAGGTATCAATGAAAATGTATGTAAGTTTTGGGATTAAAAGATGACTAATGTAAAAATCTATGTAGATGAAAAGTCAGATCAAACTTTTTCTCATTTTATCTGAAGGTTTGTGTGGAGTGAAGTGTGAGCAGGAAGCAGTCGACTCAAATATCTGTGGATGGTTCTGCACTGATGACAGATGAGTTGTCCCACCCACTTAAGCATGTCGAAATGTTTTTGTTGATGTAAGCATATGCAAATTTATAATAATTGTAGATTTGGATGTTGGTCTTTCTGCCACCCAAACAGCTACAAGGTTGCCAGGTCTGTGAGTCAAAACAGGCCAACAGCAACTTAAAATCAGGCCCAAACCCGCATATTAGTGTTTGAAAAAACCCAAAACCCCCATGCAACCTTCATAAGCCTACACTGCATTAAAACAACCAAAACATTGCTAAGATATGCTATGATGTCTGTGAAAATGATACAATAAATAAGCTACAATAAAAGCCATTTTCCCAAAACTGTTACTTTACCTATATAGCATTCAGCTTGTATTTGTGACAAGAAGCACTTTTGCAGCTCTTGCAAAGGGCAGTGCCTAAGCAAACTCAAACATGCGTGAATTAGACAAAATACTACTCCGGGTATGTTTTTGAGGAGGACACAACATTATAACATGGCAAAACAAGGGGCAAAGGGTTCTGTTGTCCTGGCCCTCAGGGTCAGAGGGGCCCAGAAATGGTCCCTCTTCTTATATTTTCTAACTGCTGATTTGGTAACCCTAAATATATTGACTCAGCAATTTGTGCCATGTTTAAACATTCCATTTTTTTCCTCTTTCAACCAACAACTATTATATTATCTATATCATAAAGTTCTGACATAGAGAATTATGAATGGTGTAAATAGGCTTTAAAAAGACACATTCTCAGCCATATTCTGCCCACATGTGGTTTGCCAGACCTTCAAATTTGGAGGGAAATTGTTTTTGGGCCACTTCTGGAAATGAAACCCTTGACCCAGACTACAGTCATCTAAAGCATTCTGTGCAATTCCATTTTGAACATGTTCATGATTGTGCGGCTGTTCCTTGGAGCACCAAATTCTCTCCTGCACAAAGAACAAACAGGAACATTTTGAGTAGTTCTATTATGTGTTAAAGCAGAGAAGTGTCCAGGCCAGACCAGGTTGCAGTTAATAATTCAGAAATACAGCGTGTGCATAACAAAAACACTGATATCAAACATACACAGTACTTTGCATGGGGTAAAGAAGATAAAGCTGACAGATTAAGCAGTTTTTCAAGCTTTTAGAAATAAATTTGGGCATATTTGCATTAGCATTTCCGGTTTTTAAGTAAAATAATAATAATAATAATTTATATTGTAAACATCTTTTGCAGAGCTTTTACTTTCTCAATGCTGAAAGCACTTATTCATGTGCCTGTACCTTTAAGGCCAACTCTCTTCCCGTTGGCCCCGCCCCCTTCAATCCATCAGCACAAGCCCACTGCAAACACTGTAGTTTATCAGCAGCTGACAGCAGTGCAGCACTGAAATGATCAGAGTGAGTCTGGTGACGGTGGATGTGTTTTAGAAACAGCTCAGGAGTGCTTCCTGAGAAGGCGGGGTTTCATGTGTCTACGTGGAGAGAGGTGAAACTGAAAACCTGTGTTTTCAGCACTTGAGAAGGGCAGTGCCTCAGCATACAGGATTACGCAGACATTTTTAAATGAATTAAAATGCTACTCCAGGTAGGTTTTTGAGAAGGAAATTAGATTATAACATGGTAAAAAACCCAGAAAAATCAAGTTAGCATAATATGCTCTCTTTAACATTTTTTTTAATCTTTGTTATGAAAAATGCAGGGAAAAAGAAAAATGGGTCATGGGCCAAATTATTAATTTTGGTCTGGATTCAGATCACAGTGTAAATTCAGGAGTGTTTTAAGGGATTCTGTACTACTATAAGCTATGGTTACTAACTTCACTCACACACAAAAAAAATTTAATTAATTTTAATAGACTCTTTACCAAAGTGAAAAATAAGGGGTTTGTGGCTCAATGGAAAGAGCATTTACCCCAACACAAGAAAATCTTCAAGTTTGAGTTTTAGTCTGGGCACTATATCTCTACAACTGTGAGATTGGATCAGTGCCTTGGCTGAGCTCTTCTCTTTCTGAGTGTTTCTTGTTTTGATTTGTCTTCTTTTTTCACAATTTTTCACATTTTTGTACATTGCTACACCTTCCTTTGTTCATATGCTTCTGAAAACTGTTTAGGCTTTTGCACATTACTGTAGAGCTCATGGATAATGTAAAAAAACAAAAACAACAACAACAATAATTACATTTTGGCTCATGCAATGGAGTTTATAGAATTAAATTTTACCAGTTGGAGAATGGTACTCTCAGACCTCCACCTCAGAGAGGGTCAGAATTCTCTCTGCACCTGTTAGAACCACAGTAACATACTGTCCCTCTACATGTCTGGTATCAACCCGTTTGAAGAATGAGGTTTTTGAAAATTCCTCATGTTCTAACGTTGATCAGTTGTTGAACTCCTATACTTTTAGTGTTCTTAAGGTTCTGGACACCATTGCACCTATTAAGGTTAAAATGGTTAGAAATAGGCAGAAGGCGCCATGGAGAAATGCGGACTCGGTCAGGGCACAGAAAAGGGAGTGCCGGAGGGCCGAACGAAAATGGTGCAAGTCAAAGCTCCAGGTTCATTATGACATATACAGAAAAATGTTGAATGTTTTCAACCAAATTCTGCGTAGAACAAAGGAAAGGTATTTTTCTGAAATTATTACAAACTGCAGTAACAACTCACGTGTCCTGTTTGCTACAGTGAACAGGTTAACAAACCCCCCATTGCCTTCAAAACTTGTTTCCACATCTAAGTGCAATGAGTTTACAAGATTTTTTAATGACAAGGTTCAGAGTATTAAACATGCTATAAACTCCACAACAGATAACAAGATAACAACCCTGCAGCCATCCAGACTCAGAGCTGACACACTTCACCCGTCACTGACAAAACAGTCCAAGAGATCATCTCCAGTCTGAGTTCATCCACATGCTGCCTCCATGTGTTATCCACTAGATTTCTAAAATCTCTGCTGAGCAGTTTGTTACCTCAGCTTTCTCATTTAGTTAACATCTCACTGCAGTCTGGAACATTTCCAAGGGCCTTGAAAACTGCTGTCATCAAGCCTCTCCTAAAGAAGAGCAGTCTTGATGCCACAGTACTCAACAACTATCGGCCCATATCAAACCTGTCGTTTTTAGGTAAAGTCCTTGAGAAAGTTGTATACCAACAACTTACTGACTTTCATCTGCGGAACAACTGCTTTGATGATTTTCAGTCAGGTTTTAGGCCCCATCACAGCACTGAGACTGCTCTTATCAAGGTGACTAATGACATTCGCCTGAACACCAACACAGGCAAAGTCTCTGTCTTAGTTCTGCTGGATCTGAGTGCTGCTTTTGATACAGTTGACCATGTGATCCTGTTACAAAGATTAGAGGACTGGGTTGGCATTTCTGGTACTGCCCTAAAATGGTGTAAGTCCTATCTTAAAGACAGGAAGTACTTTGTTGAAATCGGTAACTGTGTCTCAGACCAAATGGCCCTGACCTGTGGGGTGCCCCAGGGGTCCATCCTGGGACCTCTTTTGTTCAATCTTTACATGCTCCCTTTAGGCCAATTAATAAGCAGCAATAACATATCCTACCACAATTATGCAGACGACACTCAGATTTACATCTCACTGACAGCAGGTGAATATGGACCTGTGGATTCACTCTGTCACTGCATCCAACAGATTAATGAGTGGATGAGAAACAACTTTCTCCAGCTAAACACAGACAAGACTGAAATAATCATCTTTGGCCACAGAAACAAAGACAAGGTGTCTGTAGTCACCTCGAGTCTCTTTCACTAAAACCTACAAGTCAGGTCAGAAATCTCTGACTTGAACTTCAGCAGTCACATTAAATCTATAACATCATCAGCATTTTACCATCTCAAAAACATTGCCAGAATCAAAGGTATACTGTCTAACCCAGACCTAGAGAGACTTATTCATGCGTTCATCTCCAGCAGGTTAGACTACTGTAACGGTCTGCTCACTGGACTCACTAAGCGAGCTGTAAGACAACTGCAGGACGTCCAGAACGCTGCTGCTCGGGTCCTGACTAAAACCAGGAAGTACGACCATATTAGTCCTGTCCTCAGGTCTCTGCACTGGCTTCCTGTTGCTCAGAGAATAGACTTTAAAACAGCTCTGCTTGTGTACAAGTCTCTCCATTGCTTAGCACCACAGCACATCTCTGACCTGTTGGTCCCATATGAACCATCTCAGACTCTGAGGACCTCAGGGACAGGCCTCTGCTGGGGCCCAGAGTCAGGACTAAACTCAGGTGAAGCAGTGTTTCAGTTTTATGCAGCTAAACTCTGGAACAGTCTTCCTGACGATGTTAGACCTCTACTCTGACAATGTTCAAGTCCAGACTTAAAAATGTTCTTTTTAACTGTGCATATGCCAACTGAAAGTGTTTTATCTGCACTCTTCTTTTTAATTTAATTTTAAATTGATTCTTAATTATACTCTTTAAATTTGATTTCATTGTTTTAATTGTGTTACAATTAAATAAACAATACAAATAAACTTGCCTTGCCTTGCCTTGGTAAAGGTGATAGCTTGAGTCTTCCCTGCTAGGATGTTTGGGATGACACCCACTCTGAAAATGAAAAGAAAGAAAGACATCATGTGGTTTTAACTCTAGAACAGCCATGATGCAGTTTTGACCTCTTTCACCTATTAAAATGTATGCATTGTATTTTTATTCAAAAAAAGCTGAATATGTCTACCAGTCCATGACTTTTCCTACAGGTCTGTCATACATCATCTTCTGTGTGTTAGGGACTGAGATAAAAAAGAGTGAGAGAAAAAAAAAAGTGTTTTTCCCAGAACCATCGTGAGGTCATTTTGACCTATCTTATTCCTAATGCTAAAATTATAAATAGACTGCAATTAATTGAGCCATATACATTATATAGCCAGTCAGACACACAGCTCGAAACAGTCAAATAATGTGTCAAGTGACAGCGACCTGTGTGTGGTCAGTGTGCTCTTGATATCATGTTTGAATACACATTTTTGAATGTGTCCTGTTTTCTTGACTTGTATGTAGCAGCTGTGACCTGTTGTTTTGACCTTCTCCATATTGGGTCATGAGATGTTAGTTGACCTGTGTCCACTGTCTCCCACTGTCTCCTAGGCATGAAAGGTGAACCCTAACCAACCAGTCTATATGTAAACCCAGGGACATTTACTTCTCCTGTATCCTATAGAAGCTGTTGAAACTACACTCGGGGGGCAGACTTTCAGACTCTCTGGAGGTAGTGAGTGGGGGTGAGAGGTTCAGACGTTCAGATCTCTGTCAGCTCTGTCTGTTCCATTAAAGCAACCTTACTGACTTATATTGGTAAAATTAAAGAATTAAAGATTAATTAAATTAATTAATTAAAGAAGTCATAATGTGAAAATTTTATAAAGTTCTGATGTTATGTTATTTCATTAATTTTACATGCTATTTTGAAAAAAGTGACCAAATATTCCAGTAATAGACTAAAACCTGCTGTGAGGTCAAAATGACCTCAGCAGCAGTTCTAGGAGGTACTGCATTGTTGGCTGTTAAACATGCATTTATATTCATATATTTGGTACTGATAAATGACAATATAATGATAATTTTGTACCACTTGTCATTCCAATTATTTAGAAATGAATTGCTTACATGGATCTCAGTCCCATCAAGTCTCTCTGCACAGCAGTCTCCTCTGTTGGTGACAGTGATAAAGGCAACAACGTAGGGCTCCAGTAGGTCCACTCTCCACCAGGGGTTTTTCTGTGGAGTTGTTTGTGTACATAAACTGTAATACTGGTTTGAATCATGATTTCCATCAAGGGAAAGTCATATCTGTCAGACTGGGTGGCCTTTCCATGCAGAACCACGTTTGCAACATAAAAAGACGAGCATGCTCTAAAAATGCATTAAAAAGCAATCAATTATTTGTATTAGTTATAATATATATATTTATTTGTATCTGTGTCTCTTACAGTAGGTAGAAGCCAACCTTTTCTTCACAACAAGGAGCAAAAACAAAACTGCGATGTATTTCATTTTCCCTCAAAAATAAAAAATGTAAGTACTATTAATGTACTAATTAATGAACTAATGTAAAGAAGAATGAGGAGATTGTTGTGTGTGAGTAATTGTTATGTGCCCAGCATATTTATGTGCAGTCCTATGGGCAATTTACCACTGTTAAAGTTGTAAAATGATACCAAATATAAAGCAAGTTTGTTTGATAGAGTTCTTGAGACATGCTAATAATCATGTAATCTCATCCCCAGTGAGATAACAAGCTTTATCACCATAGACAGTCCCACAACATTCACTGACCCTCTTGCACTTCCCGTGGTTTCAGAGTTCTGACCTTTTATCATGTCTTAAACAATCCAGTAAGAAATTAAGGGGTGATTTTTGTCCACAAATGCCAGATTCCAGTTAAGATTTCTGATCAGCCCCTTTACTTTTTTTCAGGTTTCACAACTTCACCACTGGCCACCCCTTGAGGGCGCCACTTGACATTAAGTTAGACCAATTAAATTCAGCCCCTTAATTTACTTAACAAGTAATGAGTCAAGTTAACTCAAATTTATAAGACATTGTATTTTTAAGGCAAACCTATTTTTTAAATACAGGTCTATATTATGCTTTTATTCATATTTTTAAAATCAATCTTGGGCACCTCCAGAACAGCACTGCATGTTTTATAACCTTAAAAAACATGTGAAAGAAAAGGTTTTGCAGTCTTTCAAATGTGTGAATGAAGAAAAACACAACACCAGGTATCTTTTTGATGAACATTATAATGTAGAAAGCTCAGAAAAAGTAGATTTTGCATAATATTTCCTCTTTAAGTGAAGCTAACTTGTCAAACTTTGACTCTGATTGTTCAAGAAGATAGTAACCTCTGCCCTAGAGTGTGCTAATGCCATGTGCACTGTTGTTCAGATCTGGAAGGCCTTATTACCTCCCAGCCATAGGCTGAAATAGGAGCGAGCAAAGACAGCATTGAGCGTATTGATTGTCAGTTGTCTCATTATAATAACCTCCACCTTGTAGACTGCTGTTGACCGTGACATATCTGTACAGAAGGTTTCTCCACCAACACTGAAAAACATCTTTAGAGTGTGATTGTGTTGAGTCTAAAAGTGACCAACATTGAGTTATTTTTACCACTAAACCTTCCTAACATCTAACTCCAATAAATCCAAACTTAGGTTCCATTTCAAGTTTCACACAGTAGTACAATAGTATACTCCAAATAAACTTCAACAACAATTCTGTGACTTCTTTTCCTTCCAACCTATAACTATCACAAAGTCATGATAACAATTTTGGCATCATTTTGCAAATAAGTTGCTAAAAATACAGTCAACTAGGGGAATAAAGCGTAACATCATATCAGACCAACTTTAGAAAAAGATTAGAGATTGGTCAAAAGGGGCTCATTTTGGTGAGAATTTTAAAAAGGCTTTGGTTAAGACACATAAATGACACAATTGCAAATCTTTTAATTATGCAAAGTTAGCATCTTTATTACTGACAGTGAATAATTGTAATCACAAACACTAGTTACAAAATGATGAACAAGATGCACAGTTATGGCAGTAGAGTAGGAATCTATTTGTGATTGGATTTATTGCACACAAAAAAGCTTAATGTACTTAAAGTTTGGAGGTGTAATGCCTTTTATTTTAACCCTCCATCTGACACAACTCAAATTTCAAATATAAATCTGTTGTATAAAAAAAAAAAAAAAAAAAGGCTTATTTGCAAACAATTGATTAGTTTAAGCATTGCTTAGCTAGATATTTTAACACTGTCCAGTGGTGTGACTTTTTCTGTCATTTACTACAATTTGACCATTTTGAATTCTTACTGTAAATTACTCAACATGTCTGTTGTGCTAAGTATATCCCTGCCCCATTCTAAAAAAAGATTTTCAACATTCAGAATCAGATTTTTTTTTTTTTTTTTTAATACAGCAGTCACACCAAAGACACCAAACAGGCGCACATTAACAGTTTTCAAGAAAATTTAGATTTTACTCAAAATAATAATAAAATAACCTACAGACCTGTCTGGTCTGTAAATGACAGATGGGCCCTGTAGGTTTTATTGCAGCTGCCTGTTTAAAAAACATATCTTTCATGTCACACCACAGGGCACCATTTTGATTATTCAACTAATTTTAATGATTATTGTAGGATTCAAGAGTAGTTAAAAGTGTTGTTTTAGTAAAGTAACTATCTGTAACATAATGCCAAAAACGTAATAAACTGTCCCAGACACTAGGACTATTTTGGAAAAGTTTGTATTCTGTGTTTTGCAAATGTTACAGTCACACCACAGGACATTTTACAGGTTATTGTTAAAATACAAAAAATAACATAACTTTTTAAATATTTCCTATTTTTTACACTGCTGATAGAAGTTTGGAAGAGGAAAAGCATCATTTAGCAGATATTTGCAATTAATTACAAAAAAATAGTGTTAAGTATATATTCTGTTCATCTTTTCAAATGTAATATTTGAAATAAGTTTTTTGTAAACCTACCTACCTAACCAAATGTGTTTTAGATCTATTCTAGTTCCAAAACAAAATAGATATCTGGTTTATACTGTACAGCATATTTACACTGCTGTCAGAGGCATCTAGTCCAGTACAGAGCCATACACCTCCACCTCACACATATGCAGCAGAGTGTTTCGTCCTGGGATCACTATGTTGACATAACGACCTTCCATCCCTCTGCAGTCAAAGCCTTGTGTAGAGCCTGCGTAGATACTTGTGATCACAGCACACCTGACAGAAACAAACAGAAACATCTTTGTCTAAAGCTGGGGACACACTAGAAAATTTTAAATCTTAACAGATTTTAAAATTGAGGAACACCGAGCATAGACCACAGACATAACAAGAATTTAAATCGATTTTTAATCTTATAATCCTGCCAGCGCACAGACTACAGGATTCTGCAGACTGCCAGACCACACACTCTCAGTTTGTAGGTGTGATTTTATTGTGTCAAAAAAGTGGAGACAAAAGAGGAAAATGTTATTTTTAATCCAATGCATACTTGTCCTTGTGAAACAAGATAAACAGCCTTATTTAGAGAGAGAACAACCCAAGTTGTACTAACTGTTTTGATAAAGCGGGCGTATATTAGCAACAGCTGTTTCTGGTCTAGCACCGTATGGCTCTTGCTTCAAGAAACAAAACTTTGCATTTGCAGTTTATAGTACATTAAACACAAGTCAGAATTGTGTCAGTATGACGAGTTGTTAAACTGTGGTAACGTGGCACAGTGATGCAAGAGAAGTGAATTTAATGCACAGAAAGCTAGCAATAAACCTGAAGTAGTCTCATGTTTACTGTGGCTTTACTTCCAGTCTCACTCCACTACATTCCAGGATTTACTTTACTTTTTATTAAATATTGACAGCAAGACTTTTATGTTTAAAAAGTCAGCTTCTAACACAAAGGAGGACTACCATCGCCTCAGATGGCTGTCAGTGCATATAATGTAATTTGCTCTGAAAAACAAAGAAAGGATAAGGAGAATCTGGATAAAAAGAGAAGAGGCTTCAGGAGCAGTTAACACGTTCAGTCTGAGTTGGAGGTGAGTAGGAGAGTCATTCCTTCTCTTCATGTTGATATCAATGACTGTATATGAGGAATAGGTTGCTTTTTCCAGTGTTTGTTTTGAGTGCTCCTGTGTTTCCAAGTTTCCGTCAGTGGTTCCATCTGTCTGCCTCCTGATGCCTCGCTCTGATTGGCTGTTGCAGTGTTCTCGTCAGTATAGTCGGGTGAAAATCATAAATAACAAGCATGTTTTCTATTTATGATTTGAGGTTGGAGAGGCTCCGACCCGACAAAGGGTTGTAACATAATAGGCACTGACACCACACACGAGGAGTATCACAACAAATAATCATTCGAGAGAAGCCTATATTCATATATATAGTCTATAAAGCAATGTACTTACTACAATATGGCATTTAGTGGCAAATTCAACTTATCATCATGAGTGACATAAGGTAGAATAAGTTAACAGTGTTGTTGAAAGTAAATACTGATAACCTAAACCCAAACCTAAGTAACCCCCAGGCCCTCCTTGTTCTTCCTCTTAAAGCCCTTTTAGGTCACTGGGTCACATTTAAAAATATAAAACATGAAGAAAAACTTTTGGTAACACTTAGGTTTAGACCATTAACTGTGCTAATTAGCATGCTAGTTGGTGGTTAACTAGCATTTAATTGGTAATTATAATGAATTAATTATATCCCTCATTCTGTGTGACCATATTCTACAACTAATTAGCAACAAAGTAACATTTTTCCCTAAATAAACTCATAATTACTGCTCATTAGTAAGTTGTTGGACATGAATTGTGATCTTAGTAAGATTTTTGTGGTACTGTTCCCTAATAATGCTCATACTCCAAAAATCTTATTAGGATCATAATTTCATGTCCAACAACTTCCTTACTTCTTACTAATGAGCAGTTATTATGAGTTTATTAAGGGGAATATGTTTGTTAGTTGCTAATTATTTGTAGAATGGTCACATAGATTAAAGTATTAATAGGTGCTTTATAATTATAAAATTACAAATTTATTAAAGTGAAACTTTTTTCATTTTTTGATTAATCCGTCCTCATTGTACACAGCAAAAGTGAATACATTTTCATATTTTTAAATCTCTAATTGCTAGTTTGTTAACATAATTCCCATATATTTGTAAAGAAAACATGAATTATTTGCTATTTAAAAATGCAAAGTGTTGTTGTTGTTGGTCACTGATTAGCCCTAACACTGATTTTATTACATTTTTAATTTTTGTGCCATTACAAAAAAAGGGTATAAAATCATACAAAAAGGGCTGAAACTCACATTCATCCTCCTAAAGCCCTAAAGGGGCTGGTCAACAGTCACTGAAATATATAGGAATCATTTCCCACAATACAATAAGAAAATGGTGGATCTAGTGGTGATTTTTCTGTTGTGTATTTTTTAACATTTCTGTATTTCAATGGCAGTAGAGGGTAAAATAAGTGATTTTAATGTCAATGGGACCAAAAAGGGCTTTAAGAGGAAAAATGTGAGTTTTTTGTCTAGACAGTAGAAAATTATTATTATTATTTTTTTTTCCAGTTGTCACGCTGAAATTCTACAATTAATTTAATAATGAAGATCTTAGTCAAATATCATCACCTTAGCATAAGAAATGCCAGGGTGCCAGGGGCGCCTGGGGGTTATATTTATGCTTGTGATTTGTAGTTATGCAAGCATCAACATTGACTTTTGTAGTGTTTGAAGATGTAAAAAAGACCTTGGATTACTGTTGCCATGGTAATAAAGGGACTCTCTGATGTGGATCTCAGCTCCATTTAGTCTAGAATAATTTTCTACTCTAATTTTCTCGCCCACTCACCTGGAGTGGAGTGGGTCTGGGAAATCCAGGATGCAGCAGGGCCTCACTCAGACAGGTGAGCGGGGTGAGGTAGATCCGGGAAATCCTTAGAGGTGAGGCTGAGGGCCCACAGGTCGGGACAGGAGCACAGATGGGGTCAGCTAACATCCAATCGTCACTGGGACATCTGCCAGCAGCCAGGCATCTGAAACAGTCCCCACTCCCCCAGAGGGGAGCGGGACAGAGGGACAACCTGTGAATAGCAAGAAACTGATTGGAGATATAGGATATTTGATAATATTAATGACAGTGATAGAAGAGGAGCAGCAGATGAAACCAGAGGACAGAAGCTCAGTGCACCATACTTGCCCCAGCTTCTAGCTCCTAGAGCAGCCTAGCTTCAGCTGTGGAGTTAACCCTGTTCCTAGCTGGCCTGACCATAAGCTTTCTTGAAGAGTAATGTTTTAAGCCTAACCTTAAATGTAGAGACTGTGTCTGCCTCTCTAACATGAGCTGGAAGCTGATTCCATTAAACAGGAGCTTGGTAACTAAAGGCTCTACCTCCAACTGTACTTTTAGAAACCCTGGGAACCACTAATAGCCCTGCATTTTGTGAGCGCAGTACTCTGCTTGGTTGGTATGGCTCTATAACATCATTAATGTAGGATGGGGCCGTACCATTTACGGCCTTGTAAGTCAGGAGAAGGATTTGAAACCTAATTCTGAATTCAACTGGAAGCCAGTGAAGTGAAGCTAGCACAGGAGTAATATGTTCTCTCCTGTTAGTTCCTGTTAATAATCTTTCTGCTGTGTTTTGAACAAGCTGAAGACATTTTAAAGAGTTTTTAGGGCACGCTGCCAGCAGCGAGTTACAGTAATCCAACCTAGATGTAACAAACGCATGGACGAGTTTTTCAGCGTCACTTTTAGATAAAATATTTCTGATTTTGGCTATGTTACGTAAGTGAAAGACTGCTGTTTTACAGGCTTGGCTTATATGAGCCTTAAATGATAAATCTTGATCAAATAAAACTCCTAAGTTTCTCACAGTAGAACTTGAGGCTACACTGACACCATCCAGGGAGACTCTCTGGTCAGACAGAGCATCTCTCAGCTTTTTGGGGCCTAGTATAATGACCTCTGTTTTTTCTGGGTTTAGGAGGAGATAATTAATTGTCATCCATGTCTTTATGTCTCTCACACAGGCGCTAAGTTTCTCAACGCGGTCATTCTGATCAGGTTTAATTGATAAATACAACTGTGTATCGTCTGCCTAACAGTGAAAATTAATGCCATGTTTTCTGATTATGTTTCCAAAAGGCAGCATGTAAAGCATGAACAGAATGGGTCCAAGTACTGAGCCTTGTGGCACTCCATAGCTAACTTTACTGCACTGTGAGGAATGTTCATTTACACTGACAAACTGGTACCTATCAGATAAGTAGGATTTAAACCAACAGAGGGCGGCTCCTCTGACCCCTATGTCACAGTCTAATCTCTGGAGTAAGATGCTGTGGTCAATGGTGTCAAAGGCTGCACTGAGATCTAACAGAACTAGGATTGAGACCAGTCCATTGTCTGAACTTAATAACAAGTCATTTGTGACTCTGACTAATGCAGTTTCTGTGCTATGGTGAGGTCTAAACCCTGACTGAAAATCTTCAAATAAGCTATTGTCCTGTAGGTGGCGACATAACTGTTTAACTACAACTCTTTCTAGGATTTTTGAAATAAAAAAGAGATTTGATATTGGTTGATAATTGGCTAAAACGTCAGGATCTAAGACTGGGTTTTTTCAGAAGCGGTTTAATAACTGCATATTTAAAAGACTGCGGCACATAACCTGTTTCTAAGGAGGTGTTTATTATATTCAGTATAGGTTTATTAATTAGGGGAAGAGTTTCTTTAAAAAGTTTGGTAGGAATTGGGTCTAAAAGACAAGTTGAAGGTTTTGGAGGACATAATGACTGATGTTATCTCAGCTTGGTCTACAGCAATGAAGCAGTCTAACATTACAGTAGGTTTTATAGTGGCCTCCCTTTTTACAGCTTTGGTTTGCTCTGAGCTGATTGTAGGGAGAATTTTATTTAATTTGTCTCTAATACTTGTGATTTTGTTGTTAAAAAATTGAAGAAAGTTTTCACAGCTGAGAGTAACAGGGATACAGGGTTCTACTGAGCTGTGACTGGTGGTCAGCCTGGCTACAGTGCTGAACAGAAACCTAGGGTTGTTCCTGTTTTCTTCTATTAAAGTTGAATAGTATCTGGTTTTGGCCTCATGCAGAGATTTTTTATCATTTAAAAGACTATTTCCAGGCATTCAGAGACTGCTCTGAGCTGGAGAGACACCATAGCCTTTCTAATTTACGGGTTGCTTGTTTAAGGGAACGTGTTTCAGCATTAAACCATGGTGCTACTCGATTCGGCCTAACAACCTTTTGTTTTAATGGAGCTACATTATCTAGAGCCGTCTTTAAAGACTGCATGAAGCTGTCAACAAACCGATCATTTTTACTAGGACTCAAGCTATGAGAGCTGTTCTCAACATACTCACTCAACATTGTGCTAAATATTGGCTTTATTATGTGTTTAAACTTTGACACAGATTGGTCAGATAATGTTCTTTTAATCTGGGTTTTGTTCATTGGAACAGTAAAGTCTTTGAGTATAAACTGAAAGGTAATTAGAAAGTGATCTGAGAGTATGGGGTTATGAGGAAGGACAGTGAGCTCCCTAATCTCTATACCATAGGTTAAAACAAGGTCCAGGCTGTGCTTGTGACAATGAGTGGGTTCATTTATGTTTTGAGTAAAACCTACGCTGTCTAATAAGGCTGCAAATACATTACCTAGACAGTCGCTGCTTTCATCAACATGAATATTAAAATCCCCTTCTATTACAATCTTATTTGAGTCTAACACTATACTGGATAGAAAATCAGAGAACACAATTAAAAATGTGGAATAGGGACCAGGAGGCCGGTAGATGATTATAAACATAACTGTTTTTTGTTTCTTACAGTTTGGGTGATTTATAGTTAGTATGAGGCTTTCAAAGGAATTATATGTGTGATTAGATTTGGGGCTAAGAAGTAAACTAGACTGTGATATTACTGCCACTCGTCCACCTCCGCCTGTGCTCCTCGCTGTCTGAAAGTTTACATGACTTGGGGGAGGAGCTTCATTAAGTCTCACATAATCATCCTGTTGTAGCCAGGTTTCTGTTAAGGCCAGTAGGTTAAGTTTATTATCATTAATTCATTCATTAACTAACAGGGATTTAGAGGAAATGGACCTAATGTTTAGTAATCCACATTTAATTATGTCATTGTTTTGATTATTATTAATATTATTAATAGGTCTACAAGTAGCTATTTTTTATTAAATTTATGGCTCTCACTCCTCTTATTTGACTTTTGCTGTTGGAGTTAGTGTTTAGGTGGGGGACAGACACAGTCTCTATTTGCTCTGCTAAAATACCTTTATACTGGGTTTGTACCAGCTCATAAGAAAGCTCAGAGAAGTGTTTTAAACTACTGCTCTGTGCCCGGGTCCCACCTCTGGCTTGTCAGGTTGGACGACTAATGCTATCAGCCATATTTCTAGACAGCAACGCAGCACCATCCAACGTGGGATGAATGGCGTCTCTCTGTAAGAGACCGGGCTTTCCCCAAAACGCTCGCCAATTATCAATAAAGCCTATGCCGTTTTCTGGGCACCATCTAGATAACCAGCGGTTGAATGATGAAAAGCGGCTGTACATTTCATCATTGGTCAAATTCAGCAGGGGACCAGAGAATATTATGGTGTCCGACATTGACTTAGCAAGTTTGCACACCGACCCTACGTTCAATTTGAGCACCTCTGATTGTCTCCTCCGGGCTTCGTTACCACCAACGTGAATCACGATTCAACGGAACCTGGTCCTACTCTGGGCTAAAATCCTAAGTTTTCCTTTGATGTCACCCACTCTGGCCGCCGGAAGACACCTAACCGTAGCCACTGGCAGCTTCACGTCTAACTATCGAGCTCCCAGTCACCAGAGTCGATGGTTCAGCGGGTGTGTCGCTGAGGGGAGAAAACCTATTCCAGACGGGAAGCTTTGGGTGGTCTAAGTGTTTGCATTTAGCGCTATGCTTCCTTCTTACTGTTACAAAGCCATCCTGCTTGTCCCCCGGCTGCTGGGGAGGCGCTGGGGGCTAGTCTGGCTTGCGCTCCTGCTACTGCTAGCGCGGTCCCTATAGCTACCTGGCTAGCTGGCTTAGCCTCAGCCTCCACTGTGCAGAGCCGTGCTTCTAACTGCTCTAACCTGGCCTCCAAAACTAAAAACAAACTACACTTCACACACCTGCTGCTATCATTACTAAAGGAGGCAGGATTCTCACTGAACATATGGCACATTGAGCAGAAAAGGGGGGTGAAGGCAGAGGATGAAGACGCCATGCTAATGCTAGGCTAAGATAGGCTAAAGGCTAACAGAAGCTAGTAGACTATTACTGAGTCGCGAGCTGAAAGTGGCTTGGACACGAAGCGATTATATACGATACTAGATTTCTCACAGAGAAACTAAGTTAAACTGCTAGAAGATATGCCTTAAATAATTCAATTTAGTCAAATGACGAAGAACAGTTGTGTATGCAACACAACACCAACGGAGTGCAATCACCAGGAAGTGACGTCAAATCCAGATCAATCAAATCCAGAATGATGGGCCAACTCACAGTCCATCATGGAAGCAAACAGTACTGCAGTCAGGGTAGCTGCCCATGACTTCAGTGATGTTCACTGTCAGTCCAGAGGTACTGTCCCCGACCGCCACGCAATGTTGCAGACGTGTCAGCCACGATAGCCCCACAACATCCAGAGACTTGAGGTACTCAGGGCGGATCTCACCCACTCCTGGTGCCTTGCCACCGAGGAGCTTTTTGACCACCTCGGCGACTTCAGCTTGGGTGATGAACGAGTCCACCTCTGAGTCCCCAGCCTCTGCCACCTCAATGGAAGACGTGTCGGTGGGATTGAGGAGATCCTCGAAGTATTCCTTCCACCGCCAGACAACATCCCCAGTCGAGGTCAACAGTACTAAACACTGTAAACAGTGTTGGTGAACCACTGCTTCCCCCTCCTGAGGCAGCGGACGGTTTGCCAGAATTTCTTCGAGGCCGACCGATAGTCCTCCTCCATGGCCTCCCCGAACTGCTCCTAGACCCGAGTTTTTGCCTCCACAGCCGCCCCCGGGCCGCAGCACGCTTGGCCTTCTGGTACCCGTCGGCTGCCTCAGGAGTCCCATAAGCCAACCAGGCTCGAAAGGACTCCTTCTTCAGCCTGACGGCATCCCTTACTTCCGGTGTCCACCACCGGGTTTGGGGGTTGCCGCCACGACAAGCACCAGGCCTTATACACAGCTCCAAACAGCCGCGTCGACAATAGAGGTGGAGAACATGGTCCACTCGGACTCAATGTCTCCAACCTCCCCCGGGATCTGGTTAAAGCTCTCCTGAAGGTGGGAGTTGAAGACCCCTCTGACAGGAGACTCAGCCAGACGTTCCCAACAGACCCTCACAATACGTTTGGGTCTGCCGAGTCTGTCTGGCCTCCTCCTCCGCCAGCGGATCCAACTCACTGCCAGGTGGTGATCAGTTGACAACTCAACCCCTCCCCTCACCCAAGTGTCCAAGACACACGGCCAAAGGTCAGATGACACAACAACAAAGTCGATCATCGGCCTCCGGCCTAGGGTGTCCTGGTGCCACGTGCACTGATGGACATCCTTGTGCTTGAACATGGTGTTCGTTATGGACAAACTGTGACTAGCACAGAAGTCCAATAACAGAACACCACTCGGGTTCAGATCGGGGAGGCCGATCCTCCCAGTCACGCCCCTCCAGGTATCACTGTCATTGCCCACGTGGGCGTTGAAGTCCCCAAGTAGAACAATGGAGTTCCCAGTCGGAGCACCTTCCAGTGCCCCTCCCAGGGACTCCAAGAAGGCCGGGTAATCTGCACTACTGTTCAGCCCCTAAGCCGAAACCACAGTGAGAGACCTGTCCCGCACCTGGAGGTCTCTCATTCACCGGGGTAAACTCCAACACATGGCAGCTGAGCTGGGGAGCCAATAAGCAATGGGTTTTTCTATGGCAAATGCCAAAGCCGATTTTTAAAATTCAGAGCAGCCGATGGCCAATAAACACTGCAGATTTTTAAAATTGATTTTGTTATTTTTTGGGACTGATATGTAGGGTCAATTTTATGAAAGAAAGGAATATTATACTTAGTAATACTTATTAAAACCAGATTTTACAGACCTAGGATACTGTCCTAAAGACGTCATTCTGCAGATGGCACTGTTCCGTTATCACTCCATGTAGGAGAACAGCGCCAAAACATGTATAAACCAGCTGGCAAAACACGTATCATGCAGGAAGCATTCGAAACATGTCACGGTATGAAAACACAGCACTGTTCTGATTATAAAGGAAATTTCTAGGAGGCCATTCCCACATATCATTTACATGTTAGAGCGGTCTGGAAAATACAGTTGTTGAGAGAAGGGGGTATGAATGTAATTGATTTTGAGGTGAATCTCAACTGGTGGGTTGGGATCCAAAAGTGGGTCGCAGATCCATTTTCAGTGGGTCACGGGCCTTTGCCAAAAAATAAATAAATAAATAAATAAATAAATAAATAATAATAATAATAATAATAATAATAATAATAATAATAATAATAAAAAGTTATGTTACTGTTAAGTGAGCACTGCTTATTTCTCCTCAAAGCACAATGTCTTTCAGTATTTACTTCTGAAAAGGTCATCAGAAGAAACGAGAATTTTGTATATCTCTCCTTTTTGTATTGCACTTTTTTATTTCATGTAAGGGAATAGCATCACCACTTGCTTGTTAAATGTGTTCTTTATGTGTTGGCATACTGTGATATTCCTAACATTATTCTGTCAGGTTCAATACATTTGATCAGTTTAAATTTCTCTTTTATTTGGGTCACGGCTTTTAATTTTTTGGGTGAAGGTGGGTCTCAGAGCTAGACCAGTTGAGAATCACTGCATTAAAGGTACTATGTGCAAAATGCAATCTCTGCCGTTTTAACAAGGTACTGCCATCTAAATTTAAAACATTGGAACATGTTACTCTTTTTGACTATGGCAAGAGGTACACCCTACACCAGGGGTCAGCAGGTTTGATTGCAGTTGGGCCAAATCATTTTTGATCCGCCAGGTGGCGGGCCACATGAATGGACATACAGTTCTCTGCCATGGTTCCTTGGCAGCTTTAAATTAACATATACTAGCATGTTCAATACAAAATATATAGCTCAATACATAAATACCTTAAAAATAAATTAAATAAAATCCTCACATCAACTGCACCACCCCCTATTTTGCTACATTTTTACACGGCAAATTAGATAAACATTGGATATTATTGGATAGAGGCAAAGATAACCATGCCAGAAGGAGGTCATATGATAGAATGCTTCAAGCTACAAAGGAGCCCTTAGTCTGTAGTGAGAGGAGCAGAGTATTTTGCTGTAAAAGGCATAAAAAGCTCCATACCATCTGCAGCTTGAACACAACACTGTAAGGTGCCATTGTTGTTGTCAGAGTTCAGCGCATGCAGGTTAAGGAAGAGGTGAGGCAAAACATGTAAACTGCATTTTCAGATCTTTCACTCTGGGACCTAGTTTCAAAAATGATCATATTCAACCTCCCAAAATGCCGGATCTGTGTGGACAAAACACTTATATGACAAAAAACCTTTGTGGATACGTCTGAGCCCTTCTCTGTGTGGACAAGTCCTAAGTATTAGAAAGTGTTATCTGTGACAAGTAATATTTTCCAAATATCAATGTTATTGTTACCCATGTAACTCAAATCATTTGTCATGACTTGATTTTTTTTTGACAATATATTGAGCTCTTCTAGGTTTAGTACCAACTGGTTTTGTAGCTCTGGCATTAGTTGGCTCCACCGCACACTGCTTGCATGTCTGCATTTATCAACCTGTAGGCTCTCTCTGCTTCTGTGATTGGACGAGTGCCAAAGCAATGGGTAGATTTTACAGAGCAAAACATAATTCCAAACATCAACAACTTCACACGGTCAAATTTGCACGAGTTTGTAACTTTGCCTTTGTTCAAGTTTCAAATATTTTTGATGCTCTAAAGAGGAGGAGAGGAAGGTGCACTGATGAGGAAATATAGAGAAATATGAGGAGCTTCTTGGAATGTGTTGTTGTTCTACGTTCAGATTCAGATATTTAAATAAAAAATATTGCTAAACTGAGTATTATTTTTGTATATGTGCACCCCCAGTTCAACTTCTGGAATTTCACCTCAAATATGCAAATGTAGTAATTATATAGGCTAACTTAAGAAAATGTTATAACTTAAATCAATGTTTATATGGAAGAAATCTTCTTTTAGGGAGCTATTACTTTGACTTTGCAGTGAATGCTTGGATTGGGTGCCTGACCCCATCTGCTGGCAACAGTGGAGACTGAACAGAGCATAAAATGGCTAAGGGCTAATTAGCAACATGATGCTAACAGATAGATGAAACAGCTGACTGCTGTGTAGTGACAACTATTTAAGCGCTGAAATTATCGGAAGTCCAGCAATGGAGACCGTGTATGGGCTTTAGAGAGTGTTTTCAGCTCTTGAGAAAGAGACGGCATCAGCATACAGGATTACTCAAAATGTGTGAATATAACAAAATCCAGGAACACGAATAAGCGGAAGAAAATGAATAAATGATTGAATATTTATTAGTATATTTGTATCCTATAGATGCGGATCAATTTACCACCTAGGCCTCATTTTGGTTACATTAAGCTAGCTTGCTTATTTAAAATTACTTAAACATTTATATGGTTTTATAGCTTGACAAATGACCAACCCACAGGATAAAACAGACCTGAACTAAATTGCATTTTGTAATATTAATTTTATTTCACATGCTATGAATGTACTTTTTCTTACTTTTTTTCCCCATCTCAATTGTGTTTATTTCCTCAAAAAAATTACCCAATCTTTTCTCAGGCATGCTTAAAGTAGTAGGAAACAATAAAAACTTACCCTGAGGCTCTCCCCTACTCTAAAATATAAACATTTCTAAATTGCTACCAAAGCTAATACGATTTAGTTAGAGGTAGCTACACCAGAAGTCCAGGACTACAAATCAAACGTGAGACTTGGGACTACTGCGGGGTGATAGGACCTGCCTTCTCCTGTACTTGACAAAGAGAAAGCCAGCTTTATCGTTTAAAATGTAGCCAACTCCTTCTTTACGATTTTTTTTTTTCGCAAAAACATAAAAGTATGTAATTATTTCCTTTCTTGTTATCGTCACTGAGGCGCTGCACAACCTTTACAAACACTACATTTCCCGAAACCCTTTACTCTCGCGAGACTAAAACGTGCCGTCCCGTTTGCGGCTGCGCAATATCATTCGAAAACTTGCAGTGCGAGAGCGGAGCTGTGGTGGGGGGAGAGAAAGACAACGCAGCGAACAAAAACACAATGGCGACGGCGACCACAGCGGCGAGTGGAGCGGCTTCGGGCGGACCTGCAACCGGCCCGGTCGGCGGGGGCACGGCCGTGGGGCGGAAAAAAGACGGCGGACCCTCGTCAAAATTCTGGGAAAGTTCAGAGACCGTGTCCCAGCTGGAGACGGTTCGGCTGTGGATCGGGAAGCACTACAAGAAGGTTAGCTAGCACCGCTTCATTGATTCGTATGAAGGCCCGCGTCCCCCGCAGCTGTAGCTGCTGGCACAATGGACCGCTGCTGTCCTGGCTGCTTACACACACTAAACCACAGCTAACATTAGATATTAATGTCCTTATATGTTCCATAGCAATAACTCACATCAGCTGTACGTTTCGTGTAGAGCTGTCCACAAATGGAGGTGCTCACGTGCTCCTGCAAAGTTGTTATCATCGCAGCTAGCATCCTGTTAGCCCGTTAGCTGTCTGTTTATGAAAATACACTCAGAGGACGTGCTTGTAAACGAATCACGCACGTATATTTTTATTAATTCACTCTTTGCACGCGTTCGTTAAGAGTATCACATCAATAGTGTTGTTGTAAAGTTAATCTTGGAGTGAGTATTAGCATTAGAAAAGCTGACAGGCTAAAACCAGACGTACCTAAAAGACACTACTATGCAGTCAGGAAGCTCCAAATTGTGTAGGTTTTGTCACACGCAGCGTGATAATTTTTGTTTGATTGTACGTCGACAGAGCACTAACAGCAAGGACAGTGAATGCTGACAGTTTTGTCAACACAGCAGCGCGCTAGAGTTTGGAGCAGCTGCGCTCGCCCGCAGCCAAACAAAGAGTGGAGCCTGACTGTATAACCCACTGACACTGTGTGTACACAAGGAATTAGGCTGTTATCATATAGTGTTTATACATTTGACCACACGAGTACCTGCTGGAACTACAATTGAATGAACAAAGTTGACTATGATGTTTTTATTTTACTGTAATGACATATGTCTACACTACCGGTCAAAAGTTTTCAAAAAAACTCACATTTTTCTCGTTTGTTATTGAAAAGTACTGTGTACTCTGACATGAGAGCATCAACAATAGAAGGTAAAAAAGAAATCAGCCAAAATGTATGTATGTATATTTAAATCATGCCTCATAAAAACGTTGTTTTTGTATAATGTTGAAATGGACATTATTTTCTAGTTTGGGTTAACTTAATTAAGTTTTTGTCCTGTGGAAGTTCTTCTCTTAACCCATTTTGAGCTACTAATTGGATTTGAATGGCTTGAATTTCAGTAAAGCCAATGGAGAGGTTCTGGTGTTCTAAAACCTTTGACTGGTAGTGTATGCTTATGTCAGGTTTTCTTAGTTTTTTCACACTTTTTCCGTGTAACCGCACACTATACCAAGGCTAAACCAGGTCTAAACTAGAACTAAACTGGGATTAAACTAGTTCTACCTCTAGATTAGACCAGAGCTACATCCAAGATTAAAGAGGCCAAAACCATGAATAAACTAGGTCTAACCATGGGCAAACCAGGACTAAACTTGGTGTAAACTTGAACTGAACCATGATTGAGCTAGGTCTAACCCTGGACTAGACCAGGGCCAAACCAGAACCCAATCTGAACCAAAATATAAAACTAGGTCTACACCAGGACTAAATTCTGGACTCAGATCAGAGATCAGAGATAAAACCAGGACTTTTTAAACTCTGGTCCAGTCTCTAATTGGACAGTTATTTTGTCAGATGAAAGACTATAACTAATTTGCGATATATTGTGCAGCCCTAGTTGAATGTAAATGAAACGAACCAGGTCTAAACCAGAACTTTGCACTTTTGTTTGGGCACTTTCACAGGCAGATCTCAATAATTGCAATAAAAGTCAGTCTATTTAAAAACCATGAGGTTTAGGTCAAGACAACAGACTCATTTTAAGTTTTACAGTGGGTCTCACTGGCATTGATTCTTCTGCCTTTATGTCTATTTATAGATGACATGTGATTCGTTCTACTTTCCTAAAGCTGCAGTAACCTCATTTTTTGACAAAGCGCAAAGGAAGTTCAACATGAAGCAAGATTATTGGAGTACATTGTCCCTGACCCATTTACTGTATCTATGAGTTTTGTGATTTATCTGCAAGGCATCACGTCTGGTGTTATTTTTTAAGCAAAATTTTAAGTCATGTTGTTGCTTTTGCTCTTCCAGTATGTCCAGAATGACTCCCCGTCTAGTAAGTACCTGGCAGGGCTTGTGGTTCAGTTGCTGCAGTTCCAGGAGGATGCATTTGGGCGCAGAGTCAACAACCCGGCACTTACAAAGCTACCTGTAGGTTAAAAGATGTTTAAGAGAAATTTGCAAACTGATTTGATAGGTTTTATAATGAATTTTCTTTGTTTCCTTAGGCAAAATGTTTCCTGGATTTTAAGGCTGGAGGTGCTCTGTGTCACATCCTTGGCTCGGTTTACAAGTTCAAAAGTGAACAGGGATGGTGAGTTTGCAATTGTGGCCTTGGTCTGATTCAGCATTGACATGGATCTTTCAGGCAGATGCTGCAGAGCTATAGCCTGGCAAGCCAGACTCTCATACTTGCTTTTTGCAAGCAGGACAGTTTGGTTTCTCTCTTGCTCCGGTTCAGTTTGGAACTGGCCAATCACAGCCATTTATCTGCAACAGGTCTTAAGAGAGTGGAAGAGCTAACACTGGCTACCGAGCTAATTTAATAACTTCTCTGACCCGATTAATGGCCTTAAGTTCTTTTCTTCGGCACGTGTTTGTTCTGCTGAAGTCTGTGTTATTGTGCAGTCCTCTGTGTGATTGATTTTTTTGTTTGTCTTGTTGCCATTTTACCAACAGTAAAATCTCATTGACATTTGACGTAACAAATATATTGGGGAAAAAAAACTTCTTTGTACAACTGGTTTCTGATGCTGCCCCATTCAGAAATAAGCACAGAGCAAATTATGGCAAAGAATCCATGTTTGTTTGGGTCAGCGGTGCATAGCTTATGTCCCACCCTTTGTTTCTCTGATTGGTTACTCTGCCTGTTGTTGTCCCGCCACAGAAACGAAATGTTACCGAAGGAATACCACAATAACTTCTTTGTAGGAGAAGAGTTTGTCTGGCAGGCCAGGCTTGTAGAGCTGTGCAAAAGAAGGGCTGAACTACTGTGCTGAAATGTATGTCCAGTAGTGAAATTGTGTACACACAATCTGTAGACATGAAGCCTCTTCTAGAAGTTTCCCAGAGTAAGAAAATTTCAGTGAAAGTCAATCTGACAAGGACATCCTATTATGTTTTCCCATCAGCCTTGGTTCGTGTGAACATGTTTTCTTTCTGTGTTTTGAAACCTTGTTGCTTAGCCAAGAAATGCAATGTAAAAGTGTACCATTATAACATTTACCTTTTTTGTGTAAACAATTTCAGGCGTCGGTTCGACCTCCAGAATCCTTCTCGAATGGACCGTAATGTGGAAATGTTCTTAAATGTTGAGAAGAACCTGGTGCAGGTATGGTTTGATTTTATCAGAGCTGAATGTTTTAAACTTTGAGAGCCCTTGTTGGAGTTGAGCTGCTTTTTGGTTTTGTGTTTTTATATACTGTTTTGTCTCCAGAACAACTGTTTGACCAGACCCATCGTCTTCCTGTCACCTGACATTGAGCAGAAGCAAGCCAGTAAGCTCAAAGACATTATCAAGAGGCACCAGGTGAGAGAATAGGAATGGCTTCATGATTTCACAATATATTTTTTTCTTATTTTGGTCCCTAGAGGTTAGTTAATTGACTTTTTAACTGTTCTCAGGGCTCCATCACTGATGACAAGTCCAAGGCCACTCACCTTATTTACCCTTCTCCACCTCAACAAGAAGAAGGTATGCATCATAAGAGACGCATGTAATTTTGGTGTAAACGTAAAATCTCAAGATACAGCCCCCAGGTTTAGATTGTTGTGGCTATTTATATTACAGTGACAAGTCCTCGTATTACACTTTCTTTAGCGAGTTAAGTTTGTGTCTTGTTTTGTTGCAGAGGAGTGGTTGCGTCCGGTTATGAAGAAAGACAAACAGATGCTGGTGCACTGGGGGAGCTACCCTGACAGGTGAGGTTTTATCTCTTTGTGCCCATGTTTGTAGACGTTGTGTCAAAATATGGGTAGTGCACATGGGGGACGTGGAGGCGGATTGAGGGAAGGGACAGTGATGTAAGTCATGTCTTAATGCCTTGAGACTACATGCACTGCAAGTGTCATCATACCTGAAAGAGGATCATATCTATACATTATTTACAGAACATTGGTAAAATGAATGATTGTATAGACCAGGAGTCTGCAACCCATTTTAATACGCAAAAGTCGCTTGGCCTATAATTGAAATACAGCATATTGGATGTCATTAATTATTGCAAACTAACAAAGAACTGTGTTAAAAACTCACTGCACTGATTATCTTTTTAATAGGCCACTAAACAGCAGTGTAATGCAGGAGCCAAGGACTCAGAGAGCTGGAGTTACATCTAGTAACTATTTCTTGGTGCTGTTTATTTACCTTATGTGAATTGCGCTTCTTATCAGGCCCACTGTGCGGCAATTAAGGACTGCAAACAGTGGTTTATTATAATTCCACAGCATATTCTGGAGGGATTCAAAATCGTCTCTGTAGTTATTGACTTTACATAACCACATGTCAAATGCCCCTAGGAGCCACAAGTGTAGGGCTAAAGAGTAGCATGCAGTTCTAAAACCATAGGTTACAGATGTCTGGAATAGATCTTCCACCAGTGACGTATTTAGATAAGTTGTACATGCAGAATGGTGACAAGATTAGCCTTCTTTTCCATTTATTTTTATAAGGGAGGTAATTAAAAACAATAAGTCTGGCGTTTTTAGAGCACAGGAACGAATGCTCGACTCTATTTGTTATAAAATACTGTCAGTTAAACCCATTGATATCTGATAGTTTGAATTACTAAAGTGAACTTATTAAAGTAGGATTTGTGGTGATTGGTGAATTAAATATGAGCATACAACGTCAAAATTGTGGTCCGACAAACTTCTGTAACTACTTGTCCAACATAATAAATAAAGTAAGAATCTTATCTTGCATTGCCTTTAGTTTATATGCAAATTATAGAAGCTAATTGCTACCTTAAACTTTTTAATGCGCCCCAACCAGGCTCCTATATTACTTACATGTGATCGAGTTGTTGTCAGTTGCCAAAATAATTTATATTATTTATAGACCCTTCTTGTGTTTGTAAACGAAATGTTTGCATTCTGACTGGTACCGGAAGTTAAAAAAGACGATATTAAAGTTTTAATGATAAAATTAGCACTAGCCCCCAAACATTGCAAATTCAAAATAATCAAGACAACCGCTCCACCACGTGTAAGTAATATCAGAGCCTGGTTTGATTTACATTAGTGAGTGTGTCAACATTTAGCCATTAAATAGAAAGAAGTGTTTATAATTGACAAATAAGCTAAATGCTACGTAATTTACATTTCTTAGGCCCAATCCCATTTCTCATGTTTACCCCTACCCCTCGCCCTTCGCCTTCCCCTTAGACCTTAAAACAGAGGGGTAAGAGGTAGGGCTGACAATACACCCCTAAGAAATGGGACACCCCTACACCGCTATATTAGGCTATACATCACTGAACAAACCATTTGCTCAGTTTATACTTTAAATACTTTTTTTTTTAAACAAGCCTACATTAGCCTAAAGGGGGTGCATGTGAACAACAGGAGAACTGTAGGTGAATGAGCTTCAGCTCAAACCCAAATGTAACACCAGAGAAAGCAACAAACTGCTGAAAACTGAAACTGTTCATGAGATTAAGTCTTCACCTTACACCGTGTGGGGCAGGAGGAGCCCACTGTGCTCAGGTAAAGATCACCTGTCTCTGTAAAATACAGCCACATGTGCATCATGTCGTGCACTGCTTCTTCTCTCTGCATCAAATTAGTGGCATTAGAACAAGGTTATGGGACTTATATATAGCTTTTTGTGTTTGTTTTTTTGACTGAAATATCAATTATATTATTTAAAAATACCGCAGGTCCCGCTGATAAAGAAATGGGATTCAGCCTTAATTTCAATATTACGCCGGACAAGTATAGAACTGTGTGACACTGTTTGCTCAGATTTATTTCATCAATCACCACAAATCCTACTTTTATAAGTTATTTTAGCAACTCATATCAATTCATAGCAATTTTTAATTAAATATTATATAAACAACAAAACTGCTCCAAAAACATCTACATTAATATTTTGCTCCCTTGTAGAAATGAATGCGGTAGAACGTTAATCTTGGTACTGGGCAGCGTGTGCAACTTTCAAAACACGTTACCTGTGGGTATATAGTTTGCGATATTTTGAGGCTAATGCTGAATCCTCCAGAGCATGACATTGTAATCCGTTTAACTTGTGGCACCATTTGGAATGCAGCCGTTGAGTTTACAAACACTAAAAAGGTGTATTAATCATGTTTTTCCCAGTTATGACACCTGGATGTCAGCTAATGAGGTGGACGGTGATGTGGAGGACCCTCCCAGCACTGACAGGCCATGGAAGGTAAAGTGATGAGATGTAGAAACACACAACACACTGCATTAAACAAGCTTTTCAATGAGGCAATTTGTAGTACATTCAAAGATAAAAATAACCCTTCTCTTTTATGTCTCAGGTGCATGCCAAGTGGGTCCTGGACACAGACGCTTTTAATGAATGGATGAATGAGGAAGACTATGAGGTGGATGACAGCAAGAAGCCATTTAGTTTCCGCCAGAGGATCTTCCCCAAAGAGGAGGAGGTAGGGCTAGAAGTGTAATTTTAAAAGCCAGATTTTTCATTGTTTTTTAGCCTTTATGTATTGTATATTGGTATACATTCAATTGTGAGTATATTAGTTTTCCTTTAAGTGTTTTTGCATGTAAAGTCTTGGCATGCCCGTACCGTATTTTGCCACTGTCTGTTACCCATCTTTTCCTAACCTTTCCTCATGCTTCTGTCCTTCTAATGTATTCAGGGTTTCTGTTTCAGTATGCATTTTATAAGGATCAGGCAGCAGTGTTGGCTTGTTTTAGTAAAGTAGCATTGAAATCAGCTGCATAAAACAACATAGGCAAACTTTGCTGTCAGTGTTGTTAGTTGGCTTTTGCCAGGTTAGTAAGCAACAGCAAACTGGTTAAAAAAGCATTGTGACAAAAAGATCCAAGACACCTAGATGATGAGGTGCTATTGAAGGGCCCTTTCTGCCACTAACAAGCCCAAAATTTCAATGTTATAAATTATAATAATGGATTTGACTGTGCTGTAAATGAATGCACAGCATTAGATATTTATTTATACATTGTGATATGTCGTTAGTTGTTGATTTTGGCATAATCCGAGCAGAGATATTTTTTGGTCTAATGCTGCGTTCGTATGGTCCTCAGAAACTCAGTAAAATGTTTTTCCTGAGTTGAAAAATGCACATAACTCAGGAACTCGGGTCAAAACCTGAAATGCCAAATATTACTGTTGATTTATTATTTTTGTTTACCTTGCCAAAATAGCCAAAGCTATATTTATTTTTTCCAAATTTACTAATGTTCATTCATGGGAAGGATTACATCTTGAGAAATTAGCTGTGTTAAACACTAATTAATAACATTACTGAGTCTGGCCAATAACTCTGTTGGTCTGTAAGTAGTGAAGTCAGACTTTCCAAGATCAAAGCACGTGAACATGAACCAAGTTCGAAAAACAACTTCACATCTCTGAAAGGTTAGCATCTGAAAACCACATAAACATCTCTAATTATTTGTTCCTTTTAAGATTTTAAAATGACACCCCACAAACTTAATTTTTACAGCCTGAAAGCATCTATGGCAGCCCTGAAAGCACATGCCTGGCCTTAAACTTAAGAGAAGAAAAAATTATTTTTGTTCATGTCCCAAAACTTCAGTTGTTTTCATAGTTTTTTCTCAGTGTAGAGTCATTGGCAGATGTATTAACAGGATGTAATGAAAGTAATTGCTCCCTCTACTGGTTTCTGAAGGAGTTTTCGAAGACACATGTATACAATGCATATTTTAGGGAGAGAAAAAAAATTTTTAATGTAAGAAATAAAAAAATTGTTTTGGGTAAGGACCAGCAGAAAGAACATAGGAACACCTCTTACAGGAACCCTGACCCACCCCTTTCACCCCAGCATCTCACCCCCCACCTCCCTCCGTTCCTCCGCCGCTTCCCCCTCCTTGTGTGTGCAACCGTTCCATCCTCTCATTCTGCGGCTCTTTCTCTCATCCTCCATCCCTCGCTACCTGCTCTGCGCGGGGTTTGTCTGATCAGTCTTCCCGTACACCTGATCGTAAGGAGCGCAAGGCCAACTCCGCTGGGAAGAAGAGGAGGCGCTCGCCCTCGCCACCCAGCACCCCTGCCGAGTCCCGCAAGAAGGGAGGCAAGAAGGGGTAAGTTAAGAATTAAGAAAACACTTTAATTATACATGTGGACACAAGACATAAGCTCTGCTCTGATTGGGTGATTCATAGGGATGGGGCGAATCCTAAAAAAAATCCAAACCGTGAGGCCTGAACTGAACAGTTTGGATCCATACGATCCTCACGTGTTTTAATTTTGCACAGACGAGAAGGGGTTAAGCTGTTGTCTTTGCGCAGATGGAGTAAAAATAGTTCAATTTAAAGTTAGTTAGTTAACATGTAACTAACTTATCCTGACAGAGGAGACTTTAAGCTTTATGCCTGTCTTTGTTTTATGTTTATAGACAAAAGACAACATTAAATTTCCAAAAACTGATACGAAGATATTACATGTATCATCATCATAGTGCTCGATCCGTGGGAACACAGGATGTTTTTCAGATAGGATCTTTGATCTTTTATACAAAAAACATCCAAAAGAGAGAGATATTTACTTTCTATAAGTTAGATTTGATGACCAGACACACAGGAATGGAGCAGGGGGACAGAGCTGAGTCTGAGAGAAAGGCAGCGGGGAGGGGCCTGGGACAGAGCAGATGGAGGAGTGGCCCGATAGACAAGCGGTTCACAGGAGATGCAACTTAAAATAATTAAATAAATTAAAAGTATAAAGAACAAAGTGCAATACAGCAGACAGGTCTGAGGGCAGATATTTCTTCTAATGACTCAGAGAGAGACTTGTGTGAGTCACGTGATGCGTATGCGGCTGTATACTCATGTACAGGTCTGTAAGATCACCTGTGTCTCATTACAGCTTAGACACAGGTGATCTTTACCTGTGCACAGTAAGCTCTGAATGTTTGCTCTTTATTCATAAAAAAAAGTATTTTTGCCTTCATTTCTATCTCCCTATACATAAATAGATTTTTCTACAAAGCAGTAAAATAGACAATTCTTAGTACCTTTTTTTTTTTTTTTTTTTTTTTTGCAGTAGCTAATTAAATATCCAGAATTTTAAGATCTTAATTTGTTGAATTATCTATAACAGGCAACGCAAATTATATACAAATTGGTAACTCTAATTATGTACAACAACAAATACATAAAATCAAAATAAATTGTAAACTGTGATGGCAAGACCGTGAAGTAACCAAACTGAACCATGAATTTTGTGAATCTTCCCATACCTAATGATTAATTTTTTAGTTCATTGCAATGCCATTGAAAGTCTGGTAACAAGTGTTTCCTTTGTTACATCTATTATGAGCTCTAGGGCTCGGCGGTATGACCTAAATTTCATATCACGGTATAAATCGAATCCCTTCACGGTAACGGTATATATCTGGAATATATAAATTTAAGGTTAAAAATTATAATAAAAAGCTTGGGCTGGGCGATATGGCAAAAAATTTAATCACATTTTTTTTCCCCATATTGGTCATCTCGATTTTTTTTGTTAAATTTTATGTTTACAATTAAAAACTGATAATCATGGCTGTGATTCATCCTTAGGGTTAGATTTTAATGTAATAAGACAGTGAGGGATTTAATGTAAAATCTTTCATTGCAAGGGTTAATTTTTTTAATACAATAATAACTGTAATAATTTAAACAAACAAAAGAGGCAAGCTGCTAATTTGTTCTAAGTTTTAAAACAACTGAAAACGTCCAGTTCACTGCAGCTCCAGTGATGAGAGCAGGAAAACCTCCTGCCTGTTTCTACAGAGCTGACCTGTCTCTGCTCACTCAGCCTGGACCTAGTTCTCTCATTTTGTCAAACTATGAACAGTAAAATCACCTGTTTTAAACTCCGCGCTGATCACGAAGCTTTTTCAAGTGACAAGACACAGCACTGAAGCGCGTCACGTGATGCACCGCAGCTGTGCGCTCCTTTGGGTTTACTGCAAAACACAGCATGCGCGCCCCATTTCCAGAGCTCTGGCGGCGTTTCCGCGGGGTAAGAATGGGTGAAATATATATGGACAGTTTTGCCCGTTTGTCCGATGATTTAATTGCGCTGTAAAATGATTGGTTGGACTGCCGTTTTTGTGAAGCTCAGCAAATGCTAACATTAGCTTAGCTCCTCTTCTAGCACTGTTGCTGCAGTTGTTGATGTAACTGAGATCGACCCTATTCTTTATACAATTTCAGTTTTAAATTAAATTTTTGGCACAGCCCTATGCTCAGCTGTCTCTGTGCTTGCAGTCATGTTGAGGCAAGTGTGATATCGTCATCGACGATAGGACAGTAGAGCGCAAATCTCTACCGTAGGCCAAATTTATATCATTTCTACCGTCTACCGCCTATACCACGCAGCCCTAATGAGCTCCTTTTAAAAATTTCATATTTTTACAAAAAAATTCTTCTAACACAATTCTGTAAAAGTCAGGACACTGTAAAATGAAAATAAAAACGCTTTTTGAATTTGATGGCTGCAACACATCTCAAAAAAAGTTCCTCAAAAGGACAACAAAATGCTGGAAAAAGAAGTGAAACTGTAAAACAGCTTTCCTGTACTTTGTAAGTAATTATTTTAATTGGCAAGAGGTTGGTAACATGTCTTTAACTGTATTATTAGTATCAGATGTATTGGCTGCTCATTATCTTCAGGTCCTTAATGGCACTGTATTAAAAAAAGATTCTGTAATGGAATTCACTGCAAGGTTTGTACGTAAAATATATTATGAGTGAATTTAAAATCACAAAAATAGACAAGTATTTGTTCTAAAGCTATACATTCAGCCTTTGTAAAAGTCCAAGACAACATAGTCCTAATCATAGCTTGTAATCAATAGCCTAAATGCAATAACTAGCTAATGTTCTCCATCCACTAACTGACAGCATATTTATCTAGCCACTCTATTTACATCAGCCAAAATTCTTGTTTTGAAATGTATTAAAAATGCATTGTCTTCTGTGGCCAGAATATACATGCAGCTTATGTTACCCAAGTCTATATCCTTCAGAAGCACTCAAGTCAAAAAACAACTTCCAGAAGCTTGTACACAAACTATATTTTGTATAATGTTTGAATGTAAACTAAAGTTGTACTGCCACATTTAGCTGACACAGTTGTAAGCAGTGTGTCATTTGTTTTCCATCTCAGAAATCCAGGGTCTCACTGGAAGCGTCGGGGCCAGCGCGGTGAAGAGGACGACACTGAGGAGGACCTGTCCAAAGACATGGATGACTCCTCCGCTGGGGCCAGTGTGGAAGAGGGTAGCATGTCCAAAAATGGTACTGCTGCATGATTACACCATGACCCACAAACAGTTTCTTTCTGTGAATCTTATCAGTATTGTACTACTTTGTCCTTCAACTTTATTTTTTTTGTCTGGCCAGCTAGACCCATTCACCTTATTGTATAGTAAAGTGAGGTTTGGCCCAGAACCCTCCTCATTGAATACAACTTGAAAGAAGAATGAAATTAAATCTTATGTGGTCAATGCAACTTAAATCTGGGGGCCAGAAACATTCTTTATCAGATGTATAGAGACAGAATGGCTGGCCTGGATTTTTTTTTTTTTTTTGTAGATTTGAATGTGATCCTTATTAGTTAAATAAATACCTACTGTTTAGTTACAAATAACTTCTTTTCCACACTCATCATCTCATTGTTTTTTTTTTGTTTGTTTTTTACAGCTAATTCAAAGAAAGACGATAACACTCCAATGAAAGGTGATTTGGGTATGTTTTTATATTGACCTGTGTTTAAATAAAACATTCAATTATATATTTCAACTAAAAGCCACTTTGTTTTTAGATGACATGGAAGAAGACTCCATGATGTCTGGTGGAAAGGTGAGTCCATCAGAAAAGTGTAGCCCACTTAAAATTCACACTAGAGCTATAGTCAACAAATTAAATAGTAGTTGACTAAAATAAAAAGGGTAAAAAGTCTCCCTTTAAGTTCACCTGGTCCTGGCTCTGTACAGTCTAAATGCTTTTACACATCAGTAAGAAGAATTGGAATAAGCTAAAGTGGAGTAACAGGCACATTTTGTGGCATGTTTTATTTTACATTTAAATTTATGCTGTTGCAGAGTTTATAGCATTGCACAGTGTGCTGGGGGAGTTTTCTACTCGCTGTGACTGCTGTCTGTCAGCGGCAACAGCAACCCACAGCGCGCTGATACACACACACTCAGGCTGAGAAGACGCCTTCTTTTGTGAGAGTGGGGTTAAGTGTATTACAGATATTATGTACACATATATGTTAACAATAAGCTAAAGGAAAACTAATGAGCTAACTGCAGCCTATGATTGTCAGAGCCCCTTCATCTTAGGGATATTATTGTTCAGTAAAGGGGCCTTCTTTTTCAGTTTTCTTTTTTTATTTTTATTGGAATGGAAATAATTTATATGGGCCACACATTTAAATGGGCAATGTCCTTGTAACTTTGCTACCACCTATTGACATAAGTATATGGTTTGGCCTCTGTGGTGTTGCTTCTCTCAGCTGCTCCAAAGTGAATACAGTATCTGCTGCAGGGAATTAATTATTTATCCGAAGTATCTAATATATTCATATTATTTAACTAAAATGCCATATTTATAGTAAGTTATTTTGAATTACTTGGCTACATAATGAGATGGTCTATTAAAGCAAGTGCCACTTTTCTCAAATATACTGTATTTCTGACATGGCTTCTGTACTGTCATGACATTTTCACCAGATGTTTTCACCAATGCTGATGGCATTGGTTACAGAAGGATTTCTAAACTTGTGAATTTTCCAGTGAGCTCTGTTGGTAACAGCATTCCACCAGAAACCAGCCATGTCCCACATATATCTGTTGAGAATAATATTAATCTATTCAAAATGTATTTAACTAACTGTATATCAAAAGACACTTTTGGGAAATTGGAAATTTGGAGACTTGGAGGTTATTAGGTTTCCTTCTTTGGGAATAATCAAACCTATTATCTCTGTACAGGACGATGAGGAACAGGGCAAAACTGAAACAAACCGACTGATGGACGCAGGAGAGGACAACGTGACCGAACAAACCCACCACATCATCATCCCCAGCTACTCTGCCTGGTTCGACTACAACTGGTGAGACTAAAATCATTATTGTACTGCAGTCTAGGACTAGAAAGGGGGTTTGTATTTTTAAATGCACTTCATTTTTCATTTGGTAGCATCCATGAGATTGAGAGAAGAGCCCTCCCAGAGTTCTTCAATGGCAAAAACAAGTCCAAAACCCCTGAGATGTAAGTGAAGAATTTTCTCTTGTATCATTTCATTATATTATACATGTATGTTATATGCTTTTGCCATACCCCTTCTTTTTCAAACAGCTACCTGGCCTATCGTAACTTCATGATTGACACCTATCGACTGAACCCCCAGGAGTACCTCACCTCCACCTCCTGCCGCAGGAACCTCACAGGAGATGTTTGTGCCATCATGAGGTGAGCTGCTACTTATACAAATGTTATGCCTTAAATGAGGGTAGTACATAGATAAATAAGATCAATTGAGCAACTAAAGAAATAATGTCATACACCACACAGCAACTATTCAACTAGCCATGATGTATGCAGTCTTTTCAAACATACTTCATTTGGATGTTTGTCAGGCTGTCTAACTTAGAGTTGCAATCAGATTTATTAATTAAAGATTCTTCAAGAACACAAAGAGATCCTGGAACCTCTTGGAGCGGCCTTCTCAGTCTCCAGATTTAAATCCCATTTATTCAAAGATGGCAGTTGCAGCACAGAGGCCATCGAACATCCCAGAGGCTGTTGCATGAAAAGAATGGGCAAAGATTCCAGTCGATAGGTGTAAGACGATTGTTAGTGATGACCAAAAACATTTGTTAAAAGTTAAAGGATTCTCCACAAAGCACTGAATCTGATGGATGAATAATACAGCCCATGGGCATGTGTTAAGAAAAGGGTCACATTTTTCATCTGAACTTCAAAGTTAAGTCAACTTCAAAATAATAACTCTGATAAGTAACAAATAGTTTTTGTTGTTTAAAGAGGCTATATTATGCTAAATATTCTTATTGAAGCTAAGTCATAATGTTCTCTTATCAAAAGCATAGCATATTTGAGTAATCCTGTATTCTCTAGTGCTGAATTTCTGAGGCCTCAGAACTCTTGGTTCCAAGAACCTCTGTTTCTCCCACGAAGCACTGACCAATCAGCAAGCCCTCTACATCCAGTCTGCTCCCATTCATTTATCCATAAGAATTTCTACTGATTCTGTTTTTCATTTTGTAGTAAAATGGCAGCATGCCATAAGTCAAATGAAGTAAAAAGTTCTTTTTTCCCCTCTTTTTCTGTTCAAAAGAGCGCTGCACTCAGTAGCAAATTATTGGAAATGCTTTTTTTTTTTTTTTGTCACATTGTTTTTAAAGGTTGTAAAATATGCAATGCTGTTCTAGAGGTGACCAAGAGTGTTATAAAAACGTAAAAGCATAAATCTAGCACCCTTTTTTTTTTTTTTTTTTAAGTTTTTTGTCATTTATTCTCTTTCTCTTTTTCACATCATTATAATATCTCGAGGTGAGGAGGTTAAACGTTTCTGATTGCAACTGTATGCATATAGACAAGACTATTTTAAGGGCAAATCAATTTCCCAAGGCATTTTAAAATTCAAATAGTGAATGCTTTGTCTGCTTCCCAAAGATAGCAAAATGTGTGATGTAAAGAGTCCAATACAGGAAACAACGTCCAAATAGAGTTACACCATGTTACTTCAGATGGCCACAGGTGTGAGCTATAATGAAAATCCTGTATGGTAAATCTGTACATTTTATCCCTCTCTTGAAGTTGGACTCTAGTAGCTGTATTTGACTAAATTGTAAGCAAAATTCAAACTACTAAGTCAAAATTCAAACATGGATGTTACTCTATGGTTCAGTCATTTTCTTTTTTCTTTTGTGTCATAGGGTCCATGCTTTTTTGGAGCAGTGGGGTTTGGTGAACTACCAGGTCGATTCCGAGAGCCGACCACTGCCCATGGGACCTCCACCCACTCCTCATTTTACAGTGCTGGCTGATACCCCCTCTGGACTCATCCCCCTTAACCACCGACCTCCACAGGTTTGGACAATGACATTAAAAAGTAGATATTTTTAAAGTGAGATTTGTTGCTAAGCGTGACGTGTTCTGTTTTTCCAGATTCCCCCTGTGCCGCCCATGCCAAACTTCGGGGACAAAGGAAAGGAAAAGATCGACCTGCAGAATTTCAGTCTTCGCTCTGACCTCTACGCCAAGAAAAACCCAAAGGTCAGAGGCTTTCTTTTGACTTTGAAAATGGATTTATCACAGATTTTATTAAAAGCTTGTCTATATTTCCACAGAGCAAAGGAAGCACCTCGACCAGAGAATGGACTGAGCAGGAGACGCTGCTGCTTCTGGAGGTGAGTTTGTTGAAAAACAGCAAGACAAACCAGTAAATGATCAGCCTGGCCACAGAAAGTCTCAGTACTCACAGATTATCTTGACGTTCACAAGCTCGCAAGTATTTCTCTTGCTGTGAACATGGCTTACTTTTTGAGCCTGTGTGCATCACTACAGTAACACAGAAGAGCTGACCTGGTTAGGTTTGGGCTATGATTTGTTAATTCAGCATAATCAATTAATCAGTTTCTCATCAAATTATTTACAAGTGCAACATTTTGAATTTGGTGAGTGATTGTTCTAATTTCAGCTTTGTTAAATGTTTCAACTGATTTGTTACTTGCATTTATTTTGAAATACAAGAGGCTGTTTGCATTACAATACTAGTATGCCGTCTCTGATTTGCATCTATATGTTTGAGGTATGAAAAAAATTGTGAGGCCAGCAAAGGCCTCTGTCTACCCCGCTGACAAAGTCACTACTGCAGGAGAGGCACTTTCAGTTCAACTTTTAAATCCTGTACTTTTCTGGGGCAGAGCTGATGCACTCTGAAGCACCAGTAAGGATTTACACCTGTATCAAAATATAAAATAACTGTATTTTATGATTGTTAGCCCTGTCGCTCTGGGGCAGTTGCATCATAATTTTCACTGAGGGTGATGTTTACAGTGCAGTATACTCAAAACTGTTTTCCCACTATGAATGGTAAGCACCTCCTCAGTCGTTTTCTAAAGATTGAGTATTTGGAAAGCGAAACCCCCATTCTGCTCTAGACTCGAGGTGAATCTGCAACTGAATTATTGCATATTTGACAAAAAGCTTTGTCAAGGAAATGTTCTAATTTCTAAAAACTGGTTTTGAACATTAAGTTATCATTCATTTTAATATAAAATTCAGTTGAATGTATGTAATAATGCCATATTTAATTTGTGCTTTACTCTGAGCTTTTATAGAGTTTACTTAGTTTATCACTACTTATCTTTTCTTAATAAATGAATGGTTTTGTGCTCAACAGGCATTAGAGATGTACAAAGACGACTGGAACAAGGTTTCAGAGCATGTGGGTTCAAGAACACAAGACGAGTGCATCCTGCACTTCCTGCGCCTGCCCATCGAGGACCCGTACCTGGAGAACACCGAGACCACGCTGGGACCCCTGGCCTATCAGCCCATTCCCTTCAGCCAGTCTGGGAACCCTGTCATGAGCACCGTTGCCTTTCTGGCTTCTGTGGTCGACCCCCGAGTGGCGTCTGCTGCAGCAAAGGCAGCTCTGGGTAAAAACTAAGTACAGTTTCAAATATTGTATGAATACATTCATCAGGGAACGATAACTAAGCAAGTTTTATTGCTTAGTTTCAGACTTGCATGCATTATAGTTAGTATTATTGAGGCTTTGTTTCTTTTTCCAGAGGAGTTTTCTCGTGTGCGTGAGGAGGTGCCTGCTGATATTCTGGAAGCCCATGTGAAGAAAGTGCAGGAGGCAGCCAGGAACACCGGGAAAGTGGACCCAGCGTTTGGCCTGGAGACGAGTGGCATTGCAGGAACAGACCCAGAGGAGCCCGAAAAGACTGGTGAGTTAGAGACACTAGGACCGGTTATTACTGTCTCAATTTCTGCATTAAATCCACTTCGCTGTACAACTATACTACATTTTAACATCTCATCAAATAACGACTTGGTGTTTATTGCAGTCTTAACTATAAATGCAATGTTTTGATTCACAAAGCCAGAACTGTATGACGCTAAACTGGAAAAAGCTGTTACTGATATTCGCAAGCTTTATTAAAAAAAAAAAAAAAGTCAGTATAACAGTTTGCAGTTCTTTCTTTAAACCTCGTAGTTTACAAGAACAAGACAAGTTTGATTAAAATAACATTAGCTTTCTTTGCATGTTGTTTTCGCTGTTGTGAGAATTATTTATGATCCAATCGATACACAGCAATCTGCAGCGCTACCTTTTCTAAAGCATACCCAGCGATTTTTAGGAATACTACAGACTGCTTTAGGAAATAGAAACACTTCCATGCCAACCTGATCTGCACCTTTATCGTTCCAGTTTAAATGTACCTATTGTCCACATCAAATGCAGCTTAAATTAGTTTGCAGCATTGTTTGCTAGTCAAGACATATTTGATTGTACAGCCCATTATCTACAATTACCACAAATTACTTTACAGACTGTACAGGACCTCTCTCGGGTTGAGGGAAAACCAAAACAACCATGGAAAAACAGGGAAGTCTAAGATAAAGAGATCCACTTTGACTGTTCAGTAGGTGCAAAGTGTTACCACTAGAGAGCAGCAGACACTGTATGAAACTTGATTAGTATGCAAGATGTGTTCATGGCTGTATTCAATATCTCCCTGACTGAAGGGGAGGTTTATTTAGCTATTTTTGAGTTCCTTATTTTACTTAGCATTTATTCAGACCTATAATCTGTGTTTTTGACCTTTAATTGCTCACATCTCTCCTGTATGCCAACAGGGGGCTGTTGAAACTACATGAATTTGAGTGCAAGGGCAAGTGTGTATTTACTGCTGTTGTACCCAGTGGATTAAAACAACAGTGGCAGATGGGGAGGGGTAGGAGGGGCACAGAAAGTGGGTCATCACTCTGCAATGTGCATATCTTTTCTTTTCTCTGTTTGCCAGTGGTTTCTCCAAGCTCTTTCTCTACATTATGCATCCTTCCTCCTCCACACGCATTAACCCTGTATTATACCTTTAATTAAAGCTATCTGGAGCAAGAGCTGCTTGTCGACCACAAGTAGAGGGCTGACACAGTTCACAAAAGCCACATTTCCACTGCATCTGCATGGGGCAGATGTACTTTCATTGTCTAGGCATGTAAAGGGTCCCAAAAGACTTATACTGTACCACCAACCCTTGGGACCGTGACAGAGAATCCTCAATCAGGTGGAAACATTATATCAGCTGAAAATTGTTGAATTTTTGTGAAGGCCATTGTCAGATACAATGTAAAATGTGCCAGTTTAGGAAAGAACAAAATCAAAAATAAGCTCACAGTATGGGATAAAGAAGTAACAATGTTAACGGCTATATTATGCAAATTATGCAAAAAACGTTCAGCTTTCTACCATGTTATATTGTTGCCTCATCAAAAACATAACTGCAGTTGTGTTTTGTTTAAGTCACGCATTTTGAGTAAGCCTCTATTCTCTGGTGCTGCCTTTCTGAGGCCTCCGAATGCTGGGTTCCATGAATTCTCGCCTCTCCCTCAAAACCGTGCCCACTCCAGGAAGCACTGACCAATCAACAAGCACTCTACATTCAGTCTGCATTTATCCCCCCAAAAACGCTGTACAACTCTGTTTACACAGATTCCTCTAGGTTTCATTTTGTTGTTGTAAAATGGCATCATACTAAAAGTTGAAGTAAACTGGCTTTTTTTTTTTTTTACCGTTTCCATTCAAAACATCTCATCATATGACAACATGAATTTGACTTGCGTTTATTGCATTTAATGCAATGTGTGGATTAACAAAGCGAAGCCCATACGACAATAAACCAGAAACGGCTGTTACTAAGTTTGCAGTCCTCTCTTTAGTTTACAAGATCAAGACAAGTTTGATTTCTGTTCAAAAGAGCACAACAGAACTGCACTCTACTGCCCTCTGCTGGTCTCTTCACCTGTTTTAATATGGCTCGGGTTAAATATTTATTGGAAATGGTTTCTTTTAGCCAGATAATGTTTTTAAAAGTTGTAAAACCTGCAGTGCAGTTGTAGAGATGACCAAGATTGGATTAAAAAACACAAATAAATGCATGATACACCCCCTTTATAAGTCCTTTTGGCAGAGTAAGGGTTCTATTAATCTAAAAAGATGATTCTGGTGGGTCAGGACAGTGGTTTGTCTGGAGATTGAGGTTAGTGTCAGTGGTCAGTGTTGTTGAAGCCTAAGTTGTTTATTCGATGCACAAAATGGTTGTTGTAAAATAATGTTGGACATTCTGATACAAATAGTTTGCCATATATTATGCAGCCCTAGTATACGGTATCTTAGTAAATCATTATGTTTATGTGTGTCTATATCATAGTCCCCTGTAATATATGACTGCAGTAAAAATACTTAATATGCATTATCTATTACTTTCAGAAACGTCAGAGGGAGAGAAAATGGACACAGACACAGACTCCCAGCAGGGTGATAAGGTAAATATTTCTACCAATGATTATAAAATACATGCACTCTGGCATAATTTATTTTCAGATTTCTTGACACACAAGTCATTTTATTTTTTCAAAAATGTTTTGCTAGTATGAATATTTCCATTCTCAGTCTTGTTCTGTGTGTCCCTGTCTGTCAGGCCGAGTCGAAGGATGAGGCAGAGAAGCCCAGTGAGTCTGCAGAGAAACCAGAGAAAACAGAAAGCACTGATAAGGTGAAGAAAGAAGGAGCAGAGGCAGCGGAGTCGTCAGAGAGAGAAGAGGAGGAACCGGAGGAGGCCGAGGACAAAGAATCTGCAGCAGGTCAGGAAAATTGGCACATGGAAACTTGTCGTATTAATGGTCTGCTGACTTAATATCATGGGGTTGACTTAAGGCTGTGACACACCAGCCAACGGCCAACCACAGTCAGAAAAGGTCACCTTTTTTATCACCTCAAGTTGTCAAAAATTCTCCAGACCGACTACAACGTGTGTCTCTTTCTGCACATGTACAAGACGTGTTAACTATTCATAACGGCAGGCAGCGCACATGTCTAAACTCTTCTGAAAATGGGCCTCTGTAAATCAACTTGGCAACAACGAGTGGTTTATAAATATTTATCAATATATAATAATCTTTCATATTACATTAAACATATCCTAATAAATAAAACAGACTGGGTTACAGCAGCTGTTTGCTTTAAGTATTTTCATCTGTAAAAGGCTACAAGCTAAGGTAAGCTAGCATCATGGATCTGTGAAACATACTGAGCAGTATTCCAAGTTAATATGTATGGAGCACATCGCCAATTTTTGAGGCCGAATCGGCCCAAACTCCCACTACATTTGTTGGTGCAGAAAACCCCAGACAGTCACGTTGCTGTCTGTGCTTAACTGTTTGACCGTACCCAATAGCCAATAATTGCCCCGGTGTGTCCCAGCCTTTAGAAAATCAAAATGAAATGGAAAAAAAAAAAAAAAAACTTTTTGGAGCAGTTGCACACAAATTGTGCTCACCTATTGCAAGGCAACAGGAGAGTGATAAACACTTTAGAGGGCTAATATTGTTATTTTTATTCTGTTTTTAGTTGTTACTTTGTATTAACCATCAATTTGTTTCTTTCTAGAATCTTGTCATAGTTGATCCCAGATACTATTCACATCCAAATTCCCCTGTTAAACAGGATCTATGGTTAGTGTTTAATATCTTGCATTCCAATTCCAAATATAGACAAGGACAAAGAGGAAGCCATGGAGACCTCATCCTCTGAAACTGAGAAGGACAAAGAGGAGAAAGGAGCTTCAGAGGAGGCAGATGAGAAGAGGAAGAAGCTGGTGCATGATATTGGAGAGGGCAACATTGCCACTGCAGCAGCCGCAGCACTGGCTTCTGCTGCTACTAAAGCCAAGGTGAGGCTTTAACTAAACACTGCAACTCCAACTATTTTTTGTAACATTTAAAGTATACAGTATGTGACACTTTTATCTATGTTTTCAGCATTTGGCAGCAGTTGAGGAGAGAAAGATCAAGTCTCTGGTTGCTTTGCTGGTGGAGACACAGATGAAAAAATTGGAGATTAAGCTAAGGCACTTCGAAGAGCTAGAAACCATCATGGACAGAGAAAAAGAAGCGGTGAGTCAAAAACATCAACTACATTCCCTTCACACAGATGCATTTGAGCTATGGAACATTACACAACTAGAATTAGTATAATTTCTGAGTATTAGAAAAGCAGGACAAAAGTTCATTCTTACATTCCTCTACAAGACAATTGAACAGATCATAGTGGTGTGTCTTACTGTGGACAATCCCTGGAGACAGTACAGAGAGTGCAAAACTGTGTCTCACAGAATAAGCACAGAGACTGTAGCCCAGTTTCCCAGCTGTAAATAGTGCATGAAAAGACTCAGGTTTACATAAGCTTTCAAAGGGAGGCAGGCAACTGGAAGGAGCTGCACTGCCACAGGCTGTAAACCAGTGGGCAGCTGAACACAGATTCACATAGAGACCAGCAACAAGTCATCAGTACCAATAACACTGGGACTAAACTGCAGCCCACACAAGCTCCTGCAGTAGCATTTACCAACGAACGTTAGCTGCAGTAGGAATTGTTTCTACGTTACAATTTTGGCTCTTTGTAAATGCACAGTTACAAGTGTGTTAATTTTGAAAGTAAAATACACATCTTAGCCACACTTTTTCTTGTGGGTAAAGCCTAATTTTAGCAACACATCTCTGAGCACCAGCTTTCGCCCTCACATGAGTAAAAATGACAGTGCCTGCCATACCTGTGTTCCTGTGTACAGTTGGAGCTGCAGAGGCAGCAGCTGCTTACAGAGCGCCAGGCCTTCCACATGGAGCAGCTCAAATATGCTGAGATGAAAGCCAGGCAGCAGATGGAGCAGCAGGCTGCGGCTGCTGCAGCTGCTGCTCAGGCGCAGGGTCAGGGTCAGGGGCCACCACAGGGGCCTGGACCACATCCCGGGCCGCACCCAGGACCCCACCCAGGTCAGCACCCAGGACCCCACCCAGGACCTCATCCTGGACACTCTGGACCCCCTCCACCAGGCATGCATCCTGGAGGACCCCCACCACACCACGGAGGACCCCCACCTCACCATGGGGCACCCCCACCCCATCATGGAGGACCCCCACCTGGTGCTGCCATGCATCCAGGCTATCCTCCCATGGGTCACCACCCAATGGCCCCACACCACCCAGGGCAGACAGGTAAAAGTGTGTAAAATGTGTTAAATCTAAACAAAATTCCTTAAAACAGGTTGTAGTAAATTAAAGCACCAGTACTATACTCTGTCGTACTTTGACTGAAAGCAGTATGAAAGGCCAGAGACGGGTCAGGCAGCTGACAACAGTGTTTACATGTAGTCAGTTGCTACTTGCCACAATTTACTCCTTGGCAGTTCTTCTTAGCAATGTGCAGAAAAACACTGGTACAAGTTTATATTTCTGGTTTCCCATTTCATTGCAGGCCCAATGGGACCAGGCCAGCCAATGCCTGGCCGGATGATGTCCGGTCCTCCCTCTGCTGGGCCTCCTCCCGGTGGCATGGCTCCCATGATGCCCCCTCGCCACCCTGGAGCTCCCAACGGCATGTGTGAGTACCAATCCCCTTCTGCCATTAGCTCAAAATTTAGTGTAGTTACACTTTATTTGTAAGTAAAATTGTACCAACATGCTTGTCTGTACAGATCCTGGCCCTCCACCTGCGCAGCCTGACGCCATGCCACCAGCTCCAGTGGGACCTCCTGGACCCCAGAGTGGACGAGTGGCTGACAACTAATCGCCCCCTACACAAGAAGCACACGCGCTCTGAAAACGTTGTCTCTGACCCTCAGTCGCTTTTGACGCCCTTTGCTTCTGGCTCAAGAATTCCATAAACTCTTACCACAGAACACACACACACACAGAGGACACGCTTCAGGTTCAACAAAGGGTGGCCCAAAATTTCCACCACTGATAGACACACACCACACGCAGCAGACGTCTCAGGGCACAGCGGCAAAGGGTGGGCTCTAGTAATAACACTGTTTCTGCTCTGCCAGGCCAGTCGGAGGCTGGAGAGAATGACTGCGTAAAACTTCAACAGTAGTAGTAGTAGTAGACCAAACAGATTTCTGATAGACACTGTCGCTCCATCTTTGACACACCTTTATGTCTCCTGTTAGTTGAGCCTAAGACTTGGGGAGCATAAAATGTTAGCCTCACACATGCACAAAGAGGATCCAGCCTTGCCCTTGCTCTTGTCTTGTTGAGTATCTACCTCTCGCTCCATTTAAGTAATACACTGTAGATTTGCGTGTGTGAGGTGGTCCTCCTCTCAAACCACTACTAATCAAAACTTCAATATGTTGAGGCTCTCTCCATTCAACATACGTTTTGGTGCATGCATTTTGCAACCAGTTTGGAGGCAAATATTTAAGAAGGTAAGAGTAATACACTAGTAATGCTAGTGGAATGAACACCATATTTTGAATTAAGATATAAAGTTTGATAAAAGTTCAAGATGGATACTATGTAAGAAAAATATAGATTATGGTCGCAAATGCAAAAACATTTTCTGTTTCCTTCCTAGCACAATCTTAATACTTCATTGTTTAAAGAAACAGCTTATCCTTTCCGAGGCCTCACATGTACGCTAAACCGAGGCTGTGTAAACAAACGGACTTGACCAGACCCTGCCACCAAGCACTGGACGTCCCGCACATATGCCCCGTGCATATAATCTCCTGCTGACCCCCACACAGCCTTGACATCGAGAGAGGCACTGTCATGTGGCGTGTCCTTAGTTCAACTTGCACGTCTCGTTTGCGTGGTGGACTATTAGCTGTTTTTAGGTGCTGATACTGTAGCTACGAAACTCCGCCCCCCTGTTTGATCATATGTCCACCTAGTGCTGCCTACCTCTGACCCACATTTGACATGGCCCGCTTTTGCTTTTAATTACTTGCTATGGAGAAGCAATAGTGTCATCCTTGTGGTCACTACGCATTCCGGAAAGATTTGAAAACTATTGACATCAATTTACTGTTTATTTTTGATACTTTAAACCGTCTAGTATCTCGTTATCTAGAAGTGTCTTTCATTATTCCTCAGACAAACTGCAGTAAGGCAGTCCAGTAGTCTTGAGCAGGCACAGCTCCCGTCTCCCATCACTAGCACTGTTAGCCTCTGCTACCTCCTCCTCGCTCACCCGCTAGCTACCTCTTCTAGAAATCTTCCTCTTGCTATCTTGCTACCTCTGCGCACCCCTCCGCTACCTCTCGTTTCCAAGTCCTTCTTTTTGTTTTAGTTTTCTTCTCTTTAGTGCCCACATGACTGCTGCATCACTCACTGCTGCCCCCAGTGTGTCGGAGACTACACTACAGTCATTCACTCGAATCCACTGTGCCCCTCCTTTCCCAGTTGGCATCTCACCAGGCTTGTTATCACTTAAATATGACGGGGATTCCCTTATATATTATCTTTAATCGCTACTTTTGTGTTAATGGTAATGTATTTTTAAGAAAAGGTTTGTGTAGATGGAAGTTATCTCTGTTTAAAAGTTTGTAGATTTTTTTTTTCTTTTTTTTATTTTGTATGGGGGTCTGTTGGTACTTGGACCTTGGACACTGTCAAATAAACTGTGTTTTGTATGACTTGGTTGGCTCCTTGTCATATTTGTTTTTATCAATGTTTATATGGTAGGGGCAGTGGCACAGGAGGTTAAATGCGTTGCCTTCTGACCCGAGGGCTGAGGGTTGGTGGATTGCTTGCCGCGCTAGTCGACCTAGTGCATACTACTGTTGTGTCCTTAGGTAAGACAATTCACCCCTATTGCCTTCTCCACTTACAGGTGGTGGCTGGTTGTGACAGGGCATCTGGTTTAAAATAAAAAATGCAACAGGTTACACTGTGGCAACCAGGGAGCAGGCGAGGAGGGAAAGAAAAGTCAATGTTTATATGGTACCTTATTTAAAAAGAAATTAATGTTAAGGAATCATTTTGCCTTTCGTGTCGGCATCTAATTTTTCAATCTAACAAATTGCCCTGCGGTTTCTCATTACTGAAGTGATATAAATCAAAAGTCCAACATTTTTCTCAAAGCTTCCTCTTTTCTAGTATGTGATTAAAACATGAGTAGCACAAAAACAGACCCTTGTGGAACTCCAGCTCAGTATACACATTACAAATCAATGAGATTGTAAATAAAGTAAATGGCAGTGGAGCAAGAAAAGACTTCATATTTACCATTTGTTACATATGTTATGGCATTAAGTGAACTGTGTGTATTTACTGAAATTATCTGCAGATTTATTACTGGTCAGCCACAATCTTAACACGGAGTAAAACAGTAGTCTGAATGAGAGGCTCTGCCCAAAAACAGTCTAACACAAGTTTTTTATAAGAAGCACACTTGCAGGCGAAACTTGTGGATTATCTTACCTCTGTGTACTTGGGTTCTGGTTTACAGGGTTAGGGTTAGGGATAGGGAAAATACTAATATGATGAGCCTCTTTTATCTCTATATGTGGCACATGTGTTAGCCTAGTTAGCAGAGCATGTCAAGGTGTTGCTGGGCTGCATATGACGACTGTTGCAGTTTAAAAACTGGTCAGAGGCCACACAGGTCACAAGTTTCTTTCTGCAGCACAAGTTCCACAATATTTAAATTTTATTTATACAGCCCAGTATCACAGCAGTCGCCTCAAAGGGCTTCACAAACAGTTAAGCAAACATAAACACACAATCAGACATGAAAGGCTATAAATGTGTTTAGGACTGTTAATTAAAGTTCCATTAACTCATCTATAGTATCATATTAGCAGTAATGTTTAAAGTAATGTATGTAATTGTGACCGAGAACAAGAGCAACACAAGCAATATAATGTAAAGAATAAACTTTCCAATGCAACTGCTATCACAGATCTATTAAATTTGTGGAAATTATTTGCGGTTGTAAGGTTGTGGCATTTCTAAGGCCTGTGCCTGCTTTCTTTGTCCATTTTGTCTCATATTAAGTTCTAATTTGGACATTTTTGTTATGCACACAGTAACAAGCACTGTTGAATGTTGGGTGTATGTTCTGTTTTAGTTTTTCAAGTCAACTTCTATGGTAGCCTTATATTCTTTTGAGCAAATGGAACAAAACATTTTCAGTCAAAATGAATTTTAAATGACCTGAAACTACATAGTTTATAAGAACGTGCTCAGAAGAAAACAAAAGGGAGCTTCTCAAAGTTCAGTAGAGTTTTTTTTTTTTTTTCCTGGCAATTAGCTGACAACTGGAAAGGCTAAATCTTCACTGATTGTGCAAATGTTTTTGTGAGAATTTTGTTTTTGTTATAAAATGTTCTGCAAAGGTCAGTAATGGGCCATGGACAAAATGATTAATTTTGATGTGGACCCAGACCACTGTTTAGTTCCCAGAGTATTTTAAAGGATTATAAACTGTTTTGAGATACAAGCTTCACTCACTGAAAGAACAAATGATTAGTTTTAGTAGATTCTTTACCATTGTGAGGCATAATGACTTTGTGGCCAAATGGAAAGAGCATTTACCCCTGAACTAGAAGATTTTTGAGTTTGAATCCAGGTCTGGGCACTATATTTTCACCAATGAGAGATAGGACCAGTGCACTAATAGAACAAATTATTAGTTTCAGTAGATTCTTCACCATTGAGAGGCATAAGATTTTTTGGGCTCAATGGAAAGAGCATTTACCCCTGAACTAGAAGATTTTTGAGTTTGAATCCAGGTCTGGGCACAATATAGTATCTTTACCAGTGTGAGACAGGACTAGTGGACTAATAGAACAAATTATTAGTTTTAGTGCATTCTTTACTACTGTAAGGCAAAGGATTTTTTTTTGACTCAATGGAAAAGCATTTACCCTTGAACTAGAAGATTTTCGAGTTTGAGTCCAGGTCTGGGCACTATATCTTTTCCAATGTAAGAGTAAACCTCAAAATTTTTGCTGTAGAGTTGCCAGTCCGGGTTGCAGCTTCTATCCACGGACACCAAATTACTCTCTTAATTTCCACATCCTATTGTAGGACACAACTCTCAGTCGCGGTTTAGGCCGGCCCGTCCAGTCACATGGGGGTGCTGACAAAATGCTCTTGGTTTGCCTTTATCTTCTTACCCATCTGCGAGCACGATTGATGGAAGTGGGAATGATAAGAATAACACTGGACCCCATTGCCTTTTCCGACCTAATCCAGGAGTGTAATCCAGGGGAGGGGCGGAAATCTCCGTCCAGCACATTGACCACGATGATGTTAATGAGAGGGGTGAGACGGAGCAGAGGGGGCGATTACTCCCTCGGCCCAGGGACATCAGGACAAGGGGGAGGGGAGGGTAGACGTTGCATGTGCAGTTCACTCACAGACTCATTTTAAGCTCCTAACACCAGACTGCTGTAAAGTGTGGAGAGGGATTATGCACACAGATCACTTTACATGGCTTCAAACGTGTGAGCACCACTTTATGAACACATTATGACACTGTCTTGCATTGTAAATCTCATAAACGTAAATGTAGAGAAACAGTAGAAGATTCTTTAAAGAGGAACTGTCTCACTTGGCTGTTTTGGTTGCATTTTTCTCTATAGACTACCCCCTATATTTCAGAGCAAAGCACTATCATAAAAACCTAGAAGTCCAGTTGACTCCTGTGTTGGCTTGACCCTCATCTTCTCCTCTTTTTCACTCAAAGGTTTCCTCTGCCTTTTGTACTTTCTGACTAAAATATCTAGAGCCCCACCGATATGTCGGCTGGCCGATATTATCGGTCAATATAGCTCACTAGAAAATGATGGGTTATCGGCTGAAATCTGGCTGATATCCAACGATACAAACAGTACTATTTTTATTGTGTGCTGGAATAAGACCGGTTTACTTGCAAATGATGGCCTTCTGCTACTTGTCCAGCAGAGGGCACTGGTGCCAACTCAGAGTGTTTCCTAGCAGTTTGGCTCTTACTCCGCAGTTCATAGGAAACTCCCCAAATCACCTTCTCATGGCCTGAAAAGCTCAAAACGGCAATAAAAATATTTTACTAATTTCTTTGCCATAAAACCTCATAGAACAAAAATTCAAAATGCATTTTGTAGTTCTCCCCATGCTCTACTCGCATGGCACGTTTAAATGAAGTTAAACAAATTTAGTTAAAGCTAAATAAAATAAATAAATAAATATAATACATAAAATATATAATAATACTCCCCACACCAATGCCCACTACAAGCTAAATAACAATCAGCATAAAGAACAATAAGCAGCTTTCTACAACATTTTAAAAATAGGTTTAGTGTAATAAAGTGGCCTGGGGTGTACATGCCATATTCATGTAAACAAGAGCGGAAAGAAAAATGCTGTAAAATACTTTTTCCTAATGTATAACTGTATCGGCTGATGTATAAGATATCAGTATTTTTTTGTTTACCTAATATCAGTATTGGCATCAGCCTCAAAAAATCCATATCGGTCAGGCTCTAAAAATATCCTCCCAAAATGGAAGTGGTGGTGGTGGGGCAGCACCTCATTTATTCATCAAACTGACTCCAAAACTGTTGAAGGAAAAAAAAATAAAAGTTACATAGACTTTATTGTCTCCGTAGGGAAATTTGTTCTTTTCATTTGACCTATCCTTCACTGCTGCTGGGGCAACCTGTCAGGAACTGTGGGTGGATGCAGGTCATCGCCCCAGAACCCTTCTCCAGATCTTTAACCAGGACCCTGCTCAGGAATACCTACCTGGACAATTAGCATATAGACCTCTTTCACACTTTTTCCACGTTTTCAACCAGAAGGTCGTGTTGCGGATACTTTTAGTAGTGGTTGCAAGTGGCGTGAAATAGCTGAGTACAAAAATAAAAATGTTTTTGCTACCAGCCCTTGACTATCTTTCATACAGAGACAAAAGATACAGTTTACTGCATAATATGACCTAAAACAGGTTATGTCTATTTACACAAATGAGCATGTTTTCATTAAAACATCACCATCAATCTCACTGTAAGTCAAAATCTGCAGTAAATATGTAAACTATAGGTCTGAGCTAGTGTAATAATTAATTTTAAACATTTCCAGTCTAAAAGACTTTCACACTACACTGTTTATCTGCTGTCATTGGTAGTAAGCTAATGCTAATTGTTGATAGCATTTAAGCTTTCTTTTTTACTTTCCTCGATAATCGTAAATAAATTCTTCATAAAAAGATTTTTACCCTTTGTCTGGCTTCTTGGTGAGCACCCAGAGGAAACCCACCCAGACACGGGGAGGCTCCGCTTGCCCAGTTTGGGAATCAGGACATTTTTGCTGTGGGGAGATGGTGCTAAAGACTTTGTTATTGTGCTGCCAAGACTGGAGGTAAATGGTTACAGATTACACATAAAAGTCTGCATATTGACACACCCTCAACATAAAGTACTTGCTCCTCCAGGTATTTTATTTATTAGTAGTATTTACTTTCAGCCTTTTGTTGTCCTTGTACCAACTGTTTGAGATGTGTTGCTGTCATTTAATACAAAATGAGCTATTACATTTATGTAAAAAAGGTAAACTATCTCATGACAAGCAATTGGAAGCAATTTCCAGGCAAATATATGTAGGGGTCCTAAGCAAGACAGGTTTGGGGACTAAGGCTCTCAATCATTTTGAACACTATGTGAAAATTAAAGCAGTATACTTTTATTTAACTTTTTTAAATTTTATTTATGAATGCTTTCTTTTTTTTTCTTGCAAACATTACAAACTCAACAAGATGGGCCCCAGGTTAAGAGTAAAACACCTTATCATCATTGGTCCCCAGTTTTAAATTAAATCTATAAAAATTACAGAAAGTTGCAAGCATACGTAGACAAAAAAAATTAAACATAGTTGCAGAATCCGTCAAATATGTAAACAATGCTAAAGTATGGGGGCACTATAATACCTGTGGGCCCCTATGCAGTTGCTTACTTTGCCTACAGGAAGGTTCGTATTCCACAAAGAAAGATTTCTGATCCGGTTTGTGCCATGGCACTCACCCAACACAGACTGAAATTTGGGACTTTTCAAATTGTAAACACCCACACACGCACCGGGAAACTTTGAGTACTGTAGTTGTCAGTGCCTGCTACAGGGATATAGAAGAGCAGATGGGGCAAATTTCCAGTCTTTTATTCAGCTGCTGTCCAGGCCTGAGCAAGAGACATATTGCTCTATCATCTCACAAGGGGCCACAAATGCAAGCTGATTTACATTCTGCTGACGTTTCTGGCCGGAATATCTGACAGGAAACCCTGACCTCCTCCGCTCCTGTCTCCACTCTTTCTTCTGCTGTGGCCCTGCTGATGTGGGTCCTCCATTTCTGACTAACAGTACCCTTCAAGTGTGATTTAGGATGAAGAGGGAGAAGATTGACATGGCCACTGGAGTGCGCTCTCTTGTGAACCAGATTGTCACCTCACATCATGTCTACCTTTGCTGATTGCGAGACGAATATTATTTTCTATGTGGTATTATTCCCAATCTCAGTGCAGTTTAGTGGACTTTGAACACATCCTAAAACTGTTCTAGAATAGGCCTACACCTTTAACCCTTGTGCCCCAATGAGCACTAAAGTGTGCTTTTCAAGTTTTATTTTTTTTGATAACTTTGCAGTGGTTCTAACTTTTTCTATGAAATTTGGCTCAGGTGTGTATTTTATCACTAATTGTGATATTCTAAACACAAATCTAAATTTACTAATAATTTTTACACTCTCTAACTAAATTTGCTATGTTGCTCCTGTTAAGTCATAACCTGGCAAAAGCCATATTAATATAATGTTAGAAAAGAGTTGCTAACGTTATATTAATCTAGTAATGGCTCCTGTTGAAAACATTTGTGAAGACATATAGTAGAATACTTGGAGGTGATTGGATAAAGCGCCAGCTTTGTAGCTAAACAACAAACCACTACGACAGTAAAACAACACAATAAAGACGCTGTTAGAAGATTTTTGCTGTTTTTGTAAATATAGAGCAGCATACCTTAAGTTTTTCGGCGTCGCCATGTTGTTAACAAGTATCACTAAAAGAGCTTGTTGTTGTCGGAAAACCTGAACCCCGCCCACTCACCGCAATACTGCCACACCATTGGCCCGGCCGCCACAGAACACAAATGGATCAGCGGGAGCCTGACAAGATAGATTTTGTGAATTTGTGAACTCACAATTTTCACGACAATCCAGTTTGCTGTATAAGGTATGTTAAGAGACAAAAGTGTCCTCGTCAACAAAAAATTATAAAAAAATTTATACATTCATATTTTTTATACTTTTTTTGTACATAAATCAACTTCTGCCCTGACCATAAATACCAAATATGTAATTATTTTCAGAATTTTAACCCTTTTTATGCCAGTGTATTTAAAAGCAACTCATTTTTTAGTAAAAAAACAAAACAAAAACAGAATGAAATATTTTAAATATTCTCACAGCAAAGTGGATTTTCCCAAGGGGTATTATTACAGCCTTGAGTATGTCAAAGATTACCAACAACACTGTTTTAAATGGGTTTGGAATTTTTTTGAAGTAACATAAAGTTAAATGGGTTTTAATGGGAGTTGGTTTTTAGGTTGTACATAGCACAGGAAAAAATGATCCCTAAAAATAAATGTTGTTGGTATATCTTTGACGTACCCAAGTCTGTAATAATCCATCCTAGAAAAATCTATTTTGCTTTGAGAATATTAAAAATATTACATTTTTGGTGTTTGTATTTTTGCCCCAAAACTTAGATGCTATTACATATGCTGGCATAAAAAAGGGTTAAAATTCAGAAAATAATGAAATATTTGGTATTTATGATCAGGGCACAAGTTGATTAAAAGATTTATGCAAAAAAAAGAAAAAGAAAAAAGTGTTGAGGACGCTTTTGTCACTTAACAGTAACATTGTAACTTTTTAAAACGGGGGTAAATAAGGGTTAAAGACTTGGCAGTGCTTGGAAAAGTAACTTTAATTGCACTCATTGACCATCCACACTAAGGGCAAGTGTAGTGCTGTGTAGCAAACTCAGACAAATCATTTTATAGTCAAACCCTCACACTTGAACTCAGTGGCAGTGTTCTCTGCTACATTAGCCTGGTACATGTGCTCAGAATCAGGGAGCTGGAGCCCTTGTATACTCCATTTTCCACTCCACTGGCCCTGCTCCACAGCTGAAAGCCACTCTAATGTCTATCTATAGCCTCCTGGACCTCCTCTACACCAATGAGCTTATACTGAAGAGCACGTGCTAACGGGACGGAGCTAAACGCCGTCATCTCAACACTGGAACCTTTATCAGCGGTCTAGATTAACTTTTTCAAGGGGAGCACTGGTGCTACCAACTTTTTCAGTTGGTCAACCAAAAATGATGACTCGACAAAGTACAGGCAATTAAGCAAATATTGCATTAAAAATGTAATTGTTTTCATTTAAAATTATTACTATTTTAAACAATAGTATTCTAATAATAGTAGTCTAATCTCAACATTTCAAATTAACATTTTAATACTTCCTAAAAGTTGGTAGTAAAAATGCTATAATTCATAATATGGTGTTTTGCATTTACACTGCTGTTAAACTATAAAACTTAAAGCCCTAAATCAGCTAAATGTCACTCTCCTTTAATGTGGACGAGGCCAATAAGACTAATAGAGTTTGACTGGAACATCAGGTTTACACATGATTGATCAGTTGTAGAAAGCTTAGGGCTTTATGATATACTTAATATGTGTCTGTTTTAATGTGCCTTATTTATCTGTGCCATTGAGAAGGATAACTAGCTTCAGCGGTTGATAACAACAACGCTAAAACAATGACCAGAGAAAGCAAAACTAGCCAATCACATGCAATAATGAGGCAAGACAGCCAATCAGAGAGCTGTATATTGATGACAGATGCAGGATTTGGGGTGTAGAGCTGAGTAAGTGGCAGGTTTGTAGGTATGTAGGCTTGGTTTCCTCCACTATTTTTACTTTTTCCATTTGACTTTAACCTTTTTTTTACACTATATTTTTGATTTGTTTTCTCATAATATTTGGTTCCAATATTTAAGATCTCCTGACACAGACACTGAACTGTACATACTATAAATTTGTATTTTGTAGCGTTGTAGCCTCTCTCTTATTGTATGTCGTATACATGTGTGACCCTCAGAGCGTTTCATTATTAACACCACATCCCGCATGTGCACTGATTCTGCCACTTCTCATCAACCTTACTGCACCACACATGCCACCTTCATATTCTGACACCTGGCACATTATTTTAATAAAACAGTCCTTTTGGAAAGCAATCCTAGTATTACCAAAGACAGGCACGTATAGGTGAATTTGTGAATGTGAATTGCCCATAGTAAATGAATGTGAGAGTGAATGGTTGTCTGTCTGTGTGTGTCCATGAGTGAGCCCTCCACCCAACTAGCCAGGGTGTATACCACCTCAGGCCCAGAGAAGTTGGGATATGCTTCTGCCGCCTTTTTTGAGGGGGTAGAAGATACTGCTCATGCTCCAAACAGGTGGGATATGAACTGTCTGAACATTTGCACTGAGAAAACTCTGAAGATACTGTAAAACTGGGGACACACTACACCAGGGGTGTCCAAACTATGGCCCGGGGGCCATATGTGGCCCGCAGACTATTTTTTATTGGCCCTCGGGCTTCATTCACAATTGGCCCAAATTGCCACAGGTAGCACTGTTCACTGCAAGATTGAAGCGCAGGTAAAAAAAAATTGATTTGTGTGAGATGTACCTGGCATTAAGAAAAAAATAAAATAAAAATTAGTGGTTGGTGGCACCAAAAAAAAAAAAAAAAAAAAAAAAGCCATACTATGTGCTGGTGCCCAAATGTGGGGTTGTCGAAGGGGGTCAAGAGTAAAACAAATCAATAAAAATATTCATAAGAATGATTCACTGTGAAGATCTCTGAAGGAAAGCGATATCTTGTTTTGTGGTGATGCAAAATATGGCGCCTCGACTGAGTGGCCCTCCTGCACATACATTTTTCAGTATGTGGCCCCCAAGGAAAAAAGTTTGGACACCCCTGCACTACACGATTTTTTTGCCCGATTTTGTAACGATTTACAGTTGCGGCGAGTCTGTACCAGTCAACAACAGTTGCAGGGAATCATAATCACCAGTCAGCCCTGAAATCCATTAATGTGTGATGTTCAAAGACTTGAATCTTCAAGTGTGTGCGCCGCAAAAACCCGGCCTGACGTCAGTCGCAAGCAGTCAAACATGTTTGAATTTTAAAGCTGACTTTGGACGCGTACTCCTGTAGTGTGGGCTGTTTACAGATCCAACTGGGAATTCATGGTGTCCAGTGGCCGATGAAAAACAGTCGATGGGACACAGGAAATAGCGTCAGAGAATGAAGACGAAGCAACAGGAAGCGGCAGGAAAATATAAGCGGAAATTTGAAGAAGAAGAAGAACAACCATGGCAAACGCCGAAGAAAGTTGAGTGCTACCCAAGCGAAACTGGATACATAGATGTTTTTTCTCTTTCCTTTTTTCCAGATAGCTGCGCACACAACGGCAACAGCAACCCAGGTAGCGTCCATGTTCTAGACGTTTTCAATATTGTGATGTTTTATTGTTGTGGGTCCATGCAGGATCGTCTGACTTTTTAAGAGGGCCGCAATGCTCCTGACTTTGGGAAAGGCTGAATTAGAATATCATGTAAAAAAGCATTTTTCTATCAGCAGTTCAATTCTAAAAGTGAAGCAAACATTTATAGTTTCAGTACAGACAGAGTGAAACATTTCATTGCATTGTTTTCTTATTATTTTGATAATTATGGCTCAAGTTAAAGAAAAACCCAAATTCACTTATTCACAAAATTAGAATATTGTGAAAAAGGTTTATTATTGTAAACTGTTGGTGTCATACTCGGACTCTAAATGAACTGGAAGCATCTAAAAGTTTCCTGAGTCTTTAAATGCTGTTAGCAAAGAGCTGCTAACATTATATTAATCTGGAATGGCTCCCGTTGGAAACATTTGTGCAGGGGCGGAACATTCAGTCGAATCCAGGAAGGTGATTGGATAACGCCCCAGCTCTGTAGCTAAACAACAAACTGCTACGACAGTAAAACAACACAATAAAGATGTTGTTAGATTTTTGCTGTTTTTGTAAATGTAGAGCAGCATGCTACCTTAAGTTTTTCGGCGCCGCCATGTTGTTAACAAGTATCACTAAAAGAGCTTGTTGTTGTTAGCAAACCTAAAACCCGCCCACTCACAGCAATACTGCCACACCATTGGCCCGGCCACCACCGGCTCAGACCCAAACGGATCAGCAGGAGCCTGACAAAGATGGATTTTGTGAATTTGTGAACTTACAAATTTCACAACATTCCAGCTTGCTGTGTAAGGTAACTATAAAAGCATATTGCTGGAAATTTGAGTGGAAAGAAAAAAGCGTTGAGGAAAAAGATGCACAAGCAGCAGGACAGCTGCATCCTGGAGACAAAGGGCCAGAAATACCCACACCAGATATTCTAATGTGGTGAATAATTGAATTTGGTGTTTTGTTTAGCTGTGAGCCACAATTATCAATATTATAAGAAAACAAAGCTTAAAATGCTTTTTTCTGTCTGTGCTGAAACTATAAATATATGTTTCACTTTTTGAATAGCCTCCCTTCGCTAGAGCACATTTACAGTTAAATCTATCATCTATATAGAGTTGAGTGAGGGGGCAGCAGTCTAACAGATTATTAATTCTCCCATTATGTATGTAAATAAAGCATTGTTATTAGCCGTGGTTTGTGCAGCTTTTGACTACATCGCGACTACTGTTTACTGTAGTGACTCTTAAAAAGTTCAGCTTTTATCTTCCGCTTCGATTGTTAAATCTGCTGAGTAGTGACCAATGCCACTACTTCTGTCATCTGCACGTTTCAACGCAGAAGACGGACAGAGCACTCCGTCTGTATCCAAATGCATATTTAACCTTTAGCAAAGATGCCAAGACTCCATTCCCCTTTGACACTTCTTCCAGCTCCATAGGAAGAATACTGAGATGTTCCCATGAGCCATCTGAGAAACATAGCGTGGATGTCAATTCTTGAAAATTCTCCTTGATTCTCTAGCTGTTAGCTCCGCCCACAGAAGCGAGAGGCCGATAGGAAACACCATCTCCACTGTGAGTGCCTCCAGCGTGTCTTCAAAGCTCTCCTCACGGTGGCTCTTTTCCATGTGGTGGAGCAGCGTGTCTACTCCAAGCTTCTCCGGTATGCTTGAGCTCCTCGCTGCAATACATCACACAGTCAAATGGGCCCCAAGTCATCCATCTTATGAACTGTTCACACCCCTCCCTTCATGCAGCCTAAAAGCCAGAAGAACACCCCCACCCACCCAATTGCCCTCAATCTACACTAGAGCTGAGTTACACATTCCATTCATTAATATCTTTGATTGACAATTTATAATAAAACAGGCTTACGTGCACATTATACTCTGAATAAAAAGCACAACTGGATATGTGAGTGTTGGATTTGCACATTTGAGGTGACCCAAATAATCTCTCCCACCGACCCTCCTCTGTACCCCCGCCCACTGCTTGCAAACCCTGCTCTGAAATATTCATAATGCCGGGCTGCGTTCTCGAATCATCTCAGTGTGCATGATTGGGTGTGTGTGAAGCGCCGCGGGTCCTTGGCCTTTTGTTGCAGGAGCCTGTTGCTATGGCGACGCCTCTGTAGACGCTGATGCTAAATTCGATGCTCTCTCGCTCTCTGCACGGCTCCAAATATGAGATCACTCACTTCTTATGCAAAATATAATAGTCTAAATCATGTCAAGGGGGCTTCATGTTCAAAAGTATGTAGGTAAATAAAGTGATTATCTGGATTGTCTAACTATAATGGGCATAACCTGCCGCTCATTCACCAATGTTCCTATCTTGGAATGCTCTGTCCTACTCATCTAGCCACCAAAATTTGGTCCTACTTGCTCATATCCTCATGCCATACATGTCTTGCCCATTTTTCCTGCTCCAGTGGGTTACTTTATGTAGAAGCGGAGTGTTGATTAGATTAAACTGGTCTACAAGCAAAATGCTTTCGGAACAAAAGTAGTGAAAATTTTCTTGGATTAGGTCACTAATAAAGAAAAAGTAAGTCAGAAGTGCAGATTGGCTATAGTTTCCAAGAAACAGTATTGGGTCAAAATAGGAAATTTATGCAAAATAAGGCAAAAACGGTAGTTTATCAGAAGGTACAGTGGTCTACAAGCAACCAGTTCTATCTGAAAGCTGTCTGCACATTCAATATGTTCATTTTAATATGTCCAGAGTTTTGACATAAAATGTTTTGTTTTTATTTGCAGAAATCTCTCTCTTGGAAGTGGACAAAATGCATGCATGTAGAGAAATTAAATCGTTTCAAAATATAAATATTATTTTTAAGCAAAAGTGCCTAAATCTATTGAATAAACAGATGTAATTTTGATGTTAAACAATATCATTAAATATCTTGAATACATTAACTAACAGCACAGTTATCAATTGATTTTCAGTTCATCTTATCAAATAAATGAGATTTAGCCACTTTTATCTCGGAAGCAGATCGAGTCCAAAAATGTGTCGACCAGTGTTCTTTATGATTCTCTGAAATGGAAATTCAAACAGACAATATTAATAATAATGGATTGGATTTATATTACTCTTTACAATTTGGTCCATTATTCATTCCCTCCTCAGTCACACTCAGTGATGGTGAGCTACTTTTGTAACCACTACTGCCACTCCTGGATCCAGGCAGACTGACGGAACGCAGCTGCCATTTTGCACCTAAGGCCCCTTCGACTGCCACCAAACACAGTTACATTCATACATAGACAAGATGGGTAAAGTGTCTTGCCCAAGGACACAACAACAGTATGCAATGCCAGTAGCAGGGATTGAACCGCCAACCTTTGAGTTAGCGGGCGTGTTTCTACCATCTGAGCTAATAGCAGAGTTAAAATTTGTTTGGTTGTCTTATTGTGAAGAGAAACACAGCCAAAGCCTGCTGACAGGACAACATTCTTGTTTTTGTTGTTGTTTAAAGATTTTTTGGGGGCCATTTTTAGGCTTTATTAGATAGTATACAGCGGAGTAATGACAGGAAATCATTGGGGAGAGACGTTCGGCAAAGTGTCAGAGTCTGGACTTGACCCTCAACACCAAGATTGAACATTGTAGATGCCTTGTATATGTGCTGCAGCTCTATCAACTGAGCTATACTGCGGTGTGTAAAATGGTTTCATGTGTTTCATGTGCAATTGTCGATGATGAAAATAGCGAGCGAATAAACAGAACAATGGTGTGTGCGTGTATGTTTGTGTCCAGGGTTGTTTGCACTTGGTGGTAATATACAAGAACTGTAACCACAACAAAATGTTCATAGGCATAGGTCATCTGGACTTGATTTTTGAAGTTGAAGATGTTTCACCTCTTATCCAAGAGGCTTTCTCAATTCTGAAGCTGAAATGGTGAGAGAGCTGGTTTATATTCGCCTAGGAAGGAGGAGTTAGACCTGAAACTAACTACTATTGGTTCAGGAGACTATGAATAGCCTGAGTGGTTTTGGGTCATTAGGAGTCCTTTGTCCTCAGCTGGAGTGAGAGTGGTTAACCCTCCCCAGCCTGGTCAGCTCCTACAGATGTTAATGACCTGAGTGAAACTGAATTGTTTTGGGAATGGGTCTGGTATTTGTATAGCACTTTACCTATACCTATAGGGAAGGGGTATTTCATTCACTCCATAGTCAGTGGTGGTGAGCTATGTTTTGTAGCCACAATTTGCCCTGGGGCAGACTGACAGAAGCGCAGCTGCACACATCTGCACCAACGAACCCTCCGACCACCACCAACCACTCACTCACTCACATTCACACCGGCTTCCTGATGTTCCACAGCAGTCTCCCATCCAGGTACTGACCAGACTCCACCCTGCTTAGCTTCCGAGGTCTGACGGGATCGGGCATCCACAAGGTGGTTTTGTTGGGGTTTCAGGAGACTGAACCCCACTTCAAGGGTTAATGAAAACATGGACCAGTAACTCAAACTGAGACTAGGACACAAACCCTAAAGACACAAGACTTGGGGCCAGATTTATCAAAGGTTTGTGCGCATGCTAAATGAATAAGAGTGGAGCAAACTCACAGCTGAGGTTAGCATCTCTCACTGGAGCTAAATGAGCCCTGCGCAGATTTTGCTCCTGTGACTCAATGGATCTGTAAAACGAGGCGTTCTCACCAGAACGTGCAAAATTTAAGGGGTGGAAAATGCAAATGAAATTGCTTTGCGGTCACTGTTTGATTTATAACGAGTACAGGAACTGAATCTGCGTGAAAATTTAGTACGTTGGAGAAGCAGATGCAAAGGTTTTGCAGAGGCAAGAGTGCAGCTTTTAGTGCACAGATGGGGCATTGAAAATAAGTTATAATGCTTTAACAGAGCTTATTTACAAAGATACAACACTAATGTGTTGATTTGAAGTCGGAGGAAACAAAGAGACAGATTTTACCTCCAACACTTTTTCCTTAATTCTTGCTTGTATTTCCCTTAACTTTCAGCCTTTTACAGCTCCTGTCTCTGGGCTTTCAGTCCTTTTAAATCCTTACGGTGATGGAACAGTCTTTAAATGCTGCGTAAAGGTTTTATGAAGTCTCACTTGTGTTTATCCCATTGCCTCACAATGCTCACTGTGACGCTTGATTGACAGCTGCTGTGGCTCAAGGCTGCGCTGCCTGGATTTGGCTCTGGATTGAGTGGAGGACATTGATTTATTTCATCACTGCATAAAGGCTACTTGATACATTTTGTACAATAGTTTAAAGGGTTATTGGCTCAGACAGACAGTGACTAAGACTTTCCTCTCTGTCTTCCACTTGTGTCACACAGAAGGGGATTAAGTCACGTGACTGTGGTCAGTGCCAGAATCGCATGAGACATTTAACAAAGATGGACTACACAAAGTTAATAGAAGAACGTAAAATGCAATGAAATGATTATCCCTCAAAGACAGTGAACATATTGAGTCTGCAACAGTCAGTCCTGAGGCAGGTCATTTCAGCTTCCCTTGTGTAGTACTGGAAATTCTGCTCTCCACCTCAGACAGCAGGTCAAATAAGCTTCTTTACCAAGGTACGTAACAAACCAAAAACTTCACTGCATTACTTAGCATTAAGTTCATCATGTAATGGAAATTTGTTCTTTCCCATAACTTCATCTTATCTACAGTAGGTTATCAGGTTTATATTCAGTAGTTGCCACTGCACATCTCTCTTGTTCTTACAAATACCTGGTCAAAAACTCAAATACTGTCTGCCACCTTTCCTGCACTTCCATACCTCCAAAGCTTTTCACCCACACAGACTTGACGCCCTAGAGTTCAGGGGGAGGACATAGTGCAAAGGCCCACAAATGGAAAAAGCAGGTATTTGCCATACATGGTAAAAAAAAAAAAAATACTTCAGAGCACACATTTAAAGCCAGAGGGCCCAGATGGAGTGGGAAAAAAAAAGAAGGTGCATGTTTTACACTTTTTGGTAGGTGATTGGTAGGTTTCCCTCTGTCCAAAATGCTTGCAATCTAATTTTTTTCCAGAGATTACTTCTATTTTGCTGCTATTGACTGAATTATTTGTTTTCCTCAAATACAGGGGAGAAAAATCAGGTAGTGATATCTCTGCGGTCTCATTCCACGCGTGTGTAGTCATGCATGTGCTCAGCGCTGACGTCTGTATGCGCATGTGTATGGAGCTCTATGGAAGACAGTGGTTATGAAAATGTGTAAATGTGTGAGTGTGTGTTCTGGCCTGATGTGTGCAGCTCAGTACATGTCGTTGTGTGTCATAAAAAATGGAGGAGGTGAAAGTAGGCCAGCGGTGGAGATCCACGGGGGCTCGGCGCTCAGACACCTCCCATCAAACTCCCCCCACCTCCATCCTCCTCACCTCTGTCTGCGCGCCCTGTCCTTTGTCTGATGGGGTTAAGACCTATAATACAGTTAGGGCCAAATTTACTAAGACAGGTGCTAAATTGCGAGTGCAGCCTAAAAATATGGGCGCAAACCATACTGTGTTTGCGCCCCTACTGGCCTGGTGGACACACTACAGTATTCTCAATAACTTGGTACAGTACACTCCTGATCATAATCTTAGGATCAAGGAGAAAAATTACAAATATTTGAAATTTGCTCTGGTGGATCAAAAGGTTGTAAGTAGAGCTTCAAAATGCAAAAAGGAGGAGCAAGAGACAGACAATATTTAGTTTGCAATTTATTTTAATTTCATTTAAGGCGAGACACTGCATGTAAAGGGATTTTTTTTAACTAACATATCTATGTGAAACTTTTCCTGTAGATTACTGACATAAATGTATGGAAGAAAAATGTATCGCAAATTTGTGTCATTAAATGTTTTCATACAAAAATTTGGCATTTTATACATAAAAAATAGCAAATTTGCATACATTTAAAATACACTGAATACTGAATATTGGACAGAGCCTGGTTTAAAATTCTCGATTCATTTTGTCAGCATGTTCTGACAAAAAACTTTCACAGTTAGGATTTTAGATATCCTATTTTATCTTTTGGGTAAATTAGAAAGTACTGACAATAACCTTAAAAAAATCCGATTTCCGACAAACTCAATCACTAGGAACGGGGAATTGTCTGGGGAGAGGAAAGTCTTGGCATTTTTCCAGACTGCTGCCACTGTCTCTGGGTTCAGACAAAAATGCTGAATAAATGGATGGAAAAGGCGCCTGTTTTGCTGAGCGATGTTTTGTGTGGGATAACTCAAGCCTCTCAGAGTTTTGGAATATGAGCTGACGGTTATGAAACACAGGTTAGTTGTGCTCTGTTTACCAAAGACAGCAGACCACACTGCCTGACCACAAGGAGACCGATGAGAGCGACTTGGACATCATGAAAGCTTTGTTTTTTTTCTGCACTTCGTATCCTCAGTAACAGTGTGTTGAGGCTCTGAGGCAGTAGTTCTCATTACCACAATCACAACACAGCAGAGTAATTAGACTGTTCACAGAATCTTCATGTTGGAGATGTAGGTCACTGTATGACCCCAGGATCAGAACCCAGTGTTCCCGGCTGTTAGTGCTATAATAGAATACATGAGCGCAAACAAGCATGAAGTCAGATTATATCATTTCTGTACATCTTATTAAAGAGATTTATTATTTGATTTTTTTTTTCAACTGTGGCTTTGACTGCTTCCTTTTTCTTCAAATCATTAAATATTTTTGCAGTTTCTTTTAAAGCCAGATGTCCTTCCTTCCCCCAAGTTATACAGGCTTGGGTTTTGGCCACATGTTGGTTAACTAGTACTCAGAAAATAGCTTCAGTTTCTGTTTTTAAATAGACCAGTGGTTCTCAAACTGTGGTACAGGCACCCCTGGTGGTGCGTGGGCTTCTTCAGGTGATACTCGGGAGTCTGTAACAGTTCTGGTTTGTTAAAGTTACACTGTTACACTGCATACTGACTTGTTTTTGTGATTTTTTGAGCGATTATAAGGCCTGAGGCGCGATCTGTTGCTCCGAGCGGGGCTTCTGTACTGAAAAACTTGGCCGGGAGCGCTCCGCTGTTCAGGAAAAGTCACGTGACAGGGAACGACTTGCTTTACGGCATTCCCTTCTGCTCTTATACCTGAGGTGCAGTATAACCATGAAGCTACTTTTAGCGTTGTTATTTTCGCCAGTTCGTCAGGGCCGAAGGACACAAGAAGATGAAGACAATGTCGGACGAGGCAAGAAAAAGAAAATGTGAAAGGGACCGCACCAGATCACAGACAAGAGTCAACATCGGACAGACTTTTGCTCGCTGGCGTCAGATGAGAGACAGAGAAGGCTGCAAATCGGATCACGTTTTTGCTTCTTTATTGTTGGGCAGGTAAATTAGCCTCTTTATTTTTTCTTTAGAACGTGCTTTTTCATACAGTTATTAGTTGTTTTTACTGCGACCATTGCGCGATATTTGTTGATAAGCTAACGCTAGCGCTAACTCTATAGAAGATCCAGTATAAAACTTCCAAAGGTAGCAGCAGGTCAACTAAAGTTGAAACAATGATGGAAATAGACGCACGCTCGCACAGTTTCAGAAGGAGGAGGGGCCCTAGTGTTTACGTTTTGCGATGGTGCAGTGGCACCTGTGGCCTCTAGAGGCGCAAGACCGGGAATCTTACACAGTGTAACTTTAAATTTAGAACCAATTTGGTTCCAGTTTAATCCTGCTGTAGTTGGGATTTGAATTACCTGCTTTACTTTGAGACCTCATAGGGTTAGTCTTGGTTTAGGGAAAAAGGGAGTGGTATTTATATAGCGCTTTAACTATGACATAAGTCACCCAAAGCGCTTTACACACAGTAGGGAAGGGGTATTTAGACCTGGTTCAGTCGTGGTTTAATCCAGTGTTAGTCCTGGTTTAGTTTAGTCCTGTTTGTCTTAGTTTACTCCTGGTTTTGCTGAGGTGGTACTTGGTGTGAAAAGTTCAAGAGCCAGTGCAATAGAAAAAAAACAAATGACTACATGTGTGCAATCTGTGATTTTCAGTATATTTTCAGTTGAGGAATTAGCATTTTTTTGAGCAATTAGTACTACAGCATACATGGATCACAAGAGTTGATGTAGACTCAGGTTTAAACTATCATTCACCACAAATTGTACACACATACTGACAAGATCCATGTGTTATCACTCTAAAATATTTAAAATAATATTGTAAAGACCCTAGGCTGGGTTTTGCCTGCTCAGTCACTCCTCATTGTGCAGGTAATGGGTACAGCCACACCTGTGCCTGTTTTCTGCCACTCTCTCACCCCGCTTCTTTTTTCTGTGCATCACTCCAGGTCTTCATCATGCACGTTTGTGTTTGTTTTTTTGTTTTCACATTTCCTCTGTGAAGTCATATAAGCTAGTTGAATCAAAACCACAAAGGTTTAAAAAGAAGTCATCTGGACTTGGTTTTTAAAGTTGAAGATGTTTCACTTTGTATCCAAGAAGCTTTGTCAATTCTGAAAATGAACTGGTAAGAGAGCTGAGTTGTATGCTCCCAGGAAGGAGGGGTTTTGACCTGAAACTAAATTCTTTTGGTCTAGAGTGGATAAAAGCCTAGTTTTGTGTTGATAAAAGTCATGTGTCCTCTACTGGAGTGAGGGAACAGTTGTTAACCCTTCTGAGCCTGGTCTGCTCCTTCTGATGTTAATGACCTAAGTGAAACTGGTTTTGTCTGGGTTTTAAGAGACAGATGGAAGGTTGTATCTTATTTCTATTCAAAGGTTTTTCTTTTTCAACAAAGATTGCTTCTTTCACTCCTCGCTCAAACCATCCTTTCTCTATGGCTAAGATTCGGACCTCACTGTCCTCAAAGGAGAGGTCTGGGTCCTGCAGACTCCTGTCCACAGGGGTTGGCTCTGTGGTTATGGCTTAACCTCTGCGCACATGTACACACATCATAAATGGCTAACAAACGTACAAATAGAGACTAGAGACTGCCAGACAAACTTCTATTCCTATTTTATACAAAGAAGTTAATCTGGTACCCCTTGGTAAAGGTTTCGTTTCTGCAGGCAGAACAATATTACATGGAGTAACCAATCAGAGAAAAAAAAGGCAGGATGTAAGCGGTGCACCACTGACCTGTGTCCTAAACAAACATGGATGATTCTTGACAGTTTTTCCTTAAAACACCAGAATACGCCGTATTATGAGTAGCTCTGTACTTATTTCTGAGCAAGGACAGCTGAAGAAGCCAGGGTTTGTTTGAATGTGTTCTTTACATCAACTGGACCTAACTGTTGTTAAAATGGAAACAGGTCGAAGACAAAAATCCCAGAGAGCTGAACAAAAACGCATGCAAACAGCACTAAACGCTGTTAAACCAGCCAAACCCAGCCAAAAACTCACAAGTGACATTTACCTTGTTATGTCTTCACTACAGATACTGCTGACAGATAATAATAAAAAAAAAAACAAAACAAAAAAAAAACACTCCTGCTCCAGCGGAACCTGCAAACAAAGAGCAAACTATCCAAACTTTAGGCATCCAGCAACCACTATTGTCATCTGACACATCTCTATATTTTTAATTTGTTTCTATGTAAAAATGTATGGGAAAACATACTTTTACTTTTATTTATGAAATGTGTTTTTGATCTCTGCTTGTAAACTTCAATCAAAAGCATTGATTAGAGATATAAATATTGTTTACACTGCCCACAATGGCCTATCACTCACTTGTTATTATTGTCCCAGAGCTAAGGCGGAGGCGGGGAGGGACAGCATTTTGGAGGTGAACGTGGCCTTAATCCTCTGCAAGTCAAGTGCTGCCCTGCAGGGGTTTAATATGAGGGGTGGTCTTAACTGTCAACAACAACATTATGTGACCCCCTCCCACAGTCACACCCGGGCTGAAAGAGGAATTAACCTCCAGTACTTGAAAACATTGCACTGGGCATGAGAGCAGATAGAGGTTTAATAGAAAGTCATTATTTATGTAGTGTTTCCTGGAAGTGGCTGTCTAGTGGTGCTTGTATAAAAGGAATTGAGCTAAGATGGAAACACTTTTTAGAGAATGGGAGGAGGATAGTAAAGACCAGGCAAGTGTTGCTGAGATTATGAAAAAACACTATATGACCTCCACCAAGGCGTTACAGTTCCAGCCTGGATCCAGACAGTCACTCCAAAAACAAAACATTTGGTCTTTTGCCCATTAGTGATCTTTCCTAAAGGTTTTATGTAAATGTTTAGAGGTGTGTTGCAAACAGACAAAACTGGCCCTATCTCGCAATGGTAAAGAATCCTATAAAAATACTGTATCCAGACAGTTCTTGCAGATCCACAACACAAACAATTTTTTCCTTTGCCCTAACTTTTCTTTAAAGTGTCGTAAAAATCTGCCATGAACGTTGAGTTGTGTTGGTAACAGACATAACTGGCCCTATCTTGTAATGGTAAAAAATCCTTTAAACAAGAATATGCAAGACAGTATTTCGAGGATCCTCATGCACTCCACAGTACGTTTATGCTTTACTTTCTCTGTATAGTTAGATCAAGTAAACGTAGTGGTAATATCATGCTCATTTATCTGTTAGCTTTGTGTTGCTAACAGCCATGCTAATAAAGCATCATACCTCCGTGACACATGGGCGTGCTCCTCTCATGTGTGAACTCAAATCCTACAGACACTCCACAGGTTTTATCCTCATGAGTGAATGCACAGGGGAGGAGAAGATGGTCTGGAAGGTGGTCTTTTTTTAAGCTATACCTATGCTCAAATTCACTTCAATATGTTCTACATAATATACTAAAAATGTATTTTTATTTGAATTAACTATTTAGTTACTCTGCATGTCTGATAATGGATTAGATTTATATAGAGCTTTTCAAGGCAAAAAAAAAATCTTTAGAGCTTTAGAGAGTCATTCCGCAGTCACACAGTCACACACCACTGTAACAGATGCAGGAGACAAAGTGGGTGAAGAGTCTTGCCCAAGGACACAACAGTATACAATGATGACAGTGGGGATCAAACCACCAACCACCTGGTTAGTGGACAACTGCCTTGACTCACCCAGCCATCATATTGTGGCCATCGCCACATTTCTCTTACTGCATTCATGTCCCTGCATCCCTCTCCCTATATCCCTCATCCTTCTCCCTACATCCCTTATTCCTCTCCCTACATCCCTCATACCTCTCCCTGCATCCCTCATCCCTCTCCCTGCATCCCTCGCCCTACATCCCTTATTCCTCTCCTTACATCCCTCATACCTCTCCCTGCATCCCTCATTCCTCTCCCTCCATCCCTCTCCCTACATCCCTTATTCCTCTCCGTACATCCCTCATACCTCTCCCTGCATCCCTCATTCCTCTCCCTGCATCCCTCTCCCTAGATCCCTCATCCCTACATCAATCATCCCTCTCTCTTCATCCCTCATTCCTCTCCCTACATCCCTCATCCTTTCATCCTTCTCCCTACATCCCTCATCCCTCTCCCTGCATCCCTTTCCCTAAATCCCTCATACCTCTCCCCGCATCCTTCATGCCTCTCCCTGCATCCCTTACTACACCCCCCCCCCCCCGCATCCCTAATCCCTCTCCCTGAATCACTCATCCCTCTCCCTATATCCCTCCTTCCTTTCCCTACATCCCTGATTTCTCTCCCTACATCGCTCATCCCTCTCCCTACATCCCTCACCCCTCTCCCTGCATCCCTGATTCCTCTCCTTACGTCCCTCTCCCTACATCCCTCATCCCTCTCCCTGTATCCCTCTCTCTACATGGTGCTGGTTGTAACAAGTGGTTATTTGAGCATCAACAAGGCATTTTCGCCCCCAAAACTGCCACTCACTGGATATTTCCCTCTTTCTCTGACTCCACTCCTGAAGTTAGACAATGAAAAGTAATAAGTATGGAGCAGGATGTGAGAGTTTTCAAATGTCACAAATCCATGTCTCAAAACATAGAATATATGGACACAGGACCCATAGGAGCTTGTCTAAATAAATGTGCTGACTGTGTTTCTCTGGGGTGTTCTAACACACTGGCCCCACACACTTTACCTCACACTCACTGAACATGGAGAGCCTATAGAGAAACTCAGACATGTCTTCTATCATGGAGCTCTGGGGAAATGCTTTTTGGGCCACAGCGGAAGTCTGCAAGAGCATATACTGGGAGAATCTGCAGAATCTGTAAGGTACATTTAAAATGAGCAAAAAGAGGTCTACAGATGTTAAAGCCAGGCTTCTAGTATATGTACCACACTAGCTCAAGGTGTTATAAGGGGCCTATTGTAATCTCAAGTTAAACTGTATTCTGGCCCAAGACCTGACCTGGGCCTAAGCACATTTGCCAGAACAAGAATGACCTTCAAAAACTATAATTTAGCTCATGTCTGGTCCAGTGTGCACAGCTCATTTTGATAGAAATAAGACTCACCGGTGCTGAAGTCCAGGAAGTGTGCCATCGCTGTGCACCATTGGGGGCACTCACATTCACCAAAGGATTCAATACAATGTCCTGTGTCCTATGTTCATACCTGTCTGAATTGTGCATATGTGAAAATGCCTTGGTAACCATTTCATTGTCTTGGAAACAACAGGAACACGCTGAAAGGTACAGAATGCTAATTTTTGAAACATCTGCTTGGTAGAAATTGGTTTAAATGTTGCTGGGGTGATCTGCTCTAAAATCAGCTCACAGTTAGTGATGAATTTCAGATTTCATACTCCTCAATCTCATATCTCAATCCATATTAGAAGTGGGAAAAATAATCTTTCTGATTCATTGATTATTTCTTAAAAAAAGATTCTGAAACGATTCAGAAAAGCTAATTAATGTAGGCTGGGTCTGATACAAATCTTATACAAAATGTCTGCTCTGGCAAATGCTAACAGAATTTGCCACTGCAAGGTATTTGTTCATTCTCTAGTTTTGGTTTTTGGAGTAGAAAGTATATAACATTAACATGAATTATTATTGAAGAATTAATGCTGACATGAACCAGAAATGTCATCGATGAATTGATGCATCGTTTTTGAATCGAATCATAGACCTCTGACTCGAAATTGAAATCAAATTGTGAAATGCCCAAAGATTCCCACTCCTAATCCATATCATAACAAAGAAACACTATGTTCTATATAATTCATAAGACAGACTCCAAAATGTCCTCTTGACCTACTTTTCACAACCCACCGAGCATGTTTTCTGTCCCGCTACACATCTGAATTTTGTGGCAAATTGTGCTGCGTTCACATGCACAAACAAACAGCCAACTGTTACTCACCGCTCCCTCTGTGTGTGTGTGTGCGCGCGCGTGTGTGTGTGTGTGTGTGTGTAAGAATGCCCTTCACCCCGCCACTACCACACCCCCCTCAGCCCCTGGGCATTCATCACTGTGTATGTGTACACCTCCCATTCTGTTTGTGCCCCCCTGAACCCACGCTGCCCCAGACGCCCCCCCCCCCCCCCCCCCCCCCATGACCCGCCCTCTCCTCTTTGTTTGCTGCTCTGTGTATCGCCCCATTCAGAGCAGTGTCCGGGAAATGGACACAGGACATTGTAAGTGAGGTGAAGTCAAACATTTATTTTCCCTGTCAGATATGGAGTTTGAAACTTTTTTAGGAGGTTGGTGAAATGGGAGGGGCAAAGTTTGTGTCTAAGGCTACGTTCACACTGCAGGTCTTAATGCTCAATTCTGATTTTTTGCTTGAATCTGATTTTTTTGCATTTTAAATGAGACCTCCATCAGTTTTGTGTGAAGTGTTTCTGGCCCTAAAGTGACCTGCTTATGCAAAAAAAGATGGAGATATGATGGAGCCTGGAGTGGTGGGATTGTTTTACATAATTCAAAAAGACTTTATTAATCCTCAAGGGGAAATTCAGTTGTTAGGTCTCTTCATTTAGCTGATTCAAAAATCTTCATCTGCCATAAACTGACTGATTGGACAGTCTTATGGCAGTCAGAAGAAGGAGTTTTTGTGACGTTCTGTCCTGCAGCTCACTGATCTCAGACGTCCACTGTCTGCTCTCTGTGGTTCAAAAGCTGAATTCAGGGGATGGTTCATGTTGTTCAGTATAGCATCCATCCAGTTAAGTGTCCATTGCTCCACTACCTCAACCTCTACTTTCTATAGTTTCTATAAGTCTCCTACAATCTCTGCGTTTTAATAAGTTCAGGATATCATGGAAGATGTTTAAGTATATCTGTCACTGACACTCCTCAATCCTAATTGCTTAATATTTTTTATTTTATCTCTCTTCACATTTCTACTCAATATAGTTACAATACAACCCCTCAAGTTTTGCTCCAACGGGAATGGAGCTCAACCGTGACTGCCCACCCCCGGTTCTGGAAGTAAATTTCCCACTTATTTTCCCCATTGACTTTTAAAAATTGCGCATATCAAGCATTTATTTTTATTAAAATGAATAATTAAAACTTGAAAATTCAGCAAAATGCATTTGTAACTTTGCCTTTTGACAAGTTTCAGATGCGTTTTTATAGCAAAATTATTTGTTTTATGGTGATGAGTTACCACAGAGCCGATGAATTTTTAATCTACATATTTTTCTAAAAGTTAATGAGGAAAATAGATGGGAATTTTACTTCTGGAACCGGGGGTGGGCACTGTTAAGCTCCATAGCCTTTTCCAGCGTGGAATTGTGTTGTTTGTTGTATTTCAGTGACATAAAAGTCTGATGAAATAAGACTTGGTCGTTCAGACTGCAGTCACATTGTAAAAGATCAGACACATATCTGATTTAGGAGCACATATGAAAGTGGCCTGGGTTGCATTTAAAAAAAAATCTGATCTGTGCTGTTCACACCGTCATGAAAAAATCTGATACAGGTCACAAAAAAGTCAGATTTGGGCCACTTTTACTTCCAGTGTGAACGCAGGCTAACTTTACATTTGAGTCTAAGGCTTTTTGTTTACCAAAGCTCTGTTGGCCCTAAACAGCCCTCACAGTGCTGATTTCTTGGGCAAAGTTGTAGCAAGACATAGAAAAGGTCATGAGGTGTCTGCATGCTACTCAGTGCTGATGGAGGCTTCTGGTGATGCTATTGTTAATCATCAGTCTTACCCATGGCCTGCTCTTAATGCTACTAACTGTAAAAAAAAAAAACCTCAAACCAAACTCAAGGCAACAGGATCCCTCAAGATTTTTGAGTTTTGAGGCCAACTCAAAATCTCAAGTTTTCCACAACTAATATTTTTTGTTCAATTAATTTGACTCATTATGTCTATTAAAACTTTCAATTTTAAGTTTTACTCACTGTCATTGTTTTTTTTTACTCATCTTACAGCCAACTTGTATAGGACAATGGATACATTGTTCAGAAAAAAGTTGTTAAAATTGTAAAATTGTTTTGTTAAATTTCATTCATATTAGGCTTTATTATTAGCAATAATAATACTTTTTTTGGCTCTAAGTAAATAATGATAGTGAGTACAACTTAAAATTGAAAGTTTTAAGATGTATGAATGATGTTGAAACCTAGAGTTTTTGCTACTTTTTTTTTTTTTTTTTTTTTTACAGTGTAGGATGACATAGGGAAAGGATTTGAATCTCACCATAGAAAAAGAGAACTGGGAGGATATATTCAAAAAGATTTAAAACATGTCAAGAGATGCTAGGGTGCATTTAATACAATTCAAAATCATACATCAGTATTATTGGACCCCCTCCAGATTATTTCGCTTTGGAGTAAAAGAGTCACCTAAATGCTGGCGTTGTAACCTGGATGAAGGAAACTTGGCTCACGCCTTATGGTTTTTGTAATAAAATTCAAGAATTCTGGATTAAAATTCATAAAACTTTAAGTGAAATTGTTCAGGCCTGTTGACAGGTTTATAATAGAAAATACATCAGAGGAGGAACCATTTCTGGCCCCTCTTTTTTATATTGAACTACTGAAACTTATGAAGCTCAAGTGATGAAAAGGAAGACACTGCTAAAGAACATAATTAGAATATTATATTTTGTTACTTTTTTTAGGTTTAAAAGCTTGTTTCATTAAAGTTAATAATTTTTTATAGTAAATTTATAGTAAATAGTTATTATTATTATTGATTATTATTTACTTTTTATTTATTTATTAATTTATTTTATTTACTTTTATTTTTAAGGTAATTTTGAACAATAAAATATATAGTCAAATAAATGTAATAGGAGTATAACTTGTCATATTTTTATTTTATATTTTATTTTAGAGACAGAACGATTATGATGGATTTTGAATTTGAGTTTCACATAAAAATGCACAAGAATTAGTATCTAGTAATGAATATCTTTGTACTAATAAACAGATTTTGAGCAACAATTTTGAACAATTATCATCAGGTATGAGTGAGGGGGTACCCATGATATGACCTAGGGGGTACAGGTGGGGAACCGCTGGGCTATGGAGGTGGCTAAAGCAGCAGCTTTTGAAAACATGTCTTATGAACAGCTTAAATGAATGCCTCTCTATACAAGAAAATGGAATAAATATCTGCTCTTTTTGGGGGATTCAGTATGCGAGCCTATGGTACACTATTACACTATATAATGTGAAAAAACAAACAAACAAACAAACACAAAGCTCTGTTGGGGTCTGTGTGATGGATAAATGAGTTGTTCTGGGGTGAATGAAGCTCTCTACATCTCCCCCTGGTGTCTCTGGGCTGAAAACGGCACTTGCGAGTTTGTAGCGTGTGTGTGAGATTGTGGTGTCATGGAAGTCTCACAAAAAAGCCGCACAGTTAGCCAAACAACAAGCTAGCGATGGCTTTATTTCTCAATTTTTATCAAGGAAGAGCGGCAAAATGGCTTTGTATGGATATGAGGAGGGGAACATGAACGTAAAGCTGAGTGAGGGGTCACACGGGAGTCCACTGGACTTGAAAGCATTTACAATAGTGCTTTACTGCGAAAAGTAGGTGGTCCAGAGAGGAAAATGAGGCAAAAACAGCAAAGAAATGAGAAAAGTTACTGAGCTCCACTGGGATGAGAATCAGCACCTCAGAGTCTGAGGCCATGGTTCTCGATCGGAAAAGGGTAGCCTGCCCTCTCCTGGTCGGAGGAGAGTTCTTGCCTCAAGTGGAGGAGTTCAAGTATCTCGTGAGGGAAGGATGGAGCGTGAGATTGACAGGAGGATCAGTGCAGTGTCTGCAGTAATGCGGTCGATGCATCAGTCTGTTGAAGTTCGATCTACATTCTTACTCTCATCTATAGTCAGGAGCTTTGGGTCATGACAGAAAAGACAAGATCCTGGATACAACCATCTGAAATGAGTTTCCTCCGCAGGGTGGCTGGGTGCTCCCTTAGAGATACGATGGGGAGCTCTGTCACCTGGGAGGAGCTCAGAGTAGAGCCGCTGCTCCTCCACATTGAGAGGAGCCAGCTGAGGTGGCTCAGGCATATGTTCTGGATGCCTCCCTGGAACAGGCATGTCCCACCGGGAAGAGGTCCTGGACACGCTGGAGGGACTACGTCTCTCAGCTGGCCTGGGAACGCCTTGGGGTTCCTCCACAGGAGCTGGAGGAAGTGTCCGGGGAGAGGGAGGTCTGGGTGTCCCTGCTTAGACTGCTGCCCCCGCAACCTGGCCCCGGATAAAGCAGAAGAAGATGGATGGATATTCATAACCTCCTCATGTTTCATAGTATTTCTCTGAGTTTAAGTCAAGTCTATTGTGAGAGTGAAACAGAAGAAAATCAAACTGATTTAAGACTTTCTTTCATAGGAAGTTCAGGTATAAAAGTTAAATATATATATACAAAGTTTGAGTTCAGGTGTGTCACGTGTCATTTTGCTCACAGCTGATTGGTCCAATTTGGTTTCTCAGCTCCAGACCAGGGCAGCTGTGTGGAGTCCGTTACCATGACGATTAACACTGCTCTAAATCAAACCTCTTTCTGGAGACAGAAAACTCTAAATTTGCTCAAACTAAACCAGAACTTACCAAGAACTAAACCTAAAGCGGCTTCTAGCAACAGGCCTCTGACATGAATCCTTGTAGGAACTTTACATATTTAATAAGACAGGATTGCACCATTAGGCAGAGCGGCTTGTTTTGACGGCATCAATTGTTGGGCTCGCGTATAAAGGAAACAGAGGCCCCTTCTAAAGCAGCATTTACCCCCCAACCCCTGCACACAACCCCCCCAGGAATAAAAAAAAAAGACACGGCCCAGAGAATGAGTGTGTGCTGCCATTCACACAACACACTCAGGTCTGAATGGACAGCAACGGAACGCTCTGGGACGGGACGGGGGGGTTAGAGGAGAGAGGGTCAGGGGGTGAAGGGGGGGGGGGGCAGAGGAGGAAGTGGGACAGATGGGAAAGTAAATAAATGTAATGAAAGTAAGTGTGGTGGCAATTTTTGTTTTTTTAAAAAGGGGTTCAGGCCAGAGTGGTTAGCACTTTTCTGAATCTTTGTGAATCTATTGAAGGACTCAGCTCATTAGCTTTATGTTGCGTCAGGTTTGAATAGACATCCAAGGAACTACACCAGTACATTATTGTTCATGGCCCCAACTACAGCAGTACAAATTAACACCCTCAATTCTGGAGGAGCAGACAGGAGCAACAACACAGACTAAGGCCTTGTCCATATGGAGATGGGCTCAGGCGTATTAGCGTAGGTTTTTTATCATACAGACGTTTCATCCACACGGAGCTGGCGTTTTGGGAGGCTGAATACAATCATTTTTGAAATCAGGTCCCAGAGTAGAACGATCTCAAAATGCTGTTTACATGTTTCTGTGTTTACAAACCATACGCATCTTTTCTGAAACAATGGCACCGTTGCCCCACCTCTCCCTAAACCCACATGAGCTAAACTCCAATAACAACAACAACAACAATGGCGTCTTACAGTGTTATGTTTGAGCTGCAGATGCTACTGAGCTTTTTATGGCTTTCTCAGCAAAAGCTTCTCTCACAACAGACTAAGGTCTTCTTTGTAGCTTGCACATTTATATTCACCGCCATGTTCTTATGTTTACACTGCACCAGTTTTCTATGCATGCCCCATTTGTTTTTGGTGTCTTTACAGCACCACTAACAGGCCTGGCATATGTATTACAGTGTTTTCAGTAGTTTTGTCTGGCTCCGTGTGGACACACATTTTCTGAGACGATGTCAGGTTAATAGAAAACATTTTTGAAACAATCATGTTTTTGTCTCTGTGGGCCATATTTACTAAGATGGGTGCTAAACTGCGAGTGCAGTGAGAAAATATGCGGCCGCTATTAATGGGCGTGTTGCGCGTGAATTACTAAGACAAACTGCGTGGCCGGTGACAGGTGCAAACAGATGGGGCGGAACTATTTAAAAGAATCATTGCGTGTATTGTTTTGCGTCATGGAAGGTGCGGAAGTGGAACACAAACGGAAGCAAAAATTTAACTAAGAAGAGCTGAAAGTGCTGGCGAATAATTTTTTTATCCGTCATGGCAAATAGATCTGCAAACGTGGCAAACACTCTAACCCTACATATTTGTTCATTTCTTCTCCTTCGTCTCACACGAATCACAGCAGCCAAATCTGTGCAAAAGATTAGCACGTCCTTCTCCAACGTGCTAAATTTATACGCTATTTTCGCACGCAAAGTCATGGTGAGCCTTGATAAATAATATTGCGGGAGGTAAATGAATGAATTTGCATTTTCTCCGCCTTCCATTTTGCGCACTCTGGGAAGAACGCCTCAGTTTACAGATTCATTAGGTCATAGGAGCAAAATCTGCATTGCGTTCGCTCTGCTCCTGTAAGACACGCAAATCTTAACTGCGTCTGGGTTTGCTCCAATTTTAGCGCATCTTATTCAGTTAGCGTGCACGCAAACCTTTGATAAATCTGGCCCTGTGTGTACAAGGCCTAACTCTGCCGTCTGCAACCTTTTGGAGCCAAAAAATACAAAATTTTAATATGTAAAGAGCTGCAAACAGTTTAATGCACAGAAGTTGCCTTCTTCTTTCTTCTTCTTCGTCTTCCTAAGTGAGATGTCCTCCATCTCACTCGGTTGTTGGCAGTTCTCTCCAGGTCTCCCCAATTGTGGCCACTCTCAGTCATTTCTGCCAGGACACTTCTTCTCCAGCTGTTTTTGGGGCGACCTCTTTTCCTTGCCCCTTGGGGATTACAACTCAGGGCTTGTTGGGTGATGTTTGTGACTGGTTTTCTGAGGTTGTGTCCAATCCAGCTCCACTTTCTTTTTCTAATTTGTAGATCAGTGGGATCCTGGCCTGAAGTTGCCTAGCTGCAAATTAAAATATATTAGTCCTGTCATCTATCAATGGATCTAATGGTGTTCTGTGTTAAATACTCCAGTAATTATCTTTTAATAGACCACTAAACAGCAGTGTAACAGGAGCCACGCATATTCAGAGAACTGGACTTACATCCAGTAACTAGTTCTTGGGGGTGTTTGTTTGACTCATGGGTTTTGACCTTCTCATCAGCCTGAGTGTACAACCGTGTGGTCAATGGAGCTCAACAGTGCCCGCCCACCCCAGGTTCTGGAAGTAAATTTCCCATTCATTTTTCCCTTTGACTTTTCAAAAAATCTGTATAGTAAAGGTTTAAAAGCTTGATGAGAGCTAATCAGCTCTGTGGTAACTCACAATGATTAATTTCTATCAAAAAGATTAACTAAAACTTGAAAATTCAGAAAAATGCGTTTGTAACTTTGCCTTTTGACGCTATTCCAATATGTATTTAAATTATTTGTTTTATGGTCATGAGTTAGCATGTAGCTGATTAGCCTCCCTCAAGCTGTTGAACATTTAATATATGGATTTTTTGAAAATTCAATGGGGAAAATGAATGGTAATTTTTACTTCCAGAACTCAGCTACTTATATACCAACTGACAATGAGGGAGCAGTAAGAGAGTGGCCTCAGAGCCAGAACCATGGGCTGCAGATTTCTGAGGGTTTATCTAAGTTTACCTCCTTTTAACTAATTAGTAGTGACAGTGGCTCAGGAGGTAGAGCGGTCATCCTAGAATTGAAAGGTTGGGGGTTTGAATTCTACTCTTTCCAGTTGATACTGCCATTGTGTTCTTGCCTTGCCTATATGTATAAATGTGTTTGTGTGTTTGGCGCAGAATGGCAGCCACATCTCCGTCAGTCTGCCCCAGTGCTGTGAGGAGAGAAAAAAAATTACCATTTGAGTGTCCAGAAAGGAGCTACACATACACTATAAAAAAAACAATGTTGCAAAAACTCAGAGCAACAGGATCTCTCAAGATTTCTGAGTTTTGGGGCCAATTCAAAAGCTCAAGTTTCCAACAACAAATATTTTTTTGTTCATCTAATTTGATGTTCATATGTCTAAAAACTCAAATAATTTTTTTTAACACATCTTACAGCCAACTTACTATCTATTGTTCAGAAAAGGTATTATTGTTATTATTGATGATAATAAAAACTAAATATACAAAATTTAACAAAAGAATAAAATGTCAAATTAAGTCAGGACGTGGTCTTAAGGACACACCGGGGCAACCATCGGCAGTTTGGCGCTGTCGAGGAAAGACCCGCTCTCTACAACATCGCCGAGAAGAGCTAAAGCAACCGGATTGTAAAGGCCGGCCTGTGGCACGAAATCGAAGAGAAACTTAATATATCTGGTAAGATTTCTTTATATAACATTGTCATAGCATATATTAGCATGACCCTATTTGTTGTAATTACATAGGAACCGTACATGGCTTTGCCGCAATTTGCTTAAAAGGAATTTGCAGTTGTTTACCTGTTGCAAGGAAACGTATTGTGACCATGAGATGCTCTCCAACAGAGATACAATGGCGGTAATTGGTGTTTTGCTGGCGAATAATAGGAGAGACAAGTTCCTCCAACATGTGAAACTGAGTAGGAAACAGCTGAGCAAAATTTTTGAAATCAGCTGGATCATTTGTCTCAAGCTCGAGGCACAAATTCGGGAAAGCTCCTTGTGCATGTTGTTGCTGGATCCAAGGCTTAATCCACCTTGTGTGGTTTCTTCTCACTCTTTGCCTGCGACTTCTTTGGTCTTCTTCTCTCACAAGAACAGCGCCAAGAGCACACAAAGCCAGCTTCAGTTCTGCCATTATAATGTTATTCGTTCAGCTGTATCGACAAGCGAGCCAGGACAACAAAAATGACTCGCAACGGACTGACTGTATGTTTATCAGGGCTGCACTCTGTTTCGTCACTTCCTGTATTATTTTGTTCAACTTTGTGCCGCCTGCTGTTCAGGAGATGTATTACATGTTGTGCATGCGCATTACGTTCTCGCTGCTTAGTAGTTGATTCTCGTCGCTCTGGTGTGTCTGTAGCTACTTTTGAGTGGCGACAGGGGGAGACGTGAGGCGACAAGCAGTCGCCCCGCCTCTGCCGACAGTGGTCGGGCGTTGGGTTGGTGTGTCCCAGGCTTTAGCTTAACTTAGCTCAACTTAGCTTGAGTTAACCAGCCAAAAATATGCCTGTTCCCAAAAGGTTCACCCATGAGGAATTCTTGCATTGGATTTTTAACATTTTAAACAAAGATAATGAAAACTGGGTCAGAATTTGGGGACGATTACAAGGAAGATGACGAGGAATATGACGCATAGTGTGGCATGAATAGCTAAGTTGTGTGTTATACACTGTACCACTCAAATGCATGTTATGCCTAATTGTTTCACAGTTTTAGGCAACAAAAATTGAGTGAAAATAAGATGTGGACAGAGCAAAAAAAAAAAAAAAAAAAAAAACGAAATGAAATTAAAATTCTCTATGGATAAAAAATGTAAAAAAAAAACCTGTTTTGTATTCTAAATGTTATTAATTGTTAAAGTGCCTTTATATAAATATAAAACTTAAATACCTAAAAGATACTTAGAAATAACTTTTACCAAAAAATAATCAAATCAAATCAAATCAAATAAAATGGCCTTTAACTGTTGATAAAAAAGAATGAGATTAGAATAAAATGCTTTTTTAAAATAGAAGAAGACTCTTCTTTCTTTCATATTTAAACTTGAATTAAAACTATGGCACAACATTTTATTTTCTGTGGAACAGCAAAGATTGTTGAAAATGACCAAAACACTGGCACTGATTGGCAACTTTTAGAGAAAATGCTGGCAGGGAAAGACTTAATATCCCTTTATGGTGCAAATGCATTATTGTACATTAAGCCATAATCTAGAAATAAATATAATAATAACGTTAAGAAGTCTAAAATATTGCCATAATGCTTAATTATGTTTTCTGCAGTGTGAGGTGATGTAATGAACCGAACAGAGAAACTCGTCCAAAGTTGAAGGATGGAGAGAGGAGGAGGAGGAGGAGGAGGAGAGGGAGGCAGTGTGTTTGGAGAGGCAGAAGCGGAGGAGGGGGGAGGGGCCCGTGTCTGCCTCAGCCCCAGATGAGGAGAAGGCTCCGTGGCGCTGCACTCCCATCCGTCCGTCCGCTGCCGTGCCTTGTGTGCGCCGTGTGTCCCGCTTCTCTCACTCCACACACCGCACCGAGGACTACCGACCACCACCACCTCCTTATACCCCTGTCCCTGCAGCGCCTCACCGGGCTATGGACCCATAAACCCACCGCCGCCTGCGTGAGACAGAGAGAGAGATAGAGAGAGAGAGACAGTGAGCACCGGGTGAAGAACCATGGACGAGACGCGCGCTCAGGCTCGAGTCTAGACCGCGTTACAAGTCAAGACACCCCTTCCCCCCAGACCAGATACTCGTGCTGTTCTTCCAGTGGGACAACCCGCAGATCTCGCTGCACTTTTGCACCCTTTAAACGGATTTGTGTTTTTGCCTCTTGACGCGCACGGAGGATGGAGGGAGGCGGGAGACTAGCGCTGCTCGTGTGCGTCCTGGCGCTGCACTCGATGCCGCTGGCTGTGCACGGTGAGTACACTGCCTGCTCCAGAGCTACACACGATCATGAATGGTGATGGTCCTATGAAAAGTGCAGTGATTGTGAACGACACTTAGCAAAATAAAATCGGTTGAAATCACGCCGTTCTGTCACACGATTTCTATTTGGATTATTCGTCTTTACGCAAACATCTGCTTTGATAAATTCTGGACTCTAAGGATGTTACATTTTTTTAACACACTGACAAGAGGTCCAGTCTATGTCTCTGAGATGTCCGTTAATCTGGACAAATTAGTCCTGGTTTAGTCCTTGTTTTGTTCTGGTTTGGTCCTGGTTTAATCCTTGACTTGTCCTGGTTTAGACCTGGTTTAGACACGGTTTAGTCCTGGTTTACTCCTTGACTTGTCCTGGTTTAGACCTGGTTTAGACACGGTTTAGTCCTGGTTTACTCCTTGACTTGTCCTGGTTTAGACCTGGTTTAGACACGGTTTAGTCCTGGTTTACTCCTTGACTTGTCCTGGTTTAGACCTGGTTTAGGACATGGTTTAGTAGTGGTTTAATCCTTGACTTGTCCTGGTTTAGACCTGGTATATATTAATTAATTGCACTTTTCTGTAACATACATTTGTACCAACATCATGCAATGTGACAATTTAAATTTAAATTTTGGTTTAGCCCCTATTTAGACCTTATTTATTCCGGGTCTGACAGTTACAATGCTTGACAATTGCATAAAAATATGGAAAAAGTCACTGTAGCATCTACTGACAATCTTACAATCATGTACAAAGACATATGTTACGAAAACAGCAACCAATGCAAAAGATGTACCTTAATGGGGACATGTGTACATTATAGTCTTCTCATTTTGTCCAATGTCCAATGTCATTTTTGGCTGTGCTGGATAAAAGTGATTATATCCGCTCCTTTTGGCTTATTCTATGCACGCTGCTGCTGCTGCTCTCCTGCAGCAGTCAGTCCCCTGAGTGGAGCCGCTGTATGACTGAAAGGAGGTCAGTGAGGCTGTGATTGTAGGTTAGGAAGCCATCGCTGACACCTTACCCCTTTACAGTACCCTAGTGGTGACTGACAGCTGGGTGAAGATGACAGTATGCAGCAGTTATAGTGCAATGTCTTAGGATTGATCACTGATGCAAAATCCATACAGAGAAAGACTGGATGATGTGGAATATATAGCCTACTGTATGCATCATCCTATGTTGCTTATTTAGCACATTATGGACTACAGCAGTGATTCTCAACTGGTGGGACAGGACCCAGAAGTAAAAAGCTGAATAAATTATTATTTGAAGCCTACATATTGTTTTAATGGTCAAACAGACTTTATAACACATGCCAAAAAGGTTGTAAAATAACTCAGAAAAAAGTGACTCACAATAAAAATCAGGGATAAAGTGTTCAGAGTTCAGACCAGTCGAGAACTACTGGGCTACATTAACAAAGTAGGAATGGATTTGACACAATACACTGAAAAAAATGTCAAACCTGCTGAAAATGTAAATGTTGCAGAACACATGGTAAATACTTCATCATGTACTTCATTGCTTTACACTTAAAAAAAAAAAAAAAGGAAATTCAACCAATTTTAATAATACATTTTATACCAACCACTGGTATTTTAATATTATTTTTGTATTATTTTACTAATGTTAATGTTTTGTATTAGTGCATCATAATATGTTGCAACACAAAATATTTTAGGGTAGATTATGTGTCTACATATTTTATAAATGAAAGTTATATGCAGATATTTAAGTGAATATAATATTACTTTTGGCTTTCCAACAATTTTTTTTTTTACTGTTTACTGTTCCTATAAATAAAACTAAACTGTCAGATCATTTCAGTAACAGAATCCCTCTTTCTTTTCTTTTCTTTTTTTTTAATATAGAATTTCTAAAAAATGTTATTATAACACTGGATTCTCTCAACCAACAAAACTGAACCGGTTAATACCTGACTCCTTTAGGACGTCCAAATCCAATCTCCATGCACTGCTGAGTTACAACTGTGTGCAGATCCAGTGCTGAACAGTAGGGGTCTGTTCCACAGGGGGGGCCAAGACTGGCATCAGCCTGAATTAGGTCAGAATGAAGATTTAAGCTTCAGAAGCCTTTGTTGTCTGGCACTGTCTCAACAAAGAACACAGGACATGGCAAAAATCAGAAGTCATATTCAAATACATAAAACGCAATAGAAAAAGTGAATTTGGGGCTATTTGAAGGCAATATGTGCTGCAAATGGAATGAATGAGGGGTCATGCAAATCAAGATATATTTTTAGGCCTTTAAAAAGTGGATGTAATGGATGCCATGGTAACAGAAAGGAAAACTGATGATCATTGTCAGTGCTCTACACAAGACAAGAGCTAAATGCAGTGAAAAAGCTAAAAACAGTGTTCATTATCATACACATAATGGTATGGAAAATGGCATACCGTTGCATTAAGACATCACAAACTCCGCCCTACACACACTAAAGGAATACCAATGGAGTGTTACGGTGGCAAAACCAGGTCACAAAAACGCCACATGGAAGAACAGCACTGCTCCCGACGTGATCTGCCAAAAAAAAAAAAATAAATAAAGGAAGAAAAATAGCGGTGATGTATTTGCAGTAAACGGCCTCCCCCAGAGCCGCTACACAAAGACGAGGATTAGGGGCGAGCTGCTGAATAATTCATGAGGAGGAGCTGGACGCACATTCTGATACACACAGAGGGGGGCAGGGGGGCAGGAGAGTAAACAGTGAGGAAGACGACTGGGTGCTTTTTCAGTTCAGTGTGGACAGTTCTGTGCACACTACAGCAGCTGCACTACGGTTCAGTTGCCACCTTAATCTTTTGGTCATGGTTGCAAAAGGATGGCAACTTATGATTGATTTGGTCTCCAGTGAGTAGATCGTCTAAAACCGAAACAAGCCAACTCTGTTCCTGAGTTCCCCTACATTTTGGAATAAAGCTTTGTAAAAAAAAAAAGTACGGCTGACTTCTGTGTGACCCTTCGCTCAGCTTAATTCTCGTTTTCTCCTCGTATCCATACAAAGGTTTTCTCTGCTTTTTGGGTGCTCTGTCCTGACAAAAATCTCAAAAATAAAACCATTGCTGGATTGTAAGTTATGGGACTCATGACTTCCAGTACAACAGGGCAGTGATTAGAGCTCATCCGTTATGGGTTTTCTATGGTCAATGTTGATACCAATTTTTAAAATTCAGAGCAGCCAATGGCCAATAAACATTGACGATTTTGGGGATATAGCCATTTGTTTTAGTAATGCTTATTAAAATGGAAACAAACCTGTTAGGATTGACAGTGAGAACAGTTAAAGATGTTTTTTGTTAGAGAAAACCTATAATTGTGTAAGAATCGGACGATCTAAAAAATGTAAATATTGGTCGACCAATATCAGTGATCACATTGTTCAAAGCCTGTTTATTTATTTTTTTTTGCCTTTACCTACAATGACCTACTATCACACTTTATGCTTTCTACTGTACTGAGTTTATGGCAACCATGATGCCAATAAAAAATTTGTCATATGACTGTAAATAGTCTATAGCAAAAGGTTAGTGTATGGTTTAAATGGTAAAAGTTGCTCTTTTTTGTCCTTTGAATTCTGTTGGTGGTCAATTTTCTTTGTATGCCATAGGTGCTGTGATTCAACATTTTGACATTTTGACCTATATTTGTGGACCTATATGGAGCCTAAATCTAGACTATCCTGGCCCAAAAAGCAAAAAATAGTGATAAAGTCTTAAAAAAACATAACCGAGCATGGATTAAACCAGGACTAGGCCTCTAACCCAGTCTAAACCAGGTCCAAAGCAGATGTAAACCATAACAAATTCAGGCCTCAGCTAGAGCCGACCTAAAACAAGGACTATTTCAGTAGTAAATGTAACTACACTCACCTGTATCCATCAAAAAACAAAACAAAAAAAACACCAAAAAAACAAACAACAAACAAACATGAAACTCCTTAGTAGACTACCACTAGAAAGAGCTCACATACCACCCATAAAACCTCTACCACAGTTTGAGAAACACTGACCTGTATGAAACAAAATGTCATTTATTCAACCCAATGCGGGCACACTACTCCACAAAATGCCACTGTCACATCACTGACACCCATAGAAGCTAAAGTCAGTTCAGTGCTTCAATTTTAACCCAACCTGGCTCACTTTTAGACTGGTGTGTCAGTTCTGTCCAAGGTGACGCTGGGAAAAAGAAGGATTTTGTGTTTATTGTGTTTGGAGATTAAATATGGATCTGAATGTAATTTGGAAGCCTTCAAAAGGAGTGTGCCGTACCTGCTGTGCACATCTGGAGCTTTGTGATGATTTGGGCACACTGACCTAAACATGTCCTTTCAGTGCACTATTTTTATTTTATTTATTATATTGTCATAGCTGGAACTTCATGGCTTAAGTTCACCCAGTTGGATTTAAAAGGTAAAGTGGCTTGTTCTTGATCTTCTGTCTTGCAGCCTTTTTAGGTTGTCACTGGTATCTCATAAAACAGATCCTTTTCTGTGTATTTTACACACATAGTGCACATGCTCAGAGAGCAGTAATGCCATATGATGTTTCACTGAATACTGTTTTTAGTTTAGATTAAGTGTCAGTTGTGAAATAAAACAACTCTGTGACGACAAACCCAAATTCCTTGATCTACATTATTGTTTAAGAAATATTAATACATGCTTAAAGGGATCATGTATTAATATTTATAAACGAGACGCTCAAAGGCAGAGACAGACCCTACAGCCTGTGACCTGTTTAATGTTAAGAACAAAGTATGGACGAAGATGAGCACTGCACTGTCTCAAGGTACTGAAATGTGGTACAGAAAGAATACATTTTTTTCAATAGCACGACCTACTGTAGCTTTTTGGCAAGTACCACAAATGTATTAATGTTTTGTACCGAGCCCTACCTCTTGCTGTGCTATACTCTGCCACTGGAAACCAAAGTTACTTTTTTATGTTACTTTTTTATATTTTTGTATGTGACTGGCTCAAATTACTACAGGCACATTATTTTCAGTACAGTTTACACAATGTCGGAATACATACTAGGGTTGGGCGATACATCGAATCAATTTGATTAATTGGCATTTTTAATTTTGGACATGTCAAAAATAATCAAAGCGTAAAATCTGTTTTATAAGTAAAAAGTTTCCTCTGCTGTGGCTAATGGTACTGCTAGCACACAGAGCAGCGTAATTACTGACCGTAGAGACTCTGCACATGCTTAAAACACTAATAATCACAGAGAAAGGAGTCATTTAGTAATGCCTTCATTTAGATGTGGCAGTAATTTGGCCAAAACAAACAGTGTAGTGCATGCAGCAGCAACAGCAGTAACATACCTTTGTTTATGTATGCTAATTAGCCACATGCTGTGGAGTTAGCATGTTTTTAAAGGCCTCTATGGCGTATAATGGTGTATATGTATTATAATAGACCTGGTCTTAAGAAGCAGAGGGCTTCACTAATGTCACTGTAGAGTAATGCACTTTCCTGCTGCCTTGTAGACATTTAGAATATATACTATAGCTCAAATAAAAATATGTAACTATGCAATAATCTCATTTAAAAACAATTAACCTACATTTAATTTGTTTTTTTGTCAGCCAACAAGAGAAAAAAAAAAAATCAATTTGAAATCAGCTGAGAATGGGGGGAAAAAAATCTAGATTTTTTATTTTTTATTATTTAGCCATCTCTCCCAGCCCCAATACATACAGTATATAGACAGAGCTTCTAGGGCTCTTTGAAAATTCTTGGTTATCATCAGAATTTAAGTTTGGTATTATGGTTTAGTAGGGTAATGATTTAAACCAACAGCAATTTGAATCAATCAACCAAAACACAAGAGATTTGACAGCCATATTTGGGTCAGAAATGGTGAATCATAGCCCAGCTCTTTCATAATAAGACTTCCTATGACACACGGCAGACAAGTAAACATGTCCAATACAGCTCTTCAACAGAATTTAGTCATTATTTCTGCAGTCGAGCATATAGAGGGCTGGTCAAACTCAGGTGGATTTTCATAAAAATGGCTTGGCAGATCTGGTGCACAGACAGCAGAGTAACCTTGGGCAAAACCCCCTACTATCACCACTAATCTTTTCTACTACATTCAATATGCTGCAGCTCCTCCCCCCACACAGAGGTGCATGCACAGGATTATTGGCTCTGTACACTGTGTAGGTCTCTGCTCAGTGTTACTCAGCCTCCTCCTCATGGCCTCCTGACACATATCTGCAGCTCAGGGTTTTGAGCCAAGTTTTAATTCCGGTCAAGGCACCACTGAGCTAAATCAACAGCACTCGTAACAGGTCCAGATAGAAAAGATGTGGCTAGATTTGATGTGCTGCATGATCCTTTGCAAATGTTTAAAATGACTACATGTCCTACTATGTAACTTGAGTACTGAGACTAATTCTTTTGGCTGTTCACTTTAAGGGTTGTCATAGTGAATCATCTTTCTCCATCTATCCCTGTCCTCTGCATCTTTGGTGATTGAGGTAATTTGCCATCTTTTGCACTCTTGTATTTCAGTCTATGCCACTGCCTGCACCAAGTCCGTCTTTAAATGATCCTAAGCAAGTATTTAAGGTTCAGTCTGTTAATGGTCAGAGGGGATCTTATTGGTTAGTCCTTTGTCCTTTGTCCATAGTCCATTATTTATAAAATGCTTGAAACCAACAATATTTTGGACTGACCAGCTGTAAAATAGTTTATATGCATTTATGCAGCTTCAACTCTTCCCCAAGGTTTAAGAGTGTTTATGAGAATTTTTGACCATTCTTCCAGAAGTGGATTCGTGAGGTCAGACACTGATGTTGGACGAGAAGGTCTCCGCTCTAATTCATCCCAAAGGTGTTCTACTGGGTTGAGATCAGGACTCTGCGCATCCCAGTCAACTTCTTCCACACCAAAGTCACTCATCCATGTCTTTATGGACCGTGCTTTGCGTGTGTTGGAACAGGAAGTGGCCATCCTCAAACTTTTCCACAAATTTTTTCATAAAGCTGCATGCCTGGGTGCTTGAGTGTATACACCTGTGGCCATGGAAGTGATTGGAACACCTGAATTCAGTTATTTGGGTGGGTGAGCAGATACTTTTGGCAATATAGTGTATGTTTGCGGAAAGCTGACAGTGTTCACCTGGTGTCTGCGTGGGCTGTTCAACTTCCAAATCTCCCAACCAAAACATAGACTCTCTGGTATTCCAAATCAGGTTTCTTCAATATGAGATATCTAGAATTCTCCATTTACATGTTATCTAAATGCTTGATCAATGACCCTATTCCTTTTTAGTATCCAACATAGCTATTTTTTTGTGCCTGTGAGGTCAAAGGTCAATGAAACATGCTGAACAGCTAGCTTGCATTTCCAGCCAACAGTGGTTAAAACATTGGTGAAGGAAATTATACCACACAGTATCTGATTAGAATAATAATGCTCAACACTGATGTGGTTCTTTCTCTCCATCCCACCTCCTCTTCTGCATCCTCCTCCTCCCCCCCGTCTCCATGGCAACCACACACATCCTCTGACACTGGCCACCATAATGTGCTTCTTTGGATTTCATTATAGGCTCAAACGGTGGTTAAGGGTTGCTCTGCCTGTGTTTGTGTTGGCCCAGGCAGACAGCGGCTGGAGTCTGTTGGTGTCTCTAACCGCACACTGTCCCAACCCTGACACTGGTGTGGCCATTACTGCTGCACAATGACTTCATGTGCTGCAATTTGATACTGTTTGGTGGTTTTCTTCAGTGTTTTTTAGCAGGAAAGTCTATGTAATTAGCCCTGTAATATGTCTAAACATCATATGGTGTATAGCTCAGTTATTATTTATGGCCAGTTACTATGATTTAAAGAGCAGACAGAGAAGGCGACAGGTTTATGTGCGTTATCTGAACCGCTCAGAATTATACACCACAGCTGCGGCTTATGGCCCATGAAATCAGGCGGCCACACAAGGGCAGAGATAATGGGGAGCAATTTGTGCAAAAGGTGCAAAGCTAAAGCTCCGCTGCACCACAGAGCTAAAATCAGGCTTGTTAAACATTGTATAGGAACATAAACCCATGTCAATTAAATCCAAATGACAAATGCCAAATACATAATATTATCTCTATAGCACTAGAATAAATTGATGCATGAAAACAAAAGTGATGAATAGACACTAAGAACATTAAAAAAAAACATTTCCAACTCATAGACAACAGTTGTCTGGGAACCATGCTGTGGTAAAGTCTGTAGACAAAACTAAGAATTTTAAAAATGGACTTAGCTAGGGAAGTAATGATGCACTCGAGTCACTGATATGATTCAGGAGTTTAAGTTTACAGTGTGACTTTGTTTTTAACAGAACGAGCTGCAGTTGCCACAGCAAACCCTTCCTGTCGCACTGTGATTTGGCACATTTTTAGGCCAGATGCCCTTTAAGTCGCTGGGTGATGTAGGAGGTTTTATGCAGGATTTTATAATGAAAAACAAAATCCCTCTCTCATACGCCACCCCAAGTGAAAAAATAACTTTGGGTGTGTTTACAAGCTTGCTTCACGGCAGGGAGACAGGCTTCTGAGGTCCAGCGCTCTGGTGGCGACCTGGCTGTTGCCAGCGGCTCAAACAGAGCAGTGCTGCCTCGTATGGGTCACAGGTCCCCAATATTTGTAGCTTTAGTCCATATTGTAGTTGTGTGAGTTGTCAGGCCAGTTAAATACTAGTAGGTTTGAAACATGTTGGCTTTTTAATGATTTGACCTTTAAAATAAAGGCCTTTTAAACTATACTTCCTCATGTTGTTATCACTTTTTTGGAGTGCCCTGGTCTCCACTTTTGTTTTGTCCCATGTTCCCAAGAGCACCCTCCATTGTCTTTGTTTGTTTGAACACCAAAAGCAACCAGTTACTTTTTTTTCTCTTTTATTCTCTAAGATTAAGGTAGACTTTATTGTCCCCATAGAGAAATTTGTTCTCTACATTTGCCCCATCCTTCACTTCTGCTGGGGCAGGAGCAGTGGGCAGTCACGGTGCAGTGCCCAGAGACCCTTCTCCAGATCTTGAACCAGGATCCTGGTCAGGAGAACCTAGCTGGAGGCCTGTTGTGCATGGGGGAAACCGGAGCACCCAGAGGAAACCCACCCAGACACAGGGAGAACATGCAAATTCCACACAAAAAGGCCCCACATGATCCGGGAATCAAACCCAGGACCTTCTTGCTGTGAGGCGAGAGTGCTAACTACTAAGCCATCTCTTTTTTACACCATCTAAATACTTACCATCTTTGTTTTGCCCTCCAGTGGAAAGCAAAAGTCATGTGATTAAAAACTATAACTAGAAAAACAAAATCACAGGCCTTCTGGATTCAAAAAGTACCAACAACCTTTTGGTATTATAGAAACTTTTTGTATATTGCACTGTATTCTAACTTCACTTGTAATCTTAGAATGTTAGAATGCACATAATTGGCAACATTTATCTCCTTTAACCTTGTGAGCTCATAATATCCCAGAAATATTATTCGCTTCCTGTCACTGTCCAACTGTCCACACTGTCGCCCAGACTTGCAAATGTTACACCTGTTCAGTCCTTGTGTCCTTGTGTGCAGAAGTTTGGACAAGGTTACCAGGACGTTTTAACAAAGTTTCCTTTTGAATCCAGACGCTGACGGTCTGTTTTGCGCTGCCCCGGTCAAAGACAGAACCATTAGGATGTGTTCTGATGTGCTGAGCTGGCACTGTTCTCAGACATACACCCTTGAACATTCATTTACATGTTTTTGTGTGGACAAATAGAACCAAAGAAATCCTTTCTCAGAGCTCAAAGAGAAGGTTGAGCCCAAACTTAAAGCAAAAACATGTTACGCAAGCCGGGTAAGAACAGCATTGCACATTTTATAACCTTTAAAAACATTATCTGACTTAAAACAAACATATATATAAAAGAAAATTATAAGAAATTCGGCAAAGAAACCAGCAGAGGGCAGCAGAGTGTAGTTCTGTGGACAAAAAGCTGTTTACTTCCTTAAACTTTTTTGTATTTTTTTTTTGTATTTTGTGTTTGTTTTGTTTTTGATAACTGAATGAATGGGCTTGACTGATTGGTTGAGCTGTTTGGAGCTCGCAGAATGGCAGTGCCAGAGAATACAGGTTTACTAAAAAATGCATGAATGAAACAGAGTACATATGTTTTTAAAGAGGGAACAACATTATAAGATGGTAGAAAGCTAAAAAAAAGAAAAGAAAAAAAGAAGTTGATTTTGCATAATATAGCCTTTAAGTTATGAGGGGGTGGCAGTAGCTCAGTAGGTAGAGTCATTCACCCATGTGTTAGTGTGACATTTACTTTTTTGCCTACTGGCCAATGTGGTTTATCTTTCTTAAAGGTTGCAGGCCACTTATTGTTTTTACTAGCCACAATTGTTTTAGTTAAGTTTTTGTGCATATTTTTCTAGTATACAATAAGCTTAAAAGAAATGTTAAAATGTGGTTTCATGTATGGACAGGGTTTTATCAAATATATATATAACAGGTTTACATCTAGTGGTAGAATAAATCGTATCTCTGTGAATGTGCATTTTGTTTAAATTACTTTTCTTTCTTTAATCATCATAAATTACTTTAAACTAAATGGTGTACACTCAAGTCAGAGCAACATCAATTCAGACCTAACCTCTAAAGTTAAGATATCTGTGTAAAATTCACCCGACCAAAGTGGCAGTGGGAGCATTTTTATCACTAGCCAAAATAAAAATGTATCCCCATTTGGCTGGTGGCTAGGGTTAATGTCAAACCCTGAGGAGTGAATGAATAATGAAGCTAAATGTAAAGAGGCTTTGAGGGTTTGGAAAAGTGCTAAGACCGATGCACATGTTTTTCCCAGCATTGGTTTGCCTTTTACAACCATCCATTCTGGATTATTGTTTTTTTTTAAAGACTACTTACATAATAATTTCACTTTAATTTATACTATAGTAATATTATTTTAAAGTAAGAATATCTTAACATGGGTAAAGATTTTAAGTAATTCCTTTACTTTTCATTAAAATCTTGGAAAAAATATCACACATTTGGGAAAACAAAGGAAGTTACTTTTGGTGTGGCTCTGGTTCACCTTCAGCATAACATTATGACCACCTGCATTACCTATTTATCTACTGAGAAAATAAATACTTACAATTAAATAGACAAATAAATAATAGTAATAATAACATATAATAATGCATGAATAAATAATAAATCAAAAAGTTGTATTTACCAAGATCAGGCATAACATTATGACCACCTACCTATTATGGAGCCATACGCAACAAACTTTCTATCAAATCCAGCATTCATTTAACTTAGCTACAGTACAGTAGCTCGCCTTCACTTCCCAGCATGCTTCACCTTGTCACTGGTCCACCACTGCTCCTTCCTTGGACCACCTTTGATAGATCCTGACTACTGCAGACCATAAACGCCCAACAAGAGCTGCAGTTTTGGAGCTGTGTCTAAAGCCGTCACAATTTGGCCATTGTCAAACTTGCTCAAATCCTTAAGCTTGCCCATTTTTCCTACTTCTTGAGGACTTAACAGGAGCCATGATGTGTTAGTCACTTGGCTGATTGGTGTGTATATATTGTAGTTAAAGCCCTGCCCCTGCTGTACGTGTGTGTGTTTCTGTCGCTGGTGTAAAGTGTGTCCTTGGCAGCGCGAGTCATCGAGTTCATGTCCGTGCACGAGCCTTCCTCTCCTCCCTCTCTCTCTCTCTCTCTCTCTCTGTCCCTCTTGTCTGCTCGTGCACGCTCTTGTCATCTCCAGTCACCCTCTCACACTGTCCTATTAGCATTCAGGCCACCTTCACATGCACATGCACACTCACAGAACACCTCACTGCAACGAAACCATGATAGTCCTTCAGTTTGTTTTTGAAAAAAGGCTTTTTTAACAGTGAGCTGAACAAAACCATTGGGTGATTGGATGATGCATTAAAAAAATAGATAAATCAATGCTACAGTGCATGGTGGCAGAGTGGTTAGCGGCCCCGCCTGTGAGCCAGGAAATTATGGGTTTGATCCTCAGGTTGACCACTGACAATACTGTATCTCGGAATGGATTCTTTATGGAAACTATGGCTTCCTGGATTTTGTCTGAAAGCGGCACATTGCTAGCCTGGCCATCCAGACAAACTGTTTTCCTATTTTTTACAAAGAAGTTAGTCTTGTATCCCTTTGCATAAGTTTTGTTTCTATGGGTGGAACAATGACAGGCTGATTAACCAATCAGACAAACATAGGGCGGGACATAAGCAGTGCACCGCTGACCTGTATCTTAAACAAACATGGCTGATTCTTGCTGGCAACTTTTGATAAAGAATAGCCACAGTGGCCAGTGAGCAAATAAAGTAAATGTCAAGCCCTGATTGTACATAATGTTATTCTCCAGAAAAAATAATAAATACATAATAAAAACCGTAGTAATATAGCCTATATAAATATGGTTATTTGTATTTAAAAAAAATGATCTTCAATTTAGTTTAACAGTTTATTATTATAGTGACAAATGATTTGTATTACCAAAGTATTAGTTAGTAATTAGTACCTTTGCCGCTGGCCTGTATTTATTATCTTTTTTTTTTTTTTTTTTTTTTTTTCATCTTGCTGCCAAATAAAATGTGTGGCCTTGAAACATTTAATGTTTTCAAAATCTGGCTCAGTAGAGTTTGTGAATAGACCTGCTGTATTGTATTGTGCCGGGGCAGCAGTAGCTCTGTTGGTAGAGACGTTCACCCACTCACTTTAAGGTCGGTGGTTCAAGCCGTTGTGTCCTTGGGCAAGACACTTCACCCACCTCGCCTGTATGAATGTGTAGGTGTAAAATGGCAGCCGCACCTCTGTCATTGAGTGTGAATGAATAATGCACCAAATATTAAAGCGAATTTGAGTGTCTAGAAAAGCGCTGCATAAGACTAATGCCATATTATTATTATTATTATTAAGATATTGGACTTGTGCTGGACACGCAGAGGGCTGTAGTTAGTGATTCACATTACAACTTAGAGAAAATCTAGTCCACTTTCTTGATGGTTCAAACTGGACGACCACCATGACACTTAAAAGCAGCTGTGTCAAAGTAATGGAGCAAAACATGTCAACATTAAAAAAGATTACCTTTCCTTTTCCTTCACACTTTCCTACTATGTATTGACTTGAGATTTAAATATCAATAATTCATCATCTCCACCACTGACCTAGATATTTCAAAGCAGACTTTTGTTTAACCTAGATCTCCATCACCTGCAGCTACAGAGTGTAATGTGAGAGGACACTGTGTACTTCATACTGCCGTTTATAGTAAAACGCAGTACTCTGGAGACAGGTGCACTGAGGAGAAAAGCTCTGAGAACAACAAATACACAAGAAAATTTGGTGTACGCAAATGAGCTGCTGATTGTACACCACAAAAACAGTTATTATACTAAATACTGTATGAAGTGTTTGTGGTCAGGGATTTCGTTGCATTTGTAATAAAAAAAAATGCAATTGTCATTTCAGCACCAACCTCAGGCCTTGTCCTCACAGAGATGAGCTTAAACATATGTGCAAAGGGGTAGTCAACAGGCGGCCCACCAGAGCTTTCCATCCAGCCCCAAAATATTACTAACACAAAAACATCGAGTCCCAAGTAGAGCCTAATTGAATCGATACGTGCTGAACACTTACATTTTCTCCAGGAAAGTGCTTTGGGTAATCCTGAGAACTGAGAGTCCAACTCTGAGTGTTTCCAATCAGTTTGGACATCTTACACTGCAGTTCATAGGAAACATCCAAAATCACTTTATTTCAGCCTGAAAAGCTCAAAACGTCTGTTAAAAAAAGTTCATATCTCTGGCATAGAACCTTGTAGAATAAAAGTTAAATTGTATTTTGTAGCTCTCCCCCAGCTCTACTCGCCCAGCAGGTTTGATTGAGATTACCTTATCAGTTTTCTCAAAAAACTCATCTTTACCTGTTCTCATTGGCCTTTGAGGTAGTCCTGCTACAGATCTGTGAGATTTGGCCTTAAGATGCTTTGGGAAGTCCTGAGAAGCCAACTCAGAGCGTCCCCAACCATCTTGTAGCAGTTTGGGCATTGTACAGTTCATACATCAAACATCCAAAATCACTTTCTCTCAGACTGAAAAGCTCAAAACGGCAATAAAAATCATTTGCTCATTTCTCTGGCATTAACCATGGTAGGACAAAAATTCCAAATGCATTTTGTATCTCTCCCCAAGCTCTACTTAAACAGAACGTTTGAATGAAATTGCCTCACTGGTTTTCTCAAAAAACATATTTAACTTGCTGCTGCTTTGAGTTTATAGGCTACCATATAATAACACACAATAACATTTTACAACATTTTAAATGTAATCACTTTGGTCTAACAAAGTTGTCTGAGGTGTACACGCCATATTCATGTCAAAATCATAGCAAATACTCACAAATGACAAAGAAATGTGCTTGGCTTCTAAAAATGGGGCTTGTGTGCAAGCAGGAAATGGATAAATAAAATAATATATTACTTAGGATACAGTATAAATTTATATTTTATTTTATGAGAGCGTCTGGCTCTTACAGTGTCTACCAAGAAAAATTCTGCCCCATGGACAAATGTAGTTGCCAGCGCCTTATGATGTTACGTTCGAGCTGCAGGTGCTTCTGAGCTTTTTATGGATTTTACAGCACAATATTTTGCTCGTCTTACTACAGACTAAGGTCTCCTTTGTAGCTCGTACATTCATACTCTCCGCCATGTTCTTATGTTTACACTGCACTAGTTTTCTGCACATGCCCTGTTTGGTCTTGTCTATTTTGGTTTCTTTCTTCCTTCAGGCCTGGCATATATATTACAGCATTTTCAGTGGTTTTGTGTGGACACATATTTTCTGAGATGGTGCCGTGTTTATGGAAAGGGTTTTTGAAACCATAACCATTTTGTCTTTGTGTCAATCTTCTTTTCTTTTGGCTGTTTCCTTTCAGGGGTCACCACGATGAATCATCTGCCTCCATCTATTTAGAATATTAATAGTTCAAGTGTTGTTCATTCATTCATATTCTTCCCCATTACTGCTTAAAAGTGGCTGGAGATCCTATCAAGTATGGGCCTTAGATGAGAAAACACTGGACAATGGCTAGTTAGTAGCTGGGTTAATATTTAGAGATACAGAGACAGACAACCATTCACTCTCTGTTTGTACTTACTGTATAGGTATGTTCATGTATATATGGTTCACATGAGATTATAAATTGCCGCTATTTTAAACAAAGAACATTCTGCAGATGAGGACAGGCTTCGTTAGCTGCATGGATGCACACAGAAGCTGCTGGCATATGGTACTTTGAAATACTTTACACGTGAAGAGATGCTCAGATGGGCTTGGCAATTACAGTTGGTCCTACAGATTGATATTGAATTTATGAAGAGGAGAGTTACAGGCGCTGTATGTGGTTGTACAAGGAAAAGTCACTGAACAAGTCTCCTGTGCACATTTATTATGACGCCCCAAGCTTCTTCTAATTACTTTATGGCTTTTTCTGTTTGGCATAGTTTGTATGTGCTTTAAAAAGTCTTTGACATGTGGAGATTGTAAACATTAGACTGTGGTCACTTTGAGATGTGGCATAAGGACACTGACAAATATGAGTCATTATTTTTCTCTTCTAGAAAAAAAGTTACAGCACCCAAAATGTTCTTTGATAATGGACATTTTTTCAAAGCTAAATTTGATTAAAAGGTACCTTAACTCTAGAAGGTCATTTTGACCTCTCTCTCCCCTATTAAACTCCATGCAGTTTTGTTTGTATAAAAAACATGTCTCACAGTCACTTACCTTTCATAAAAATGTGTTATGCATCACCTCGTGTTGTGAAGATTCTGGATTAAAAGATAAATATGATCAAAAATACTGAGTGGTTTTACCTAGAACAGCCGTGAGGTCATTTTGACCATTATTTCAAAATGACCTTACGGCTGTTCCAGGAACTCCTGGTTGTTGGCAGTTTATTTGATATTGCATTTCAGTTGTTTGCTTGCTAATACAACATAAAATGTAAGCATTCAGATAAACTTAAATATGAACTATTACCCACCTGTAGTTATGTTATCAAATAACACATAAATAACATTTTGATGTATTGGTAATTTATCCCTCTTTACATGCTATTTAGAAAAACTATCAAATATTACAGTAAAAGACTAAGTGGCAAATATAAATCCTGAAGTAGTGCAAGGTCAAAATGACCTCCCAGTTAGGGAGACCACCTGTCCCACTTTTGGTTGTACTGCACAGCCATTTAGGCATCTGTCCCCCTGTCCAACTTATTCAGACAATGTCCCTCTTTTTCACTGGTGCTCAGTGGATCGTATAAAAAGTGTGATTCACATTAAGAACAACAAGTTAATATCAGTATTCCTGGTGTAAAGTGCAGAATAAATATTTGTGGGCGTCCTATCTTGACAGGTTGGATATATGGTTGGTGTGTTGCTGCCCCGTGTTTCAGGAAAGGCCTTGGAGCTGTGAGCTGGTGCTGTCCTGCTGCTGGATTGTTTTGAGAATGTGCAGACTGAGAGCTTAGATTTTTTTCTGTTCCATCTTTTTTATTCTGATGACTAAAATCTCAGTAAAGACATTACTTTGCTAAATATATTTGTATTTTGGGTGAAAACAGCACATCAAATGTTTTATAGGCCCTAAACTAAAGCAACGTTAGTAAAGCTAAATTTTGTATATGAAAAAATGTATTTCTCGGGTCCGTCCCTCCTTGTCCCACCAGATTGAACCACTTTTTGTGCTTTTTATGGTCACCCTACTCCCAGCTTTTAATTTTTTGTCTTGCTGGTGGAAAGTACAAGATTTGAAATATGTTAAAAAAAACTATGTAAAGGTCCCCTATTTGGTTAAATTGTCTTTTCTGTGCTTTTTTCAATGTTATAATGATGTCTCGACCGTAAAAACATACCTGGAGTTGTGTTTCGGTTCATTCCCACATGTTTAAGTAATCCTGTATGCTGAGGCACTGCCCTTCCCAAAAGCTGAAAACGCCCAGTCCCACGGCTGGACATTGAGTCGTGAAACTCCAAAGGAAGTGCTCCTGTGCATTTTTAAATCACATCACCGCGCTCATTCTGACAATGTCAGCGCTACTATGCACTTACAAAGCACTTACTGTATCTATCTGTTAGCTTCATGATGCTAATAGCCGTGCTAAATAGCCATTATATGATGATTATATGACAAATTAGTTATATTGTGAGAAATGCTAATGCAAAGGTGTCCAAATGTATTTCAAAAAGCTTGACAAACAGTACAATATGTCTCCTATAATTGTTGTGACTACTTTGGGCTCATATTACCAAGTGAAGCCAACCCACTTCGCCCACACATGCCAACAAGTTCACATTCACGCAATATCAAAAGCGTGAAATTCATCAATCTCCATGGTGCACAGACAAACACAATCTCTCCTCCTCCTGAAGCGCCGCCGCCGCATCCGCCGCTACGAGGCCCGGGGGTGTTTCCATGGCAACCGATCCGTCCTCCATCCCCGCCACCTGTGGAGCCACAAATGAAAGGATTTATGTGATGGAAGGAGAGTTAAAAAAAAAGAAAAAGAAAAAAGAAAAGAGCTGGAGATGAGAAGCAGAAATAGTGCTGCACGCCAAATGTGGGTTTATGAGCAGAAGAGGAGGCTGATGAGGGGGAGGGGAGAAGATCCAGTGGAAAATCGATGGTTTCAATTAGAGCTGATCGCCGAGTGGCGTCTTCCCTCTGTATTAATATTAATAGGCAGCGATACGTTAAGATAGGACATAATTGCAGCTAATTCATAATAGTGAGTGTGGTGATGAGGGAACTAGAGCAAAAACAAGCTGTTTTGAGACCAGATGCTCAGTTATCAAATGATGCACCACAAATTTTACTTATGAGTGGTTATGTGAGCTCTGTGCTTGTGTGTGAAGAGATTCGTCATCAAAATACCTCACAACTTTGACAGCTTCATATATTTTTGTACACTGTGAAGCCATCTATTTAGTATTAGACAATTTACACATAAAAATGGTGTTAATGGTTGTCAAGACATGTGCCTAATCTACTATCAGTGTTCCTTTTTTTTGTTGGCTTTGTATTAGTGAAGTGGTTAGATCTATCAAAGGTTTAATTCCCCAATGTGTAGCCTTTGCACCGGTTCAATGCCTGGATAAATGTTGACAAGGGAGAACATCTGGCCATTTTACCCATGCAAATGATTTGCTGAGTCAGCCAACAATGTGCTTTGTAGTGTGCTTTGTTTTTTTAAAGTACAAAATAGCAATGGCTTTATTTCTTTTTTCTTTTTCCGTCATGGCAGAGCAGCAGAATGGCAGAAAAAAACTGAAAAAAAAATGGTCAAAAACGGCATAGAAATGAGAAAAGTTACTGCTTTAATGTACATTTAACTGCCCCTGGAAAAGAAGTATGAATGGTTGCACTGTGATGAACGGGTGATTGTCCAGGCTGTACCCTGCCTCATGTCCAAAGTTGTTGGGACAGGCTCCAGCCCCTCGTGACCTTTATCTGTAGAAAATGAATGATTTTTGATATGGGAGAGTTTCACTGTTGCTAATAATGCTAATTATATATGCATAAATGGGCTGAATCATTGTTTCTCAAACAGTGGTGTAAGGTGGTAATGAGGGGCCCCAGTGCAGGTTTTTAGAATGGGCCCTAAAGTTATGAAGCACATTCAGTATGTCTATACATCCACAATACTTTCCTATATAATATTCAAACATGTCAATGCCACAAAATATGAGATGTTTATTTTTGCTACTAACTAAACTTTTGATGTATTAAGTAAATATTGGTGAATGTATTTTTATATTATTAAATACTTTGTCCAACTTTGTCTAGTTAGATTGTTTATTTTTGTTTATTTAAACTACTTTAGACCCAACTTATGCTGCTTTCTGCTTATTAATCCCCATAATTTAAATCCTATAGTAAATCATCAGTGGAGTGACAAAAATAATTCACCAGAGAAGAGACACAATTCATTAAAAACATGTAAAAAAATAAAATAAAAAAAGACACCAAAAATATAGAGATTCAGAGTCTAAATAAACTTTTTATTTAGATTTATTATGATGATGATAAAGTACTGTTTTAAAAAGTAAAATTGTAAAAACAACAGACTATTGTGGAATTTTAACATCTAAACTATGGCTAGCAAAAAAAAAAAAAAAAAAAAAAAACTAAATGTCTAGTAACCTTTAAAGAACACTAGCCAAAATAGCCAGTGAACAAAAAAGTTAATGTCAAGCCCTGACTGTCAGCGGGGCCCCCCTTATGTCACGGGCCCCAGTGGAGCTGCACTGCCCCTGTTCTCAAACCAAGCACGACCTCACAAAAGATTTTACTTACTCAAAGTACCATCTTTAAATGGGCCTATAACTTGATCCTGCTCTAACCCAGGTCTAAACCAATGGATAACAAACAAATAAAAATGCACTATAAATGCAAACAAGGTCAAAAACAGGACTAACCTGTGTCCAAACCAATACAAAGCAGTCATCTACACTTCACCAGATCAGGACTAAACCAGCAATAAAACTGGCTTTAGAGAGAAGCACTGGCCTAAAGTAGAGCCAAACTGTAACTGATATGTTTACATTTGTGTAGGTCCTCTTTGTCCAACGTGTTTGTTTCGTCGCCCCCAACACACAGACGACCAGTGTCCAGCCTTCCCCTCCGTCCATGTCTGGGTCAGCAAACAGGCTGGCGGGCCCTAATTGTCACAACCAATCAGCTTCTTCTTTACGAGCTGTCGTAGCCAATGAGAGTCCCCCGGGTTTGGAGGCTTCCCTCTCCAAAATGATCTGAGTTAAACAAAAGACACAGTGGGAGGTGTGTGTGTGTGTGTGTGTGTGTGTGTGTGTGGGGGGGGGGGGGTTCAGAGCAGTGTCCCAGAGGCGCAGTCACCCACAAAACAATCAAACACACACTCATACTGCAGCTCCTCTCATTATGAGCTGCACGCCCTGGGCCGGAGGGGCTGGAAGAGACCCCAATTACCACTGGCTCCCGGCCCACACACAGCACACACATGCTCCCTTCTCCTGTCTCTGTGAGGACACTTGTTGATTTAAAGCATTCTTAAAGGGGGTAGTATTATGCTTTTTAAGGCTTTTTTTTTTTTTAATAGTTCAATTTTTTTACAATTAACTGATTAATAATCAGATAAGAGCTGTGTAAGTAAATATGTGATCTTTTGCAAAACTTTACCCAGATGAAGCTAGAAGTCTGCTACTTGAGGACATCTGGATAATGCAACAGATACAGACATTTTTTACAATCAAAAACACAAATGTATATTTTGTTACAGTTTTGGTGGATTTACTGCTTTGACTTGGCCAAAAAAAACATTTCTCTCTGCATAAGAAGTCTTTAAAAGTATATGTATATTCTAAAAAACTATTAATTGGTTATTGAATTAGTTGACGATTATTTTAATAATTAATTCATCTGAGTAGTTGTTGCAGCCCTACATGTTTTATAACTTAAAATTATGTATATGCAGGGATTGACAGTAGATTTTATCCATATTTTTATGACATATTTAGGCCAAAATTTCTGTGGTTATGCCTAAATCCTATAATTAAATATATAGTTATTTATCATGATTAGAGGGGGAAACATCCTTAAAGTGACTTTTAAAAACATGAATTAAGATATGTTTCACTACATGGCAAAATAAACTATTTATTCTATCTTTTTAAGGGAACTAGAAGTTGCTTGTAAAATATTATAAAACTAAACATTCTATAGCTTATCATATACTATAGGCCTACACACATCAACACATCAATACTTCAACTAACTGTGGCTAGTGAAAACCCTAACTGGCTTGTAACTTTAGAAAAAGACAGGTCACAGTGACCAGTGGGTCAAAACATTAATGTCAAGCCCAGTGTATATGTATGGAAAAGCTGTTACTTTGATTTTGCAGAGAACGATTGGATTAGATGCCTGATGCCCCCTTCTGGCAATGCTGGAGAATGGACAGAGCATAAATGGCTATTTAGCACGGCTATTAGCAACATTTTTTTTTTAAATTTGACATTTATTTAACCAGGATGCTTTCATGATGCTGACAGAAAGATAAATGTGCTGATGGCTTTGTTGTGATGACACTTAAAATGGCAAAATGATCAGAACGTGTCCGGTGCTGGTGTATGGGCTTTAGAAATGCTCAGGAGCACTTCCTGGTGTCATGTGTCTACAGTTAAACATGTCGCATCTCCTTTCTCTGGTTGTCTCTACATAGGTTTACAGAAACTAAACTGAACAGGGGCCTCTTATGTAACTCCACTTCATTATCTTGTGAATGTTTAGAGGGAGGACAATAGCTTCATTATCTCTTTGTCTCAACTGAACAGTCCAGCCAGACGTCCCAGACGAGACAAATTAATCAGATGTTTAGTCAACGAAGAAAAAAATCCCTTTGTTGCAGGTCCAGTGGGATAGGTTTAAATATGTTTTAAAGTCTGACTCAGTGGCTCACCTGGTAGAGTGTATTCACAGCTTTCAGTCATGTGCCTTTTGTGTATTGGGGACCTGTATCAGAGGCTTAGGAAACACATCTCCTAAAACCAGCGCCGCTACACAAAGCACACTTATGCCAGATTCACACTGAATGCATTGCATGTGTAGTACGTCTCTGGTACGGTTTTGTGATGGACTCCAATTCACGCCGAGTGCGTTGCGTGGCTTCAGCTGATGGTGAGTGGAGCTTTGCCCTCCAGGTGTAACGTCACTGTGAAAACTGTCAGTATCCCATAATGTGAATGAATTCTGGTTGTCCATGTCTGTATGCCTGATTACTGCCAACTACTACTGTCTCTCCATTAAAAGCATAAACCCCCTCAAATTATCGTCGGACTAAGACAATCAGTCAGCTTCTAGTAGAGTAAATGCAAACGTATAGCAGGCCAATGTAAAAATGAACTGTCTTTTTTCAGACTAATCCATTAAAAGCCTGAGCGCTAAACCAGGAAATCAAAAGGTTCAATATTAAAGCACACAAAACACAAAATATTGCTTCTCATTAAGGCTAGTGAACAAAGACAGTGTGTAGTGTGGTGGAAAGAGTGTGTTCTAGTGAGAGTTAACCCAACTGTAAGGTAACATATTCTTGGTTATCAAATATTTTTGGCTTTGTAGACATCAATTACAATGGATAATAGACACTAAATGCTTCTTGGGCTGCAGCCTCCCTCAGCCGAGCGTGACATCTCAATTCATTTTTGGGTTTGTACAAAATAATTGGAATTCCAGGAGCTTTTAGCAGTGGACAGAGAAAAAACTGCCTTTTGGAAGCAATCAGGGAAACAATGTACTGCAGAAACCCTTTATTTTAATACTCAGAGAAGTAATGGGCTAAGAAAAGAAGTTATATGTTTTTGTTGTGGCGCATTGCGAAACAGGGCCAAAAATACTTTAACTTTGGTAAATGGATCCTCTAACATTATGAAACCAGTAAATGTACTTTGTTACTTAACTTTAAGTACAATTTTTATGTATCTGTGCTTTACTTAAGTACATTTTACAAGGGGTACTTTCACTTCACTACTTTTATGAACTTTGTTTGAAGTACAAAGTAGTTTGAGATTTTGTTTAAAATCATTTGTTTTTGCTGTGCATTCATAGATATGGAGTACCTTATCATAAAATATTCTGTAAAGTAGAACTCTTTAGAAACATCAAAATAATAAAAACAGAAGACCTCATTAATTCAGTCGTCTTCTGTTGCTCTGGTTTGTTCATTTCAGCACAATTTTTCAGCAAAATCCCTCACATTGAACACATAAATTGTGCTGAGTCTGTGGAAAATATTTAAACTTTTTTTACTTACAAGTACATTTGAAAGTAAGTACTTTTATACTTTTAATTAAAGGTACAGCAGCATGCACTTGTACTGGTTTGAAAACAGTACTGCAGTCTAAATCAAAACAATGGTCTTTTTTCTGATTGGATGATCAGCAATGCAGGTTTAGAACCAAAACAACAAATGTAAACAAAAACAACTTAGCCATTATGTTGTTTTTTTTTATTGTGAATAAATCAGCTGTATCATTGTTATCAGTAAAACTAATATTTGATTTAAACATGTTTACATCATATCTTGGCACATGTGGATAATTTTTAAACATTTTACTCATCGTCCCTTTAAGTAGAATATTTTATGTCATACTTTAAATTTTGCTCCTTTGTCTGTACTTTCAATTAAGTAAAGAAATTGAGTACTTCCTCCACCACTGTATGAAACTGTTGAACTTGTTGTGGTGCAGTGGATAGAGCATTTACCCCTGAACCCGAAGATCAAAATGTTAAGATTAAAAGAAAGACATTTTATGGAAAGGTCAGAGCTATGGGTGAAGGAGGATAGGATTCTTTTTTTGGATCACTGGTTACTGGTTCTTTACCATTGCAAGATAGGGCAAAATTGGTCTTCTAGTAACATAACTCTAATGTTCCTGGTAGATTTGTATGTGGTCTGTAGACAAGGCCATAAATGGGGAAAAGAATAAATGCTTTGCTTTTGGTGTGAATTTAGACAACTTTTCTGGGTGGATCTTGGCAGAGGTCTTCTCTCCAAGTGCTTCTAGTGTTGTCTTAGTTTATTCCAATGTGCCTAAAAGTCAATGTGGAATAAACAGTTGGAGATTAAGGACACAGCAGCTGCTCAACCAGGTTTGTGTTTGTATTTGTGTGGTGTAATAAGCCAAAGCAATGGACAGAGCCTGCAGACAAGAAGCCAAAAGTGTCTCCAGCTGTGTTTGTTCCAGCTGGAAGTGCACAGAGCACGACTAACACATCTGTCCACACTTAACTTATGTTTAATTTTTGTGTTACCATTCCATTTTTCCACATTTAAGGCAGAAAAATGTAAGACTAGTGCTTCTCAAACGGTGATATAGTTACCACTGGAGGTGCATGCGTCTTCTAATTTACTGATTTACTTTTGAACAACATCTTTTGTTTAGCAAGCTTTAAAATCCACAAACACATGCCTCCACTGTAATGGTCACCAGTTTTTATTTCCATCTTAAAGGGTCATAAATATCTGAATAATCCACTTGTATAACTTGTGTAAAAGTAAAATAAGTATTCAATGTTACTACAATACTACAACTTCTATTGCTATTCCTATTATTGTAGCTTTTTTTCATACCAGTGCCAGTCTTTTCGTTTCACATTGACGTAGAGGACTGTCAAAAAAAGCACTTTGACATTTCATCTTGCCGCTGGTGTGGGACTGTCCCCAGTGGACGGCCCTTTTAAAATATGTCTGAAGTTTTGACAGGCGTCTTCTGTCCCTGTCACTGCTGCTCTCCCGTCCCACTGCTTCCTGTCACAATTCTGTCACATCCTTTTTGTCTCTTTCACTTTTTTCTCTTTGCCACTGTTTTCCTCTGTACATTTCCTTTTCATTGGTGCTTATTTTTGCGTGTGTTTAGCCAAGGCAGAAGCTAGAGATTCCAGCTTAATGAGTGTATCTGTCATGTAGACGCCCTGACAGCAAACAGAAGTATATGAGTGCAGTAATGAGCCCTGTAAACCTCGGTATCCAGCGTCGTGTGTGTCTGAAACCGGTGGTACTCCTCTGTGGCTCATTTGCGAGTGTGTTTTGGAGCACCGTCTCGGGCTGATGTGTTTAACAGCAGTGCATTGTGGGACTGCTACAAAGATTAGCCTCAGAACAACCCCATATTCAAAGACATGGCTCATTGCAAAACACTAACTTCAATAAACAGTGGTTTCTACCATTAATTTAAAATTGACAGCCTTGGATGTAACAGTAGTGGAAGTGTCTTTATTAGTGACATGTTATGGATTGATACAGCTAGTCCAAGTTTCATTTAGAGCTAGTTTATTACTGTTTTAGTCCAGCTTTATTTGGGGCTTGTCCTTGTTTATTCCTGGTTTGGCTCTGGTGTAGAGGCGTCCACTCACTAACTAGAAGATTAACAGTTTGAGCCCTGCTACCAGCATTCAGAGGTGGGCAGTAACAAAGTTAATTTACTAATTTTTGGGGGAAACATATTACTTTCACTCCACTACATGTGAAAGAGAAATATAATACTTTTTACTCCATTTCTATGAAGGCAGAAGTAACCTCTGAAGAGAAATTGTCTTAAAACAGAAAGACAATTTATCATATTCATTTAGCTACTCGTTTGTGTGTGGTTTGTTACTTACACGCAAGATAAACATTTACTAATCGTCACTGATACTTTAAGACTTGGCTTAAATTTGGTTCAGGACTGTTTTAATATTGTTTCCTTTAGTTTTTTGTTTGGATTATCCTGATTTAACATGGATTCATCTCAGTTTAGACTTGAGCTCCTTTTGTTCAACTTTACACCTGTTTTAGACTTTTAGTCCCTATTTGTTCCATTAATGGATTTACACTAATTAAAGTTCCCACTGTTTCCCTTTTACTGATTTTGTACAAACATGTCTCTAGTTATTCTAATTCTAAGGTGGAGACTAAATAGTATACTAAATAACTTTGAAAGAAAATGTATTTTATTCATATATTTGGAGCTGTAAGTCTGTGAGTTGAATGTAACATACATTTTACCACAAATTCTTGGGTGCACTTATTTGAAATACACTGTAATAAAAATAAAAAAAAACTTTTTGTAAGTACTTTGAATACTTAAGTATTTTTGAAAGCACGTACAGTATTCCAGTACTTAACTCAAGTAATAAATTGACTGAGCGACTTTTACTTGTATTGGAGTAACATTTGAGCCAGAGGATTCATTAGTTGAGTACTTTGTCCATCACTGTACCTTACCTGCCTCGCCCGTACAAATGTGTCAGTGTGGTTGTGTGTTTGGTGGTGGTCAGAGAGGCCGTAGGCACAGAATGGCAGCCAAGTCTCCGCCAGTCTGCCCCTTGGCAGCTGTGGCTGCAGAAGTAGCTCACCACCAGTCATGAGTGTGGGGAGTGAATAACGCAATGTAAAGCAAAAAGCACTATAAGACTGATGCATTATTATTCTAATTATAAATGCTGGTTTAGTTGTGCTTTAGTCCTAAGTCACAAACTTGGTAGTGGTGAGCTACTTCTGTAGCCACAGCTGCCCTGGGGCAGACTGACTGAGTCGTGACTGCTATTGTGCACCCACAACCCCACAAACACAGCCACACAGTCATGTGGCAGTATGGAATGCTGGTTGAGGGGACTGATTGATCGTCCTGGGTTAGACCTGAGCTGGTTTATTTCAGTAGTACCAGGTTACTCTCTTCTTTGTTCTTATGTAATAATGTGAGATGGTACTTTGTGTAAGAAGTTATAGAATGAGTGGTATAGACCAGTGTTTCCCAACCAGGGGTACGGAGACCCCTAAGGGTACGCAAGCATACTGCAGGAGCAACGTGAAATTATTTGATAATTTGTGAAAGGAAAGGGAAGTTATTCACATGATTTTATTTTTTCCTTTATTGTAAATTTATTATAAGTTTAATTTAAAACCAGGACAAGCATCATATTCTATATTATTTTTTACTTTTTTATGAACATAAAATATACAGTAAAACAGATAATCAACACAAGTAAATTAAATATCTTGTAAAGTTGAGTAATTTTTTTCATTTTCATTTTCATTTGTGGTTGTTTAGACATTTTTATTTTTATTTTTTATTTTTTAAATTGGAGTTTAAAAGAAAAAAATGCAGCAGAATTATTATTTACAATATATATGATAAAATATAAAATTTTGCATGAGGTATGACAAAAAGCTGACAGGTTACACAAGACCTAAAAGGTTGGGAACATATACGTATATTGTTCTCCAACTCTAGGCTGGAGTTCCCATGACACAGTTATTGTAGTAAAGATGCTGCGTTGTGTGCATCTTGTGGGATCATCACCTCACCTCCTGCTGGTCCTGCACAAAAATCTTCCAAATCCCACCGCCGCCATCCTGTAATCCCTAATCCCAGCTCGTCGCCACGCAAGTACATTAGTGAATTATTCCTTTAATCCAAGGGTAGCGGCGGAGAGCGGCTTTCTGTGAGCCATAGAACCGCCCACAGATGAAGTCAGGAGCTGTGGATTAGCATACGGCCACTCAGGGCTACGGTTAATTAGATTCATGCATCTTAGCCAAAGCATTCGGATAACACTTAGGTACTGTCCCGTAATGGTGAAAGATAGGTTTGCTCCATTCGTATGACTTGTAACAAAACGCATTCTGCTGATGTTCTGTGATTAAATGCAAAATCATATTCACATTGGCAATAAGAACAATAATTTGATGCTAATCTGATGCTAGTTTGATTATAATCAACATCTCCCACAATCATATCTCTCTGCACATTAATATTAATATCCTTGCTGTGCTGAGAAGTCTGTGCACTGTCGCCAATTGTAATCTGAATTTTAAAAGAACAGATTCAACACTCACAAATCTGTTCAGTAAATACTCATATAACTGTACGTGCAATGCTAGCGGGTGACTGGAACTTAGTCAAGCAACTGTGGGCCTTTTACTACGTTAATTGGTGTAGAAAGCTGGGGTATAAGTTACTCCTTACAGAAAAATGAACAATGTAAGTGCAGTAGCTGTAGTTTTGTAGGGACTCGAATGACTAACACTTGTGTTTAATCCAATGTATAGTGGCATAAGGTAGTAATAAGGGGCCCTTGTGCAGGTTTTCCCAATGGGTCCACATGATCAACAAAACTTTCCTCAGCATTAAGTAAAAATTGCAAAGGAAATACGCATACATTTTTTATATTTTTGAATCATAAGTAAAGCTTGTTTTTAAATGGAGTCTTATCTGCTGTGTACTGCCCAGACTGAGCATAACGCACCAATATAGAACTGTCAATGGGGCCCCGTCATGTCTTACTGATGTTACGCCCCTGGCAATGTAGACAAAGTTCTTATTGTGTGATTGGTCTCATGGCAAGTTTTGTTTGAGATAATGCTGCCGTTTCATAGTATGCAGTTGTAATCAGAAATATGTCCCGGCAACTGCCAACAAGCTTCATACACTTTTTGACTGGAATCTCTGCCCACTCCCTGTGCACAAAGGCCTCAGAGCTGTTACCGCCCCTCTCAAATTTTACCAAAATTTTTCAATCAGATTTAAATTTGGTGACTGAGAAGGCCACTTCCAGGATCTTTCCGTCAACCAGGCCTTGTTTGAGCTGTAGGCGTGCTTGGAATCATTAGGTTGTTGAATATTTCTGTAAATGTAAGCCAACACTTAAACTGAGGTTCAATAATGTTACCCCTTATGCACGTCTTCCTATCACTGTAGGTTGCTAAGTTTGCCTTGCTTAGATTCCCGTTGCTGCTTGTCACTTCTTCAAGAGTAGAAAATAAACGACTCCAGTTTACTCCAGTTGTCAGTGAAGGCTGTGGTGTGAACTAGCAAAAGGATGCTCTGTTGACCAATCGACAAACTGCATTTTAGTAACCATACTGCACTGCTGGTACTATAAAAGAGACAAAAGTAGTGTGAACATCTATTTTGAGACCCCTTTTCCTCTGCTTTGATAATGGAAAAGCCTGAAAGCACACCATTCCAGCTTGACCTTTACGTTGTCATTCTAACAGAAAAGTGGCTTTAGATTTTGCTCAGACCTTAAACCAACCCTCACAAAAAGACATTCTGCCTGCAGTTGTTTTATTTTTTGACCAACTGTCTAAATAATTTATTGGACTGGAACAGTCTTTGGTGTATTTTTTGCAGTTGCAGGCAGTCTGCACTCCTTGCACTTAACTGGACTAACGGAGGTATTTTATTCTGAATGCTGGAGAATACAGCCAACCCTTTATCTGCTTTATAGTCCCAGTAGGGAATTCTGGTTCTTCGCATTTCATTTGACCCATCCTTAAACGCTGCAGGGGCAACCTGTCAGGAGCAGTGGGGAACCACAGTGCAGTGCCCAGAGACCCTTCTCCAGATCTTAGGCCAGAATCTTGGTCAGCACCAAGCTGGAAGATAAGTCTATGGTGCATGATTTAGGTAGATGGGGAAAACAGACTCCACGTTGCCGCCTTCTTGCTCAAAGTTTGAGGGAATATTTTCTCATGGTTCATATTTTTTATCTGTAAGTTCAAGTAGATACAAAAACTGGTCCATCTCGGGAACTCATCATTCCTATAATAAGAAACTGCATTTTATTTTGAAGGGAGGGAAGGGATGTGAGCAGTTCATGTGCTGGGTGGAATGGGTCCTTCATGATGGAGGTTGCTCCAGATTTATTTCAACCTGGAAAGACTCAAACAGAGACAAATGTATGCATTAGGACTGAATTTATTGAAATAACTTTGGTGCTTAGACCCCGGCAGGAAAGACTTGGAGGTGCGGGGAAGGGTAGAAAATAAAAGACTTCTCCCCCGGAGCCTAGACACTGGTGGAGGTCATGACAAGGTGGATCTTTAGGTGCAGAGATGAATATATTCACTGCAGAGATGGTGATGGGGTGGAGGAGGGATGCATGAACTGAACTCGGGCTGAGGAGGAGCAGTACTGGGAGGAGGAGTCTTATAGGCAGCAGGTGTAGGTGAGCGGCAGCTGAATGAGCATGGGAGGAGATTTTCAGGCTGAACATTTGTTTTATCTCCATATGTCCCCAGAGACTTTTGAAGTACTCTGTTGCTGGATTTTCATCACGTGTCTTTGAAGTGTAGCATCAGAATGATGCAAAGGAAATGCCAGGATTCGAAAAATAAAAGTCTTATTCACTAAAAGGCTCACCTGAGGTGTTTTTTGATTTGTGCAACATCATGAACGATGGAAACTCATTTGTCAAATAAAGGTTGACATCACGTAGCAAACATAAAACCCACGTGTTAAGATTATACTCAAGTGTGGACAGATGAAAAAAACAAAAATCTTCCTATAACATTTAAAGGTTGTGAGTAAAACGTCTTGCCATTTCGACTGGTTGTCTTTCACATACATATGGGGCTCAGCACCATAATGCCCTTGCTGCTAGTTCCTGCATCAACATTTCTGCATTTCTTTTTCTGTTTAAAACTATACTATCTAGCAGTTACACCCTCATAAGTTAATTGACTTCATGAAAGAGGACAGTAACCTATACACCACACACCAGTGACCAAGAACTTAATGGGCCTTTGTGATAAAGCTGGTTTATTGGTAGTGAAGGTATTTGAAAGTAGCCAACATTCAAGAAGGAACAGTATCTGCTCTTATGAACATGTATGATTGGAAAAAATTAAATAATAATTAATGTATTTGTGCTTTTGTGTTTGCAGGAAATGAAGTTCTGGCCAATGGCACTGAACCTGAGATTTCAGCCAATCTCACATCCCCGTTGACTGAGGAGGAGGAGCCAGAGAAGGTCGTCGAGTCCATTGTCACAGTAACCGGAGTGAGTATCTCAGCCGGTCCCGACACTGTGAGCACCGCGATCCCTCGAGTGGGTCGCCTCCCCCGTGCCGGAGAGCAGGACCAGGAGCAGGGCAGTGGCATGTTTTCTGAGACAGTTGTCCCAGCCGCGGAGGAGGTGGCGGTTCCACCTCAGATCAGCCCTGATTCAGCCGAGACCGAGCACCTTCTGCCTAGCAACACACAGGACGCACAGGAAGTGATGGAGGGGGAAGAGGAGGAGGAAGAGGAGGAGCTTCACACCGCCCCGCCCTGGATCCACAACAAGGACACAGCTGTATTTGATCTAGGCCAGCTTACGACCACCGCCCCGCCCTCCACCAACCCTCCGAATCAAGACGTCCTGCATGTGGACTTCTTTGACCCCTCCTCTCGTGGACGTGGTTTAGACCTAGCCCCGCCTTCTCCCTCCTCCCTGGCTCACGAGCTGCAGGGAGGCGACCCAACATCTTGGGCCATGCCGGATAACTACGACTACCTGACCCCCTACGATGACGGGGCGTCCCCAACTGCCGAAGACTACTACAGCACCACCACTGATGCATACGAGAGCGACGTTGACCTGAGGCTGTCTCGCACCAGGTCTCGTCTCCCTGGGCCCAGCTCCTTCCTCCCTGGAGGGGGGCGTCCCGGTGTGGGTGGTCCTGTGGCGGCCCCTCCAGCTGCAGTGGATGGCTCAGACGGGAGGGGAGGGTGCAGGGTGGGGTACCAGAAGGTGAATGGAAGCTGCCGCTCGCCGTGTGATCTGCAGCAGAACTACTGCTTCAATGGAGGACAGTGTTACCTGTTGGAGGGAATGGGCGTCTACTGCAGGTACCAGCACAACACTCACTTATGTTCTTTCAAAAAACTATATCTGAAGAAATTTTAATCAAATGCCACATGTATTTAAAATATACAGTCATATGTTTGGGCACCCCTCTGAGGTTGTATAATAATTTACTTTGTCTTCAGGATAAAAGGTCACAGAGGTATGTCATTCAATTTCTAATGACATCTGAGTTCTAGGGTGTTTTCCTAACAACAATTTTTAGTGTAGCAGTATTTAAGTGTATGAAATTAAATAAAATATGAAAAAAAATGCCTGTGCAAATATTTGGGCACCCTTATAAGTTTGCTGATTTGAATGCATGCAACATCTCAAAATGGATTATCGCTATAATTGGATGTACCATATGTGATTATCCACCATGATAATTTTGGATTGTCTTGTGAACAAAGAAGGTGGTAGGGAAAGGAGCTTTATTGGTTTCTTTCATAGATCCTTTAGCATAAGAAGCTCGGGACGTTCCTTACCAAGCGCTAAGGAGCAAGGTTATATCCCACAATTGTTTCCAAACAAGCCCGATGTCTGTACAGTTAGATCCATAAGGATTTGGACACTGAGACAAGTTTTGTTATTTTAGATCTTAACCAAAATATATTCAAGATGCAGTTATATAATTCATTACAGCTCTTTAATGTGTAGCTGCCTCTTTTTTAGGGGCTCAAAAGTAATTGAACAAATGAACATTACCTTAAATAAAATGCTAATTTTTATACTTTGGGGAAATTCCTTTGCAGGTGATGACTGCCTAATGTCTGGAGCTCATGGACATCACCAAACACTGGGTTTCCTATTTTATGATGCTTTGCCAGGCCTTTACTGCAGCTGTCTGCAGTCATTGGTCATTGGTGGGTTATTCTGCCTTAAGTCTTGTCTTAAACAAGTGAAATTTATGGTTGATTGGGCTGAGATCTGTTGATTGATCCCTGCCATTGCAGAATATTTCCCTTATTGGCCTTAAAAATTCCTGGGTTGCTTTTCCAATATGTTTTGCGTCACAGTCCATCTGTACTGTGAAACGCCGTCCATCAACTTTTGGCTGAATCTGAGCAGAAAGTTTATCCCCTATACACTTGAGAATTTATCTGACTGCTTATGTCTTCTCTCACATCATCAGTAAACACCAGTGACCCAGTGCCATTGGAAGTTCTGCAGCTCATGCATCACACTGCTCCACCAGGTTTTACAGATGTGCTCTGCTTTCTGTGCCCATCATTCTGGTACAGTTTGGTCTGCTGTTCCAGACCTGGGCTGGCTTCTTCAGATGTTTTTTGGCCAAGTCTAATTACCTGCTCGTTAATGAGGGAAATGGCCCATGCAGCTCAAGAACAACTTTTGAAGCAACTGTCCAAATACTTTTGAGCCCCTGAAAAAGAGGCTGCTACACGTTAAAGAGCTGTAATTCCTAAACCCTTTCTCCGATTTGGATGTGAATACTCTCAAATTACAGCTGAGAGTCTTTACTGTAAGCGCATATTAATTATATAACTGTATTTTGAATAGTTTTGGTGTAAAAGTTAAAATAACAAAACTTGTGTCAGTGTCCTAATACTTATGGACCTAACTGTCTATAGGTAGAAGGATGCTAAGGTTAAAACTGCCAAGCAGGAGGCCTAAAGTTTTTTTTATTTTATTTTATTTTTTTATTTTATTATTAACTTATACATTTACACATAAATAACCAAAATAAATAACAAAACAAGCAGCTATGACAATAAAGCAATAATGACAAACAAAACAAAAACGACAAAGGGGTAAACCATACAAATCATATACTTAAATGCTTAGAGAGGTTTTTTTTTATTTATTTTTTTTACATTTTTCTGTTGGATTGAACATCTTGTCCCATCAAAAAACAATATTAAAAAAGCACAACAGGTCCCCTTTAAAAAGGTCCATATATATGTTATTGCTTTTTTATTTTCCATTTTGTTTATGAGTGATATGTATCTGAGGCCTAAAGTTAAACCAAAGAGGAGATTTGTGGATGTAGTGAAAGAGTTGCTGTGAGAGAAGAGGATGTAGAGGATAGAGTTGTATGTCAGGTTATATAATTCTTCCCAAAAAGTGAAAAATGTCATAAGATTTTCAACAAACATGACCTGGCTCATGGAATTTCTCACTAAACTGGTTTGTCCTGGCTAGTATTTGACAGCAAGTGTTAGTGAAATGATTCAAACGCTTGGAACAGTGTCCTACTTTCAGTCTTGCACAACACATGACATATAACTCTTGCATCCTAACACTTGAAGCACTCAGAAAGACTTCCACCAAAGGTTTAGAGCTCCACCCTGGCTCCAAAGTCGACTCCACAACAAAAAACGAGTCATTTATTCCGTGGCCTATTACTAATGTCTGACTCCTGAAAATTCCATCAAGATATGACCATAACTTTTTGAGTTGTCTTGCTAATTTGGCCTTATCTTTCATTGGTAAAGAATCAAACTAAAGACACAAACTAAAAAGTAACCATTTGCTTCTTGACTTTTATCATCAATTTCACCAAAGTCTGACCGTGCAATATTGACAAAAATTCTTTGCTTCTATATTTTTTGGGATTGTCCTGAAAATAATATTTAGACAATATGTTGTAAGGCCAAATATGTGTTTAGTCTTACTATTGTACTAGCTCCATTATTATTATCATGTCATATCGAATTAACTGAATAATAATAATAATAATAATAATAATAATAATAATAATAATAATAATAATAATAATAATAATATGCTGAGGCACAGACTGAGACTGAGGTTTAGGATGAAGACAAGAGCATGTGTGAGCTCTGACAGTAAAGTCTGTCTTTTAAAACACAAAAATACGCATTGACTTTTTACTTTGGCTGTGACAGACGTGGCAGCGAGTTAGCATTAGCTCAAGTGTTTGAGTAGATAAACAGTGAGGATCTACAGCTCTGTCCTGTGTACTCTGAAGGCAATTAAACTGCATATAGAACACCTTCTCTTGCTGTACCCATGGCTTGACTTAAAAACCTTGCTGAAAACACAGGGCTAAATGTGAAGCTGCTCCATGAATACGCTGTAAAGAAGAAGAAAAAAAAGAAGAAAAAAAAAAGGTTGCAAAATTCAAGGCAACAGGATCCCTTAAGATTTTGGAGTTTCAAGGCCAACAAAAAATCTGAAGTTTTCGACAACTAATATTTTTTGTTCACATAATTTAACACTCATAAAAGAATTATTCACTATTATTTATTTCTGTTACAGTTCTATTCACAGTTTCAGTCTCTGCTGTTGCTGATGTTTATTTAAAAATGAATGTTCCTGAGCACAGGAAAATTAAAATTTAAGTTTTTATCATTATCAATGATAATAACACTTTTTCTGAAACATAGTAAGGATAGTAAGCTGGCTGTAAAATGAATTTAAAAAATAATGAGTGAGTAAAACTTAAAATTAAATGTTTTTTATTTATATATTTGTTTTTGTTTTATGTAAACACCAAATTAGGTGAACAAAAAAATATTAGTTGTTGAAACTTGGAATTTTGAGTTGGCCCCAAAACTCAAAAATCTTGAAAAATCCTGTTGCCTTGAGTTTTTGCAACTTGCAATTTTTTTTTTTTTTTTTTTTTTACTGGTCTACTCAATAATGGGATTTTGCATATTCGTTAAGACAACAATTTGGATATCATTGCATAAGAGATTTATCGCCCACCCCTAAGTCTGACCATTAGTTTTTAAGTTATTTTGTACTAAAACTAAAATACATTCAGTACCTTTTATACCAAGCCTTGATATTTCTGCACAAGGCAAAGAGAAACACTCTAAGACGTATTACCCTTTGTTGATAAGAACTGAGGAGACTCTGATTTAAGCATGTGACCAAAGGGATGACAGAGTTAGTTCGTCCTCACCTGCAGTCCAAAATAGGAAAGAATGCGTTTGCTGTCGTTGCCATAAAATCTGTCTCCGGCACATGTAACCAGACCTCCGAACACACTCTCAGCTGCACAGATAGCACTCGTGTCTGTCTCTTGATCCTGCATTAGGCCTGAGATAGTTTCAGATTTACTGGTGTCTGCAGCCAAGACATATGGGACGGCTTAGCATACAAGAGTTTTATAAGGAAATGTCCTTTCTCCTGCCAAAGATTTAGCTTTCCTCTCAGCAGCACAACAACAACATAGAGCAGTGGTTCTCAAATTGTGGGACAGGTCCTTCTGGTGGTACTCAGTTCAGCTCTGGGTCTTTAATTTAGAGTTTTGTGCTGTTTTTTTTTTGTGTAGTCCTGGTTTATAGTTTTGGTTTAGACTTGATTCAGGCTTTGTTTAGTCTTTAGTGTGTTTTTGGTTTACTCCTGGTTGGTCCTGATTACATCCTGGTTTAGTTCTGGTTTAGGCTTACATTGGTTAAGGTTAACTATTGGTTTCTCCTGGTTTTGTCCTGATAAAGTCCTGGTAAAGTCCTGGTTTAGAACGTGTGTAGACCTGGTTTGGTTCTGGTGTAGTGTTGGTTTTGTTCTAGTTTACTTCTATTTTTTTCTACGTCTGGACCTGATAAAGCCTTTTTAGACCTGGTTTTTCCTTAATTTTATCCTGGTTTGGTCCTGCTTAAATTCTGGCTTAGTCCTGATTTAGCCTGGTTTAGTCTTGGTGTTGGTCTGGTTTGGTGCTTTTTTGGTCCTGATATAGTCCTAGTTTAGACCGTGTCTAGTCTTGTGTAGTCCTGGTTCAGTCTTAGTTTGGTTCTGGTCTACTCCTGGTTTTGGCCTGGTGTACTCCTTGCTTGGTACTGATTATGTCCTGATTTCATCCTCGTTTAGACCTTGTCTAGCCTGTTTTGTCCTGGTTCAGTTCTGGTTTAGACCTGGTTTAGTCATGGCTTAGTGCCGAGTTAGCCTTGTTTAGCCTTTTTTAGTCCTGGTTAAGTCTTAGTTTTGGTCTGGTTTCGTCCTGATTTAGTCTTGGTTTAGTCTTGGTTTTGGCCTGGTTTACTCACTACTTGTTTTACTTGTTTTAGTCCCTGATTTGTAGCAATGCTTTTTCTGGGTTTTTCCCTATGTTGTTTCTTAATTAGGACATGGCTTGTCCTGATTTAGGCTCATTTTAGTGCACCAATGATGGTACTTATTATATTTTGAAAACCAAATATTTTAATCAAACATATATGTCTGAAAAGAGAAAAGCTTGAGACTATTCCATTCATACCTAGCCTGGATCTGAAAGCAGTCCTCACACTAATAGACGTATTTCAGTAGGCCACTAATAACTCTGATCCAGTGATGTGGTGATGATCTGGGACAGAGGTTAGAAGTCAAACTGATTAAACCTAGCACATGTTAAAGTATAGCGCAAGCCAAATAGAGCCTCAGTGGACAGCGCATTTATGGATCTCAATCTGTGATGCTCCCAGTTCACGTCAGCCGATATACGATAAGGATTAGAGCAGAAAATATAGGGGAAGGGTTTATAATGTTAAATGAATTTCATTAAGTCAAGTGTAGTTACTATAGATAGATGGATTTACTTTATTGCAGACTAAAAGTTCATATAAAAGTCACACACAATAAAAAAATAAAAAAAATTAAAAAATAAAAAGACCTCAAACGACATATTTTTAGAAGGCAGTCATACCTGTGTGTCCAAAGTTGAGACGTCTAGCATGTGGCACCAAAACAGTTTCTTAATCATTAATCATGCACGTTACTTTGTAAAGTAGACCGGTTCAACAGCTTCTTGTTTTCCTGAAATACAGGAAAAATGTTGCATATTTTCACTTAAAACTATAGTAAAAGTTCTGAAGTAGACGTATAGAGCAAGTCTGGAAATTCTGATGTGTTGCTAATTGACATAACGTCCTATACACCATCTATAATCAGCTTTAATTAAGGAAATATATGAGATAGCGCTACTGCAAAAGGCTATGTTCAGTGTTATATTTTAGTTCCATTTATTTTATACATAGAAAAAAAAAAAAGGCAAGGACACCCCCCTGCCGCTAGGAAAAACAGCCATGAGAAAAAGGAGAAACCTCAGGGTGAACCACATGAGGGAGGGATCCACTTCCAGGATGTACAGGCTATAGATGTGGCTTGGAAAGTTGTATATAGTTGATTCACAAATAGTTCATCATATATACATATAAAACATGAGTATAAGTCCATTTAAGATCCAGCAGGATGGGAACAGTTCATCCAGACCGATAAAAAGAGCTGGGGTCAGTGAGGGGTCAGGGAGGTTCATGGGTTGGGACTGGAGTACAGATGTACAGCATGTAGACTACATTGCTGTGTTTATAGCTGGGAAGTTTATCATTAGACAGAAACAATTTCTTTCTGAGTGTATTGCCAGGTTTTAAATTAACCAGGATGCTGTGTTGGTTAAAAATCCTTTTGAGCTTCTCCGACAGGCCAGATACATAAGAAATAACAATGTTGCTCCTTTTTGGCTCTGGATCTTTCCTGTGCAGTTTCTAGGGTGACCACCTCAGTTAAGTTCTGATCCTCACTGTGATGTTTAATAGTTGGTCATCTGCAACAGAGGAATGGGACAGAGGGACAACACCACTGAACTATTTAACGATAAACCAATATTGTAAACTAATTGCAGTGTTAGAAATGGAAGCACAGAGGTCTACAGAGGATGCTCAGTGCACCATACTGCTCACAGATTTAGAACTACTGCAGCTTAGCTCATCTAGAGTTGGCTCTACCTATAAATAATCTGTTAAGTCATTCCCATTCCTATATGTCCTGACTTTGACGCAATACACAACGGACAAGAAAAACAGTAAATGTCACTGTCAGTCATCAAGATAAAGAATTAGGTTGACATGATTGCTTAATGGTTCGATGAAATGTCCAAGGGTTGATGCTAAATGCCAAATACCTTTGAAATTATCTGGACAAATGGCACACTTGAAACTAAGATGCGTGCTGATAGTTTAGTCACTTCATAAATTCCAAAACAATCCAAAAGCTCATGAAAGACAAATCAGAGAGAGTAAATGTCAACAAAGGACAAATGACAAAACATCATGACACAATGTTTTCCAAAGTACAGGATGCTAATTAGATTTTTAAGAACTGGTTATTATGGACTTGATTATCACACACATACTTTCCCAACACACTTGTTGTTGAGGACCACATAATGAAAAAATGAAAAGTAAAATAAAATAAAATGAACAGATTCCTCAACTTAAAAGAGAGTCCCTTTCAGCTGCTCCCTAGGGGTCTCCAATGTGAGTACAGATTCTTTGGCAAAGGTTTTACACCAGATGCCCTTCCACAACCACTCATTTATCTGGGATTGGGACCGACATGTGGTATGGCAGATTTTTTTTTTTTTTTTTTTTTTTTTTTTTTTTTTTTTTTTTTTTTTTTTGTTAAGTCTTCTACCACTAAAAAAAAAAAATAGAGTGCATTCCTTTTTTTGCCTTAATACCGGGTCAGTCTCACCCAAAAGTGCTTTTTATAGAACTGTTGATGTCTAAAAATAACTGCATGCAAAACTTCAGTGGATATATGCACAGTAACAGTAGTCCCACTAGCACAGAAACAGGTTTACAAAAATTCATTGGTTCCTTCTGCAATCACAATTTCAAACTCATAAAATATAAGCACTGCATTTTAACATTCTCTCATTCTAACATTATTACTTTTGAACTTTTTATAACTTTTTTATAATTTTATGATTTTGTATGTATACAGAATTTTGTATTATGATTGATACTGTAGATGAGCTGTTGGACTTTATTTAACAGTCCTAGACACATTTATAGCCTGTTTGTCCTGGGAGTGGTCAACATAATACTTTTTAAATGAAAAAAGTCAGCCACCTTAAATAGCAAAGTGTACATAAACATGACAGATTTGGCAAATGACAACTGAGCGCATGTGGGTAATGTCAGTGCCTGGGTAGAGAACATTAGCAACTGGCTCCAAATTGAGCTGTTTTGTTTATAGCCTACATATTGCCACTAAATAAGCTAAAGGCTAAATACACTTCATTCTTATGTCATGCTGGTTTATTATCTGGAAGTCCATTTGTATGGCCATATTAATTAATCATTTTCTCATCAAAAACACAGTTTGTTTTATTGAAAATTAATCTTTTTTATTTTTATTTATTAATTTATCAAAGTTATGTTTGGTTGTCCCAGGGCATTTGTCTCCATGGACCAGCCAATCAGTGAGCAGATTCTAATTAGTGAACAGCTGCACACATTAACATGCAAATATATGCACTGGCCTCCTGAAGCTCACATGCGTTTTAATCATAAAATAACCTCCACATATAGTGAATCATATTCATATTCTCCTCTGTGTAGCTACAGCCACTTCCTGCTGTGTTCTGTGAGCCTCTTTTGCTGTGTCCAAGGTCAGAGTGAGTCAGCAGTCTACAGTCTCATTAACCTACAGCTGTGTGAGGGTGACCCTGACCTCTGACCTCTCACGCCTCAGAAATTAGCACTCGCTTAACAAACAGAGGCACAAGGGAAGGAGAAGTAGGTATTGGCGCAATGCTAGAGATTAAGTTGTTTATAGGGACTCAAATCACGATTCGATTCACAATGTTATGTTCACAATAATGTTTTTTTTTACAATTTTTATTAACAGACTTGTACCCATTTCAGTCCTGTCTGCACTGCACTACGAAAGAAGAACTCAGTATCTACGGTAACAGTGAAAGTTTTGATGTTGTCCCTCTGAGTTTGTCACAGGTACATTCATGGTAGTGTATTAATGTAATACCTTGTCATAAATAGTTTTTATCAATCACATCCATCACTACTAATGTGACCTTTGACCTCCTAAATGTGCAATGAAAGTACTTTATATGGAGTGTCCTAAAAATTATATTAATTGAGTACCTTGATAGTCAAAATCATAAAGTATATTAGCATGTCACAAAGAAAATGTCAAAGTTTTGTGCCTGAGTTGTGTCTTATTTCAGAGTTTGAACAATTGTTTCAACATTTAACTACACAGATCGCTCAGTGATACAAAGGCAGAGTGCAGTAACTGTGTTTGACTTTGACAGTTAAAACATTCCAAGCTGGAGTTACTGTATTTTACCTTTAAATACTGTGAACTTTGTACTTACTGCAATAGGATTTCTCTAAAATGGGCCACAACTGAGCACATTTATTTTACTTGGGGACAAAGTTTTGAAGCCTGTTTTCAGTCTTAACTCAATTTTGACAAAATATGCAGATGCTGCGTTTTATCTTTGTTAGGCAGTGCAGTGGACAACATAAAATACATTGCACTGTTTGTATCTGAGAAATTCTATCATAGGAATGGACCAGTCTTTGCCTGAGTGTATTGCCAGGTTTGAAATGAAAAGGGATGTTGTGCTGACTGAAAATACTGAGAGATACTGAGATTTTCAGAGAAGCCAGTTACAGAAGGAATAAATATATGTCGCCTTTTTTTGCCTCACTCCTGTCCTGTTTCTGAGTTCTCTTGGATTTGGTACAATATCAAAAACAGGGGCTGTACACAACTCCTTCACCTGCTCAAGATTTAAAAGAACTATATTGATGTAAGCCATTCTAATTGTGTTACTAGTACATGAAGATTGCATCAGAACTACGTGTTTGCTCTCATTTGGGCTGATTACTGTTACTTAAATGAGGGCTGATAGAGTGTCACTCAGCAGGGACATGGTGCAGAGTTGTGGGTCAGGTTTTGGGCTGCAGTCAGCAGATCTGTGGCAGCAGCAGTCGGGAGCATCTTCACAGCAGTAGTACGATCCTGATGTGGGTCAATAGAGCAGCAGCACACCAAAGGTTTAATATGATGCTGAGTATACTTAGGGCAGTTACATTTCCAGATGAATGATTGAATTAGTGTGATAATAACCAATGTTTTAACACTGGAACATGCTTGAGGTCATTCTTAAGATATTTTTAGGCCTTTTTGTAGCTTTATTTGATAGGACACCTAAGTAATGATAGGAAATCATGGGGCAGAGAGCAGGGGGAGACCTTTGGCATATCATTGGTGTCTGAACTCAAACCCACGATGTCGAGACAGGCTGTAGTTGCCCTGTACATGCACCACAGGTCTACCAACTGAGTTATATCATGGTGCTGTCATATATCATCTTATGCAGGTTGGGAATTCTGGACTACAAGAGAGTGAGAGGGGGAAAAAAGTGGTTTTACCAAGTGCCAACTGCCATGAGGTCATTTTGGCCTCTCTAATGTGAAAATTGTAAATATTCTGGAATTAATTAAGTTTACATTACATAGCCAGTCAGACACACAGCTAAAAACAGTCAAATCATGTGTCAAGTCAGTGTACTGTCAAAGTCTTCAGTTTTTGTGATGGTTATGTGTAAGCCGTGGCAGAACCTGGAGCAGAACAGGCCTGTGGTTCCTAAATATTATTGACCAAGGCTCTCTTTCTTTGTAAATATCTAAATATTTCATGTTCATTTCTTCTGAGAGCAAGAGACTTATGAAGTGTAATCTTCAGTGTTTATGAGCAATGTTCATTTTTCATCTGTTTGACAGCTTTCTCATATTTTGTTATTATGTATTTTTCCATTGGTAGTTTAACTGAAGGGAATTTATAGCTAAAATAAACAAAAACCTAATGGGGAAAAAAATCATAAAGTTCAGATGTTCTGTTATTTCATAAATTTTACACGCTATAAAAAAAGTAATAAAAGATGAAGAAGTGAAGTCAAAATGACCTCACAGCTGTTGGCTGTTCTAGAGTTAAAATACATCGTACTCTGATTGGGAGATAGTAGTTCAGTCAGAGTCACATACCTTGATTCTGTTGCATCTTTATGGTTTACACAGGATTATGTGTTGGATTTGGCCCTTGTCACACTTTGTTCAGAATATTCACCTGCTACCTAATAAATCCAACACAATAACAGATACCATGAGATTAACCTGTGTTATTTACTTCACCTGCCAGTGGTCGTAATGTTATGCCTGATAGGTGTAGTACCATAAAACATTTGTGATTTGAGCCAGTCGTGGTTGCCTAATGGTTAGTCTCACTTCAGGTCTGTGCATGTGCTGCTGGTTTGTGTGAGTCAGCCCGGTTCTACAGTGATGTGTAACTGTAGCCGCTCGTACATCAGGACAATTCAATTACAGCAGCCCTCCGATGGGCCCTTTAGCCTGAGCTGTAAAACATACGACACTAAGGAGCTGTGCACTGACCTGAGATCAGCGGCTGTAGCTCACTGTCAGCCAGCAACACTATGTTATACGCACCGCACTGCCTCCAGACTTTAATGTACATTTGGACGATGATAACAACACCAGCCTAAATGATAAATGGATTACTAGCGGGGCTTTTAAGAGTTGGATTTATTCCCAGAGTAAACCAGGACTAAACTGAGAAATTGGTGTTCTGGTGATGCTCATTACAGCAGAAAGAATAGGCTCGCTTGCTTACTGCTTAAAACTCGCATCTTGCAGTGTCATTCGTAGATGGCTCTGGTGGGTTGGTTGGTCATCAGGGCAGTGAGGCAGAGGAAGTAGGGTTGGTTTGTTCTGACGTGGAGCTCCTTGTTGGAGATGTGGTCGTACCAGCTCCAATTGGCTCCCCGCTGTAAAACCAAAACACCTCTGCCAGAGTTTTCAAAAGATTGCGGATTCGAAAAATGGAAACCCCATCCTTATGTAAACAAAAAAACAAGCTGCAATCAAACCTTTGCAGATTTGGTAAAACACAATGTTGTCTAAATGGCCCCTTAGAGGCTCCTTGGACAGGGGCCATGTCACGCCACCATTGAGTAGGACGTAGAGGACAATCAATCAGTCAATGAGACTATCCCGATGAACACATAGGCATGTCAAATAGATAAGCCTCAAAATCAGTGGTTTAGGTAAAAAATATTCTACATAATGAATATAAGCATGAGTATGTTCATTTGGTTAATTGTGCTGTATTAGCCTGGCCTGCCAGACAAACTCTTTTCCTGTTTTATACAAAGAAGTTAGTCTGCTACCTCTTTGGTAACATTTCGTTTCTGAGGCAGAACAATCACAGGCAGAGTAACCAATCAGAGAAACGAAGGTCAGGTTAACATAAGCAGTGCACTGCTGACCCAAACAAACATGGGTTCTTGCCATTTTTATTTTTTTTTCATAAAATACCAGAATACAGTGTATTATGAGCATGAGCATCAGCAGCAGAAGCCAGTTGTACAAAGATTTGTTGAAAAAGACAAATTGAACCAAAGAAATAATCCGCTCTGCTTGACTGTCCTGCTTGCGAAAAGCAAGTAGGAGAGTTTGGCTCGCTGGCTAGGGCTGTATATGATTGAGTACCAAAATAATATTTGTTTGAAGGCAAACCAAACTCCTGTATGAGACTACTGTATCTAGCCAGGCTTTAAAACTATGTTCGGATATCTATATCTATTAGAACAATTTTTTGCACATTTGTTAGTCTGCAACCAAGTAAATGATTAGTTTCAGTGTGGATGCAGAACACCATCTGGATCCTGTTTTTTTTTTTTTTTTTTTTTTTTTATGATTCTATACAATTGCAAGAAAGGACTTCAACTCCCAACTCCAGCCTCAAGAGATCAGTAAAAGAACATATTAGTTATAGTGTAGTGATGGGTTGGTCGCAAACTTTAAAGAGCCTGTTCTTTGTACCAGCTCTTTAAAGTGAATGGTGAGAGCCAGCTACCATGCGGGAGCATTTTTTTTTTTTTTTTTTAGGGCTGATAATAACAGAGAGAAGAAACCAGATCAGACCCTCTGAGCTGAGGCACTTGGTCTTCCTCAATTATTATCTGCCCTGAAAATAAAAGTTAAACAGTTGATGGTGGTTAGTTCAGAGAGAGACACTTAAAGCTGTTTTGCACAATGCATATTGCAATATATTTCTGTTATTTATTTTTTATTAGGTTATATTTATAATAATGTTTTGTTTTGTTTTGTTTTTTTAGTTTTGAGGTCAACTCTTGCTGTTTTTATTTTTAATTTTAAATAAAGTCCTGCTTTTTGTTAGGGGTGTGTCTGTTTTGAAATAAATAATAAATAATTTATGCTTAATTATAGGTGTGTTTATACGCTACGTGTAATAGATTGGTTCTGTAAGCAAGTCAGTTCATTGGGCAGTTCAGTTCATGTATTTCAGTTGTATATGAGTACACAGTACAGCTCATTAGTCAAAACTGTGCTAAATTTGCCTGAAATATAAAAGGTATAGGCGGTAAAATGAGAAGCCATTTGGGAGCCATAAGTACTGGCTCTTTTTGGTGAGCTGAGCCAAATGATCCAAAATTGACATCACTATGTTATTGAATTCATTATGATTGTAAGACGTAAGGGTTTTCTGGCTCAATTGGTTAAGCATTTAGCCCTGAACTAGAAGATCCTTTATAGCAGTCGGGGATTTGGCACAAGCTTAATTTTTCTTGAAAACATCTGCATGGTTTAAAAGGAGCAAAACTGCCCAACCTCCATACTGCTGTCAACTAAAGCCTCTTATTCTAAGTGAATAATGTTAAATGCTACAATCCCTGTCTTTCATTGTGCAGTACTTTTCTTCTGATAATCAAATGTTTCCACTGCGGTTTCATGTTTCAAATCTGTCTTTCGCTTTTTGCTTAGATGCCTGTTCCACTGAACATTTATGGTTTGAATAAAAACAGAGATTTTGACAGTGCACAGAACAGAACATGAACTTGTTGCAATGGGGGCGGAGGTGGAGAGAACAAGGATGACTCACACGGCTGTATTCGAGGCCAGAGTGGAAACGCGCGGGACGGGCCAGGTCCCATTATTGTCCTGTTTGTGTGTCTGCGCAGCTTGATGTCATTAAGAGAGGCTTTGAACGACATTTTGTATCCATTTTACTTATTTCACTAGCCTGTCACTGAACACACCCACACTTTTACACAGAATCAGAGAGAGTTTGGACATATGGTGCCAGGTCAAAGGTCAAACTCACTGGGTTTAGGAGTGAGAACATAATGCACAGTGTTTCTTCCAAACCCAGTCTTGTCTGGTGTGACTATATTTTAATATGATTTGTCTATGGCCAACAGTGGGAAGAAAAGTTCAGATTATGGGATGTGCCAACCCAGTGTCATGCTGTAGGTGCTCCAATAGTCTCCTTTATAAAGGGTTGGTTTTCATTACACAAAGATTTTAAAATGAACTCATTTCAGAGGTCCAGAAAGAAGGGGTTAGAAGCAAGTGTAGTGTAGTGTAGTCTTTGTGCCCTTCACAAGCCCAGATAAATGGAGAGGGTTGTGGTCAGGAATTAGTCTATCTGCAACGACTAAACCCAGATTTTAAATGGAACCTATTATGACCCATTATATATTATATCAAGAACAAAAAGCAAATGCTCAGCATCTAGATTTTCAAAGTAATATCACTTTGCACAATACTTTTTGACCAGAATATTTAGATGTAATTATTATTTCTCATATTATCTTTTAGATATTCATGTTATGTACATTAACTTTAGGTTACAGAAACAATGACAGGTGGCATAACAGCCATGTTGGGCTGATGGAGTGAAGTGGGTGTGACCAGGAGGGGCAGAGAGTGCCTTAAAGCAGTGGTTCCCAACCTTTTTTCCAAGTGACCCCATTGTATCAGTTCATATGTTGACGGCCCCCATCATTCGCCTCCATGACCCTAATAATTAGGAAAAATTAAGTAATTTATTGGGTAGATTTCACTGCATAACAAAAACATTGGGTGGCACAGTGGCATAGGAGTTATCACTCCTGCCTCACAGCAAGAAGGTCCTGGGTTTGATTCCCGGACCATGAGGGGCTTTTTGGTGTGGAGTTGGCATGTTCTCCCCGAGTCTGTGTAGGTTTCCTCTGGGTGCTCCAGTTTCCTCTACCACTAAAAATATGTACAATAGATCCCCCATGGGGCCAGGACTCCCATGTGAAAGAGATTCTGAATCTCAGTGGGACTTTCCTGGTTAAATAAAAGTAAAACAAAAAACAAAAACAAAACAAAAACAACACTACAGAAGTATTATTAATCTATGTTCCACAATTTCTAAACACATTTTTTGTGACCATTACAATGCATTAGCCAGTCTTCCTAGCTTGGACCTTGTGACGCACTGTAGCTTTGGCAACCCCGGTACCCGACCTCCAGTTTGGAAATCTCTGCCTTAAAGGAACAGGCACCTAATCTGAGCTTTTTCAGAAAAAGCAAAAGTTACCAAAAATAAGTTTTCAATATTTTTTATCATTTTCAGTTTTAGTGACGCTTTGCAGCTTTGAGTGGCATCTAACCAGCAGTTGGCCTTATTGTGAATAATGTATCGGTGGTGCTGTTAGTTAGCTTGAATGAATTGAATGAAAAAAAAAAAATAAAAAATCGTAAAATCAAATTTAACGGACATAACATCCTCTGTCCATTGTGTTGTGGCTAATGCTACTGCTAGCCCCGGAGTAGCTTAAATACTGACTGTGGAGACTCTGCAGACTTTTGCTTTGTGCAGGAATTTAGCTTAGGAATATGGCTATGTAATACTCTAACTGAAAAATAACAACCCTACTTTTAAATTGCTTTTTTATGTCAGACAACAAAAGATAACACATCTATTAAAATTGTAAATCAGATAAAAATGTAACAAAATCGAGATTGAATTTTTTGGCAATATCACCCATCCCTAATGTATTGTAATCTACAGTAAAGTATGGTAAAGTCCAGGTTTATTTATCCCAAGGTAAGCGACATTGTTACTGAATTAATCACTATTAACTAATCAGTCATGTTGGCTATTGTAGAGTATTCAGATCTTTGGAAGGGGAGCCCAAAAACATAAGTTAATCCAAAATTGTTAGTAGTACCAGTAAAGTATTTTAATCATTGGTGTCACCTCTGGCTGAATCTAATCCAATTTCCAGTGTACACAGCTGTGGCATGATGTAACGGCCTTTAGGTGTCAAAAAATGCGGTGACCAGGGATTTCCTTATTTTTGTGTTAATTACAGCAGCCATTTTCTTTCTTTTTTTGCTATCTCTAACTATAGCTATACCTTACAAATCCAGATTGGTTTGGATAGTTAAATGCACCAGTAAGCAGAGGTTAGGGACATTTAGTGAAGCCTGATTGGCCGTTGGCTGCAGCAGGGTCACATCTGTGCAGCAGTAATTGTGGTGAGTTGATGATTTTCTAAAAGCTCTCTGGGGACTGGTGCTTTATCTGAACAGACGGTGGTTACAGTAGACGTCAATACTCAGAGGGAGCAATGTCCTGCATAGTTCTGTTTTGATTTACCGTAACTGCATCAAATGAGCTTCCAAACAATAAAGGCCACAGTAAAAGTTTATTTGGGGTGTGGCTATGGCATCAGAGCTGTGTCTCTGTGGATGAAACGCTCACATGATTTAAAAAATAATGTAGCGGTTAGGCCTAGGCTCAAATCTGTTTAAACAAAGCCGCAGTCTGTCTGGAAGCTCTATGTTCCCTTACCTCTATGTTCCCACAGCTCTATGTTTCCACAGCTCGATGTTCCCTCATCTCTATATTCCCACAGCCCTATGTTCCCACAGCTCTATGATCCCACAGCCCTACCTTCCCTCAGGTCTATGTTCAAACAGCCCTATGTTCCCACAGCCCTATGTTCCCACAGCTCTATGTTCCCACAGCTCTATGTTCCCACAGCTCTATGATCCCACAGCCCTACCTTCCCTCAGGTCTATGTTCAAACAGCCCTATGTTCCCACAGCTCTATGTTCCCAATGTTCTATGTTTCCATGGCCCTATATCGCCACAGCCCTATGTTCCCACAGCTCTATGTTCACACAGGTCTATGCTCCCACAGCCCTACGTTCCCTCAAGTCTATATTCCCAATGCTCTATATTCCCACAGGTCTATGTTCCCACAGCCCTATATTCCCAATGCTCTATATTCCCACAGGTCTATGTTCCCACAGCTCTATGCTCCCACAGACCTGCGTTCCCTCAGGTCTATGTTCCCATAGCTCTATGTTGCCACATTTCTAAGATTATTTTCAGTAAATGATGCATGTTTAAACCGAACCCTATCTAACCCTGAATCTTAGAAATGTGGGAACATAGGGCAGTGGGAACATAGGGCTGACCCTTTCTGGAAGTAGCTTTGCTGTATAAGCCCAGACTAGTCTTTACAGAACAGCTTTAGCCCAAACTTTTATGTTTACTCACACACAAGCCAACTTCTAATCAGGCTTTTTTTGGAACAGCCCCAGACTTAAAACAAATTCATGATTTTCAGATATTTTGCTTCTGGATTTGTCTAATGAATGCAAACTGCTTGAGTATTGCACTGTTAGGATTAATATAAAGCCGATGGTGAACTCAGATTCCACTGTCATGGCTTAAATCCCAGTTGAGTTTATACTGCCATGTTTCTGAGAAATGTCATATTGAGGATTTAACATTACCATCAGATTGTATGGGACAGCTCTGGTCCACTGTGGCTCATTCTCATGGTTCCTTCAACATAATGGAAGCTGATGTCGCAGTGATCTTTTATTCACACTGTCTTGGGACTGGGAGCCTTAAGCAAAAAAAAAAAAAAAAAAAAAAAAAAAAGACCAGCTGAGAGAATCCATTGTGAGTTTAGATGCAATTGACCTAGATTTTTATCATAATGTGTATTACTATTTTAGCAGTTTATCTTTCTCTGATATTAGGAATTCATTTTGAACCTGACTAAAAGTGTTAATAGTACGGCTCCTCAGGTGGGCCCCACAAAGGTATTATATACTCAAAACTACTGTAGCCTTTCAACTATTCAAACCAATAGAATTTGGTTTCATGTCAAAAACTCCTTCCTAGGAGCATAAAACCCAGCTGACTTATCAGTTCTATTTCAGAAATGAGAAAGCCTCTTGGATGAAGTTGAAACATCTTCAACTTTAAAAAAGCTTAAACAAGAAGGTCATCTGTTTGTTTTTAAGAAGATGTTTTACCTTTATCCCAAGAACTTAGTCATTTCTAGTGAAAACTGCTGTGTGAGTAGAAGCTTATAAGTAGTTCCCTCCCAGAGGGAGAGGTCAAACCTGACAAGACTCAGGGCAGTCAACAGCTTGAATGGCCTGGACTGGAGTCTGAGGCTTGCCTGGAAAATCCAGACTGATATGTCTCTGTGTTATTCTACAGAGAAATATCAGTCTGGTCACCACGCCGTCCGCAGTGGTTTACTCAAACCCAAACCGTACCATGCATTTTGATTGGTTTATTTAAGTCACGTGTTCTTCGCGAGCAGTGTCACTCGTACGCGTCTCCTGACTGACAACAATCAAGATGGCGCACCGAGGAGCCAAGAGTTTGTTTCATTCAGTGGTATGGTACGGTAATGTTGAAATAACTCCCTCGTTCCTCCCTCGTGGCTTCACTACTCCGTTTATTTACTTTCTCACTTTCTTGTCGCTTTGTTGACATCATGTCCGCCATTTTCTGATTGGCTAACTCCGCTGTCCGTTAACTCGGGTTTGCTCCGCCCTAGAAATCGAATTGATTCTAAGGCGTTGTACAGCGGTGAGTCTGGAATTTCCAGGCAAGTCTGAGGCAGAGTCGTTACCTGTGAGCCATTAGCATCAGGTGCCGCTGAAGTTAATGTCCTGTTAGAGTGAAACTTTAAGTGAAAGTGAATATGTTTTTGTTTCAGCACCGAGTTGTAAATTGGAGTAAGATTAAAGCTTAGGCCTCCTCCCCTGTTTAGAGAAGGTTAATTGCTGTTGAGTGCCATGAGACTGTGACTTTTCAGTAGAAATGATTAAGTCCTTCTGAAATGTCTTCTGAAAAACAAACCTTGTCCAGACAACCTTCCCAGTTTAACCTTCTTAGCTAATTCTTCTGGATTACTGAGAACATACAGCCTTCCAGTTATATTCATTCATTAATTTTCTTCCGCTTATTCCCATTAGGGGTTGCGGGTGACTGGAGCCTATCCCAGTAACAGACAGACAACTATTCACTCTCACATTAATTCACTAGGGGCAATTTAGAATCACCAATTTACCTAACACATGCATTTAAAAAAAAAAAAAAAAAACAGTCCAGATAACCTCTTTTTAAACCTATTAAACTCGCAAATTGTCTATAATAATAATTGTGGGAAAAATTCCAGATTAAATTTATTTTTGCCTTATTGCTCAGACATTATGAAATATACATTAATTTAAGGTGTGCAACCCTGGGCCTGAGGAGGGTTATATCTTGAACAATAGTTAGTGAACCAAATTTGTACAGTAAACTAGCAAGCAATATGTCATTATTTTTGAGTTATACGCAATTTGGTACAACTCAGTCATTACTGAATTCTGTAATGCCTGTGGGCAAGAACATTTTCTTACATTCTGTACTGCCTCTGTGCTGTTGGCTTTACCTTCCATCTCAGTAAGTCAGTCCAATTGTCTGTCTGGCTGTTGGTCAGATCTCTTGTGACTGGGTAAAAGTGTCTGTCACTCAACCAATCGTATGAGTGGGCAGAAAAATTCAGGCTATCCATTTCCAGACTGACAGATCATCAAATGAACATATCACAAGGCGATCTAACATTATCTTATTGCACACTCCCACGTTCTTCATTGTATTTTGATCTGTGTTTTCATCACATACCAAGGCCCAATGTTTAGAAAGAGTTGTGCACAGTGGCAGAGTGGTTAGCAAATCGGCTTCTCAGGAAGGACACTGTTGGTTCAAGCAGGCCAGCCCACTGCAATTGACTGTGAAATGGTCAATTTAAATTACCCATTGTGAATACATGACAGTAAATGGTTGGGTCTGTGTATGTCTCTGGGTCAGCCCTGCAACGAACTTGGTCACTGTCCAGGGTGTACCCCACTTACTCCCCCTAGTTGCTGGGATAGGCTCCATCCACCTGCAAAACCAAACAGGAATAAGCTGAAAAACATGAATGAGGGTTCAGAAATAGGAAAATTTCCACTTCGATTCTGTCACCAAAAGTCAAACCAAATTCCACCAACCAAATGCTCACCCTTTCCTCCAAAACCCTCTGTATAATGCTTTTAACCTTTGTGCCCCAATGAGGACAAAAGTGTCCATTTTAAGTTTTGATAACTTTGCAGTGGTTCTTACCTTTTCTATGAAATTTGACTCAGGTATGTATTTTATCACATTTATCACAAGTTCTTTTTTATACTCTCTAACTAAATTTGTCATGTTGCTCCTGTTAAGTGACAAAAGTGTCCTCATAAAAAAAAAAAAAACATCATATAAAAAGTATATCTTCATATTTTTCTACTTTTTTGCATACATATTTTAATCAATTCTGCCCTGATCATAAATACCAAATATTTAATTATTTTCAGAATTTTAACCCCTTCTAGTAAAGAAAAACAAAAATTTAATATTTTTAATTTTCTTAATGCAAAGTCATTCTTTTATGAGGGTTATTACAGCTGTAGGTATGATTACAAACAACACTGATTTAGATTGGGAGTTTTTTTTTTTTTTTTTTGTAACAAAATGTTATAACCGGTTTTAATGGGAGTTGGATTTTAGATTCCACAGGACAGAAAAAAATCATCCCTAAAAAAATCCACTTTGAATTGAGATTATTAAAAACATTTTTTTTACTAATAAATTAAGATGCTATTACATACACTGGCATAAAATGAAAAACAATATGGCATGAAAATAATAAAATGTTTTGTATTCATGATCAGGGCACAAGTTGATTAAGAGACTTATGCAAAAAAAAAAAAAAAAAGTGGGAAAAAATATGAATGTTTACTATTTTTATGATGTTTTGTGACGAGGACACTTTTGTCACTTAACAACAATAAGTAACAATGTAACTTTTTTTAAAATTGGGGCCCAAGGGTTAAATAAGATTTCACCACCACCCCTCTGCACTGATGGATCAACACAGCATTCATCTCCACTGACCTCTGCTGCCTTGTTCTTGTTTTGCCTCACCAGTCTGACAGCCTGTATCTCTTCAAGCATGGGCAATCTTTAAAAATACATACGAATATTCATGCAAAAATATTCAGGATCCTCCATGTTGTGTCCTTGGTAGAATTGGATGGGTGAACTCCTTATTTGAATCAGTGGTGTATTTTTCTAGCTGTCTGTCTTAGCTTGCTTGCCCTTGACCCAGTATGGGCCCTTTCACACCAGCAGGGGGCCTTATTAGCAGCACCACATCTGCAGCATGGGCACCCCCTGCTAGTTCAATACAACTCTTTAATCTGTCTTTAAAGGCCCTGGCTATTCCTTGTAGGCTAGGCTAATCAGGTAAATATTGACTGTATTAAGCCTGTGGGATGTGGAGGAGAGAAAAAGAAGCTGTATACCCAACAGAGAGGAAGAGAATTACTAATATGAGTAATTAGTTGTTTCTGCACGTTCTCTCTGGGACTGACTTCTTCTCATTGTCCAAAAACTTGCATGTGTTAGGAGAAATTTGACTCTAAATCGCCCCAAGTGAATGAATGTGAGAGTGAATGGTTGTCTGTGTCTGTGTGTGACTAACAGGCCACAGTCCAGGGTGTGCCCCGCCTAAGACCCATAGTTGCTGGGATAGGCTCCAGTCACCCACCACTCCTAATAATAATAATATATTATGGGTTAAAATTCTGCAAATAATTTAATATTTGGGATTTATCATGGCAGAAGTTGAAATACATACATATACATTTTTTATGATGTGATGATGATAGGAGACACTTTTGTCCCTTAACAGTAACGTAACTTTTTAAATTTGGGGTATAATGGTTAAATGATTATTCATGGACTGAAAAGATGTTCATACCAAAATAATAACCTGTAGATGAAAAGTAATTATATCATGTATTAGTGTTGTTTCTTTGATCTTTTTTACTGCTATATAACCTAATACAGGCTGTTATATAATAACAATGTCCCAATCTAAAGCGTTGATATGATTCCAGATGTCATGTTTGTTTGTATGCACAGCTGATCAAGGAATCAGCTGATCACATTTCTCTTCTCTGGACTTATGCTGTTATTAGCAGCCTGTGTGAGGTGTCCACAGAGCAAGTGTGAGTGAAGACTAGAGCTGCTCAAAGACAGAGACCTGCAGCCTGTGACCTGTTCAAGGTTCCAAACAAAGCGTGGACAAAGACAAGAGTCCGTAACTCTGACAAAATCTTTTACAACAGGGGGATGCATTTTATCTTGAGGGTTTTTACTTTTATTTTTACTCTGTAGAAGCAGGTCAGCGTTAGCTTTGTTTCAGGAAGGTAATGCTCCATATTCATCTCCTCAAAACCAAACTGCTCCTAAACAGGATTTGTTCAGCCTCCTGCTGCTCTCCACTCCCACCATCTCCTAAAAGGACACTTTCCATCATTATCTTGGCTGCAAGTTTTGAGAGGGGCGGATCAAGCCTTTGCATCTTGATTATATAGTTATGTAATTGCTGTGAGCCAAAATCGTAATTGTGATTATAATTCAATTTAATTGCACAGCCAAAAGTCAGAGTTACAGTGTAAGTTTAGAGATGATGATGATGATGATGAAAACATTACCAACCAGGGCAAAGCCAAACACATTTATGAGCCAAAAACTCAGACTTACCAAAGTAAATATTAAACCAGCTATGTCTCAGATCTGTTCTGTTCAAGTCAGTGGAGCTACATCTAACTTATATTTAAGTTTAAATGCACAGTGGCAGATGGTAATAGGAAAGGTGGGCTGTGCACATTATGTAACTTCAAGCTAATCAGGAAGTTGTGTTTACTTTTTGGTCCCAGTCCCAAGCCTCGATAAATGGAGGAAGGACGTTCGGCATGGAATCTATGCCAAATACAATACAATCCAAATACATCTATATAGGGTTGCTACTAATGCTGTCAACAATATCATCTCAGTTAGTGCAGAATAGGAAACTTATTCTTCGTAGCTATCGGCTAAAGGTTTCACCAGTTATCCATTGTTAGCCGTTGCTCTATTGGATCTTTAAGTATGCAATATTCCTAAAGAAATGCTAATAATGGCACAACATGTCATTGAAGTTTGTTTGTGTGAGAGAAAGGATGCAGAGGATAGCATCAGATGGAATCAGATGATTCCCTGCGGTGACCCGTGAAACAGCTGAAAGGAGAAGGTGTGTTTGAATGTTGCTCAGTTGCAATATTTCTTGCTGATATCAGTGAGAGCACAGACCTGATTCAACTAAAGGTGTCTGGGGAGGGGGAGGGTGGAGGTGAGGCGGCTGTGGTGTTGTAGAACCAGTGGTGAAGAAGAAGAAGAAGAAGAAGAAGAAGAAGAAGAAGAAGAAGAAGAAGAAGAAGAAGAAGAAAAGAGCTTTGGGTGAGCGGGGGAGGGGCCCAATCACAGCAGAAGAAAAGAAAAGGCTGAGAGAGAGAAGTGTGTGTATGTGCGTGTGTGATGGAATGACATGTCAGCGCCGCATCTGCCGCTGGGGTTGCCATGACGACCTGCCTCCTCTCAGCCTCCACACTTTTAACAACTGTGACTTACGTAAACCATGGCTTTGTGTGGACGCTTCAATGCTTTGAGACGAGGCGCAATATAAAACGTCTCCTTGAAAATGAAACAGCAGCCATCAGTTCTGACGCTCGTTTTTAGACTACAGTGGAGAGAGGAGACAGGAAGTGGTGGGCTAAGCAGTCTGGGTAGTATTTATCAGGGTTATTGCTAGAATTAGTACTAGTATTATGCTTTTAGATTTGACAAATTAACAAAAAAACAGTACAATGCTATGGTCAAAATCTAGTCCAGCTCAAGTTCAAGTAATAATCAGATGAATTCCTGCAAAAATGTAAGGCAGAATTCATATTAGTTCAACACAGTGATAAAGTTGTTTGCATCCTTGCCACCATGAAGGTCCCAGGTTTGATTCCCAGACCGTGTGGGGCCTGTCTGTGTAGAATTTGGCTGATGATTCATGGTGAGGCTGTGTACAGTGTTGATGTAGCACTGCATGTGCTATTATGACTCTGTTTGACGCCAGTTACCATCAGAAAAAAACCTAGCATGCCACAAACTGGCCAATAGTTGGTCCCTGTAGCTAATCAATAAAATAAAATAAAATAAATTTATGTCTGACCCATAAAAGAATGGGTCAGGGTCAGGTTTAGCAGCACTTAATAAAAAATAATGTAAATAATCTTGAAAATTGTATAATCGCAATATATCATCTCACAATAATCGTGACACACAAATTTGACATGGTGACATCCCTAGTCAGTACTGCCTTTTCCATGATTATTTTAATTATCTTAATTTTATAAAACAACTTTTGATCCTCATCCAGAGCCCAGAGAGGGGCCCGTATGGTAACGTCTCTGCTGTGTGTGGGCGGTGTGGTCCTGTGGACCTCAATAAATCAGGAATTCCTTAAAAATGACAGTGTGCTCCTTCTCGTCTGTGGTACATCAAATATGGATGTTTTTTTAAACAAAAGACTCACAAAGAGATAAAAATATAAAAACAATACATAGGTGAAAACTGGCTTTTGACCCCAATACATTTGTAATTTTAGAAACTTCAAATTCACATATACAACTACTATTAAAACATTCACATCATATAAACCAACAATCAGAGCAATAAAACAAAGAATTTCTGAGATATGACAAAAAATATAGCCTCCACCCGGGGTCAAGTTTTACCCCCCTTGGATGAATGAGCATTAGGAATGATATGATACGTATCAATTAAAATTGTTTCAATCTGATTCAAGAACGATATTGGCTAATTTAGATTGACACAATTCAATATGATTCAGTACCTTCATATTGATACAACCGATATAGCAACTTTTTGCCAAAACTCATGAAAGTTTACTCTTAAATCCAGCATCACAGCCGGGGTTGATAACGTCCAGCAGACAGAAAGCAAAGAAAAGTTGAATAAATGTATTTAATTTATTATTTATTTAATTAAAAACACAAAAATTACATCCAAAAAGATGTATCTGGTTTTATTTTAACATGAACATTTCTAATATTAATATTTTTCGATATTATTGTTTTTTTCTCCTGTGTATTTTGATATATACTACCTAGAAAACGATACCATTCAGTACAAGGTGATAAGTATCGATACAGTTGTATAGTAATAATACAATATGTACAACAACATGCAATATGTAAAAAAAAAACATCTGTATCGTTACAACCCTAATGAGGGTTAAGAGGGCAGAGTGTTGGTGGCTAAGTTTAAAAATGTAAGCCTTTAGCCAAGTATATAAATCTGCAATATTAAGTTGTCTTCGCTCAGATAGTCTTCCTCTGGTTCAAAGTGAGACTGCGTCGTCATGGCAGCAGCACAGTCTGGTTAAACCCAAGATAGACTGTGCCATGTGAAACGCCCGAGAGTATGTAGACAAAGCCATCTGCGCAAGACTGTTTCTGGCCCTGGGCGGATGGTGTGGTGTGTGCCAGGCTTCCAGGGCACGTCTGGGCCTCAGATGGCTGTGTCACATGTGTCTGTGGCTGCACTCACACATGGATGAACCCATCAGTCCACTGTGAGAGGGCTCAAGTGTGGCTATCAGGACATTTACGGTATGTTGTATGCTATAAAATTGTAAACTACCGCTCGTATGACCGAAGCAAATGTCAGGCTCTGGACGCAACCATCATACCGCCAGTGATACAGAAGCTAGCACCACTTGCTGCATTGGTGTTTGAGTGTAAATAAATCAAAAGGAAAAAAAATGCTCACATTCATGGCTGGTCAGAGATCGTAGGTGTAGTGAGAGACACTCTGCAACAAATCTTCCAAAATACCTGACACTGCCTGATATCTGTCGCAGCTCATATGGGGTTGTAAAACGGCGCTATCTGTGATCTTTGTCCCTGTCTCACGTACAGCCTCTATGACAGACATTTTTTCCCAAAGTTAGGAATAGGGATGTAATGATATCTACATCTCACGGTATTATCACAATATTAAACTTACAGTACGATATTTATTGCGATATTGTGGGGAGGCTCACGGTACTGCAGAAATGCTCACAATGACAGACCGTATTCTCTAAAAATCCCCTGACGAACTTTTAGTAAATTAATTATTGTGATATTTGAAAAAAATAAGGCTAAATAAGGGTGCAATAACAATAGTTTTGTCATGGTGGCTGCACTGAAACGGAGCAAAGGATCATGGTTTATATAGTTCTCTGCTTTTTTACCATTCCACTGCAGCAAAACAATGCACATTAGTCCTGAGGAGCTTGCCGTTCGATTGTAAAAGTCCACTGATAATATTATGAGACAGTTTGATATTGCGATATCATGATATTGTCATTACTGTTACATCCTATAATTAGGAATGTTTTGTCTGAGACAACCGAAATCATGTATTTTTCACTTTCCCTGTTTTCATGGTTATTTAGGTTAAGATAAGCTTGACATTGAATTCACTTTGGTCTGTTGATTATAGTACAGTTTCTTGATCCGACTGTAACAGATTGGGGCTTAAATCGGAAACTATGCAACTTTGCTAGTTTCTTTGTTATTTTGGACGCGTTTTTCTCCATAGAGCTCCCACTACATTTCGGAGTAATGCTTTATCGTAAAAATGATTGAGTCCTGTTAACTCCTGAGTTACCCCTTGCTTGGCTTGACTCTCTTTTTCTCCTCCTCATATTTATATAAAGGTTTCCTCTGTCTTTTGGCCACTTTGCCATGATCTATTTTTTTTATTAGATGATCATATCATCTAATAAATAAAGTCATTGCCACCTTGTTGTTATGGCTAACCAGAATGTGCTGCTTTCTTGCAAAGACCCAAGACTTCAAAGAGTCCAGTTCAGTGCTCCCATTCTTGCAAGGCTGCTTTTTCCCCCAAAAAAATACAGAGGTGGCAGGGGGCTTTATTCACAACAACTTCTTTAGCCATCACACAGCTCTAAAGGCATTTTATCAAGGTAAAAAAAATGTGCATAGTTTGTTTTGAGTAGCAACTGATACGTACAATACATACAAAATATTTATTTATTTATTTATTTATTTATTCTTGACCATCAACTGGAGTCTCTCGAGATTTTAAAAACCTATGAAAAGCCACTTGTCAGCTGTTTTGGGCCAATATTGTGGTAGTTTCATCTGAAAGTACTGCCTCTGAGATGTTTCAACAGAACACATTCTCTTCTCGGCCAGGTCTTCAAAAATTAAAAAAGTGATTGTTGTGTTTACTTTTGAAAAACTGTTAAAAGTGGTTGCAACATGGATGATCAGGGGAAAAAAATGGGTCCTGTGATCAGACCAGTCAAGAAACATAATAAAACTTACTCTCTCTGTCTGTCTGTGTGTGTGTTTCCCATGCCAGGTGTAACATCCAGGACTACATATGGAACAAGGGGTCCCGCTGTGAGTCGGTGGTCACAGAGTTCCAGGTCATGTGCCTGGCTGTGGGGGCCTCGGCCGTGGTGCTGCTGCTGCTCTTCATGATCATCGTCTGCTTCGCCAAGAAACTGCACGTGCTCAAGACCGAGAACAAGAAGCTACGCAGACGCAGGTCAGACTTCACTCAACTCCAATTACTGATAAACCATTAGACATATGCCACTTTATTATTATTTGTAGTTTAAAGTAATTTTCAAGCATATTTGAAGTAGTACGTTTAATGTGGCACTAGTTAGTATTGGTGGTCGATGGTCATATTGCAGGCAAGAGGTTAATTTCCATTAGAGGGTACAGTACGGGACGGTTTAGTCCAGTTAACCCCAAACAGATGTTTCCTTTACTATGGGTTCAAGTGACTGGTGTCTGTTCCATAAAAACTGATGTGAGGATAGTAACTCAGTAGGTAGAGCCATTCACCCACTAACTGGAAGGTTGGCGTTTTGATCCCTGCATTGCATACTGCTGTGTCCTTGGGCAAGACACTTCGGTACAATGCTAAACCAAAAACACTTGTTGCTAGCATTGTTTTTCAAAAAGTTGGTACATTTGGCACGACCTCTCCTTGACTATGGTCATTTTTCACAAGAACAAGACATGTTTTATTAAAAATAAAATTATTAGCTAATTATTAAAATAATTAGTAGCTAACCTTTTCCAAAGCAGTCCAAAGGTTACCTGGAGATGGTACAGTAAGCTTTTTGGGGACTCTTTGGACCGCTTTGAACAGTGGAAACACCTCCAAACTCACCTAACCTGTACCTCCCTAGCACAGCCGCCGACAGGCTTACTGGGGCCCGGGGCAAGAAGGCCTCACATGGACCTTCTTATAGTAGAAAATATAAGAAGAAGGACTATTTCTGGGCCGGGACAACAGACCCCTTTGCCCCCCCTCCCTGTCGAAAATATGCCTAAGAAGTTGAACTATAAGTATGTTGCTTTTTAGCATTAGGTAGCCTCTTTAAGATGCTGTTCCTTTGGGGCAACAGTGGCTCAGGAGCTAGAGAGTCCGATAGCCGGTAGGTTGCCAGTTTGACCCCCCAATCCCCCACCCTTATTAATTCATGCTGTTGAAGGGTCCTTGGGTACGATGCTGATTCTCAAAGCACCAGGCACAGAGAGTACACCTTACTTTCAGTGTCTGCCTGGTTTGTACGTGTGAGGTCTGATGTAAAAGCCATTTGAGAAACCATGAAGGGAGCACTATATAACACATTAAAAATAGCCATTGACCATTCAGTGCTACTCCAACATTGTTACACTCATATAAAACACTGACAGTGAGTGAAACAGAATTTTCACACCCCTCTGGACTCAGTGTCTGACATCTCGCTAAGACTGCACCCACTCAGCAAGCCTCACTTCTAAAGCCCCATATTAACAATGTCTCTACAGACTCTGTCATCTGTCTGCTGCTACAAGTGTCATTTGGTTTGATCCGGTCCATATTTAACACCCTTTTCGTCTCTTCAAGTCAACCCATTGAAAAAGGGTATTGTAAGACATAATCCCCTGTATCTCAATGAATTGTTGATGGGCGAACTGAGATTTGACTGACATATGTAAAGAACCAATCAGGGCTTCTCATTAGTGAAAAGGAGTTAGAGTCAATTCTAGGGTGACCAGATTTCTAGAAAGTTTTTTCTTCACTAATCACGGTGCATTTGAACTCACCAAGTAACAAAAAGTCATCCGAAATACATATAATTTTCTGTCAAGTTTTTAATTTTAATGGCAAATTATTAATAAAAAATAATGACATTGTAAATAAATTTAGTGACAAAAGTTTTAAGATTAATAGTTTTAAGCTTCTTCTGGTTTTCTTTTGGTTAAAACAGGGACAACTGGGACAAGGTTTGTTAAAAACTGGGACATAATGGTGTTTTTACAAATATGTGTTGGGACATGGGACAAGAAGCCTAAAACTGGGACTGTCCCAGTTAAATAGTGATGTCTGGTCACCCTATACAATTTCCACATGGGCTGCCTAAAACTCACACCGTCAAACAGTATATGACTGGTGTTGTCAGGAAGGGCATCCAGTGTAAAAACCGGCTAATGAACAGAACCCAGAAACAATTGAGCCTAAAGGAACATCCTAAGTAAAGAATCAATCCTACCATACAAAACAGCCCTGTTTCCAAAATCTTAGAATTTAACCATCTATCTATCCTAATTTTTAAATCAGAGACCTTGTAAAGTGCAGCAAGGAAACACTCTGCTTTGCTCAACGGCAGCTGCTCCTGGGGCAGATTTATGGCCGCTGCCCTGAGTCTCGCTACATTACTCTGATCGATGCTAACAATCTAGCCAGAGCATTGAATTGTTTCTGTCAATACAAGCTCAGAGCTAGTGTGTTCAGTCAGAAATACTACAGACTCACAGCAGGATTGTGGGAAAAGTAGTCTTAAAGAAGAAATGGTCTATATTGAGAGGACTAGAGCCAATAATATGCAGCTGTCCATCTGTAAATTTGGCTCATAAAAGATCAGACTGACCAGAGTTATTGCACCTGATACTCAGTGGAATATTAATGGCAAAAGTGTTAATTTACAATGGCAATGAGGTTGTGGGTTAAATCTTGTGTCGCTTGATATATAATCTCCCTGACTGGAGTCTGCATGTCCCAAAACCAGGTCTTAAGCCGGTCTGGATCAGGGCCAAACCAGGACTAAACCAGGTCTTTACTTACTCTGCAAGAACAGCTAAAAGCAAGTTTGGTAACGTGTCTTGCCCAAGGACACAACAGCAGTATGCAATGCCGGTAGTAGGAGTTGAACCGCCAATTGTCCAGGTAGTGGGCGACAAATGGTTCAACCAACTGAGCTACTGCCGCCTCAAAAAGATAAAACAAGGACTAAAAGAGATCTAAACTAGGACTAAACCAAGTCTAAGTCAGGTCTGAATCAGGTCTAAATCAGGACTAAACCAGCACTAAACTAGGACTAAACTAGAACTAAACCAAGTCTAAATCAGGCCTGAATCAGGTCTAAACCAGGTCTAAACCAGGTCTAAACCAGGACTAAACTAGGACTAAACCAGGTCTAAACCAGCACCAAAGCAGGTCTGATCCAGCACTAAACAAGGACTAAACCGAGACTAAACGCGGACTAAACCAGGACTAAACCAGCACTAAACTAGGATTAAACAAGTACTGAACCAGGTCTAAACCAGGTCGTAACCAAGTCTAAACCTGCACTAAACCAGGTCTTAACCAGAACTAAACCAGGACTAAACCAGGTCTTAACCAGAACTAAACCAGGACTAAACCAGGTCTTAACCAGAACTAAACCAGGAGTAAACCAGGTCTTAACCAGAATTTTAACCAGGACTAAACCAGGTCATAACCAGGGCCTAAATTGTGCCTAAACAGCAATAAAAATGGCTCTAAATGTAACTAAATAAGGACTTTAACTGCAAGAGACTCCCTAGTACCACCAGAAGAACCCCACGTACCACCAATGGTACCTGTACCACAGTTTAAGAAACATTAATCTAAATTAGGTAGTATAGCTTCCTCAGAGCTCTTACTCGATCCCCCCATGTTTTCCTCACTTAACTGTGCCTTGTGTTATCAGCGTAAGTACACTTCTACCATTCTGAAAGTACTTAGTAAAAGGAGCCCCAATCTGGATGTTACTAAGTACTGCATAGGTATCAGGACAGCCCTATTTAAACACATTATACTGCACTTAGCCTTGGGGGGAGCGTATCTGTGGGTATAAAAGCGGGCCATTGTGCCGTATCGAGCCGCTGTTAATGCACTGGACTCCAGGCTGCGTATTGATAAAGTTAATATGGAAGCGTGGCCAGTGGCAAATACATTCAAACATAATGGGAACAACTTAACAAGAGATAAAGCCTTTTAACACTGTTGTAGTTTGTTTATTGGTCTGTCCCATAGGAGCTTTTATACAATATATACTGCAAAAATATTTACAGCAATGGTTATTATTACTTGCATATTTAGTTATGCTGTAGACTTGGTTTTAGTCCTGGATTTAGTCCACGTAGACCCGGGTTACGTTGGTTCATTCCTGATTTAGTCCTGGTTTAGCTTGGAATTGTTACAAAAATACTAGGGTCAAATGTGTAAGAAGTACTCTGAAGTAATCTGTAGCAACATAATATCACTGAAGTCAAAGTAAAAGAACTTGACAAAAATGTAAGAGTAAAAGTACTCACCAAAATATGTGTTGAAAGTAAAGTTCAGGTATAAAGCGCTCCTTGCTACTGCCGCTACTATTACTTCTCCTTAAGCTACTACTATTATTAGTACTACTACTGTGACTACTATTAGCACTACTACAGGTACTACTACTATTACCACTACTACTACTGCCACTATAGTGTTAATACTATTAGCACCACTACAACTATTACTATAGCCTACTATTAACACTATTAACACTTCTACTACTGTTACTACTACTGTCAGCACTACTACTGTTACTACTACTATTAGCACTACTATAGCTACTACTGTTAGCACTACTACTGTGACTACTACTATTAGCTCTACTACTATTTCTTTTACTATTTGCACCACCACTACTACTACTGTTACTATTACTGTTAGCATCATCACTACTACACTGACTACTAATGTTAGCACTACTATTACTTTGAGTTACTACTATTCGCTCTACTACTGTTAATACTACAATTAGCACTACTACAACTGTTACTATAGCCTACTATTAACACTATTACAGTTATGTCTGTGAAGACTCTCACTCGTCCAGGGTAAATGCATCGCAACAAAAGTTTAAAAAGCAGTCATCTGGATTAGATTTTTCAAGTAGAAGACGTTTCACCTCTTATCCAAGAGGCTTTCTCAATTCTGAAATGAACTGGTAAGAGAGCTGGTTTATATTCCAATATAAACCAGCTCTCTTACCAGTTCATTTCAGAATTGAGAAAGCCTCTTGGATAAGAGGTGAAACGTCTTCTACTTGAAAAATCTAATCCAGATGACTGCTTTTTAAACTTTTGTTGCGACTATTACAGTTACTACTCCTGTTAGCACTACTACTACATTTACTAGTACTATGAGCACTAGTACTATTAGCACTATTACTACTACAGTTACTAGTACTATTAGCACTGCCACTGTTACTATTATTAGCACCACTACTACTACTGTTACTACTACTGTCAGCACTACGACTGTGACTACTACTATTAGCTCTACTACTATTACTTTTACTATTTGCACCATCACTACTACTACTGTTACTACTACTGTTAGCATTATTACTACTACACTTACTACTACTATCAGCACTACTACTGTTACTATAACAATTACTACTACTACTGTTACTACTACTATTTGGAGTACTGCTACTATAACTATTACGATTACTATACTATTACCAGTAGTACTACTATTACTACTACCCCCTTTCTCATTAAGGTATTTTTTACCTCAATGAAAAAGGGGGTAGTAGTAAAATACCTTTTACTGTCACAAAGTGCACTGAGGCATAACTATGACCCCTAAAAAGAAGATATTAATATAGTAATGACAGCTCATTTTGAATAAAGAAAATGTCAAAGAAAAGCATGTTTGTTAATATAAGAGCCTTAATTGTCTGCCTCCTTGTGCATAGGTTTTTATCCAAGCCTGGGACTGGCACAAATAGTACACTGGCTTGTGAGCATTTGTGTCTGGATTATGCAAACTCTCCTGGTTAACATCATGATTATCATAACATATTTGCGGTGTAAGTGAATATTATTATGATGAAGTATTGCAGTACTGTCCTCTCTCGCTGAAACTGTTGCAGTGAGTGGGCTGACTCCACTCAGGGCCGTGCAGATTAGAGGTTGAAGCTGCGTTGGGGAGGTTACATTGCTTCTCTGCCGAGTTAGCTGTGTGTTAGCAGCCGTCTCCATAGCGACAGAGCAGTGGTGGATGAGCAGCAGCGCGGGTCCCATGCAAATGTAGAGGAATCACACCATCCACACCGAACAGAGAACAGAAGGACTTAACTGACAGCACACAGGCCTACAAAATGAAATGAGCTCGGCTGCGTCTGCATCAGTACAATTCTGAAACAGCTGGCTTCCAAAATGCATGAGATTGTATTAATTTAACTGGAGGAGCAGTGATATGAATTTTCCTTACATAAGCTAACAAAACCTACAAACGTCATTTTATATTTGAACTAATGCTGTACATTTTGTCAAACAAAACACTTGATAATAATAAGGATAAATTCTCATATTCTAAAAAGTAAAAGCAATTCTAAATGTGGCAGAAAATGTGTGATACATTGTACCTAAAATACAGGAAATAAAATACAGTTAGAACAGCTCTAATTTTGAAATTCAAAATTCAAAAGGGCTGGAAATAAACATGGAGCTAACTCCAGCCTATGGAGGACAAAAACTGCAAAAATGCAATACATAAATACATAATTAGACAATGTATTAAATGTGTCATCAATTCATTTAAATTGAAAATAAATTAATATATCGTATATTATATATTATAATGTAAATATAATGTAAATAGGACAAAAAATGCCAACATTAAATAAATGAAGACAACATTAAACAATTTATTAAATATCGTGAATTAATTCAAATTGGAAAGTAATAAAGAAATACACAATTCATTCAATATAATTATATCACTATTTAAATAGTTATGTGTTTTACATAAAATTATTAGTTTTTTTAATTAATTGATAATTGATACTTATGGCAATTATAACTTAAGAAGGTTGTTTTTGCAGGCACTAGGGTTGTCTGTTAGCAACAAAAAGTAATAGTTTAAATTAGACAAGAAAGACATGTTTAGTTTTTAGCGTGACTCTGGACCACTGTCTCAATTCAGAAAAAAAAAAACTTTATCATTGCAAGACAGGGCCCATTTTGGCATGCATACAATTTTGAGAAATGGTCACAAACAGGGAAAGGAAAAAATGATGATTAGTCTAGACTTGGATGCACTTGGAGTTGATTGTATTCACCTGTCATCTCATAATAAGATGTAAATCTGCTAAATGCATGCACTGGAATATCACACAAATGCCTGGTGACTTTCACAATAATTATTTTTAGCTCAGCGGAGAGAGCTGTGTGGCTGTCATGGAGGAAAATAAGAAAAGCAAAAAAATGTGGTGCAGTCGGTTTAGCTCTGACTGCTAGTGAGGCAGCAGCAAAACGGTGATGTCATGGCGAGCGGATCCAGCTGAAAGTAGGGCAGTGAGAACAGGAGGGAGGGGTGGGGTTGGAGGGGAGGGGGTGGGGGGGTGTTGGTCTGACCTACATACAGCTGCGAGGAACCTGCGGGCTGTGTGAGTAAAGAGACATCCTCAAACCATCCAGCGGAAGACGGATCGATGAGACCAGAGTGACTGACAAGACAAAGAGGGAGAGGAGAGGAAGGAGAGAGGAGGACAGAGAAAGGGGGAAGGAGAGAGGAGACAGGAGGAAGGAGACAGGAGTATCTGAGAGGCAAGCAGACTCTCGCATCAAAACTCCCACACTCCCATCTGCTCCGTGATTACAGCCAATCTCGCCAGAAAAGTGCAAGAGACAGGCAGCATAGGGAAGATGGATGCTACACAGGCAACCAACAGCAACCCAAACACTTGTGAATTTGGAATGTATACACAGCTAGCCTAGTCAGCCATCCAAAATATGTTTTATAGACTCCTTTAATAGTTCGGCAATTGACTGACGATGTGTTTATGTTCACTGTTTGGGTAGAGAATATCAAGCCATTGACACACATGCACCGTCACCCTGAAATCTTAAGGAGTGCCTGGTTGTTTGAACATTCTCACATACACACTTTTCTCAACCAGACATGCAACCAAGGGGCTCCTAGGATCATGTCCGGAGTGCTCTTTCACACAGCCAGCCGATGGTATCTATGCCGTGCTTCTTTCGATACAAATGAAGTGTGTGTAGCGCTGGAGACTCGTACCCTCCACAATTTGAGCTTTACTTTCCTACGTGTAGTTATGTTGCGCATTTACAGGAAAACACATAGTGACAATTTTAGCGTGATGGACTTAATTCATGTATCTGTTAGCTTTGTGTTGCTAACAGCCGCGCAAATTAGCCCCCCCCCCACCCCACCCAACGTAATCGGACATGATACTCTCTTGTGTGAACTCAAATCCTAGCAACATCCTACTGACTTCATTCACAAGTGTAAACTCGAAGATTGTGGCACTCCTCCTGAAGTTCTAATGGTCAAGATGCTGCATTCTCATGATTATGGTCTGGGTTCGAATCTAGGTCTGAGAAGAGAGCTTCACTTGGAAGTTCCCCGTTAGTAAAAGTGGTTAGTTTTCTTAGTTCCAGTTAGTTTCTTTGTTCCAAGTGATCAAGGTTTTAATTCCTGCCATGGAGATCTCTAGCCACACATTATGCTGCTCCAAAGCTTGAACAAATGGAGAGGGTTGTGTCAGTAAGGGCATCCAGCTGAAAATGTTTGGAATGATTTGTTGCTTTGACCCTTGAAAGGGAACATCAGAAAGTGGTGCAACTTAAGTTAAAGCAGGGAGCCCAAAGTTTTTTCCTTTAGAGGGCCAAAACGAAAATGTATAAGCGGGCAAGCAAATGTAATTTAGGTTGACAGACTTGTTACACTCCCTACCAATCATTGACAGTCTATTCAGGGTACAGTGGGATCAAAGGAGATACCACTTATGCATACAGCACCCACTTGCAGACCAAAGCAAACCCCTTGAAAGCCCAAGTTAAAGACTACTTGCTCTGTGTACAATAACGTACTTGATTACACTTTTTGGGTGTTTCCTAATTGCCAGGATCCTTTGCAGCTGCACCACTTCTTATAGATCATTGGCGCCTTGCTTACTGGTGTTCTGAGTAATTAAACTCCCTACCTCCTCTGAAGCTTGCCATGGTTCAGTCACGTGACACGACACAACATTTATGGTGGACTCACACTGTCGCCATCCCCCTTAAGGTCACTGATGAAGGGCGGGAGGTTTCAAATGTGTTTTTTGTGCCTGGACCTATTCCTCTTGATTGTCTATCAAATGTTGTTCCGTGATTGGTTGATGTCGCTCCACATTTGTATAAAGTTGACTTCAGTTCAGATCAAGTCGCTTATTTGTGTCGCTTGGCATGTTCGAGAGCATCCGTGTGGCAGTTTACATAGGAAATGAATAGTCGCTGGTCGTTTCAGTCACTTTGGTTGCTGTTGGTGTGACCATTATGCATTACTGAGCATGTTCCAAAAGCGTTCAGATTTGGCGTCATCAGGACACTAGCCTTCACTTCGAAGGGTCTGACTCCAAAGTAAGGACCCCTGCGATTAGGAAACAGCCTTTATATCATGCAGTCAATAGACCTTTAAAATGCATTTAAAAACCTAATCAAAAACAACAAATGATCCAAGAAAATGGTAAATTGTGATTGCAACGACCTAAACCAGAGCTATGGTGGTCATTGCTCCCTGAAAGTGCAGCTGCTGAAAAATAGTTAGGTTATATTTTTTTACGTTACGTTTTGCTAAATTCAAAATGAGCAACCTCAAGATTCTTCTCTCTTGCCATTACTGTATTTCTTTGTTTCTTTGTGACACTGCCTTTGTGAAATATACATGTGTATGAGCAGCAGAAGTGGAGCACACCAGATCTGAGTTAGAAACGAGCAGAAGAGAGAGAATTCAAAGCTGGGCTGAGACTAAAAGCCTTGTGTAGCACATTGAAAAGACAGATCTGTGATGCTCCAGTCAGAGTTAGTCTTATTAGGGCTCCCTGACAAACATGTCCTCTTTTAAGGCGAGAAAAAAGACAAGGCGTTTCAAAGACTGCTCAGTGGAACGCAGTCAAGAGGGAAGTCCCAAAGTCTTCCAGATGAGATGAAAGAGAAGGGAAGTTGTCAGGTTTTAGGCAGTTGGGAACCCACCAGTGTCTGATAGATGCTCGAATAATGTGGAGTTTATTTTAGCGGAGTGGAACGTCACAAAATGGAGCATGACTGAAAATAACTGACTAGTGTTACAAGGTTACAGGATACATGTCCAGCAGCGTATAGTGGGACAAAGAGTTCTAGACCCTTAAAGTCAATCTTTTTTTCCTTTTCTTTCCATCTGAGTTTTTTTGCACTGGATGGGATGGGTTCAGAAGTGTATAGTGGAGGAATAGGAAATAGTTAGAGCAATGCAGTCACTGAGAAGAAGTGCATTTTTTGGGATTCCTGTCTAAAAGGAGGGGATAACAGTTTGTATACAGTCATACAGTCTGGGAAGATGCGGCATTTTGGCCTTGTTATGGTTTCTGTCTGAGAGGAGGGATAAGAACAGTTTGTGTACTGGGTAGGATGGGTCCAGCAGCGTACAGTGGGAGAATGGAGAATAGTGTAGAGTCTTATAGTCTCTGGGAAGAAGCCACATTTTTGCCATATTATGGTTTCTGTCTGAGGGGTAAGAACAGTTTGTGTACTGGGTGGGATGGATCTAGTAGTGAATCGTGGGGGAATGGGGAAGCGTTATAGAGGCTTACTCTATGGAAATAAGCTGCATTTTTGCCATGTTATCTTTTCTGTTTCAGAGGAGGGGTAAGAACAGTTTGTGTGCTGGATGGGATGGGTCCAGGAGCATATAGAAGGGGACTTCTATATGAAAGTATGAAAGTTGTAGAGTCTTACAGTCACTAGGAAGAAGCTGCATTTTTACCTTGTTAGGGCTTCTGCCTGAGAGAAGGGATAACAGTTAGTGTGCTGCGTTGGATGGGTTCAGCAGCGTATTGTAGCGAGAGAAGAGTTATAGAGACTTATAGTGTGAAAAGAAACAGCATTTTTGCCTTGTTATGGTTTCTGTCTCAGGGCAGGGATAAAAAATAGTTTGTGTGCTGGGTAGGATGGCTCCTTTATTATGAACGTTGCTTTGTTTCTGCACCAGCTGATGTAATGTTCATTTATCATTCATTAATTACAAGCATTATGGTTTGACGTTGAATGTAAAATCCCTCTCAGACCTATTTTTGATTTTTGAGTTGATTTATAGACAACAGCATGTCCCTGCAGGGCTACCATAGCTCTTAACGTGCTAAAAAGTTTGAGGCATAGAACATGTTTTTTTCCAACACATGGTCATTTAGAAATGAAGAAGGTACATTCTAATTAGGCTGTAACTCCTGATGCATGATTTAAAGATAATGCTCCACTTGCACTAATAGTATGCTTCAACGTTTTCACTAACCCACTTAGCAGCCATACATACACATAGCCAATATATATGTCCGTGTATTGTCCATTGAGGTTGTACAAGAAGTTTTATTTTTAGTAATCATATTTTTGCATCACAGAAAAGCTTATTTGATTCACATTGCTGTCGAATTAATGTCTTGTCTGTTTTTGTCTCTCTTCCCTCCACCCCCCTCTCGGATAATCTGTCCCTAAATTTGTCCCACTTTTTCCCCCATCCGTCCTTTTTCCCTTCCCATTTTCACACTTTGTTCCTTTCTCTTTTTGCCCCGTCCCCTCCCCTCTCTGTAGTAAGTACAGGCCTTCGTCGGAGCAGCACAATGACAATTTCTCGCTGTCCACCATCGCTGAGGGCTCCCACCCAAATGTAAGGAAACTGTGCGACACCCCTCCTAACGTCCCTCATGCCCGTGCATTGGCTTACTATGATAACATTATCTGTCAGGTAACGTGGTTCTTGCCTCTCTCTTCACCCCTTTTCTGCACCCCCCTCCCAACCCTGCCCGGGACCCTCTGACTGACCCGTAATGCATGGGCATGAGTATTCTGATGTGAGATGGGAATGCCATGAAAGAGGTGGGAGATGTGCTGTGGTATCGGAACGGAAAAGGGAGTTTTAAATAGACAGTGGCTAAGATTGTATTGGACTGAAAATTATGAAATGGCTCTGCTGAGATTATGGAGCCAGAGGTCATTACCATATTTGGAAAAAGGAAGTATAGAACAAAACATAACACGTAACAGACAATTACTGTAGCTATTGATGCTGAATCCAAAAATTTTTGTCTAAAATTATTTATTTAAAAAAATGAATAGAAGATATCACTTTGGAAAATCTTTATGGAAATTAAAAAATATATAAATAATTTATTTTTAAATTCTTTAAAAATAAGAAAATTGGCAAAACTGGTGTTTTGCTTTTGCTTGGTTGTGATTTATTTATTTATTCATTCATTTATTTATTCATGGAAAATAAGCTGGATAAAATAATTATAAATAAAAACCTGTAACTATAACTCAAATTTTTATTTTTGTTTTTGAGACCTCTGACCAATGATAATAGATTGTGATTTTTTTTTTCATGTATTTATGTAAAAAAAAATTGGATTAAATAATCACAAAAATAAAAAAAAAGCGTAAATACAACTTAAATAAAAAAAATAGAGACTTCTCATTGATGATAATAAATTGTGATTATTTATTTATGTATGTATTTATTTATGAAAAAAATGACTAAAATAAATGTAAAAATAAAAAAGGCTAAATACAACTCAAAGTTTTTTAAAATTTGAGAGACTGCTCACCAATAATAGATTGTGATTTATTTATTTATTTATTTATTTATTTATTTAAAGCTGGATAAAACAATCACAAAAATAAAAGTGTAACTACAACTCTGATGACTCCACTAATGACAATGATAATAGATATAGATGATAATAATAATAATATAGAAAAATAAAATAAGTCATGAAGACTTTCATTCACACCCACTTTATGAAAATATATCAATGCTTTAGGCTCCAAAAATTGATACCAAATTTTGACTGAAAACTGTGCGTCACCCACAGAAACATTATCTTCTAAAGGTCCCCTATTAGGTAAATTTGCCATATTTTATCTATCTGCTATAGCATCATATTGCTAATAGCTGTGCTATTTAGTCATTTCATGCTCTGTCCAGTCTCCACCGTTGCCAGCAGGGGGCGATAGTCACCTAATCCATAAGTTTTTTTCTGCAAATTCAAAGTAACAGCTCCCCAAAAGAAGACGTTTTCCACACATATACATTATTTTAAGTAATAAAACGTGAAATACTAATTCAAATGTGTCCAAAACTATTTCCAAAAGCCTGACAGAAGTATAATATAGTACCATTAAAGTAAATATGAGTGAATCCTTTTTGTAGCCCTTGGAAATATCCACATACAGTTACATCTTGTTAGTGTAGGTACTTCACCCACACATCTTAAGTGTAAGAACCAACTCTACACTGTGCTATTGTTCTTGTGGCCGCACTGCCTGTTTCCGTGGCAACCCTCAAGGCTCCTATTGTTATAGTTTTATTGTGGCTATTGATTTTGTTTCCCACGTTATTGCTTATTGATTTCATCTTGAGGCGAACATGCTAGACACTGCTCTTCATTATAACCACAGCTCTTTTCATGTTTTACTGTAAACGAAAATAGGCATTAAGTAAATAGGAAGGTTTAGTCTTTAATTTTTAAGCTCACCTATAATAGTAAAGTTTTAACCATGTTATAACATTGTTTCCACCACAAAAACATATCCAGAGTAGTATTTTGTTCCAGTGGCGCTCTCACTGCTTTACGTAGACACTTGAAACCAGGAAGTGCTCCTGCGTGTTTCTCAAGGCCATTACATACTCTGTGAGAAGCAAGAAGTTTATAAATAAATTACTTTTTTTTTTTTTTTTCTCGCAACCCTAGTTCGGCAGATCTCGCAGCTTGTTCTCGATGCATCAGCTGGGCAGAACTTTTTCTGGCAAATGTCCAAGAAATGGTCAAACACACCCACCTCAGCTTATGTGCACTGTACTCCTACTTTATCTGCCCTGAGCAGTCGCAAACACTGTACACACTGGCCTTAGTGGAGTAATACAGTAATAGCAGCTCCACTAATCAACGCTAACTACTGCTACACACATTTTTCTCACCTTGCTTTGTTCAGATGACGCCAAATCCATTCTCCGTGGAAACAGGTGACACTCCGTTATGTCCAAATGTGTCCGTTTTCTTAGCAACGAAAGCCTGTCCTCTATTCTGTCCACTGTTTACAGCACAAGCTGTTCATGCAGCGGAACTCCACCAAAGAATAAACTTTTAAACATCGTCACTGTTTTTTTGTTTGTTTGTTTGTTTTATTTTGTTAATCCAGTCTAAAGCTGTTCTTTTCTCAAAAGTCCGCCACAATAAAAGACGTGTGCTAAGCTACTGTTATTGTTTACCTCACTTCACTCAGTTTGAACCTTCAGGACACACAGTCTTATAAAGAAAAGAAAAGTAAAGTAATGTCAGTAATATTTAACCAACATTAATGTCTAGACATATAGTAGGCTTAATTTTCAAATGTGATTTATTTATCTTTATTAGGAGTAAAACACTTTTTGCTTTAAAAGGTCCTGTCCAGCAGCCCCTCCCTTTGGTGCTAACAGCAGGTACTGGTTCAACTTCTCATGAAGAATGAAATGTCCCAGCTGAAAAGAACCATCTTCTTTAAGAACAAGAAGAAATTTCTTGCTTCTTGCAGAGTATGTTATGGCCTTAATGCCCATACACTATCAACAGAATCTGTTAGCATTAGGTTGCTACTAGCTGTGCTAAATAGCCATTTTATCTGTGTCCATTCCTCACCGTTGCCAGCAGGGGGATACAGACACCTAATCCAAGTGTTTTCTGCAAATTGAAAATCACAGCTCCCCGAAAGAAGTCATTTTCCATACACAGAAAACTATTTCAAAAAGCCTGAAACTTTATTAGTATATGACCTTTAATGACTTTAGTGGCTACCAAAAAAATTATAGCAAACTTTGATCAACAAAACTCCCATAATCCTCCACTGCAGTGCTTCCCCAGCCACTCAAATGTGCATTCCCACCTCATGTACTGATAAATGTCATGGCATGTCGGCTCTGTCACTAACATGCGCCACGGTGGACATGTTAGCTAGCGCTGCTCTGCTTTGCTAACTGTGTTCCAATGTAACTGAATGTATTCTTAATTTGTTTATCCTGAACTGGGACTCTTTTTTTTTTTCTTTTCTTTTTTTTTTGGTGGGGAGGTGGGGTCTAATTTTAAAGGAACGACCAGGTAAGATTAAGATGTGGATATTTGTGCTTTTGGGGAATACGTCAGGATAAACTTCCGAAACACCGTAGGTAAAGACCCTACTGGTGCCAAACTAACAGAAGCATGGTTAGATGTTAGCATTAACATGGTATAAGCATGGTTAGTAGATATCTGTTTTTTTTGTTGTTTTTTTTTTCATTTTTTTAAGATGTGGTACCACCCTCTAACAACTCCATCATTAGTTTTCTACGCTGCGCTAGGTCCAGTCATGTCCCCTTTTAATATTCATATTCATCCATTCATCTTTTAAATACATATTACTTCTTCCTCTAACCAATATCAATTTTACCATTTTCATAAAGATTTGACATAAACCTAAAACTCTAGTAAAAACATCTAACCCCCTTAGAAATACCAATACCTTTGCACCCGTCCAATGAGACCATCAGTTAGCTTACCTTTGAATAAATAGTAGATGGAAATGCTTGAAATTCAAATTTCCCATTCAATTTTATTCAGTTTTAATTATGTAGCCCCATATCACAACATCAGTCACCTCAAAGAGCCTCACAAACAGTTAATCAATCATAAACACACAATCAAACATAAACAATAGCTAAACTAAACAGACCCAGGACATCCCGTGTCCTTAGACCCTCCTTCTCGGTAACGAAAAACTCCTAAAAAACAAAACAAAAAAACAGCTGTGTGGAAAACCCAGCTGTGGGGGTGCCTGTTTTTGGCACATCACTGGACAAAGGTTGGTAGTCCAAAATGCAGGTTTACAATGCCAGAGATATAGTTTAGGTGAAGCTATACATGTACAGAGGGCCTTGCGCAGACTCTCACTTTATGTACAATACCGAAGCACTGCTTCTGGGTTAGCACTGTCACTGATGAATAGTAAACATAATAATATGTACACAGTAAAACAGCTTCAAACATACACATGACTTTGTGCATGATAACATACACTCAAATCACAAAAGTACTTGTTGTGGTCAGCTCTATGTTCCCACACCTCAAACTTTTTTGTTTATTTATTTATTTTTTTTGTTTGTTTTTACAACACAGGGCCTAATTTTGTCTTGGAATGAAATTTTGGAACATTGTCTGAGATAAATGAACATAATAGCAATATACTATAACATGAAGACCAAATAAATCTACTAAACCTATGTTGGAACATACATCTGTAGACACATAGGGCTGTGGGAACACAGACACACTCCCTAACTTTTTTATTAATATGTTACTAAACTTATATATACAGGTCCTGGCACAGCCATTTTGTCTGTGTACAAATATGTCTGCAGCATTTCCAACTACTATTTAGCCTATGTGAAAGAAACTCAAAGTCTCCTAATTTAGATGTACAGATAATCCTAAAAAGCCTCCATGTTCTGTCCTCTTTACCCACAACAAACCTAAAAAAACTACTAATAAATCTGTATCACCTTAAATCCTCTTTAAACTAACACTGATGGTTGGGCTCACATGATCAATCTTGGGAGTTTAAATGGTCTCTGGCTCAGAGACGCTGTAGCCAGTTGGGAATATCGTCTATCAGGAAGTCGGGCTCCAAAAGTCCATATCTGATCACTCTTTATCTGTCTGCCTCTGTCTCTTCCTCTCTTTCATTCTTAATAAAGGTTGACAGTAAAAAGGAGTGGGCTGATAAAAACTGATGTCATGCATTGTGTTGATGTACGACTTTGTGTTGTGTATATATGAAGCAACATAAGCTAAAGGCCACACATTGAATGTAGTTCATTATTTTGTGCTGGTGAAGTGGTTACAGAAAAATTATGATATGTACTTACTGTTTTAGTTTCATCAAAATGAATGAAAAAATACTATTTTTGTCACAAACATGCACACAGCTTCTTTAATTACATGGAAGGGTCTATAGAGATTGCTGTTACTGAAATACAGTGTATTGTTTAAAGTTTGCTGCGGATAGGTTGTATGGGAAGGTAAAGGTTGATTTTTTTTACCATATTAAATATGATGTAAATTAGAAACTTATGACAATTATGATGTCTGTGAAGACTCTCACTCATCCAGGATAATTGAATCACAACAAAAGGTTTTCAAAGAAGTCACCTGGACTTGGTTTTTAAAGTTGAAGATGTTTCACCTTTCATCCAAAAGGACTCAAAACTACTGAGCTTTCAAGTATTTTAAACCAATAGAATTTAGTTTCAGCTGAAAAACTCCTGCTTCTTAGGAGCACATAACTCAGTCTCTTAGCAGTCCAATTTCAGAATTGAGAAAGCCTCTTGGATGAGAGGTAAAATGTCTTCAACTTTAAAAACCAAGTCCAGGTGACTTCTTTGAAAACCTTTTGTTGTGATTCAATTATCCTGGATGAGTGAGAGTCTTCACAGACATCATAATTGTCATAAGTTTCTAATTTAAAAAACGTTTTCTGTAGTGCCACAGGAAATGTTTACTCTGGAAGGGAGGCTTTTGCTTTTAAGCAAAAAAAGTTGCATAGCCATTAAAAATAGGGGGATGGTAAGCTTTCACTCCACACATAATGTTATGTTAGAAATAACTCTAAAAACGTGTGGTTGAGTTCTCCTCAGTGCGCTTAAGTCTGCACCTGATGTCATTGGTCTGGTTTGAAGTCACATTGTGCAGTGTCAAACAACCTGCACTGACTCAGTGAGCAGTAAACCCCCTCACCTGTAGGAGTCACTGCGTTCTAAAGAACCAAACATGGCAAGTGTAAACATCCTAAGATCCACCATATTGATGCTAAATCTAGTTCACTTCTATTTAAATGAGGAAAAAATGTAATGACATCACCTCCACTATCTGACTTCACTTCCGAGTCTGCTCCTCTTTACTGTCAATGGTAGATCTCTCTCTCTCTGGTTCTGGTCTGTCTCTACCTCTACCATGTCTTATGTGAGGATGCCTTGTATGGTTCTGGGAGTATAACCGTTTGCCCCATCCCCCTCCCCTCAGAAAACCATGAGCAGATACACCTGGGAGTGTAAGACCAAAGAGGAGTCCGACTGCGAGGTAAGGCCCGAATGCGTGTCCCGCCACTCTTCTGTCCCAGAGTCCTGTTGCCCCCCCACACCATTCTAACTGTGGCCCTGTCAGTCACCCCCCACTCTCCAGTCTCAGTGGAACAGTCCGAGCCTTACCCCCCAACCTGCCAACAAACAAGCAAACCACATTCACCAAAGGGAAACTTACTAAAAGCTGTCATCTGATGCATTTTTCACACAAAAAAGCAATTCAGCATTAGCATATAAAAGTACTAGGCCCTCAAAAGTTTATATTACCTGAATTTATGGAGTCAGAATTGCTTGTAAAGTTAGCAGGTGCTACCTATCAATGCTAGCAACAAGGAAAGTAGCAATGGCTTTCAAAAAATGTTGACATAACAAAATGGGTATAGGGTTTAGCTCAAGAAAGATAATCACAGTTCTCATTTAAATTCTTGCATTATCTCACCTACACTTTCACAAAAATGTTTACAAGAAGTTGTAGTAGAGACTATACTATGCTATACTATACTGCTATACTCTTTATGCCAGTCCCAAACCTCAATAATTGCAGGAATCTGCCGTAAAACGCATGTCAAAACATTATGCCAATCACTGCACACCATTCTGAATAGGTTTTAAGGGAAAATGTTGTTTTGTTTTCAGGGTTGTTTCTAGCTTCTAACAATTTAAGAATTTGCCAAACTGTGATGAATAGATTCCCAATCCTTTCGATAATCCACGAGCATCTAATGTTAAGTGTCAAATATCCCCCAGTGGCTTGAGGGGCCCCATGTGTGTGCATAATCCGCACATAGCTAGAAACAGCCCTGTTTGTTTCAGTTGCAGTGCACCACAATGAGACGTAAAGTAGGGCTGCACATTATGAGAAAAAACATGCAATATGCAGTAACCGTAACTTAAAGATTGGGATTCTGATAATTGACCCTATTTTGATACTAATGATACTATACTTACTGACATAGTAAGTCCAATTAAATTAAAGCATTCAAAAGCAAGACAAGGATAAAATATGATAGTAAATATTGTGCTTTGAAAAAAAACACAAATAAAAAACATGAAAATAGGACACCACAAATTTAACACATAGCATTAAAAAAAAAATCAGCAACTCCAAAACACAGGCTATACCAGGGCTGAAACTAGTTAATTCTATTAATTTGCATTTTTAATTTTGGACAATGGAGTTCTTTTTCCCCATTGACTTTTTGTTCAACTACTCAAGCAAAGCTAATCGGCTATGGGGTAACTCATGACCATAAAACGATTCATTTCGCTCTAAATACATATCTGAACCTTGTCAAAATGCAAAGTTACAAATGCATTTAGCTAAGTTTTCAAGTTTTAGATAATCTTTTTGATAGAAATTATTCGTGCTATCATTGTGAGTTACCACAGACCTGATTAGCAGTTTGTCAAGCTTTTAAACTCTTAATATAAGCATTTTTTGAAAAGTCAATGGGGAAAATTAATGGGAAATTTACTTCCTCTTAGCACTGCACTGTACATTGTGTTATGGCTAATGCTGCTGCTACTGCCCAGAGCTGTATTAATACTGACTGTGGAGACTCTGCAGATGCTAAAAACCCTTATAATTACAGAGAGAGGCGTTTTTTTTACCTCTGTAATGCTTTTGTTTAACAGGGGGCAGCAGTTTGGCAAAGGCGAGCAGCGTAGTGTGGTGGACAGCGCTAACTTACGTACTTGTTTATTCTAATTAGCCAATTTAGCCAATTTGTGTTGAATTTGTGTTAGCCAATTTGTGTTTAAGAGTGTCTTTTACCAAGTCTTGATCTGGTTTAGAAATTATCATAATAAAAAAGCAGCCAGGGCCAAAACTAAAATATATTTATTTTTACTGTGAGGGTGAAGCATCCTGCTGCTGTTTTGGCATTTAGCATAAAAATTTGGTTATGCAATAATAAAAACTAATCAACCTTCATTAAAATAGCTTTTTAACCCTTAGACCCCAATTTTATAAAGTTACATTGTTACTGTTAAACTACAAGTGTCACAAAACATCATAAAAAAATGTATACATTCATATTTCTTTCTGCTTTTTTTGCACAAATCTTTTAAGCAACTTGTGCCCTGACCATAAATACCAAATTCAGTTTTAATTATTTTAAAAATTGTAACCCTTTTTGTGGTAGTGTGTGTAATAGCGTCTACATTTTTTGTAAAACACACAAACAAACACACACACACAAATATTTTTAATATTCTCAATGCAAAGTGGATTTTTCTGCTATGTGCTAAACAAAAAAATAATTCTAATAATTATAAAATCTAAATCTAAAAAAATACACTTTGCTTTGAGAATATAAAAAAAAATATTGAGATGCTATGACATACACTGGCATAAAAAAGGGTTAAAATTCAGGAAATAATTAAATATTTGTATTTATGGTCAAGGCACAAGTTGATTAATAGATTTATGCACAAACACTTAAACAAAATATGAATATATACATTTTTGACAGGGACACTGTCACTAAACTGTAACAGTGTAACAGATTTAAAATGTAAAAATGAAGTAATATTAGATTGGTGTTTAGAATATCAAAAACACTGATAAAACACACCTGAGCCAAATTTCACAGAAAAGGTAAGGTCCACTGCAAAGTTATCAATAAAATACAATTTGAAAAGGACACTTTTGTCCTCAATGGGACACAAGGGTTAAGTCAGACAAGAAAGAAGAAAAAAATATTAAAATCATAAATTGACAAAAAAAAAAAAAAAAAAAATGAAAACCTTCAAATTTTATTTTAGCCATACTTTCTTTATCACATAAGCCTGTCTGATGCAAAAACATAACCTAAATTCTGTTTATATAAAATGGCCACATACCATAATAGTTTCAAATCATATGATCTATATTCTGACCCAATAATTAAACTATCTATAAAGTAATATGAATGATAACTAAAAACAGAATTGAGGACGTGTCCCTGTGCCTCCATCATCATCTCCATCTCCATCAGAACCTTGTTTATATCTGTTCCCACTCCCCCAAAACGACACCCGCTCTAAAGTCCTGGTGCCTCTCTGCCTCCCCCCGCTCCCCTCACCATGCACAACAATAAGAGCTGCAAACCAACAAACCAAACGTTTTCCAGTTTCACGCTGACGGGAGGACAGAGGGCCCCTATCCCGTAACCATGGAAGTGACGTACCCGCACGTCCTGCCTGAAGTTACTATCTAGGCCGACAGCCAGCGGGTAAATGCTCTTTTCTGAACGTTCCATTCACCTCCAACACAAACGTTCACTCAGGCTAATGCTGCTGCCCGAGGGATTGTGTGTGGGATAGCAAGACTAGAGTGTGTGTTCAAGTCCGTGTGGTGCATGTGTGTGGGTGGTTCACAAGCCCATGTCCTAATTAAAATAAACTATGTAAGTACCATAGATTGTTTAATTGTACTATTCATTTTCACTAAATAAGGAACAGTCTATTTAGATGTTTGCCACTTTTTGGCAGCAGGGGGTGTCATGTTGATGTTCCTAATGGACGTCGACTCGTGTTGCCTTAGGGCAGGGGTCTGCAATGTTTTGAATCCAAAGAGCAAATTCTTGCAAAAAATACTAAATTTGCATCTGTAAATAGCTGCAACCCATATCATATATAGTCTATATGACAAAGTTTTGCCCATCGTATCAGCCCATGTGTGCAACCATGTGACCAATTAAGACTAAAAACTGCACTTTTTTATAAGGATCATGCAGGTTGCTCCTTATTCATTTATTGACTTTATAACCAGATGTAAGATGTGTTGGGAGCTGCAAGAACGATGCTAAAGAACCATATGTGGCCGCGGGTTGCAGATGTCTGCATTAGGGAAACACAAGCCTCTACAGTGAGTCCATGGACCAGACCAACATAGTGATAATGTGAGCCATAGAACTGCACCAATTAAAATTGTGGTCTCTTAATTGGAGTAAAAGTAACACAACAAAGAATTAAAAATAAAATGTAGTGTTTAAAAGCTACACCATGACAGATGTTTCCAGTGGATTCAACCATTTTTTATTTAAAAAATCTTTTAAAGCATCAAAATAAAAACTTGCATATTTAAATAAAAGCTAAACTTTTTGTAATTATTGTAAATTATAATACATCTATTGTGGCTGTTTCTTGGGTAAAACTGTCTAATGCGCCACGGAAAAAATCCACAGCACTTCAATAAACAGTTGCAAAGAAACACCCATTTCCTTATTGTTTTAATGTTGTTCTTGAAAATATACAGTGCCCTATTTAAATAACTTGTCCGGTTATGTAAAAATAACAATTGCAGAACATAACAAAAAAGACAATAGTTTGTAAAAGACAATAAATAGCCACATGGAAGAGATTTAATGCTAAAGATATGTTGTTTTATTAAGTTAAAAAAGGTTAAGAACTTAACAAATAAAATCATAGGGTCTGACTTAACATGTGTCAAGGATGTCACAATTTTAAACAAAATTTAAATCAAATGAACTATCAAAACAATCAAAATACATATTGACCCTAAATAATGTACATATCCTATTGTACATCAGAACATTTTTTTTACCACCTGGAATAGTAAAAGTCTATTGTTGGTGACTAGAAGACCCCGCAGGATGTGTCCCTGAGTAGTCGGGTCGATCAGGCCGGCCAGTATTAATGGGTATAACGGGCTGGAAAAACAGCCAAAATGCACTCCACAATCAATTCTCCCTGACCTTAATTAAATCCAACTGAACTGAACCGAAAGCTCTTTAAAACACTACTATGTTCCCCACAGTCTGTTTATGGGTATGTGTGACGGTGGTACCCACTTCTCACCATCAGGGGCCACGAGTTAAATTCTGGCCAGTATCTTAAATATTGTTTTTATTTTTTAAATTAGGAGACAGAGGTGGTCTGTGCGAGCGACAACACGGTGGGCGGGTCTTGCATGAGGTGAATGTGCATGTGCTAATGTTTTACCGTGCTGCTCAACTGGGGGGCAGGGGTAGGGGTTGGGGGCCGCTCCTGCAGCTCACCTCAATGTCTCCTCCAACCAAAGTATGGTCTTCAAACCGGAGCCAATTAGCCTTTTGCTAAAAACAATGCTAATGCTATTGGGTTTTATTAGCATTGCATTAGCGACAAATGCTTGTCCTAGATGAATGAGAAATAGAAGTCAAATTAGAGAAAAGAACTGGGTTACAGCAGCAATGATTTAGCTCAGTAACTAGCTGCCCCAAAAACTCCATATTAGCTTGCAAATGTGTTAGCTTGATCATGACAGCTACATGTGAAAAGTTACATGCTTATGATATAAACTAATATATATTTATCATTGTTGGTGCAACCCAGGTTGTGCATGCGACAACAAATACATCCATTAGAATGATGATGTATTTAAATACATACAGTATTTAAGAAATAAGCAAGTATGAACAACCCATAGCCGTAATTTTAACTATTGTACTCTCATTCAGAAAATAACAGGTATGGAAGTAAGTAAACTATAAAGATAACATGCCATCTTGCATTTTGATGTAAGTTTAGCCATTAAAATAGAAAAATATCCATAGCATAGTCATTGGCCCATCTCATATATGCTAACGTATGAGGTATCACACACATATAGGGTTCTACACTGACAGTGTATTAAAAAAACTGAATTAAAAAACAACCTAGGTTATGTCCGAATGTCATCCCTAATCCCTGTATTGGGCAGTGATCATGCCATTTTGTAGTGGTGTCTAGTGAATGAAAAATGTTGTGCGCTCAAAATATCCCACTATGCATTGTAAAAAGTTGTGTTCGGTGAGGAGAGGAGCCGTACCATGACATTATACCAGTTAGAGATCAAATTTAGACTTTCTGTCAAGACATCATAAATAAACTGATCTTAAAAAGGCTGTTGTAGTGTAAAATGGCTAATATTAGCTTACCTTAACTTGTACAGATGAATGATAACTCAGGAACGCAGAACTCTAACTTTTTTTTTACTTAAATAAACTGATTAGCAGTCTGTGTGATGACTAAATGAGTAGTTGTGGGGTGAATAATGCGCCCTGCAGTGCCCTCTCAAGTCTCTGTGCCAAAAACATCACATCAGATAGCGACCACATAGCGGTTAGCCAAACAACAAGCTAGCTATGTCTTTGGTTCTCCATTTTCTCCAGAAAAAAAAACTTTGTACTGACGCCTAGAGGAGAAAACAAAAGTCCAGGGAGGGGTCATATAGGAGTCAATTGGACTTGTGAGTATTTAAAATAGTGCTTTACTCCAAAGTATCGGGGGAGCTCCATAGAGGAAAATGAGGCAAAAACAGCAAAGAAACAAGAAAAGTTCCACTTTAAGGTAAAGAAGAACTGCAATAACCCAGACCGTTTTACTCATTATTGAGATAACACATGTTAAATATAGTGTATATGATTATTATTTATCTATAAATACTCAAGACCGATGAGGTTTTATTACAAAGGCCCATTATCAGTGGAGTTTAGCAAATTTTGTTTACACCTACGCCAGTGTCACCTGATTAACAGCGAGCAAAAAAGAGTGAGCGAGTGTCCGAATCCATTCATTAACTGAGTGCACTATAGTCTACTATATAGTGGCACTATATAGCGATTGATGAGATTCAGACACAGCCCTAGTTTGTAAAAAACATTGAACATTTAGTTAACATCGCTATACTCACCATCTGACCAGACAAGTAACCTCAAATTCCTCACAAGAACTTGTAGTGGAACAAGTTAAACTGTACCAAAAAAGTCTGAGGCCTCCTAGAAAACTATGTCTTAAAGTTTTCTTAGTCCTTTAAGTTCCACAGCGAAGGCAAGCACCACAAATGTAAAATCCAAGAATCATAGAAAGGAATTTTATAAAGTAGATATCTGCTATGGAGTTTAAAGATGAGTATCGTTAAGATTCTGCTAGCATAACATTAGCCTACCATCTTTCTGTATTCTCTGAAGAAATCTGATGTAATGTTTTGCCAGATTACTAAGCACTTCACATGTGCGACACTTGTCTCTGCTGTGTCCTCGAGCAGTGTCGGCATAAGTTGAGACACATTTTTTTGGATAATTAATGCACTAAAGTTTGTCAGGGCATTTTTAGAGAATATGTTTTGTTATTGCATCTCTTGTTATAGCATCTCTGCAATACCGAGAGCCTCCCCACAGTATTGCAATAAATATTTTACTGTGAGATGAATATTGTGATAATACCATACCATGAGATGTAGATATTGTTACGTCCCTAGTTAATACTGCCCTATGTTTATGGTTGCTTTATGGCCATCCAATTACATAATACAAAGGTCCATTTGTTCCATCATTGAAAATCAAACTTGAGTTCACAGGGACCAGATTCATTTTTTGTAAAGAATTGTAAAAACTTTAGGGCGGCTGGCTAGGCCAACTTTTAGTATTTGTGTAGGACGAGATGGGCCACTGACTATATATAATAAAAAGATACTTTATAAATGTTCATGGAGTGGGTCAGCCTTAAAAGCTCAAACAGGGAGATACATTTGGCTGACATAGATAGACAAATTACTAGGCATTACTGTGTTGATGGTGTTCTAACTGTACTTTCTGCCCCTGCCTCGCCCCTATCTGGGCAGGATGATCCTCACTCCCAGAACAAGCTGGAGGATCCGGTGAAGGCCCCGCCCAAGGAGGACGAATCACTCAACATCCACAACTCCCTGACCCCCAAACACGACAACCACAAGGTCCTGGGCGAGGAGAACTCGGAGGTAAACTCACTTCAGAACAACATGATGTGAACACAAACAGCCTGACTTCACCACACTGAGAACCGACAGGGGGGCCGCCGGCAGTGGGAGCCCCACCCCTCCCAGCTCTGTGTGACCTCTTGACCTCTGCGCGCCTGACCGGTCAACCGACAAACCAACCAACCAGCCTGCCAACTACCAGCCCGACAACCCAGTCTGCAACCGTGTCTCAGTACGGCTACACTGCCACCAAGCAGTCCCAACTGCTGCAAAAAAAAAAACTCACTCAACCTCCGCTGCCACCATGGATGTATTATGAGAACTGGGAAAGGTATTGGTGATTGCGGCAGTGGTTACTGCTGGTATTGCAACAAAAAATAATCTCAATCTAGTTTTCCCCACATAGACTAATTTTTAAGGGATATATTGATAATGGTTAACGTGGGTTCTTAACCTTTCAAAATGTTTCTTGATTATGAAATCTCTTTTGTATTTTTGACCGAATTGGTTCACATTAGTGGTGGGGTGGATCACATTATGAAACTGCTGACAGAAAAGATGTAGCCATCCTGCTACAAGAAAATACACCTAAACCTTTTTAGCATATTTTGCAACATTAAACTGAATTCCAACAGCTGCCATATTTGATGGGTTTAGAGTTCTAAGAAATACATGGATGTAGGGCTGCACAATTAATCAAAATTGCAATTTAAATTGTCGCAATTAGCAAAACACAACATCTGCAGTTATTTAGGTGACATAATGTCCTCTGCAGAGAACAAAATATCTCGTCACCCCAGGGTCTTAATCTATATAAATCTTTCTACAGCTGTAGTTAAATATTTCAGTCTTCTCCCAAGTGTTAATGCACCAAACAATGTTTAAAATGCAAACTATAAAATGGCATTGATTTTACAACATGTCACAAATCTAATTGCAACCACAATATCTGTCAGAAACATTGCAATTAGATCCTTTTTCAAAATCGTTCAGCCCTACATGGATGGCTGCCCTTCATGGTTGCAGTAGGAAAAATGTTAAAACTCCTTCTGCTTTGTCGATTATTTCATTAGTGGCCAGTAAAGGTACTGCAGTTACCTCACAAATACAGAGAACTAACGTCTTTAAATATGTTATATTTAGTTATACAGTATACTAACAAAAACATTCAAAGAGTCCAGAAATTTGTATAAAGGAAGTCTTTTAGATAAATGTGAACATTTGGTAAATGCCAGGACACTCACAGTTTGGAGAAACAGATTGGGGCTTTCAGAAACTACAATCAAAGCCAAGGTATTATTTGGTATTAAAAATGTATTCATAAGCATTTTTCCACATGATAGTCTGTGGTTACTTACTCAACCATCGAAGTATACTGTAGGTCACCTTTTATTCAATATATTGTGCCAAAATGCTATAGACCACATCTTTATGTACATTTAAATGTATCATTTCAGCACACATGGTTTAGTCTTTATGGCAGGGCTATATAACTATATTTTCCACTGGGCCAAATTGTCAGAAGGCTGTGGGCTGGACATTCCCCTGTAGTCTTACTCTGGTGTTGGATGCACAACTGACACAAAGCGCCACCACATTTTTAATACGTTTATTTAACACAATGCATAAAATCACAGCCACAACAACTGCAGGATTTAAGTGCAAGTAAGAAAAGTAACAAATAACCAGCTTCTGGCTTTACTCCTGCAAAGTGTTGCAAATTGCCGTATGTACAGTTTAGTGGCTTTTAGAGGTCTCCCATTATGCTAAATCGACTTTTTTGAGCTTTTCTCACCATTTCCAACAGAGGTCGACAAACACCTAATCCAAGTGTTCTCTGCAAATTGCAAGTCATAGCTCCACAAAAGATGTTATCCATACATATACACTATTCAATATTATAAAAAATGAATTGCTAATGCAAAGGCATCCAAAAATCCAAAAGCATTTAAATAGGCCTGCAAAAAGCCTAATATAGTACATTTAAACAATTTATTTATTATTTATGGGTAGATGAGCTGGTTTCATTTGATTAATGTGGCCGGCTATTGAATTGTCTTGTTCTATGGTGTTGCTCCTGTCTGCTTTTCCAAACTGAAACTCTCTTGACATACTGTACATCAGAAGAATAAATTATCTTCAAGAATGTACAACCACAAACTACTGGACTATTATTTTAAAGAATACGATATCGCGTCATTGGTCACTCCTAAAAACCTAATGGGTAGAATGGTATTCGGAGTATGTGTGTTTATATAAATAGTGTAACGTTAGCATAGGTGCTAATGAGCAACCGTCCATTGAAAATAACTGGAAGTGATGCTAGTTCCACTACCTACCACTGCGGTTCTCTAATACATCCAAGGCTGCCACTGCCCCAGCTGAGAGTAAACCCCTTCTTTTCTTCCTGCTGCCACCCTTTGACCCCTGTAACATGGAGCCCATTCCTGTTGTTTACTGTCACTCTATCGCCCCCTACCCCCTGACCTGCACACATGCACATATAGACATCCAGTGATACAATAAAAGTGAAAAAAAAAAAACATAGCCACGCTTATGTGTGTACACTCAACACTCATCCCTGCCTGCATCGGTGTATTTTGTAATAATAAAAAAAGAAATCATGCAGAAGTTTAAAAGTAACGTCATTGTATAATAATGAAAAAAAAAAAAAAGATTAAACTACTGAGAGTTTTTGTTGTTGATGTCTGACTAATCCAGTGAGTGTGTATAAATATTGGAAACATTGCTCGGATTGATTTTAAATGAAATGAAACACAGTGTCTTGGTTTTCATTGGTGTGATTTCTAATCCTTTGATGTACTTCCTTTTTTTTTTCTTTTTTTGTACTTTTTTGAACTTCAAACAGAAAATAAACTAAAGAGATTGAGACAGTTGTTGAAATAAAACCTTTTTAACATGATCTAAAAATGGATGCTGTGCGTTCCTCTGCTTCACCTTTGACCCCCGTAGCTGCATGGCTTTGACGGCTGTGACTGCTGCTTCAGAAATGCTTAGTAACTACAGTGCGGGCTCCCCTGCTCACACGCGTGTACACAAAATATTTTTACAGTGGTGGGGACGTTTACACAAGAGCGCTGATCAGGAAAATGCAACAGTCATGCCATTATCGATCTGTGTTGACAACGCTCGAGATGTGAAGAAAACTGTAGTAGGTATGATAAACTGTAGTAAGCCTGTCATTCCAGCAAGGGGCACCGTGCACTACACTGACACACTAGAAGAAGTCACAGTTTCACACTGCTAATTTCACTACTTTTTAATCCTGTGGGTGTCTGGATTATTGTTTCCCAACCAGGGGCACAGGGAGCCCAAGGGGCATGTGAGCACTTTGCAAAAGGTACTTTGAATTATTTCATAATATATTTTCAGGATGATAAAAAAAATATTCATGTTGAAACTTATGGAAGACAAGCTCACTGTCTTATTGGCTGATGAAAAGAAAGTGAAAATGCTAAATAATATTATTTGTATATTAAATTATAACTTTATGTTTAAAAGTGTGTTTCAAAAGGGAGTTTGTGTAATTATCTGAATTTTTTTTTTTTTATTGTACTACATTTTTTGAGTTCAAAGTTTTTTATTTTTTAAGCTAAAACATAACTTAAAGTAAAGTTTATATTTTTATTTATTTAATTTTATTTTAAAGGCCGGCAAATTATTTATTTTTATTTTTAAAGTGTATTTTTAAGATAAAATATAACCTAAAGTAAAATAAGTAATTGTAATGTAGGTTTATATCGTTTTATTTTATTTTATTTTAAAGACCAATTAACACAATGCTTTTATATGACGACTTTTTGGAGAATCCTCAACATGTATGACTGAGGGGGTGCTCACAGTATGACAAAAAACCCAACAGGGTACATAAAAGAGTTTGGGAAACACTGGTCTAGAGCAGTGCTGTGAAACTCTAGAGCCCCAGTAAAGATTTATACATATATTAATAACATGTACAATAGGCAGTATATTTTATCAACACCCCACTAAGGGATGCTCCCATTGGCTGTTGAATTAAAAGGTGCCAGAAAAAACAAGAGAAAGTGTGCATCTTAGCGCTGGGTACGTCTGCGAAACAGTGAAGAGCCATCATGAACTCACACGTCCCACAGTGAACCAAGTTCACCACAAGGTAAGTGCTGCACCAAGGCAAAATTAGGCCCACTTTGGGTAATAACAGAACAGATTTTGTATCACATGGACAGGGAACTAGGTGTTTTTGTCCCATCTACAGTACTCCTTCATGTTCAGAGAGAGACAACGGTAACACAAGGACAACATGCAAATGTGTGTGCTGTCAGGGAGCAATGTAAAAAAAAAAAAAAAAAAAGTCTGGTAACTCAAAGAAACAGTGCTTAAAAGAAAAACACACAAATAGGAAAAAAAAAAAGATAGCTTTGGGGTTTGTGTGCTGTTAGTGACCACGAGAGACTAAGAATAACATTCTAGCCTATTCATTTTTACAAGGGAGCAAAATAAAAATATGAATTAGCTGATATGCTAATTATAGATGCTAATCGCTATGTTAAATAAAACAGCTAAACATTGACATGCACTCTAATGTTTTCTAACCAGGTTCTCATATTACTCACATGTGGCAGAGTGGTTGTCAGTATCCAAACCTGTCTTGATTATTCATAATTTGCGATGTTTGGTTGCTAATGCTAATTCCTTCATTAAAAATGTATTATCGTCTTTTTAAACTTCCGCATTCTGCTTACAAACACAAGAAGGGTCTATTTGTGTTTGTAGTTTTATTAGTGGAGTTTGACACAGCTAGCTTAATAGCATTTGACTTTTTAGCTCACTTCCTTTTGCGTTACTTTTAAAAAAATGTCAGCAGTGACTTTTGAATATGTAAATGATTTTATCAAACTGAATAACTCATTGTCATTATGCAATTCATCAACAAGCTACATTTGAGTAAACCTGCAGCAGCTAAATGCTACAATGGTAAAATAATAAGTAGCCAACTGTACAGACTCAAGTAAATGACGCACAGGCATTATAGCAATGCTATGTAGTAGCTCAACTCTTAAAGGTACTATATGAGTAGTATATTTTTTGAATATATCATAAAAAGTACCTACATGTGTCCCCAGATACAATGTAAACATGCTTAACTAAAATATTAGTTTTACTGATAACAATGGTACAGCTGATTTATTCACAATTAAAAAAATATTTTCCATAATGGCCAAGTTGTTTTTGTTTACATTTTTTGTTTTGGTTCTAAAACTGCATTGTTGATCTTCCAATCAGAAAAGTGGAACGACTGGCAACCCACAGATCATTATTCTGATTTAGACTGCAGTACTGTTTTCAAACCACTGCTTACAGTACCTTTAACAGGACAAAATTTCCCTACCCCGACCCGCGAGGGCTTCTCGTTTTTGTCCTCTATGACTGTAACACTGGGGGAGCTGGTAGGTCACTTTACGAGCTAAGCCAAGTTAGCTGACGAGGGCAATACTTCAAGAGTTGATCTACAACTTAGATCATTTTCAAAACTTTATTTTAGGTGACAGTTAATTGTGTCAAAAAATGTACTCAGTTACAGTATCTAGTTATGTTCCACCGCTTCAACTCTTCAAAAATTAACCACCATTATACCTGCACATGAATCAACATGACACTGGAAAAAAAGAAAGCTGCTTGTGCAAGACTCCTACTGCTGCCACATGGATCCACACCAACCCCTGCACGTGCAAATAAAGCCCAAACGCATGTGTTGAATAATATTCCATGTTTAATATACTTGATTGTGGTTTTTCATAGAGCACATACAGGTCAGCCCCTCTGTATTCATATCTGTGGCCCACTCATCCCACACACACACTTCCATCCATGCAACTGTTTGAATAGACCACACACAGCATTGTATACATTTATATTCACACTGAGACAGTGACAAAGCATCTGTCAGCTGCACATGCACACTCCCAGACCGGTCACACAAAAACTCCCACACACTATGAAATTAGAAAAAAAAAAAGTGCCAATTATTGATGACTGATTACATTTCTTTAGATCAGAGGTGAAAGAACTACGCAAAAATTGTATTCAAGTAAATGTTAAAGGTACTATAAGCAGCATGTGCTCACACTGGTTGGAAAACAGTACTGCAGTCTAAATCAAAACAATGGTCTGTGGGTTGCCAGTCTTTCTGCTTTTCTGATTGAACAATCAACAATGCAGTTTTAGAACCAAAACAAAAAGTGTAAACATAAACCACTTGGCCATTATGTATTTTTTTTATATTATGAATAAATCAGCTGTACCATTGTTATCAGTAAAACTAATATTTGAGTTAAGCATGTTTACATCATATCTTTGGACACATGTGGGTCGTTATTATTAAATATAAAAGATATATACTGCTCATAGCACCTTAAAATTTACAAAATATGACTTCAGTAGAGGTAAAAGTCCTCAATAAAACTATTACCGGAGTAAAAGTATTGAATATGAAATATTATATATGTATTAAAAAATAGTCCTCAAAATGTTTATATTTGTCAAATGTCAAGTTTGAGGTTGTGGGTTAGACTGATATAAGACTAAAGATGTAACACAAAATTTATTTACACTCTATGCTATCTGCTTTCTAAAAGTCAAACCAGGCAGGGTCATTTTGACCCCAGACTCAGGAGGACATTGCGAGGGATATACTTGGTTTAACTTTTGGGCAACAGTGGCTCCCAAAGACAATGGCTTAGTTGGTAGAGACATTCACCCACTAACCCAGAGGTTAGGTTCGAGCCCTGCTACCGGCTTTGCATACTGTTGTTGTGTCCTTGGGCAAGACACTTCAGCCACTTTGCCTGTATGATTGTGTTAGTGTGACTGTGTTTGGTGCTGGTCAGAGAGGCCATAGGCACAAATGGGTAGCCATTGCTAGCTTCTGTCAGTCTGCTCCAGGGCAGCCGTGGCTGCTGAAGAAGCTCTCCACCACTGAGTGTGACTGACGAGTGAATAAATAATGCAGTGTAAAGCACTTTGGGTATCTAGAAAGGCAATATCCAATAAATTACTATAAATATGATTATTATTGACTTGGTGAACCCAATTTGTCACAGAGGTTAAAAAAAAAAAAAAAAAAAAGAAAAGATGTGTCACGATCCACTTCCATCAAATTTATTTGATTGAAATGTGGACTTTTATGTATTTCTAGAAGGAGTGCCAACAGACACCAAGTGTAATTATTCAGATAAAGAAAGAACCAAATAAGAATCAAATAATTTGCTTCAATGTAATTTATCTAGCCACTGATATGATAATGCATGTCCCAATATCATTATTAGGAGTATAGGGCTTCTAATTACAGCTCAGTCATAACATGGTAAAAATGTGGTTTAAATAAGATCAATTGATATTCCTTACAGTAACGCCATCACAGACTTACTCAAAGCTGCTAAACAATTAAAGAAAGCTTGACCTGTGGTCTGCATCTGCCTTACTAGAGACTCAAGTTGGACACCAGCTGTAGTTCTGTCTTGATCAATTTGCATAAACAGTAAGCAAGTATACCTTAACCTGTTAACAGTTTAGACATCTTTTTAATGGGGGGCTCATCTCGGATTCAAAAATTAGAGCCTTATCTCCCAAACTGAATGTATCTATACAAACATACAAGTAACGATTAACTTCGCAAACACGCATTTCTCTATCTTAAGGCTTAAGGTTGACACACAATCTATCGATGTCCTCCCAGTGTTACTGTGGGTTCTATTCAGATACTCCAGCTTTTTCCCAAAATATGCATGTATCTGCTAATCAACCAGTCTAAACTGACCATAGTCAATACATGTGAGTAGTGCCGGTCCTGAACTTTTGGGGGCCCTAAACGGGATAGCCTTCAAGGTCAATTCTATATACTATATATTGTATAACATTTTAATTTCTTTGAAACACTGATCGACTTTTTTCTAGGATTAATGCTTTGAGACATTTTTAATTTGCAAACTTAGCAAGGGGGGCCCATATGAACAGAAAGTAAAACAGATTAATATATATAGACTGCATTGGCCCCCACTTTCAGCTAGACCTTCTCAAAAATGTCTGGCAATAGCAAGCTGAATATTATAAGCAGAATATTCAACATATAAAGTTAACTAATTAATCAACTCAGCGAATAACAGATAAACCATGGGGGTCCTCTAATATATGTGGGGCCCTATGCAGCTGCTTAGTTTGCCTGTAGGAATGGTAACATATGTAGTCTGTGTCAGCTTGCAAGCTAACTGTCCACTGTCCAGGGTGTTCCCTTCCTACAGCCCATAGCTGCTGGGTCAGGGAACAAACAGAAGAAGATGAATAAATAAATGGAGTACACGCATCTTGGCTTTAAGTAAAATGAAGCTGGTAGATCTTGAACTATAAAAGGTTTGGTTGTTTGTTGTTAAGGGAAGGCAACTAAGACTTATGGGTCTGAATCAAATGTTTTTCATTGCAAACCCATTCCTGATCAACATTTTTAACAGCTTAAATAAACAAAAGCCACAGTGCTGCCATCTTTGTCGAGTTTTTCCCATGGATCATTGAGAAAGCAGCTTTGGTATTGTACAAATGCTTCCCATGGTGGAGGGGTGCTGCCAGTGAAGTGGATGGGTGGGTCTGTCAGTGGGGGGAGGGCCTGGAACTGCTTCTATTCCAAAAAAAAAAAAAAAACACAAAAGTTGGTTGAGTAGCATTTAAACAGCCAGAAGCTTGAAGAAAAGCCTTTTTTTTTTTTTCAGAATGGGAGAGAGCAGTGGGTGAGCTGCGAAAACCCACTCCGCTCCAATATTCACACGCACGGCCGAACAGTACGGCGCATATAGGAGGGCCGCTCTGATCCTAAACAAGTGAAGCCAGAAGTAATAGTGGGTGCCATGGCAACAAGTGGGCATTACGTTACCCACAGAGCGCGCCGGCGGGGGGAGGGGCTTCGTCTCTCACATTCACACAGCGACGAAGTGAGCATTTCAGAGAGAAGGAGATTGCAACATCACTAAGCATTTGATTATTTTCAGTCGGTCAGTAGTCTTATACATTTATATTTATTCAAGTATTCTCATTATCAGAGGCATACACTGAGAGACAACCACCAGGGGTAATTAGGCCAAAAAGGTTGGTATTAACTCCTTAGAATTTCCTTTTCACTGCTCACTTCCTGCAGTCTTCCTCTAACGCCCAATTATACTGAATGTGTTGTGTGTGGTACGTGTCCTGTGCAACCTCCATAACAAATAGACAACATTCAAGTCAATGCATGCAGCAGAAATACATGAGGATTTTATTTATTTATTTATTTATTTATTTTATTTAACCTTTATTTAACCAGGTAAAAAACAAACAAACAAAAAACATTGATATCAGGATCTTTTTTGCAAGGGTGACCTGGCCAAGAGGTCAGCAACACACGTCACAAAACATGATAACAATCTATAAAAATAAACAATTAGATTGGGATAATTACAGTTTTAAAATTAGAGTGCAGTAAAATTATTTAATGTTATAAAGTGCAATAGATGTAAACAGTAAAAGATGTAAAAGTGCAAATGATACAAGGTCCACTAGTTTACAGTAAAAACTTAAAAACACAGCCACTGACTTTTTGACGGATGCTGCAGCTTCTATACATAAAGTTGAACAGACCAGATCAAACTAGACAGGAAGTCAGGCATGTATCAGTTAAGAGAATCTGGTATAGTTTGAAATAAAAACGCATATGCAGATTCTCAACTACATTACTATGTAAGCATTATGTCTTAACTGGGGACACAGGGGTCACAACAGTAAAAAGAAAGTATTTATTTATGTTGTATACTTACCTATGGAAGAAGCACAAAAGTCATGGAAAAAAGTATACAAACTATATAACAAACTAAAATAAAGAGTCCACTGAGATGCCAAAAAGCACGCACAGGACAGTAAACTAGGACAAAAGGGCATGTATACTGCCTCATACCTAGGACTGCAGATGGCGCCAAAATCTGTTTAAATCAAGACGTGTCACATCATATGACCCTTCTTAGGAAGACTGTAGGATGTGAACAGTCAAAACATGTCAAGGTACAATACATAAGCACACAAGCTCTGCTCTGGCTTTAAAAAAAATAAATAAATAAATAAAGCGGGGCACTTTAAAGTTTTTTAAAGGCAAGCAGATTGTTGTTTATTTTTATTTTTAAAGATTTTTATAAAATGTTAATTTGATTTATTTTATTTTAGGTTTTATTTAAAGGCAGGAAGATTGTTATTTACTTTATTTTTTTTGTAAATTTGAAAATAATGCAGGAGAGGGTCTGGGTGACTGAGAGACAACTATCAGGGGCAAGTAGGCCAAAAAAGGTTCATTTGGTCTTCCAGCAATATTAACTCTTTAGAATTTCCTTTGGACTGATCACTTCCTACAGACTTCCTCTTACGCCCACTTATACTGAATATGTGTGTGCGGTACATGTCCTGTTGTTGGTCTACACTACTTGTCAACACTGAATAAATGGTGGGAGAAATTTCCAGTAGATACCTGCATCTGCTTAAATCACAAAAAAATGGCACAGGAGACAACTATAATAATAAAATAAATCTACTGGGAGAAAACCCCCGGTAATACTGTAACAGTGATGTTTTGTGTTGCATGACTTTAGCTCATAATCCATGGAACTGTAGTTTCTAAAATTTTAATAGTGTCCCACAACACACAAATACAGTGTGTTACTTGGACAAGCCACCACTTTACACTTCACTAAAACATCTGAGAAAATAAGAAAAATATATTAAAAAGTATCAGCCTTTATATGGCTTTTCTGAACACTTGCAAGTCGCTTTACACTGAATTATTCATTTACAGAGCAGAGCAGCCCTGGGGCAGACTGACAGAAATGTGGCTGCCATTCTGTGCCCCTCACCACCAAAAACATAATCACACTAACATATTCTACAGTCAAGGTGGGTAAAGTTTCTTGCCGAAGGACACAAGGGCAGTATGAACTGGGAAGAGTGGGGTTAGATCTGCTTCTCTTTCAGACAGTACTGCAGTCTAAATCAAAACGATGGTCTGTGGGTTGCCAGTATATCCCTTTTTCTGATTGGACGATTGGCGATGGAGGGTGTAGAGCCAAAACAAAAAATGTAAACACAACACAAGTCAGCCATTATGTTTTTTTTTTTTTTGTTTTTTTTTTTTTTTATAAATTTGCTGTACCATTGTTATCAGTAAAACTAATGATTTAAACATGTGTAACATTATCTGGGGTAATTTGAGTAATTTTTATGAAATATAAAAATATATATAGAGCTCACAGTACCTCTAAGGTATAAAAGTTACTGAGTTCCACTTTAAGTGCAAGTAAAAACTACTGAGATTAAAGTTTATTTAAGGTTACCTAGGTAAACATACTTGGTATTACTGCTTCTGCTACTACTGCTTCTACTGGACTTACTACTTCTAGTAATACTACTGCAACTACTATTACAACACCTTATGCTGCTACAAGTACTACTGCTTTGTATTTAATAAAAAAGTACTTATTAATTGAATAATAAAAAATGAATACCTTCAAATGCATATTACTGGAACAGTTTCAGTTGTGTTAAATGGTCACATATCTCATCTCTCTGCATGTAAAGTAGTATTTGTGTACTTTTCACTGGGTTCTTTCCATAACCCTTGACCTTTGGTGCACTCCTCCCTTTTCTTCCTCCTCACTGTTGTCTGCAAGAGGCTTATCAGCTGCTGGCACTGTCTGCATGCATCTTCAGACTGCAGCCGTTCCCATGGAAACCAAACCTTATCCTATACACACCAAGAGACCCAAAACCCAATTACTGCTGCATTCCTCTCAACGTAAACAGTCTCCCACATGTTTGGATCACTCTGACTCTAAATATTTGGATTCCAACACTACATGCATCGCTAAATTTTAAAGGTGCTATATGTAATTTTTTAGGGTGAGCACACTGCTTTCTGCACTATGGGCATCTGCAGTGGCCCTATCCATGTACAACCTTTAATTATCTCTAAATACACAGTAGATAAAACCAAGTTCATCTTCTCTAGGTGCAAAGTTAAAAAACATGTTAATATATTGGCGAATAATATCAAAATAGAAAAGAATAAATAACATAAAAAAAAATATCTAAAGCAATAGCAATATTATATAAATATTAGGACTGGGAAAATTATCGCATTAACGCAGTGTGTTAATTTATTGATTTAATTGCGTTAATTTCAATTGTTGCATCAATTAATTTGATCACAACAAAAATATTATGATGACACTGACAGAGACACATTTCTGTTTACATCCATCAGGTGCGTTCGAGATGAGCCAGACCTGCTCAGTTTCGATCAGTGCTGGTCTGTGCGCAGTGCTCAGGTTAGATTTGTGTCCGACTTGTTCCCGACTTGCTCTGATGCCACAAGTGCGACGGTCACCGTGAGATCCAAACGAGACCAGCGCCTGAGCCGCCGCAGTTCATCAGGAGCAACTGCGGAGGCTGCACGGCACAGTGCATGATGGGAAAACGCCCCCCTGTCAGCGGTGAACGGACAGGTGATTGGATCTGAGTTTAGTGCTGATCAGAAACATAACGCACGACACTTCACTGCCCTCCTCTCCTTCTTCCCCCGCCTCTTTTAAAAAAAAAAAAAATACAGTCTAAAGTTACAGTTTTGACCTGGATAAACCAACACACGCGAGAAGTGGATTTGGGGCGTGATGGTGTGTGATCTGAGCCACAAACTGTCCGACTTCAGTACAGGTGTATTTCCCCTCCTCTCATTGCGGCCGTGCACTCTCGTTCACAATCCAGGCGAGGCGCAGTTCATCTGGAACGAGCCTAATGCAACAAGTGAACGAGCTAAAGCAACATGAGGGACCAAAAAGACACATTGCTAAATGGACAATTCTGCTTCAGATCGTCACCAGCCAGCAATATAGACAAAACAAAAGTTATGTGCAGTCTATGCAAGGATGAGTTCAATTACCACTGGAGTAACACAGTTCATAGTATTTACACTGTTGTGAACCACAACAATTGTTATTAATTGAAGAATTAAACTTATTTTTGTTAAAGTTCTAAAAGAGATTACACATGCTTTTTTAGGTAAGTTTTGTGTATTTGTTGGCTGTACCTTATTTAGGCAAACACTGTTACAGGTCTCAAAGAGACTATTTATTTATTTTCTTTGCAAGTTTTGTTTGCATTGCACAAGTTTACAGTAAAGTATGTGAAAGGTTCATTCAAAATAAATGTTCTAAATTTACAATTTTGTGTTTGTACGTGAATTCATAATACGATTAATTACGATTAATAAATGGTAGTTATAAATCGCAATAATTTTTTTTTCAGATTTGCGATTAATTCGTTAATTGTTTTTAATCGATTCCCGGCCCTAATAAATATAGGTCTGCATTACACAAAAATAGTCTGTTCATTATCTTTTGCTCTCTAGTAATGCCCTGTTGTATTAATGTTACAAATAAATACCTAAAACTAACACAAAGCCAATCTTTATTTTGCAAAAAAAAAAAAAGAAGGCCATAAGAATCATTATTACTTATTCTGCTTATAATGAGCAAACCAATGCATTGTTGTTAAACCTACAAACATTAAATTTCTATGATTTAGTGGACCAATGATGTTTAAAATAAAAATAAAGAAAACCTTTACCCAAAAACATTGCAGAATAAGTTCACAAAATAGTCTGTATGATCGCAGAGGAACTGAAATCTTTATAATGAAAGCATTTAGGACAAACATGAAGAAATCTTGTATATCAGTGAAAGGTGTAGATTTATGAAACAGCTGCACAGAGGAATTTACATTATGTACCTCTCTCTTCCACCTTAAAAAAACATTCATTATCTTGTTTTCATTGTAATGTTTGGTTCTATTCTATTTGGTTCTATCCTGCTGTTAAGTGAAGTGTAAAGGGTAGGCAAAATAAGCTTGAGCTTCAGCATGCACCTTTTTGGACTTGAGGGTTATAATTTATTTATATGAACATGAAATAATTTTGTTATACTTGACCGAAATAAACTACTGGGTTGAAAAAAATACATAAAGTTAAATAGAATAATATAAAACATACATAAAATAAAAGGGAAATTGGAAGTGTCCTTTGGCTATATCTGTGCAAAGTGGTTTGAATAAATGTTAGATTAAGGAACATCCCTGCAGCTTTGGTGCTATCTAGTATGGGAGCACTTAACTGCGCTTGACCTTCCATCAGGTTAAACTGTGGTGTCTGCTCAACCCTCATCCTCTCACAGCCCTCCAGATGTCACTTACACTTAATCATGGAGCAATACAGGGCGTGCACCAGAGCAGTGTTAGAAATGATGGAAACAAGTAGCGTGACCGTACTTTGGTTTTCAAAAAAGAGGACACCTGAAGTGTGAGCAAAGTCAAGTGACAATTTTAACTTTGTATGTAACAGCATTGCATTTTAACTTTTGCCTTTGGCAACGGTAATGTGTTTTGCTTAACTTAGATGGGGGCAAAGGGGTCTGTTGACCTGGGCCTCAGGGTCAGAGGGGCCCAGAAATGGTCCCTCTTCTTATGTTTTCTTTTTGAATTGGCCCCATGTGAAGCCTTCTTGCCCTGGTCCCCAGCAAACCTACCAACGGGCCTGCAGACCAGGATGGAGACATGGATATTTTGCCTTTAGCTGTGCTTTAAGTGGACAAAAAGAAGTGCCAGTACTCAAATTTGCCATAGCCAGCTCTGATTTTAAGTAAAATAAATATGTTTTACTATTTCATCTAATTAATTCAATTTTAGGCTTCAAATAAACTATACTGTATATTAGGCTATAATCTCTTTGCAACCCCTTTTTGGGCCCTGACCCATCATTTGAGAACCACTGCTCTAAACCAACTTACACTTGCACTGAACAGAGAACAGTTTCAAACAGCAGGTGGGACAGTTCCTCATGTTGTGAAATTATTCTACACTCGTGGACCTAGAGCTACTGTGCACAGTAGTAACCTACAGGCTGCACACAGCTGACGCAGCCTCTCCAGGCGTCACCAGCACCAGGGACAAATACAGCTGCTTTACTGTCTTTTATTGAGCAAACAGCTCACATTTAGAGTTAGTTTAACTCAGTTTCTGTTTGCTCATTAATCTGCATATGACAAGAGGTACACAACACGCACGAGAGAGACAGAGATGAAAAGAGACAACCAGTGCAGGTGTTTTCTCTAAAAACATGAGTGTGACTCACGGCGGGATGAAGGGGGAAAGCATGTTGTGCACTCTGTGAAGTAGGAGGAGTCGCAAAACACTGCATGGATCTGTGGAAGTGGCACACAGCATTGAGAACAGGGGAAAACATAATGGGTACACAATAATGGCGTTTGACTGTGATAGAATTCAAATCCTGAACATTTTGGGCTGATTTAGAAATTCCAAACAATTTTTAAGGTCTCAAAAAGAGGACATCTGGTCACCCAAGGCAAAAGAAATGCCAGTGACAAAAATTTGTACGGCTATAAGAAATAACTTGAAATAAAGATATGGGGGAATTAGCTATTTTGGCTAAGACATTCATACACCAGTGGCACAAAGACTGAAGGCAAGGTGGGTGAGGTGTCTTGCCCAAGGACACAATGGCTGTATGCAATGCTGGTAGTGGTAATCCATTCAGCAACCTTCTACTCAGTGTTTGGCTCTACCTTCTGAGCTACTGCCAACCAGCAATATTCACCAGGAGAGCCCACAACATCATCAAAGACAATACACAGCCTAAAAACATGCACTTCACACAGTTCCCCTTTAGGTGGCGTTACAGGAGTGTGAACTCAAGATCCTACGGAAGCCATAAGCAGCAATGGATTCATTACTTTTTTTTCCTCCCGTTTTCACCTTATAACGACTTAATTTCTTTGTTTTCCCGAGATAACGGCTTAACAAAACATAATGAGAAAATAATGTTGTTATCTTGGGAAAACAAACCTTGATTTCTCATTATAATGAGAAATGATGTTGTTAAGGAAAACAAAAGCAATAAGTAATTATAATGAGATAAAGGGAGAAAAAAATTAAAATCCACAATTTCAAACAGAATCAAAAAATGTTTTTCAAACCTGGCACAACTCCAAACTTACTGTCCATGTAGCTTCACACTGTTACTATGTGCACGTTATTTTAATATGTTTAAGGATATGTTTTGGATTGGGGGGGCAGGTGGCTTCAGTTGCATTCTGGTGATGGAAATCAAGAAATGAATAATTGTGGGAATAATTAAAGTGGAAAAAATAACAATTAAATGAAGCAAAAATAAATTAAAGCACAAATGAATAAATTTAGAAATAAATACAAAAAGAGAATAACTATAGACCTTTATTTATGTATTTTAACCAAAATGCATAGCAAGCATTGTAAGCACGTTCACACAAGTAAGGTTAGACGTCCTAAAACATGTAATCGGGGGCTCGTCCGGGATTTGAAATTCAGGCCCAAGACATTTTTGGATGCAGTGAAAGGGGTGGATGATGATGAGGATAGAGTTAGATGGAGACGATGAAGCCAGAATAGTTTAAGTAGTAGATATGAAATATGTATATGTACAAAGATTTTGAGGGTGGGTCTAAAGCTGCTGGGCATTCGATAGCCTGTGATTGGTCGATGATGTGGTGGAATGATACTGAATGGACTATTATGATTGGCTGACCTTCAACATAGTAAGAAATCTTGTCGTAGTCTTACACACACACACACACAAGCATGAATTACATTATTAAGAAATCATACAAGACGACAGATGGCACAACTGAACTCGCATCCAGACTGCGTGGTTTACCAAATGGGCTCGAAAGGCAGCCTTGAAGCCCGAGCAGTGGGAAAGACGCAGGAGATCGGGAGGGTTTTTGGCAGCATTTGGTTTACTAATGAGGCTCTGAGGAATGCTGCGGATCTGAACAGGCCCGGCTGGCTCCTTTCGGATGGAAATGGACTGATACATGACTGGTCCCCCTGGTGTGAAAGAGTCTGACTGAGTGAGGGACTGAGGGGTTTGGCAGTAGGCCGCAGGGATGGCACAAACTTCAGAGAGAGCCACTGGAGTCAAGGCCTTCCTGTTCCTGCAGATGAGACTGAATCACAGCCTTGTGAAGTGTGTGTGTTGTGATCAGACCGTGATTATTAAGATTATTGAAGTAATAGAAAGGAATGGGGCACTACAACTGGTGATATTTTTTATTATGTTTATTTGATAAAGCAGTGGGATTTTACACTACCTGCTGTAGTCAGCTCTTCAGAGGCTCCAAAGGGGAACAATAAAAGTTTGTTGCCGTAATTAAACAGTTTCAGAGTTCATGTGATGATTTAATAAGTTCACAACAAAAGGTTAAAAAGAAGTCCTCCTCACGACCCAAATCCACTGAGCTTCGTTCAAGTCTTTTAAGTCTGCTGAACCAATAAAATTTGGTTTCAGGTTTAAAACTCCCCTTCCTTGGAGCATATAAACCAGCTCTTACCAGTTCAGTTTCAGAACTGAGAAAGCCTCTAGGATAAGAGGGGAAACATCTTCTACTCTGAAAAAACAAGTCCAGATGACTTCCCTTTAACCTTTTGTTGTGATTCAATTAGGCTGGATGAGTGGGAGTCTCCACAGACATGACTAAAGAAGTTGTTAACAGGTGAATGAAGCCTCCTGCAACTGCCCCATGTGTATTTTGGCAAAAAAGAAAAAAAAAACCCAGCCTTGCGAGATTAGGATCACCAACCCAATGTCCTTGAAGTCTCAGGTCTCACAAAAAAGTGACACGTCCAGGTCAGCTATAACAACAAGCCAGCAATGGCTTTATTTCTTAGATGTTTGTCATAGTACAGCAGCCAAAAGGTGGATACAAGGAGGAGTAAATGAGTCAGTTGTTTACTCCAAAACGTAGGGCGAGCTCTGTAGATCAGCCATTCCCAAAGTCAAGACTGTCATGGCCCCCTTAAATTTCCGAAAATCCCTCGCAGACCCCCAATGATAAAACCTCCCTCTATTTAAAAGACTCTGCCATCTTATTCTCCATATGTTTTTTTAAATAAAAACATTACAAAAACACTGATTATTGACTAAAAGTTGTTTTAAAGTAATATTTTAAAACAAGTATACAACTGTAATTAATTTCAAATGTTTTTTATGGTACTTAATATTCATTTTTCATTGACTTTTTATATTTTTGTATGTTTTTTTGTTTTTCTGAACCCAAATTATGTGTCTGAAATAATAATAATTAAAAAATTATAATAAATTCAAATTGGAACTGAAATATAGACAGACTCTGGGGGCCCCCAGAGGGCCCAAGACCCCACTTTGGCAACCACTGCTGTAGAGAAAAATGTGACCAAAATGTGTTTTTAAACATAAAGTGACCAGATATACATCAGTTTCCTGCATTTTAAGTGCATTGTGTAAAAAAAAAAAAAAAAAAAAAAAAAGTACTGTGTATATGTACTGTCTATATTTTCTCAATTAAAGTTTACTTGTACTTGAATAATAATTGGAGGAAAATTATATTACTTTTGCTTAAGTACTTGGGCTCAGTGGTAAAGAGGTTATAGCAACACCAATGGTACTAACAGCAGCAGTTGTGGTATCAGCAGGAGTAGTAGTGTGATAGTAGTAAAGCAAAATTTACTTTTTAAGAAAACAAAATTTATTAGCAAAAATGTTAATTTTGCTTGTTTTCTCTTGAAATATACAATAACAATCAACAATGTTTACTTTCACGTCTTGTTTTACTGGAGCCTCTAATTCCATACAGGTCAGTTTGATGTGTGAGCACTGGCTAAAATGGCAGAAAATGGTAGAGTACGCTTTTTGGGGACACTTTTGGGGTATTGGCAATATTTTTTTTTGTGTTTTGTTTTGTTTTTTTTGCACTGTTTCTCTTTGTAAACAGATGCATCCTGTACTAAAATACACACATTCTCTTGCTTTCTCCAGCAGCCATCAATTCAACAGTCAATGAGATCCCTTACTGGAGCATGCCAGCATAGTTTTTTAAACGTATTATTCTTTTTACTATATACTATTAATTTGTCATTAAACTGCTTTTCTCAAATCCGAGTAAGAAATGTTATTAAATTAATAAAATAGTTTTGATATGCATTTTGACTTATCATCTGTAAGGTCATCATCGACTTGGAGCTCCATATTCCCAAGAAGAACTTCAGGTCCTCCGCAGGCAGCGTGGCCCACTGTGAGCTGTACCTCTACAGAATACCCAGGACCAAAACCCGGACTCCCATGACAAAGCCAGCCATCAGCCCCGGCAGAGCCAAGCAGAGAGTCCTGAGGTGGGATGAGGATGTGCACCAGTCCCCTCCACCTCGTCCCGTCTACAGCCCCTACTCACTGTCTGACCCCTTCAGTGGGCAGCTAGGGTGGCCGACAGTAGACACACCAAGCTCCTGCATCTTCTGAAAATTTCAACAGGACTAAGATTTTGTGCCTTTCTTAATCACCACTATGCTTATAATTTCCTGGACAGCCTTGTTCCTATTTCTTGCTATATATAGAGAGACAAATGTGACGCAGTATTTTACCTCATCCCACGACCCCATGCTTCCCACACCCTCCCCGTCTCTCTCCCATAAGCGCTTGTCCCAGTCCTGTAGTTGCCAGATGTAGATTGCGATTTTCCTGAGAACATGACGCAGCCCTGGGCTGCTTGCCATTCCATCTCCTCCACCCATCTCATCCTCTCATACCCAGAGAACAGAGTTTGGAATTCACTGACACATAGTAACAGAACCAGGCCTCGCTCCACCCTCGGTTCTTTCCCCTTCTCTGGCTGGAGGAAAGGCCCGAACCAGTGTTAAGTCGCTCTCTAAATAAATAGTTTATTATGTCTCCATGAACTGATTTTGGGTCCTTTTCTTCGAAAGCATTTGCTTAAAAATATAGAAAATAAAAACCTGTATAGAGGAATCAATCTGGTGGTCTGGTGGTCCTCCCCCAGAAATGTTGAAAAACATTCCTGTAACAACTGGTATATTTTAAACATGAACTGCTGCTCTACAGCATAAATCACTATTTGGGCAGGAACTTTTGTTTGTCTAACCAAGTTTCTATTCTGTAACAACACATATGTAAAAAGAACTAAGTAGCACATCTCCGCGGGGCCGCGCTTCGGATTACGTTGTGAATAACTGCATGCATTATTTCAGTGCCCTATTTATGAGCAGATCTCCATGAATATGAGGTCGATTGTCATCAAACAAAAAAACCCGAGAAAGCTTGAGAAGTGAAGTCCTAGCATCCTAGAAAACTAAAAATATTTACCAACATGTAAGCTAACTTGAATGAAAATGGTTAAAATCATATTTTATTTAAGGATTAAAATGTTTAAAATGTTTAAAAGTAGCTGGAGATAAGTTAAAAATGTATGCAGTGTAAAATGCAATTGGTGTATTTTATTTCATTTTATTTTGAAAAGATAAAGAAAGTGCTGTGCCTGTGTGCAACCGGAAGTGAAGTATGTTAAATGCTAGCTTAACATCAAGGAAAAAGACAAGGAAAACGTGAACACGTGTTGCCATTTTTTTTTTAAATAAAGTAGCCACATTTTGGATCATTTACCCAATGGTCTGCTGTGGGAGGTTTGTGATATGTGTTGTCGAAGTGCTTGTGGACAGTTTTCAGCTCGGAAAGTCTTTATCCCAGTTTTTTCGCGCACCTCAATTAGCATTAGCTCATTAAGTGACCGCAATATTGAGCAATACAGCTAACCCATCTGAAGAGACCGTTTCTTCTCATTCCGACCTGGAATGTGAAGATTTGTCATTTGGAAGAGCCTAGAGACTGTTTGATAGTAACTTTGGATTATATCTTTCCGGATCCAACTGCGCTTGGAGTTAAGCCTCGGACCAGTGGACAAGCAGAGAAACGGCCATCTTGTGAGTCACACTGGCCTTCCCTCTTCAAGGACCGTGACCATGAACACTATACTCTGACCTTCTGAATAAGGTATTGCTCTATTTCTTTTGCTTGGGGCCGTATCTATAAAGTTTCTATAGTCTTTGTCCCAGTTTTCAACATACCCTGTCCCATTTGTCCTAGTATGTCCTATTTTAATCAAAAGCACAGGGAACTCAAAATCATTCATCTAATTACGCTTATCATTAAAATTATTTTCAGTGTCATTATTTTTAGCATTAAATTGCCATTAGAATTTAGAACTTAAGCCCTAGCGCCATGTACTTTAATTACATGACAGAAAATTGTATGGCTTTTGGACATTTTTTGTCATTTGGTCATATGGTTTTGAAAAAAATATGTCCCAGTTTTTGGATCTAAAAATCTAGTCACTATTACTAGTTTAACCAGGGTAGCCCCAAAGTCTTAAAAAATATAAAATTTAAAAGTTATTAAATTTGATGTGGTCAAAACTGTAAAATATGGGTTGTTGGTGGTGTATTGATGACTCTCTAATGAGGAAACCAGCAAGATGGATCTGAATAACTTTATCAGCAGCACTTTATTACTTTTACATGTGTGACCTTCAGCTTCCTTGTTGATAACCATGACATTCTCAACCAATCGCATAAAGGTACCACAGAACTAGTACTTTAGTTTGGTGTCACAATGATTAGTCCCGAACAAGAAACATGTAAATTGTAAATAGCTATGAATATTAATTACTAAATGCTTTTTGTAGAAATATGTTTGGAGCCTTATAAGTATTCAGTCTTATGGGCAGGTCATAAATTCTGTTCATCTTGGTCTTACATTTAAAACGTTTTTTTTATTTTATTTTGTGTTGTTGGTAATATAGATCAGTGAATATATGCTTGCAAACTTTGACATTTATCAAATTAGTCACACAGAATTGTGCAATGAGAAGTCACATTCATGTTCAGTCCAAACTAGATGCTTGTCCTTACAAATACTGAATATTTTAAAGTAATACTTCATAACTAATGATAGAGAAGTACAGTATGTCTTATTTGCGACTTGACTTAGGAATTACATTTTATCATAAGTGGTTTTAAAAAAAGTCACCCACTCAAACGTGTCTTTAGTTTGTAAGTTTCCCAAAGTTTTTGTTACAGGTCTACAGTTTGTATGGGCTGCGTAATATTGCAAAAATACACTTATTCAACAATCTTTATCGGTGAAATGTATTATTCATTTTAAGACTTTTAAATGCAGAACTGTTATTTCCTTTGTTTTAGGCTTTTAAAATAAAACCCTTGAGTGTGAGAGTAGTGCGGACATTTAGTTTGGGTAAAATTCATACAGATTTTTGTTATTTTGCAGGCAATTCTGGCAATAAATTTAATTCAAAGTGTCATTAAAGAGTCTTAAAAAGAACCTACATTTCACAAGACAAGACCTGGACCTGCCCTTTCAAAGGCTGAATACTGAATCTAGGGGGACATTGGACTTAAGAGCAGTAATTAATTAGATTAATTCACAAAGTTTGATATTTGTTACTTGTACAATTTTCTACTTTGGAGTTGGGAAAGAACTTAGGGGCCTTTACCTTAATACACTGGGTAAAGGTGGGCTACAAACATTTTCTGATGACAAAAAAACGTATGGTTGTTGATTAATTGAATTAAATTAAATGTGAGCATACACTGTCAAACTACTGTGGTTCCCCACATTTTTCAAATTTAAGATGAGCTTTTAGCTTATATGCTATGGCTATTTCCTGAATTAAATAAAACTGATAAACATAATGTTTTAACTCACTACTAACCAACATAACCAGTCTCTGACATGACACATATTTAGTGAACTTATTAGTTGCCAGACCCACACTGATTTGTCTTGATTGTTGATATTTAGTGGCTAATGCTAATTCCTCAGTAGAAAATGTAGTATGGAAGATTTAGCTTACAGCACCATTCTTTCAAATGCAGTTATAGATCACTAAATATGTCTATATGAGTGTAATTTTGATTCTTGCATAGCACTGACTCCTGACTCAGTTGCCATGTAGAATAATGAACCAATTCAAAATAAACAAATATCGCTTATTTAAGAAATGTCAGAACATTAAACTGACCTGCACCAGCGCAACATCTCTGGATTCAAACTAGGCCAGGTCTCTGCTGGTTCATAGCTAAACAGCTGATAAAAGAGATTATGAAATGGAATGCCTTGATATTCAAGAAGCTATAAATAACTGTGATGCTCAAGAGTGGTTTAAAGGTAAATGCTGCCATCTGTTGTTCAAAAGTATGAGATGTAATGTAGTAGTATTTTTGTATGTGTGCTTCTATATTTATATTTAGATAGTTATAGATACCTCTACAGTAAAATGTATTCCCTACAGTATACAGTTGATTCTGTTTGGAGAGGTAGACAGGAGTAAAGCCACCGAAAGTAATCCATGTATTGATGTTAATGGCCAGTGAAATTTTGAATAAAAAGCTTTAAACTATCTTCAATATGTAGTTAGGTCAATTCCAGTCATTTTGATTTTTTTTCAATAATAAGAACATATGTGTTTTTTGTGTGAGTGATCAGGTTTTTATGTATGCTTCTTGGGGCAGGTGGTCATACCCTCACAGGGACACCTTTGGACTTGGCTATCACTGTCTTTTCTTTTTTCATTACTGCACATTTACTAAATTTCTTCTTTTCTGTGAAGGAAATGATGTGCTGACTCAGAATGGAAATGGCCTTCACAGATACGATCAAACCTTTTGTTTCTTCCGTGGCCTTCTGCCGGCTTCTGTGGAGAGCCAATGGCCCTCATTTATCAAACTTGCAGATGCCGAAAAATGGGCGTACTCCTGGTGTACATCCAAAGCCACGCAAGTTTCAGGATTTATCATTATGGACGTGGGCCTACAGAAGAGCCAAATCCTACACCAGGTCTGGAGGTGGTGTACATATATTCAAGTCAGCGCCAAAATGTGCAGCAAAATGATTAATAAGAGCATAAAGTGGCTTCCCAGAGTAAATCTACAGTTGAAAGAACTATTATTGGCACCCCTTGGAAATACTAGGAATTTTTGAATGATTTGGTCATAAAATGTGATCTGATCTTTACCTAAGTCACAACAATAGACAAACACAGTCTGCTTAAACTAATGCTGTATAAAAAAAAAAAAGAAGACATTTTTTCATGTCCCAGCCAGGCCCATTCACTTTCTCAGAGCAAAGTGAAGGGCTCTAACACCTTTCTCCCTCAAAGCTATTACCACTGATGTTTTGCAATGGTAAAGACGGTGTACTGCCCAGACCTAGAGTTAACAAGTTTGTGGCAGATGGATATCCCGATCTTGCAATAGTACAGAATTTGTTATAAAATTCCTAGATCATCTGTTCCACACCCAAAACAATTTTTTTGTTCCTTGCCCCATTACTGACCTTTTCTAAAAATGTAGGCAAAAGTTAACTATTACTACCTGGTTGTTCCTAACAAACCAACGCTGCTGGAAATCATTTTAGACCATGATTCACTATTTTATGCACATTTTTTTTCAGTAAAAACACATGTATGGTGTTCTTTATTAAAAACTATTATAAAAAGAATTGCTTTGCTTTTTTGTGTGTATGTGTTTTATATGTATTTCACAGTGAGACCTTTTTAATTGAATTATCCCTGAATAAAATAATTCTTTCATGGCATCTAGAACATGAAGCTTGTTCCACCAATGACTGCCGATGGTGGCAGCAGCCCCATGACTAAGCCAAAAGGAGACAAGCAGGTGGAGTATCTAGATTTGGATCTCGACTCCCACCTAGAAAGGTAAGAACAAAACTGCATTAGTATGTAATATTTGAAAGGCACACAGACCTCAAATTAGGCTGGTATAGAAAATACCAGACTAATTAAATTTGCAGTAGGCTGCACTTAGAAAGCTGAGGAAAATAAGTTAGTTACTCATTTGAGCTATAACTAACTGATGGACTTCCAGAGTGTAATAAATAACTGATAATTTAAGCTTTAACTAGAAGCACTTGGAGAAGTATTTGGTAAAAGTGTCTTCTAGTTCTAAGGCAAATGCTCTATGCTTTGAGCTACAAAGTCCTAAAATGACACTATGGTTAACTAATAAAATGATTTGTTCTTTTACTGACCCCTTGTGGCTGGAGTTTTCTTGGGTTAGATATAAAGCACACAGGAACATTTCACTAAAGTATGCGACCAAAAACAGCCACGGTGTGCACAAAAAGATCTGAAAGTGCCACAGAAGAGCTGTGAAAGTGGCTTCAAAACAACGGTTGTAGCCTCGGAGTGTAGAAATGAATAAATACGCCAAAGTGCCTTAATAGGTGTATAATAAATTAAGACTGTGCTAAAAGGGGCGGTTGTGGTGTTTGTGATTGTGTATCACGTAATTTAACTTGCTCTCTGCTTTATATCCGCTGAAATAAAGTGCACTGGGTGACGGCTTTAGTTAATTGATACAACAATATCCCGCCTCTGCGCTCAGCGATTAGTTAAATATTTAACACACATATGCTAAAACCCTTGTTTGAAGGATAAAACCGCGTTAGTCCATTGCAACGTTAGTCTGGTGATTTTATTTTGCGATGTGTACGACATAAATATGTTTTTTGAAGCTGCCCTTGTCCAGCTGTGACCAGAAGTGGATCATTCCGTTTAGCCGAATGCAAAAGTAGTTAGCGCATAACCCCTGTTTTCTGGCCAATCACAGAGCTCATTACATCGCTTTCCTTTTCATTTTATTTAACTTTAGCCAGGAGGACCAGGAACGCCACGGAAAAGCTAAAAGGAGAAGCTAATTGGAGAAGCTAATACGTTTTGGAAATGCTTTTCCGAAAAGGTTTTGTAAATACATTTAGAAATCGGTTTCCTAAATAGATTAATGAATAACGCTATTAATCCTTCTTTTATTAAAACCATTTAGTAATCCATTTATTAAATCCTCTTTTAAAAACTTTTTCAGATCCAGGAGATCTAACCACTAATGCAGGAATCGCCACTTTGCCCTCTGGTACTTCAGCCTCCATGCTGTCTCTGTTTACGAATTGTGCACGCGCAGACCATGGCAAAGACACTGTACAGCAACAGCCAATGGGGTTCTCTCTGAAGTCCATGGGCGTTAGGAGGCTTGTGATTGGCCAAGGCCTCCACCGTCCCTGCGTTGGAATTTCTCCTATCTCTATTGAGTGTTCATTTCTCAAAATTGCTTATAATAACCAACAGATGGGATTATAAAGCAAGATTTTTTCAAAAACGATTGCTTTTGCAATATACTATATGGGGTCTAAACCATTTTTCTCAACTAGATGAAAAATATATTAGGTACTGGAACTTTAAGGCTCTTTTAAAAACTCTTTTAATAAAAGCATTTAGTAATCAATTTATTAAATGCTCTTTTAAAAACTCTTTTATTAAAAGAGTTTTGTAATCCATTTATTAAAGGCTCTTTTAAAAACTCTTTTAATAAAAGCATTATTCCTTTTCGCGTGGCGCTCACGGTCCTCCATAATCGAGCTTCTCAAACTGTTTAAAGCTCAGTTCTGTGGGACGGTCCAGGGAAATCATGTCCTGAGTGAGGAGAGGGCAGTTGATCTGCTGTCAAGCCCGCGGCTGCACTGTACTTACAGCTGTAGGTGAAGTGTAAGCCAACAATAAGCTGTATGCAATGTGAACACAGGTGGCAAGACCGGCCTTGTCCTTTGGGTTTGACTGTTGCTAATTCATGGACATTGAAATGCCTCCTTGAATCAGAATCAATGTTTTTATTCTGTTTATCACCTTCAGTGGCTTCTGGACTGAGTTAACATTTCCTAAATTAAAATGCTGTTTGATATTGTTTTGGAGTGCAAGTACATTTACTTGGTAACAGGATCACAGTTTTTGTCAGTCCGTGCAACATGTTGCTAGTTACTAGTTAAGGTGCTGATGTCAGTTACACTTGCTTTATTAAGTTCATTGACACTGATTACAAAATTAACTTTACATTTTCTCATTGGCCAAAGGTATGGGGCTAATATTACAGCCATTTGTGAATATGTACTGAGAGTTGCACAGGTATGCGTCATCAACCAATGGGAGCGTCCCTTACTGGAGTGTATTAAAAGCATTATAAAAGCACATAAAGGCAAGCCTGTATGACACCTTAAGGTGTATTATCTTCCACAGATGATTCATATTACAATATGCCTTTAAAAGATTAAACATGTTTCCTCAAATACAATAAAAAGTTGAATAATTCTGATTTAGTATTGTGCACACAAATATAAATACTCTTGCACAACTCAGACGGACATATTCTCAAATAGTTTTGCTTTTGTCTGTGTCCAAGGCAAACTTAACAGTGACTGTGAGTTCCAATGTCATGTAGATTTAATATGATCAGTTTCAGGCTAGGTTCAGTTCATATTAGTTCAGCCTACTCTACAAGTGCGTTGATCCACAAAGACTGTACAAAAAGTATTATGTATATAAACATGATAAGTATCCTTTATTTGTATGGATTTTCCAGTGTGTGTGACTAAAAGGCTTGTGGGTTCTGCACAATCCTTCGCCTATAGGTGGCATCAGGACTGAAGAATGAATTACTGTGACTTTTATTCCAACTTGACAGGATTTTCTAAATTATGCAAAGGTGTCAAACTTAGGCTAGAGAGAGCAAATCAGGTACTCTTTGTAAAAGGCATATTAATACAACTATCCATGTGTAATTTATTTTTCACATTATTTTATTGGGGGGATGTCCTGTTCACTTTAAACTCAGTGTTCCTTGTTGAGGAACATGCTGAAGTCTGCTTAGTTTGACAAGCACTGGTCAGTTACTTTCACACATTCACTGAGATTTCCTACTCTCTTGTCATAGGTTTAATTTATTTCAAATTAACTTCCATTATCTTTTTGAATCAAAATTCTCCATGTTCACATTAACCGTGACGTCTTTTATGCACAGTGATGGTAACATGCATACAAGTCTGCTTTACTAAGTGGCGACTGTCGCAAGTCCCAAGCATGTGCTACCATGGAAAATAATTTCTGCTGTATATAGTCTGCCATAGATTATTTGAAAAACTAAGTCATCTTTGCTCTGTCACTATTTCCTATTTGCATTTTCTTTGTGTTAGAAACATGTGAGGCTGATGATGCTTTATCTTTTTTAATGAATCTTGACAGAAATGTAAATTTTAAAAATGGACTAAATAAAAAAAACAAGTTAAATATTTTTGATTAATATGTCTCTTCCTCTGCCACAGTGAATCATCTGCCTCCATTTAATCCTGTCCTCTGCATCCTCTTCTCACACAACAGTTTTTTTTTTTTTTTTTTTGGTCTTCAGTGCTGCACCCTCTTCCTTTATTTTTCTTTATTTATATTTATTTTTCAGGTAGTAGGCAGAGGTGGAAGAAGTAGCCTACTCAAAAGTAAAAGTACTGGTACTTCAGAACAATATTTCTTTAGTAGAATTTGTACTTTACAAAATCATTACAGCGAGTAAATGTAACAAATTAGACTGAATGTAAACTTTACTTTTGAAAGTCGTTTTTACATTAGCACAGCAAAAACTACTACAACCACTATTGTTACTACTAGTACTACTACTGCATACTATTACCACATTGTTGCTGGCGCTTCTACTACTACAACTAGCCTTAGTTATTACTGGGATCAAACATGGGCTACTTTTATCAATAGAGTAATATTTACTTTAGTAAAAGTGATTTTGCTAGTGAATTTTTTTCCTCTAAGATGTACTGAAAAAGGCCAGTGTTCTTTTTTTTTTTTTTTTCACTACTATCTAGCTTGTACTTTCCACTACTGTAGTAAGCGATGTGGATATTGTGAGCTTTGGAAGAAGATAATTGTCTATGGCCTACATCATTACAATCTCACACTGTTGAACAGTCTGTAGGGATAGAAATGTGAAGTCTGTCTGGGCTCCACCTGAGTGTGCTGTTGTGCACTGTGCATTAGGCACATTGGTGGTGATACTGTTCATCTATATTACAGCTTCTTAAAAACATAAGCAATGCCCATTGGTCTTTCCATGTGCTCCATCGTCCTGTAGTCTGCTCTGATTGACAATGTGTAACATTTCCTGAGGCATTATGGGAAAAAATGCGCTGTTTTAACGGCTGACTGTAGGAACGTCGTTTACACAAATGAGTAAGTAAACTCATTTCAAAGGGATCATTTTTTCGTTTAAATGAGAAAGTTATCACCATATAACATGAAAATTATCTTGTTTTAATGAGAAAAAGATCTTATTATAAGGTGAAACTTTCTCGTATTAACGAGAAACGCTAGCAATAATTCAGCGCTTCCATAGTTAATCAAGTACTTTGACTCTTTTGAGGAACACATTTGGATCATTGCTTGTAGACTCTGTGATGGAGCCAAATTCAAACTACAGAACCCTGAAGGGTAAGTGTTACAACAGTGTAAATGTTATAGGTATTAATCTCTACATGTCTGCGGTTGTTCCTGTAGATAATTATATGCAGAATGTGTGTGAGTAACACCTCCTTCATTTTTAGCCAGCTTTTATTGAGAGCACACACATATCTGCAGCTTAGAGAGAAATTTTAATTTTACTCGCAACAATGTTCAGAAGGATCTTTGGTAGTAAAAAGGTCAGTTATCTGTAGGTTATTACCATGTTCTGGTGCAGTTTGTTTGATTTTTTTGTTGTAAATTCAACAGTGACATTCATGCTCTGAGTCTCTGAGTCAGATGAAGATTTTTTATATGATTTCAGTATTTTTTTTTTATGTTTGATGTATTATATATAATTTCCTGTGAATATTAATTGTTTTTGTGTTGTGTTTTAACAGGACAGTAAACTCCACCACAGGATGTCCAGACAAGGAGTGCAGTCCACAAGTCTCAGAGATACCACACAGGATTTCACTAAAGTTAAACCTCTTTATTCACACCACAACACACAACAAACTTGCCATGCTACACTGAAATTATTTTTAGCATTTTATTTTGAAATGTTGTCCAAATTTAGTGTTTCATTCTTTTGTAAAGTATGGCAACTTTCTCCTTTCTAGTAGTGGTAACAGCAGTAGTATTAGTTGTAAATGTTAGTAATACACAGTAATACCAGCTGTGGTGCAGTATTGTAGAAGTAGTGGAAAAATACTTTACTTTTTACTTTTTCTAAAGTTTTAAGGTAACAGTATTTTTACTTGAGTACATTCTTTGATAAATCTTTCACCTCAGATCTAATGAAACAAATATTTGAGGAGAAAACTATTTTTCCAATTCCGATTTTATTTGTTTTCTATTTTTTATGTTTGTGTAGACAGTGTCCTCTCAACCTACTTTTGGTTCTCCTTTAGAGACATGACCTAAATTTGAATATAGTATATAGTGTATTAAATAAGAAGTAGCTGTACGTGGATACATTTCCTCTGTTTTATATCATTTACATTCATTTTATTTGTTTCTGTTTAAATAAACCATGTTTCTTCAATGAACACAGTTTTCCTTGTTTGTTTTTATCTCCCGTGTGGACAGCAACACTCAGGGCTCAAAGAAAACCATTGGCTGTGGGATTTTGGGCCAGGCGCCTCTTTGGATGTGTCCCGGTATGTCTCACAGCAAGTGGATCTCATTTCACTATCTTTACATTTACTATTGAATGTTTGTAAAAGATGATTCCTGACTGGTGTTTTTGTGTCCACAGAAAAATGACAGGACTCCATCTCCACAGAATAAGTAAGAATACTCCACACAATTATAAGAAAAAAGTTTTATTTACATACAGCAATACAATCAACTCTCCTTTTTAGTTGCAGTGGTTCAAAGTCATCAAAAAGAAGCTTCTTCTGGCTTCCATGGTCCTGCAGCGTAAGTACCATGCAAAGCTTCAAGTCACTTATTTTAATTCTTAATGAAAACATAATAACATTTAGAGGTCTACTAGAAAATACAGCATGTGTATGTCCTATTTTCACACTCGTTCCCTTAGGCATTTCATATTTGATTACTATAAAATGTGTGTGCTACATTGTATACCAAATACTTCTTCTGTATTTATACAAGCATGTTTTGGAAGTGTTGCATGGATAGCTAAGTTTTGGTTTGATTGTATTCCATTTCTTGGTGAATTGAGTTTTTCATTGTCTTCAACAGAAGGAACATAGAGTGAGTCCTTCCCCCGTGCAACAGAAAAGGTAAGCACCACTTCATAAAAATCATAAAGTTTAAAATATACAAGAGTTGAAGGTTATTTGTGATTCTGCAGCTTCGACCTCCCTGAGTCCAACGCTAAACTCGAGCCCAAACCCAAGGCCCAACCTGAGTTCAAGTTCAGCCTTGGGCACCGGAAGAAAAATAAAACACTTCCCATGAGACGTATCGGGTGAGTTTGTCATCTCCATACATATGATTACACTAACTGGTCTTGTTATTGTTCAGAGAAAGAAAAAAAAAAAAATTTTACTTGCAGACTTCCAAACCTCGGTAATACCTGTTACCTTAACGCGTGCCTTCAAAGCCTTATGGCGTTGGATGAGTTTATGGATTTGGTCAGGGATCAGGAGAGAGTGTGGAGGCAGAGTCAGGAGGCAGGGCTGCTGAGGTAGGGAAGAGTCAGGCAGACTTTTTTTTGACATCTCAGTTGATTTTTAAACAGTAATTAGCCATGTTTTCATGAGTAGCACAGTACATGGTTGTTTTGGTTTTGTTTTTAAATTCCACCAAGGCAGAGTTTAGAAAATTAATTAATTTAGTGTAAATTAGGGATTGTCCGGTTAAATATGCACTGTATTTTATTCAGCTCAAGATTTTATCCTTTACTTGAATACAAACGTGTATTGTGCATCAAATGTTTTAAAGGAAGGTAAAGGTTTTAATTATCTGCAAACGTCCCCACTGGATAACTCCATAAAGCTACAAAATTATCATTTAATTTAAGTTTGCCCACAAAGAAAAAAACTCATTATATTGACAGAGTGTCTCTTCCCCAGGTAACTTCAGGCCATTGCAGATGCCCAGCGCTCTCCTGGAAAGGCCAAGATTGCCACCCTGCTGCATAACTTCAAACAGGCTGTTGCCTCTAAAGCTCCCGAGTTCCAGGGATTTCAGCAGAAGGTAAGTAGCTAGTTTACTGTTACTTTAAAGTTTATCAATGAACAAGGGCTACCCATCATTCTAGGTCACAAATGTATTATTATGACAACATTGCAGATCACTAGGGGGTGCACGGTGGCAGAGCGGTTAGCGTTCTAGCCTCCCAGCAAGGAGGTCGTGGGTTCGAGCCCCGGGCGGACCAACACACACCATCACACAATCTCTCTGGGTGGAGTCTGCATGTCCTCCCCGTGTTACCGTGGGTTCTCTCCGGGTTCTCCGGCTTCCTCCCACCGTCCAAAGACATGCATGTGTTAGGTGAATTGGTGACTCTAAATTGACCCTAGTGAATGAATGAATGTGTGACTGAATGGTTGTCTGTCTGTGTTCGTCTCTGTGTACCCCGCCCTCGGCCCCAAAGTTACTGGGATAGGCTCCAGTCACCCGCGACCCCTAACGGGAATAAGCGGTAGAAAATGAATGAATGAATGAATGAATGCAAATCACTAAATTAAATGTATAGAAAAAACACTATGGTCTTTGAGACAGACAATTTCTTTACTCTACAGATGTAGCCCACAGTGGAGATTTGGGGACAAATAAACACCCAATAACTCCTCACTGTAAACCATTTCAGCATTAACCAAGTTAACCAACAGCAGCTGAAAATGTAGCACCTGAGCAAACAACAGAGCTACATGTGAAGATATTCATCTTTATAGCCCATTGTTGTAAATGTTGTGAATTTAGCCATTTATTCACTGTTTATATATGACCATATGAATTTACGAGACCAGTTCAGTGTGCCCAGGGTTTCTGCCTGGTAAAAGGGAGTGTTTCCTTGCCACCATCACCAATATTGTGCTCATGGGAGAATGTTGGGTTTTCTCACTGAAATCTAAACTAATTTCAAGAATATGGCCTAGACCTGCTCTTAAGGGAAAGCACACTGAGACAAGTTCAAATGGATTTGATTTGATTTTTACTGATTTAGCTGTAGCTTTGACAGGAAAAGCCTTGTATTTATTGATATTTTCAGATTCAATGTAAGTCTTACTCAAACATTGTGGGTCATAACTTACCTTAACATAACTTTTTTTTTCCTGTGGTGACGTCACGCAGAGGTCTTCACAAACCTCTCCCTGGACCTCTTTCCTGGTTGGTCCACTTAGCGCCTTCTGGAGCACCATCTAAGTGTATGTTTGGAAAGGGAACTGTGCATTTATCTGACTCAAAAGTGTTTTGATGCATCTGCATTTATAATGTACAATGGCACATAAACAATTAAATACACATGTCTTTTGCAGGAGACAGAGCTAGAGTTCAGGTGTGAGTGTGGAGGCTCAATGTCCAGCCAAAAAGCAGCCTTTGCGTCTCTGCCAAAGTAAGTTAAAATGTAATGATAAAATAGGAGGCCCTCACTTTGTACATTGTAATTTATTATTCATATTATTCATTTTGTCACACAGTGTCCTCATTCTCAACGTGAAGAGGTTCACCAACAATTCCAAATTTAGTCCGGAAAAGGTGAATGCTCCCATCTATCTAAATATGGACCTTGTAGTGTCATCAAAAGAGGTAAAAATAATCATTGTTAGTAAATTAGTTGTGGAGGAACAGTACAAGTAAATAGTGAACATAACTCAATTTTCTGCTTTTTTTTAGGATGCAGGCTGTTTCAGCTTAGTCAGCATAATGTCTCATTTAGGATTTTCAGCTGATCATGGTGAGATACTCATTTGTATACATATATGCAAATAAAAATGACACATTTCCTTTTACTCCTCCTTGAACCGCCACCTTATCGTGGTGGAGGGGTTTGAGTGCTCGAATGATCCTAGGAGCTATGTTGTCTGGGGCTTAATGCCCCTGGTAGGGTCTCCCATGGCAAACAGGTCCTAGGTGACGAGCCAGACTAAGAGCGGTTCAGAAGCACCTTATGATGAGTAATAAAGCAAGGTCCGTTACGTCGCCCGGATTGGCGTCACCGGGGCCCCACCCTGGAGCCAGGCCTGGGGTTGGGGCTCGCAGGCGAGCGCCTGGTGGCCGGGTCTCCTCCCACGGGACCCGGCCGGGCCAAGCCCGAAAAGGCTACGTGGGACCGCCTTCCCGTAGGCCCACCACCCGCAGGAAGGACCATAAGGGGCCGGTGCTGTGTGATTTGGGCGGCAGTCAGAGGCAGGTGCCTCGATGGCCCAATCCATGGACACAGAAACTAGCTCTGGGGACATGGAATGTCACCTCGCTGGGGGGGGAGGAGCCTGAGCTTGTGCGGGAGGTTGAGAGATACCGGCTAGATATAGTCGGGCTCACCTCCACTCACAGCTTGGGCTTCCGAAACCCAGCTCCTTGAGAGGGGTTGGACTCTCCACCACTCTGGAGTTGCCCGCGGTGAGAGGCGGCGGGCCGGTGTGGGCTTGCTCATAGCCCCCCAGCTCAGCCGCCATGTGTTTTAGTTTACCCCGGTGAACGAGAGGGTCGCGTCCCTGCGCCTCCGGGTGGGGGACAGGTCTCTCACTGTGGTTTCGGCCTATGGCCCGAACAGCAGTGCAGAGTACCCGGCCTTCTTGGAGTCCCTGGGAGGGGTGCTGGAAGGTGCTCCGACTGGGGACTCCATTGTTCTACTGGGGGAATTCAATGCCCACGTGGGCAATGACAGTGATACCTGGGGGCGTGATTGGGAGGAACGGCCTCCCCGATCTGAACCCGAGTGGTGTTCTGTTATTGGACTTCTGTGCTAGTCACAGTTTGTCCATAACGAACACAATGTTCAAGCACAAGGGTGTCCATCAGTGCACGTGGCACCAGGACACCCTAGGCCAGAGGTCAATGATCGACTTTGTAGTCGTGTCATCGGACCTTCGGCCATGTGTCTTGGACACTCGGGTGAAGAGAGGGGCTGAGCTGTCAACTGATCACCACCTGGTGGTGAGTTGGACCCAAACTTATTGTGAGGGTCTGTTGGGAACGTCTGGCTGAGTCTCCTGTCAGAGGGGTCTTCAACTCCCACCTCCGGGAGAGCTTCAACCAGATTCCGGGGGAGGCTGGAGACATTGAGTCCGAGTGGGCCATGTTCTCTACCTCTATTGTCAGTGCGGCTGTTTGGAGCTGTGGCCGTAAGGTCTCTGGTGCCTGTCGTGGCGGCAATCCCCGAACCCGGTGGTGGACACCGGAAGTAAGGGATGCCGTCAGGCTGAAGGAGTCCTACCGAGCTTGGCTGGCTCGTGGGACTCCTGAGGCAGCCGACGGGTACCGGCAGGCCAAGCGTGCCGCTGCCCGGGCGGTTGTGGAGGCAAAAACTTGGGAGGAGTTCGGGGAGGCCATGGAGGAGGACTATCAGTCGGCCTCAAAGAAATTCTGGCAAACCGTCCGGCGCCTCAGGAGGGGAAAGCAGTGCTTCACCAACACTGTTTACAGTGGAGGTGGGGGGCTGCTGACCTCGACTGGGGATGTTGTCGGGCGGTGGAAGGAATACTTCGAGGATCTCCTCAATCCCACCGACACATCTTCCGTTGAGGAGGCAGAGGCTGGGGACTCAGAGTGGACTCGTTCATCACCTAAGCTGAAGTCACCGAGGTGGTTAAAAAGCTCCTCGGTGGCAAGGCACTGGGGGTGGATGAGATCCGCCCTGAGTACCTCAAGTCTCTGGATGTTGTGGGGCTGTCGTGGCTGACACGTCTTTGCAACATCACATGGTGGTCGGGGACAGTGCCTCTGGACTGGCAGACCGGGGTGGTGGTTCCTCTTTTTAAGAAGGGGGACCGGAGGGTATGTTCCAACTACAGGGGGATCACACTCAGCCTCCCCGGGAAAGTCTATTCCAGGGTACTGGAAAGGAGAATTCGGCCGATAGTCGAACCTCGGATTCAGGAGGAACAATGCGGTTTTCGCCCCGGTCGTGGAACAGTGGACCAGCTCTATACCCTCCATAGGGTTCTTGAGGGTTCGTGGGAGTTCGCCCAACCTGTCCACATGTGTTTTGTGGATTTGGAGAAGGCGTTCGACCGTGTCCCTTGTGGTATCCTGTGGGGGGTGCTCTGGGAGTATGGGGTCCAGGGCCCTTTGCTAAGGGATGTCCGGTCCCTGTATGACCAGAGCAGGAGCTTGGTCCGCCTTGCCGGTTGTAAGTCAGACCTGTTCCCAGTGCATGTTGGACTCCGGCAGGGCTGCCCTTTGTCACCGGTTCTGTTCATAATTTTTATGGACAGAATTTCTAGGTGCAGCCAGGGGCCAGAGGGAGTCTGGTTTGGGAACCACAGGATTTCATCTCTGCTTTTTGCGGATGATGTTGTCCTGTTGGCTTCATCAAGCCAAGACCTTCAGCATGTGCTGGGGCAGTTTGCAGCCGAGTGTGAAGCGGCTGGGATGAGAATCAGCACCTCCAAGTCCAAGGCCATGGTTCTCGACCGGAAAAGGGTGGCTTGCCCTCTCCAGGTTGGGGGGGGGGTTCCTGCCTCAAGTGGAGGAGTTCAAGTATCTTGGGGTCTTGTTCACGAGTGAGAGAAGGATGGAACGTGAGATTGACAGACGGATCCGTGCAGCGTCTGCAGTAATGCAGTCGTTGTATCGGTCTGTCGTGGTAAAGAAGGAGCTGAGCCGAAAGGCGAAGCTCTCGATTTATCGGCCGATCTACGTTCCTACTCTCACCTATGGTCATGAGCTTTGGGTCATGACCGAAAGAACAAGATCCCGGATACAAGCGGCCGAAATGAGTTTCCTCCGCAGGGTGGCTGGGCGCTCCCTTAGAGATAAGGTGAGGAGCTCAGTTACACGGGAGGAGCTCGGAGTAGAGCCGCTGCTCCTCCACATTGAGAGGAGTTAGCTGAGGTGGCTCGGGCATCTGTTTCAGATGCCTCCTGGACGTCTTCCTGGGGAGGTGTTCCGGGCATGTCCCACTGGGAGGAGGCCCCGGGGAAGACCTAGGACATGCTGGAGGGACTACGTCTCTCGGCTGGCCTGGGAACGCCTTGGGGTGCCCCCGGTAGAGCTGGAAGAAGTGTCTGTGGAGAGGGAAGTCTGGGCATCTCTGCTTAGACTGCTGCCCCCGCAACCCGGCTCCGGATAAAGCGGAAGAAGATGAATGGATGGATGGATGGATGGACATTTCCTTTTAATTTTTAATAACTAACTTAAAATGTCAATGTCAATGTCATTGTTTTAGGACACTACATCTGCGACAGTCTGGATCCTGAGGACGATCCATCAGAGCCCACAGATAAATTGCTGACACATGATGACACTAAGGTGTTTCCGTCAACTGAGAGAGACTGCTGCAAGAAGAGGGAGAAGTCAGCCTACGGCCTCCTCTACAAGAGGATCACGGTCTAAGTATCTGGCTGAGTATCTGACATCTCACGTCTGAATGCTGACCTCCTAAGTGTGACATTGTAGGCTATGTTACCGCGTTTATATTCTTATGGCTGTATAATATAAATGTTTTACCTCATAAAAAATGTTTTGGTCAAAATTTTATACATTTTGATGAACGTTTACCCAGTCCACATCGGGTTTGAAAAAAAGAAAAATGATAAAATCACTAAAAGCGTCACTAAAAAGCGTCAGACAAGGGGGCAAGAGACTGAGAAATGTTAGAAAATCCATTCACACACTGCAAAAAAATCACTATCTACATTATGTCTGTGAAGACTCTCACTCGTCCAGGGTAAATGCATCGCAACAAAAGTTTAAAAAGCAGTCATCTGGATTAGATTTTTCAAGTAGAAGACGTTTCACCTCTTATCCAAGAGGCTTTCTCAATTCTGAAATGAACTGGTAAGAGAGCTGGTTTATATTCTTCTAGGAAGGAGGAGTCCTGAAACTAAATTCTATTGGTCAATGTGACCATGAATAGCCTAGTGGTTTCGGGTCATTAGGAGTCCTTTGTCCTCAGCTGGAGTGAGAGTCGTTAACCCTCCCCAACCTGGGCAGCTCCTTCAGATGTAAATGACCTGAGTGAAACTGGTTTGTTTTGTTTGGGTTTCAGGAGACTGTTGTAGACAGAAGGAAGGTTGTATCTGAGACCACCATTTCTGTTTAAAGAAGGTTTATCTTTTTTGACAAAGATTGCTTCTTTCACTCCTCGCTCAAACCATCCTTTCTCTCTGGCTAAGATTCGGACCTCACTGTCCTCAAAGGAGTGGTTTGTGGCCTTCAGGTGGAGGTGTACTGCAGATTCAGGTCCACTGGAGTTGGCCCTGCGGTGTTGGTATAACCGCTTGTGCAGAGGTTGTTTGGTTTCTCCAATGTACTGTTCATTACAGTTCTCACTGCAGTGGATGGAGTACACAACATTGCTCTGTTTGTAACTGGGAATTTTGTCCTTGGGGTGAACCAGTTTTTGTCTGAGAGTATTAACAGGTTTGAAATAAACCGGGATGTTGTGTTGGCTAAAAATCCTTTTAAGTTTCTCAGATAGGCCGGAGATGTACGGAATGACTACATTGCTCCTTTTTGGCTCTTGCTCCTGTTCTTTCCTGTCCTGTTTTCTTGTCATTCGGGATTTGGAGAAGGCCCAGTTGGGATATCCACAGGTTCTGAGGGCTTGGCGGACATGTAGCTCTTCTTTCCTCCTTCCCTCCGAGCTTGTGGGAACCTCTTGGGCTCTGTGCTGCAGTGTCCTGATCACACCGAGTTTGTGCTGTAGTGGGTGGTTTGAATCAAATAACAGGTACTGGTCTGTGTGAGTGGGCTTCCTGTACACTTCCACATGGAGCCGCCTGTCTTCTCCAATGATAACTGCACAGTCTAAGAAGGCTAGGCTGTTCTCCGTGGCATCCTCACGAGTGAACTTGATGTTCTGGTCCACAGCATTAATATGCCTTGTGAAAGCTTCCACTTCCTGGATTTTGATCTTCACCCAGGTGTCATCCACATATCTGAACCAGTGACTAGGAGTTGAACCTGGAAATGAGTCAAGAGCTCTCCTCTCAACTTCCTCCATGTACAGATTAGCCACAATGGGGGAGACTGGGGAGCCCATAGCACAGCCGTGTTTTTGCCTGTAGAAATTTCCTCTGAACTGGAAATATGTGGTGTTGAGACACACCTCCAGTAGTTGGCAGATGTGGTCCGGTGTCAGGTTTGTCCTCTCTTGCAGTTCTCCATCTTGAAGCAGTCTCATCCTCACAGCCGTTACTGCCTCTGTGGTGGGGATGCAGGTGAACAGGGACGTCACATCATAAGACACAATAGTCTCATCAGAATCCAGCTGGAGATGTTTGACTTTGTTGGCAAAGTCTTGTGAATTCCTAACATGATGCTCTGTGTTGCCAACAAGAGGGGCCAGGATTGAAGCCAGGTGTTTAACAGAAATGGTGGTCTCAGATACAACCTTCCTTCTGTCTACAACAGTCTCCTGAAACCCAAACAAAACAAACCAGTTTCACTCAGGTCATTTACATCTGAAGGAGCTGCCCAGGTTGGGGAGGGTTAACGACTCTCACTCCAGCTGAGGACAAAGGACTCCTAATGACCCGAAACCACTAGGCTATTCATGGTCACATTGACCAATAGAATTTAGTTTCAGGACTCCTCCTTCCTAGAAGAATATAAACCAGCTCTCTTACCAGTTCATTTCAGAATTGAGAAAGCCTCTTGGATAAGAGGTGAAACGTCTTCTACTTGAAAAATCTAATCCAGATGACTGCTTTTTAAACTTTTGTTTCGACTATCTACATTAGATAAAATTACTTGAATTCAGATTATTAATCTTGATTTAAGCAAAAAATAACTAGGTCAGATTTTTTTATTTATTAGGTACCGTATTTTCTGGACTATAAGTCGCTCCAGAGTATAAGTCGCACTAGCCAAAAAATGCATAATGAAGAAAAAAAAAAAGAATATAGTTGCATTTTTGGGGGGAAATTTATTTTACAAAGTCTGACACCAAGAACAGACATTTCATCTTGAAAGGCGAGTTATAGTAATAATAGAATAGAGAACAACAGGCTGAATAGGTGTGCGTGATGCAGTGTTGTGCATGAACGAGTTCAAATGAACGCGTTCATTGAACACGTTCATTTTTATGTGAACTTTGAACTGAACGCAACACATTTGTAAATCAAGAACTTGAACATGAATTTGTTCAGATTATGTGAGATGAACGACGTACATCACGTCAATTAAACGTCGGAATTTGTTTTCACCTGAGTCGAGTGACGAGGTCTAATCGCACTTTTTAAACAGCGCTGTCACTCACTGCCCACGGGCTCCACTCCAAAACTGCACCGCTTCACCAGAGAGCGCTTGTGTGCACAATGCATCATGGGTAACGTAGTGTGAAGCCAAACATAGTCGAATCTAATATCTTTGGCTTCACACTACGTTACTCATGATGCACTGCACAAGCAAGCATAACAACAAGCGTAGCCTTCATAGCAACACCGGAGCGGGCAGCAGCAGTCAGTCTGACAATAGGCTTGTTCGAGATGAACTGCGCCTCGCCTGGATTGTGAACGAGAGTGCACGGCCGCAACAGGAGGAGGGGAAATACGCCTGTACTGAAGTCGGACAGTTTGTGGCTCAGGTCACGCACCATCACTCCCGAAATCCACTTCTCGCGTGTGTTGGATGGGATTTTGAAAATAAATGCATTAAACTGATTTGTAAGAACTTTTCTGTTCCGTGCTTGACCACAGTCTGTGTGTTAATGAGGCGCTCTTTTGGAGCACACAACATCAGGTACATTCAGCAGTGGTTCTTAGCTTTTATGTCTAAGATTACATATTATAAATGTTAAACAGCCTCCTATAACAGCAGATATCTTTTTAATAATATTCTACTTCACACTGAGCAGCAGGGCGCAAAGTTTATCCAGGTCAAAACTGTAACTTTAGTCTGTATCTAAAAAAAAAAAAAAAAAAAAAAAAAGGCAGGGGAGGAGGAGAGGAGGGCAGTGAAGTGTCGTGTGTTACGTTTTTGATCAGCACTAAACTCAGATCCAATCACCTGTCCGTTCACCGCTGACAGGTGGGCGTTTTCCCATCATGCACTGAGCCAAGCAGCCTCCGCAGTTGCTCCTGATGAATTGTGGTGGCTCAGGCGCTGGTCTCGTTTGGATCTCACGAGCTTTCGGTGACCGTCGCACTCGTGACATCAGAGCAAGTCGGGAACAAGTTGGACACAAATCTAACCGGCATGCACTGCACACAGACCGACACTGATCAAAAATGCGCAGGTCTAGCTCATCTCGAACGAGCCTAATAGCAAGTGAAGGCACAGAGAACACAGACGATGCTGGCTCTAACTATGATCATTTACGGACATTTTACACATTGTCACACAAAGACGCAGACGGAAAAAACCTTACTTTTCTGTGCAAGCTTATATATGCAAAAACGTCCATTTTGTGTGATAGAATTTAAGATCTACAGTGAGGCTAGAAGGTAGGTACATGTATAATGATAGAAGTCATAGTTTGAAAAACAAGTTCAGCCTTTCATTTACATATTACATACATACTAAAAATAAAATGAACTGAACTTTGAACTAGTTTAAAATTAAAATTGTGAACTATGAACGTGAACAGTTCACTTTGAACATGTGTGAACTGAAGTTAGTAGTTAGTAGTTCAGGAAAAGTGTGAACTTGCACAACACTGGCGCTATGCTAACGTAACACATTGAACTGAACAGGTGTCTCGTATGTTAACGTAATATATTAACAGTTATTCACATAACTACAGCATAAAGAACATAATATAACAAGTTCACCAAACTCACCATCTCACTCCTAATCGCTAAATCCTTTAAATTCTTCATCCTCGGTGTCGCTTCTGAACAACTCCGCCAACTCCGGAGGTAGACGAAGCGCCGCTTCCTCCTCTGCGTGGCTGTCGTCAGACTCAGCATCAGTTCCATTTCCAATTATTCCGCTTTTTCTCAGTTGTCTTTATAGCCTAAGTTGTTAGTGGTAATGTTTACATTTTAAATTGTCAGTGGTACAGGTGCAGCAGATGCTGGTACACAAGCCTAGAGCGCCCTCTAACCAACACATGAAATATTTTAATATATAAGTTGCACCTGAGTATACATCGCACCACAGTCAGCTCCTACCCCTCAGCTCCGAACTGTCCCAAACCTGAGCACTGCAGTAATGCCGCAGAGCTCCCACAGTTACAGAGCAGGCCTGCCCTCCTCATGTCGATGTAGACATCTCCAGAGAGCCCGCCCCTAAGAGACCACGGGCCCTATTTCCCTATTTGGTGATGGCGTGGCGGTGGCGGCTGAAATTTGCTATTTTGTGCAGCCCATCTACATCTACGTCTCCACCAAGACCAGGAGGCGTGGTGGTCTGAACAAGAGGTGTGCCGGTCCGAACAAGAGGCGGTCTGGTCTAACACCAGGGCGTGGTGTGGGGCAGGGAACTGCTCTCACTAAAGTAGTGGTTTGTATCTGAAGCAGGTGATTTCAGCACTGCATGTGCAGACATACAATATAAAGTCAATAAAATAAAAGTTAGAAGTATTAAAAAAATATATGATTTAGGCCTAACTACTATTGTGCTCTTGGAGAGTGTCTTTTTTTTTTTTTTTTTTCCTTTTGGCTATTCCCTTCAGGGGCTACAAAAAACAAATCATTTGTCTCCATCTAAACCCTGTCTTCTGCATCATCTTCTCTCACCCTGACGAACTCCATGTCATTCACTACATCTGTAAATCTCCTCTGTTGTCTTCGGAGGCTGCAAGTACTTTGTATCACATTTTTCTCTCCACCCATTCCAGCCCTCTCATTCTCATGCATTCTGGCTTAATCTATTTTGTCAACTTGTATTATGGTATAGGCTTTCCTAGGTAATCCTAGGTGAGCTGTTCTGTTCTTGTCATTAACAGTACTTTTACTTGAGTATAGGCATTTTAATACTTCTTCCCCTTCTGGTAATACAGATATTTAGTTCAGAGTGTAAGTTTGTGGTTTAACTCTGAATTGCAGAGAAAAAATTAGCTTATTGTCCTGGCTTTTGTCATCCATACAGCAAATGCAGCAAGACTGTTAGGTGTCTACAATTCTGTCATCTATTGAAGCCATCCATGTACCCTCAGAACAGAACCAAGATGTCCAACTGAGCACGATATATATTTTTTTTAATCATCTCTTGCTGGTAAACCATATTTTTGATAATTTGCATACATTGTGTATGGCAGTCATCTCATGCCTTCTCTATTGTTTGATTTTTACAGTGCAATGATAAGACTTCCAAGAACCTCTTCAGACTTAAAAGTGCTGAGTGACAGGTAGCAGCACAATATCGTTGCTGGCCAGGTAACGACAAACAGTGGTGTTACACAAACATGTTATATTTGGGAAAAATAAAAAATCTACTTAAAAAGAACAACTACAAGCTATTGCCAGAACTATATTTAAACCTCAGAATACAGTACATGAACCGGATCCGGGCCAGAACCACTTAAATTCTACTATCTAAACACAGTATGTGAGCCAGATCCGGGCCAGAGGTGAACATGTCCGGTTTTGTGTTGGCATGCAGTGCTTGGGCCTGAACAGGGCCAACTATTGTTAAAAAAGTCCGGCACACAGTACTCGGGCCGACTTTATAATGCTAACTAAGACAAACAAACATTGCGCTTTGACACTGGAGTCCACAAGGCCAACACTGATACCAGAACGTACACACAACACAATGCTTAGGTGCACACACGCCAAAATACCAAGGAACTGCTCATTTATACTCAATTTTAAACTATATTTTAACATATTTGTTAGCATTATTATACATTACAGTGTTTCACTTCAGTGTAATGTGTCAGTGTACCTTTGTTTGATTGCTCACGCATAATTACTGCTTTACTTTTGTAGACTCGCTCTGTCATAGACCTACTGTGTGTGGCCACCAGTCTGAAGCAAGAACACAGACTCATGCAGCTGTGGTCTGTAGAAACAAAGTCTAGACTAGGAAAGGGAGCACACAGCAGCAGTAAACTTTCAGCCTGTTTCTCCTTTTTAGTGACTGCCGTGGAGCGCGCAGTCTTCTCTGTGTAATGGCGTTTCATGGCCTCAGGCTCTGTGGCCCTCAGCGCGTTAGCTCGAGCTTACAGATGCGTTTGGACAAACAAAAAAGAACAAACTGCTGTGGATCTTTGTCCCGTGCGCACAGGGGAAATAATGGAGGAATAAAAAGCACACATCGAGGGCGCGTGGCGTAAGGTTTCTCTGCGTAACTGGCTATGTAACAGTGACACTGGCGTTTAACTGGCCCCGGGTCTCATCCTGTGACCCACGACCAACGCGTTAGCTCTAGCTTCCATACGCATTGCGCTCTCTGGCGCAGTGGGGAAATAACGCAGCACATCCAAAGCGCATCACATAGGTTCCCTCCGCGTAACCAAAGTCAGGACAAACCTCAACAGATTTACTGTCTTGCTGTAAGCAAACACATCACTTTTGACTTAAAAAGCAGCACTCATCAAGTCTTTTCCACCGGATTCCCTGTACACTCTATAGACACGAATTACAGCGCGGGGACAGTCTATGTTGAAGCACATTATTGTGACGGGCTCAAGAGGAAATGAGAGGTGGCTTTTATGTTTAAAACATATGTATTTCTGTGTAATTACACCTCTGACCTTCAACACAGGTTTAGGAGGTCAAAAGAGTCAAATGTAGTCAACCCTTTGTTCTAAGTTGTGCCTGAGTTACCGGATCTGAGCAAACAGTTGCCGGATCGGACCGCATCAAAATAAGGGAGTTTCCGGATCCTGTTCCGGCAAGATCCGGCTCAAATTAAGCCCTGCGTACATGGTTAAGAGTCAGGCATGTTCATAAGAAGTGGAGCTGGGGGAGAGGAGAGGAGCCAGTGACAATGAATGTGAATCTTACAGAACTTTGAATGAACTGGGCAGTGGTTGTTCTTGACAACCATTTGCAGCTTGAGTAGAGAGGTGAGTGTCAGTGTGGCGGTGTTTTTAATTGGAGGTTTGTGGTGTGATGTGTAAGGCTTCTTCTTGAGGTTTTATTATAGTGAAGCAGCATTAACAGTGCAGTCTAGTGTTGATCTCAGTGTGTTTCCTGATGAACAGGCCTCCCACATCTGTAAGGCTGTAACCTCACTCATCTATCCATACATAAGGCGACAGAGAAGGCCAGCTTTGTGGAAAAAAAATGTTGTAATGACATTGTTTGGTATACAAACAGAGCTGTTACTAAAAGTAATTATATAGGAAGTGTGAGATTTGAAACGGCTTACTACACAAATGATGGGATTGCAGTTACCCATATTTAAATTAAATCAAAATGTTGTCATATAAAACTTAATGAAGTCAAGGTGTCTGCTTGCCTGCTTGAAAAAGTCACCGTGTGCTACTGGTAGTGAGAAGTGCTTTCACGTTTTTCATGAGTCGCCAAAGCCGCTAGCAACACCAGAAAAAGTTGCTAGATTTGTCACTTTTTTGAAAATAAGTGCTAGGGAGGTCTGAAAATTCGCTAATCTCAGTGGATGTTAGCGCTAATCTCCTGCCCCCTCAGCTCCTGACTATCTAACGTTAACTCTCAGGATGTTCTACAGAAGCAAAGAGAATGCACTGGAGGCTGCTATTGGAGTTGACCAGAGAAAAAGTTAATTGCAAAATATCTGAAATCAGTTGAATTGAGCAAGAATCATCTAAATAAACTTTGGAGCCACGGGGTGAGTGGAAGAAATGGAGCGGGCTACATGCTAAGCTAACAGAACTAAAGATAAACTAACGGAGCACTGATGGCTAAAATGACACTGTTTTAGATCCTCAGGGCCACGAGTGGTACGGGACTGCACTTATCAAAGGTTGAGAGTTGACAAGTGTGAGTTAAACTGGGACTGGGGTGGTTAATGCTAATTTTAGCTGCTATGTTAGCCGCTAATGCTACGACGTTTTATGTCTGGGGAGAGCACCCACGGGGTCTCCCCCGGAGTTTTTCAAGAGCCCCTCCTTTGCCATACTATATATCTTTGTGCCTCTGGTTGGTTATTTATGTTAAAAAAGTTCAATTTATTTTTGGAGGTTAACATGTAAAGCTATTTTAATTATTATATTATACTTGAAAAAAAGAATAATGGTAGTGTAAAGAAATGCATGAAGTCAGTGCAGGGGAGGGGTGCGCTCAGACCTTTGTAACGTGACGTTCAGGGACATTCGTCAAAGTCACAACTAGTACTTGGAAACAAGATGGCTGCTTGTACTGTGGGGTACACAGATATCCTCTACTTAATAACTAGAAAAGAGCAAAATGCAACTCATACATTTTCGCGTTTTTTTTTTTTTTTTTTTTAATAGATTCAAGACGTAACAAAGCTAACAATAAAATAATCTACTAGTCAAGACATGGGAGAAACTACCTACGGTCGTATTTGATGGAGGAGAAATCAGTCTTAAAATCCTTTCGCATAAGGGGGGCAATTTCTGGCGGGGGGAACTGGAGCAGAGAGGAGCGAACACTGGAGAAATGCAGATAGCCAACAAACCATGAGCCCAGGCTCTGCATGAGCAGACAAAACTTTAGCCACGAGCAACGGAGAAGCTAATGGCACGTAGCAAACATGATCCTAGTTTAGGCTCCAGATGAACTAAATACGTTACTCCTGTACCTTTGTGCATCTCCTAACAACCACATTTATTAAATGACTAAAACTTTGTGCTGTTTCAGGGATGTCTCAGTAGCACACTGGGTAAGGTTGGAAGTCCTAAACCAGCTGGGCCAAAACTGAGACTTGAGCTTAAACATTGGGAGGAAACTCGTCCTACTCCACTTTCTTCACACTGGCCAGAGAGAGATAGAAATACAGGTACCCACTTAGGTTCATTCACCGTTACATGTAAAAGTACATCGATAATAAATAAATTAACATTTTATGTCCATAGATATACAGCAGCATATAAGTTGCCCCAAACATGAGAAATCTTTCACTTTTGCGTTGACAGTTAGGTCTAATTCCCATCCAATAATAAGACTTTTTTCAGTGTGAGAAATGCGAGGTGTGGCGTGTGAGCATGAGAGAGGTGAAATGCGTGGGTCTCACGGTGAATGTGTGAGACTTGAGAGCCCTGCTAATGGCACTGCCACATATCTGACCTGACTGGCTGGTATCCTTGCCAGTAAGTGCACAGTATGAGGTACTAGCTGGGGGAAAATGTCCATTTACCTGTCGAAGAAATGGGGTCGTGGAAACCCTGACTTACCTGGGGTCTTGGTGTACTGCAGTTTGTTGATCTTTGTTTTTTGTTTTTTCTCAGTTGAGATTTTGATTTAAAACTGGACTTTTCCTGTTTGGCTAAATAATGTGTAGGCCCTACATAGCCTACAATAAAAAACACAACCCCCAAAAACATTACATGTTAATAAGCAACACTAATGTGGGTGTATATGAGGCACTGCTGGGAAATCATCACACTACAAAAATGAAGACTACACTAATGGTTGAAACAATAAAAAAAAAAAAAAAAAGTATAATACAATGTCCAGTGGCAGAGTACTAGAGCCTGACAAATATGGATTGTTTGAGCCCGATGCTGATACCAATATTTGATAATGAAAAAATACTGATAACAGATATATCGGCCGATACAGCTTTACATTTTAAAAAAGCATTTTAAGACATTTTTCTTGCAGCTTGTGTTTACATGAATATGGTGTGTACACCCCCGGCCACTTTATTAAACTTTTTTTTTTTTTTTTTTTTTTATGTTGTCAAACGTTGTTGGCTGGAAGAAATCTGCTTATTCTTCTTTATGCTGATTATTGGTATGGGGAGTATTATGTATTTTATGTGTTATATTTATTTTATTTTATTCAGCTTCATCTAAGTTTTATTTAACTTTAATTTTATTTAACTTGCTGTGCAAGATGAGCTTGGGGAGAACTACAAAATTAATTTTTAATTTTTGTTCTACGAGGTTCTGTGGCAGAGAAATTAGGAAAATCTTTTTATTGCCTTTTTTGAGTTTATCAGGCCATGAGAAGGTGATTTGGGGTGTCTCCCATGAACTGCAGTGTAAAAACCCAACTGCTTTGGAAACACTCTTGAGTCAGCTTCTCACGACTGCCCATGTAAGCAGTGGGCCAAGCGGCTCTATTATGCATTTGATAGATCCCTATCGAGGGAGGAGCCAGTTTTTTTCTAACAACAGCTACAGTTTTCAAGGAATCAAAATAAAATTGTCGCCTGTCGTATTTCTTGCATGTTTTTGTAAATCTGCATATTTTCTGTTACACTTTTCCAAGGCGAAGACAGTGGGCAGCTATCTGTTATCAGCCAATCACACGCTGAGAATCACCTGCTGCTGGAGCACCGGCACTAAACCCCGCCCACCTGCGCTTTTATGAGAGAAGATGAGCGGCTGTCATTAAACCTCTGGAGCGGAGTGCAGCAGCTGGGCTTAAGAGGTTAATAAAAGAAAGGTACATTTTACCGACATTGAAATCCATAAACAATTCACAGCAGACACAGCGTGTCTTGGCTTTAAAAATGCTTTAACGTGAACAGCGTAGGATTTAATCAGCTGTGCTGTCTGTTGTTATCTGACAAAATGAGAGAACTACCTCCAGACTGTGTGTGAGGAGACAGGACTGTTCTATTTACAACAGGCACAAGTTTTCCCCTCACTCATCAGAGAGGAGCTGAGACGGGACAGCGCTCGCCCCTCCCCTCTGTTTCCCTCTGACCTGTCCCTGAGTCAGATAAATACAACTGCCTCATATTTATTTGGAAACAGGGGGCAATGTGTGTTTTGACTGAAATTAGTGCCTCATCAGTTTTAATCGGCGCTGCTTCTGCGGTGTAAAAGTGGATAGCAATTAAATCTTTGCATATGACGCTCGTCGGATACCGTCCATTCGGAGGCTGTATGTATTGTCCCTTCTTGTGCTGTAAGAGCAGCTTTTTCAGAACAGTTTGTTTGGTGGCTCCTGACTCCTGCTTTAATCTGAGGGACACCATATTGTGTGGGACATAAATGGTGTCTGGGACAAGTGGTGTGTCACTTTTGCTCAAAGAGAAAAAATAATTAGCAAAATTTGACACTAGGCACCTAAAAATGTCACAGACTACACTGATGCCCTTAACATTTAAATTTTAAATTATTCAAACATTTTAAAATATGATGTGCGTGTGCACACAAGTGCGCTACAGCAGGTCCTTCATTCCAACAGCTGTGAGCTGTACAATTCATCTGTATATTCTAGTCATAGTACTGTACACCAGTGGCGATTTCTCATTGACTACAAGGAAAGCTGAGCTTCTCCACTAAATTGATTAAAATACATGGTCAAATATGCACTGTTAAATTTCACCATAGTAGACATTAAATTGCATTAAAAGTGCACTAGAATGTGTTTCAGGAGTATGTTGTGCATTAATCAGCTGTGAGTATGGTCTCTGTATTTCCACGTTGACGCTGAGCTTCAGTGGATCTCGATGGCACTGCTCAGAGTAGTTTTTTTCACTGTGAGAAAGCCTGACGGTGATTGAATAAAAGCAACAACAAAAGAAGTCCCAGCCCTGGATGCTCAGCATCTCTGGAGGTTAATGACGCAGGGGGCGGGCCGTGACAATGGCTGAACCATTTGACTGACAGCTCGCATTTATCGGTGGTGGGACGTGTGATTCTCTGGAGAGGTCACACGTCTTGTGCTGAAGAGCTGCACGGAAAGTAAAGCGAAGCAAATTAGCTAATTTTCATCATTTGTAGCCTACATATTTCACTCTAACCATAGCACTTTGTTTTAGTCTTAGTTAGGTAGTTAGTCATTAAGTATCAAAGTTAGGAAAACTACCCTGCAAGTTAGCCCACCCTATATGAGTTACAATGCAGAAATAGCGTTGTTTCTGCAGCAAAGTAGAAGCAGCATTAGTGGACTAGAAAAGTAACATCAACATCAAGAGTTATCAAACAAGAGAAAATAGAAATAACTATAATAATAATAACAATAATACATAAAACAATAACTATTAGAAACCCAAACTAAAGAAAGTTAACAAAACAAAATAAAACAAATAAATAAATATATGCACACTTTATTTTTTTGTTTTCTGCACTTTATTTTTTGTTAAGAGCTGCCATAATCTTGTCAGATTGATAAAATTCAATAATCATTCACTCATCAAAAGTGAAATCTTCAAACTCCAAGCTGTCAGGGCGGGGAACCTGGGCGTCGTCTTTCTTTTTTCTGGATGCTTGTTGCTTTTTTCCCCGACTTGGATGGTATGGGGCTATTATTGTTGCAAAAAGATTTGTGCGCGTGTAAATAGATTTGTCTGTAATAAGTTGTGTCCGTATTACGATTTGTGTGTGCGTATTACGATTTGTGTGTCCGTATTACGATTTGTGTGTGCGTATTACAATTTGTGTGTGCGTATTACGATTTGTGTGTGCGTATTACGATTTGTGTGTGCGTATTACGATTTGTGTGTGCGTATTACGATTTGTGTGTGCGTATTACAATTTGTGTGTGCGTATTACAATTTGTGTGTGCGTATTACAATTTGTGTGTGCGTATTACAATTTGTGTGTGCATGTAAAATGATCAGGTTGTAAAAGCAAACAAGCTAAAAAGTTCTAAGTCCTACGTACAAAGCTTTAATTACACACAATATTTTTGCTACAGTCCTGCCACGTCAGATTTGTGTGTCTGTGTTTTGATTCCTGTGTAACTAAAAGTTATTTTGCCCTGAGTTTAGACTGATAGGCTGTGGGCTGGTCGATGAATCTCTGTGCATTCCTGCTAAACATTTGCAAAATGTTTTTACTGCTAGCACATCAGAATTTATGTTTTCCGACATTTTAATAAAACTTTAGGTCTCAGAGTTATACAGTATATTCTGCCTTCATGCCTACAGAACCTCATATACCACTACCGCCACCTGCTGGTGCACTGTGTTTGACACCTGTGATCTACAGACTTTAGGATCTGATTGTTATAATAAGTGCAGCTCTTGTGACGGCGTCTGGCCCCGGCTCCATCTTCTGGGACCAGAAAAAGTTCCACTGAGACGTTATAAAAATGAGTAAAAGTGAGATTTCAGGCTCCATCAGTGAAGCAGCTCTTCTCTGCTCACGGCCTGCTCCTGATCCTTCCCACAATGCACTGCAGCTCTGTCTTCAGAAGCTGATGGCAGTGAAGAGCTCCAGACTGGTTCATGTCAAACATGAAAAGTCAGTTCTGTTCAGTTGAGACCAAGAGCACAGGTGCATCCTGGGTAAGAAGAGAGCAGGAGCAGAGAAGTGCTGCTTCACTGATCAACCATCAACATTCAGTTTCACTGCACTCATTTTTAGCTCAGCATTTTCATACAACACACAGATGAACAGAAGAATATTTTTACTGAATAATGTCATATTCTATTTAATGTATTTTATAGACCTTACACTTTACTTTTATTTATTTTAGCTCAATTTAACAACAAATACAGCATTTATTTCATCTTTAATGAGGCCATTTCACATGTTCTTTTAAATCAAACACAAAGTATTTTTCTTTATGAAGAATTTATACATTTTTTATTCATTTTCAAATCTTTCATTATTGCAAAGCAGAAACCACATGTAGCCCTTGGTGGCTAACATTAGAAGGTTTGGAAGAGCAAACAGGAGCACACTGCAGCGGTCCTCGGTGCTCCACTAGTCTGAGCCACACTGGGACTTGCTGATCTCTTTCTCTGCCGTCTGTGAGTCCTGGGACACTCGACATGTGTAACGCTGCTGGCCTGTGTTCCAGTGGGACGTCTGGATGGACAGAGAGCTGCTCATGTGGAAAGTGTGCTCCGGTCCCGGGACGGCACCACTTCTCCAGACCCCGCTGTTCACTGGACTCCCATCAGCCAACCAGCTCACATGAGCAAAGGGCCCCGACTGAGTGGAGACACAGAGCAGAGTGACTGTGTGGGACTGGAGCTGTTCGGGGGACGGAGGGAACACAGTCAGGACTGGAGGAGGAGAAGACTCATCTGAAACACAACAAAAACACAAACACACAAATATATCAGCTGTCAAATATCAAAGCATGTATAAATTATTGTTATAATAGTATTATTTCAAACATATTGTATTATAGCTTTTCCCCAGCCTCTTTACTGCATTATCACATTTAATCTTGTAACTATCTTTAATCAATATTAGGACACATTTAGTTTGTGCACCACTGTCCCGAGTTTAGACACGGCTCCAAAATGACCTGCTGTTCTATGATAAATATACAAGTAAAAATACATTACATATAGTAATGTATTTTTGGAAATTTTGTGATTAAAAAAATTAAAATATACAATATTATAATGAAGTAAATAAATATATAGACATAAACAGATTCTGAAATAGGCTGTTTCTGACAAAGCTGTGGAAGATTTCACTAAAAAATAAACTTGTTACTGATTCAATATTTTCCATAAAACATATGTATAAGGTATAGGGCTGTGGAAATACTGTGGGGCTTCATGCAAATAGACTAATGTGATATTTCTGAGATGATACATTATAATCATTTAATAAAGAAAAATACACTGCAGATTCTGGTTATAAAATATGTTTTTAAAATACAGTTTTAGTCTCTGGTGAGAGTCTGGGTTTTTCATTTTTAAAGACACAGTTCTCAGCTCACACATAAAATAACTTCTGTCTCCTTCTCACACTTCTGACTTCATTCAACTGATTCTGAACTAAATACTGACCTTGGTTGTAGGTTGTAGATACATTTTATAGATGTTTCATACTGAATATTAATATGAAAATATGAATCCCATATTAAAACATTTAAGAATACATTTTATTCAGTAGCTGCAGTGAAGTGTGTTTACTGCAGCTATTTAGAAAAATATTCAAGTTAAACCCTAAAAAACCTTTTGTTAAGAAGTGAATAGAAGTATTAATGTTGTTGTTGGTCAGAATAAAAGTGTGAAATGTGAAGTGTGTGGTGTCTTACCTGTGACAGAGAGCTTGGTGCCTGGTCCAAATACCACAGTGCTTCAGTTTGTATACATGCTGCTACAAAAACCTCCCCACTCTCACTAATGAGGACAGAGACACTCACACTTCCTGTGGACACTCAGCACATGTCCATCCCCTTCATCACTGTCTCTCTAATCCACATAAGGCCTGAGCACAGTGTGTCCCAGTGTGGAACTGGACAACGAGAGGACAATGAGGCCCAGGTTAGAGCAGTGAGGAGAGAGGACAGAAGCTCAGAGACACAGAGAGAGAGCAGGAGAAGAGGAAGTGAGGAGCAGAGGTTTTTGTCACACTCTGTATCACTGTGATACCCATCCAGGAACACTGTGAACAGTGCCATATGTGCTACAGTAATAAACTGCTGCGTCTCCTTGGTCCAAGTTGTTGATGGTCAAACGATAATCTTTTGTAGACTGATGAGTAGATGTGAATTTGGAAGAGGACACTCCAGAGCTGTAGGTTGGGGAGTGCCTGGAATGGTGATAATTCAACAAAAACTGGGGAACTCCTCCTGAAACCTGTTTGAACCACCAAACACCAGTATCCTCCACATATCCCAGGTTACAGTCCATGGAGGTGGTGTCTCCTCTCCTCGCGGTCACAACAGGAGGCTTCTGTGTCAGCAGCGTCACAGCACTCACACCTGGAAACAACAACAAGAGCTGAAGTGAGGAGAAAGAGGCAGAGTGAGCTGAGAGCAGCAGGGTCAGCCTCCTTACATGTTAGAGCGCAGCTCAGAGTGCACAGGCTCCACAGCATGTTGTCAGGGAATGGTGTGGGGCTCCGAGCACACATCAGTCTGTGTGCAGCTTCAAGACAGAGTGGAGCTTATAAAGACAGTGAGGAGAGCAGAGGAGAGGCAGGAGGAGGAGGGCTCTCACAGCTCTACATTTAGACTGATGGAGCAAGTCTGCACCTCATCATGTCTGGGTCACACACAACAACAACTGGATTTAGACAAACCTCTGTATAAATGTTTTATTTTGTATAGGTTTATAGATTTTTTCATGAACAAAGTTACCTCAGTTCAATAGAACAAATTAAATAAAAAGTACAACTTGGACTTAAGTAAAATGATTTGGACTTAAGTAGAACTAGGAATTAGTTGCTTAGCGTGGCCAACAGCCACCGTTCCACAGGCCTAAAGCCCGATGGGTAAGCAGCCGACTTGCCCGCTGTCAGTGAGTAGTAGTAGTAGTAGTAGTAGTAGTAGTAATAATCTTAGACTTAGACTGACTTTATTCATCCCCATAAGGAGCAATTCAAATTTTTGCCCTGTGTATTCTTTTTTTGTGTGTGTATGTTGGTGTGAATGGGTGTGAGTGTGTTTTAGCTTATTTTAAATTGACTTAATGTAAAATAAAATAATTATGCACTTATTGCAATATATCCAAACTGCATTAATAAAATTAGGTAACTTTACTTTTGTCTCTTGTCCATTCAGTTCATGCACCTGCGTGACTTTAGAGCGGGGTAAATTCAAATCAGGTCCTGGGCAGTGGCGTAAGGTGGTTATGAGGGGCCCCAGTGCAGGTTTTCAGAATGGGCCCTAAAGTTTTGAATCACATTTAGGAAGTCTCTAATACTTATAAGACATACAAAAAGTGCACTGTACTTTCTTAAAATTGACTAATACTTTCTTCTGAATATTCAAACATGGAAGTGCTGCAAAAAATTTAATGTTTATTTTTGTTCCACTCAATTTTGTAAGGATTTTGTAAAAAAAAATGTGAAGGAATTATGCATGTTATACATTTTGTATTTTTTAATCATAAGAAAAGCTTGTTTTTTAAATGGAGTCATGTCTGCTGTGTACTGTCCAGACTGAGCATAACCCACCAATATAGGACTCTCAATGGGGCCCCCTCATGTCCTGGGCCCCAGTGCAGCTGCACTGCCTGCACTATCTGATGTTACGCCCCAGTCCCTGGGCCTTTACCAGGGTGGCGTTGTTACAATAAATTGGGAGGACATTGTGGGTTAGATAACACATTCTGTAGCCCCACGGCCGCCACATCTGCAAGTTTGCTGACTTCCTCACCAAAGGTTACCCTGCTGTGGGTCCACATCTGGAGGTCTGTCCAGTTAAAAGTTGGGTTATGTTTTTGGATGTGAAACTCCTTCAACTGCAGCTCCAAAGGCTGTCTTCCTACACTCTGAACTCTGAACCTTTTTAGTGACTTGGACTCAGATCTGCGACTCATCTCCAGATTACACTTCTCAGACTTGATTTAAACTATTTTGAGCTTGACTTTCTTTTGGTCTCAGATTGGGACCTTAACTCAAGAATAATCAGATTGTACTGGATTTGGAGCTTTCTTTACTGATTTAGACCTAAACTCACCTGTACCACAACTCAAGATTACTCAACTCAGCTTTTGTTTTGACTTAACTCAAACTTTTCTTTAGTGACTTGGACTAAAACTCAAGATTAGTTAACTCAGATTCAAACAGACTGGGACTCAATTTAGACTTTTCTTTGGGAACATGACTTGGATTCATTCTTCAACTTCATTTGACTTAAACATGTAATTCATCTCTGGATGTCTCAACTAAGACTTGAACTGCTTTGATGAACCAGACTTGGACTTAGACTGGTACTTCAGCTGATGAAGATTTGACTTTCACTCAGACTAGTCTTTGGTGACTCGAACTTTGGAGGTTTTTCCAAAGTGGTCTGAGTGGTCTTTGTACAAAACATAATTTCTATGTTCAGTTTATTGACTGTTTGAAAGGAGAGTGTCCTGTTTTCATGTTTGTACTTCTGCACTTACTAAACATTGTAATTCATATTGTATACAGATATGTATACAACTTATCTTTGTACAGAGGTTTGTCTAAATCCAGTTGTTGTTGTGTGTGACCCAGACATGATGAGGTGCAGACTTGCTCCATCAGTCTAAATGTAGAGCTGTGAGAGCCCTCCTCCTCCTGCCTCTCCTCTGCTCTCCTCACTGTCTTTATAAGCTCCACTCTGTCTTGAAGCTGCACACAGACTGATGTGTGCTCGGAGCCCCACACCATTCCCTGACAACATGCTGTGGAGCCTGTGCACTCTGAGCTGCGCTCTAACATGTAAGGAGGCTGACCCTGCTGCTCTCAGCTCACTCTGCCTCTTTCTCCTCACTTCAGCTCTTGTTGTTGTTTCCAGGTGTGAGTGCTGTGACGCTGCTGACACAGAAGCCTCCTGTTGTGACCGCGAGGAGAGGAGACACCACCTCCATGGACTGTAACCTGAGCAAACTTACTGGCAGTTCTGCTCGGTGGTACAAACAGGTTCCAGGAAGAGTTCCTCAGTTTTTATTGCTGCTACATCATTCACTTACCTCTCCAAGCTACGGCTCTGGAGTGTCCTCTTCTAAATTCACATCTACTCATCAGTCTACAACAGATTATCGTCTGATCATCAAAAATGTCAATCAAGAAGACTCGGCTTTCTATTACTGTTATACATGGGACACCACTGTTGATGAGGGAGTATCACAGTGATACAGAGTGTGACAAAAACCTGTGCTCCTCACTTCCTCTTTTCTCTTCTCTCTGGCTCCACTTCTGTCTCCTCAGTCTGTACTGGACAAGAGCTGCTTCTCCAGGTCCACATCCTGAGATCCAGTGGGAAGGCTCCGGCCTCAGCTCCTGCTCTCATATGGATTAGAGAGACAGTGATGAAGGGGATGGACATGTGCTGAGTGTCCACAGGAAGTGTGAGTGTCTCTGTCCTCATTAGTGAGAGTGGGGAGGTTTTTGTAGCAGCATGTATACAAACTGAAGCACTGTGGTATTCGGACCAGGCACCAAGCTCTCTGTCACAGGTAAGACACCACACACTTCACATTTCACACTTTTATTCTGACCAACAACAACATTAATACTGTACTTCTGAACAAACTTCACTTCTCTACAAAAGAACTGAGCGTTTTATTTGAATCTTTATTTTGTAAATGACAACAGTAAACACACTTCACTGCAGCCTCTTCATCCAACTCTCTTCTTCATGTGTTCTCTAAATGTTCATAGATTGTCATAGTAATGTATGAAATATGTTTTTGCATTATTTTAGTGTTAGTTAGATATTTTTTGGTGATTTTTTTTGAGTCAGTTGAATGAAGTCAGAAGTGTGAGAAGTTATTTCATGTGTGAGCTGAGAACTCTTTAAAAAATGAAAGACCCAGACTCTCTTCAGACTCACCAAACTATATTTAAACAATATATTTTTGATCATAATTTCATATCATTAAAGAGCAGATTAAGTGCATTATATACATTGAGAATATGTATTCTACAACATTTATTTATCAGAATGACCCTCAGTAGTTTTATAACCCTACAACTTATTCATGTGTTCATAGGGCATTGAATCAGTTTTTTTATCACCTTCAAAGTCTTAAGTGCTTGGACTCTACAGTCTTCCAAATTAGGGCCAAAAATTTATGATTTTCTGTCACTTTATTAATATTTCTAGAATATTGTATACATGTTGTATTGTATACACTCCCTATTATATTGTGTTCCCAAAATTTATTTTAATTTAATCTAATTTAAAAATATATACAATCCTATGTTAAATCTATTTTGACTTGACAGTGTGGTCATTGGTGACTCTTGTGTAAACTTGGGGCAGTGATACAAACATTTCCTCAGATTTAAAGATGATGAAACAGTAAACATTGTCTTTAAGAAATCCTAGTCTTTAGGAATGACAGTGAACGCATCTCCACAAAAGTAGGTTAACATGGAAAAGCCATTGATCTTGTTTCAGAGCTGGACACACCAAAGAATCTGTTGTATTCTATAAGGCAGTGTGTTGTACTGAGGGCTAACAGTAACAGTAAAGACAAACACATGTTGTAACATGATACAGATGGAAGGGATTTTTACTAAACTGCACTAATATGCATCTGTAAAATATCTTTCTATGGCATCACATATCCACACTTTTATTTATTTATTTATTTATTTATTTATTTATTTATTTATTTAAGGGTGAGACTTAAAAAAGAAAAAGAAAGTTTGGGCTGAAGATGAATAAATTTTGTTAAAAACTATTTTTTGTTGTGTGTTTCAGATGAGTCTTCTCCTCCTCCAGTCCTGACTGTGTTCGCTCCGTCCCCCGAACAGCTCCAGTCCCACACAGTCACTCTGCTCTGTGTCTCCACTCAGTCGGGGCCCTTTGCTCATGTGAGCTGGTTGGCTGATGGGAGTCCAGTGAACAGCGGGGTCTGGAGAAGTGGTGCCGTCCCGGGACCGGAGCACACTTTCCACATGAGCAGCTCTCTGTCCATCCAGACGTCCCACTGGAACACAGGCCAGCAGCGTTACACATGTCGAGTGTCCCAGGACTCACAGACGGCAGAGAAAGAGATCAGCAAGTCCCAGTGTGGCTCAGACTAGTGGAGCACCGAGGACCGCTGCAGTGTGCTCCTGTTTGCTCTTCCAAACCTTCTAATGTTAGCCACCAAGGGCTACATGTGGTTTCTGCTTTGCAATAATGAAAGATTTGAAAATGAATAAAAAATTTAAAATTCTTCATAAAGAAAAATACTTTGTGTTTGATTTAAAAGAACATGTGAAATGGCCTCATTAAAGATGAAATAAATGCTGTATTTGTTGTTAAATTGAGGTAAAATAAATAAAAGTAAAGTGTAAGGTCTATAAAATACATTAAATAGAATATGACATTATTCAGTAAAAATATTCTTCTGTTCATCTGTGTGTTGTATGAAAATGCTGAGCTAAAAATGAGTGCAGTGAAACTGAATGTTGATGGTTGATCAGTGAAGCAGCACTTCTCTGCTCCTGCTCTCTTCTTACCCAGGATGCACCTGTGCTCTTGGTCTCAATTGAACAGAACTGACTTTTCATGTTTGACATGAACCAGTCTGGAGCTCTTCACTGCCATCAGCTTCTGAAGACAGAGCTGCAGTGCATTGTGGGAAGGATCAGGAGCAGGCCGTGAGCAGAGAAGAGCTGCTTCACTGATGGAGCCTGAAATCTCACTTTTACTCATTTTTATAACGTCTCAGTGGAACTTTTTCTGGTCCCAGAAGATGGAGCCGGGGCCAGACGCCGTCACAAGAGCTGCACTTATTATAACAATCAGATCCTAAAGTCTGTAGATGATACTACTGCCTCTGTCTTCCAAAAAGATTGCTGCTGCTGTTTTTGTTGAGACAGGAGGCAAAAACGTTTCATCTGTCTGTCATTATGGACCACACTCATTATGGAGTTGGTGGAAAATATATTGGAATAAATTGAGAAAATAGAAAGGGGACTTCAGGCCTAGTTACAAGCTCACATAATATGGTATCCATGGCAACCATCCAAAACAGATCTCTTCAGGTTCAGCTACTCAGACATTCTATGTTTCCATGGTGATCACTACAAAGTGACATCACTTTGCTTTATGACATCATGTCAGTATTTCCAGGGCCTAACATCCACCAAAGTTATTCATTTCAGTTCAGTATCTCCACTTACTCTCCAGAGTGTTTACAGAGTGAAGTTACCTAGCTTTACACAGTGTAACAGTTTTACTATTTTCTGCAAAAATGCTGATGTCCAGAGTAGCCCGCACGCTCAGCAGTGCTTGTAGGGGGTATAATTTTTGCGCACCACCACAGGTTAAACCTGGACCAATCTTAAAGAATTTTGAGTCTGTTACTAAGACTCAAATGCCTCCAGCAGCACCCCAGCTGGCTTCAAGACTGTGGAGCACTCAGAACAATCCACGTGCTCCATACTTGAGGAATGAAAGTAATTCGTCCCTACTAAATTCAGAATTTTGTAGCACAACCAAAGGGATGATTAAGGAATTAGGACTCGGAGAGCCTCAGAAGAAGCCACTGGTGGAAAAAGAAAGCCAAAACTACACTCGAGCTCTCTATGAAGCTTTCCAGATAACAAAAGATTACTTTTTTGACAGGGTTTCAGACCAAACCCCGACAACATCAGATAAAGTGTCGGAGCACCAGGGCAGTTGGACCGATTCCACCCAGAAACAGACGAGCACAGAGGAACAATCTGTAAATCCAAAAGCCAATAGCCTCAGTAATAAGCAGGTTAGCTTAGCACCATACTTTGGCTATACTGGCCCAGGAGGTTTACCGCCACAGAAGCCAACAGGGTTCCTCACTTTACTCCATGGCTTGAAGAAAAGGTTTAATCCTGTTTGTGAAGGCCGCAGTTTCCATTCAGATTCAACACAGAATGGCACGACAAAGGAAGTCATTGTCGTGTTCAGACCATCCAATTCATCTCCAAATGAAAAGTACACAGAGGATCCCTACTCAGCTGACACAGACGATGAGTTCTATGCCATCCAAGAGCTCACCATTGACACTGATAAAGCTGTGATAGTACATAACCCCACTGAAAGAAGGTATGTAGCCATGATAAAAAATGTGGTGGTGGAGCCGGACTTGGATCGTGACAGAGAGATAGATGTGGAGTTTCATTTCTCTCTGCCCAGTATAACAGATGATGGAATAGAAGATCTTATAAGGCACTTAAATCCTGTTTTTAAATGTCACCATTTCCATTATGAGTCATCGCATAATGAGCCAAAAAAGCTGATTACTGGCATATTCAGATCATCCAAATCATCTGTGAACAAAGACTACACAGATGATCAGTGCTCAGATGACACAGACGATGACCTTGATACCCAGGAGACATCATTTCACACTGATAGGTTTATGATACTACGTTATCCCACTGGAGGACTGTATGCAGCCATCATGAAAAATGTGGTGGTGAAGAACCCCACTGCCGACAGAGAGGTTGATGTGGAGTTTTATTTCTTTCTGTCCAGTAAAACAGATGCTGGTCTAAGAGATTCTATGAAGACTTCACAATTGGGGAAATATAGACAGCAGACACCAGACACCTTGGAGTGTCTGGTGTCTGCTATGCAAATAATCCATGAGTACTCTTCTAACAAGACACCTGGCCAAACCCCTACAACATCACATAAAGTGTCAGAGAACCAGGAGAGTGCTACAGAGAAACAAAAACAAGCTGAGAAACCTAAAGAGGACCGCCTTAGTGATGAGTAGGTCATGTCTGTGCCATTTTTTGGACCTGTTGGCCCTGGACATGTTACTCCACAGGGGCCCCCAGAAGGCCAGGGTTTCCTCCATGGAAGGAACAAAAAGTTTGATTCTCTTCGTCAAGACCATTATTGCCATTCAGATACAACACAGACCGCTGTGTAAAAGGAACTTTCGTGGAAGACATCTATGGGGCTATTATTGTTGCAAAAAGATTTGTGCGTGTGTAAATAGATTTGTCTGTAATATGTTGTGTGCGTATTACGATTTGTTTGTCCGTTTTAAGATTTGTGTGTCCGTATTAAGTTTTGTGTGTCCGTATTAAGTTTTGTGTGTGCGTATTACAATTTGTGTGTATGTAAAATGATCATGTTGTAAAAGCAAACAAGCTAAAAAGTTCTAAGTCCTACGTACAAAGCTTTAATTACACACAATATTTTTGCTACAGTCCTGCCACGTCAGATTTGTGTGTCTGTGTTTTGATTCCTGTGTAACTAAAAGTTATTTTGCCCTGAGTTTAGACTGATAGGCTGTGGGCTGGTCGATGAAACAGTGCACCAGCAGGTGGCGGTAGTGGTATATGAGGTTCTGTAGGCATGAAGGCAATATACTGTATAACTCTGAGACCTAAAGTTTTATTAAAATGTCGGAAAACATAAATTCTGATGTGCTAGCAGTAAAAACATTTTGCTAATGTTTAGCAGGAATGCATAGGAAGCCTATCAGTCTAAACTCAGGGCAAAATAACTTTTAGTTACACAGGAATCAAAACACAGACACACAAATCTGACGTGGCAGGACTCTAGCAAAAATATTGCGTGTAATTAAAGCTTTGTACGTAGGACTTAGAACTTTTTAGCTTGTTTGCTTTTACAACATGATCATTTTACATACACACAAATTGTAATACGCACACACAAATTGTAATATGCACACACAAATCGTAATTACGCACACAACTTATTACAGACAAATCTATTTACACACGCACAAATCTTTTTGCAACAATAATAGCCCCATACCATCCAAGTCGGGGAAAAAAGCAACAAGCATCCAGAAAAAAGAAAGACGACGCCCAGGTTCCCCGCCCTGACAGCTTGGAGTTTGAAGATTTCACTTTTGATGAGTAAATGATGATTGAATTTTTTCAATCTGACAAGATTATGGCAGCTCTTAACAAAAAATAAAGTGCAGAAAACAAAAACTACAGTGCCATCGAGATCCGCTGAAGCTCAGCGTCAACGTGGAAATACAGAGACCATACTCACAGCTGATTAATGCACAACATACTCCTGAAACACATTCTAGTGCACTTTTAATGCAATTTAATGTCTACTATGGTGAAATTTAACAGTGCATATTTGACCATGTATTTTAATCAATTTAGAGGAGAAGCTCAGCTTTCCTTGTAGTCAATGAGAAATCGCCACTGGTGTACAGTACTATGACTAGAATATACAGATGAATTGTACAGCTCACAGCTGTTGGAATGAAGGACCTGCTGTAGCGCACTTGTGTGCACACGCACATCATATTTTAAAATGTTTGAATAATTTAAAATTTAAATGTTAAGGGCATCAGTGTAGTCTGTGACATTTTTAGGTGCCTAGTGTCAAATTTTGCTAATTATTTTTCTCTTTGGGCAAAAGTGACACACCACTTGTCCCACACACCATTTATGTCCCACACAATATGGTGTCCCTCAGATTAAAGCAGGAGTCAGGAGCCACCAAACAAACTGTTCTGAAAAAGCTGCTCTTACAGCACAAGAAGGGACAATACATTGGAAATGCCACATTTCATTTCTGGGGCTAAATTTCCACACTGGGCTTTACAGAACACAACTAAGACTCAGGAACCTAACCTTCCTCCCCTCTAATGATTATTAATGCATTTATTGTTTACAGATAAACCAAACATATCATTGAACTGCTCTGGGGCTGACAGCAGAGTTAGACCTGATGCTGGAGAATGTCCTGATGCTGACAGAAACCATGCTAACAACTTTGCCTAACCTACTGGGTCTGGACTGGATTTCTAATTACAAAGTATTAGCAAGTTAATATTACATTGCAACACTTGGTTCTTCTATTATGACTTAATCTTAAGTTGACTATGTTCCTGTACCAACCCCTCATGTGTTTATCACATGAATGCGTTGGTTTATCTTGTAGTCCTGCAGATTTGATAAAGACACACTGTTGGAGTGTTTTGACAATCAGGGATTAGCACAATCGCAGGGCCAGTCCACAAAGTCCATGATGACTGACCGGAGCTTTTGGAGATGACAGCTGTTGGTGTTGTAGGTGAAGTCTGAGGTGTAAAGGGTAAAGAGGCAGTCCTGTACTTATTTCTGAATGGACACAGCAGCATGGGTTTGTTTGATTGCGGGCATTATGTTGGTTATGAACAGGACATTACTGAAACAAGATGAGGAAAAAAGTTCCACACAGGACTGAAAAACAACGCAGACTTCAGCAGAACCAGCAGGTAATGATTGCAACACTGGCATTCATCGTGCGCATTCCTAAGAAGGGCTGAAGATGAATGACTGTGATAGGCCAGGTTCAAATCGACCGAGGAGAAATGGTTCACTGTGACTGAGAAACCAGACTGTCCTGCTTTTGAAAAGAAGGTAGGAGGGGCTGGCTGGCCCAGCTACCCTGATGTACTGTCTGTAGGAAAACTGAAACGAGTTTATCACTGTGCTCACCACGGAGCGGCGGTGGCTGAGGATGAGCCTCTCCATGGTCAAGACAACAGGTCTGTAGTGGTTCAGCTCCTTAGCGTTCGTTAGCTTAAGGCTGGGACACACCAACCCAACGCCCGACCGTTGTCAGACGAGGCAGAGCCACTGCTCTGTCACCTCCCATCTTCCCTGGTCAGCACAAAAAGTGGCTGCAGACAAACCAAAGCGACTCAAACTCACACAAGCAAGCAGCGCATAGTATCTGCACATGTGCAACATGTAATAACTACATACAACAGCAGGTGGCAGTAGTCACTAAACTCTGCTGATAATGAGCTTCTGTAATTAAACCTCTGCAACACTAAAGTAATTATCAATCAATAACAATCATATGTGCTACATTTAACGCATCTTATTACAATAATGCATAAAACAGGCTGGATTATTGCAGCTGTTAGCTTAAGAGGGAAGCTATTTGATATCATGAAAAACAGAGAAGCAGGGAACACTGAAGCCACAGTGCCACTGTGGTCAGTAAGGTTGCTTTAATGGAACAGACAGAGCTGACAGAGATCTGAACGTCTGAACCTCTCACCCCCACTCACTACCTCCAGAGAGTCTGAAAGTCTGCCCCCCGAGTGTAGTTTCAACAGCTTCTATAGGATACAGGAGAAGTAAATGTCCCTGGGTTTACATATAGACTGGTTGGTTAGGGTTCACCTTTCATGCCTAGGAGACAGTGGGAGACAGTGGACACAGGTCAACTAACATCTCATGACCCAATATGGAGAAGGTCAAAACAACAGGTCACAGCTGCTACATACAAGTCAAGAAAACAGGACACATTCAAAAATTCATGACATCACTTTTCATCTGCACGAGGCTACAAGCTAAGGTAAGCTAACTGTAGCACATTAGTCTCACATGTGGAAAACATAATGAATAGTTGTTTGAACAAAAGTTTCTAATTGAATGTTAGTCGTGACCTGTATGAGCAGGGCTGGCTCACTTTACATATTCATTTAGTCACTGGCACAAAATGTGCTCTGTGTTTGTCTAGCACCTGTAAGAGACGCTAACCTCAGGTGCACCAGGAATTGCTCCACTTTTAGCTCGTGCCTTTAATACACAGTGGACGCAAACCTTTGATAAATGTGATGACATACTATAACTAGATATAACAAACATGTTTCCATCATTATTTGAGCAGCAGAGGTTGCAATAACAAGAAAGGACGAAAAAAGGTACCACAGTGGGGCAGGGAGTGTAGAGACATTTTAAAAAAATAGAAAGAATTTAAAGTAACAGTTTGCAGATAGAAAGACCATTAGAGCTACTAAAAGGAGATGACAGCGACAGCAGCTGTAGTGTGTAGTTACTGTACACTGTAAAAAAAAAAAAACGTGGAATTTACAGAATATTGATGTAAAACCACAACAGAATAATAATGTAAACAGGAAAACAATAAAACAATGTTAAAATCACTGTAAAATTTTGTAAACACTGGAACAAACTTTGTCTGTTAAAATTACAGTAAAAAAAAGTGACTATAATCACATTTATTTGTTAAAATTACAAATTACAGTAATAAAAACAGAGAATTAATGTAAGACTCATTGCAATATCTTTTTGTTAATTTTACATTGTCATGCTGTAAAAATTATATTTTTAGTCTGTTATTTTTGAAAATACAAAAAATAACTATGCTTTTTTACACATTTATGCCGTATTTTAAACAAAATTATCAAAATACAGAAAACTGGGGTTAAATAATTTCCCAAGTATGTAATATTACATACTATGGATATGAGTTTTATAGCCTAAAATATATATTTATGTGATTATTTGTTACATAATTATTTTAATATATAGTTTGTTTATACAGTGTATTAAGTATTAAGGATGCAAGAGTAACACAGTTCTGTCTCAATTAAATAAGAGATTTAATTATTTCCCTTTATTCTTTTTCTAATTCTATTGTTTGTTTGTTTTTGTTTTTTTGTTTTGTTTGTTTGTTTGTTTGTTTTTACATATAGTTGCTTTACAAGCTTAATACCTTTTTAAATTCTTGAATATAAGGTCAATATTTTCACCATCTTCCTCTGCAGAAAGCCTGCAGTGGCCTCCTGATTCTGAATTTCAAAGTGTCCAACCCGCTCACAGCCGCAGGTGGAGCTCGTCTCTGATTGGATAATTATCGTGGGAGCGCGAGCAGAGCGAGGCTGGTTCACGGCCAGTGGCTAACGTCACTAACGTCACTAACGTCACTAACAGTGTTGCCAGATTGGGCGGTTTCCCGCCCAATTGGGCTACTTTTGCTCTCTCTCGGCGGAAAAAAATAGCGTTGGGCGGGTGTATAATATTTGGGCTATTTTTAGACTTATGGGGCGGGATTTTGAAAATGCAAAATAAACTTATTTTAATAATATTTTTTAAATTTCCTGATCAATAATTGTATATATTTGCTGGTTATTGATTAATAAAATAAATTTGTAAAATAGAAGTAGTAGTATTAGTGTCATTAGTTGTCAATCACATGTCTAATTATGGACCTCTGATTGGTTGAAAAAAGTAAACACTCTGCAGCCCTGTGAGCGCGGACAGGCCAACAGTGTTTCCTCTCAAGCTTGGAGTTTTAGTGTTTAGCAACCTGCCGAAGTGGGGGAAATACAAGAAATCGTACAGGAAGGAGACTGACCCAGAGCTAAAAATGTGGATCGCCCCTGTCCCGGAGGAGTGCAAGCATGTGAGAGAGCTATTTGTTTTTCTGATTACACTCAATGTGGAGACTGTTTATTACTTTTTCCATTGGCAGTTGTGAAGTTTTGTGTGCTCAAAATATTATTATTATTGTTATTTCATATGTATTACAGTTTTAACATTAAGATTGTAGAATGGTTGTGATTTGGGCGGGTTTTTATTGCGTTTGGCGGGTTTTACGTTATATTTGGGCTGGAAACTGTCAGTCAGATCTGGCAACCCTGGTCACTAACGAGCCAGAGCAAGAACGCGGCAGCAGCGCAGAGGACGGCCTGAAACGGAGAAAGACCACCGGAGTTTTTCGGTGTTTTAACAATGTGTGGGATAAATCTGCGATGTTCAACAACTACTTGTTTGGTCTAAGACTGTTCGAGTGAAAATTAGAGTTTGCACGGTAAGCTTTACTTCAACACAGATTCATGCTGCACATGGTTTCGGCACATCGGCCGCACGTGGTGACTTTGTGTGGCAGCATATATACAATCTAAAAATGATAACATGTACCTTTTGTAAGAAATACATAGACACACTAAAGGGTTATGTCCTGCATTGTAGAGTTCATAGGAATGAGCCTCGTTGTTTTTTCAAAAGTGTTGGCGCGAACTGTAGGCAGACGTTTAGCACTTATTCAGCATTTAAGGGCCATTTCTACCGTCTTCACAACGCGCCTGCACTTCACGCTGCTGCTATAGCCATTATTTCGGATTTCAAATGTGCAGTTGCATTATGTGCGCACAATTTTCATACAGTGAAAGAACTTGTGTCGTGTCTTGTCCCATAACTGGCTGTAAACATGTTTACAGTAAAATCATCATTTACTGCTCACATGTCCAGGAAGCATAAAGCATGCTCATCTGATAGCATCAATGATATGTATAGGAAAACTAGTTCTCAGGCCTCTGCTCTCAATGATGGTGGAGATGTTTCAGAAGTCATGCCAACAACAAATATAACCATGGATATGCCAGAGAATTTTAGTGATTCTTATCTCAGAAACATGTGTCTCTTTTACCTAAAACTGCAAGGACAACTCCTTATTCCTGCCTCAACAATTCAGACTATTGTTGAAGAAATACAAAATGTGCATGAGTTAGGACAGGACTATACCTTGTCCAAAGTAAGTTCATTATTAAAAACAGACATGGGCCTCGCAGATGAAGCAATTGCTAAAATCTGCAACTGTATAAAAGTCAGATTTGTTCTCTGTATGTCATCTGGGACCACTAAGGACAGCATATTCAAGGGGTCAGACGTTCACTCAAATGTTTAAATACACAGAACCAAAAAAAGTGACATTAGGAATAGATGAAAACATGAAGCTTACTACATACCAGTGGCACAAACATTGAAGAGTTTTTTACACTCTGATTTATGGAAGAACAGAGTGTCTGAACAGTCTGAGTCAGATACAGATGTTTTTGCTGATATTAGTGATGGACAAAATTTTAAGTTGAACCAGTTCTTTATTGACAACCCACAATGCCTTAAGTTAATTTTGTACCAAGATGCATTTGAAATTGTGAATCCCCTGCTAAAAAGACTCCAGCGTACTCCAGAGACATATGACACAGTTGTTGCTGATCTTCAGGCTGAAAACATTCAAGACAACAGGGGTATAAAGGTAAACTCTGTTTTTAATATCCTTGAGTCTTTCCACGTATGCCAGCCTGGTCTGCCGCCGTGTTTAGGCCATGACATATTTGAAGGTGTCTTGTCATATGATCTGGCACTGTACCTTAAGAATATAATCAAAAAAAAGAAATGGTTTACATACACTCTCTTGAATAGACGCATCAAACAGTTTAAGTACAAAGGATCTGAGGCACTTACAAAGCCATGTGCTGTCAACTCTGAGGGATCCAGGCTCTCAGGCCAAGCCATCCAAAACTGGAATTTATTAAGGTTGTTACCAATATTAGTTGGTGACAAAGTGCAAAACTCAGAGGATGAAGTATGGCAGTTAGCTCTCCTACTAAAAGATATTGTGGATCTGATATGTGCTCAAAAGATCTCCTTGTCCCAGATCGCATATCTTGACATTCTGATTCAAGAATATTTGGACTTAAGAAAGTTGTTATTTCCTGAGGATTCATTGAAACCCAAACACCATTTTTTGCGCCACTATCCAGCACTGATTTTGAAATTTGGTCCATTGATAAGATTGTGGACAATTCGTTTTGAAAGTAAGCATAGTTATTTTAAAAGATGTGCCAGGCACTTGAAAAACTTCAAAGACATTTGTCAAACTTTGTCAGAGCGACATCAGATGTATCAGGCATATCTTTTAGCTGGGCAGGGATGCAGTCAGTTACTGCAAGTCAAAGACAGCTTTTTGTTTTATTCTAATCTCTACAGTGATGCTATTAAACATGCTGTGAGGGAGTTTGGCTTTGCAGAAAGTAATACCAGTGTTTCCACAGACTTGCAGTATAAAGGCACTACATATAAAAGGACACTTTCTTGTGTATAGGAATGAGGAGTACATAGAATTTGGTGAACTTATCCTTGTCTTGATTCAGAATGACAGAGCTGTGTATTTTCTGATGCATATTCATAAAGCAGACTATCTTTCTGAATACCATCTGCACTTTGTGTCAAAGGACAATCCTAGGTTGCAGTGTGTTAATATTAATGACCTAGTAGATTTTTATCCTTTGGTATCATACATTCTTGATGGGCACCAAGTCATTCCACTGAAACACAGTGTAGTGTCAAAATAAGATTTAAGCACATTTGAGGTAGACACCCTAATCGTTGTATTAATCTGTGAATAGTTTTCACAGTTTATTTTTTGTTAACCTTTACTGTTTACATTTAAAACATAACATTTTCCCTGATGTTACTTTATGTTGTATGAAATGTGTGTACACATTTTTTTCTTTCTGATTAAAGGTGATTTGTGGCCTAACATGCAACAATGAATGAATCGGACCCAACCTTTCTCAACACCGCCATTATAGAAGTCCTACCAGAACTACCAGATGCAACAAAAAGCATCCTAGAAGAGCATTTACAGTCCATTGGAGTGGAGTCATATGATGATCTGCGATTCATAGAGGAGGCTGATTTGCTGTCAGTGTTGAGACCTGTGCAAGCCAGAAAACTTCTTGCTTCTTGGAAATGTAAGTAAAACATCACAAAACAGTTTTGGTAGTATCCAAAAGCAGACATGAATGTGTATTGCACTGACTGTACAGTGTAAACCTAATATCCTCTTCATTTTGTTGTAGACCAGACACCGGAGAACAGCTCATCATCTGTCGAGGCTTCACCAGCACCACCAGTATCATTGCTGTCTGTGTCACCCAGAAGTTCATCATCCACATCTTCCAGTAGCCCAGGACTTAATATGCACTGGGAGGACAGCTTTGAAATTCCATGGAGCAAATTTCCCGAGGAACTCATGCAGTCTTTGGAGAGGGGAAAAAGACCAGGTCCAAGACTAAGGAGGGAGATGGTCCGCACTGTTGTTGCTGAGATGATGGAAAAATGCCCTTGCATAAGTAAAAAACATTCAACTGAAGTGGCCAAATATCCCAAATCTCTGCAGGATGTAATAGAAGGAGACATTGTTGGACCTGGCTGCCATTCTCTCGTCAAACAGTTTCAAAACAGAATTGAGAATGTGAAACGCAGTTCAACACCCAAATTAAGAAAACGAAAACATCACACCGATGAGTCTGACACAGATGAGATTCCACCAGAACAGAGAGCGGCAATGCAGGACACTTATGGATGTGTTAAATGGGATTTAAAATTTCTGCCCCTCGGAGAAACCCCAGAGAGCCAGCAGGTGAAGAAGGAAAAACTCAAGATGATGTTTCAACAATCTGATGCAAATTCAGAACAGGTCAAACATCTAATGAAGTCCACTTTTTACACACAGCGTAAACAAGTCAACCAGGGCAAGAGTATTAAAAACCTCAGAGAGGAGTGGCCGTTTTGGTTTAACGAACTTGGCATGTCAGTCCACTTTAAGGAGCTCACTGGGATTGGGCTTAAAGAAACTTTCACACGAAATTTGGATCTGAAGGGGAAGGGGCTCCTTGACTACCTGACTACAGTTTATGTTAACAAGAGCAAGAAGTTTCTTCAGACTCTAACAAGGCTTCAGCTGATGCGGGGAGAAATGAGTGGCTGCTCAGAAGATGTGAAAGAGATGGTCCTGCTTCTGCTCTGCTATTTTAATGAGAAGGAAGATGCCATGTTCTCCTATGTAGAAGACACATGCCTGGCAGAGGAGGTCCAGCTGGAGCAAGTGCCCCTGACACCAACGGTTATTGTATGCGGTAAGTTCAGTTTCCTTTTTTTTTTCTTTTAATGTTAGTGTATTATCCTAAAGGTTTTGGCTTTGCACACTGTAAATGTGTAACAGTTTTACTTTATCAATTAATTTGTGTTAATAATTTATTCATATTTGTTTAGGACAGTCTTGCTATTCCTCAAGAAAGTTCATGCTGAGTTTGGATCGCGCCATCGTACACAACAACATCCCCTCTTTTATTTCTGCACTGTGCCTGATGTTTGGGAGCTATTACTGCTTTAATATCCATTATCCAACGGAGCTGGCTTCAACCCTTGAGTTTTTGCAAAGGTGGGTATTTAAAAATATTCTTTGCTTATTATCTTTTTTAGAATACATTTTATTTTATACATTTTTTTTTCCAAAATGAACATGTAGCTCTCTAGTTTTACCTACCCTCATCTGAATGATTGCTGTATTCTAACATGCATTTTTCACAGATGTTTTTTCTCAATAAACCCGGAAAAAGGAACCAAAGTGGAGAATAAAAACACATCACGTCTTAGTGTGAACCCACGAGTCCTCACCCTGATCCAAGAACTCTGATCATGAGTGGCGTGATGCCTGAATATGGACTGGACTCTCTGTGGACTCATTGACAGTTCATTTGAAAAGAGGAATTGTAAGTTTTCAGTTTTATTTTTTGTTATTTCACAGTGTGCTTTATGTTAAATGCCACAAGACCAAATAGGCCTCTGATCTTTATAAGCAGTTGCAGTACAGTTGATTTCAGCTGATTTCTGTTTAAAAGATTTCATTGTCTCAAATAGCATATTTTGACATTCTGATCAAACAATATTTGGGTTTAATTAAATTGTTATCCAGCACTGATTTTAAAATTTGATCCCTCGATGGGTCAGTCTGTTTAGATACATTTTATTATTTGCTAGGCATGTGAAAAACTTAAAAGAAAATTTGTTAAACTTTGTCAAACTGACATCAGATAAAATGTCCCGATAAAAAATACTTTGTAAGCAGTTGTTATATTGTTCACCTTGAGAAAAATGTTTTTTTCTCATTAAAAAATAACATTCTTTAGTTTAAAACCAGTAACAATCTATGTACAAATCTGAAAACGTAATTTTGTTATGCCCGGTAAGGTTCTAGATGGCAAAAACAAATTTGTCTATTTTAGTCTATTACTTCTAGATGAGAACTCAGTGTTTCTTCTCATTCAGCAATGGCAATAGTCAACAAAATATAGTCAAAAACTGTTAAACAAAACAGCCCAAACTGAATACTTTGTTTTCAGAACCTAAATGCTTTGTTTAAAAGCTCTTGGTTGTAATTATTGACCAGAAGTATTTCTTTACACTTAAGTTTAAATTGTGCTTTTGGTGTTATAGGTAGCTCCTATTCACCTACCTGAGAAGAGATATTGTGATTTCCCATCCAGAGTAGTTAGACCAGTTATTTACAACTACCACTAAGGGACTTGTTTAAAAATCCTGATGTAACACAATAACATATGTCAGCTGTTCTTTAATAAATTCTGCATCTGTCATTCTACTCTAATTGTGTGTGTGTTTTTAAAGGATTATTAGTAGTTATATGTAAAATCCATGGATTGAAAAATGTTTTTATGTCTTAGTAAAGATATAATTAAAATGTAATTTTTAGACCATGGGCAATGTTTTGTAAAAAGTACAATATAAAGATAATTAAATTGCAGGTTGATGCTGTAGCTTTAACAGTAAACCTTAGTCATATCTACATAGACAATATATTATGAACAGACTTTATGTATAATATACAGAACAATTCAGCTAATTCCCTTACTTTTAACTGTGGCATTTACGGTGATAAGTAGTTTTTGGTTAGATCATTTTTAGTTAATTCTACTTATTATTGATGTGAAATAAGCTTTTAATTTGTGTAAAAATTACAGATAAAAAGTTGATTTAAATACAGCACTGTCATGCTAAATTAACATGAAAGTGTTGTTGACTTCACAGGTTTTAAATGTGATTCAGCTGTGATTTCTATCACTGTAAATTAATTTACATTATTTTTTTGTAAAATACTTTACAGTGCAGCTGTATTTTTTACAGAATTTTTCTGATAACCCCAGCTGCCAGAATTATTCCGTAAAAACAACGGAAATTTTTTTACAGTGTAGTTATGATGAGCTATGATAGTTAAGATGAGAAATGATGGTTATAAATAAAGGAAGACGCGCTATAGTTACAAAATAAATGGGAGAAAAAAGCAAGAGTAAAACTCAGACTTAAGTAAATTGATTTGGACTCAAGTAGAACTTTTCTTCAGTGACCAGCTCATAGATACACTATAGACAGTTCAACGCCAGTTTAATGGACTCGAGGTGTATTAACTCCTTTAGACTTACATTTCGAATTTGGATGTCTCAACTCAAGCTTAAAATTTTCTCTGTGAACAGCTGATCATGATTTAACTCAGACTTTAGTGACTGATTTGGACTTGAACTTAGTAGGTTTTCTGTGGTCCTTGTAAAAATCATATTTTGTGTGTTCAGTTCATTAACTGTTTAAAAGGCAGTTTTCTTTTTTCATGTTTTATATTTGTACTTCTGCAAATGTCCAGCAGAGGGCAACATAACATAGGTGTTACCTATTTTGTATTTTGCACTATAATCTATATACAGTTATTTATACAACTTATCTTTGTACAGAGGTTTGTCTAAATCCAGTTGTTGTTGTGTGTGACCCAGACATGATGAGGTGCAGACTTGCTCCATCAGTCTAAATGTAGAGCTGTGAGAGCCCTCCTCCTCCTGCCTCTCCTCTGCTCTCCTCACTGTCTTTATAAGCTCCACTCTGTCTTGAAGCTGCACACAGACTGATGTGTGCTCGGAGCCCCACACCATTCCCTGACAACATGCTGTGGAGCCTGTGCACTCTGAGCTGCGCTCTAACATGTAAGGAGGCTGACCCTGCTGCTCTCAGCTCACTCTGCCTCTTTCTCCTCACTTCAGCTCTTGTTGTTGTTTCCAGGTGTGAGTGCTGTGACGCTGCTGACACAGAAGCCTCCTGTTGTGACCGCGAGGAGAGGAGACACCACCTCCATGGACTGTAACCTGGGCAAAGATCCTGGATATGTTGTTAGTTGGTACAAACAGGTTCGAGGAGGAGCACCACAGTATTTGTTGTATTTATACCATTCATATAGCTCTCCAACCTACAGCTCTGGAGTGTCCTCTTCCAAATTCACATCTACTCATCAGTCTACAACAGATTATCGTTTGACCATCAACAACTTGGACCAAGGAGACTTAGCAGTTTATTACTGTGCAACATGGGACAGCTCTGTTAGTGAGGGAGTATCACAGTGATACAGAGTGTGACAAAAACCTGTGCTCCTCACTTCCTCTTTTCTCTTCTCTCTGGCTCCACTTCTGTCTCCTCACCTCCTGTGTTCCATCCTAAAGTCTGTAGATGATACTACTGCCTCTGTCCTCAGTCACTCTGAATGAAGAGTCACGTCACAGAAACACAAAGTTTTTTAATCATGAAGCATTTATTTTTTAAATTAATTTTCAAATCTTTCATTATTGCAAAGCAGAAACCACATGTAGCCCTTGGTAGCTAACATTAGAAGGTTTGGAAGAGCAAACAGGAGCACACTGCAGCGGTCCTCGGTGCTCCACTAGTCTGAGCCACACTGGGACTTGCTGATCTCTTTCTCTGCCGTCTGTGAGTCCTGGGACACTCGACATGTGTAACGCTGCTGGCCTGTGTTCCAGTGGGACGTCTGGATGGACAGAGAGCTGCTCATGTGGAAAGTGTGCTCCGGTCCCGGGACGGCACCACTTCTCCAGACCCCGCTGTTCACTGGACTCCCATCAGCCAACCAGCTCACATGAGCAAAGGGCCCCGACTGAGTGGAGACACAGAGCAGAGTGACTGTGTGGGACTGGAGCTGTTCGGGGGACGGAGGGAACACAGTCAGGACTGGAGGAGGAGAAGACTCATCTGAAACACACAACAAAAAATAGTTTTTAACAAAATTTATTCATCTTCAGCCCAAACTTTCTTTTTCTTTAAGTCTCACCCTCAAATAAATAAATAAATAAAAGCGTGGATATGTGATGCCATAGAAAGATATTTTACAGATGCATATTAGTGCAGTTTAGTAAAAATCCCTTCCATCTGTATCATGTTACAACATGTGTTTGTCTTTACTGTTACTGTTAGCCCTCAGTACAACACACTGCCTTATAGAATACAACAGATTCTTTGGTGCGTCCAGCTCTGAAACAAGATCAATGGCTTTTCCATGTTAACCTACTTTTGTGGAGATGCGTTCACTGTCATTCCTAAAGACTAGGATTTCTTAAAGACAATGTTTACTGTTTTATCATCTTTAAATCTGAGGAAATGTTTGTATCACTGCCCCAAGTTTACACAAGAGTCACCAATGACCACACTGTCAAGTCAAAATAGATTTAACATAGGATTGTATATATTTTTAAATTAAATTAAATTACAATACATTTTGGGAACACAATATAATAGGGAGTGTATACAATTCTAGAAATATTAATAAAGTGACAGAAAATCATAAATTTTTGGCCCTAATTTGGAAGACTGTAGAGTCCAAGCACTTAAGACTTTGAAGGTGATAAAAAAAAAACTGATTCAATGCCCTATGAACACATGAATAAGTTGTAGGGTTATAAAACTACTGAGGGTCATTCTGATAAATAAATGTTGTAGAATACATATTCTCAATGTATATAATGCACTTAATCTGCTCTTTAATGATATGAAATTATGATCAAAAATATATTGTTTAAATAGAGTTTGGTGAGTCTGAAGAGAGTCTGGGTCTTTCATTTTTTAAAGAGTTCTCAGCTCACACATGAAATAACTTCTCACACTTCTGACTTCATTCAACTGACTCAAAAAAAATCACCAAAAAATATCTAACTAACACTAAAATAATGCAAAAACATATTTCATACATTACTATGACAATCTATGAACATTTAGAGAACACATGAAGAAGAGAGTTGGATGAAGAGGCTGCAGTGAAGTGTGTTTACTGTTGTCATTTACAAAATAAAGATTCAAATAAAACGCTCAGTTCTTTTGTAGAGAAGTGAAGTTTGTTCAGAAGTACAGTATTAATGTTGTTGTTGGTCAGAATAAAAGTGTGAAATGTGAAGTGTGTGGTGTCTTACCTGTGACAGAGAGCTTGGTGCCTGGTCCGAATACCACAGTGCTTCAGTTTGTATACATGCTGCTACAAAAACCTCCCCACTCTCACTAATGAGGACAGAGACACTCACACTTCCTGTGGACACTCAGCACATGTCCATCCCCTTCATCACTGTCTCTCTAATCCATATGAGAGCAGGAGCTGAGGCCGGAGCCTTCCCACTGGATCTCAGGATGTGGACCTGGAGAAGCAGCTCTTGTCCAGTACAGACTGAGGAGACAGAAGTGGAGCCAGAGAGAAGAGAAAAGAGGAAGTGAGGAGCACAGGTTTTTGTCACACTCTGTATCACTGTGATACTCCCTCATCAACAGTGGTGTCCCATGTATAACAGTAATAGAAAGCCGAGTCTTCTTGATTGACATTTTTGATGATCAGACGATAATCTGTTGTAGACTGATGAGTAGATGTGAATTTAGAAGAGGACACTCCAGAGCCGTAGCTTGGAGAGGTAAGTGAATGATGTAGCAGCAATAAAAACTGAGGAACTCTTCCTGGAACCTGTTTGTACCACCGAGCAGAACTGCCAGTAAGTTTGCCCAGGTTACAGTCCATGGAGGTGGTGTCTCCTCTCCTCGCGGTCACAACAGGAGGCTTCTGTGTCAGCAGCGTCACAGCACTCACACCTGGAAACAACAACAAGAGCTGAAGTGAGGAGAAAGAGGCAGAGTGAGCTGAGAGCAGCAGGGTCAGCCTCCTTACATGTTAGAGCGCAGCTCAGAGTGCACAGGCTCCACAGCATGTTGTCAGGGAATGGTGTGGGGCTCCGAGCACACATCAGTCTGTGTGCAGCTTCAAGACAGAGTGGAGCTTATAAAGACAGTGAGGAGAGCAGAGGAGAGGCAGGAGGAGGAGGGCTCTCACAGCTCTACATTTAGACTGATGGAGCAAGTCTGCACCTCATCATGTCTGGGTCACACACAACAACAACTGGATTTAGACAAACCTCTGTATAAATGTTTTATTTTGTATAGGTTTATAGAGGTTTAAACTGCACCTCTCTGTAATAGAGTTCAGATTGCTAAGACATATTTTCTTAAACACATTTGTCTCAATAACAAACAGTTTTCCATAAATAAAGTTACCTCAGCTGAATAAACACAACAGTGGTAGATTCAGACAATTTTTATCATATTTTAAATATGAGCTGCTGCTTTACTCACACAGAAAAAAAAAAAACTATTTGGGCATTAACTTTTGTTTTTGTGTAAAAATCTGACCAGGTTTCTCTCAGTGGTTCCCCAGTGCCCAGTGTAGCCCCAGCCCCTGGCCTGCTCTGCTCCACCCCTGCTCCAGCACAGAACCACAGTCTGAGCCTTCAGAGCCTTCATGGAGCTTTTACTCTGTAAAAACAGAGCTAAGATATTGTGAGAAACGTGTCGTGCAGCATTGCAGTGCCACACCACAGGTCGCATCACATGTTATAGGTTATCCCATATCAAACAGCTGTTTATGGTCATATCTCTGTGAATATGAGATCGAATGTCATCAAATCAACACTGATTTGAAGCTTGACAGGTGTAAAACACCTTCATGAAGTCAAAAATCTCCATTTTTTGTTATCTACTGTGACAAGGTTCATGTCAGCTGTTGTACGCTGACTGCAGAATGGGGCAGAGCTGGCCTCCTGTCATTAAGCATTTCTCTGTATCGTATGCCACGGGCCGGGCCTAGAACTGCTTCTTACATCACTTTAGATACCTATAGGCAGTGGGCCGAAGCTGTCTATCTGCTTTTGTTATCGAAAATATAGATCTACATTGAGGGAGGACACAGAATTTCACATATACATATTCACTGGGTGAAGTTATACAACAGACAGGATTTGTTTTTTAAGTGTAAAAGCTAACAAAAGCATATGGCTATCAATTTAATGAATTGCCCTAAAATTACAATTAGATGATACATTTTGCTAAAAATGAATGAACTCAAAAGTCTTAGGCTTTACTGCTAACTCTAACTAAACCAGAGGTTTGGTGACAGCCGCTCATCTTCTCTCATAAAAGCACAGGTGGGCGGGGTTTAGTGCCGGTGCTCCAGCAGCAGGTGGTTTCTCAGCGTGTGATTGGCTGATAACAGATAGCTGCCCACTGTCTTCGCCTTGGAAAAGTGTAACAGAAAATATGCAGATTTACAAAAACATGCAAAAAGTACAACAGGCAACAATTTTATTTTGATTCCTTGAAAACTGTAGCTGCTAGAAAAAACTTGGTCCTCCCTCGTTAGGGATCTATCAGATGCACAATAGAGCCGCTTGGCCCACACCTTACTAGTGCAGCCTGTGGCTCTGGTTTAAGTCTAGTCCAGTGCAGCCTGTAGTCCTGGTTTAGTTCTGATCTAGTTCAGCCATTAACCCAAGTTTATATCAGTTTAATTTGATAAAAGCAAACATAAATTAAGGTTCACTTTATTGATTCCCATAGGGGAAGCATTTGACCCATCCCTCAATGCCACTGGGGCAACCTGTCAGGAGCAGTGGGCTGCCTCAGTGCAGTGCCCAGGGACCCCTCTGCAGATCTTGAGCCAGGATCCTGGTCAGGACCTAACTGCAGGTTTTAGCCTATTGTGCATGTTTTGAAGTTGATAGAGGAAACCCACCCAGACACAGGGAGAACATGCAAACCACATGAAAAGGCCCCACCCGGTCCAGGAATCGAACCCGGGACCTTCTTGCTTCTTCGAAGCACTGTTTCCACGTGATCCACTTGGCTAAAAATCACGTGACCATGACAAACGGGGCTTCATTACGTCAATGCTACATTTCGAGCTCTGATTGTGAACTGCTTTGCGGGAAGTTTGAAGGGGAATGGCTTGTAATTATGTCATAGCTATAAAAGAGTTCAGAATTCTTTTCATATGGGTCTCATGGGTCTTGAGAGGAGGATTGCTGACGCCACTGCTTATTGTTGTTTGAGAAAGGGAAAGTTTGTTGAGATAAAATTTCAGGTAATAACAGGTAAGATATAGACAAGAGGTAAGGTAATAAAAAGGTAAGCTATCAGGTAAGGCAAAAAAGGTAAGAAAAGTGTAATATTGACAATAGGCTTTGTGCATTGTCTATAGTCTAGGCTTTGGCCTACAAGAGACCAAGTCTAGGCTATATACATTCATTTACAGTCATTTTGTATTGGCAGTTTCAGGTAAGTGATAGTGGTAGGCTAGTAGTAGCCAATCAAGTAGGTAAGTGACAGTGTTATAGAAAGGTAAATTAGAGTAAGCGTTCAGGGTTTCAGTTATTGCCTGCTTAACTGTGAGTATTGTGTGAAAGTTTGAGTATGAGAGTGATAGTTTGTGTGAAAGTTTAGGACAGGTAAGACAGGAAGGGCTATGGAGGGTCGAGGACAGCCAGCAAAAAGAGTTCGCTCTTATGTGTGGGAGCACTTTGACTTGAAGAACCCCCCCCCACAAAAGTCAAGTGCTTAAAATGTGGTCAAGAGCTGGCACATTACAACAATACGTCAGCAATGGTTCGCCATTTATGCACGAAGCATCCTGAAAATGGGTCCGAAGAAAAGTCCGTCATCCGAGGAATTTGATGACATCAAAAAGTCGCTAGAGTTTCTCACCGAAGAACTTTCTAGTGTGAAGTTACAGCAAAAAAATATCTTGGCGCTGGTGGAGGAGGTGAAGGCTTTACGCCTGCGGAATCCAGAAAAAGACCGGAGGATTGCCTATCTGGAGAACCGGGTCACTGACCTGGAGCAGTACAGCCGAATGAATGATGTAGTCATCACTGGGTTTAAATTAAACCGAATAAACCCAGGTCTTATGCGAGAGCGGTGGCCGCGAGCAGCGAGCTGGATTCGAGCTCCACAGAACAACAAGTGGCTGTTTTTTTGCAGTCAAGAGGGATACCCTTGGATTGTGACAACATTGAAGCCTGCCACACACTTCCCAAGAGAAATAGCAACGACAAACAAGTTGTTATTATGAGATTTGTAAATAGAAAGCACAAGATTGCTCTCCTGAAACAGGGCAAGAGGCTCAAAGGAACAGATGTTTATATTAATGAGCATCTGACCAAGAGCAATGGTGACATCGCTAAAAAAGCCCGTTACTTGAGAAAAATTAAGAAAATTCAGAACACATGAATCACAAACTGCAAGATATACATAAAGTTAAATGGGACACCTGAAGAGGCCAAAGTGTTGGTGGTGAGGAGCATGGAAGAACTTGAAAAGTTTTGCTAAATAAGATGGGCCATTATTGAGGTAACAAGCACCTGGACACCTGAACACACAATCATTACACATTTAGAAAGAACAAACTTGTTTTCATCTGATGACAACAGTAATGTAACAAATTGGACTAAGCAGCCTGGAAATCTGGAATTACAATCATTTGAACATACGGATTATAAAACACAGGAGGTGGAATTTAATATTGACCCAGACAATAACTTCTTCAACTATGTTAATAATAACTGCTGCTATTATACTGAAGAACAATATGCAACCATAAATACAGATGGAAAATTGTCATTGATTCACTTTAATGCCAGAGGTTTATATGCAAACTAAGGTCTAAGGATTGTGATGACATTGACATGTCTGTCATTAAAAAAGTAATTGAGGGTGTATCAAAACCTCTTCCATATATATGTAATTTATCTTTTAAAACTGGTACAGTTCCAAGTAAAATGAAAATTGCTAAAGTCATACCTCTGTACAAATCAGGGACAGACATAGTTTCAATAATTACAGAACCTGTATCATTGTTATCACAATTTTCCAAAATCCTTGAAAAACTTTTTAGTAGTCGTTTAGAAAAATGTATTAATAAACACAAATTACTCTCTGAGTGTCAGTATGGTTTTGGGGCTAATTGTTCCACTTCCTTAGCAATTATAGATTCAGTAGAGGAAATAATAACTTCTTTAGATCAGAAACATCATGCATGTTGGAATATTTGTGGATTTAAGCAAAGCTATAGATCATAACATTTTATTTAGCAAATTAGAACAATATGGTATTGGGGGTTTAGTTCTACAGTGGGTGAAGAGTTATCTCAGTGATAGGAAGCAGTTTGTAAAGTTAGGGGATTATACTTCACAGTGTTTGAGCATTACCTGTGGGGTCCCACAGGGGTCAGTATTGGGACCTAAGCTGTTTATTCTTTATATTAATGATTTATGTCGAGGGTCCACACTTTTGAAACCAGTATTATTTGCTGATGACACAAATCTGTTTTGCTCTGGTACTGACCTGCAAAAATTATTCTTGATGTCACAACCGAATTTAACAAAATTAAATTAAGGCTTACACTAAATAAATTATCTTTAAATATGAACAAAACAAAACTAATGTATTTTGGTAACAGGGCTATTGAAAGAGAAATTCATGTTACATTGGATGGTATAAACATTGAACAAGTAAATGAAATTAGATTTTTAGGAGTTATAATGGATAGTCATATCAGTTGGAAATCTCACATTAAATACATGCAAAAAAAAATTTCAAAAAGTATTGCAGTACAGAGCAAAGCATATTTTAGATCACAGAGCACTCCATATCCTTTACTGTTCTCTCGTATTACCATATCTCTCATACTGTGCTGAAGTCTGAGGAAATAACTATAAAACAAGTTTGCAATCATTAGTCATACTTCAAAAGAGGGCAATACGTTATGTCCATAAGGCTGGATATCAAGATCATACTAACTCTCTATTTCTCAAGTACTCCAAAGTACTTAAATTCTCAGATCTAGTTGCTTTTCTTACTGCACAATTATTATTTAAGGCCAAAAATAATATATTGCCAGATAACATTCAAAAACTTTATATGGGGAAGAAAGAAGGGTATAATCTAAGACAGAAAATGAATTTGAAGTCTGTGGGTGTGCGGACAACAAGAAAAAGTTTTTGTGTCTCAGTGGAATCAGACTATGGAAGCAGTTTGTCTGGGGAATTGAAAGAGTGTGTAAATATAACACAATTTAAAAGGAAATATAAAGAAATGATCTTTAGGAGATATATGACTGTTGAAAGTATGTAAAATATATGTAATGATATTGTTTAATGGGTCCTGATAAAAGCTTATAATTATGGGTATATCTTAAATAATGCAAGGCATTTAGGATGGTTTAGTACAATACAACATATTTTTTATGTTTCATCTACTTAGGAAATGGGATGTTAAAATAATGTAATTTATGTTGAATGGTTATTAAGGGGTGGGACTAGATAAGTTTATACTTCCTCCCACTCCTTTTCAAACATGTATTTATATATTATATGTATATATTAACATATGTAATAATGCGTATTAACATACAGTGTTGTTTTTTTTTAAGTGCCTAATGTCTTCTGGGAAGACTGCCTGCATCAGATTATTTTGTTGTTGGTTTTGTTTTTGTTGTAATTATTGTCTTTATTGTCTATTTATGTTTTATCTGCATGTTTGAAAAAAAAAAAAAACACAACAAAAACAAATCCAGAAGCAGTGGCTGCTGCGTGTGCTCCTGGTGCAGCAAGTCAGCAAGGTATGTAGCCCACGTAGACAAGGCTATGGAAAGAATTGGTTAAACACTCACTCATAACTCTCTGAGTTTATATTCATTTATTTATCTGTTTATTTATTCATTCATTTATTCATTCATTTACATTTTATCAATTTATTCATTATTTTTAAGGCCGCCAATCTGAGCTGGATGAGGCGCTTCTGGACATGATCGTCATGGACCTACAAGCATTTAACATTGCGGAAAGTCCAGGGTTCAGAAAATTTGTGCAGAAGCTGAATCCAGATTATGTTCTACCGACACGCCAGGCGGTCAAATCTATGCTGGAGGATAAATATGCAGAAGTGCAGGAGCAAACAAAAAAACGTCTTGAGAATGTTGAGACAGTCAGCCTCACAGCAGACATGTGGACCTCCATGAATATGGATGGATCTCTCGGAGTAACCTGCCACTTTGTAAAGAACATGAACTTAGAAAGTGTACTCCTTGGTGTGGGACATTTTGGTGAATCACACACAGCTGAAAACATTAAAGATGCTATAGTGGTGCAGTTGGAAAAATGGGGTTTGAGCCAAGAAGTAAAATGTCTTATAACTGACAGTGCATCAAACATGCTCCTCTCTGCCAAACTCCTTGGTGTTGCAAATGTACCGCACATTCTAAACCTACTTGTAAAAAAGGCACTGGACCAAACACCACCACTGGCAGACATAAGAACAAAAGCCAGAAAAAATGTTACATTTTTCAAAACCGGTGTCAAAGCCAAGGAGAGACTAACAGAAGTCCAAGACCAACTAAATAAGCCACAACACAAACTCCTCCAAGAGGTCGACACCCGATGGAATTCCACCTTTTTAATGCTGGAAAGATTGTTTGAACAGCGTGAACCTGTTGCAGCAGCACTGGCGTCCCTCTCATCTGAGACCCCCCCCTCTCTCAACCATGGATTATGAGATCATTCAAGAGAGCCTCGGTGTACTTGGCCCAATTAATCTGGCATCAAATGAACTGTCTGCAGAGAAAACTGTGTCAGCATCAAAAATCATTCCAATAACAAGAATGATTCAACACAAACTGGCCCAGCGAGCAGTCACATTAGGGCAACCAGCAGCAGTTACACTCTGTCAGAACCTGCAACAAGCCATCAGCGTCAAGTGCAATGGAGAGAATGTGAGCGTTCTGGCAATGGCCACTTTGCTGGACCCAAGATTTAAAATACTGGCTTTTGGGAACCAGACACATGCACAAAAAGCAGTGAAGAGGCTCACAGCTGAATGCTCCAAAATGATTGGGGCAGAAAGAGCTACACCAGTAACATCCAAGGTAAGCTTTGTTATAATCATGTCTGACTAACAGCATAGTTTATAACATTTCATTCATAAATTCTAGGGACCATTACAGGAAGAAGCAGGACTTGCAGAAGCAGAGGAAGGTGACAGTCTGTGGGACTTTCTAGACTGTCGAGTTGGTTTGTATTTCACTTTATTAGCTTTAAAAATATATATAAACTTAAGCTGTATCCTCATTAACTTTTTACATTAGTATTTCACATATTAAAGTGCTTCAAGCTGCCTTTACTGAAGCACAACTTCAGTATATATTCTATAATAGTTTGTCATGTAACATGAAGAAGATCAGAGAAAATTTAATGTCTGTGCATGAAGAAAAATGGCTGAATGGAATAATGACTAAACCAAAGCTGCGGACATATATTCAAATGAAAGATACATTTAGGACAGAATTTTATGTCAGTGCAAAGTTGACCAGGAATCAAAGGTCTCTGATTGCTCAGCTGCGTTTAGGAATCCTTCCTCTGGCCTTAGAAACTGGGAGATTTAACCAAACTTCAGAAGAAGAGCGACTCTGTGGGCTGTGTGAGTTGGGGGGAAGTGGAAAGTGAAACTCATTTTGTTTTGTATTGTCCTTTTTATGATGAATTTAGAATCCCTTTGTTAAATGGGATGTTTGTCCAAAACCTGAGATGTTCTGGAGCTCTGATGAGAACATGAAATGGTTGTTTAATTTTAATGTGTATAAATTGGGTACATTTGTTTTCTGGAGAAAACAGCAGTCATGTTTATTTAGATGAAATTGTTTGGATTGTATATTTTTGTGTATATATATATATTGTGCCTACTGCAGTGTTGTGCAAGTTCACACTTTTCATGAACTAGTTCAATGTTCAGTTCACACATGTTCAAAGTGAACTGTTCACGTTCATAGTTCACAATTTTAATTTTTGAACTAGTTCAAAGTTCAGTTCATGTTATTATTAGGTGAGATATGTAAATGAAAGGCTGAACTTGTTTTTCAAACTATGACTTCTATCACTATACATCTACCTTCTAGCCTCACTGTAGATCTTAAGGAGTACTGTGATGGAAATTTTAGATTGAGATACTTGACAAAAAGACAGTGTCTGGATCAATCAACGAGTTGCCTTTATTTCACTTGTGCACAAGGAGAACACAGTACAAAGGAGAGATGCAGAGTGTCCTCCCCCCCTTAGCGGAAGGTAGTTTTTATACCAAGCACACACAAGAGAGTACGTGTCCCAGAGTCACCAGCATATCTGAAGACCTTTTCTCTACTTCATAAGAAGACGCCATGCCCTAGCCTTGTGCGCACCAGGACACAACATCATCATCACGATGACGTAGCAGCCTGTCGCCCTCAGAGGTGATGACGTAACCGGGCCACGGCCAGGGGCGGACTGGCCATCTGTGCATTCTGGAGGATCACAGAACGGCCGGTCGCTGAGACGGCCGGTGGGCCGTTTTACATAGACTCCATAAACACATTCACAACCAGGCCAGAGAGGGCGCAGCCGCGCAGATGCGCAACAGCAGAGTAGAAGAAAAAAGCAGAACAGCTGCAGTCACTAAATGCAGCAGGCACTCGAACAAACCTGCGAGATGTGGCCGACAGGCGGCCGTGAAGACAGCGGTGACGCGAGAGCAGAGGCTGCGGTGCGTTTACGTCATGGATAAAAAAACGGTTAATATAACGAAAGGAGAAGGGCGGAGCAGAGAAAGTCAGGAAAAAAAAGCTTTAGTCGCTTGCATGTGAGGCGTTCAAGTGTAAAAAACTAACACAATTGTTTGACAGCAGCAGTGCTAAAGCCACATCCACCAGTACAGCACAACATGAGGATGAAGAGGCTGAGAGTGCGATGGTGGGGGCCCAGCGCTGCTCAGGCTCAGGGACCCACAGAACCAGATGAAGATTTACCTCAGGTAGAGCCGTGTACAGAGCAAGTGGTGAGTATAGCTTTCATAGCTATTTAGGCTACGACATATTTATTCCTATACATAGCTCTAAAACACTATCATAACAATAACAATATGAATAATAAGAATAATATTATATCTAATATGGCTGTGAAGACTCTCATTCATCCAGGCTGATTCCATTGCAATCATAGGTTTAAAAGCTGTCATCTGGACTTGGTTTTAAAGAGAGCTCTCTTACAGCCAAATTTCAGAAGTGAGAAAGCCTCTTGGATAAAAGGTGAAACTTTAAACTCTTCAACTTTAAAACCAAGTCCAGATGACAGCTTTTAAACCTACTATTGCAACTATATCTAATATGAATTAAATCCAGCGATGTTCCCAAGCCCTCCAATAATAAGTCATAGTGTAATCCAGGACTAAACTATATCTAAAACATGACACAACCAGGTCTAACCAAGACTAAACCCTAACTAAAATAGTTATACGCTGTCCAAATCTATAGCTAAACCAGGTTTAAACTAGGTCTAAACAGGGACAAAACCAGGTCTTAATCAGGTCTGTGCCAGGATCATGTCAGATTCAAATCCGGGACTAAACCTGTACAAAACCAGGTCTAAACCAGGACCTAATCAGGTCTAAACCCTAGTGATGTCCCTGTATGAATCTAAAGGTAAGCTTTGATAGGAAAAGGGATGAAGTAGATTACATATTGACCTCTCTGACATTTATTTAACCCTACATTTTATATTGTTTACCCAGGTTGAGACCCATAAACAATTTCCTAAAGTCTTGAAATTATGTTTTTTTATTTAATACGATCATAAGCGACTTTAGAAGATCTAAAGATTTTTGATTTTTAGTTTACTATTATAAAAAACTTCTAATTGAAATTGTGCTTTTTGTTTTAAACAATCCAAGACAACTTCGTAAAGTTTTTTTTTTTTTTTGGCCAGACTCCAGGGCTGTTTTTCAGCCCCAGTCCGCCCCTGGCCACGGCACAGATCGTTTGTGCGGTGAGAGTGCGGGCCGGCGGGGGACTCAGACCTCTCCCCAATCTTACCTGGGCACAGCACGGTTTGAATGGCCCTAGTGTGAGTGCGCCCTTAAATTCTATCACACAAAATGGACGTTTTTGCAGATATAAGCTTGCACAGAAAGGTAATTTTTTTTCCGTCAGAGTCTTTGCGTGACAATGTGTAAAATGTCTGTAAATGATCATAGTTAGAAGCAGCATCGTCTGTGTTTTCTGTGTCTTCACTTGCACTGCCAAAGTTATTAGATTCAACTATCTTTGGTTTCACACTACGTTACCCAAGATGCATTGCGCACACAAGCGCTCTCTGGTGAAGCGGTGCAGTTTTGGAGTGGAGCCCGTGGGCAGTGAGTGACAGCGCTGTTTAAAAAGTGCGATCAGACCTCGTCACTCGACTCAGGTGAAAACAAATTCCGACGTTCAATTGATGTGAGGTACGTACGTTCATCTCACATAATCTGAACAAATTCACGTTCAAATTCTTGATTTACAAATGTGTTGCGTTCAGTTCAAAGTTCTCATAAAAATGAACGTGCTCAATGAACGCGTTCATTTGAACTCGTTCATGCACAACACTGAATATAATATAGCCATTTGTTTTGCTTATAAAATGGAAACAAATGTGACAGAAGAGGTAAAGAGTGTTTTGGGAAAACCGACAAGACAAACTCAGTCAGACTCTCTGTGCAGGTAGAGCTTGGGGAGAGCTACAAAATGCTTTTTTAATTTTTGTTCTACGAAGTTCTGTTCCAGAGAAATTAGCAAAATCTTTTTGTTGCCATTTTCAGCTTTTCAAAAAGCATTTTTGCATGTTTCCTAGATGGCTGCGGAAGCTGGGGTCCTTCAGTCACATGGTTGTCGGACATTGCCTGGAATTCAGTAACTTTTCTTGTTCTTTCGCTGATTCTGCCTCATGTTCCTCTCTGGAGCTCTCCCTACTTTACGAAGCAGAAGTCCAGTAGACTCCTGTGTAACCCCACACTCAGCTTTACCTTTTGTTTTCTCCTTCTCGTATCTCTACTTTGCCATGACAGATATGAGAGAAAGTTACAGAGTTCTGCTTTGTTTTTTTATGAGGCAATCTGGGCATGGAGCTGAGTGTGCTTTTCTGATTGGATGATTAGCAATGTGTGATTTTACACCAGAGCAAAACATCTACACCTTTTACGTCATGGATAGATCGTCTGTACCATTGTTATCAGAGAAACGTGTACTTAATATCTCAGGACATCTGGGTCATGTGGAAACCCTGGAGATGTTTGGTTGATAATCTGTTTAGTTTAATATCCGTTCTGTTTGTAGTCCTCACAGCGGCCTCTCTCTGGTCTCTCCTCAGGAAACACCCAGCTGGCTCTGCAGATCATCAAACGGAACCAGCTCCTGCCCTCGTCCATCCTGCGAGTGTCTCCGGACTCCTGCAAAAAACCTGTTCAGACGGTCACACTGGCCTCCCCGTTCACCACTCAGAGGAAATAACAGGACCAACCCCTGGGCCCAGACCCTCCTTTAGACCGTCACCCTTTCTGCCCCCCAGCCCACCCTATTTCACTCAGAGGACATAACCAAGACCAGAACCTGGACCGGACCCTCCAGGACACTCAGAGCAGTGTGTGTGTGTGGACTGACGGCAAACAGACGCCTCACAATGAAATAAATTTTATTTACTCTACTCTCTGTCTCTGCGCATGGCTTTGTAAATACAGGACGGAGAAAAGGTTACGTCACGATGTAAGGGCCGCAGTCTCGAGAGGACAGTGTGAAGGGCCTAAAGTCAGCTGGAGATGGAGGGACGGGTGCAATGGTAGAATCTGCTGCTAATCATTCAAAATACAGCCTGGTCTATGGTTAAAGCAGCATGCGCTCTACTGGTTTGAAAACGGTACTGCAGTCTAAATCAAAACAATGCTCTCTTTTCTTATTGGACGATCAGCAATGCAGTTTTAGAACCAAAACAAAAAAATGTAAACTTATTATCAGTAAAACTAATATTATATCATGTATATTATAACATGTTTACCTCAAATGTAGGTCATTTTTAATAACTATTTTAAATACATACTGCTCATAGCACTTTTAATATCTCTGCAATTACTCGGCCTCACTACATGAAACAAAAACTGGCACCAAGTTGGTCTCTGTCATATTGTTAGCAACATTTACTCAGGGTTCGCTTTCAGTATGGCTTTGACTTTGACAATGAAGTGGCTATATTCTGCAAAATCCACTTTTCTGAGCACTCTCCCGTGTTATAATGTTGTTCCCTCATCAAAAACACATCTGGAGTTGTGTTTTGTGTTTGAGTAATCCTGTAGTCTCATAGCGCTAGTTTTCTGAGGCTTCAAAACGCTTGCAACGCCCTCTACATCCAGTCTACTCTCATTCAATTATCAAAAAAAATGGTGTACAGCTCTGTTCCCACTGATTCCTCACAGATATTTTTAATTTTGTAGAAAAAATGGCAGATAAATTTAGGGAAGCGGTGAAACTTCAGGTGGCAAATAATGATAGAATGAGGATGCTGTTTATATCTGCTAAATCAACTTTTTTCTCTATTTTAACCATGTTATAATGTTGTCTCCTCCTCAAAAACAGACCTGGAGTAGTATTTTAATTCATTTATGTTTGAGTAATCCTGTATGCTGAGGCGCTGCCCTTCTCCAGAGCTGAAAATGCTTGGCCTCATGGCTCTACATAGACACATGAAACCAGGAAGTGCTCCTGCGCATTTCTAAAGCCCATACACCATCACCGGACTCATTTTGATCATTTCAGAGCTTCTTCTCTAGTCTGTGGAATCACTGGTGCCTTAGATTATATAGAAATGTATGAATGTTTTTCATTGTCTCTTTCTTTTTGTGATATGAACCGTATATTGTCCAAGTCTGAAATGAGTTTGGACTGGAAAGAGACCAATTCCAGTGCTGGCTCACACCACAAAACAGCAGGAAAAAATTTGACATTTTTACAGTGTTTTTCCCTCTGGTTCTGACAGAGAGAGTCTCGAGCCAACACAATTATAAATAAACACATCTTTCTCTTATTCAAACTTTAAAAATTAAAGTATTTTACACATTTTACATTTTACACAGCGTTAATTACATCAGTGTTCATGTGCTTTCAGACGTTTTAGCAGCAATTACCACCTCAGAAAATATTTGGCTTTTAAATAATGGAAGTAAAGACAAAACTGGGACTAAACCAAGTCTGAATCCATTACTAAATCAGAACTAAATCAGAACTAAACCAGGCCTGAACCAGGATTAAATAAGGACTAAACCAAGTCTAAACAGAACTAAACAAAGACGAAACTAGGTGTAAATCAGGACTAAATCAAGACTAATACAGGATTAAATCAGGTCTAAACTCGGTCTAAACCAGGACTAAACTAGGTCTGAACCAGGACTAAACTAGGTCTGAACCATGGCTAATACAGGATTTAATAAGGTCTAAACTCGGTCTAAACCAGGACTAAACTAGGTCTGAACCAGGTCAAAAACCAAGACTAAACCAGGACTAAGCAGTAGTAAAATTAAAATCTAATCCCAGAACGGAGCATGACTGAAATGGGAACGAAACTTTCTCTAAATAAACTAACCAGGACTTGAAATGGCACAGACCCCTGCGTACCAGCAGCGGGACCCGTACCACAGTTTGAGAACTCCCTGACCTGTACCACTAAAATAACTGTAGACTTTCACTCTGTGCTTTATACTAAAAAAAAAAAAAAAAAGGTGCTTTTGTTCCTCGGTTAAGTCAGAGAAATGTCAGTAGTCAAGTCGTAACACTGTCTCCTTATGGTAACCTTGTATCAGAGATTTAGAATATCCCAGCGACTGTGGGCCTTAGGCGGGGGACAACCGTTCACTCTCACATTCATTCACTTTGGGACATTTAAAATACGTTCAGACTGCAGGCAAAAGTGGCCCAAATCTGACTTTTTTTGCCCATATGTGACCTGTATCTGAGTTTTTGCCAAATTGCATTTCATCTGACTTCTTTACGTCCCTGAAATGCCACAGACAGGCTGGGGGAGACCGGAATTGGACTGATGAAACGTATTTTGTACTTAAGGTGACGATCCTGTTGAAGCTAAACTAACTAACTGTACTAAAGAGAAATAAGACGAGAAATCTGAAGGAATTGGGACTGAGGAGTGTCGCTGACAAATTGTCCTTTAAGAATTACAGGGTTCGATCTAACATTTTTGTCAAAATTGATGTTCCTGGATGCCTTATCTACATTATATTAAGTGTTTTTCCAGTTTTAGTTAGTTTTATCTGGAGAATGACAGCTGAAAATATAAAAAATGTAGAGTATAAGTTAACTGTAGTCTATGTTTTATTTTTACATTGGAAAAGTATGAACATAGTATAAAAAAGTATATCGTGTTAAACATTAAAATAGAGCTATTGCTTACATGCCAACAAATTCTACTTTAAATTTTGTCAGAGTGTTTTGAATTTTACTTTCAAATGTGCGATGTAGTCTTGAAAATAGTTAAATTATAAAAATAAGTCGACTGCAGAAACGAAACTTATTGATTTCTGTAGATAGATAGAACGTAAGTAAGATAGAACCTTAAAATTGTAACTGAATTTTGGGTACTCAACTTTAGCGAATGACTCAAAAGTCCCACATCAAAAGTTTCAAAGATTTAGAAAGGATATATTTACAATCTCTGTGTTAAAGAAATGTGTTCCTCATATCAGTTTTGTTATTTTTACGGTCAAAACTTTAAAGCTAAATATCTCAAAACGACTCAGACTGAGGTCTGGTGGAGTCTCTGCGCTGCTGATTTGAGCCTTTAAACCTCCCACGCTCACAGATTTCTGGGCTGACGACTCCCTGCAGCTAGAGCTGACTGAAAAAAATCGCGTAATGTGTCCCCAGCTTTACACATCAGCTCTGAGGACAAAACGTTCACCTGCTGCCTGATATCTCCCACTCACTAACAGGAGCCATGAAGAAGAGCTAATCTGTGTTATCCTCTTCTGTCAGCGGTCATAATGTTACGCCTGACTTAGTAAATTAAAGGTGAAAAGGCAGAATAGACGACCATTATGAGCCCCCCGTGTTAGACCGCGTTCTGGTTCAGTTCTTCCAGTCCCAGGGCACGCACAGGTCGCCGTCCTGCAGCACGGAGTAGTAGTGGGTCACGTGGACATGGAGGCCCTGCAGCAGAGGGGACCTGAGCTCCAGCAGACGGCCGCAGCACGCGATCATCTGGGAGCTGCTGATGCTCGGCTCCTTCATCAGCGTCCTCAGGGACAGACTGAGGAGACACTGCTGCACCGCCGCCTCCTCCTCGGCCTTCAGTCTGCAAACACAGGAAACAAGAGACGCCTGATGATTCTCTGTGGAGCGAGGTTTAGGTACAGACAGCTCAGGTGGGATGCAGACTTCCTCAGGTGGGACTCAAGGGGTCTACTGCGGTTCAAGTCCTGATTTAGTTTGATCTACAGCCCAGTTTAGCCCTGGTTTAGTTCTGCTTTAGACATGGTTTAAACCTGGTTTAGTCCTATTTTTTAGTCCTGCTATAGATGTGGTTAAGTCCTGGTTTAGTCCTGGTTTAGTCCTGGTTTAGTCCTGGTTTAGTCCTGCTTTAGCGATGGTTTAGTCTTGGTTTAGTCCTGCTTTAGACTTGATTTAGTCCTGGTTTTGTCCTATTTTTTAGTCCTGCTATAGTCGTGATTAAGTCCTGGTTTAGTCCTGGTTTAGTCCTGCTTTAGTCCTGCTTTAGCGATGGTTTAGTCTTGGTTTAGTCCTGCTTTAGACTTGATTTAGTCCTGGTTTTGTCCTATTTTTTAGTCCTGCTATAGTTGTGGTTAAGCCCTGGTTTAGTCCTGGTTTGGTCCTGCTTTAGCGATGGTTTAGTCTTGGTTTAGTCCTGCTTTAGACTTGATTTACTCCTGGTTTGGTCCTGTTTTTTAGTCCTGCTATAGTCGTGGTTAAGTCCTGGTTTAGTCCTGGTTTAGTCCTGCTTTAGTCCTGCTTTAGTCCTGCTTTAGTCCTGCTTTAGTCCTGCTTTAGTCCTGCTTTAGCGATGGTTTAGTCTTGGTTTAGTCTTGGTTTAGTCCTGCTTTAGACTTGATTTAGTCCTGGTTTTGTCCTATTTTTTAGTCCTGCTATAGATGTGGTTAAGTCCTGGTTTAGTCCTGGTTTAGTCCTGCTTTAGACATGGTTTAGTCCTGCTTTAGTTCTGGTTTAGTCTTGGTTTAGACCTGATTTAGACGTGGTTTAGACATGGTTTAGTCTTGGTTTAGACCTGATTTAGACGTGGTTTAGATCTCACCTTGCTTCAGGACCTGTGCTGTATCTAAACCTAAACTTCCTGGCCCTGGGGTGAACTGAGCGAGTGCAGTGCAGGTGGACTGACTGTAGGCGGCGCTGCGTCCTCTGCCGGGCCTCGTGGGCGTGGCTCTGGAGGAAGGCCTGCAGTCTGGGGGGGTCACAGGTCACGGGGATCAGGAGGTGTCCCATCTCATGAAGGCTTGGCACCCACCGGTCACTGCGGGACAAACAGAGGAGCCAGTCATTACTACAATATACTTATACTGCAGTTTTATCTACATTACATTTACATTCATTTACAAGGTCAGTGCTTAAATTCAGTAGTAGCAGTAGGAGTAGTGCTTGTTTATGATCATGCTGAGCCCCTCCAGGCTCAGGAGGTGTAGCAGTAGTACCGTATTTTCCAGACTATAAGTCCCACTTTTTTTCATAGTCTGCTAGGGGTGTGACATATACTCAGGTGTGACTTATATATTAAAATATTTCATGTGTTGGTTAGAGGGCGCTCTAGGCTTGTGTACCAGCATCTGCTGCACCTGTACCACTGACAATTTAAAATGTAAACATTACCGCTAACAACTTAGGCTATAAAGACAACTGAGAAAGAGCGGAATAATTGGAAATGGAACTGATGCTGAGTCTGACGACAGCCACGCAGAGGAGGAAGCGGCGCTTCGTCTACCTCCGGAGTTGGCGGAGTTGTTCAGAAGCGACACCGAGGATGAAGAATTTAAAGGATTTAGCGATTAGGAGTGAGATGGTGAGTTTGGTGAACTTGTTATATTATGTTCTTTATGCTATAGTTATGTGAATAACTGTTAATATATTACGTTAACATACGAGACACCTATTCAGTTCATTGTTTATGCTTCATGTAGCTGAATAACCATCAATGTGTTACGTTAGCAAACCGCACACCTATTCAGCCTGTTGTTCTCTATTCTATTATTACTATAACTTGCCTTTCAAGATGAAATGTCTGTTCTTGGTGTCGGATTTTGTAAAATAAATTTCCCCCAAAAAATGCGACTTATAGTCCAGTGCAACTTATATACGTTTTTTTCATCTTCATTATGCATTTTTTGGCTAGTGCGACTTATACTCCGGAGCAACTTATAGTCCAGAAAATACAGCAGTAGTAGTAACTAGGGACGAGAATTGATAAGATTTTATCAATTTCAATGCGTTTGATGATTCTGCTTATCAATTCAATTCTTTATCAATTCCTGATGATTCTATGAATAAAAAGTAAATAGATTTGTTAAAGTTATAAAGAACAAATAAAATATAGAAGCTTATTTATATTTTCATGCATGTGCTCTAATATAGGCCTATTTTACTTCATAAACTAGCCAGGCTCTGCGCTTCTAGCAACTCTTTCAAGACAAAAACAGGACCAAAAAAAAGCTTAGCCTCTGATTATTACACAGTTTAAACCTCTTCAGTCTCTCTAGCTCCTCTCAGTACAAGTGTGTGCTCCACAGAAGGAATTTAATGTCATTTATTTTGACACATTACTTTTTTTTTATTCTGTTCCTCATTTATACAACACCAGAACTTAGTACTGCCCAGTACAAGCTCCTTAATGTGGCAGTAGTAGTAGTAGTAGTAGTAGCAGTAATACTAGTAGCGGTAGCAGTAATAGTAGTAGCAGCAGTAGCAGTAGTAGTAATAGCAGTAGTAGGAGTAGCAGCAGCAATAGCAGTGGTAGATAGCAGTAGTACAAGCAGTAGAAGCAGTAGTAGTAATACTAGCAGTAGCAGTAGTAGTAGCAGTAGCAGTAGTAATAGTAGTAGTAGCAGCAGTAGTAATAGTAGTAGTAGCAGTAGCAGTAGTAATAGTAGTAGCAGTAGTAGTAGCAGTAGTAATAGTAGTAGCAGTAGTAGTAGCAGTAGTAATAGTAGTAGCAGTAGCAGTAGTAATAGTAGTAGCAGTAGCAGCAGTAGTAGTAGTAGTAGCAGTAGCAGTAGTAATAGTAGTAGCAGCAGCAGTAGTAATAGTAGTAGTAGCAGTAGTAATAGTAGTAGTAGTAGTAGCAGTAGTAATAGTAGTAGCAGTAGCAGTAGTAATAGTAGTAGCAGTAGCAGTAGTAATAGTAGTAGCAGTAGCAGTAGTAATAGTAGTAGTAGTAGTAGTAGCAGTAGCAGTAGTAATAGTAGTAGCAGTAGCAGCAGTAGCAGCAGTAGCAGTAGTAATAGTAGTAGTAGCAGCAGTAGCAGTAGTAATAGTAGTAGCAGTAGCAGCAGTAGCAGTAGTAATAGTAGTAGCAGTAGCAGTAGTAATAGTAGTAGTAGCAGCAGTAGCAGCAGTAGCAGCAGTAGCAGTAGTAATAGTAGTAGTAGCAGTAGCAGTAGTAATAGTAGTAGTAGCAGCAGCAGCAGTAGTAATAGTAGTAGTAGCAGCAGTAGCAGTAGTAAGAGTAGTAGTAGCAGTAGTAATAGTAGTAGTAGCAGCAGTAGCAGTAGTAATAGTAGTAGCAGTAGCAGCAGTAGCAGTAGTAATAGTAGTAGCAGTAGCAGTAGTAATAGTAGTAGTAGCAGCAGTAGCAGTAGTAATAGTAGTAGCAGTAGCAGTAGTAATAGTAGTAGTAGCAGTAGTAATAGTAGTAGTAGCAGTAGCAGTAGTAATAGTAGTAGTAGCAGCAGTAGCAGTAGCAGTAGTAATAGTAGTAGCAGTAGCAGTAGTAATAGTAGTAGCAGTAGCAGTAGTAATAGTAGTAGCAGTAGCAGCAGTAGCAGCAGTAGCAGTAGTAATAGTAGTAGTAGCAGCAGTAGCAGTAGTAATAGTAGTAGCAGTAGCAGCAGTAGCAGTAGTAATAGTAGTAGCAGTAGCAGTAGTAATAATAGTAGTAGTAGCAGCAGTAGCAGTAGTAGCAGCAGTAGCAGTAGTAATAGTAGTAGTAGCAGTAGCAGTAGTAATAGTAGTAGTAGCAGCAGCAGCAGTAGTAATAGTAGTAGTAGCAGCAGTAGCAGTAGTAATAGTAGTAGTAGCAGTAGTAATAGTAGTAGTAGCAGCAGTAGCAGTAGTAATAGTAGTAGCAGTAGCAGCAGTAGCAGTAGTAATAGTAGTAGCAGTAGCAGTAGTAATAGTAGTAGTAGCAGCAGTAGCAGTAGTAATAGTAGTAGCAGTAGCAGTAGTAATAGTAGTAGTAGCAGTAGTAATAGTAGTAGTAGCAGTAGCAGTAGTAATAGTAGTAGTAGCAGCAGTAGCAGTAGCAGTAGTAATAGTAGTAGCAGTAGCAGTAGTAATAGTAGTAGTAGCAGTAGTAATAGTAGTAGTAGCAGCAGTAGCAGTAGTAATAGTAGTAGCAGTAGCAGTAGTAATAGTAGTAGTAGCAGTAGTAATAGTAGTAGTAGCAGTAGCAGTAGTAATAGTAGTAGTAGCAGCAGTAGCAGTAGCAGTAGTAATAGTAGTAGCAGTAGCAGTAGTAATAGTAGTAGTAGCAGTAGTAATAGTAGTAGTAGCAGCAGTAGCAGTAGTAATAGTAGTAGCAGTAGCAGTAGTAATAGTAGTAGTAGCAGTAGTAATAGTAGTAGTAGCAGTAGCAGTAGTAATAGTAGTAGTAGCAGCAGTAGCAGTAGCAGTAGTAATAGTAGTAGCAGTAGCAGTAGTAATAGTAGTAGTAGCAGTAGTAATAGTAGTAGTAGCAGTAGTAGTAGTAGAAGTAGTAGAACCCCAGAATTTAGAAATATCCAACATGGAGCACACAGTTACTTAGTTTTAAATATAAACTTGTCACAGCAGCACATGGTTTGGTCTGTGGTGTTGCTCCTGTCTGCTCCTCCAGACTGTAGGTTAGTTCCCTGTGTATCTGACAGCAGTATTGTTCACCTGAGAGTAGGCTCCACCCGCCTGGCCTGCTGCAGCTCCTGCTCTGGGTCCCTGAACCCGGTGCTCTTGTCCCATTTGATGGGTCGGTAAAACGGGACCGTCCCGTCAGCGCCGGGCTTCCGTGTGTCTGAGGGGAGGTTCTTCATGTGCTCCACAGGAAGACTACAGGACTTCAGCACGTTCACCACCGCGCTCAACACGTCGCTGCTGTGGAGCGTGAAGCTGACCGGACGGAAACCTGGACACAACGGTGGAACAGAGGGTTAAATATGCACCGATCAGCCATAACATTATGACCACTTGCGAAATATGTAGCCCCATAGACGCTTCCAGGAGCCACGTGTTTAGAAAGGTTACGCACGCAGCCTGGTACCGACATTAACATTCTATCTATTCCATTCATTTCTACAGGGGAGCAAAGTAAAAATATTATTTAGATGTTTTTGGAGCAGGAATGGTTGATGGTTGTTGTTTGCATATTCGTTAAAAATGACTCTGAATTGATCTAACCCAGATCTGAGTCAGTTCCAGTTGTAAAGTGAAATTAATAAAGTAGGATTTGTGGTGATTGATGAATAAAATCTAAGCATATAAAGTCAAACTATTGTGGAGCGCCACATTTCTGTTACTACTTGTCCTGCATAAGAAATTAAGAAATGTAATGTAAGGTGCTATGTGGGCAGTATATATTTTCATATTTCATAAAAATGACCAACGTGTCCCAAGATATGAGGTAAATCAAATATTAGTTTCACTGATAACAATGGTACACTTGAGTTATTAAAAATGTGTTTTACATAATGGCCAAGGTGTTTTTGTTTACATTTTTTGTTTTCCCCTCCTTGAACCGCCACCTTACCGTGGTGGAGGGGTTTGAGTGCCCGAATGATCCTAGGAGCTATGTTGTCGGGGGCTTAATGCTCCTGGTAGGGTCTCCCATGGCAAACAGGTCCTAGGTGACGGGCCAGACCAAGAGCGGTTCACAAACCCTTATGATGACAAAAATAACGAGGCCAGTTACGTCGCCCGGTAAGGCGCAGCCGGGGCCCCACCCTGGAGCCAGGCCTGGGGTTGGGGCTCGATCGCGAGCGCCTGGTGGCCGGGTCTCTCCCCACGGGACCCGGCCGGGCCCAGCCCGAAAGGATGACGTGGGGCCATCCTCCCGTGGACCCACCACCCGCAGGAGGAACCGTAAGGGGCCGGTGCAAGGAGGATCGGGCAGTGGTCGAAGGCGGGGGCCTCGGCGTCCCGATCCCTGGACACAGAAACTGGCTCTGGGGACATGGAATGTCACCTCGCTGGGGGGGAAGGAGCCTGAGCTTGTGCGGGAGGTTGAGCGTTACCGACTAGAGATAGTCGGGCTCACCTCCACGCACAGTTTGGGCTCTGGAACCCAACTCCTTGAGAGAGGCTGGACTCTCTTCTACTCTGGCGTTGCCCGCGGTGAGAGGCGGCGGGCTGGTGTGGGCTTGCTCATAGCTCCCCAGCTCAGCCGCCATGTGTTGGAGTTCTCCCCGTTGAATGAGAGGGTCGTGTCCCTGCGCCTTCGGGTTGGGGACAGGTCTCTCACTGTTGTTTCGGCCTATGGGCCGAACAGCAGTGTAGAGTACTCGGCCTTCTTGGAGTCCCTGGGAGGGGTGCTGGAAAGTGCTCCAACTGGGGACTCCGTCATTCTGCTGGGAGACTTCAACGCTCACGTGGGCAGCGACAGTGACACCTGGAGGGGCGTGATTGGGAGGAACGGCCTCCCTGATCTGAACCCGAACGGTGTTTTGTTATTGGACTTCTGTGCTAGTCACGGATTGTCCATAACGAACACCATGTTCAAGCACAAGGGTGTCCATCAGTGCACGTGGCACCAGGGCACCCTAGGCTGGAGGTCGATGATCGACTTTGTAGTCGTGTCATCTGACCTTCGGCCGTGTGTCTTGGACACTCGGGTGAAGAGAGGGGCTGAGCTGTCAACTGATCACCACCTGGTGGTGAGTTGGATCCGCTGGCGGAGGAGGAGGCTGGACAGACTCGGCAGGCCCAAACGTATTGTGAGGGTCTGTTGGGAACGTCTGGCTGAGCCTCCTGTCAGGGGGGTCTTCAACTCCCACCTCCGGGAGAGCTTCAACCAGATCTCGGGGGAGGTTGGAGACATTGAGTCCGAGTGGACCATGTTCTCTACCTCTGTTGTCGATGCGGCCGTTCGGAGCTGTGGCCGTAAGGTCTCTGGTGCCTGTCGTGGCGGCAAGCCCCGAACCCGGTGGTGGACACCGGAAGTAAGGGATGCCGTCAGGCTGAAGAAGGAGTCCTATCGAGCCTGGCTGGCTTGTGGGACTCCCGAGGCAGCCGACGGGTACCGGCAGGCCAAGCGTGCGGCGGCCCAGGCGGTTGTGGAGGCAAAAACTCGGGTCTGGGAGGAGTTCGGGGAGGCCATGGAGGAGGATTATCGGTCGGCCTCAAAGAGATTCTGGCAAACCGTCCGCCGCCTCAGGAGGGGGAAGCAGTTCTTCACCAACACTGTTTACAGTGAGGGTGGGGAGCTGTTGACCTCGACTGGGGATGTTGTCGGGCGGTGGAAGGAATACTTTGAGGATCTCCTCAATCCCGCCGACACGTCTTCCGTTGAGGAAGCAGAGGTTGGGGACTCGGAGGAGGATTCATCCATCACCCAAGCTGAAGTCATCGAGGTGGTTAAAAAGCTCCTCGGTGGCAAGGCACCGGGTGTGGATGAGATTCGCCCTGAGTACCTCAAGTCTCTGGATGTTGTGGGGCTGTCGTGGCTGACACGTCTCTGCAACATCGCGTGGCGGTCGGGGACAGTGCCTCTGGACTGGCAGACCGGGGTGGTGGTCCCTCTTTTCAAGAAGGGGGACCGGAGGGTGTGTTCCAACTACAGGGGGATCACACTTCTCAGCCTCCCCGGGAAAGTCTATTCCAGAGTACTGGAGAGGAGAATTCGACCGATAGTCGAACCTCGGATTCAGGAGGAACAATGCGGTTTTCGTCCTGGCCGTGGAACAGTGGACCAGCTCTATACCCTCTATCGGGTGCTCGAGGGTTCATGGGAGTTTGCCCAACCAGTCCACATGTGCTTTGTGGACTTGGAGAAGGCGTTCGACCGTGTCCCTCGTAGCGTCCTTTGGGGGGTGCTCTGGGAGTATGGGGTCCGGGGCCCTTTGTTAAGGGCTGTCCGGTCCCTGTATGACCGGAGCAGGAGTTTGGTTCGCATTGCCGGTTGTAAGTCAGACCTGTTTCCGGTGCATGTTGGACTCCGGCAGGGCTGCCCTTTGTCACCGGTTCTGTTCATAATTTTTATGGACAGAATTTCTAGGCGCAGCCAGGGGCCGGAGGGTGTCAGGTTTGGGGACCACAGGATTTCATCTCTGCTTTTTGCGGATGATGTTGTCCTGTTGGCTTCATCAAACCAGGACCTTCAGTGTGCACTGGGACGGTTTGCAGCCGAGTGTGAAGCGGCTGGGATGAGAATCAGCACCTCCAAGTCCGAGGCCATGGTTCTCGACCGGAAAAGGGTGGCTTGCCCTCTCCAGGTTGGAGGAGAGTTCCTGCCTCAAGTGGAGGAGTTTAAGTATCTTGGGGTCTTGTTCACGAGTGAGGGAAGGATGGAGCGTGAGATCGACAGGCGGATCGGTGCAGCGTCTGCAGTAATGCGGTCGTTGTATCGGTCTGTTGTGGTGAAGAAAGAGCTGAGTCGAAAGGCGAAGCTCTCGATTTACCGGTCGATCTACGTTCCTACTCTCACCTATGGTCATGAGCTTTGGGTCATGACCGAAAGGACAAGATCCCGGATACAAGCGGCCGAAATGAGTTTCCTCCGCAGGGTGGCTGGGCGCTCCCTTAGAGATAGGGTGAGGAGCTCGGTTACCCGGGAGGAGCTCGGAGTAGAGCCGCTGCTCCTCCACATCGAGAGGAGCCAGCTGAGGTGGCTCGGGCATCTGTTCCGGATGCCTCCTGGACGCCTCCCTGGGGAGGTGTTCCGGGCATGTCCCACCGGGAGGAGGCCCCGGGGAAGACCTAGGACACGCTGGAGGGACTATGTCTCTCGGCTGGCCTGGGAACGCCTTGGGGTTCCTCCTGAGGAGCTGGAGGAAGTGTCCGGGGAGAGGGATGTCTGGGTGTCCCTGCTTAGACTGCTGCCTCCGCGACCCGGCCCCGGATAAAGCGGAAGAAGATGGATGGATGGATGGATGGATTTTTTGTTTTGGTTCTAAAATTGCGTCACTCATCGTCCAATCAGAAAAGAGACCATCGTTTTGATTTAGACTGCAGTACTGTTTTTAAAACAGTACAAGCGCATGCTGCTTACAGTACCTTTAAAAATGATTCTGAATTAATATGACCCAGGTCAGAATTAGTTCCAGTTGTAAAGTTATCAAAGTAGGGTTTATGATGATTGACAAATAAAGTCAAACTATTGTGGTGCGCCATATTTCTGTAACTACTTGTCCTGCATAGCACAGAAATTAAGAAAGAAGAAATTTTAATTATGTATTGTTTAGCTTTTATGCTAATTACAGACGCTAATTTCTATGTTAAAGAATATTAATAATAATGCATTACGTTGCATTTAAACATTGTAAAAAGTGCTGCTGTTCTAGAGGTGAACAAGATTGGTTTAAAAATATGAATAAAAGCAGATCGTTTCCTGTACCTGCCGTGAGGAGGTGCGTCTGCTCGTCTCCGTCTTTAGTGTCCCGCACGTAAAAGGTGAGCTTTATGGGTTGAACTGAGCGCACTCCGGGCCGCTGCAGATTCTCCAGGTAACCATTTAATTGCTTCAGAGAGTTCTCATTCACCTCCTGCAAAAACAAAAACAAAAGGTTAGCTTAGCTTCTACAAAGTTTAAGTATGAACAGCAAATGAGAACACAAAAACATTAAAAAAAAAAGTCATTGTCCAAGTGTCAGTGTCCAATGAAAACACACCCAGAGCTAAAAAGGACTGGTCCTCATTTATACAATCCACAGTACAAGCTCCTCTATGTGACAGTAATAGTAGTAGTAGTAGTAGAACGACCCCAGAACATAGTAAAGCCACATAGCTTGTCAAGTAGTACCATATTTTCTGGACTATAAGTCGCACTTTTGTTCATAGTCTGCTAGGGGTGCGATGTATACTCAGGTGTGACTTATATATTAAAATATTTCAGGTGTTGGTTAGAGGGCACTCTAGGCTTGTGTACCAGCATCTGCTGCACCTGTACCACTGACAATTTAAAATGTAAACATTACCACTAACAACTTAGGCCATAAAGACAACTGAGAAAGAGCGGAATAATTGGAAATGGAACTGATGCTGAGTCTGACGACAGCCACGCAGAGGAGGAAGCGGCGCTTCGTCTACCTCCGCAGTTGGCGGAGTTGTTCAGAAGCGACACCGAGGATGAAGAATTTAAAGGATTTAGCGATTAGGAGTGAGATGGTGAGTTTGGTGAACTTGTTATATTATGTTCTTTATGCTATAGTTATGTGAATAACTGTTAATATATTACGTTAACATACGAGACACCTATTCAGTTCATTGTTTATGCTTCATGTAGCTGAATAACCATCAATGTGTTACGTTAGCAAACCGCACACCTATTCAGCCTGTTGTTCTCTATTCTATTATTACTATAACTTGCCTTTCAAGAGGAAATGTCTGTTCTTGGTGTCGGATTTTGTAAAATAAATTTCCCCCAAAAATGCAACTTATAGCCCAGTGTGATTTATATATGTTTTTTTCTTCTTCATTATGCAATTTTTGGCTAGTGCGACTTAGTAGTAGTAATAGTAGTAGTAGTAGTACAACTGCAGAACATAGAAATATTCAACATGAACCACACACTTACTTAAACATGGTAATAGTTTTAAATTCTATCTTGTTGCAGCAGTACATGCTTTAGTCTCTGTGGATTTGCTCCTGCCTGCTTCTCCAAACCGGTATTTAGTATCTACTGTCGGGATTTGCTTTGATTTATAACGCTTTCTGCCCAAAGTGCTTCACATTATTCAGTCACACTCGGTGGTGGTGAACTCCCTCTGTGGCCACAGCTGCCCTGAGGCAGACTGACAGAGATGTGGCAGTCATTCTGCACCAGCAGCCTTTTCCGACCACAAGCAGACACACCAACCACACTAACACAGCGGTTCTCAAACTTTTCACAGCAAGTACCAATGAAGAAAATATTCAGCTTTCCAAGTAAGTACCATATTTAATGAATGAACACTGGCCGACTGCTGCCATTGTGTGGTCCTCGGGTGTTCGTCTTTCTGAGAAGTGAAGTCATTTTCCCAAATTTGTTATGTTCATGTGCAAAGTTATTGGTCAGTGATGATATTAGTGTAAAACACAACTAACAGTCAGATTTTACAAAAAACTTATCACAACTAAAAAGCTGAACATTCATATATTTTGCAAATAAAGCTTTAACCAAAGAGCTTGGAAGCTAGGGATCAAATAAATACAGGCATTTCTAACTAAATTCTGTTACTTCTACGCAGGCCTGTCGACAGGTTTGCTGGAGCACAGGGCAAGAAGGCTTCATATGCCCCCCCCCTTATAATAGAAAATATAAGAGGGGCCATTTCTCTTAAGAGTTTAAGAGCTCAAGAGAGGATAATCAGCTCTGTGGTAGCTCAAGACCACAGCACAATTATTTTCATAAAAAAAACAACTGAAACTTGTAAAAAGGCAAGGCTGCAAATGTATTTTGCCAATTATTCAAGTTTAAAATAATGTTCTTGATTGAAATCAATTGCGCTATGGTCCTGAGTTACCAGAGCTGATTATCCTCTATTGAGGTTTTAAACTCATAATATACGCATTTTTCAAAAAGTCTATGGTAAAAGTGAATGGCACTGTTGCACTCTATTGTAAACTCATATTATTAGCAACGTTTAGTCAAACAGCTCATACGGCTCTGAAACGTCACTGAAAAAGTGGATTCATAGGTGAGTAGACTGACCCGTTCTCTGGGATGTTGTCTGAAGAAGTCTGCATGAACAGCAATGTATAACGGCCTCAGTGCCTTAACAGCCTCAGCTCCAGACAGCGCCTTCTGCTGGACAAAATGAGCAGCCACATGTTTCCTCTTCAGTCTGCAACAGAAAGAAATGGTCTCGTGTCTGAACATTATTTGTTTACTTCTAGTTAGCTTCAGTTTTATTGAGAGGCAGTGTATCTGACTAAAATTAACTATTAATACATTTCTGATTTTTTTTTTTTTTTTTTTTTTTGCCATATCGACATCGACATTGATGTTCTTCAGACCACATTCCTCATTCTGTAAATATTTCAATTAAACTGTGAGTTTGGTAAGATATGGTGAGATCTGGCTCCTGAGCAGAAAAACAGGCCCAGGCCCATCTGTTTTTCTAAAGTTGTTCACAGCAAATATCCAGCTTTTACTTGTGTAAGAAACTACAGTAAAGATTTGTAAAATACATTTCTATAATAGTAGAATAGAAACTGTAGTTTCCTGTTTTGGTTGTGACGGCCGGGAAGAACCTTCACAGACCTCTGGTTTGATGGAGAGTCACCAAATCAAGACACTGACACACTTCTGTTCATGAGTGTGGTCTTTAAGGGGATTATTACACCGCCTTACCTGAGGAGGCAGCGCAAGGCGGAGCTGAAGGACATCACTGAAGCTGGAGGGGAGTCAAACCTTTACCCAATCCATCAGACCTGGACACAGACACAAATAACCTTTACAGTGTGTGGTTTACATGGTGCCCTTTCTTTCTGTAATCAGTTGAAAGGTTTTGCTAAATAATATTTTTCCCTATCCGAAATTCTGTTAGCAGTGCAACATAGGGTTTTAGAAAAGAAGCTGTGTGTCATTTTATTTTTATTTCTTTTTTTTTTTTTTTTGTATTTTAACGTTAAACAGTGGTGTGACTGTAACCTTTTCAAAATACAAACATTTCCAAAATTAGTCATTAGTGTCTGGGACAATTCATAAAGTGTTTGGCATTAAATATTTGTGCTTTAAAAATACAACACTTTTAATTGCACCTGAATACTACAATTTTTTTTTTTAAGCTTGTAATGAAAATGGCATCCTGCAGTGTGATATGAAAATCTTGTTTTTAAACAGGGAGTTAAGACAAAATGCACAGGACCCATCTGTCATTTATAGAGCAGACGGACTCTGGAGTTAAGGCTGGGAGCTGAAGGTCAAAAGAAACTCTTATTACCAATTTTAGTAAAATCCTAATTTTCTCAAAAACTGTTAATATTCATTAGCCCCCCCCCCCCCCCACACACACACACACACACACACACACAGCCACACAGCTGATACTGAATAATATTGTGGTAAATAACTGATACACAAGGTCAAATAGCTCATAAAACTCAATCTGTGGCATACAGAGATCATAGAACCTCACAAACTGGCAGACAGGTTATGGAAAGGTGTGGCTCATAGCCCGCGACCCACGGCACATATCCACTAATCATATTTAAGAACATAATTGATACACAATGTTAAAAGTTCATATCAGATCACATCAATCTGTGGCATAGAATGGCATAGGAGCTATGGTAAGCCTTGCGCGCTGCTGCTTTCGCGGTGCTGCCGTTGCTATGGATACGGATCCCTACACTATTGAATACCGGCAAACGGCGATTAATACAATATCAATAATACACATATTTTAGCCCACGTTAAAAACTAAATCTCCACAGATAAACTCAGATATTAATAATGTTAAAGCTGTTATTAGTTTGATGGAAGGAACAAATTTAAACTCCTTCTAAATCTGAACCGTGAACGGGTCTGTACACGGCCGCCATGTTGCTAACAGCATAACGTTTTTTATTTTCTCAAACACAAACCGTCTTCTTTGAGTTACTACACGATTTTTATCTCACCACACATTTGTAACAACAGTACCACTCGGCCAAAAAACATAACCATCACTTAAAACTTAGCTAAACTTGCTGCTAAACTTATCGTTGTGTAAGTGGGGGTTGTCTTACCGTATCGACGACGAAGAGCAAATGAGCGGAACTAAGCTCGCGCTTTTTTTTTCTTATTAAAAGGACATCGATTTACAAGTACATAACCTCACATATATTTAGATACCTTTCAACACCTAAAGTATAATGTACTTGTACAACAAACAAAACAGCAACATACACAGAACAACAAACACACAAACCAAAACAAAATAAAATAACTACATTACTCTGTTTTATACATGGTTCCTGCAGGTATCAGCAATCCACTTCATACACCCCTCTGACCCCTCTAAACACTTCCTGGTTTCGCCCATCACACTCTATTCAGACTACAGAAAAGTACCTGTCAAGTAAAGCCAGAGTAGTGTGGGTCTGGTGAAGCATTCATGCTACCCACCCAGTTGGGCTGCAGCCTGAGAAAAATCAAGTGCTCTTTTCACTTCTCCTGCCTCCCAATCACAGCAATTGCTCACACATAAGTAAGCTCACCTGTGTCTCACGGCTCAGAACTGTTCACTGCTTAGAACAAAGAGGTTCAGCTTGGCTTAACAAAAGACACAACTGGTAAGCTAAAATGTACATTGAAATTTGTAACTTTGTGGGGTTTTTTAGTTTTATGTCAAGATAATTGGTTTAAGTTGATTTACTTTGGTGTAAAATTAAATTATTTGGGTAAAACCTTATTTCATCATGTAGACCATTGATTAAAAATTAATTTTGTAAGATAGGTTAAAAGCTATTGTGCAACTTAATTCATTGGGTTTATAATTAGAGTTAAAATGCTACTTAAATAATTGAAGGTTTAAAATTGTTTTAAAAATGTGATTTTTAAAATGAGTTCATTGTGGTGGTTTTTCATGCATATTTTGTCTTTGTAGGTTATCAACCTACTCCACTAAATTAATCTACAAGGTTTATGTCGACTCAAGCCTACTTGTTGAAGAAAATGTCAATGAACCAATGAATTGAAACATTCAACAATTAAAGAAAATAATTAATAAAAGAAATTAAAGGAGTGAGTTGTTCCAGCGTCCTTTTGTGTGAAGCCAGCCTTTTTCAAGTTTGGGCAGAAGCTGAATGAACTTTTTAAAAACTTGACAGTACCTTACCATACATTTACATATCTGCTTTCACAAATACAACCACCATTATGAGAGACCTTGCCTCACTTAAGTTTTTAAAGTTTGTTGGGCTAAATTTAATAAAATATATATATGACGCAACCTGTTTGTTGCGCCAGTAACGGAAATCTCGTGAGAGAGCAAGGCGAGCGTAGTTGCTCTCCGCCGCCTGCGGCTGCCTGTGTGGACTACAAACACTTAATGCATGATGGGAAATGGTGTCCTGTCCACACGCACTCAGAGCTGATTGGGTCCGAGTTGTGTTTTGATCAGAAACGTGGGCTTGTTTGAGATGAACTGAGCCAACAGGCGGCCAAATTCTGCCCTTTTTGTTCATTTTGCTTACCAGTAATTCTGCCTTTTACAGTTTTTGCATTTTGTGCTGTTTTATGCCATTTTTCTGCCCCATTCATTTCTAATGGGACTTTTGGCCTTTATTGTCTATCCCTATACTTTTTATACATTTTTTGGTACAACCAGCATTTTTGTGATTTGTGCAATTTCTGGCCATGTTGCCTCTATTCAATTCTATTGTGCCACCTGCCATATTATGCCATCCTGCCCCATTCTGCCTTTTCTCTTTTTCCTTTTGCTTTTTCAATTTTTTCTTCACTTTTACACCCCTTCTGCTTCTGCTACTTTAAACCAATAGTTCTGCCTTTTACAATTTGTGCATTTTGTGCCGTTTTATGCCACTTTTCTGCCCCATTTATTTCTAATGGGACTTTTGCAATTTATTGTCTATCATTTTACTTTTTATACATTTTTTGGTACAACCAGCATTTTAGTGATTTGTGCAATTTCTGGCCATGTTCCCTCTATTCAATTCTATTGTGCCACCTGCCATATTATGCCTTTCTGCCCTTTCCTTTTTCAACTTTTTCAGCTTTTTTAAGCTTTTGCTTATTCTGCTTCTGCTACTTTTAACTGATAATTTTGCCTTTTACAGTTTTTGCAAATTGTGCCATTTTATGCCATCTTTCTGCAAAATCATAATTTCTGCCTTTCCTTCTGCAAATTCTGCCCTTTTTGTTCATTTTGCTTGTGCTACTTTAAACCAATAGTTCTGCCTTTTACATTTTGTGCCGTTTTATGCCATTTTTCTGCCCCATTCATTTCTAATGGGACTTTTGGCTATTGTCTATCATTATACTTTTTATAAATTTTTTGGTACAACCAGCATTTTTGTGATTTGTGCAATTTCTGGCCATGTTCCCTCTATTCAATTCTATTGTGCCACCTGCCATATTATGCCATTCTGCCCTTTCCTTTTGCTTTTTAAACTTTTTCTGCTTATTCTGCTTCTGCCTTCTAGTTCTGCCTTTTACAGTTTTTGCATTTTGTGCCATTTTATGCCACTTTCCTGCCCCGTTCATTTCTAATGGGACTTTTGCAATTTATTGTCTATCCTTATACATTTTTTGGTACAACCAGCATTTTAGTGATTTGTGCAATTTCAGGCCATGTTCCCTCAATTCAATTCTATTATGCCATTCTGCCCCATTCTGCCTTTCTGCCCTTCCCTTTTCCTTTTTCTGCTTTTTTAAGCTTTTGCTTATTCTGCTTCTGCTACTTTTAAACCAATAATTTTGCCTTTTACAGTTTTTGCAAATTGTGCCATTTTATGCCATTTTTCTGCAAAATCATAATCTCTGCCTTTCCTTCTGCAAATTCTGCCCTTTTTGTTCATTTTGCTTGTGCTACTTTTAACCAATAATTCTGCCTTTTACAGTTTTTGCATTCTGTGCTGTTTTATGCCATTTTTCTGCCCCATTCATTTCTAATGGGAATTTTGCAATTTATTGTCTATCCTTATACTTTTTATAAATTTTTTGGTACAACCAGCATTTTAGTGATTTGTACAATTTCAGGCCATGTTCCCTCTATTCAGTTCTATTGTGCCACCTGTCATATTATGCCATTCTGCCCTTACGTTTTGCCTTTTCAACTTTTTCTGCTTTTTTAAGCTTCTTCTGCTTATTCTCCTTCTGCCTTCTAATTCTGCCTTTTACAGTTTTTGCATTTTGTGCTATTTTATGCCATCTTTCTGCAAATTAAAATTTTCTGCTTTTCCTTATGCAAATTCATTATTTCTGCCTTTCCTTCTGCAAATTCTGCCGTTTTTGGTCATTCTGCTCTTTCTGTTTCTGCTAAATAATTCTGCTTTTTAACAATTTTGCAATTTTTATGCTATTTTATGCCATACATTTTTTAGCTTAAGCAAACACTCGCAGTGCCTTCTGCCATTGCAATTTCTAGTTGAGTGTTTGCGTAGCATTACGCAAACACTAATTGTTTTGCAAGTTCTTTATTATTATTCAGGCTTTTTCCCGTTTTTCGGTTCGTTTCACGCCTTCAGCAGTTTAACCAATTTTTGCCATTTGTACATATGTTTGTGGTCATTAGGAGAATTCTGCTATTACTTATGGTTTTTGTGCAAAATGCCATTTTATGCCATATTTTTCCCATTGACTTATAATGGGGCTTGTACAAATTCGTGTTTTTTGCACATTTTTCTGCCACTTATGGCCTTTATGCTCATTGTGCTCATTCTGCCAATGGTTCTGCTTCATTTAAGCAGCAGTTCAGCCATTTAAAGTGTTTGTGGTTTGTGCTATTTTATGCCATTTTTCTGCCCCATTCATTTCTAATGGGACTTTTGCCATTTATTGTCTATCCTTATACTTTTTATAAATTTTTTGGTACAACCAGCATTTTAGTGATTTGTGCAATTTCAGGCCATGTTCCCTCTATTCAATTCTATTGTGCCACCTGCCATATTATGCCTTTCTGCCCTTCCCTTTTGCTTTTTAAACTTTTACTGCTTTTTAAAGCTTTTTCTGCTTATTCTGCTTCTGCCTTCTAATTCTGCCTTTTACAGTTTTTGCATTTTGTGCCGTTTTATGCCATTTTTCTGCCCCATTCATTTCTAATGGGACTTTTGGCCTTTATTGTCTATCATTATACTTTATATATATATTACCCTTACACTCAACAACATTGCTCTCAGACTTACCTTTACACTTAACAGCAATGCTCTCATCTTCATCACTGATGGTACCTGCCCTATCAAATTCTCCATCAACACCAAAAGATATCTGAATATCACTGCCAGGACAAGCTACAGACGATTCACAGCAACATATGCATGAAACATCATTCTTGATCTTCTTGGTCCTACGACGGGCTGCACTTGGACTGTGCTGAAGACTCCTCTTCTGCATCTGTAAAAAGAAAGTACATGTAAAAGAGCCATCTTTAAAAAATTAGAATAATTAAAATTTGAATTTTAACAAGAAATTTAAGAAATTTTATACAAAAATGTGAATCCATACCATTTTAACATTTAAATAAAGCTGTTGTCAAAAAAAGGTTGGGAACCACTGACATACACCACGTGAAGTACATTCAATCAGATCATATAACTTTATTAACCACCAAAGACCCAAACAAAAAGACACTAACAAACTTTTCACCATTTCAAATCTTCTTGCAGAATGCCTGTAATGCATAACTAAATACTGTTTACGTTTTTATTTTACTACTGTCCTAATGCTTAGCACAATTTAAATGGATACAATTGCATTTTCATATTCCTCTTTATTATTATCTGTGCACTCAAGTTTTTTTTTGTTAGTCTCAATCCTTTCAAAGAAGTCAAATATTTGCAAAGCACTGTCCTAGGTGAATGGCTAGGAAAATGGGGCAACACAAAATACAACACACCTCACCTTTTTCTAATGCAGCAGCAGATAACTGTGTAGACAGTAGATGTCTAAAATTGATGCCTAGAATTGAATATTACCTAAATATTAATTATTTGCCATTGAATTATTATTAATTTTGTTATTTTCCCCCTAGAATATGCACGTGACAATTTTATCACAGTTGATTTTACATTATACTTTTTTTCATAAAACACATTACAGAACACTAACTTTCTGACCAACATTTAGGGCAAAGAGCCCAAAATGGGCTTTTTTCCCCAAAAAGTACAAAATCTGAATCTGTAAAAAGCTGTAACCAATTTTAATACACAACAGTCACTTATAATTGCTATACAGTGGGTAGTCATTATTAATTGCAAACTAACAGAGAACTGTGTTGAATATTGCACTGGTCATCTCACGCAGAAAAGTCACATCCTGTTACGATTTCTTTGTGTTTCTGATCAGTCCGTGTGTACAACTGCAGCACAATTTAAAATAAAAACTGTTTACAACAGTTTAATAGTTATGTCTATAACACACACTGGAAAACAGGGACAAAGTTTTATTTTGAAATGGACAAGCTGTCACAGATGCAGGTTGTTTTATGGTCATCACCTTACTCCTTTAGTGACTTTACATAACCAGATGTCAGGTGCCCAAAGAGCCACAAGAGCAGGGCTAAAGAGCCACATAAGGCTCTAAAACCAGAGGTTGTAGATGTCTGAACTATACCAACCAAATACCAATTAACCACAATGTTGCTTCTTTCAACCAATCCAAACCATTTTGAAAACATTTATCCTTGAAACTTGACTTTTCATTTCTGAGACCTCTAGACAGTAAAATCTCTCTCCCCCTGAGAGCACGCTGAGAGCTCAGTTCAGACAAATCTTACCTTGTTTGGTTATTACAGCCAGAAGAATAGAGTGGACTACAAGAACTTAATCTAACAATGCTGTACAATTTTCCACATTGTTTATTAGGTTACATTGTCTGTTTTAACACAGGCTAAAAGAAAAAAATATTCTAAAATTGACAGAAAGCAGCTTTATTAAAATCTGTTTTTATGTTGCTATGTTGAAATACTGTTGGACTGTATGTGGTCATATACCAACCTGGTCCTTCACCAACACACCAGCTAACAGGCCATCCACCTCAGCACTGGTAGGTGACGCTCCCGGTGTCACCCCCACAACTCCTGGCTCCGTCTAGATATAAAATATGGGATAATAAATATTACTTTTATAACTTTGTGTTTAATGTAGTACCTTGTGCTGTAGTAATACTACAATTCATTCATTCATTAAAAGACACCAACCTGGTCCTCCACCAACGTGTCCAGGATCACCACAGCACTGGTAGGTGACGTTCCCGGTGTCACCCCCACATCTGCCTCCCTCTGAAGAGAAAAAGAAACTCATTATTGTTATAATTTGGCTGCCAATAATAATATATAAAATGTTAACTGCATATCTTTTAGATAAAAAGCACACACCTGGTCTGGCACCATCGCAGGTGAAGGACTGGTAGGTGATCCGGCCTTCACCTCCACAACCTTTGCTGCCTCCACCTGAAAAAGCATTTATTCCTTCATCTCATTAAATTCCAGAAAAACATTGCAATTGCAGTTTTACTAATTTTACAAACCTGCCGCTTGGGCCGGCTTCTCTGTGAGGCAGCAGCTCGGCGTCTCACACGGGACGCCTATTAACAACAAGAAACACTTCATCAGTACTTGGAAGAGTAAATCATAAAAGATTTTACATTCAAAATAAAATTATTTTCACACTGTTATCACACTGAAGATCTCACCTTCTTTCCAGCAGGAAAGCTGGCAGTGCACTCCGCAGAGCCAAGGTCAGATGGGACAACCTTGTCCATCTCCTTCAAAATGGCCCTGCTGAAGCGGACAGGGGTCAGCGGGATGGAGAAAACAGACTCCACCTGTCAAACAAAATGAACATTTTATTGCTTAAAAAAGTCTTAGGTTGTTAGGGACTCTTACTAATTGCCATACACTTTTAACAAACCTGCTGTGGCAGAACCCGCCTCCTCTTGGGATCCCTTTGGGAGTGCGCAGGGCTCTCAGGCAGGTTCTTTAATAAGGACAAACATTATAGTTTTAATAACAATAATATGACAGTTTACTAACATGGCATGCATTAGAATCAGCCATAACTCTCACCTTGTTCCCTTGTCCGACCAGCGTCCATTCAGAAGGGGGTGGCGGTGGCAGAGGTACTGGGCCTGTCACGACCAGCTTTGGCGTGACCCTTCTGGTTGGTGGGGAGGACCTTGGAGACACCGGGGGCGACCTGGGAGGGGCTGTCTCCAGCTGTTGGAACGAGACGTTCCACAGCAACTGAGCGAGGATGTCCATCCCCCCATCAGTATCACTCAGATGGATCTGCAAAAGATATAACTAGAAAACACAATTATAATTATGTACAATATATTAGACATTTCATTTCAAACAAAACATTTTTACTTACGCCGTCCTTGCACCACAAGTTCAGGCGGTGCATCGGAAAGTGCTCCGCAGCAGGGTAGTACTTCACCCCTTAAGTAAAACATCAAAAATATTGTCACTTTGTTGTTTTACTTATCAGCTCTAAAAAAGTTAATGAAATTCAAACATACCCATGCGAGCAGCGACCCGGTGGTATTCCTGGCTGAGATGAGTTTGTAGTTCCACCTCAACATTGAGGCGAGGTGGAAAGTCCAGGACACAAACCTAAAGACAAGTATCACATGAATTTGGTTGCAAATGAGAGATTGCCATTTTTTAAACTTTTACAAATATATTAAAAAATACCTACCTTAGGCCAGCGGCTGCAAACCGTGGCAAGGTACCGACCGAAGTCGGCTGCAGCCTCGGTGACGGTTCTGCTGGCCGTCAGGTTGTTTGACGGAGCAAGAAGCACCACGAGAGAAGGAGTGCGAGCTAGCTTGGTGTTCGCAATCTCCCTCTCAAGCTCCGCGGCACTTGCTCCCGGGGTGGAGCTGATGCCAAAGGCAAACTTGCCTTGTGGTAAAGGCACAATACCATCTACTAGGTGGCGTAGATGGGAGCACCCGACGATCAGAACGAACTGGAAAATACAAACAATATTAGTCAAAGTTGGAGTCTTAAAAGAAAGCATTAAGTAACAGTAAAAGGCCATACCTTCTTGTCAGGGCACTCAGGAGGGGTGACCAATTTATGGCTCCTTCCAGTGAAAGAGGATATTGGCCACCGCCGCACGGGGTAGCGGAAACCAGTGCCACGCCCTAAGTACAGACACAACACGTAAGACTTGTATTGTTCTGTTTCTCATAACAACCTAACACAAAGAACTACCACATTACTCTACAATAACAATGAAGATATGAGTGATTGCTGGTACGTACGTGCAGAAACTCCGTCCGCAGCAAGAAGGGGACGCGCAGGAGCAGCGAGCTGCTCTGCCACCCACTTCTTCTTTGCCTGGGAACGACGGAACGACTTTCCACGAGGCATCTGAAAGTTTAGATGTCAGATTAACAATAATGCATCAAAACTAACAAACTATTCTAATTAAAAAAAAAATAAACAGCAGTATGGTGAACATCTACATCACTCAAATTGCCTAATTAGCCATTACAAATAAAAACTACGACTTCCATAACTTTCATCTTATCATATAAACCAGGAACAGAGGAAGTCTAAACCAAGACTAGAGTAGGACTAGAAGAGATGATCAGAGTACAAAAGATCTCTAAACCAAGACTACAGCAGATTTAAACCTAGTCTAAATGAGGTCTACACCAAGTCTAAACAAGGCCTAGCTCAAGACTAATCCAGGTCTAGACTAAATCTAACTCTAAACCAGGACTAACTCAAATCTGAAACAGGACTACATTAAGACTAAACCATGACTAGGTCTGACTGTAAACCAAGACTAGACCAAATTTAAACAAAGTTTAATCCAGGTCTACCCCAAGTCTAGACCAGATCTACACCAGACTACCATGTGGTCCTACCCCCACAGTAGGACTAGACCAGGTCTAAGCAGGACTAACATGCCTATATCAGGCCTACATATGAGCAACATGTCTAAAGTAAGAATAAGCAGCTACTAGGTTTCAACCAAGACAAGACCAGGTCTAAACCAGGACTAAACTAGGTCTAACCCTGGACTAAAGCCCAGTGACTGTGTAATCATTACAGTGTATAGGACAGAGCAGGTCTCACACACAGACCCCAGCAGCACACACAGAAGACAACATGGCCGCTCCTCTACAGCACAGAGGAGCTGTCTCTGAGCACAGTTTTCCCGCCACTCACCAGACGGAGCCTGCTGATTGGCTGACACTCATAGATAGATACTTTCACTCAGGTTTAAAAATACACTTGTCTCTGACAGGACAGAGCTCAACAGTGACTGGCCACGCCCGCTTACATTTTCCCATAGATTAAAAAAAAACCTATATTAAACATTAAAGGGCTTGAAGGAGGCTAATCAGCTACAGGGAAATCATGGCCATAAAACGATTATTTTTGCAATAAACATGTATCTGAAACTTGTCAAAAGGCAAAGTTACAAACATATCTTTTTGATAGAAATTATAAGTTATAGTAATAAGGACTGTCACACACACTCCTGTGTTACTGTGTAGAGAGGACAGGGCTGTCCCTGGGGACAGCTGGGACACACAGAGCACAGTTTTCCCGCCTCTGGACTGAGCCTGGCCTTGGTGGACCCCACCTCACTCCTTCATTCATTCACTCTGTTGAATATTTCTACATATGGCTTTGCGTATTACCACTAAACTATATTTTGATGTACTACTGCTAAGGTTAATAAACGCTTCAATAGTACTAAGAATGTTTTGATTCTAAAAGGATGTTTTTCTCCTTTCACTCAAAAGGTTACACTCTGCGATTACATACATTGTACATTTGCAAAAGTGCGCAATAATAAGCTGGTTACAAAGTTAGGAAACTCAAGGTTACAGGTGGGGGCTCCCACGGCCCTGCCGTTGCGTGGGACGCTCCTGAAGATAACGAAGATTACGCACCGCAGTAATGAGAACTCTGTGGCCTGGTCTCGAGTTTCTTGAAGATATATTTAATGATATGCAGAAATCTTCATACATTGTCATACATAGTATAAAAACTGTGATCACTCCTTTTTGGGAGGCCCACCCTATCCCTTTCAGCGGGGCCTGCTGCTGTAACCTTACATGTGTGCTACTGAATAAACCTTCTGACTTGATTATACTTCTGAATCATCGTCCTCTTTGATGCTTACACCCAAAATGAACAATCCTAATAGGTCCATAATTAGACATGTGACTGACAATTAATGAGACTAATATTACTGCTTCTTTTTTACAAATCAATTTTATTCATCAATAACCAGCAAATGTATACAATTATTGATCAGGAAATTTAAAAAATATTTTTAAAATAAGTTTATTTTACATTTTCAAAATCCCGCCCCATAAGTCTAAAAATAGCCCAAATATTATACACCCGCCCAACGCTATTTTTTTCCACCGAGAGAGCGGAATGTTGACTGCTGTCAGAAGCGTCAAGAAGGTCAGTCCAACATTTTTACAAACATCTGTCTTGTTTTTATTTTTTATTTTTTATTATAGACCATAGTCGTGAGTTTTTTTTACAGTTTAAGCCGGTTAGCTTAGCACGTTAGCTGTTAGCCACGGCCGTTACATGATTATCACCGTCGTCATACTTTTAATATCTAGTTGCCTGTGACATTTAGAATGGTACATCTAAGCATCGCAGCGTTTACTAGGCTTAAATTATTTTTTGTTTGTTTTTTGTTTTGTTTTGGGGTGCTTATGGGATGGCAGGACAAGTTTTGTGCTCACATGGGATGCATTTGTAAGTCGCAAGATGGAGAACGCGCCGCTTTAAGATTTGATTAATGGCAGTCTGTGGTGTTTTGGGGAATCAAGGTCGTGCTTTTGGAGGTTGTAGGTTTGGAGGCAGGCTCGTTTGGGGATGAGGTAGTAGTGGTTCTCAGTGACCAAATCACCAAACCCTCCTAAACCCATTATTAGGTTCATGTTATGAGATTTATGTTGTCGAAAAGCAAATGATGAGCAAAATGCACATATATTTGAGAAAATGGTTGTTCTAATGCTGCAGGAGTATTTATTTTCTGCCATTTAACTTTAATGGAATGATGTCTGAGTTTTGTAATAAAGTTTGTTGTTAACAATGCGGTGTTGTGTGACAGGCGGGCTGGAGTGTCTTCCATCCAGATGCTACCAGAGTTCTGTCCAGGAGGGACTATGCGTGAGTGTCTTTTTTTACTCTAAAATTAAGATTTGTTCATTCATTCATTCATCTTTTTCTATTTAGTTTTGTTAGGGGTTGCGGGTACTGGAGCCTGTCCCAGTATTTTTATCTAATGCACGCATGTGTTTGGAGGGTGTGGGGAAGCTGGGGTACTCAAGGGAACTAAAAACCTGTATTTTTAACTGAGGGTCAATATTGGGGTTTTTCAGAATGTTTGAACTGCGGTGGTATAAGGAGTATATAAACTTATGCGTTATAGATTGCTTCAACATACATACATCATCAAATTCTCTAAAAATAATTTGGTCACTATAAATTGTAAAGTCCCCACCATGCAGCAGGAAGGATAACCCCCCCTTGCAACAGGATAGAGCTCTCAACGAACCAGATGAGACATTTTGTAATTGCATGCATCCTACCAACAATTAAAAAAAAGATATAGATATTAGTTTAAGATATAGTGATTCTGTAGATGTATGGTAGTGTATCGTAGATGCTAAAAAGTTATGTAGTGTGGTATCATTAACTTAGTCCTATTTTGTACAGTTGAGCCAGTGTAATACCAAATGCTTGTCCTTCCTGTCCATCAGTGGAGTTTGTTCACCAGTGTTCATTCAAGTTCAGTCTATAATAAAATGCATATTGGATTATCTGGAAACATCCTGTGGTATATGTGTCTTGCAGGTCAGAAGCCATCAGAGGGTCAGTCATTGGCATTGACCTGGGAACCACCAACGCTTGTGTTGCTGTCATGGAGGGCAAACAGGCAAAGGTCAGAAGCAAAGGACGCTAATATCATGACTGTCTCATGTTATTGCAAAGTGAATCAAATTGGTACCACTTTTTTTTTTTTTTTTTTGCTTACACACAAATCTTTTTCATTCATTTTAGGTGCTGGAGAATGCAGAGGGAGCCAGAACCACCCCCTCAGTGGTGGCGTTCACAGCAGATGGAGAGCGTCTAGTGGGCATGCCCGCCAAACACCAGGCCGTAACCAACCCCCAGAACACTCTGTATGCCACCAAGAGGTTGATTGGACGCAGATTCGATGACCCTGAGGTCCAGAAAGACCTGTGAGTGCAGATGGGAGGGCATTAAAACTAAAATGATTCAGGGGCTGTTTAGACGACAGCACGTTTTGCTGAATCTGCAAAGGTTTGATTGTGGTTTGGACTTTTGTTTAGACAACGACAGGATTTTGGTTTTCTGAATTGTCAATTTTTTAAAAAAGCTGGAGGAGGTGTTTTGGTCACTCAGAACTGCTCCACTCTCGTGTAAACTGTAAACCAATGACACAGCAGCCCCAATCTGAACATTCGTTGACTTTCTGCTGGATCCGTCAAACTGACCCACAATTGCAGACTATGACCCCCTTTATACCTCATACACATATTACTGGACAAAATATGAACATATAAGTACTTACTTTAGTGAGAACATTATGAGAATGGCTCCAGAAAACCACAAGATCCTAAAGTTGTTGGAAAGTTACAGACCGGCACTATCATTTCCTCTGACGTTTACGCTTTGTGTGGTGTAGAGCATTTGCGTGGCCCACAGCACCATTTGCTGAACAAACACAGGTACTACAGTTTAAAGTTCAGTTCAGTTGACTTTGTTTGTTTTTCTGCAAATTAAATCAAACTAAGGGTACAGAGACTAGCATCCAAACACAAGCAATCACAATAAACCAATAACAATCACAGTAACAAGACAGCTGTTCGAAAGAAACCATGCAATGACAGACAGACAGGTGCCCACAAGAAAAAAAATCTTTTTCTTTACACCTCAGTGTCTTTGTGTAAATGCGAATCAGATGTGGCGTGACTGTTGCATATTCCTGGCCAGCGTGGTCATGTAAACAGGCCTTCAGAATACAGAAATGGTCTTTGAGTTGTACATTTGCTCTTGATAAACAGGAAGAATGTGCCGTATAAAATTGTGCGTGCCTCAAATGGAGATGCCTGGGTGGAGGCTCATGGGAAGATGTACTCCCCCAGTCAGGTTGGCGCCTTTGTGCTAATGAAGATGAAGGAAACTGCAGGTATGACATCTGATAACGCTAATGTTCATATGTATTTATGGTCTAAACTCCTATTGTTCTCATCTTAAGTTGTAATGTATTATTTATATCAATAGAGAGTTACCTGGGAACCAGTGTGAAGAACGCTGTCATCACTGTGCCTGCCTCCTTCAATGACTCCCAGAGACAGGTACCAGACACTATCATTTTTAGTGCAGCTGAAGTATGGGATTGAAATTACATGTCAATCTTGATCATCAAAGCAGAGCAAGCAGCCTCACAACCCAGCTAATTTTGTCCACTTTCTTCCAGGCGACCAAAGATGCCGGTCAGATCGCTGGTCTGAATGTCCTCCGTGTTATCAACGAGCCCACAGCTTCTGCTCTGGCATACGGCCTGGACAAGACCCAGGACAAGATGTGAGTGGCCAGGACTGGAACAAAAGCTTTACTTTAAAACCCTGTGCTACTGTGTTAACTGAGAATATTTGTATTTTGATAGCATTGCTGTGTATGATCTTGGCGGCGGTACCTTTGATATCTCTGTCCTGGAGATCCAGAAGGGTGTGTTTGAGGTCAAGTCCACCAACGGAGACACTTTCCTGGGAGGAGAAGATTTTGACCAGCACCTCCTCAAGCACATCGTCAAAGAGTTTAAGAGAGAGGTAGACACTTATCTATCTGTCTTAATTTATATTTCCAGAAAAAAAGTGTGTTTCCAATCACTATCACAATATGTTATTATGTGATTAAAAAGGTTTTGGTCACACTTAAGGATAACTAACACTATATTAGTATTAGTTAAGGACTAAGAAGCATTTAAACATTTACAAAGCATTACTGAACACAATTGAGTTATGAACATTGTTATTAATCTTTAGTTCTTGAGTAATTAAAAACTAATATTTTTCAAAGAAAACATTGATTAGTTACAAAACATTATTAAACATTAGTAAACACCATTTAGTTATACACATTTTTATTACTGGTCTATTCTAGTGCCTATAAACTATGCGTTAAAGTATTGTTATTCCATATTTATTAATGCTTTGTTAGCTTAATAGAGGTGATTTGTTAAAAAAAATGTTGTTAATGTTGAGAAATAAGCTCATTTAATCAGTGAAGAGTGAATTCAAAACACCACACTTAATAGAGTATCTATAAACTGTTTATTCATTAAAATATTGTTTCTACACATTTATTATTGGTTTAACTTTAATACTGGAGTTAGTCTAAAGTGATCAATCACAGTATGCTATTATGTTAATAGAGGTTTTATTAAGAATGTATTCTAATGTTACCTTCCTTTCTTTCAGACAGGAGTGGACCTGCTGAAGGACAACATGGCACTGCTGCGGGTCAAAGAGGCTGCAGAGAAGGCCAAGTGTGAGCTCTCCTCCGCCCTGCAGGTGAGTGAACTGGAGTTTGGTATAGGGACACCCTCCAGCCCTCAGTCAGCGGTCAGGCAGCGTGTCTGTACAGTGTTACAGGGCTGGAACAGGAACACCCTGCTGCTGTTCAGTCCTGTGGGCTCTGTCCTGGAGTCTGCTGCTGGATGGCTGCAGGGCTGGTCCAGTGAGAGTGCTCTGTCCTGGACACTGCAGGTCAGAGCTAGTACAGGACCATACAGACGCAGCACAGTGGCAAAGTGGTTAGCACATTGGCCTCACAGCAAGAAGGTCTGTGGTTGGATGGCTCAAAATAGGTCAGGGAGCAAATTTCTTTTTGGAGAAAGTACACCTAAAGTTTAAGCTTTCAGCATATTGAACTGCTTTGTGATCATAGTCCAGGGTAGTGGTTCTCAATTGATCTGGCTTTGGGACCCACCATCTCTCTATAATGACTGGGAGAGACCCAAAAAAGAAAGATTTTCACGAAAATTAAGAGATTTCAGGAAAATTAGAAGGTATTGAGGAAAATTAAGCAGTACTCACATTGTCCACGGCAACCTTAAGTATAACAGTAACATTATAGAACTGTATTTTTTGGATGTTTCTGTTATAATATTCTATTTTATGTGTCCCACACTGCCACCTACTGTTAAGGAGTGTAAATTGATGATTTTTCTTTTTTTAAATTCAACTTTTTTGCCTTGGCAAAGGACCCACTGAAAACAGTTCTGCAACCCACTTTTGGGTCCCAACCCACCAGTTGATAACCACTGGTCCAGGGTATCTCCAAGGTCTTAAAAGTATTAAAAAGGTATTCAATTTGATGTTGCCAAAGTCATGTTTGGTCAGTGTTGTACTAGTCAAAAATGTATTTAAGATTAATGTTTTGTAAGTAACAACAGAGAAGTCTGTCTTTTTTGGGATTTGAATGTGAATTTGGCAACAAATTCTATCATTAGTGGTTTAACAAATATCAAGTCATCCACTCAAATGTGCCTTTTATGTAGTAAGTTTTTGAATGCTAAGTCTGCTGTTTATATGGGCTACATAATTTTACAGGCATAGACACATTTGTTACAAAAAACATCCCCCACAAAACACAATACATGCTGTTACCACTGAAATGTATGATTCCGTGATTTCACCTGTCTTAGACTTTTAAAAAATAGAGTTTCAGAGCATAATACTGATATTATTAGTGTAAAGGTTATAGAGCATGCCATTTATTCCAAGTGGCCTTAAAAATTTCCAAGAAAAAAAACTGGAGCTTCCCTGTAGTCATTATTTCTTTTGATATTGACCTTTCGAGTGCATTTGTGATGAGCTGTTCTCTGTGTGTGGTTCAGACTGACATCAACCTCCCATACCTGACCATGGATGCCTCTGGACCGAAACATCTGAACATTAAGCTGACCAGAGCTCAGTTCGAGGGGATCGTGGCAGATCTGATCCGCCGGACAGTGGCCCCCTGTCAGAAGGCCATGCAGGATGCTGAGGTGTCCAAGGGAGACATCGGAGAGGTCCTGCTGGTGGGAGGAATGACCCGTATGCCCAAGGTACAGCACACACACACTTTTCCATTATACTATACAATTAATCTGACTTGCATAGAGGGCAGATCTGTGTGTCAGCTGCCTCAAAACATATGCATAAACAAAGAGAGTAGAGTAGGAGAGATGTATTCAGGATTACTTCAGCTAGCTTCATCCAGCTCTCTTAAAGCACATAAAAAAAAATTAGGATCCAGTTGATTTTAAATAGGTTTTAAGATTACATCAATGCTTAAACCTACGTGCGCAATATGATAACAACAAACTGTGGTCCTGGTTTTGAGAAATTATTAAAACTGTACTGCAGTTTCCCTGTGAGTTGTGCTTGCTTTTACAAAGTGACAGATGCACCAATCACACTGAACAGCGATCAGTGGACCTCAGTCTCAGTCAAGTCATGAGACAAATGTACAGTTATCATTGGGCCCTGCAGTTTAAACGTGCTGTTCTCCTGTAAAGTTTTCAGACTTCAGACAAAACTGTACTGATAATGTCACTGTACCATGTTATTTCAGTGATCTTTATAAACTGAATCTGTATAAACTCAAACTGTTTCTCTAGTTAGAGGACTCAGCCCTGTCTGATAGCGTACAAGGTCTAATCCAGGGCCCTGGAACCAGAAGGTGGTTTAGAGGGATGGCAAAGTAACTTCAGAGTTAAGTCTAGATATTCATGACACTGAAATATTCACTGCTAACCTAATAAATGGAATCTCATGCCTTTCAGATCAGCTCTGTAGAGGTGTAAACAACAGCTGTAGCACAGTTTACTATTAATATTAAGACCTGGTGGAGACATTTTGTTCTCTTCAGAGGACATTTATATCACCTAAATAATTGCAGCCTTTGCAGTTTGCTAATTGCAACAGTTCAAATTGTGATTTCAATATGACTTTATGGAAACTTGCACTGAATGACTATTAAGGCAGAATAATTAATCAGAGATCTCTCTCAATGAAAAAAGGCCAGCTTTATGATACTGCATATGCCCAGGTCAACCTCCAAACCTGCTTTGGGGTGGGGGTCATGAAAATAAATAGTTAAGAATGCTTATCTTGCAACCAAACTGCGTGTGTAAATCTGAATACGACTCCTGTGGACGGGTCTATTGGGGAATAAAGTTAAAGAATCTAGTTCAACTCAGATCTTGGTCTTATATTTCTTATTTTCTAAAGTCTGGGTATTGTGCACCTGAGGCTCAGTTATGATTACTTAATGTACAATATTCCATTTTGGGAAGTACAACATTTTGTAGTTGACTGAACCAGCCTAGAGCAATGTGTAAAACCTTTTGTTCACCCCCCACCCCCCCCCCCCCAACCCTAACCCTTGTATGTGATTAAATAAATGTGCACATTTCCTACTTTAAACAACTGCTGTAACCATTTGTTTTGTTTGAGTATATCTGTTAGAGAGTTTTCCTGATCTAAAATGATCACACAGATGAGTGTGCTATGTCCAAGTTTACCCCGAAAAGAAGTCTGTGTGGTGAGGTCATTCAATCACACAGTAATGACACAAAGTCTAAATAACGCTTTATCACGAAAAGTTTCAGTGGTCATTTCAGAATATGTTCTAATGGTTTACTCCAAAAACACAAGAGAGATCTCTACTTGCCTAAACTTGGTTTTGATGGTCAGAAGTACGAGGAGGGCTGCTGTGATCTTGCAGAGAACAGTAAGAGTGACCCATAGAGGCAGCTCAGGGAAATCAGCGCCTCACAGACACAGGAGGGAGGATAAGACTTTTATTCACATAAATAAATAATAAAAAGAATAGTACAACGTGAAATAGACAGGTCTGTGATGGATATGTCCCTAATGCAAATGTTCACATGTGATTAGACTTACTTTGAAGCTTGAACCTCTGGCAGAGGCCATTAGAGCACAGTGTCCTGATACAGTGAGTATACAGTGTACTGGGACATGCTCAGGTCTGTTTTTACCTTTTATCCCCTGTGGCTCCTAAAGGCATTTAGCTTTATTGTAAATCATTTCATCTTTTATATGTTGTTTATAAGAACATGTTTTCAGCCTGATGAGTTTTGCATTTGTTTATGATACTTTTCTAATGGAAAATATGGTTCTTGAACAAAAGTTTTGAAATGACCGATTGTTTCGGACCTTAGACATAGATAAGATTTAACATTTGGACTTTTGGATATAAAGTTTAAGAAGCCCTGGTCAAGCAGCTTTTAGAAAATCTGAAAAATTAAGTAAAAAAGGATATATCTTTGTTATTTAGATGGATCATTGTTTTTTAATAGCTACTTTGTTTAATTTCTTTTAATAAGATAATTTAAAACTATTAAAGTTTGACAAAGATGTTAAAAAAAACAAACAAAAAAAACGTTGGTAATTAGACTGCTGCTATATCTAATTACACGATGTCTGAATCAAACTTGATTATTGCAACTCTTTATTTAAATGGGACCCTCTCATATACAGGTATTTACAAACCATGGTAAGCAAACTGCAATCTTTTAATAATAATTCCTTTATAAAACATTTCCAAAATAACAACATTAAGTACATGTCCAGCTTTTAGATACTCATGCATGGCATGGTTAAACTGTTTCTATATTCCAGTAGCTGGATAAACAAGAAAACCACATTGACCGTTATACAGCATTCTGGAGAGAACAAACACAATTGGTCATTGGGCACCATCTAGAGGATATATAAAAGCACTACAGTGATTTATTTTTTAAATAATGGGTTATATGGTTCAAAAATTTACCATATTGACCAATTGACACCATTGTATGGGACAGATTAGCACGGCTCGCTATGATGGCTTAGCCTTATAGGGTTTTCCATTGTTAATCAAATTTGATTTAAACTATAGTGTCTTGTAATTTAATAAGATAATAGAGTATAGATAATAGAAATAGATTTAAAGATATACAGTCATTTCAAGTGCCACAATATGCTCTGGATAAATATAATGTTGCAAAGCATTACTTGAGGAACAGCCAAACTCTAATAATATAGCCCATGCCACCTTGTGGGTGCCCGATCCCATCAGTACCTGGATGGGAGACCGCTGGGGTGTGTGTGGTTGGTGGTGGTCGGAGGGTCTGTTGGCACAGATGTGTGCACCCACATGTCTACCCCAGGGGAAACTGTGGTTACAAACTGTAGCTTACTATCACCAACTATGGAGTGAATGAAATACCCCTTCCCTTTTGTGTAAAGTGCTTTTGGTGACTTGTGTTATAGGTAAAGCGCTATATAAATACCATTCCCAATATTTTTGTTTGGTTTCAGGTGTTCTCAACAGTAGCGGATGGTCAAACTCAGGGGGAGATTAAAGTGTGTCAGGGGGAGAGAGAGATGGCAGCAGATAACAAGGTCCTGGGACAGTTCACTCTGGTGGGTATCCCCCCTGCCCCCCGAGGGGTCCCACAGATCGAGGTGACCTGCGACATCCATGCCAACGACATCATCCATGTGTCAGCCAAGGACAAGGGCACAGGCCGGGAGCAGCAGAGTGAGTCAACGTTACTGGCACTTCACTGTGTTTAACATCCACTCATTTAGGCCTAACACATGAATTAAACTTTTATGCAGTGTCTAAGAGGCCTTTTTTCTCTGTGCAGTTGTGATCCAGTGTTCAGGAGGCCTCAGTAAAGACGACATCGAGAACATGATCAAGAACGCTGAGAAGGACGCTGAGGAGGACAGGAGGAGTGCGCAGGGCTCTCAGGCAGGTTCTTTAATAAGGACAAACATTATAGTTTTAATAACAATAATATGACAGTTTACTAACATGGCATGCATTAGAATCAGCCATAACTCTCACCTTGTTCCCTTGTCCGACCAGCGTCCATTCAGAAGGGGGTGGCCGTGGCAGAGGTACTGGGCCTGTCACGACCAGCTTTGGCGTGACCCTTCTGGTTGGTGGGGAGGACCTTGGAGACACCGGGGGCGACCTGGGAGGGGCTGTCTCCAGCTGTTGGAACGAGACGTTCCACAGCAACTGAGCGAGGATGTCCATCCCCCCATCAGTATCACTCAGATGGATCTGCAAAAGATACAATAGAAAACACAATTATAATTATGTACAATATATTAGACATTTCATTTCAAACAAAACATTTTTACTTACGCCGTCCTTGCACCACAAGTTCAGGCGGTCCATCGGAAAGTGCTCCGCAGCAGGGTAGTACTTCACCCCTTAAGTAAAACATCAAAAATATTGTCACTTTGTTGTTTTACTTATCACTCTAAAAAAGTTCATAAAATTCAAACATACCCATGTGAGCAGCGACCCAGTGGTATTCCTGGCTGAGATGAGTTTGCAGTTCCACCTCAACATTGAGACGAGGTGGAAAGTCCAGGACACAAACCTAAAGACAAGTATCACATGAATTTGGTTGCAAATGAGAGATTGCCATTTTTAAAACTTTTACAAATATATTAAAAAATACCTACCTTAGGCCAGCGGCTGCAAACCGTGGCAAGGTACCGACCGAAGTCGGCTGCAGCCTCGGTGACGGTTCTGCTGGCCGTCAGGTTGTTTGACGGAGCAAGAAGCACCACGAGAGAAGGAGTGCGCTCTAGCTCGGTGTTCGCAATCTCCCTCTCAAGCTCCGCGGCACTTGCTCCCGGGGTGGAGCTGATGCCAAAGGCAAACTTGCCTTGTGGTAAAGGCACAATACCATCTACTAGGTGGCGTAGATGGGAGCACTCGACGATCAGAACGAACTGGAAAATACAAACAATATTAATCAAACTTGGAGTCTTAAAAGAAAGCATTTAAGTAACAGTAAAAGGCCATACCTTCTTGTCAGGGCACTCAGGAGGGGTGACCAATTTATGGCTCCTTCCAGTGAAAGAAGATATTGGCCACCGCCGCACGGGGTAGCGGAAACCAGTGCCACGCCCTAAGTACAGACACAACACGCAAGACTTGTATTGTTCTGTTTCTCATAACAACCTAACACAAAGAACTACCACATTACTCTACAATAACAATGAAGATATGAGTGATTGCTGGTACGTACGTGCAGGAACTCCGTCCGCAGCAAGAAGGGGACGCGCAGGAGCAGCGAGCTGCTCTGCCACCCACTTCTTCTTTGCCTGGGAACGACGGAACGACTTTCCACGAGGCATCTGAAAGTTTAGATGTCAGATTAACAATAATGCATCAAAACTAACAAACTATTCTAATAAAAAAAATACAGCAGTATGGTGAACATCTACATCACTCAAATTGCCAAATTAGCCATTACAAATAAAAACTACGACTTCCGTAACTTTCATCTTATCATATAAACCAGGAACAGAGGAAGTCTAAACCAAGACTAGAGTAGGACTAGAAGAGATAATCAGAGTACAAAAGATCTCTAAACCAAGACTACAGCAGATTTAAACCTAGTCTAAATGAGGTCTACACCAAGTCTAAACAAGGCCTAGCTCAAGACTAATCCAGGTCTAGACTAAATCTAACTCTAAACCAGGACTAACCCAAATCTGAAACAGGACTATATTAAGACTAAACCATGACTAGGTCTGACTGTAAACCAAGACTAGACCAAATTTAAACAAAGTATAATCCAGGTCTACCCCAAGTCTAGACCAGATCTACACCAGACTACCATGTGGTCCTACCCCCACAGTAGGACTAGACAGGTCTAAGCAGGACTAACATGCCTATATCAGGCCTACATATGAGCAACATGTCTAAAGTAAGAATAAGCAGCTACTAGGTTTCAACCAAGACAAGACCAGGTCTAAACCAGGACTAAACTAGGTCTAACCCTGGACTAAAGCCCAGTCCACAGCCCAGTGACTGTGTAATCATTACAGTGTATAGGACAGAGCAGGTCTCACACACAGACCCCAGCAGCACACACAGAAGACAACATGGCCGCTCCTCTACAGAACAGAGGAGCTGTCTCTGAGCACAGTTTTCCCGCCACTCACCAGACGGAGCCTGCTGATTGGCTGACACTCATAGATAGATACTTTCACTCAGGTTTAAAAATACACTTGTCTCTGACAGGACAGAGCTCAACAGTGACTGGCCACGCCCGCTTATATTTTCCCATAGATTTAAAAAAAAAATACCTATATTAAACATTAAAGGGCTTGAAGGAGGCTAATCAGCTACAGGGAAATCATGGCCATAAAACGATTATTTTTGCAATAAACATGTATCTGAAACTTGTCAAAAGGCAAAGTTACAAACATATCTTTTTGATAGAAATTATAAGTTATAGTAATAAGGACTGTCACACACACTCCTGTGTTACTGTGTAGAGAGGACAGGGCTGTCCCTGGGGACAGCTGGGACACACAGAGCACAGTTTTCCCGCCTCTGGACTGAGCCTGGCCTTGGTGGACCCCACCTCACTCCTTCATTCATTCACTCTGTTGAATATTTCTACATATGGCTTTGCGTATTACCACTAAACTATATTTTGATGTACTACTGCTAAGGTTAATAAACGCTTCAATAGTACTAAGAATGTTTTGATTCTAAAAGGATGTTTTTCTCCTTTCACTCAAAAGGTTACACTCTGCGATTACATACATTGTACATTTGCAAAAGTGCGCAATAATAAGCTGGTTACAAAGTTAGGAAACTCAAGGTTACAGGTGGGGGCTCCCACGGCCCTGCCGTTGCGTGGGACGCTCCTGAAGATAACGAAGATTACGCACCGCAGTAATGAGAACTCTGTGGCCTGGTCTCGAGTTTCTTGAAGATACATTTAATGATATGCAGAAATCGTCATACATTGTCATACATAGTATAAAAACTGTGATCACTCCTTTTTGGGAGGCCCACCCTCTCCCTTTCAGCGGGGCCTGCTGCTGTAACCTTACGTGTGTGCTACTGAATAAACCTTCTGACTTGATTATACTTCTGAATCATCGTCCTCTTTGATGCTTACACCCAAAATGAACAATCCTAATAGGTCCATAATTAGACATGTGACTGACAATTAATGAGACTAATATTACTGCTTCTTTTTTACAAATCAATTTTATTCAACAATAACCAGCAAATGTATACAATTATTGATCAGGAAATTTAAAAAAATATTTTTAAAATAAGTTTATTTTACATTTTCAAAATCCCGCCCCATAAGTCTAAAAATAGCCCAAATATTATACACCCGCCCAACGCTATTTTTTTCCGCCGAGAGAGCGCAAAAGTAGCACAATTGGGCGGGATCTGGCAACACTGTTTAACGTTTAGTTAGTCCAGCTTTAAAAATGTTGACTGCTGTCAGAAGCGTGTCCTCTCTGGTCAAGAAGGGCAGTTCAACATTTTTACAAACATCTGCCTTGTTTTTATTTTATTTTTTTATTATAGGCCATAGTCGTGAGTTTTTTTTACAGTTTAAGCCGGTTAGCTTAGCACGTTAGCTGTTAGCCACGGCCGGTTACATGATTATCACCGTCGTCATACTTTTAATATCTAGTTGCCTGTGACATTTAGAATGGTACATCTAAGCATCGCAGCGTTTACTAGGCTTAAATTATTTTTTGTTTGTTTTTTGTTTTGTTTTGGGGTGCTTATGGGATGGCAGGACAAGTTTTGTGCTCACATGGGATGCATTTGTAAGTCGCAAGATGGAGAACGCGCCGCTTTAAGATTTGATTAATGGCAGTCTGTGGTGTTTTGGGGAATCAAGGTCGTGCTTTTGGAGGTTGTAGGTTTGGAGGCAGGCTCGTTTGGGGATGAGGTAGTAGTGGTTCTCAGTGACCAAATCACCAAACCCTCCTAAACCCATTATTAGGTTCATGTTATGAGATTTATGTTGTCGAAAAGCAAATGATGAGCAAAATGCACATATATTTGAGAAAATGGTTGTTCTAATGCTGCAGGAGTATTTATTTTCTGCCATTTAACTTTAATGGAATGATGTCTGAGTTTTGTAATAAAGTTTGTTGTTAACAATGCGGTGTTGTGTGACAGGCGGGCTGGAGTGTCTTCCATCCAGATGCTACCAGAGTTCTGTCCAGGAGGGACTATGCGTGAGTGTCTTTTTTTACTCTAAAATTAAGATTTGTTCATTCATTCATTCATCTTTTTCTATTTAGTTTTGTTAGGGGTTGCGGGTACTGGAGCCTGTCCCAGTATTTTTAGGGCTGGGGTAAACCCTGGACAGGGGCCAGTTAGTCACAGGACTGACACTGTGACATACGCAGACAAATAACCATTCACTGGGGGCAATTTAGAGACACTAATTTATTTAACGCACGCATGTCTTTGGAGGGTGTGGGGAAGCTGGGGTACTCAAGGGAACTAAAAACCTGTATTTTTTAACTGAGGGTCAATATTGGGGTTTTTCAGAATGTTTGAACTGCGGTGGTATAAGGAGTATATAAACTTATGCGTTATAGATTGCTTCAACATACATACATCATCAAATTCTCTAAAAATAATTTGGTCACTATAAATTGTAAAGTCCCCACCATGCAGCAGGAAGGATAACCCCCCCTTGCAACAGGATAGAGCTCTCAACGAACCAGATGAGACATTTTGTAATTGCATGCATCCTACCAACAATTAAAAAAAGATATAGATATTAGTTTAAGATATAGTGATTCTGTAGATGTATGGTAGTGTATCGTAGATGCTAAAAAGTTATGTAGTGTGGTATCATTAACTTAGTCCTATTTTGTACAGTTGAGCCAGTGTAATACCAAATGCTTGTCCTTCCTGTCCATCAGTGGAGTTTGTTCACCAGTGTTCATTCAAGTTCAGTCTATAATAAAATGCATATTGGATTATCTGGAAACATCCTGTGGTATATGTGTCTTGCAGGTCAGAAGCCATCAGAGGGTCAGTCATTGGCATTGACCTGGGAACCACCAACTCTTGTGTTGCTGTCATGGAGGGCAAACAGGCAAAGGTCAGAAGCAAAGGACGCTAATATCATGACTGTCTCATGTTATTGCAAAGTGAATCAAATTGGTACCACTTTTTTTTTTTTTTGCTTACACACAAATCTTTTTCATTCATTTTAGGTGCTGGAGAATGCAGAGGGAGCCAGAACCACCCCCTCAGTGGTGGCGTTCACAGCAGATGGAGAGCGTCTAGTGGGCATGCCCGCCAAACACCAGGCCGTAACCAACCCCCAGAACACTCTGTATGCCACCAAGAGGTTGATTGGACGCAGATTCGATGACCCTGAGGTCCAGAAAGACCTGTGAGTGCAGATGGGAGGGCATTAAAACTAAAATGATTCAGGGGCTGTTTAGACGACAGCACGTTTTGCTGAATCTGCAAAGGTTTGATTGTGGTTTGGACTTTTGTTTAGACAACGACAGGATTTTGGTTTTCTGAATTGTCAATTTTTTAAAAAAGCTGGAGGAGGTGTTTTGGTCACTCAGAACTGCTCCACTCTCGTGTAAACTGTAAACCAATGACACAGCAGCCCCAATCTGAACATTCGTTGACTTTCTGCTGGATCCGTCAAACTGACCCACAATTGCAGACTATGACCCCCTTTATACCTCATACACATATTACTGGACAAAATATGAACATATAAGTACTTACTTTAGTGAGAACATGATGAGAATGGCTCCAGAAAACCACAAGATCCTAAAGTTGTTGGAAAGTTACAGACCGGCACTATCATTTCCTCTGACGTTTACGCTTTGTGTGGTGTAGAGCATTTGCGTGGCCCACAGCACCATTTGCTGAACAAACACAGGTACTACAGTTTAAAGTTCAGTTCAGTTGACTTTGTTTGTTTTTCTGCAAATTAAATCAAACTAAGGGTACAGAGACTAGCATCCAAACACAAGCAATCACAATAAACCAATAACAATCACAGTAACAAGACAGCTGTTCGAAAGAAACCATGCAATGACAGACAGACAGGTGCCCACAAGAAAAAAAATCTTTTTCTTTACACCTCAGTGTCTTTGTGTAAATGCGAATCAGATGTGGCGTGACTGTTGCATATTCCTGGCCAGCGTGGTCATGTAAACAGGCCTTCAGAATACAGAAATGGTCTTTGAGTTGTACATTTGCTCTTGATAAACAGGAAGAATGTGCCGTATAAAATTGTGCGTGCCTCAAATGGAGATGCCTGGGTGGAGGCTCATGGGAAGATGTACTCCCCCAGTCAGGTTGGCGCCTTTGTGCTAATGAAGATGAAGGAAACTGCAGGTATGACATCTGATAACGCTAATGTTCATATGTATTTATGGTCTAAACTCCTATTGTTCTCATCTTAAGTTGTAATGTATTATTTATATCAATAGAGAGTTACCTGGGAACCAGTGTGAAGAACGCTGTCATCACTGTGCCTGCCTCCTTCAATGACTCCCAGAGACAGGTACCAGACACTATCATTTTTAGTGCAGCTGAAGTATGGGATTGAAATTACATGTCAATCTTGATCATCAAAGCAGAGCAAGCAGCCTCACAACCCAGCTAATTTTGTCCACTTTCTTCCAGGCGACCAAAGATGCCGGTCAGATCGCTGGTCTGAATGTCCTCCGTGTTATCAACGAGCCCACAGCTTCTGCTCTGGCATACGGCCTGGACAAGACCCAGGACAAGATGTGAGTGGCCAGGACTGGAACAAAAGCTTTACTTTAAAACCCTGTGCTACTGTGTTAACTGAGAATATTTGTATTTTGATAGCATTGCTGTGTATGATCTTGGCGGCGGTACCTTTGATATCTCTGTCCTGGAGATCCAGAAGGGTGTGTTTGAGGTCAAGTCCACCAACGGAGACACTTTCCTGGGAGGAGAAGATTTTGACCAGCACCTCCTCAAGCACATCGTCAAAGAGTTTAAGAGAGAGGTAGACACTTATCTATCTGTCTTAATTTATATTTCCAGAAAAAAAGTGTGTTTCCAATCACTATCACAATATGTTATTATGTGATTAAAAAGGTTTTGGTCACACTTAAGGATAACTAACACTATATTAGTATTAGTTAAGGACTAAGAAGCATTTAAACATTTACAAAGCATTACTGAACACAATTGAGTTATGAACATTGTTATTAATCTTTAGTTCTTGAGTAATTAAAAACTAATATTTTTCAAAGAAAACATTGATTAGTTACAAAACATTATTAAACATTAGTAAACACCATTTAGTTATACACATTTTTATTACTGGTCTATTCTAGTGCCTATAAACTATGCGTTAAAGTATTGTTATTCCATATTTATTAATGCTTTGTTAGCTTAATAGAGGTGATTTGTTAAAAAAAATGTTGTTAATGTTGAGAAATAAGCTCATTTAATCAGTGAAGAGTGAATTCAAAACACCACACTTAATAGAGTATCTATAAACTGTTTATTCATTAAAATATTGTTTCTACACATTTATTATTGGTTTAACTTTAATACTGGAGTTAGTCTAAAGTGATCAATCACAGTATGCTATTATGTTAATAGAGGTTTTATTAAGAATGTATTCTAATGTTACCTTCCTTTCTTTCAGACAGGAGTGGACCTGCTGAAGGACAACATGGCACTGCAGCGGGTCAAAGAGGCTGCAGAGAAGGCCAAGTGTGAGCTCTCCTCCGCCCTGCAGGTGAGTGAACTGGAGTTTGGTATAGGGACACCCTCCAGCCCTCAGTCAGCGGTCAGGCAGCGTGTCTGTACAGTGTTACAGGGCTGGAACAGGAACACCCTGCTGCTGTTCAGTCCTGTGGGCTCTGTCCTGGAGTCTGCTGCTGGATGGCTGCAGGGCTGGTCCAGTGAGAGTGCTCTGTCCTGGACACTGCAGGTCAGAGCTAGTACAGGACCATACAGACGCAGCACAGTGGCAAAGTGGTTAGCACATTGGCCTCACAGCAAGAAGGTCTGTGGTTGGATGGCTCAAAATAGGTCAGGGAGCAAATTTCTTTTTGGAGAAAGTACACCTAAAGTTTAAGCTTTCAGCATATTGAACTGCTTTGTGATCACAGTCCAGGGTAGTGGTTCTCAATTGATCTGGCTTTGGGACCCACCATCTCTCTATAATGACTGGGAGAGACCCAAAAAAGAAAGATTTTCACGAAAATTAAGAGATTTCAGGAAAATTAGAAGGTATTGAGGAAAATTAAGCAGTAGTCACATTGTCCACGGCAACCTTAAGTATAACAGTAACATTATAGAACTGTATTTTTTGGATGTTTCTGTTATAATATTCTATTTTATGTGTCCCACACTGCCACCTACTGTTAAGGAGTGTAAATTGATGATTTTTCTTTTTTTAAATTCAACTTTTTTGCCTTGGCAAAGGACCCACTGAAAACAGTTCTGCAACCCACTTTTGGGTCCCAACCCACCAGTTGATAACCACTGGTCCAGGGTATCTCCAAGGTCTTAAAAGTATTAAAAAGGTATTCAATTTGATGTTGCCAAAGTCATGTTTGGTCAGTGTTGTACTTGTCAAAAATGTATTTAAGATTAATGTTTTGTAAGTAACAACAGAGAAGTCTGTCTTTTTTGGGATTTGAATGTGAATTTGGCAACAAATTCTATCATTAGTGGTTTAACAAATATCAAGTCATCCACTCAAATGTGCCTTTTATGTAGTAAGTTTTTGAATGCTAAGTCTGCTGTTTATATGGGCTACATAATGTTACAGGCATAGACACATTTGTTACAAAAAACATCCCCCACAAAACACAATACATGCTATGCACTGAAATGTATGATTCCGTGATTTCACCTGTCTTAGACTTTTAAAAAATAGAGTTTCAGAGCATAATACTGATATTATTAGTGTAAAGGTTATAGAGCATGCCATTTATTCCAAGTGGCCTTAAAAATTTCCAAGAAAAAAAACTGGAGCTTCCCTGTAGTCATTATTTCTTTTGATATTGACCTTTCGAGTGCATTTGTGATGAGCTGTTCTCTGTGTGTGGTTCAGACTGACATCAACCTCCCATACCTGACCATGGATGCCTCTGGACCGAAACATCTGAACATTAAGCTGACCAGAGCTCAGTTCGAGGGGATCGTGGCAGATCTGATCCGCCGGACAGTGGCCCCCTGTCAGAAGGCCATGCAGGATGCTGAGGTGTCCAAGGGAGACATCGGAGAGGTCCTGCTGGTGGGAGGAATGACCCGTATGCCCAAGGTACAGCACACACACACTTTTCCATTATACTATACAATTAATCTGACTTGCATAGAGGGCAGATCTGTGTGTCAGCTGCCTCAAAACATATGCATAAACAAAGAGAGTAGAGTAGGAGAGATGTATTCAGGATTACTTCAGCTAGCTTCATCCAGCTCTCTTAAAGCACATAAAAAAAATTAGGATCCAGTTGATTTTAAATAGGTTTTAAGATTACATCAATGCTTAAACCTACGTGCGCAATATGATAACAACAAACTGTGGTCCTGGTTTTGAGAAATTATTAAAACTGTACTGCAGTTTCCCTGTGAGTTGTGCTTGCTTTTACAAAGTGACAGATGCACCAATCACACTGAACAGCGATCAGTGGACCTCAGTCTCAGTCAAGTCATGAGACAAATGTACAGTTATCATTGGGCCCTGCAGTTTAAACGTGCTGTTCTCCTGTAAAGTTTTCAGACTTCAGACAAAACTGTACTGATAATGTCACTGTACCATGTTATTTCAGTGATCTTTATAAACTGAATCTGTATAAACTCAAACTGTTTCTCTAGTTAGAGGACTCAGCCCTGTCTGATAGCGTACAAGGTCTAATCCAGGGCCCTGGAACCAGAAGGTGGTTTAGAGGGATGGCAAAGTAACTTCAGAGTTAAGTCTAGATATTCATGACACTGAAATATTCACTGCTAACCTAATAAATGGAATCTCATGCCTTTCAGATCAGCTCTGTAGAGGTGTAAACAACAGCTGTAGCACAGTTTACTATTAATATTAAGACCTGGTGGAGACATTTTGTTCTCTTCAGAGGACATTTATATCACCTAAATAATTGCAGCCTTTGCAGTTTGCTAATTGCAACAGTTCAAATTGTGATTTCAATATGACTTTATGGAAACTTGCACTGAATGACTATTAAGGCAGAATAATTAATCAGAGATCTCTCTCAATGAAAAAAGGCCAGCTTTATGATACTGCATATGCCCAGGTCAACCTCCAAACCTGCTTTGGGGTGGGGGTCATGAAAATAAATAGTTAAGAATGCTTATCTTGCAACCAAACTGCGTGTGTAAATCTGAATACGACTCCTGTGGACGGGTCTATTGGGGAATAAAGTTAAAGAATCTAGTTCAACTCAGATCTTGGTCTTATATTTCTTATTTTCTAAAGTCTGGGTATTGTGCACCTGAGGCTCAGTTATGATTACTTAATGTACAATATTCCATTTTGGGAAGTACAACATTTTGTAGTTGACTGAACCAGCCTAGAGCAATGTGTAAAACCTTTTGTTCACCCCCCCCCCCCCCCCCCCCCCCCAACCCTAACCCTTGTATGTGATTAAATAAATGTGCACATTTCCTACTTTAAACAACTGCTGTAACCATTTGTTTTGTTTGAGTATATCTGTTAGAGAGTTTTCCTGATCTAAAATGATCACACAGATGAGTGTGCTATGTCCAAGTTTACCCCGAAAAGAAGTCTGTGTGGTGAGGTCATTCAATCACACAGTAATGACACAAAGTCTAAATAACGCTTTATCACGAAAAGTTTCAGTGGTCATTTCAGAATATGTTCTAATGGTTTACTCCAAAAACACAAGAGAGATCTCTACTTGCCTAAACTTGGTTTTGATGGTCAGAAGTACGAGGAGGGCTGCTGTGATCTTGCAGAGAACAGTAAGAGTGACCCATAGAGGCAGCTCAGGGAAATCAGCGCCTCACAGACACAGGAGGGAGGATAAGACTTTTATTCACATAAATAAATAATAAAAAGAATAGTACAACGTGAAATAGACAGGTCTGTGATGGATATGTCCCTAATGCAAATGTTCACATGTGATTAGACTTACTTTGAAGCTTGAACCTCTGGCAGAGGCCATTAGAGCACAGTGTCCTGATACAGTGGGTATACAGTGTACTGGGACATGCTCAGGTCTGTTTTTACCTTTTATCCCCTGTGGCTCCTAAAGGCATTTAGCTTTATTGTAAATCATTTCATCTTTTATATGTTGTTTATAAGAACATGTTTTCAGCCTGATGAGTTTTGCATTTGTTTATGATACTTTTCTAATGGAAAATATGGTTCTTGAACAAAAGTTTTGAAATGACCGATTGTTTCGGACCTTAGACATAGATAAGATTTAACATTTGGACTTTTGGATATAAAGTTTAAGAAGCCCTGGTCAAGCAGCTTTTAGAAAATCTGAAAAATTAAGTAAAAAAGGATATATCTTTGTTATTTAGATGGATCATTGTTTTTTAATAGCTACTTTGTTTAATTTCTTTTAATAAGATAATTTAAAACTATTAAAGTTTGACAAAGATGTTAAAAAAAACAAACAAAAAAAACGTTGGTAATTAGACTGCTGCTATATCTAATTACACGATGTCTGAATCAAACTTGATTATTGCAACTCTTTATTTAAATGGGACCCTCTCATATACAGGTATTTACAAACCATGGTAAGCAAACTGCAATCTTTTAATAATAATTCCTTTATAAAACATTTCCAAAATAACAACATTAAGTACATGTCCAGCTTTTAGATACTCATGCATGGCATGGTTAAACTGTTTCTATATTCCAGTAGCTGGACAAACAAGAAAACCACATTGACCGTTATACAGCATTCTGGAGAGAACAAACACAATTGGTCATTGGGCACCATCTAGAGGATATATAAAAGCACTACAGTGATTTATTTTTTAAATAATGGGTTATATGGTTAAAAAATTTACCATATTGACCAATTGACACCATTGTATGGGACAGATTAGCACGGCTCGCTATGATGGCTTAGCCTTATAGGGTTTTCCATTGTTAATCAAATTTGATTTAAACTATAGTGTCTTGTAATTTAATAAGATAATAGAGTATAGATAATAGAAATAGATTTAAAGATATACAGTCATTTCAAGTGCCACAATATGCTCTGGATAAATATAATGTTGCAAAGCATTACTTGAGGAACAGCCAAACTCTAATAATATAGCCCATGCCACCTTGTGGGTGCCCGATCCCATCAGTACCTGGATGGGAGACCGCTGGGGTGTGTGTGGTTGGTGGTGGTCGGAGGGTCTGTTGGCACAGATGTGTGCACCCACATGTCTACCCCAGGGGAAACTGTGGTTACAAAATGTAGCTTACTATCACCAACTATGGAGTGAATGAAATACCCCTTCCCTTTTGTGTAAAGTGCTTTTGGTGACTTGTGTTATAGGTAAAGCGCTATATAAATACCATTCCCAATATTTTTGTTTGGTTTCAGGTGTTCTCAACAGTAGCGGATGGTCAAACTCAGGGGGAGATTAAAGTGTGTCAGGGGGAGAGAGAGATGGCAGCAGATAACAAGGTCCTGGGACAGTTCACTCTGGTGGGTATCCCCCCTGCCCCCCGAGGGGTCCCACAGATCGAGGTGACCTGCGACATCTATGCCAACGACATCATCCATGTGTCAGCCAAGGACAAGGGCACAGGCCGGGAGCAGCAGAGTGAGTCAACGTTACTGGCACTTCACTGTGTTTAACATCCACTCATTTAGGCCTAACACATGAATTAAACTTTTATGCAGTGTCTAAGAGGCCTTTTTTCTCTGTGCAGTTGTGATCCAGTGTTCAGGAGGCCTCAGTAAAGACGACATCGAGAACATGATCAAGAACGCTGAGAAGGACGCTGAGGAGGACAGGAGGAGTGCGCAGGGCTCTCAGGCAGGTTCTTTAATAAGGACAAACATTATAGTTTTAATAACAATAATATGACAGTTTACTAACATGGCATGCATTAGAATCAGCCATAACTCTCACCTTGTTCCCTTGTCCGACCAGCGTCCATTCAGAAGGGGGTGGCCGTGGCAGAGGTACTGGGCCTGTCACGACCAGCTTTGGCGTGACCCTTCTGGTTGGTGGGGAGGACCTTGGAGACACCGGGGGCGACCTGGGAGGGGCTGTCTCCAGCTGTTGGAACGAGACGTTCCACAGCAACTGAGCGAGGATGTCCATCCCCCCATCAGTATCACTCAGATGGATCTGCAAAAGATACAATAGAAAACACAATTATAATTATGTACAATATATTAGACATTTCATTTCAAACAAAACATTTTTACTTACGCCGTCCTTGCACCACAAGTTCAGGCGGTCCATCGGAAAGTGCTCCGCAGCAGGGTAGTACTTCACCCCTTAAGTAAAACATCAAAAATATTGTCACTTTGTTGTTTTACTTATCACTCTAAAAAAGTTCATAAAATTCAAACATACCCATGCGAGCAGCGACCCAGTGGTATTCCTGGCTGAGATGAGTTTGCAGTTCCACCTCAACATTGAGACGAGGTGGAAAGTCCAGGACACAAACCTAAAGACAAGTATCACATGAATTTGGTTGCAAATGAGAGATTGCCATTTTTAAAACTTTTACAAATATATTAAAAATACCTACCTTAGGCCAGCGGCTGCAAACCGTGGCAAGGTACCGACCGAAGTCGGCTGCAGCCTCGGTGACGGTTCTGCTGGCCGTCAGGTTGTTTGACGGAGCAAGAAGCACCACGAGAGAAGGAGTGCGCTCTAGCTCGGTGTTCGCAATCTCCCTCTCAAGCTCCGCGGCACTTGCTCCCGGGGTGGAGCTGATGCCAAAGGCAAACTTGCCTTGTGGTAAAGGCACAATACCATCTACTAGGTGGCGTAGATGGGAGCACTCAACGATCAGAACGAACTGGAAAATACAAACAATATTAATCAAACTTGGAGTCTTAAAAGAAAGCATTTAAGTAACAGTAAAAGGCCATACCTTCTTGTCAGGGCACTCAGGAGGGGTGACCAATTTATGGCTCCTTCCAGTGAAAGAAGATATTGGCCACCGCCGCACGGGGTAGCGGAAACCAGTGCCACGCCCTAAGTACAGACACAACACGCAAGACTTGTATTGTTCTGTTTCTCATAACAACCTAACACAAAGAACTACCACATTACTCTACAATAACAATGAAGATATGAGTGATTGCTGGTACGTACGTGCAGGAACTCCGTCCGCAGCAAGAAGGGGACGCGCAGGAGCAGCGAGCTGCTCTGCCACCCACTTCTTCTTTGCCTGGGAACGACGGAACGACTTTCCACGAGGCATCTGAAAGTTTAGATGTCAGATTAACAATAATGCATCAAAACTAACAAACTATTCTAATAAAAAAAATACAGCAGTATGGTGAACATCTACATCACTCAAATTGCCAAATTAGCCATTACAAATAAAAACTACGACTTCCGTAACTTTCATCTTATCATATAAACCAGGAACAGAAGAAGTCTAAACCAAGACTAGAGTAGGACTAGAAGAGATAATCAGAGTACAAAAGATCTCTAAACCAAGACTACAGCAGATTTAAACCTAGTCTAAATGAGGTCTACACCAAGTCTAAACAAGGCCTAGCTCAAGACTAATCCAGTTCTAGACTAAATCTAACTCTAAACCAGGACTAACCCAAATCTGAAACAGGACTATATTAAGACTAAACCATGACTAGGTCTGACTGTAAACCAAGACTAGACCAAATTTAAACAAAGTATAATCCAGGTCTACCCCAAGTCTAGACCAGATCTACACCAGACTACCATGTGGTCCTACCCCCACAGTAGGACTAGACAGGTCTAAGCAGGACTAACATGCCTATATCAGGCCTACATATGAGCAACATGTCTAAAGTAAGAATAAGCAGCTACTAGGTTTCAACCAGGACAAGACCAGGTCTAAACCAGGACTAAACTAGGTCTAACCCTGGACTAAAGCCCAGTCCACAGCCCAGTGACTGTGTAATCATTACAGTGTATAGGACAGAGCAGGTCTCACACACAGACCCCAGCAGCACACACAGAAGACAACATGGCCGCTCCTCTACAGCACAGAGGAGCTGTCTCTGAGCACAGTTTTCCCGCCACTCACCAGACGGAGCCTGCTGATTGGCTGACACTCATAGATAGATACTTTCACTCAGGTTTAAAAATACACTTGTCTCTGACAGGACAGAGCTCAACAGTGACTGGCCACGCCTGCTTATATTTTCCCATAGATTAAAAAAAAAAATACCTATATTAAACATTAAAGGGCTTGAAGGAGGCTAATCAGCTACAGGGAAATCATGGCCATAAAACGATTATTTTTGCAATAAACATGTATCTGAAACTTGTCAAAAGGCAAAGTTACAAACTTATCTTTTTGATAGAAATTATAAGTTATAGTAATAAGGACTGTCACACACACTCCTGTGTTACTGTGTAGAGAGGACAGGGCTGTCCCTGGGGACAGCTGGGACACACAGAGCACAGTTTTCCCGCCTCTGGACTGAGCCTGGCCTTGGTGGACCCCACCTCACTCCTTCATTCATTCACTCTGTTGAATATTTCTACATATGGCTTTGCGTATTACCACTAAACTATATTTTGATGTACTACTGCTAAGGTTAATAAACGCTTCAATAGTACTAAGAATGTTTTGATTCTAAAAGGATGTTTTTCTCCTTTCACTCAAAAGGTTACACTCTGCGATTACATACATTGTACATTTGCAAAAGTGCGCAATAATAAGCTGGTTACAAAGTTAGGAAACTCAAGGTTACAGGTGGGGGCTCCCACGGCCCTGCCGTTGCGTGGGACGCTCCTGAAGATAACGAAGATTACGCACCGCAGTAATGAGAACTCTGTGGCCTGGTCTCGAGTTTCTTGAAGATACATTTAATGATATGCAGAAATCGTCATACATTGTCATACATAGTATAAAAACTGTGATCACTCCTTTTTGGGAGGCCCACCCTCTCCCTTTCAGCGGGGCCTGCTGCTGTAACCTTACATGTGTGCTACTGAATAAACCTTCTGACTTGATTATACTTCTGAATCATCGTCCTCTTTGATGCTTACACCCAAAATGAACAATCCTAATAGGTCCATAATTAGACATGTGACTGACAATTAATGAGACTAATATTACTGCTTCTTTTTTACAAATCAATTTTATTCATCAATAACCAGCAAATGTATACAATTATTGATCAGGAAATTTAAAAAATATTTTTAAAATAAGTTTATTTTACATTTTCAAAATCCCGCCCCATAAGTCTAAAAATAGCCCAAATATTATACACCCGCCCAACGCTATTTTTTTCCGCTGAGAGAGCGCAAAAGTAGCCCAATTGGGCGGAAACCGCCCAATCTGGCAACACTGTTTAACGTTTAGTTAGTCCAGCTTGTTCAAAAATGTTGACTGCTGTCAGAAGCATATCAAGGACTCTTCCTACAGTAAACTCTGTCAGAAGTGTGTCCTCTCTGGTCAAGGTCAGTCCAACATTTTTACAAACATCTGCCTTGTTTTTATTTTATTTTTTTTATTATAGGCCATAGTCGTGAGTTTTTTTTTTTTACGCCGGTTAGCTTAGCACGTTAGCTGTTAGCCAAGGCCGGTTACATGATTATCACCGTCGTCATACTTTTAATATCTAGTTACCGGTGACATTTAGAATGGTACATCTAAGCATCGCAGCGTTTACTAGGCTTAAATTATTTTTTGTTTGTTTTTTGTTTTGTTTTGGGGTGCTTATGGGATGGCAGGACAAGTTTTGCGCTCACATGGCATTTGTAAGTCGCAAGATGGAGAACGCGCCGCTTTAAGATTTGATTAATGGCAGTCTGTGGTGTTTTGGGGAATCAAGGTCGTGCTTTTGGAGGTTGTAGGTTTGGAGGCAGGCTCGTTTGAGGATAGGGTGACCACCTGTCCCGCTTTTGGTTGTACTGCACAGCCATTTTAGCCTATGTCCCGCGTCCCGCATATTGAGTAGGGATGTGCGAATCGATACCAAAAGTATCGATACCTCCGATACCAGCTGGTGGAATTTTGGTATCGATACTAGTCTGACAGTATCGATACTTTGTATTAATTACAAGTTAACTTTATTCATGAAGCTGCCCGTCAAATTACCATTTAAACGTTATAATAATGACCGTTTTTTGCACGAATTAAGTGGAACTACTTCTCCTTCCGCCTGAACCCACGTAACTTCAGCTGCTGTACTGCGCCTTTCCCGGCGCCAAAGAAGTAGGCAGCTGCAGCTCGCTTCCTGTTTGTCCACTGCAACAAAATGAGTGACCGCAAAAGAAGTTACGTTTGGACGCATTTTACCCATGAAAACAATGAAGCGGTATGTGATTTGTGTACCAAGAGATTAAAATATTGTGGTAACACTACAAATCTCATTAAACATGTGAGAGTGACCCACCTCAAAGAATACGAGGAGATGATACAGCGAGAGGAAGTCGAGGGTGAGAAGCAGCGAGGGGACAGCAATGCTACACCTGCTGCTAGGGTCAGACAAGTTTCTATCGGCGAGGCATTGGTCAGCAACAAATGTTACCCAGGTACAGAAACAGGACAGATCTGTAGTTCGCAAAAACTATGGTTAACGTTTGTTTAGGCTCATACAAACAAACAATCTTTCTATGTTATTTTTAACGTTATATCACTAGTGCAGTTGGAAGCTTGGGATTTGGCATATTAAACAGTATGTGGTATCGGTGAAGCTGAGCAAGTAGAGAAAAAAGATATGAAAAGGAAATAAATTCTGTTTTATAAATTAAATCCCAGCCTTCTTTCAAAACTTGATATAGCTAAAATAGTTATTAGAATAGGTTTGTGTTATTAATGCTTTTCAAAGAAGAGAGCATTAAAGTAGTAGTAATGACAACTACTCATATTTATTTTGTAGGCTATACAAATAGAAAATGGGTTACTATGCAGTGCACTTTTAACAATTTGCCTATTTGTTTGTAGATGATTCTCCAAAAGCAGCAGCTCTAACAAGGAAGCTGGCAGTGATGATCGCTAGGGACCTTCAGCCACTCTCTGTAGTCGAAGATGAGGGATTTAAAGATTTTGTCAAGGAACTAGCCCCACGATACAAGCTCCCTGGAAGAAAAACAATGTCTCAGACTCACATGGTAAATTTGTTTGAGGAGTGCAAAACCCAAGTCAGAGCAGCTTTGTTAAAAGCTCCAAGTGTAGTGCTCACTACTGATATGTAGACTTCAGTATCCACTGAGGCATACTTAACTGTCACATGTCATTTTGTTGAAAACTGGCAAATGAAAGAATGTGTACTGGAGACACAGACTTTTTATGGACAACATACAGCTGATAACATTAGCTTGGAGCTTAAACGCATTGTTAATGACTGGGGCCTAAATGAGAAGGTGATGGCAGTAGTGACTGATAATGGGGCAAACATGGTTGCTGCTGTGCAGAAAACTGGGTGGAGGCATTACCCCTGTTTTGCCCACACACTAAATTTAGTAGTAAAAGACAGCCTCAAGGCAAGACCAGAAGTCATGCAGCTAATATCAAAATGCAGCACAATTGTTTCATTCTTTAACCACAGTGTGAAAGCAACAGAAAAGCTTAAGACTGTTCAAAAACAGATGAATGTAATGGAACACAAGTTGATCCAATCTGTAGACACAAAATGGAATTCTGTTTTTTACATGTTAGAGCGACTGCAAGAACAGCATGAGCCAGTGACTACAGTCCTCTGCCTTCTAGGCAAGAGTGAGTTGTGCATTAGTTTGGAGGAGTTGTCACTTATTCGTCAAACTGTAAATGCACTGAGACCCTTTGAGGAGGTGTCATCAGAGAAGCATGTTTCTTTCTCAAAGGTTGATCCGCTTGTGTCTCTTCTTCAGAGAGCTGTTGTAGCCTGTGAACGTCAGGGCATCTCCCTTGCCACACACCTGGCACAGTAGTGCCAGCGCCGATTTAAAAACATTGAGGCCAATCATGGTGTAGCGGTTTCTACATTCCTGGATGCAAGATTTAAACAACTTGTCTTTCAAAATCAAGATCACATTGAAACAATGAAGAAGCGTCTTCTAAGTGAAATGAGGGAAGTGAGTTATCAGGCTGAGCCCATTCCAACCGCCAGTTCAACAGTGGCACAAACAAGCTCTTCCTCTGTTCCAAACACTGCAACTACAACAAATTCAGCATCAAATCAGTGTGGATTATGGGCAGAATTTGACATGCAAGTAGTTACTTCACAGCATCACCGGTCTGTTGGAACAGATGTTGTGATTGAACTTCGCCGTTACTTGGAAGAAAAATTGATCTCAAGAGACAAAGATCCCCTCATTTGGTGGCAAGAGCATCACCACACTTTCCCTGTTCTAAGCAAGCTTGCGGCAAAATATCAGGGAATGGTTGCTTCTTCTGTACCTGCAGAGCGAATATTTTCAAAGACCAGGGAGTTGGTCAGCAAAAAACGGAGCAGGCTGAAAGGCAAAACTGTAAACATGCTCATATTTCTGAACAAAAACATAACTTACTGTTAACAAAGAAATACTGAATAATTTGTGAACGATAAAACAGCTAGTTCAGTGGTTCTAAATAAATGCTGCATACTTTGTGAACAATAAAGCAGCTAGTTCAATGGTTCTAAAGAAATGCTGTATATTTTGTGAACGATAAAGCAGCTGTTGTGGTTGTTAATGTTAATATTGTGGGCAGCTTTAATGAATAAAGTGGACTTGTTATAAATTGCCAACAGTGTTTAGCCTTAATAAGGAACATGTGTATATAGGGTTTTGTGATTTACAAAAATGCAATTAATACAGATTAGAAAAAACTATAATTGAGATTGTAAGGGATGGAATCGGAATCGGTATTGGTATTGTCAATTCCAGGCTTGGAATCGATTGAAATCGAATCGAAATTGAAAAAGCTGGTATCGCACATCACTAATATTGAGATAATGTCCCGCTTTTTCATTGGTCATTGTTGACATGGGAAAACGCATGACATGTGATTCCTTTCTGCGAGTCAAAAAGGGGTTTTACCATTCGTCCAATGTTTGAGAAGTGAGCGCTGAGGATATTAATTTGATAGGCTGTGTCATACGTCAATCAAACCACTGACGTGAGCCGGGCATGACCACGAGCGGCTCTGTCGCTCACATTCAAAGACGCTACAGGAAAGGCAGAGCAGAGGCGGAGTGTCTGGAGGCAAAACTATGGCCAGCGGCAGCGAGGCAAAGAGAAAAAGAATATGCAGGTATAATAGGGAATGGACAGAAACTTGCGTATGGGTACGACCAGTGGAGGGAGAACCAGAAAGAGCGTTATGCAGTCTTTGTAAAACTAGCTTTTCCATTGCACACGGAGGTGAATATGGTAAAATGGTATGACTTCTCAGACAACAATTTTCACAAACATGTGTCTGTCTTGTACCTGAATACGGAATTCACATTCTTCCAGCTATGCAATGCTGCAGAGGCACTCCAGATAAATGATAAACTGGACATGGATGAACTCTATGAAGAGTACTGTGTCATATTGCCACGCCAGCAGGAGGTTGCAAAGAGAACAGGTGCTGTGGTGGAGAAGTGGACAGCACTGCTCCAAGGAACAAATACACCAAATCTGACTGCACTAGGATCCTTTCTCCTCAGCATCCCTGTAACCAATGCATTTGTGGAAAGAGTGTTCTCCCTAATGACAGCAGCATGGACTGATCAACGAAACAGATGTTCAGTGGATCTTATAAAAAGTGAGATTCAAGTTAGGAGCAACTTTGCATATAGCTGTACAGAGTTTTACAGTTTTGCTGTTAAAGAGAAGGCCTTACTAGAAGCTGCACGGTCAAACAAAAAATACAAATTCAAGAAGAACTAAGGTAAGATCATTCATTCTTATATAAAGTATAGAATAAATAATTGCTAAATTGTAATATGGTGTGTGTGTTGTTATGTTTCAGGAAAGACCTGTCCATGGTGATGTGAGCTAGTGTTGGCCTGCTGCTGGAGTGAGAAAATGCAGTGACAGAGGGAAGTTCAAGAGAACGTTTGATTTCCATCCCATTTTATTGTTGTTATTCCAAAAATATAATGTCTCAATAAAGACATTGCTTTACAAAATTGGTGTGTTTTTTGGGACAAGAACTGCACATCAAATGCCTTAAACTGTAGCAGCTGTATCTTTAACTAAAAGATGAGGTGTAGACTCAGTTTTTAAAGGCTGAAAATCAAGGTATGCACGTTAATATATCAAAGCTTTAATTTATCGAGTCCGTCCCACCATGTCCCACCAAATCACACTACATGTCCCACTTTTTGGACTTTTTGGGGTGGTCACCCTATTTGGGGATGAGGTAGTAGTGGTTCTCAGTGACCTTCAGTCGATGTCCCCGCCCCTATCATGCTGCAATATTGCCTAACCCTAGGTCTAAATCGAGACTAAACTAGGTCTAAGCCAGGATTTGCCTCTAAATAAAAATATATCAGAACTTGAAGTGCAAAAGACTCCAGAGTACCAATACAAGATGCCTGCGTACCCCCAGTGGTACCTGTAAGTTTGAGAACCACTGTGGTAGAGGTCTATATGATTTAGGATCACCGTTCGTACTTTAGTGGTGACATCCATCAAAATAATTATGGTTTTATGCTGTAATCCATGTAAAGAGATCATGCCATTCATCCAATTTGAAAACAACTTAAGTCAGCCTACAGATTATGTGTAGAGGAGAGTCAGTAACTTGTAGCTACTGTCTGTAAAATTTGAGAAAAAACGTCACGAAATATGAATCTGCCCTGGTTTACATACCTCCTATAAGAATGCAAATCACCAAACCCATTATTAGGTTCATGTTATGAGATTTATGTTGTCGAAAAGCAAATGATGAGCAAAATGCACATATATTTGAGAAAATGGTTGTTCTAATGCTGCAGGAGTATTTATTTTCTGCCATTTAACTTTAATGGAATGATGTCTGAGTTTTGTAATAAAGTTTGTTGTTAACAATGCGGTGTTGTGTGACAGGCGGGCTGGAGTGTCTTCCATCCAGATGCTACCAGAGTTCTGTCCAGGAGGGACTATGCGTGAGTGTCTTTTTTTACTCTAAAATTAAGATTCGTTCATTCATTCATTCATCTTTTTCTATTTAGTTTTGTTAGGGGTTGCGGGTACTGGAGCCTGTCCCAGTATTTTTATCTAATGCACGCATGTGTTTGGAGGGTGTGGGGAAGCTGGGGTACTCAAGGGAACTAAAAACCTGTATTTTTTAACTGAGGGTCAATATTGGGGTTTTTCAGAATGTTTGAACTGCGGTGGTATAAGGAGTATATAAACTTATGCGTTATAGATTGCTTCAACATACATACATCATCAAATTTTCTAAAAATAATTTGGTCACTATAAATTGTAAAGTCCCCACCATGCAGCAGGAAGGATAACCCCCCTTGCAACAGGATAGAGCTCTCAACGAACCAGATGAGACATTTTGTAATTGCATGCATCCTACCAACAATTAAAAAAAAGATATAGATATTAGTTTAAGATATAGTGATTCTGTAGATGTATGGTAGTGTATCGTAGATGCTAAAAAGTTATGTAGTGTGGTATCATTAACTTAGTCCTATTTTGTACAGTTGAGCCAGTGTAATACCAAATGCTTGTCCTTCCTGTCCATCAGTGGAGTTTGTTCACCAGTGTTCATTCAAGTTCAGTCTATAATAAAATGCATATTGGATTATCTGGAAACATCCTGTGGTATATGTGTCTTGCAGGTCAGAAGCCATCAGAGGGTCAGTCATTGGCATTGACCTGGGAACCACCAACTCTTGTGTTGCTGTCATGGAGGGCAAACAGGCAAAGGTCAGAAGCAAAGGACGCTAATATCATGACTGTCTCATGTTATTGCAAAGTGAATCAAATTGGTACCACTTTTTTTTTTTTTTTTTGCTTACACACAAATCTTTTTCATTCATTTTAGGTGCTGGAGAATGCAGAGGGAGCCAGAACCACCCCCTCAGTGGTGGCGTTCACAGCAGATGGAGAGCGTCTAGTGGGCATGCCCGCCAAACACCAGGCCGTAACCAACCCCCAGAACACTCTGTATGCCACCAAGAGGTTGATTGGACGCAGATTCGATGACCCTGAGGTCCAGAAAGACCTGTGAGTGCAGATGGGAGGGCATTAAAACTAAAATGATTCAGGGGCTGTTTAGACGACAGCACGTTTTGCTGAATCTGCAAAGGTTTGATTGTGGTTTGGACTTTTGTTTAGACAACGACAGGATTTTGGTTTTCTGAATTGTCAATTTTTTAAAAAAGCTGGAGGAGGTGTTTTGGTCACTCAGAACTGCTCCACTCTCGTGTAAACTGTAAACCAATGACACAGCAGCCCCAATCTGAACATTCGTTGACTTTCTGCTGGATCCGTCAAACTGACCCACAATTGCAGACTATGACCCCCTTTATACCTCATACACATATTACTGGACAAAATATGAACATATAAGTACTTACTTTAGTGAGAACATTATGAGAATGGCTCCAGAAAACCACAAGATCCTAAAGTTGTTGGAAAGTTACAGACCGGCACTATCATTTCCTCTGACGTTTACGCTTTGTGTGGTGTAGAGCATTTGCGTGGCCCACAGCACCGTTTGCTGAACAAACACAGGTACTACAGTTTAAAGTTCAGTTCAGTTGACTTTGTTTGTTTTTCTGCAAATTAAATCAAACTAAGGGTACAGAGACTAGCATCCAAACACAAGCAATCACAATAAACCAATAACAATCACAGTAACAAGACAGCTGTTCGAAAGAAACCATGCAATGACAGACAGACAGGTGCCCACAAGAAAAAAAATCTTTTTCTTTACACCTCAGTGTCTTTGTGTAAATGCGAATCAGATGTGGCGTGACTGTTGCATATTCCTGGCCAGCGTGGTCATGTAAACAGGCCTTCAGAATACAGAAATGGTCTTTGAGTTGTACATTTGCTCTTGATAAACAGGAAGAATGTGCCGTATAAAATTGTGCGTGCCTCAAATGGAGATGCCTGGGTGGAGGCTCATGGGAAGATGTACTCCCCCAGTCAGGTTGGCGCCTTTGTGCTAATGAAGATGAAGGAAACTGCAGGTATGACATCTGATAACGCTAATGTTCATATGTATTTATGGTCTAAACTCCTATTGTTCTCATCTTAAGTTGTAATGTATTATTTATATCAATAGAGAGTTACCTGGGAACCAGTGTGAAGAACGCTGTCATCACTGTGCCTGCCTCCTTCAATGACTCCCAGAGACAGGTACCAGACACTATCATTTTTAGTGCAGCTGAAGTATGGGATTGAAATTACATGTCAATCTTGATCATCAAAGCAGAGCAAGCAGCCTCACAACCCAGCTAATTTTGTCCACTTTCTTCCAGGCGACCAAAGATGCCGGTCAGATCGCTGGTCTGAATGTCCTCCGTGTTATCAACGAGCCCACAGCTTCTGCTCTGGCATACGGCCTGGACAAGACCCAGGACAAGATGTGAGTGGCCAGGACTGGAACAAAAGCTTTACTTTAAAACCCTGTGCTACTGTGTTAACTGAGAATATTTGTATTTTGATAGCATTGCTGTGTATGATCTTGGCGGCGGTACCTTTGATATCTCTGTCCTGGAGATCCAGAAGGGTGTGTTTGAGGTCAAGTCCACCAACGGAGACACTTTCCTGGGAGGAGAAGATTTTGACCAGCACCTCCTCAAGCACATCGTCAAAGAGTTTAAGAGAGAGGTAGACACTTATCTATCTGTCTTAATTTATATTTCCAGAAAAAAAGTGTGTTTCCAATCACTATCACAATATGTTATTATGTGATTAAAAAGGTTTTGGTCACACTTAAGGATAACTAACACTATATTAGTATTAGTTAAGGACTAAGAAGCATTTAAACATTTACAAAGCATTACTGAACACAATTGAGTTATGAACATTGTTATTAATCTTTAGTTCTTGAGTAATTAAAAACTAATATTTTTCAAAGAAAACATATTGATTAGTTACAAAACATTATTAAACATTAGTAAACACCATTTAGTTATACACATTTTTATTACTGGTCTATTCTAGTGCCTATAAACTATGCGTTAAAGTATTGTTATTCCATATTTATTAATGCTTTGTTAGCTTAATAGAGGTGATTTGTTAAAAAAAATGTTGTTAATGTTGAGAAATAAGCTCATTTAATCAGTGAAGAGTGAATTCAAAACACCACACTTAATAGAGCATCTATAAACTGTTTATTCATTAAAATATTGTTTCTACACATTTATTATTGGTTTAACTTTAATACTGGAGTTAGTCTAAAGTGATCAATCACAGTATGCTATTATGTTAATAGAGGTTTTATTAAGAATGTATTCTAATGTTACCTTCCTTTCTTTCAGACAGGAGTGGACCTGCTGAAGGACAACATGGCACTGCAGCGGGTCAAAGAGGCTGCAGAGAAGGCCAAGTGTGAGCTCTCCTCCGCCCTGCAGGTGAGTGAACTGGAGTTTGGTATAGGGACACCCTCCAGCCCTCAGTCAGCGGTCAGGCAGCGTGTCTGTACAGTGTTACAGGGCTGGAACAGGAACACCCTGCTGCTGTTCAGTCCTGTGGGCTCTGTCCTGGAGTCTGCTGCTGGATGGCTGCAGGGCTGGTCCAGTGAGAGTGCTCTGTCCTGGACACTGCAGGTCAGAGCTAGTACAGGACCATACAGACGCAGCACAGTGGCAAAGTGGTTAGCACATTGGCCTCACAGCAAGAAGGTCTGTGGTTGGATGGCTCAAAATAGGTCAGGGAGCAAATTTCTTTTTGGAGAAAGTACACCTAAAGTTTAAGCTTTCAGCATATTGAACTGCTTTGTGATCATAGTCCAGGGTAGTGGTTCTCAATTGATCTGGCTTTGGGACCCACCATCTCTCTATAATGACTGGGAGAGACCCAAAAAAGAAAGATTTTCACGAAAATTAAGAGATTTCAGGAAAATTAGAAGGTATTGAGGAAAATTAAGCAGTACTCACATTGTCCACGGCAACCTTAAGTATAACAGTAACATTATAGAACTGTATTTTTTGGATGTTTCTGTTATAATATTCTATTTTATGTGTCCCACACTGCCACCTACTGTTAAGGAGTGTAAATTGATGATTTTTCTTTTTTAAATTCAACTTTTTTGCCTTGGCAAAGGACCCACTGAAAACAGTTCTGCAACCCACTTTTGGGTCCCAACCCACCAGTTGATAACCACTGGTCCAGGGTATCTCCAAGGTCTTAAAAGTATTAAAAAGGTATTCAATTTGATGTTGCCAAAGTCATGTTTGGTCAGTGTTGTACTTGTCAAAAATGTATTTAAGATTAATGTTTTGTAAGTAACAACAGAGAAGTCTGTCTTTTTTGGGATTTGAATGTGAATTTGGCAACAAATTCTATCATTAGTGGTTTAACAAATATCAAGTCATCCACTCAAATGTGCCTTTTATGTAGTAAGTTTTTGAATGCTAAGTCTGCTGTTTATATGGGCTACATAATGTTACAGGCATAGACACATTTGTTACAAAAAACATCCCCCACAAAACACAATACATGCTGTTACCACTGAAATGTATGATTCCGTGATTTCACCTGTCTTAGACTTTTAAAAAATAGAGTTTCAGAGCATAATACTGATATTATTAGTGTAAAGGTTATAGAGCATGCCATTTATTCCAAGTGGCCTTAAAAATTTCGAAGAAAAAAAACTGGAGCTTCCCTGTAGTCATTATTTCTTTTTATATTGACCTTTCGAGTGCATTTGTGATGAGCTGTTCTCTGTGTGTGGTTCAGACTGACATCAACCTCCCATACCTGACCATGGATGCCTCTGGACCGAAACATCTGAACATTAAGCTGACCAGAGCTCAGTTCGAGGGGATCGTGGCAGATCTGATCCGCCGGACAGTGGCCCCCTGTCAGAAGGCCATGCAGGATGCTGAGGTGTCCAAGGGAGACATCGGAGAGGTCCTGCTGGTGGGAGGAATGACCCGTATGCCCAAGGTACAGCACACACACACTTTTCCATTATACTATACAATTAATCTGACTTGCATAGAGGGCAGATCTGTGTGTCAGCTGCCTCAAAGCATATGCATAAACAAAGAGAGTAGAGTAGGAGAGATGTATTCAGGATTACTTCAGCTAGCTTCATCCAGCTCTCTTAAAGCACATAAAAAAAAATTAGGATCCAGTTGATTTTAAATAGGTTTTAAGATTACATCAATGCTTAAACCTACGTGCGCAATATGATAACAACAAACTGTGGTCCTGGTTTTGAGAAATTATTAAAACTGTACTGCAGTTTCCCTGTGAGTTGTGCTTGCTTTTACAAAGTGACAGATGCACCAATCACACTGAACAGCGATCAGTGGACCTCAGTCTCAGTCAAGTCATGAGACAAATGTACAGTTATCATTGGGCCCTGCAGTTTAAACGTGCTGTTCTCCTGTAAAGTTTTCAGACTTCAGACAAAACTGTACTGATAATGTCACTGTACCATGTTATTTCAGTGATCTTTATAAACTGAATCTGTATAAACTCAAACTGTTTCTCTAGTTAGAGGACTCAGCCCTGTCTGATAGCGTACAAGGTCTAATCCAGGGCCCTGGAACCAGAAGGTGGTTTAGAGGGATGGCAAAGTAACTTCAGAGTTAAGTCTAGATATTCATGACACTGAAATATTCACTGCTAACCTAATAAATGGAATCTCATGCCTTTCAGATCAGCTCTGTAGAGGTGTAAACAACAGCTGTAGCACAGTTTACTATTAATATTAAGACCTGGTGGAGACATTTTGTTCTCTTCAGAGGACATTTATATCACCTAAATAATTGCAGCCTTTGCAGTTTGCTAATTGCAACAGTTCAAATTGTGATTTCAATATGACTTTATGGAAACTTGCACTGAATGACTATTAAGGCAGAATAATTAATCAGAGATCTCTCTCAATGAAAAAAGGCCAGCTTTATGATACTGCATATGCCCAGGTCAACCCCCAAACCTGCTTTGGGGTGGGGGTCATGAAAATAAATAGTTAAGAATGCTTATCTTGCAACCAAACTGCCCCCCCCCCCCCCCCCCCCCCCCCATCAGGTCCAGCAGACAGTCCAGGACATGTTCGGCCGAGCCCCCAGTAAGTCAGTGAACCCAGATGAGGCTGTGGCCATCGGAGCAGCCATCCAGGGAGGAGTGCTGGCCGGAGAGGTGACCGACGTGCTGCTGCTGGATGTCACCCCTTTGTCCCTGGGCATCGAGACTCTGGGAGGGGTCTTCACCAAACTCATCAACAGGAACACCACCATCCCCACCAAGAAGGGCAAGGTACTGTGCCAAACACATTATACAAGGGTCTAGCACAGGGCTTCTCAAAGTCTGCACCCCGAGACTTTGATTCACCCCCACATCATATTTCAAAAGTATTACTTGTATGTGATTAAATAAATGTGCACATTTCCTACTTTAAACAACTGCTGTAACCATTTGTTTTGTTTGAGTATATCTGTTAGAGAGTTTTCCTGATCTAAAATGATCACACAGATGAGTGTGCTATGTCCAAGTTTACCCCGAAAAGAAGTCTGTGTGGTGAGGTCATTCAATCACACAGTAATGACACAAAGTCTAAATAACGCTTTATCACGAAAAGTTTCAGTGGTCATTTCAGAATATGTTCTAATGGTTTACTCCAAAAACACAAGAGAGATCTCTACTTGCCTAAACTTGGTTTTGATGGTCAGAAGTACGAGGAGGGCTGCTGTGATCTTGCAGAGAACAGTAAGAGTGACCCATAGAGGCAGCTCAGGGAAATCAGCGCCTCACAGACACAGGAGGGAGGATAAGACTTTTATTCACATAAATAAATAATAAAAAGAATAGTACAACGTGAAATAGACAGGTCTGTGATGGATATGTCCCTAATGCAAATGTTCACATGTGATTAGACTTACTTTGAAGCTTGAACCTCTGGCAGAGGCCATTAGAGCACAGTGTCCTGATACAGTGGGTATACAGTGTACTGGGACATGCTCAGGTCTGTTTTTACCTTTTATCCCCTGTGGCTCCTAAAGGCATTTAGCTTTATTGTAAATCATTTCATCTTTTATATGTTGTTTATAAGAACATGTTTTCAGCCTGATGAGTTTTGCATTTGTTTATGATACTTTTCTAATGGAAAATATGGTTCTTGAACAAAAGTTTTGAAATGACCGATTGTTTCGGACCTTAGACATAGATAAGATTTAACATTTGGACTTTTGGATATAAAGTTTAAGAAGCCCTGGTCAAGCAGCTTTTAGAAAATCTGAAAAATTAAGTAAAAAAGGATATATCTTTGTTATTTAGATGGATCATTGTTTTTTAATAGCTACTTTGTTTAATTTCTTTTAATAAGATAATTTAAAACTATTAAAGTTTGACAAAGATGTTAAAAAAAACAAACAAAAAAAACGTTGGTAATTAGACTGCTGCTATATCTAATTACACGATGTCTGAATCAAACTTGATTATTGCAACTCTTTATTTAAATGGGACCCTCTCATATACAGGTATTTACAAACCATGGTAAGCAAACTGCAATCTTTTAATAATAATTCCTTTATAAAACATTTCCAAAATAACAACATTAAGTACATGTCCAGCTTTTAGATACTCATGCATGGCATGGTTAAACTGTTTCTATATTCCAGTAGCTGGACAAACAAGAAAACCACATTGACCGTTATACAGCATTCTGGAGAGAACAAACACAATTGGTCATTGGGCACCATCTAGAGGATATATAAAAGCACTACAGTGATTTATTTTTTAAATAATGGGTTATATGGTTAAAAAATTTACCATATTGACCAATTGACACCATTGTATGGGACAGATTAGCACGGCTCGCTATGATGGCTTAGCCTTATAGGGTTTTCCATTGTTAATCAAATTTGATTTAAACTATAGTGTCTTGTAATTTAATAAGATAATAGAGTATAGATAATAGAAATAGATTTAAAGATATACAGTCATTTCAAGTGCCACAATATGCTCTGGATAAATATAATGTTGCAAAGCATTACTTGAGGAACAGCCAAACTCTAATAATATAGCCCATGCCACCTTGTGGGTGCCCGATCCCATCAGTACCTGGATGGGAGAACGCTGGGGTGTGTGTGGTTGGTGGTGGTCGGAGGGTCTGTTGGCACAGATGTGTGCACCCACATGTCTACCCCAGGGGAAACTGTGGTTACAAAATGTAGCTTACTATCACCAACTATGGAGTGAATGAAATACCCCTTCCCTTTTGTGTAAAGTGCTTTTGGTGACTTGTGTTATAGGTAAAGCGCTATATAAATACCATTCCCAATATTTTTGTTTGGTTTCAGGTGTTCTCAACAGTAGCGGATGGTCAAACTCAGGGGGAGATTAAAGTGTGTCAGGGGGAGAGAGAGATGGCAGCAGATAACAAGGTCCTGGGACAGTTCACTCTGGTGGGTATCCCCCCTGCCCCCCGAGGGGTCCCACAGATCGAGGTGACCTGCGACATCTATGCCAACGACATCATCCATGTGTCAGCCAAGGACAAGGGCACAGGCCGGGAGCAGCAGAGTGAGTCAACGTTACTGGCACTTCACTGTGTTTAACATCCACTCATTTAGGCCTAACACATGAATTAAACTTTTATGCAGTGTCTAAGAGGCCTTTTTTCTCTGTGCAGTTGTGATCCAGTGTTCAGGAGGCCTCAGTAAAGACGACATCGAGAACATGATCAAGAACGCTGAGAAGGACGCTGAGGAGGACAGGAGGAGTGCGCAGGGCTCTCAGGCAGGTTCTTTAATAAGGACAAACATTATAGTTTTAATAACAATAATATGACAGTTTACTAACATGGCATGCATTAGAATCAGCCATAACTCTCACCTTGTTCCCTTGTCCGACCAGCGTCCATTCAGAAGGGGGTGGCCGTGGCAGAGGTACTGGGCCTGTCACGACCAGCTTTGGCGTGACCCTTCTGGTTGGTGGGGAGGACCTTGGAGACACCGGGGGCGACCTGGGAGGGGCTGTCTCCAGCTGTTGGAACGAGACGTTCCACAGCAACTGAGCGAGGATGTCCATCCCCCCATCAGTATCACTCAGATGGATCTGCAAAAGATACAATAGAAAACACAATTATAATTATGTACAATATATTAGACATTTCATTTCAAACAAAACATTTTTACTTACGCCGTCCTTGCACCACAAGTTCAGGCGGTCCATCGGAAAGTGCTCCGCAGCAGGGTAGTACTTCACCCCTTAAGTAAAACATCAAAAATATTGTCACTTTGTTGTTTTACTTATCACTCTAAAAAAGTTCATAAAATTCAAACATACCCATGCGAGCAGCGACCCAGTGGTATTCCTGGCTGAGATGAGTTTGCAGTTCCACCTCAACATTGAGACGAGGTGGAAAGTCCAGGACACAAACCTAAAGACAAGTATCACATGAATTTGGTTGCAAATGAGAGATTGCCATTTTTAAAACTTTTACAAATATATTAAAAAATACCTACCTTAGGCCAGCGGCTGCAAACCGTGGCAAGGTACCGACCGAAGTCGGCTGCAGCCTCGGTGACGGTTCTGCTGGCCGTCAGGTTGTTTGACGGAGCAAGAAGCACCACGAGAGAAGGAGTGCGCTCTAGCTCGGTGTTCGCAATCTCCCTCTCAAGCTCCGCGGCACTTGCTCCCGGGGTGGAGCTGATGCCAAAGGCAAACTTGCCTTGTGGTAAAGGCACAATACCATCTACTAGGTGGCGTAGATGGGAGCACTCAACGATCAGAACGAACTGGAAAATACAAACAATATTAATCAAACTTGGAGTCTTAAAAGAAAGCATTTAAGTAACAGTAAAAGGCCATACCTTCTTGTCAGGGCACTCAGGAGGGGTGACCAATTTATGGCTCCTTCCAGTGAAAGAAGATATTGGCCACCGCCGCACGGGGTAGCGGAAACCAGTGCCACGCCCTAAGTACAGACACAACACGCAAGACTTGTATTGTTCTGTTTCTCATAACAACCTAACACAAAGAACTACCACATTACTCTACAATAACAATGAAGATATGAGTGATTGCTGGTACGTACGTGCAGGAACTCCGTCCGCAGCAAGAAGGGGACGCGCAGGAGCAGCGAGCTGCTCTGCCACCCACTTCTTCTTTGCCTGGGAACGACGGAACGACTTTCCACGAGGCATCTGAAAGTTTAGATGTCAGATTAACAATAATGCATCAAAACTAACAAACTATTCTAATAAAAAAAATACAGCAGTATGGTGAACATCTACATCACTCAAATTGCCAAATTAGCCATTACAAATAAAAACTACGACTTCCGTAACTTTCATCTTATCATATAAACCAGGAACAGAAGAAGTCTAAACCAAGACTAGAGTAGGACTAGAAGAGATAATCAGAGTACAAAAGATCTCTAAACCAAGACTACAGCAGATTTAAACCTAGTCTAAATGAGGTCTACACCAAGTCTAAACAAGGCCTAGCTCAAGACTAATCCAGTTCTAGACTAAATCTAACTCTAAACCAGGACTAACCCAAATCTGAAACAGGACTATATTAAGACTAAACCATGACTAGGTCTGACTGTAAACCAAGACTAGACCAAATTTAAACAAAGTATAATCCAGGTCTACCCCAAGTCTAGACCAGATCTACACCAGACTACCATGTGGTCCTACCCCCACAGTAGGACTAGACAGGTCTAAGCAGGACTAACATGCCTATATCAGGCCTACATATGAGCAACATGTCTAAAGTAAGAATAAGCAGCTACTAGGTTTCAACCAAGACAAGACCAGGTCTAAACCAGGACTAAACTAGGTCTAACCCTGGACTAAAGCCCAGTCCACAGCCCAGTGACTGTGTAATCATTACAGTGTATAGGACAGAGCAGGTCTCACACACAGACCCCAGCAGCACACACAGAAGACAACATGGCCGCTCCTCTACAGCACAGAGGAGCTGTCTCTGAGCACAGTTTTCCCGCCACTCACCAGACGGAGCCTGCTGATTGGCTGACACTCATAGATAGATACTTTCACTCAGGTTTAAAAATACACTTGTCTCTGACAGGACAGAGCTCAACAGTGACTGGCCACGCCTGCTTATATTTTCCCATAGATTAAAAAAAAAAAATACCTATATTAAACATTAAAGGGCTTGAAGGAGGCTAATCAGCTACAGGGAAATCATGGCCATAAAACGATTATTTTTGCAATAAACATGTATCTGAAACTTGTCAAAAGGCAAAGTTACAAACTTATCTTTTTGATAGAAATTATAAGTTATAGTAATAAGGACTGTCACACACACTCCTGTGTTACTGTGTAGAGAGGACAGGGCTGTCCCTGGGGACAGCTGGGACACACAGAGCACAGTTTTCCCGCCTCTGGACTGAGCCTGGCCTTGGTGGACCCCACCTCACTCCTTCATTCATTCACTCTGTTGAATATTTCTACATATGGCTTTGCGTATTACCACTAAACTATATTTTGATGTACTACTGCTAAGGTTAATAAACGCTTCAATAGTACTAAGAATGTTTTGATTCTAAAAGGATGTTTTTCTCCTTTCACTCAAAAGGTTGCACTCTGCGATTACATACATTGTACATTTGCAAAAGTGCGCAATAATAAGCTGGTTACAAAGTTAGGAAACTCAAGGTTACAGGTGGGGGCTCCCACGGCCCTGCCGTTGCGTGGGACGCTCCTGAAGATAACGAAGATTACGCACCGCAGTAATGAGAACTCTGTGGCCTGGTCTCGAGTTTCTTGAAGATACATTTAATGATATGCAGAAATCGTCATACATTGTCATACATAGTATAAAAACTGTGATCACTCCTTTTTGGGAGGCCCACCCTATCCCTTTCAGCGGGGCCTGCTGCTGTAACCTTACATGTGTGCTACTGAATAAACCTTCTGACTTGATTATACTTCTGAATCATCGTCCTCTTTGATGCTTACACCCAAAATGAACAATCCTAATAGGTCCATAATTAGACATGTGACTGACAATTAATGAGACTAATATTACTGCTTCTTTTTTACAAATCAATTTTATTCATCAATAACCAGCAAATGTATACAATTATTGATCAGGAAATTTAAAAAATATTTTTAAAATAAGTTTATTTTACATTTTCAAAATCCCGCCCCATAAGTCTAAAAATAGCCCAAATATTATACACCCGCCCAACGCTATTTTTTTCCGCTGAGAGAGCGCAAAAGTAGCCCAATTGGGCGGAAACCGCCCAATCTGGCAACACTGTTTAACGTTTAGTTAGTCCAGCTTGTTCAAAAATGTTGACTGCTGTCAGAAGCATATCAAGGACTCTTCCTACAGTAAACTCTGTCAGAAGTGTGTCCTCTCTGGTCAAGGTCAGTCCAACATTTTTACAAACATCTGCCTTGTTTTTATTTTATTTTTTTTATTATAGGCCATAGTCGTGAGTTTTTTTTTTTACGCCGGTTAGCTTAGCACGTTAGCTGTTAGCCACGGCCGGTTACATGATTATCACCGTCGTCATACTTTTAATATCTAGTTACCGGTGACATTTAGAATGGTACATCTAAGCATCGCAGCGTTTACTAGGCTTAAATTATTTTTTGTTTGTTTTTTGTTTTGTTTTGGGGTGCTTATGGGATGGCAGGACAAGTTTTGCGCTCACATGGCATTTGTAAGTCGCAAGATGGAGAACGCGCCGCTTTAAGATTTGATTAATGGCAGTCTGTGGTGTTTTGGGGAATCAAGGTCGTGCTTTTGGAGGTTGTAGGTTTGGAGGCAGGCTCGTTTGAGGATAGGGTGACCACCTGTCCCGCTTTTGGTTGTACTGCACAGCCATTTTAGCCTATGTCCCGCGTCCCGCATATTGAGTAGGGATGTGCGAATCGATACCAAAAGTATCGATACCTCCGATACCAGCTGGTGGAATTTTGGTATCGATACTAGTCTGACAGTATCGATACTTTGTATTAATTACAAGTTAACTTTATTCATGAAGCTGCCCGTCAAATTACCATTTAAACGTTATAATAATGACCGTTTTTTGCACGAATTAAGTGGAACTACTTCTCCTTCCGCCTGAACCCACGTAACTTCAGCTGCTGTACTGCGCCTTTCCCGGCGCCAAAGAAGTAGGCAGCTGCAGCTCGCTTCCTGTTTGTCCACTGCAACAAAATGAGTGACCGCAAAAGAAGTTACGTTTGGACGCATTTTACCCATGAAAACAATGAAGCGGTATGTGATTTGTGTACCAAGAGATTAAAATATTGTGGTAACACTACAAATCTCATTAAACATGTGAGAGTGACCCACCTCAAAGAATACGAGGAGATGATACAGCGAGAGGAAGTCGAGGGTGAGAAGCAGCGAGGGGACAGCAATGCTACACCTGCTGCTAGGGTCAGACAAGTTTCTATCGGCGAGGCATTGGTCAGCAACAAATGTTACCCAGGTACAGAAACAGGACAGATCTGTAGTTCGCAAAAACTATGGTTAACGTTTGTTTAGGCTCATACAAACAAACAATCTTTCTATGTTATTTTTAACGTTATATCACTAGTGCAGTTGGAAGCTTGGGATTTGGCATATTAAACAGTATGTGGTATCGGTGAAGCTGAGCAAGTAGAGAAAAAAGATATGAAAAGGAAATAAATTCTGTTTTATAAATTAAATCCCAGCCTTCTTTCAAAACTTGATATAGCTAAAATAGTTATTAGAATAGGTTTGTGTTATTAATGCTTTTCAAAGAAGAGAGCATTAAAGTAGTAGTAATGACAACTACTCATATTTATTTTGTAGGCTATACAAATAGAAAATGGGTTACTATGCAGTGCACTTTTAACAATTTGCCTATTTGTTTGTAGATGATTCTCCAAAAGCAGCAGCTCTAACAAGGAAGCTGGCAGTGATGATCGCTAGGGACCTTCAGCCACTCTCTGTAGTCGAAGATGAGGGATTTAAAGATTTTGTCAAGGAACTAGCCCCACGATACAAGCTCCCTGGAAGAAAAACAATGTCTCAGACTCACATGGTAAATTTGTTTGAGGAGTGCAAAACCCAAGTCAGAGCAGCTTTGTTAAAAGCTCCAAGTGTAGTGCTCACTACTGATATGTAGACTTCAGTATCCACTGAGGCATACTTAACTGTCACATGTCATTTTGTTGAAAACTGGCAAATGAAAGAATGTGTACTGGAGACACAGACTTTTTATGGACAACATACAGCTGATAACATTAGCTTGGAGCTTAAACGCATTGTTAATGACTGGGGCCTAAATGAGAAGGTGATGGCAGTAGTGACTGATAATGGGGCAAACATGGTTGCTGCTGTGCAGAAAACTGGGTGGAGGCATTACCCCTGTTTTGCCCACACACTAAATTTAGTAGTAAAAGACAGCCTCAAGGCAAGACCAGAAGTCATGCAGCTAATATCAAAATGCAGCACAATTGTTTCATTCTTTAACCACAGTGTGAAAGCAACAGAAAAGCTTAAGACTGTTCAAAAACAGATGAATGTAATGGAACACAAGTTGATCCAATCTGTAGACACAAAATGGAATTCTGTTTTTTACATGTTAGAGCGACTGCAAGAACAGCATGAGCCAGTGACTACAGTCCTCTGCCTTCTAGGCAAGAGTGAGTTGTGCATTAGTTTGGAGGAGTTGTCACTTATTCGTCAAACTGTAAATGCACTGAGACCCTTTGAGGAGGTGTCATCAGAGAAGCATGTTTCTTTCTCAAAGGTTGATCCGCTTGTGTCTCTTCTTCAGAGAGCTGTTGTAGCCTGTGAACGTCAGGGCATCTCCCTTGCCACACACCTGGCACAGTAGTGCCAGCGCCGATTTAAAAAACATTGAGGCCAATCATGGTGTAGCGGTTTCTACATTCCTGGATGCAAGATTTAAACAACTTGTCTTTCAAAATCAAGATCACATTGAAACAATGAAGAAGCGTCTTCTAAGTGAAATGAGGGAAGTGAGTTATCAGGCTGAGCCCATTCCAACCGCCAGTTCAACAGTGGCACAAACAAGCTCTTCCTCTGTTCCAAACACTGCAACTACAACAAATTCAGCATCAAATCAGTGTGGATTATGGGCAGAATTTGACATGCAAGTAGTTACTTCACAGCATCACCGGTCTGTTGGAACAGATGTTGTGATTGAACTTCGCCGTTACTTGGAAGAAAAATTGATCTCAAGAGACAAAGATCCCCTCATTTGGTGGCAAGAGCATCACCACACTTTCCCTGTTCTAAGCAAGCTTGCGGCAAAATATCAGGGAATGGTTGCTTCTTCTGTACCTGCAGAGCGAATATTTTCAAAGACCAGGGAGTTGGTCAGCAAAAAACGGAGCAGGCTGAAAGGCAAAACTGTAAACATGCTCATATTTCTGAACAAAAACATAACTTACTGTTAACAAAGAAATACTGAATAATTTGTGAACGATAAAACAGCTAGTTCAGTGGTTCTAAATAAATGCTGCATACTTTGTGAACAATAAAGCAGCTAGTTCAATGGTTCTAAAGAAATGCTGTATATTTTGTGAACGATAAAGCAGCTGTTGTGGTTGTTAATGTTAATATTGTGGGCAGCTTTAATGAATAAAGTGGACTTGTTATAAATTGCCAACAGTGTTTAGCCTTAATAAGGAACATGTGTATATAGGGTTTTGTGATTTACAAAAATGCAATTAATACAGATTAGAAAAAACTATAATTGAGATTGTAAGGGATGGAATCGGAATCGGTATTGGTATTGTCAATTCCAGGCTTGGAATCGATTGAAATCGAATCGAAATTGAAAAAGCTGGTATCGCACATCACTAATATTGAGATAATGTCCCGCTTTTTCATTGGTCATTGTTGACATGGGAAAACGCATGACATGTGATTCCTTTCTGCGAGTCAAAAAGGGGTTTTACCATTCGTCCAATGTTTGAGAAGTGAGCGCTGAGGATATTAATTTGATAGGCTGTGTCATACGTCAATCAAACCACTGACGTGAGCCGGGCATGACCACGAGCGGCTCTGTCGCTCACATTCAAAGACGCTACAGGAAAGGCAGAGCAGAGGCGGAGTGTCTGGAGGCAAAACTATGGCCAGCGGCAGCGAGGCAAAGAGAAAAAGAATATGCAGGTATAATAGGGAATGGACAGAAACTTGCGTATGGGTACGACCAGTGGAGGGAGAACCAGAAAGAGCGTTATGCAGTCTTTGTAAAACTAGCTTTTCCATTGCACACGGAGGTGAATATGGTAAAATGGTATGACTTCTCAGACAACAATTTTCACAAACATGTGTCTGTCTTGTACCTGAATACGGAATTCACATTCTTCCAGCTATGCAATGCTGCAGAGGCACTCCAGATAAATGATAAACTGGACATGGATGAACTCTATGAAGAGTACTGTGTCATATTGCCACGCCAGCAGGAGGTTGCAAAGAGAACAGGTGCTGTGGTGGAGAAGTGGACAGCACTGCTCCAAGGAACAAATACACCAAATCTGACTGCACTAGGATCCTTTCTCCTCAGCATCCCTGTAACCAATGCATTTGTGGAAAGAGTGTTCTCCCTAATGACAGCAGCATGGACTGATCAACGAAACAGATGTTCAGTGGATCTTATAAAAAGTGAGATTCAAGTTAGGAGCAACTTTGCATATAGCTGTACAGAGTTTTACAGTTTTGCTGTTAAAGAGAAGGCCTTACTAGAAGCTGCACGGTCAAACAAAAAATACAAATTCAAGAAGAACTAAGGTAAGATCATTCATTCTTATATAAAGTATAGAATAAATAATTGCTAAATTGTAATATGGTGTGTGTGTTGTTATGTTTCAGGAAAGACCTGTCCATGGTGATGTGAGCTAGTGTTGGCCTGCTGCTGGAGTGAGAAAATGCAGTGACAGAGGGAAGTTCAAGAGAACGTTTGATTTCCATCCCATTTTATTGTTGTTATTCCAAAAATATAATGTCTCAATAAAGACATTGCTTTACAAAATTGGTGTGTTTTTTGGGACAAGAACTGCACATCAAATGCCTTAAACTGTAGCAGCTGTATCTTTAACTAAAAGATGAGGTGTAGACTCAGTTTTTAAAGGCTGAAAATCAAGGTATGCACGTTAATATATCAAAGCTTTAATTTATCGAGTCCGTCCCACCATGTCCCACCAAATCACACTACATGTCCCACTTTTTGGACTTTTTGGGGTGGTCACCCTATTTGGGGATGAGGTAGTAGTGGTTCTCAGTGACCTTCAGTCGATGTCCCCGCCCCTATCATGCTGCAATATTGCCTAACCCTAGGTCTAAATCGAGACTAAACTAGGTCTAAGCCAGGATTTGCCTCTAAATAAAAATATATCAGAACTTGAAGTGCAAAAGACTCCAGAGTACCAATACAAGATGCCTGCGTACCCCCAGTGGTACCTGTAAGTTTGAGAACCACTGTGGTAGAGGTCTATATGATTAGGATCACCGTTCGTACTTTAGTGGTGACATCCATCAAAATAATTATGGTTTTATGCTGTAATCCATGTAAAGAGATCATGCCATTCATCCAATTTGAAAACAACTTAAGTCAGCCTACAGATTATGTGTAGAGGAGAGTCAGTAACTTGTAGCTACTGTCTGTAAAATTTGAGAAAAAAAACGTCACGAAATATGAATCTGCCCTGGTTTACATACCTCCTATAAGAATGCAAATCACCAAACCCATTATTAGGTTCATGTTATGAGATTTATGTTGTCGAAAAGCAAATGATGAGCAAAATGCACATATATTTGAGAAAATGGTTGTTCTAATGCTGCAGGAGTATTTATTTTCTGCCATTTAACTTTAATGGAATGATGTCTGAGTTTTGTAATAAAGTTTGTTGTTAACAATGCGGTGTTGTGTGACAGGCGGGCTGGAGTGTCTTCCATCCAGATGCTACCAGAGTTCTGTCCAGGAGGGACTATGCGTGAGTGTCTTTTTTACTCTAAAATTAAGATTCGTTCATTCATTCATTCATCTTTTTCTATTTAGTTTTGTTAGGGGTTGCGGGTACTGGAGCCTGTCCCAGTATTTTTATCTAATGCACGCATGTGTTTGGAGGGTGTGGGGAAGCTGGGGTACTCAAGGGAACTAAAAACCTGTATTTTTTAACTGAGGGTCAATATTGGGGTTTTTCAGAATGTTTGAACTGCGGTGGTATAAGGAGTATATAAACTTATGCGTTATAGATTGCTTCAACATACATACATCATCAAATTTTCTAAAAATAATTTGGTCACTATAAATTGTAAAGTCCCCACCATGCAGCAGGAAGGATAACCCCCCCTTGCAACAGGATAGAGCTCTCAACGAACCAGATGAGACATTTTGTAATTGCATGCATCCTACCAACAATTAAAAAAAAGATATAGATATTAGTTTAAGATATAGTGATTCTGTAGATGTATGGTAGTGTATCGTAGATGCTAAAAAGTTATGTAGTGTGGTATCATTAACTTAGTCCTATTTTGTACAGTTGAGCCAGTGTAATACCAAATGCTTGTCCTTCCTGTCCATCAGTGGAGTTTGTTCACCAGTGTTCATTCAAGTTCAGTCTATAATAAAATGCATATTGGATTATCTGGAAACATCCTGTGGTATATGTGTCTTGCAGGTCAGAAGCCATCAGAGGGTCAGTCATTGGCATTGACCTGGGAACCACCAACTCTTGTGTTGCTGTCATGGAGGGCAAACAGGCAAAGGTCAGAAGCAAAGGACGCTAATATCATGACTGTCTCATGTTATTGCAAAGTGAATCAAATTGGTACCACTTTTTTTTTTTTTTTTGCTTACACACAAATCTTTTTCATTCATTTTAGGTGCTGGAGAATGCAGAGGGAGCCAGAACCACCCCCTCAGTGGTGGCGTTCACAGCAGATGGAGAGCGTCTAGTGGGCATGCCCGCCAAACACCAGGCCGTAACCAACCCCCAGAACACTCTGTATGCCACCAAGAGGTTGATTGGACGCAGATTCGATGACCCTGAGGTCCAGAAAGACCTGTGAGTGCAGATGGGAGGGCATTAAAACTAAAATGATTCAGGGGCTGTTTAGACGACAGCACGTTTTGCTGAATCTGCAAAGGTTTGATTGTGGTTTGGACTTTTGTTTAGACAACGACAGGATTTTGGTTTTCTGAATTGTCAATTTTTAAAAAAGCTGGAGGAGGTGTTTTGGTCACTCAGAACTGCTCCACTCTCGTGTAAACTGTAAACCAATGACACAGCAGCCCCAATCTGAAACATTCGTTGACTTTCTGCTGGATCCGTCAAACTGACCCACAATTGCAGACTATGACCCCCTTTATACCTCATACACATATTACTGGACAAAATATGAACATATAAGTACTTACTTTAGTGAGAACATTATGAGAATGGCTCCAGAAAACCACAAGATCCTAAAGTTGTTGGAAAGTTACAGACCGGCACTATCATTTCCTCTGACGTTTACGCTTTGTGTGGTGTAGAGCATTTGCGTGGCCCACAGCACCGTTTGCTGAACAAACACAGGTACTACAGTTTAAAGTTCAGTTCAGTTGACTTTGTTTGTTTTTCTGCAAATTAAATCAAACTAAGGGTACAGAGACTAGCATCCAAACACAAGCAATCACAATAAACCAATAACAATCACAGTAACAAGACAGCTGTTCGAAAGAAACCATGCAATGACAGACAGACAGGTGCCCACAAGAAAAAAAATCTTTTTCTTTACACCTCAGTGTCTTTGTGTAAATGCGAATCAGATGTGGCGTGACTGTTGCATATTCCTGGCCAGCGTGGTCATGTAAACAGGCCTTCAGAATACAGAAATGGTCTTTGAGTTGTACATTTGCTCTTGATAAACAGGAAGAATGTGCCGTATAAAATTGTGCGTGCCTCAAATGGAGATGCCTGGGTGGAGGCTCATGGGAAAGATGTACTCCCCCAGTCAGGTTGGCGCCTTTGTGCTAATGAAGATGAAGGAAACTGCAGGTATGACATCTGATAACGCTAATGTTCATATGTATTTATGGTCTAAACTCCTATTGTTCTCATCTTAAGTTGTAATGTATTATTTATATCAATAGAGAGTTACCTGGGAACCAGTGTGAAGAACGCTGTCATCACTGTGCCTGCCTCCTTCAATGACTCCCAGAGACAGGTACCAGACACTATCATTTTTAGTGCAGCTGAAGTATGGGATTGAAATTACATGTCAATCTTGATCATCAAAGCAGAGCAAGCAGCCTCACAACCCAGCTAATTTTGTCCACTTTCTTCCAGGCGACCAAAGATGCCGGTCAGATTCGCTGGTCTGAATGTCCTCCGTGTTATCAACGAGCCCACAGCTTCTGCTCTGGCATACGGCCTGGACAAGACCCAGGACAAGATGTGAGTGGCCAGGACTGGAACAAAAGCTTTACTTTAAAACCCTGTGCTACTGTGTTACTGAGAATATTTGTATTTTGATAGCATTGCTGTGTATGATCTTGGCGGCGGTACCTTTGATATCTCTGTCCTGGAGATCCAGAAGGGTGTGTTTGAGGTCAAGTCCACCAACGGAGACACTTTCCTGGGAGGAGAAGATTTTGACCAGCACCTCCTCAAGCACATCGTCAAAGAGTTTAAGAGAGAGGTAGACACTTATCTATCTGTCTTAATTTAATTTCCAGAAAAAAGTGTGTTTCCAATCACTATCACAATATGTTATTATGTGATTAAAAAGGTTTTGGTCACACTTAAGGATAACTAACACTATATTAGTATTAGTTAAGGACTAAGAAGCATTTAAACATTTACAAAAGCATTACTGAACACAATTGAGTTATGACATTGTTATTAATCTTTAGTTCTTGAGTAATTAAAAACTAATATTTTTCAAAGAAAACATTGATTAGTTACAAAACATTATTAAACATTAGTAAACACCATTTAGTTATACACATTTTTATTACTGGTCTATTCTAGTGCCTATAAACTATGCGTTAAAGTATTGTTATTCCATATTTATTAATGCTTTGTTAGCTTAATAGAGGTGATTTGTTAAAAAAAATGTTGTTAATGTTGAGAAATAAGCTCATTTAATCAGTGAAGAGTGAATTCAAAACACCACACTTAATAGAGCATCTATAAACTGTTTATTCATTAAAATATTGTTTCTACACATTTATTATTGGTTTAACTTTAATACTGGAGTTAGTCTAAAGTGATCAATCACAGTATGCTATTATGTTAATAGAGGTTTATTAAGAATTGTATTCTAGATGTTACCTCCTTTCTTTCAGACAGGAGTGGACCTGCTGAAGGACAACATGGCACTGCAGCGGGTCAAAGAGGCTGCAGAGAAGGCCAAGTGTGAGCTCTCCTCCGCCCTGCAGGTGAGTGAACTGGAGTTTGGTATAGGGACACCCTCCAGCCCTCAGTCAGCGGTCAGGCAGCGTGTCTGTACAGTGTTACAGGGCTGGAACAGGAACACCCTGCTGCTGTTCAGTCCTGTGGGCTCTGTCCTGGAGTCTGCTGCTGGATGGCTGCAGGGCTGGTCCAGTGAGAGTGCTCTGTCCTGGACACTGCAGGTCAGAGCTAGTACAGGACCATACAGACGCAGCACAGTGGCAAAGTGGTTAGCACATTGGCCTCACAGCAAGAAGGTCTGTGGTTGGATGGCTCAAAATAGGTCAGGGAGCAAATTTCTTTTTGGAGAAAGTACACCTAAAGTTTAAGCTTTCAGCATATTGAACTGCTTTGTGATCATAGTCCAGGGTAGTGGTTCTCAATTGATCTGGCTTTGGGACCCACCATCTCTCTATAATGACTGGGAGAGACCCAAAAAAGAAAGATTTTCACGAAAATTAAGAGATTTCAGGAAAATTAGAAGGTATTGAGGAAAATTAAGCAGTACTCACATTGTCCACGGCAACCTTAAGTATAACAGTAACATTATAGAACTGTATTTTTTGGATGTTTCTGTTATAATATTCTATTTTATGTGTCCCACACTGCCACCTACTGTTAAGGAGTGTAAATTGATGATTTTTCTTTTTTTAAATTCAACTTTTTTGCCTTGGCAAAGGACCCACTGAAAACAGTTCTGCAACCCACTTTTGGGTCCCAACCCACCAGTTGATAACCACTGGTCCAGGGTATCTCCAAGGTCTTAAAAGTATTAAAAAGGTATTCAATTTGATGTTGCCAAAGTCATGTTTGGTCAGTGTTGTACTTGTCAAAAATGTATTTAAGATTAATGTTTTGTAAGTAACAACAGAGAAGTCTGTCTTTTTTGGGATTTGAATGTGAATTTGGCAACAAATTCTATCATTAGTGGTTTAACAAATATCAAGTCATCCACTCAAATGTGCCTTTTATGTAGTAAGTTTTTGAATGCTAAGTCTGCTGTTTATATGGGCTACATAATGTTACAGGCATAGACACATTTGTTACAAAAAACATCCCCCACAAAACACAATACATGCTGTTACCACTGAAATGTATGATTCCGTGATTTCACCTGTCTTAGACTTTTAAAAAATAGAGTTTCAGAGCATAATACTGATATTATTAGTGTAAAGGTTATAGAGCATGCCATTTATTCCAAGTGGCCTTAAAAATTTCCAAGAAAAAAAACTGGAGCTTCCCTGTAGTCATTATTTCTTTTGATATTGACCTTTCGAGTGCATTTGTGATGAGCTGTTCTCTGTGTGTGGTTCAGACTGACATCAACCTCCCATACCTGACCATGGATGCCTCTGGACCGAAACATCTGAACATTAAGCTGACCAGAGCTCAGTTCGAGGGGATCGTGGCAGATCTGATCCGCCGGACAGTGGCCCCCTGTCAGAAGGCCATGCAGGATGCTGAGGTGTCCAAGGGAGACATCGGAGAGGTCCTGCTGGTGGGAGGAATGACCCGTATGCCCAAGGTACAGCACACACACACTTTTCCATTATACTATACAATTAATCTGACTTGCATAGAGGGCAGATCTGTGTGTCAGCTGCCTCAAAGCATATGCATAAACAAAGAGAGTAGAGTAGGAGAGATGTATTCAGGATTACTTCAGCTAGCTTCATCCAGCTCTCTTAAAGCACATAAAAAAAAATTAGGATCCAGTTGATTTTAAATAGGTTTTAAGATTACATCAATGCTTAAACCTACGTGCGCAATATGATAACAACAAACTGTGGTCCTGGTTTTGAGAAATTATTAAAACTGTACTGCAGTTTCCCTGTGAGTTGTGCTTGCTTTTACAAAGTGACAGATGCACCAATCACACTGAACAGCGATCAGTGGACCTCAGTCTCAGTCAAGTCATGAGACAAATGTACAGTTATCATTGGGCCCTGCAGTTTAAACGTGCTGTTCTCCTGTAAAGTTTTCAGACTTCAGACAAAACTGTACTGATAATGTCACTGTACCATGTTATTTCAGTGATCTTTATAAACTGAATCTGTATAAACTCAAACTGTTTCTCTAGTTAGAGGACTCAGCCCTGTCTGATAGCGTACAAGGTCTAATCCAGGGCCCTGGAACCAGAAGGTGGTTTAGAGGGATGGCAAAGTAACTTCAGAGTTAAGTCTAGATATTCATGACACTGAAATATTCACTGCTAACCTAATAAATGGAATCTCATGCCTTTCAGATCAGCTCTGTAGAGGTGTAAACAACAGCTGTAGCACAGTTTACTATTAATATTAAGACCTGGTGGAGACATTTTGTTCTCTTCAGAGGACATTTATATCACCTAAATAATTGCAGCCTTTGCAGTTTGCTAATTGCAACAGTTCAAATTGTGATTTCAATATGACTTTATGGAAACTTGCACTGAATGACTATTAAGGCAGAATAATTAATCAGAGATCTCTCTCAATGAAAAAAGGCCAGCTTTATGATACTGCATATGCCCAGGTCAACCCCCAAACCTGCTTTGGGGTGGGGGTCATGAAAATAAATAGTTAAGAATGCTTATCTTGCAACCAAACTGCCCCCCCCCCCCCCCCCCCCCCCCCCCATCAGGTCCAGCAGACAGTCCAGGACATGTTCGGCCGGCCGAGCCCCAGTAAGTCAGTGAACCCAGATGAGGCTGTGGCCATCGGAGCAGCCATCCAGGGAGGAGTGCTGGCCGGAGAGGTGACCGACGTTGCTGCTGCTGGATGTCACCCCTTTGTCCCTGGGCATCGAGACTCTGGGAGGGGTCTTCACCAAACTCATCAACAGGAACACCACCATCCCCACCAAGAAGGGCAAGGTACTGTGCCAAACACATTATACAAGGGTCTAGCACAGGGCTTCTCAAAGTCTGCACCCCGAGACTTTGATTCACCCCCCATCATATTTCAAAAGTATTACTTGTATGTGATTAAATAAATGTGCACATTTCCTACTTTAAACAACTGCTGTAACCATTTGTTTTGTTTGAGTATATCTGTTAGAGAGTTTTCCTGATCTAAAATGATCACACAGATGAGTGTGCTATGTCCAAGTTTACCCCGAAAAGAAGTCTGTGTGGTGAGGTCATTCAATCACACAGTAATGACACAAAGTCTAAATAACGCTTTATCACGAAAAGTTTCAGTGGTCATTTCAGAATATGTTCTAATGGTTTACTCCAAAAACACAAGAGAGATCTCTACTTGCCTAAACTTGGTTTTGATGGTCAGAAGTACGAGGAGGGCTGCTGTGATCTTGCAGAGAACAGTAAGAGTGACCCATAGAGGCAGCTCAGGGAAATCAGCGCCTCACAGACACAGGAGGGAGGATAAGACTTTTATTCACATAAATAAATAAAAAAGAATAGTACAACGTGAAATAGACAGGTCTGTGATGGATATGTCCCTAATGCAAATGTTCACATGTGATTAGACTTACTTTGAAGCTTGAACCTCTGGCAGAGGCCATTAGAGCACAGTGTCCTGATACAGTGGTATACAGTGTACTGGGACATGCTCAGGTCTGTTTTTACCTTTTATCCCCTGTGGCTCCTAAAGGCATTTAGCTTTATTGTAAATCATTTCATCTTTTATATGTTTTTTATAAGAACATGTTTTCAGCCTGATGAGTTTTGCATTTGTTTATGATACTTTTCTAATGGAAATATGGTTCTTGAACAAAAGTTTTGAAATGACCGATTGTTTCGGACCTTAGACATAGATAAGATTTAACATTTGGACTTTTGGATATAAAGTTTAAGAAGCCCTGGTCAAGCAGCTTTTAGAAAATCTGAAAAATTAAGTAAAAAAGGATATCTTTGTTATTTAGATGGATCATTGTTTTTAATAGCTACTTTGTTTAATTTCTTTTAATAAGATAATTTAAAACTATTAAAGCTTGACAAAGATGTTAAAAAAAAACAAAAAAAAAAAACGTTGGTAATTAGACTGCTGCTATATCTAATTACACGATGTCTGAATCAAACTAGATTATTGCAACTCTTTATTTAAATGGGACCCTCTCATATACAGGTATTTACAAACCATGGTAAGCAAACTGCAATCTTTTAATAATAATTCCTTTATAAAACATTTCCAAAATAACAACATTAAGTACATGTCCAGCTTTTAGATACTCATGCATGGCATGGTTAAACTGTTTCTATATTCCAGTAGCTGGATAAACAAGAAAACCACATTGACCGTTATACAGCATTCTGGAGAGAACAAACACAATTGGTCATTGGGCACCATCTAGAGGATATATAAAAGCACTACAGTGATTTATTTTTTAAATAATGGGTTATATGGTTCAAAAATTTACCATATTGACCAATTGACACCATTGTATGGGACAGATTAGCACGGCTCGCTATGATGGCTTAGCCTTATAGGGTTTTCCATTGTTAATCAAATTTGATTTAAACTATAGTGTCTTGTAATTTAATAAGATAATAGAGTATAGATAATAGAAATAGATTTAAAGATATACAGTCATTTCAAGTGCCACAATATGCTCTGGATAAATATAATGTTGCAAAGCATTACTTGAGGAACAGCCAAACTCTAATAATATAGGCCATGCCACCTTGTGGGTGCCCGATCCCATCAGTAACCTGGATGGGAGACCGCTGGGGTGTGTGTGGTTGGTGTGGTCGGAGGGTCTGTTGGCACAGATGTGTGCACCCACATGTCTACCCCAGGGAAACTGTGGTTACAAAATGTAGCTTACTATCACCAACTATGGAGTGAATGAAATACCCCTTCCCTTTTGTGTAAAGTGCTTTTGGTGACTTGTGTTATAGGTAAAGCGCTATATAAATACCATTCCCAATATTTTTGTTTGGTTTCAGGTGTTCTCAACAGTAGCGGATGGTCAAACTCAGGGGAGATTAAAGTGTGTCAGGGGGAGAGAGAGATGGCAGCAGATAACAAGGTCCTGGGACAGTTCACTCTGGTGGGTATCCCCCCTGCCCCCCGAGGGGTCCCACAGATCGAGGTGACCTGCGACATCCATGCCAACGACATCATCCATGTGTCAGCCAAGGACAAGGGCACAGGCCGGGAGCAGCAGAGTGAGTCAACGTTACTGGCACTTCACTGTGTTTTAACATCCACTCATTTAGGCCTAACATGAATTAAACTTTTATGCAGTGTCTAAGAGGCCTTTTTTCTCTGTGCAGTTGTGATCCAGTGTTCAGGAGGCCTCAGTAAAGACGACATCGAGAACATGATCAAGAACGCTGAGAAGGACGCTGAGGAGGACAGGAGGAGTGCGCAGGGCTCTCAGGCAGGTTCTTTAATAAGGACAAACATTATAGTTTTAATAACAATAATATGACAGTTTACTAACATGGCATGCATTAGAATCAGCCATAACTCTCACCTTGTTCCCTTGTCCGACCAGCGTCCATTCAGAAGGGGGTGGCCGTGGCAGAGGTACTGGGCCTGTCACGACCAGCTTTGGCGTGACCCTTCTGGTTGGTGGGGAGGACCTTGGAGACACCGGGGGCGACCTGGGAGGGGCTGTCTCCAGCTGTTGGAACGAGACGTTCCACAGCAACTGAGCGAGGATGTCCATCCCCCCATCAGTATCACTCAGATGGATCTGCAAAAGATACAATAGAAAACACAATTATAATTATGTACAATATATTAGACATTTCATTTCAAACAAAACATTTTTACTTACGCCGTCCTTGCACCACAAGTTCAGGCGGTCCATCGGAAAGTGCTCCGCAGCAGGGTAGTACTTCACCCCTTAAGTAAAACATCAAAAATATTGTCACTTTGTTGTTTTACTTATCACTCTAAAAAAGTTCATAAAATTCAAACATACCCATGCGAGCAGCGACCCAGTGGTATTCCTGACTGAGATGAGTTTGCAGTTCCACCTCAACAGTGAGACGAGGTGGAAAGTCCAGGACACAAACCTAAAGACAAGTATCACATGAATTTGGTTGCAAATGAGAGATTGCCATTTTTAAAAACTTTTACAAATATATTAAAAAATACCTACCTTAGGCCAGCGGCTGCAAACCGTGGCAAGGTACCGACCGAAGTCGGCTGCAGCCTCGGTGACGGTTCTGCTGGCCGTCAGGGTTGTTTGACGGAGCAAGAAGCACCACGAGAGAAGGAGTGCGCTCTAGCTCGGTGTTCGCAATCTCCCTCTCAAGCTCCGCGTCACTTGCTCCCGGGGTGGAGCTGATGCCAAAGGCAAACTTGCCTTGTGGTAAAGGCACAATACCATCTACTAGGTGGCGTAGATGGGAGCACTCGACGATCAGAACGAACTGGAAAATACAAACAATATTAATCAAACTTGGAGTCTTAAAAGAAAGCATTTAAGTAACAGTAAAAGGCCATACCTTCTTGTCAGGGCACTCAGGAGGGGTGACCAATTTATGGCTCCTTCCAGTGAAAGAAGATATTGGCCACCGCCGCACGGGGTAGCGGAAACCAGTGCCACGCCCTAAGTACAGACACAACACGCAAGACTTGTATTGTTCTGTTTCTCATAACAACCTAACACAAAGAACTACCACATTACTCTACAATAACAATGAAGATATGAGTGATTGCTGGTACGTACGTGCAGGAACTCCGTCCGCAGCAAGAAGGGGACGCGCAGGAGCAGCGAGCTGCTCTGCCACCCACTTCTTCTTTGCCTGGGAACGACGAAACGACTTTCCACGAGGCATCTGAAAGTTTAGATGTCAGATTAACAATAATGCATCAAAACTAACAAACTATTCTAATAAAAAAAATACAGCAGTATGGTGAACATCTACATCACTCAAATTGCCAAATTAGCCATTACAAATAAAAACTACGACTTCCGTAACTTTCATCTTATCATATAAACCAGGAACAGAAGAAGTCTAAACCAAGACTAGAGTAGGACTAGAAGAGATAATCAGAGTACAAAAGATCTCTAAACCAAGACTACAGCAGATTTAAACCTAGTCTAAATGAGGTCTACACCAAGTCTAAACAAGGCCTAGCTCAAGACTAATCCAGGTCTAGACTAAATCTAACTCTAAACCAGGACTAACCCAAATCTGAAACAGGACTATATTAAGACTAAACCATGACTAGGTCTGACTGTAAACCAAGACTAGACCAAATTTAAACAAAGTATAATCCAGGTCTACCCCAAGTCTAGACCAGATCTACACCAGACTACCATGTGGTCCTACCCCCACAGTAGGACTAGACAGGTCTAAGCAGGACTAACATGCCTATATCAGGCCTACATATGAGCAACATGTCTAAAGTAAGAATAAGCAGCTACTAGGTTTCAACCAGGACAAGACCAGGTCTAAACCAGGACTAAACTAGGTCTAACCCTGGACTAAAGCCCAGTGACTGTGTAATCATTACAGTGTATAGGACAGAGCAGGTCTCACACACAGACCCCAGCAGCACACACAGAAGACAACATGGCCGCTCCTCTACAGCACAGAGGAGCTGTCTCTGAGCACAGTTTTCCCGCCACTCACCAGACGGAGCCTGCTGATTGGCTGACACTCATAGATAGATACTTTCACTCAGGTTTAAAAATACACTTGTCTCTGACAGGACAGAGCTCAACAGTGACTGGCCACGCCCACTTATATTTTCCCATAGATTTAAAAAAATACCTATATTAAACATTAAAGGGCTTGAAGGAGGCTAATCAGCTACAGGGAAATCATGGCCATAAAACGATTATTTTTGCAATAAACATGTATCTGAAACTTGTCAAAAGGCAAAGTTACAAACATATCTTTTTGATAGAAATTATAAGTTATAGTAATAAGGACTGTCACACACACTCCTGTGTTACTGTGTAGAGAGGACAGGGCTGTCCCTGGGGACAGCTGGGACACAGAGCACAGTTTTCCCGCCTCTGGACTGAGCCTGGCCTTGGTGGACCCCACCTCACTCCTTCATTCATTCACTCTGTTGAATATTTCTACATATGGCTTTGCGTATTACCACTAAACTATATTTGATGTACTACTGCTAAGGTTAATAAACGCTTCAATAGTACTAAGAATGTTTTGATTCTAAAAGGATGTTTTTCTCCTTTCACTCAAAAGGTTACACTCTGCGATTACATACATTGTACATTTGCAAAAGTGCGCAATAATAAGCTGGTTACAAAGTTAGGAAACTCAAGGTTACAGGTGGGGGCTCCCACGGCCCTGCCGTTGCGTGGACGCTCCTGAAGATAACGAAGATTACGCACCGCAGTAATGAGAACTCTGTGGCCTGGTCTCGAGTTTCTTGAAGATACATTTAATGATATGCAGAAATCGTCATACATTGTCATACATAGTATAAAAACTGTTGATCACTCCTTTTTGGGAGGCCCACCCTATCCCTTTCAGCGGGGCCTGCTGCTGTAACCTTACATGTGTGCTACTGAATAAACCTTCTGACTTGATTATACTTCTGAATCATCGTCCTCTTTGATGCTTACACCCAAAATGAACAATCCTAATAGGTCCATAATTAGACATGTGACTGACAATTAATGAGACTAATATTACTGCTTCTTTTTACAAATCAATTTTATTCATCAATAACCAGCAAATGTATACAATTATTGATCAGGAAATTTAAAAAATATTTTTAAAATAAGTTTATTTTACATTTTCAAAATCCCGCCCCATAAGTCTAAAAATAGCCCAAATATTATACACCCGCCCAACGCTATTTTTTTCCGCTGAGAGAGCGCAAAAGTAGCCCAATTGGGCGGAAACCGCCCAATCTGGCAACACTGTTTAACGTTTAGTTAGTCCAGCTTGTTCAAAAATGTTGACTGCTGTCAGAAGCATATCAAGGACTCTTCCTACAGTAAACTCTGTCAGAAGTGTGTCCTCTCTGGTCAAGGTCAGTCCAACATTTTTACAAACATCTGCCTTGTTTTTATTTTATTTTTTTATTATAGGCCATAGTCGTGAGTTTTTGTTTTTTTACGCCGGTTAGCTTAGCACGTTAGCTGTTAGCCAAGGCCGGTTACATGATTATCACCGTCGTCATACTTTTAATATCTAGTTACCGGTGACATTTAGAATGGTACATCTAAGCATCGCAGCGTTTACTAGGCTTAAATTATTTTTGTTTGTTTTTTGTTTTGTTTTGGGGTGCTTATGGGATGGCAGGACAAGTTTTGCGCTCACATGGCATTTGTAAGTCGCAAGATGGAGAACGCGCCGCTTTAAGATTTGATTAATGGCAGTCTGTGGTGTTTTGGGGAATCAAGGTCGTGCTTTTGGAGGTTGTAGGTTTGGAGGCAGGCTCGTTTGAGGATAGGGTGACCACCTGTCCCGCTTTTGGTTGTACTGCACAGCCATTTAGCCTATGTCCCGCGTCCCGCATATTGAGTAGGGATGTGCGAATCGATCGTATCGATACCTCCGATACCAGCTGGTGGAATTTTGGTATCGATACTAGTCTGACAGTATCGATACTTTGTATTAATTACAAGTTAACTTTATTCATGAAGCTGCCCGTCAAATTACCATTTAAACGTTATAATAATGACCGTTTTTTGCACGAATTAAGTGGAACTACTTCTCCTTCCGCCTGAACCCACGTAACTTCAGCTGCTGTACTGCGCCTTTCCCGGCGCCAAAGAAGTAGGCAGCTGCAGCTCGCTTCCTGTTTGTCCACTGCAACAAAATGAGTGACCGCAAAAGAAGTTACGTTTGGACGCATTTTACCCATGAAAACAATGAAGCGGTATGTGATTTGTGTACCAAGAGATTAAAATATTGTGGTAACACTACAAATCTCATTAAACATGTGAGAGTGACCCACCTCAAAGAATACGAGGAGATGATACAGCGAGAGGAAGTCGAGGGTGAGAAGCAGCGAGGGGACAGCAATGCTACACCTGCTGCTAGGGTCAGACAAGTTTCTATCGGCGAGGCATTGGTCAGCAACAAATGTTACCCAGGTACAGAAACAGGACAGATCTGTAGTTCGCAAAAACTATGGTTAACGTTTGTTTAGGCTCATACAAACAAACAATCTTTCTATGTTATTTTTAACGTTATATCACTAGTGCAGTTGGAAGCTTGGGATTTGGCATATTAAACAGTATGTGGTATCGGTGAAGCTGAGCAAGTAGAGAAAAAAGATATGAAAAGGAAATAAATTCTGTTTTATAAATTAAATCCCAGCCTTCTTTCAAAACTTGATATAGCTAAAATAGTTATTAGAATAGGTTTGTGTTATTAATGCTTTTCAAAGAAGAGAGCATTAAAGTAGTAGTAATGACAACTACTCATATTTATTTTGTAGGCTATACAAATAGAAAATGGGTTACTATGCAGTGCACTTTGTAACTCTAACAATTTGCCTTTGTTTGTAGATGATTCTCCAAAAGCAGCAGCTCTAACAAGGAAGCTGGCAGTGATGATCGCTAGGGACCTTCAGCCACTCTCTGTAGTCGAAGATGAGGGATTTAAAGATTTTGTCAAGGAACTAGCCCCACGATACAAGCTCCCTGGAAGAAAAACAATGTCTCAGACTCACATGGTAAATTTGTTTGAGGAGTGCAAAACCCAAGTCAGAGCAGCTTTGTTAAAAGCTCCAAGTGTAGTGCTCACTACTGATATGTAGACTTCAGTATCCACTGAGGCATACTTAACTGTCACATGTCATTTTGTTGAAAACTGGCAAATGAAAGAATGTGTACTGGAGACACAGACTTTTTATGGACAACATACAGCTGATAACATTAGCTTGGAGCTTAAACGCATTGTTAATGACTGGGGCCTAAATGAGAAGGTGATGGCAGTAGTGACTGATAATGGGGCAAACATGGTTGCTGCTGTGCAGAAAACTGGGTGGAGGCATTACCCCTGTTTTGCCCACACACTAAATTTAGTAGTAAAAGACAGCCTCAAGGCAAGACCAGAAGTCATGCAGCTAATATCAAAATGCAGCACAATTGTTTCATTCTTTAACCACAGTGTGAAAGCAACAGAAAAGCTTAAGACTGTTCAAAAACAGATGAATGTAATGGAACACAAGTTGATCCAATCTGTAGACACAAAATGGAATTCTGTTTTTTACATGTTAGAGCGACTGCAAGAACAGCATGAGCCAGTGACTACAGTCCTCTGCCTTCTAGGCAAGAGTGAGTTGTGCATTAGTTTGGAGGAGTTGTCACTTATTCGTCAAACTGTAAATGCACTGAGACCCTTTGAGGAGGTGTCATCAGAGAAGCATGTTTCTTTCTCAAAGGTTGATCCGCTTGTGTCTCTTCTTCAGAGAGCTGTTGTAGCCTGTGAACGTCAGGGCATCTCCCTTGCCACACACCTGGCACAGTAGTGCCAGCGCCGATTTAAAAACATTGAGGCCAATCATGGTGTAGCGGTTTCTACATTCCTGGATGCAAGATTTAAACAACTTGTCTTTCAAAATCAAGATCACATTGAAACAATGAAGAAGCGTCTTCTAAGTGAAATGAGGGAAGTGAGTTATCAGGCTGAGCCCATTCCAACCGCCAGTTCAACAGTGGCACAAACAAGCTCTTCCTCTGTTCCAAACACTGCAACTACAACAAATTCAGCATCAAATCAGTGTGGATTATGGGCAGAATTTGACATGCAAGTAGTTACTTCACAGCATCACCGGTCTGTTGGAACAGATGTTGTGATTGAACTTCGCCGTTACTTGGAAGAAAAATTGATCTCAAGAGACAAAGATCCCCTCATTTGGTGGCAAGAGCATCACCACACTTTCCCTGTTCTAAGCAAGCTTGCGGCAAAATATCAGGGAATGGTTGCTTCTTCTGTACCTGCAGAGCGAATATTTTCAAAGACCAGGGAGTTGGTCAGCAAAAAACGGAGCAGGCTGAAAGGCAAAACTGTAAACATGCTCATATTTCTGAACAAAAACATAACTTACTGTTAACAAAGAAATACTGAATAATTTGTGAACGATAAAACAGCTAGTTCAGTGGTTCTAAATAAATGCTGCATACTTTGTGAACAATAAAGCAGCTAGTTCAATGGTTCTAAAGAAATGCTGTATATTTTGTGAACGATAAAGCAGCTGTTGTGGTTGTTAATGTTAATATTGTGGGCAGCTTTAATGAATAAAGTGGACTTGTTATAAATTGCCAACAGTGTTTAGCCTTAATAAGGAACATGTGTATATAGGGTTTTGTGATTTACAAAAATGCAATTAATACAGATTAGAAAAAACTATAATTGAGATTGTAAGGGATGGAATCGGAATCGGTATTGGTATTGTCAATTCCAGGCTTGGAATCGATTGAAATCGAATCGAAATTGAAAAAGCTGGTATCGCACATCACTAATATTGAGATAATGTCCCGCTTTTTCATTGGTCATTGTTGACATGGGAAAACGCATGACATGTGATTCCTTTCTGCGAGTCAAAAAGGGGTTTTACCATTCGTCCAATGTTTGAGAAGTGAGCGCTGAGGATATTAATTTGATAGGCTGTGTCATACGTCAATCAAACCACTGACGTGAGCCGGGCATGACCACGAGCGGCTCTGTCGCTCACATTCAAAGACGCTACAGGAAAGGCAGAGCAGAGGCGGAGTGTCTGGAGGCAAAACTATGGCCAGCGGCAGCGAGGCAAAGAGAAAAAGAATATGCAGGTATAATAGGGAATGGACAGAAACTTGCGTATGGGTACGACCAGTGGAGGGAGAACCAGAAAGAGCGTTATGCAGTCTTTGTAAAACTAGCTTTTCCATTGCACACGGAGGTGAATATGGTAAAATGGTATGACTTCTCAGACAACAATTTTCACAAACATGTGTCTGTCTTGTACCTGAATACGGAATTCACATTCTTCCAGCTATGCAATGCTGCAGAGGCACTCCAGATAAATGATAAACTGGACATGGATGAACTCTATGAAGAGTACTGTGTCATATTGCCACGCCAGCAGGAGGTTGCAAAGAGAACAGGTGCTGTGGTGGAGAAGTGGACAGCACTGCTCCAAGGAACAAATACACCAAATCTGACTGCACTAGGATCCTTTCTCCTCAGCATCCCTGTAACCAATGCATTTGTGGAAAGAGTGTTCTCCCTAATGACAGCAGCATGGACTGATCAACGAAACAGATGTTCAGTGGATCTTATAAAAAGTGAGATTCAAGTTAGGAGCAACTTTGCATATAGCTGTACAGAGTTTTACAGTTTTGCTGTTAAAGAGAAGGCCTTACTAGAAGCTGCACGGTCAAACAAAAAATACAAATTCAAGAAGAACTAAGGTAAGATCATTCATTCTTATATAAAGTATAGAATAAATAATTGCTAAATTGTAATATGGTGTGTGTGTTGTTATGTTTCAGGAAAGACCTGTCCATGGTGATGTGAGCTAGTGTTGGCCTGCTGCTGGAGTGAGAAAATGCAGTGACAGAGGGAAGTTCAAGAGAACGTTTGATTTCCATCCCATTTTATTGTTGTTATTCCAAAAATATAATGTCTCAATAAAGACATTGCTTTACAAAATTGGTGTGTTTTTTGGGACAAGAACTGCACATCAAATGCCTTAAACTGTAGCAGCTGTATCTTTAACTAAAAGATGAGGTGTAGACTCAGTTTTTAAAGGCTGAAAATCAAGGTATGCACGTTAATATATCAAAGCTTTAATTTATCGAGTCCGTCCCACCATGTCCCACCAAATCACACTACATGTCCCACTTTTTGGACTTTTTGGGGTGGTCACCCTATTTGGGGATGAGGTAGTAGTGGTTCTCAGTGACCTTCAGTCGATGTCCCCGCCCCTATCATGCTGCAATATTGCCTAACCCTAGGTCTAAATCGAGACTAAACTAGGTCTAAGCCAGGATTTGCCTCTAAATAAAAATATATCAGAACTTGAAGTGCAAAGACTCCAGAGTACCAATACAAGATGCCTGCGTACCCCCAGTGGTACCTGTAAGTTTGAGAACCACTGTGGTAGAGGTCTATATGATTTAGGATCACCGTTCGTACTTTAGTGGTGACATCCATCAAAATAATTATGGTTTTATGCTGTAATCCATGTAAAGAGATCATGCCATTCATCCAATTTGAAAACAACTTAAGTCAGCCTACAGATTATGTGTAGAGGAGAGTCAGTAACTTGTAGCTACTGTCTGTAAAATTTGAGAAAAAAACGTCACGAAATATGAATCTGCCCTGGTTTACATACCTCCTATAAGAATGCAAATCACCAAACCCATTATTAGGTTCATGTTATGAGATTTATGTTGTCGAAAAGCAAATGATGAGCAAAATGCACATATATTTGAGAAAATGGTTGTTCTAATGCTGCAGGAGTATTTATTTTCTGCCATTTAACTTTAATGGAATGATGTCTGAGTTTTGTAATAAAGTTTGTTGTTAACAATGCGGTGTTGTGTGACAGGCGGGCTGGAGTGTCTTCCATCCAGATGCTACCAGAGTTCTGTCCAGGAGGGACTATGCGTGAGTGTCTTTTTTACTCTAAAATTAAGATTCGTTCATTCATTCATTCATCTTTTTCTATTTAGTTTTGTTAGGGGTTGCGGGTACTGGAGCCTGTCCCAGTATTTTTATCTAATGCACGCATGTGTTTGGAGGGTGTGGGGAAGCTGGGGTACTCAAGGGAACTAAAAACCTGTATTTTTTAACTGAGGGTCAATATTGGGGTTTTTCAGAATGTTTGAACTGCGGTGGTATAAGGAGTATATAAACTTATGCGTTATAGATTGCTTCAACATACATACATCATCAAATTTTCTAAAAATAATTTGGTCACTATAAATTGTAAAGTCCCCACCATGCAGCAGGAAGGATAACCCCCCTTGCAACAGGATAGAGCTCTCAACGAACCAGATGAGACATTTTGTAATTGCATGCATCCTACCAACAATTAAAAAAAAGATATAGATATTAGTTTAAGATATAGTGATTCTGTAGATGTATGGTAGTGTATCGTAGATGCTAAAAAGTTATGTAGTGTGGTATCATTAACTTAGTCCTATTTGTACAGTTGAGCCAGTGTAATACCAAATGCTTGTCCTTCCTGTCCATCAGTGGAGTTTGTTCACCAGTGTTCATTCAAGTTCAGTCTATAATAAAATGCATATTGGATTATCTGGAAACATCCTGTGGTATATGTGTCTTGCAGGTCAGAAGCCATCAGAGGGTCAGTCATTGGCATTGACCTGGGAACCACCAACTCTTGTGTTGCTGTCATGGAGGGCAAACAGGCAAAGGTCAGAAGCAAAGGACGCTAATATCATGACTGTCTCATGTTATTGCAAGTGAATCAAATTGGTACCACTTTTTTTTTTTTTTTTGCTTACACACAAATCTTTTTCATTCATTTTAGGTGCTGGAGAATGCAGAGGGAGCCAGAACCACCCCCTCAGTGGTGGCGTTCACAGCAGATGGAGAGCGTCTAGTGGGCATGCCCGCCAAACACCAGGCCGTAACCAACCCCCAGAACACTCTGTATGCCACCAAGAGGTTGATTGGACGCAGATTCGATGACCCTGAGGTCCAGAAAGACCTGTGAGTGCAGATGGGAGGGCATTAAAACTAAAATGATTCAGGGGCTGTTTAGACGACAGCACGTTTTGCTGAATCTGCAAAGGTTTGATTGTGGTTTGGACTTTTGTTTAGACAACGACAGGATTTTGGTTTTCTGAATTGTCAATTTTTTAAAAAAGCTGGAGGAGGTGTTTTGGTCACTCAGAACTGCTCCACTCTCGTGTAAACTGTAAACCAATGACACAGCAGCCCCAATCTGAACATTCGTTGACTTTCTGCTGGATCCGTCAAACTGACCCACAATTGCAGACTATGACCCCCTTTATACCTCATACACATATTACTGGACAAAATATGAACATATAAGTACTTACTTTAGTGAGAACATTATGAGAATGGCTCCAGAAAACCACAAGATCCTAAAGTTGTTGGAAAGTTACAGACCGGCACTATCATTTCCTCTGACGTTTACGCTTTGTGTGGTGTAGAGCATTTGCGTGGCCCACAGCACCGTTTGCTGAACAAACACAGGTACTACAGTTTAAAGTTCAGTTCAGTTGACTTTGTTTGTTTTTCTGCAAATTAAATCAAACTAAGGGTACAGAGACTAGCATCCAAACACAAGCAATCACAATAAACCAATAACAATCACAGTAACAAGACAGCTGTTCGAAAGAAACCATGCAATGACAGACAGACAGGTGCCCACAAGAAAAAAAATCTTTTTCTTTACACCTCAGTGTCTTTGTGTAAATGCGAATCAGATGTGGCGTGACTGTTGCATATTCCTGGCCAGCGTGGTCATGTAAACAGGCCTTCAGAATACAGAAATGGTCTTTGAGTTGTACATTTGCTCTTGATAAACAGGAAGAATGTGCCGTATAAAATTGTGCGTGCCTCAAATGGAGATGCCTGGGTGGAGGCTCATGGGAAGATGTACTCCCCCAGTCAGGTTGGCGCCTTTGTGCTAATGAAGATGAAGGAAACTGCAGGTATGACATCTGATAACGCTAATGTTCATATGTATTTATGGTCTAAACTCCTATTGTTCTCATCTTAAGTTGTAATGTATTATTTATATCAATAGAGAGTTACCTGGGAACCAGTGTGAAGAACGCTGTCATCACTGTGCCTGCCTCCTTCAATGACTCCCAGAGACAGGTACCAGACACTATCATTTTTAGTGCAGCTGAAGTATGGGATTGAAATTACATGTCAATCTTGATCATCAAAGCAGAGCAAGCAGCCTCACAACCCAGCTAATTTTGTCCACTTTCTTCCAGGCGACCAAAGATGCCGGTCAGATCGCTGGTCTGAATGTCCTCCGTGTTATCAACGAGCCCACAGCTTCTGCTCTGGCATACGGCCTGGACAAGACCCAGGACAAGATGTGAGTGGCCAGGACTGGAACAAAAGCTTTACTTTAAAACCCTGTGCTACTGTGTTAACTGAGAATATTTGTATTTTGATAGCATTGCTGTGTATGATCTTGGCGGCGGTACCTTTGATATCTCTGTCCTGGAGATCCAGAAGGGTGTGTTTGAGGTCAAGTCCACCAACGGAGACACTTTCCTGGGAGGAGAAGATTTTGACCAGCACCTCCTCAAGCACATCGTCAAAGAGTTTAAGAGAGAGGTAGACACTTATCTATCTGTCTTAATTTATATTTCCAGAAAAAAAGTGTGTTTCCAATCACTATCACAATATGTTATTATGTGATTAAAAAGGTTTTGGTCACACTTAAGGATAACTAACACTATATTAGTATTAGTTAAGGACTAAGAAGCATTTAAACATTTACAAAGCATTACTGAACACAATTGAGTTATGAACATTGTTATTAATCTTTAGTTCTTGAGTAATTAAAAACTAATATTTTTCAAAGAAAACATTGATTAGTTACAAAACATTATTAAACATTAGTAAACACCATTTAGTTATACACATTTTTATTACTGGTCTATTCTAGTGCCTATAAACTATGCGTTAAAGTATTGTTATTCCATATTTATTAATGCTTTGTTAGCTTAATAGAGGTGATTTGTTAAAAAAAAATGTTGTTAATGTTGAGAAATAAGCTCATTTAATCAGTGAAGAGTGAATTCAAAACACCACACTTAATAGAGCATCTATAAACTGTTTATTCATTAAAATATTGTTTCTACACATTTATTATTGGTTTAACTTTAATACTGGAGTTAGTCTAAAGTGATCAATCACAGTATGCTATTATGTTAATAGAGGTTTTATTAAGAATGTATTCTAATGTTACCTTCCTTTCTTTCAGACAGGAGTGGACCTGCTGAAGGACAACATGGCACTGCAGCGGGTCAAAGAGGCTGCAGAGAAGGCCAAGTGTGAGCTCTCCTCCGCCCTGCAGGTGAGTGAACTGGAGTTTGGTATAGGGACACCCTCCAGCCCTCAGTCAGCGGTCAGGCAGCGTGTCTGTACAGTGTTACAGGGCTGGAACAGGAACACCCTGCTGCTGTTCAGTCCTGTGGGCTCTGTCCTGGAGTCTGCTGCTGGATGGCTGCAGGGCTGGTCCAGTGAGAGTGCTCTGTCCTGGACACTGCAGGTCAGAGCTAGTACAGGACCATACAGACGCAGCACAGTGGCAAAGTGGTTAGCACATTGGCCTCACAGCAAGAAGGTCTGTGGTTGGATGGCTCAAAATAGGTCAGGGAGCAAATTTCTTTTTGGAGAAAGTACACCTAAAGTTTAAGCTTTCAGCATATTGAACTGCTTTGTGATCATAGTCCAGGGTAGTGGTTCTCAATTGATCTGGCTTTGGGACCCACCATCTCTCTATAATGACTGGGAGAGACCCAAAAAAGAAAGATTTTCACGAAAATTAAGAGATTTCAGGAAAATTAGAAGGTATTGAGGAAAATTAAGCAGTACTCACATTGTCCACGGCAACCTTAAGTATAACAGTAACATTATAGAACTGTATTTTTTGGATGTTTCTGTTATAATATTCTATTTTATGTGTCCCACACTGCCACCTACTGTTAAGGAGTGTAAATTGATGATTTTTCTTTTTTAAATTCAACTTTTTTGCCTTGGCAAAGGACCCACTGAAAACAGTTCTGCAACCCACTTTTGGGTCCCAACCCACCAGTTGATAACCACTGGTCCAGGGTATCTCCAAGGTCTTAAAAGTATTAAAAAGGTATTCAATTTGATGTTGCCAAAGTCATGTTTGGTCAGTGTTGTACTTGTCAAAAATGTATTTAAGATTAATGTTTTGTAAGTAACAACAGAGAAGTCTGTCTTTTTTGGGATTTGAATGTGAATTTGGCAACAAATTCTATCATTAGTGGTTTAACAAATATCAAGTCATCCACTCAAATGTGCCTTTTATGTAGTAAGTTTTTGAATGCTAAGTCTGCTGTTTATATGGGCTACATAATGTTACAGGCATAGACACATTTGTTACAAAAAACATCCCCCACAAAACACAATACATGCTGTTACCACTGAAATGTATGATTCCGTGATTTCACCTGTCTTAGACTTTTAAAAAATAGAGTTTCAGAGCATAATACTGATATTATTAGTGTAAAGGTTATAGAGCATGCCATTTATTCCAAGTGGCCTTAAAAATTTCGAAGAAAAAAAACTGGAGCTTCCCTGTAGTCATTATTTCTTTTGATATTGACCTTTCGAGTGCATTTGTGATGAGCTGTTCTCTGTGTGTGGTTCAGACTGACATCAACCTCCCATACCTGACCATGGATGCCTCTGGACCGAAACATCTGAACATTAAGCTGACCAGAGCTCAGTTCGAGGGGATCGTGGCAGATCTGATCCGCCGGACAGTGGCCCCCTGTCAGAAGGCCATGCAGGATGCTGAGGTGTCCAAGGGAGACATCGGAGAGGTCCTGCTGGTGGGAGGAATGACCCGTATGCCCAAGGTACAGCACACACACACTTTTCCATTATACTATACAATTAATCTGACTTGCATAGAGGGCAGATCTGTGTGTCAGCTGCCTCAAAGCATATGCATAAACAAAGAGAGTAGAGTAGGAGAGATGTATTCAGGATTACTTCAGCTAGCTTCATCCAGCTCTCTTAAAGCACATAAAAAAAAATTAGGATCCAGTTGATTTTAAATAGGTTTTAAGATTACATCAATGCTTAAACCTACGTGCGCAATATGATAACAACAAACTGTGGTCCTGGTTTTGAGAAATTATTAAAACTGTACTGCAGTTTCCCTGTGAGTTGTGCTTGCTTTTACAAAGTGACAGATGCACCAATCACACTGAACAGCGATCAGTGGACCTCAGTCTCAGTCAAGTCATGAGACAAATGTACAGTTATCATTGGGCCCTGCAGTTTAAACGTGCTGTTCTCCTGTAAAGTTTTCAGACTTCAGACAAAACTGTACTGATAATGTCACTGTACCATGTTATTTCAGTGATCTTTATAAACTGAATCTGTATAAACTCAAACTGTTTCTCTAGTTAGAGGACTCAGCCCTGTCTGATAGCGTACAAGGTCTAATCCAGGGCCCTGGAACCAGAAGGTGGTTTAGAGGGATGGCAAAGTAACTTCAGAGTTAAGTCTAGATATTCATGACACTGAAATATTCACTGCTAACCTAATAAATGGAATCTCATGCCTTTCAGATCAGCTCTGTAGAGGTGTAAACAACAGCTGTAGCACAGTTTACTATTAATATTAAGACCTGGTGGAGACATTTTGTTCTCTTCAGAGGACATTTATATCACCTAAATAATTGCAGCCTTTGCAGTTTGCTAATTGCAACAGTTCAAATTGTGATTTCAATATGACTTTATGGAAACTTGCACTGAATGACTATTAAGGCAGAATAATTAATCAGAGATCTCTCTCAATGAAAAAAGGCCAGCTTTATGATACTGCATATGCCCAGGTCAACCCCCAAACCTGCTTTGGGGTGGGGGTCATGAAAATAAATAGTTAAGAATGCTTATCTTGCAACCAAACTGCCCCCCCCCCCCCCCCCCCCCCCCCCCCCATCAGGTCCAGCAGACAGTCCAGGACATGTTCGGCCGAGCCCCCAGTAAGTCAGTGAACCCAGATGAGGCTGTGGCCATCGGAGCAGCCATCCAGGGAGGAGTGCTGGCCGGAGAGGTGACCGACGTGCTGCTGCTGGATGTCACCCCTTTGTCCCTGGGCATCGAGACTCTGGGAGGGGTCTTCACCAAACTCATCAACAGGAACACCACCATCCCCACCAAGAAGGGCAAGGTACTGTGCCAAACACATTATACAAGGGTCTAGCACAGGGCTTCTCAAAGTCTGCACCCCGAGACTTTGATTCACCCCCACATCATATTTCAAAAGTATTACTTGTATGTGATTAAATAAATGTGCACATTTCCTACTTTAAACAACTGCTGTAACCATTTGTTTTGTTTGAGTATATCTGTTAGAGAGTTTTCCTGATCTAAAATGATCACACAGATGAGTGTGCTATGTCCAAGTTTACCCCGAAAAGAAGTCTGTGTGGTGAGGTCATTCAATCACACAGTAATGACACAAAGTCTAAATAACGCTTTATCACGAAAAGTTTCAGTGGTCATTTCAGAATATGTTCTAATGGTTTACTCCAAAAACACAAGAGAGATCTCTACTTGCCTAAACTTGGTTTTGATGGTCAGAAGTACGAGGAGGGCTGCTGTGATCTTGCAGAGAACAGTAAGAGTGACCCATAGAGGCAGCTCAGGGAAATCAGCGCCTCACAGACACAGGAGGGAGGATAAGACTTTTATTCACATAAATAAATAATAAAAAGAATAGTACAACGTGAAATAGACAGGTCTGTGATGGATATGTCCCTAATGCAAATGTTCACATGTGATTAGACTTACTTTGAAGCTTGAACCTCTGGCAGAGGCCATTAGAGCACAGTGTCCTGATACAGTGAGTATACAGTGTACTGGGACATGCTCAGGTCTGTTTTTACCTTTTATCCCCTGTGGCTCCTAAAGGCATTTAGCTTTATTGTAAATCATTTCATCTTTTATATGTTGTTTATAAGAACATGTTTTCAGCCTGATGAGTTTTGCATTTGTTTATGATACTTTTCTAATGGAAAATATGGTTCTTGAACAAAAGTTTTGAAATGACCGATTGTTTCGGACCTTAGACATAGATAAGATTTAACATTTGGACTTTTGGATATAAAGTTTAAGAAGCCCTGGTCAAGCAGCTTTTAGAAAATCTGAAAAATTAAGTAAAAAAGGATATATCTTTGTTATTTAGATGGATCATTGTTTTTTAATAGCTACTTTGTTTAATTTCTTTTAATAAGATAATTTAAAACTATTAAAGCTTGACAAAGATGTTAAAAAAAAAACAAAAAAAAAAAAACGTTGGTAATTAGACTGCTGCTATATCTAATTACACGATGTCTGAATCAAACTAGATTATTGCAACTCTTTATTTAAATGGGACCCTCTCATATACAGGTATTTACAAACCATGGTAAGCAAACTGCAATCTTTTAATAATAATTCCTTTATAAAACATTTCCAAAATAACAACATTAAGTACATGTCCAGCTTTTAGATACTCATGCATGGCATGGTTAAACTGTTTCTATATTCCAGTAGCTGGATAAACAAGAAAACCACATTGACCGTTATACAGCATTCTGGAGAGAACAAACACAATTGGTCATTGGGCACCATCTAGAGGATATATAAAAGCACTACAGTGATTTATTTTTTAAATAATGGGTTATATGGTTCAAAAATTTACCATATTGACCAATTGACACCATTGTATGGGACAGATTAGCACGGCTCGCTATGATGGCTTAGCCTTATAGGGTTTTCCATTGTTAATCAAATTTGATTTAAACTATAGTGTCTTGTAATTTAATAAGATAATAGAGTATAGATAATAGAAATAGATTTAAAGATATACAGTCATTTCAAGTGCCACAATATGCTCTGGATAAATATAATGTTGCAAAGCATTACTTGAGGAACAGCCAAACTCTAATAATATAGGCCATGCCACCTTGTGGGTGCCCGATCCCATCAGTACCTGGATGGGAGACCGCTGGGGTGTGTGTGGTTGGTGGTGGTCGGAGGGTCTGTTGGCACAGATGTGTGCACCCACATGTCTACCCCAGGGGAAACTGTGGTTACAAAATGTAGCTTACTATCACCAACTATGGAGTGAATGAAATACCCCTTCCCTTTTGTGTAAAGTGCTTTTGGTGACTTGTGTTATAGGTAAAGCGCTATATAAATACCATTCCCAATATTTTTGTTTGGTTTCAGGTGTTCTCAACAGTAGCGGATGGTCAAACTCAGGGGGAGATTAAAGTGTGTCAGGGGGAGAGAGAGATGGCAGCAGATAACAAGGTCCTGGGACAGTTCACTCTGGTGGGTATCCCCCCTGCCCCCCGAGGGGTCCCACAGATCGAGGTGACCTGCGACATCCATGCCAACGACATCATCCATGTGTCAGCCAAGGACAAGGGCACAGGCCGGGAGCAGCAGAGTGAGTCAACGTTACTGGCACTTCACTGTGTTTAACATCCACTCATTTAGGCCTAACACATGAATTAAACTTTTATGCAGTGTCTAAGAGGCCTTTTTTCTCTGTGCAGTTGTGATCCAGTGTTCAGGAGGCCTCAGTAAAGACGACATCGAGAACATGATCAAGAACGCTGAGAAGGACGCTGAGGAGGACAGGAGGAGTGCGCAGGGCTCTCAGGCAGGTTCTTTAATAAGGACAAACATTATAGTTTTAATAACAATAATATGACAGTTTACTAACATGGCATGCATTAGAATCAGCCATAACTCTCACCTTGTTCCCTTGTCCGACCAGCGTCCATTCAGAAGGGGGTGGCCGTGGCAGAGGTACTGGGCCTGTCACGACCAGCTTTGGCGTGACCCTTCTGGTTGGTGGGGAGGACCTTGGAGACACCGGGGGCGACCTGGGAGGGGCTGTCTCCAGCTGTTGGAACGAGACGTTCCACAGCAACTGAGCGAGGATGTCCATCCCCCCATCAGTATCACTCAGATGGATCTGCAAAAGATACAATAGAAAACACAATTATAATTATGTACAATATATTAGACATTTCATTTCAAACAAAACATTTTTACTTACGCCGTCCTTGCACCACAAGTTCAGGCGGTCCATCGGAAAGTGCTCCGCAGCAGGGTAGTACTTCACCCCTTAAGTAAAACATCAAAAATATTGTCACTTTGTTGTTTTACTTATCACTCTAAAAAAGTTCATAAAATTCAAACATACCCATGTGAGCAGCGACCCAGTGGTATTCCTGGCTGAGATGAGTTTGCAGTTCCACCTCAACATTGAGACGAGGTGGAAAGTCCAGGACACAAACCTAAAGACAAGTATCACATGAATTTGGTTGCAAATGAGAGATTGCCATTTTTAAAACTTTTACAAATATATTAAAAAATACCTACCTTAGGCCAGCGGCTGCAAACCGTGGCAAGGTACCGACCGAAGTCGGCTGCAGCCTCGGTGACGGTTCTGCTGGCCGTCAGGTTGTTTGACGGAGCAAGAAGCACCACGAGAGAAGGAGTGCGCTCTAGCTCGGTGTTCGCAATCTCCCTCTCAAGCTCCGCGGCACTTGCTCCCGGGGTGGAGCTGATGCCAAAGGCAAACTTGCCTTGTGGTAAAGGCACAATACCATCTACTAGGTGGCGTAGATGGGAGCACTCGACGATCAGAACGAACTGGAAAATACAAACAATATTAATCAAACTTGGAGTCTTAAAAGAAAGCATTTAAGTAACAGTAAAAGGCCATACCTTCTTGTCAGGGCACTCAGGAGGGGTGACCAATTTATGGCTCCTTCCAGTGAAAGAAGATATTGGCCACCGCCGCACGGGGTAGCGGAAACCAGTGCCACGCCCTAAGTACAGACACAACACGCAAGACTTGTATTGTTCTGTTTCTCATAACAACCTAACACAAAGAACTACCACATTACTCTACAATAACAATGAAGATATGAGTGATTGCTGGTACGTACGTGCAGGAACTCCGTCCGCAGCAAGAAGGGGACGCGCAGGAGCAGCGAGCTGCTCTGCCACCCACTTCTTCTTTGCCTGGGAACGACGGAACGACTTTCCACGAGGCATCTGAAAGTTTAGATGTCAGATTAACAATAATGCATCAAAACTAACAAACTATTCTAATAAAAAAAATACAGCAGTATGGTGAACATCTACATCACTCAAATTGCCAAATTAGCCATTACAAATAAAAACTACGACTTCCGTAACTTTCATCTTATCATATAAACCAGGAACAGAGGAAGTCTAAACCAAGACTAGAGTAGGACTAGAAGAGATAATCAGAGTACAAAAGATCTCTAAACCAAGACTACAGCAGATTTAAACCTAGTCTAAATGAGGTCTACACCAAGTCTAAACAAGGCCTAGCTCAAGACTAATCCAGGTCTAGACTAAATCTAACTCTAAACCAGGACTAACCCAAATCTGAAACAGGACTATATTAAGACTAAACCATGACTAGGTCTGACTGTAAACCAAGACTAGACCAAATTTAAACAAAGTATAATCCAGGTCTACCCCAAGTCTAGACCAGATCTACACCAGACTACCATGTGGTCCTACCCCCACAGTAGGACTAGACAGGTCTAAGCAGGACTAACATGCCTATATCAGGCCTACATATGAGCAACATGTCTAAAGTAAGAATAAGCAGCTACTAGGTTTCAACCAAGACAAGACCAGGTCTAAACCAGGACTAAACTAGGTCTAACCCTGGACTAAAGCCCAGTCCACAGCCCAGTGACTGTGTAATCATTACAGTGTATAGGACAGAGCAGGTCTCACACACAGACCCCAGCAGCACACACAGAAGACAACATGGCCGCTCCTCTACAGAACAGAGGAGCTGTCTCTGAGCACAGTTTTCCCGCCACTCACCAGACGGAGCCTGCTGATTGGCTGACACTCATAGATAGATACTTTCACTCAGGTTTAAAAATACACTTGTCTCTGACAGGACAGAGCTCAACAGTGACTGGCCACGCCCGCTTATATTTTCCCATAGATTTAAAAAAAAAAATACCTATATTAAACATTAAAGGGCTTGAAGGAGGCTAATCAGCTACAGGGAAATCATGGCCATAAAACGATTATTTTTGCAATAAACATGTATCTGAAACTTGTCAAAAGGCAAAGTTACAAACATATCTTTTTGATAGAAATTATAAGTTATAGTAATAAGGACTGTCACACACACTCCTGTGTTACTGTGTAGAGAGGACAGGGCTGTCCCTGGGGACAGCTGGGACACACAGAGCACAGTTTTCCCGCCTCTGGACTGAGCCTGGCCTTGGTGGACCCCACCTCACTCCTTCATTCATTCACTCTGTTGAATATTTCTACATATGGCTTTGCGTATTACCACTAAACTATATTTTGATGTACTACTGCTAAGGTTAATAAACGCTTCAATAGTACTAAGAATGTTTTGATTCTAAAAGGATGTTTTTCTCCTTTCACTCAAAAGGTTACACTCTGCGATTACATACATTGTACATTTGCAAAAGTGCGCAATAATAAGCTGGTTACAAAGTTAGGAAACTCAAGGTTACAGGTGGGGGCTCCCACGGCCCTGCCGTTGCGTGGGACGCTCCTGAAGATAACGAAGATTACGCACCGCAGTAATGAGAACTCTGTGGCCTGGTCTCGAGTTTCTTGAAGATACATTTAATGATATGCAGAAATCGTCATACATTGTCATACATAGTATAAAAACTGTGATCACTCCTTTTTGGGAGGCCCACCCTCTCCCTTTCAGCGGGGCCTGCTGCTGTAACCTTACGTGTGTGCTACTGAATAAACCTTCTGACTTGATTATACTTCTGAATCATCGTCCTCTTTGATGCTTACACCCAAAATGAACAATCCTAATAGGTCCATAATTAGACATGTGACTGACAATTAATGAGACTAATATTACTGCTTCTTTTTTACAAATCAATTTTATTCAACAATAACCAGCAAATGTATACAATTATTGATCAGGAAATTTAAAAAAATATTTTTAAAATAAGTTTATTTTACATTTTCAAAATCCCGCCCCATAAGTCTAAAATAGCCCAAATATTATACACCCGCCCAACGCTATTTTTTTCCGCCGAGAGAGCGCAAAAGTAGCACAATTGGGCGGGATCTGGCAACACTGTTTAACGTTTAGTTAGTCCAGCTTTAAAAATGTTGACTGCTGTCAGAAGCGTGTCCTCTCTGGTCAAGAAGGGCAGTTCAACATTTTTACAAACATCTGCCTTGTTTTTATTTTATTTTTTTATTATAGGCCATAGTCGTGAGTTTTTTTTACAGTTTAAGCCGGTTAGCTTAGCACGTTAGCTGTTAGCCACGGCCGGTTACATGATTATCACCGTCGTCATACTTTTAATATCTAGTTGCCTGTGACATTTAGAATGGTACATCTAAGCATCGCAGCGTTTACTAGGCTTAAATTATTTTTTGTTTGTTTTTTGTTTTGTTTTGGGGTGCTTATGGGATGGCAGGACAAGTTTTGTGCTCACATGGGATGCATTTGTAAGTCGCAAGATGGAGAACGCGCCGCTTTAAGATTTGATTAATGGCAGTCTGTGGTGTTTTGGGGAATCAAGGTCGTGCTTTTGGAGGTTGTAGGTTTGGAGGCAGGCTCGTTTGGGGATGAGGTAGTAGTGGTTCTCAGTGACCAAATCACCAAACCCTCCTAAACCCATTATTAGGTTCATGTTATGAGATTTATGTTGTCGAAAAGCAAATGATGAGCAAAATGCACATATATTTGAGAAAATGGTTGTTCTAATGCTGCAGGAGTATTTATTTTCTGCCATTTAACTTTAATGGAATGATGTCTGAGTTTTGTAATAAAGTTTGTTGTTAACAATGCGGTGTTGTGTGACAGGCGGGCTGGAGTGTCTTCCATCCAGATGCTACCAGAGTTCTGTCCAGGAGGGACTATGCGTGAGTGTCTTTTTTTACTCTAAAATTAAGATTTGTTCATTCATTCATTCATCTTTTTTTATTTAGTTTTGTTAGGGGTTGCGGGTACTGGAGCCTGTCCCAGTATTTTTAGGGCTGGGGTAAACCCTGGACAGGGGCCAGTTAGTCACAGGACTGACACTGTGACATACGCAGACAAATAACCATTCACTGGGGGCAATTTAGAGACACTAATTTATTTAACGCACGCATGTCTTTGGAGGGTGTGGGGAAGCTGGGGTACTCAAGGGAACTAAAAACCTGTATTTTTTAACTGAGGGTCAATATTGGGGTTTTTCAGAATGTTTGAACTGCGGTGGTATAAGGAGTATATAAACTTATGCGTTATAGATTGCTTCAACATACATACATCATCAAATTCTCTAAAAATAATTTGGTCACTATAAATTGTAAAGTCCCCACCATGCAGCAGGAAGGATAACCCCCCCTTGCAACAGGATAGAGCTCTCAACGAACCAGATGAGACATTTTGTAATTGCATGCATCCTACCAACAATTAAAAAAAAGATATAGATATTAGTTTAAGATATAGTGATTCTGTAGATGTATGGTAGTGTATCGTAGATGCTAAAAAGTTATGTAGTGTGGTATCATTAACTTAGTCCTATTTTGTACAGTTGAGCCAGTGTAATACCAAATGCTTGTCCTTCCTGTCCATCAGTGGAGTTTGTTCACCAGTGTTCATTCAAGTTCAGTCTATAATAAAATGCATATTGGATTATCTGGAAACATCCTGTGGTATATGTGTCTTGCAGGTCAGAAGCCATCAGAGGGTCAGTCATTGGCATTGACCTGGGAACCACCAACTCTTGTGTTGCTGTCATGGAGGGCAAACAGGCAAAGGTCAGAAGCAAAGGACGCTAATATCATGACTGTCTCATGTTATTGCAAAGTGAATCAAATTGGTACCACTTTTTTTTTTTTTTTTTTGCTTACACACAAATCTTTTTCATTCATTTTAGGTGCTGGAGAATGCAGAGGGAGCCAGAACCACCCCCTCAGTGGTGGCGTTCACAGCAGATGGAGAGCGTCTAGTGGGCATGCCCGCCAAACGCCAGGCCGTAACCAACCCCCAGAACACTCTGTATGCCACCAAGAGGTTGATTGGACGCAGATTCGATGACCCTGAGGTCCAGAAAGACCTGTGAGTGCAGATGGGAGGGCATTAAAACTAAAATGATTCAGGGGCTGTTTAGACGACAGCACGTTTTGCTGAATCTGCAAAGGTTTGATTGTGGTTTGGACTTTTGTTTAGACAACGACAGGATTTTGGTTTTCTGAATTGTCAATTTTTTAAAAAAGCTGGAGGAGGTGTTTTGGTCACTCAGAACTGCTCCACTCTCGTGTAAACTGTAAACCAATGACACAGCAGCCCCAATCTGAACATTCGTTGACTTTCTGCTGGATCCGTCAAACTGACCCACAATTGCAGACTATGACCCCCTTTATACCTCATACACATATTACTGGACAAAATATGAACATATAAGTACTTACTTTAGTGAGAACATTATGAGAATGGCTCCAGAAAACCACAAGATCCTAAAGTTGTTGGAAAGTTACAGACCGGCACTATCATTTCCTCTGACGTTTACGCTTTGTGTGGTGTAGAGCATTTGCGTGGCCCACAGCACCATTTGCTGAACAAACACAGGTACTACAGTTTAAAGTTCAGTTCAGTTGACTTTGTTTGTTTTTCTGCAAATTAAATCAAACTAAGGGTACAGAGACTAGCATCCAAACACAAGCAATCACAATAAACCAATAACAATCACAGTAACAAGACAGCTGTTCGAAAGAAACCATGCAATGACAGACAGACAGGTGCCCACAAGAAAAAAAATCTTTTTCTTTACACCTCAGTGTCTTTGTGTAAATGCGAATCAGATGTGGCGTGACTGTTGCATATTCCTGGCCAGCGTGGTCATGTAAACAGGCCTTCAGAATACAGAAATGGTCTTTGAGTTGTACATTTGCTCTTGATAAACAGGAAGAATGTGCCGTATAAAATTGTGCGTGCCTCAAATGGAGATGCCTGGGTGGAGGCTCATGGGAAGATGTACTCCCCCAGTCAGGTTGGCGCCTTTGTGCTAATGAAGATGAAGGAAACTGCAGGTATGACATCTGATAACGCTAATGTTCATATGTATTTATGGTCTAAACTCCTATTGTTCTCATCTTAAGTTGTAATGTATTATTTATATCAATAGAGAGTTACCTGGGAACCAGTGTGAAGAACGCTGTCATCACTGTGCCTGCCTCCTTCAATGACTCCCAGAGACAGGTACCAGACACTATCATTTTTAGTGCAGCTGAAGTATGGGATTGAAATTACATGTCAATCTTGATCATCAAAGCAGAGCAAGCAGCCTCACAACCCAGCTAATTTTGTCCACTTTCTTCCAGGCGACCAAAGATGCCGGTCAGATCGCTGGTCTGAATGTCCTCCGTGTTATCAACGAGCCCACAGCTTCTGCTCTGGCATACGGCCTGGACAAGACCCAGGACAAGATGTGAGTGGCCAGGACTGGAACAAAAGCTTTACTTTAAAACCCTGTGCTACTGTGTTAACTGAGAATATTTGTATTTTGATAGCATTGCTGTGTATGATCTTGGCGGCGGTACCTTTGATATCTCTGTCCTGGAGATCCAGAAGGGTGTGTTTGAGGTCAAGTCCACCAACGGAGACACTTTCCTGGGAGGAGAAGATTTTGACCAGCACCTCCTCAAGCACATCGTCAAAGAGTTTAAGAGAGAGGTAGACACTTATCTATCTGTCTTAATTTATATTTCCAGAAAAAAAGTGTGTTTCCAATCACTATCACAATATGTTATTATGTGATTAAAAAGGTTTTGGTCACACTTAAGGATAACTAACACTATATTAGTATTAGTTAAGGACTAAGAAGCATTTAAACATTTACAAAGCATTACTGAACACAATTGAGTTATGAACATTGTTATTAATCTTTAGTTCTTGAGTAATTAAAAACTAATATTTTTCAAAGAAAACATATTGATTAGTTACAAAACATTATTAAACATTAGTAAACACCATTTAGTTATACACATTTTTATTACTGGTCTATTCTAGTGCCTATAAACTATGCGTTAAAGTATTGTTATTCCATATTTATTAATGCTTTGTTAGCTTAATAGAGGTGATTTGTTAAAAAAAATGTTGTTAATGTTGAGAAATAAGCTCATTTAATCAGTGAAGAGTGAATTCAAAACACCACACTTAATAGAGTATCTATAAACTGTTTATTCATTAAAATATTGTTTCTACACATTTATTATTGGTTTAACTTTAATACTGGAGTTAGTCTAAAGTGATCAATCACAGTATGCTATTATGTTAATAGAGGTTTTATTAAGAATGTATTCTAATGTTACCTTCCTTTCTTTCAGACAGGAGTGGACCTGCTGAAGGACAACATGGCACTGCTGCGGGTCAAAGAGGCTGCAGAGAAGGCCAAGTGTGAGCTCTCCTCCGCCCTGCAGGTGAGTGAACTGGAGTTTGGTATAGGGACACCCTCCAGCCCTCAGTCAGCGGTCAGGCAGCGTGTCTGTACAGTGTTACAGGGCTGGAACAGGAACACCCTGCTGCTGTTCAGTCCTGTGGGCTCTGTCCTGGAGTCTGCTGCTGGATGGCTGCAGGGCTGGTCCAGTGAGAGTGCTCTGTCCTGGACACTGCAGGTCAGAGCTAGTACAGGACCATACAGACGCAGCACAGTGGCAAAGTGGTTAGCACATTGGCCTCACAGCAAGAAGGTCTGTGGTTGGATGGCTCAAAATAGGTCAGGGAGCAAATTTCTTTTTGGAGAAAGTACACCTAAAGTTTAAGCTTTCAGCATATTGAACTGCTTTGTGATCATAGTCCAGGGTAGTGGTTCTCAATTGATCTGGCTTTGGGACCCACCATCTCTCTATAATGACTGGGAGAGACCCAAAAAAGAAAGATTTTCACGAAAATTAAGAGATTTCAGGAAAATTAGAAGGTATTGAGGAAAATTAAGCAGTACTCACATTGTCCACGGCAACCTTAAGTATAACAGTAACATTATAGAACTGTATTTTTTGGATGTTTCTGTTATAATATTCTATTTTATGTGTCCCACACTGCCACCTACTGTTAAGGAGTGTAAATTGATGATTTTTCTTTTTTTAAATTCAACTTTTTTGCCTTGGCAAAGGACCCACTGAAAACAGTTCTGCAACCCACTTTTGGGTCCCAACCCACCAGTTGATAACCACTGGTCCAGGGTATCTCCAAGGTCTTAAAAGTATTAAAAAGGTATTCAATTTGATGTTGCCAAAGTCATGTTTGGTCAGTGTTGTACTTGTCAAAAATGTATTTAAGATTAATGTTTTGTAAGTAACAACAGAGAAGTCTGTCTTTTTTGGGATTTGAATGTGAATTTGGCAACAAATTCTATCATTAGTGGTTTAACAAATATCAAGTCATCCACTCAAATGTGCCTTTTATGTAGTAAATTTTTGAATGCTAAGTCTGCTGTTTATATGGGCTACATAATGTTACAGGCATAGACACATTTGTTACAAAATACATCCCCCACAAAACACAATACATGCTGTTACCACTGAAATGTATGATTCCGTAATTTCACCTGTCTTAGACTTTTAAAAAATAGAGTTTCAGAGCATAATACTGATATTATTAGTGTAAAGGTTATAGAGCATGCCATTTATTCCAAGTAGCCTTAAAAATTTCCAAGAAAAAAAACTGGAGCTTCCCTGTAGTCATTATTTCTTTTGATATTGACCTTTCGAGTGCATTTGTGATGAGCTGTTCTCTGTGTGTGGTTCAGACTGACATCAACCTCCCATACCTGACCATGGATGCCTCTGGACCGAAACATCTGAACATTAAGCTGACCAGAGCTCAGTTCGAGGGGATCGTGGCAGATCTGATCCGCCGGACAGTGGCCCCCTGTCAGAAGGCCATGCAGGATGCTGAGGTGTCCAAGGGAGACATCGGAGAGGTCCTGCTGGTGGGAGGAATGACCCGTATGCCCAAGGTACAGCACACACACACTTTTCCATTATACTATACAATTAATCTGACTTGCATAGAGGGCAGATCTGTGTGTCAGCTGCCTCAAAGCATATGCATAAACAAAGAGAGTAGAGTAGGAGAGATGTATTCAGGATTACTTCAGCTAGCTTCATCCAGCTCTCTTAAAGCACATAAAAAAAAATTAGGATCCAGTTGATTTTAAATAGGTTTTAAGATTACATCAATGCTTAAACCTACGTGCGCAATATGATAACAACAAACTGTGGTCCTGGTTTTGAGAAATTATTAAAACTGTACTGCAGTTTCCCTGTGAGTTGTGCTTGCTTTTACAAAGTGACAGATGCACCAATCACACTGAACAGCGATCAGTGGACCTCAGTCTCAGTCAAGTCATGAGACAAATGTACAGTTATCATTGGGCCCTGCAGTTTAAACGTGCTGTTCTCCTGTAAAGTTTTCAGACTTCAGACAAAACTGTACTGATAATGTCACTGTACCATGTTATTTCAGTGATCTTTATAAACTGAATCTGTATAAACTCAAACTGTTTCTCTAGTTAGAGGACTCAGCCCTGTCTGATAGCGTACAAGGTCTAATCCAGGGCCCTGGAACCAGAAGGTGGTTTAGAGGGATGGCAAAGTAACTTCAGAGTTAAGTCTAGATATTCATGACACTGAAATATTCACTGCTAACCTAATAAATGGAATCTCATGCCTTTCAGATCAGCTCTGTAGAGGTGTAAACAACAGCTGTAGCACAGTTTACTATTAATATTAAGACCTGGTGGAGACATTTTGTTCTCTTCAGAGGACATTTATATCACCTAAATAATTGCAGCCTTTGCAGTTTGCTAATTGCAACAGTTCAAATTGTGATTTCAATATGACTTTATGGAAACTTGCACTGAATGACTATTAAGGCAGAATAATTAATCAGAGATCTCTCTCAATGAAAAAAGGCCAGCTTTATGATACTGCATATGCCCAGGTCAACCTCCAAACCTGCTTTGGGGTGGGGGTCATGAAAATAAATAGTTAAGAATGCTTATCTTGCAACCAAACTGCGTGTGTAAATCTGAATACGACTCCTGTGGACAGGTCTATTGGGGAATAAAGTTAAAGAATCTAGTTCAACTCAGATCTTGGTCTTATATTTCTTATTTTCTAAAGTCTGGGTATTGTGCACCTGAGGCTCAGTTATGATTACTTAATGTACAATATTCCATTTTGGGAAGCACAACATTTTGTAGTTGACTGAACCAGCCTAGAGCAATGTGTAAAACCTTTTGTTCACCCCCCCCCCATCAGGTCCAGCAGACAGTCCAGGACATGTTCGGCCGAGCCCCCAGTAAGTCAGTGAACCCAGATGAGGCTGTGGCCATCGGAGCAGCCATCCAGGGAGGAGTGCTGGCCGGAGAGGTGACCAACGTGCTGCTGCTGGATGTCACCCCTCTGTCCCTGGACATCGAGACTCTGGGAGGGGTCTTCACCAAACTCATCAACAGGAACACCACCATCCCCACCAAGAAGGGCAAGGTACTGTGCCAAACACATTATACAAGGGTCTAGCACAGGGCTTCTCAAAGTCTGCACCCCGAGACTTTGATTCACCCCCACATCATATTTCAAAAGTATTACTTGTATGTGATTAAATAAATGTGCACATTTCCTACTTTAAACAACTGCTGTAACCATTTGTTTTGTTTGAGTATATCTGTTAGAGATCAGTAGAGTTTTCCTGATCTAAAATGATCACACAGATGAGTGTGCTATGTCCAAGTTTACCCCGAAAAGAAGTCTGTGTGGTGAGGTCATTCAATCACACAGTAATGACACAAAGTCTAAATAACGCTTTATCACGAAAAGTTTCAGTGGTCATTTCAGAATATGTTCTAATGGTTTACTCCAAAAACACAAGAGAGATCTCTACTTGCCTAAACTTGGTTTTGATGGTCAGAAGTACGAGGAGGGCTGCTGTGATCTTGCAGAGAACAGTAAGAGTGACCCATAGAGGCAGCTCAGGGAAATCAGCGCCTCACAGACACAGGAGGGAGGATAAGACTTTTATTCACATAAATAAATAATAAAAAGAATAGTACAACGTGAAATAGACAGGTCTGTGATGGATATGTCCCTAATGCAAATGTTCACATGTGATTAGACTTACTTTGAAGCTTGAACCTCTGGCAGAGGCCATTAGAGCACAGTGTCCTGATACAGTGAGTATACAGTGTACTGGGACATGCTCAGGTCTGTTTTTACCTTTTATCCCCTGTGGCTCCTAAAGGCATTTAGCTTTATTGTAAATCATTTCATCTTTTATATGTTGTTTATAAGAACATGTTTTCAGCCTGATGAGTTTTGCATTTGTTTATGATACTTTTCTAATGGAAAATATGGTTCTTGAACAAAAGTTTTGAAATGACCGATTGTTTCGGACCTTAGACATAGATAAGATTTAACATTTGGACTTTTGGATATAAAGTTTAAGAAGCCCTGGTCAAGCAGCTTTTAGAAAATCTGAAAAATTAAGTAAAAAAGGATATATCTTTGTTATTTAGATGGATCATTGTTTTTTAATAGCTACTTTGTTTAATTTCTTTTAATAAGATAATTTAAAACTATTAAAGCTTGACAAAGATGTTAAAAAAAAACAAAAAAAAAAAAACGTTGGTAATTAGACTGCTGCTATATCTAATTACACGATGTCTGAATCAAACTAGATTATTGCAACTCTTTATTTAAATGGGACCCTCTCATATACAGGTATTTACAAACCATGGTAAGCAAACTGCAATCTTTTAATAATAATTCCTTTATAAAACATTTCCAAAATAACAACATTAAGTACATGTCCAGCTTTTAGATACTCATGCATGGCATGGTTAAACTGTTTCTATATTCCAGTAGCTGGATAAACAAGAAAACCACATTGACCGTTATACAGCATTCTGGAGAGAACAAACACAATTGGTCATTGGGCACCATCTAGAGGATATATAAAAGCACTACAGTGATTTATTTTTTAAATAATGGGTTATATGGTTCAAAAATTTACCATATTGACCAATTGACACCATTGTATGGGACAGATTAGCACGGCTCGCTATGATGGCTTAGCCTTATAGGGTTTTCCATTGTTAATCAAATTTGATTTAAACTATAGTGTCTTGTAATTTAATAAGATAATAGAGTATAGATAATAGAAATAGATTTAAAGATATACAGTCATTTCAAGTGCCACAATATGCTCTGGATAAATATAATGTTGCAAAGCATTACTTGAGGAACAGCCAAACTCTAATAATATAGCCCATGCCACCTTGTGGGTGCCCGATCCCATCAGTACCTGGATGGGAGACCGCTGGGGTGTGTGTGGTTGGTGGTGGTCGGAGGGTCTGTTGGCACAGATGTGTGCACCCACATGTCTACCCCAGGGGAAACTGTGGTTACAAACTGTAGCTTACTATCACCAACTATGGAGTGAATGAAATACCCCTTCCCTTTTGTGTAAAGTGCTTTTGGTGACTTGTGTTATAGGTAAAGCGCTATATAAATACCATTCCCAATATTTTTGTTTGGTTTCAGGTGTTCTCAACAGTAGCGGATGGTCAAACTCAGGGGGAGATTAAAGTGTGTCAGGGGGAGAGAGAGATGGCAGCAGATAACAAGGTCCTGGGACAGTTCACTCTGGTGGGTATCCCCCCTGCCCCCCGAGGGGTCCCACAGATCGAGGTGACCTGCGACATCTATGCCAACGACATCATCCATGTGTCAGCCAAGGACAAGGGCACAGGCCGGGAGCAGCAGAGTGAGTCAACGTTACTGGCACTTCACTGTGTTTAACATCCACTCATTTAGGCCTAACACATGAATTAAACTTTTATGCAGTGTCTATGAGGCCTTTTTTCTCTGTGCAGGAGTGATCCAGTGTTCAGGAGGCCTCAGTAAAGACGACATCGAGAACATGATCAAGAACGCTGAGAAGGACGCTGAGGAGGACAGGAGGAGAAAGGTAACAATAACAACAATGTACTGTCTGTAGATCTAAAGGTTTAGAGAATTATCCGTTAAGCATGATGTCTGTGTAGGACTGAGTGGAGGCAGTGAACATGGCAGAGGGTATCGTCCACGACACAGAATCCAAAATGGAGGAGTTCAAAGACCAGCTTCCTGCTGACGAGGTACAGCTCTAAATGTGTTTATTGTCACATTTTTAAATTTGTCCATATTTCCAAATGGAATTTTTTTTTTTTCTTGTCCTCTCAGTGCGCTAAGCTTAAAGAGAAGATCTCGAAGGTCCAAGACCTTCTGACCAACAAAGACTCAGAGACAGAAGAGAACATCAACCAGGCACCCTCCAACCTGCAGCAGGCATTTCTCAAACTCTTCAAGATGGTATACAAGAAGGTGAGCAGGCCCTCACACTAAATCAGGGGACACTACAAGATTGTATGCCAGATTTTACCCAGGATTCACTGTTGGACAGAGTATGCACCAGTCAGCACTAGTTGGAGATAGTTGGCATGGCTAGTTGGCCCAGAAATCTGTTGGTGTGTGAGGAGTGAAGACTGGACCCTGGAAGTGTGTGATAGGAACAGACCTGACCAGACATCAAACATGTTTGAATTTTCAAACCAACTGGGGTCATGTACAGGGCTGGGTACCGTTCAGATTTTTTTGATACCACTACTGAAACGATACCTGGTAATGATATTTTTTCTGATGCCTATGGTGAGCTAATTAATCTTCTACAATCATAAAACACAATATTATTGAATAATAGACGAATTTTTGGAACAAAATTCTTAGCTGTAAGTTAAAACCAGTAGTTTGTGTGATTTATTCTGTTATTTATTTGATTCATACATGCAAAAGAACATTTAAGGTCCCACTAGCTATTGAAACTTGGTATTGAATTAAAATAATTTTTTTTCAATATCAGTAGTATTGTACCTTTTTTTCCGATACCATAAAGTATCGTTTAACGGTACCCAACCCTAGTATTGATGGAGCTAAGTGGCACAGGCGTCTTATGAAAAAGTAGAAGCACTCTTTGAGAGCGCAGACCTACAGGCATTAGCAATATGACCTGCCCTGCACTTGAACCAGGGTTTTTCTAACACTCTACCCATCACCTCAAAGGTCTGATATCTCACAATTGTATAAAAGCCACTCAAACTAACTGGCCCTACCTCGTAGTGCTTTATAATCCTTTAAATATTCCTTGGCCCATTTATCAACCAACATTTTCAATTACTTTAAGTAATATTGAGGTAAAAGAAAAGAAAACACCAAATCTTTGAAAAAAGATCATTTCCTTGGCTTTAGGGAAAAGGGCCATACATACATACTGTATCTTTTGCTGCATGGAATCCATCCACAATGAGCCTTAACCCCCTTTGTGTCATTCCCAAGCCTGGATAAATGCAGACAATTGTGTCAGAAAGGGCATCTGGTGTAAAAAAACAACAACAAAAAAACTCAAATCACTGCACTTTTGGAGCAGATGATGGGCTGTGGTGACCCCCAGAAGGGAAAGCATGTTTTTGTTGTTTTTTATTTTTGTACATTAACCCTGATGCTAACCCTACCCCCATGTATCCTGCAGATGACAGCAGAGCGCGACAGCAGCAGCGGCTCCAGCTCGTCAGAAGGAGAGAAGGAAGACCAGCAGTAGACCTTTGCACTTTGTCAGGCTGCTTTTCCATGACAAAAGGACTGTGGGGCTCGGGATCTGTGACGAGAGCAGGCAAGGAGTGACATTGGACGTAGTCATTCTCATAATAATATATAAGAGACTGAGTAAATCAATATTAATGTCTGCTCCTCCGTCTGTGATAGTGTCTAATTTAATCGTTCAGTTCGTGTTCATTTTTACATTCTGAAGGTTTTTGTTCACCACATGTATGTGTTACTAACTGGCTCAGGTCAGTAACAAAAGAGAGAAGTCTCACACACAAAAGTCAGTTTACCAATTCATTTATTTAGTTTTAGTTATCCCTTTAAATGAGAACAGGTGTTGGTAGTATACATCAGTGGTGAAAGCAATGCTTGAAGGTGTAAATGGGTGTGGGGTGAAATGTGTGAAGTCAAAACATACTATAAAACAAAGAGGGTGGCTCACCTGAGAGAGAGAGAGTGCAGAAACCAGGAAGTCCTGCTTATAAAGCCTAAGCCACTCCCCTCTCTCAGGTGTGACACGCCTGACGACCTGCCCACTCTGCAGCCAGACACATTTAAAGGGGCAGTCAGAGTGCGGGCCGTCACATATGTCATGTTTGTTATTAATACAACTATCCATGTGTAATTTATTTTTCACATTATTTTATTGGGGGGATGTCCTGTTCACTTTAAACTCAGTGTTCCTTGTTGAGGAACATGCTGAAGTCTGCTTAGTTTGACAAGCACTGGTCAGTTACTTTCACACATTCACTGAGATTTCCTACTCTCTTGTCATAGGTTTAATTTATTTCAAATTAACTTCCATTATCTTTTTGAATCAAAATTCTCCATGTTCACATTAACCGTGACGTCTTTTATGCACAGTGATGGTAACATGCATACAAGTCTGCTTTACTAAGTGGCGACTGTCGCAAGTCCCAAGCATGTGCTACCATGGAAAATAATTTCTGCTGTATATAGTCTGCCATAGATTATTTGAAAAACTAAGTCATCTTTGCTCTGTCACTATTTCCTATTTGCATTTTCTTTGTGATAGAAACTGTGAGGCTGATGATGCTTTATCTTTTTTAATGAATCTTGACAGAAATGTAAATTTTAAAAATGGACTAAATAAAAAAAACAAGTTAAATATTTTTGACTGATATGTCTCTTCCTCTGCCACAGTGAATCATCTGCCTCCATTTAATCCTGTCCTCTGCATCCTCTTCTCACACAACAGTTTTTTTTTTTTTTGGTCTTCAGCGCTACACCCTTTTCCTTATTTTTCTTTATATTTATTTTTCAGGTAGTAGGCAGAGGTGGAAGAAGTAGCCTACTCAAAAGTAAAAGTACTGGTACTTCAGAACAATATTTCTTTAGTAGAATTTGAAGTACTTTGCAAAATCATTACAGCGAGTAAATGTAACAAATTAGACTGAATGTAAACTTTTGAAAGTCATTTTTACATTAGCACAGCAAAAACTACTACAACCACTATTGTTACTACTAGTACTACTACTGCATACTATTACCACATTGTTGCTGGCGCTTCTACTACTACAACTAGCCTTAGTTATTACTGGGATCAAACATGGGCTACTTTTATCAATAGAGTAATATTTACTTTAGTAAAAGTGATTTTGCTAGTGATTTTTTTCCTCTAAGATGTACTGAAAGAGGCCAGTGTATTTTTTGTTTGTTTGTTTTTTTACTACTATCTAGCTTGTACTTTCCACTACTGTAGTAAACGATGTGGATATTGTGAGCTTTGGAAGAAGATAATTGTCTATGGCCTACATCATTACAATCTCACACTGTTGAACAGTCTGTAGGGATAGAAATGTGAAGTCTGTCTGGGCTCCACCTGAGTGTGCTGTTGTGCACTGTGCATTAGGCACAAGGAAAACTAAAATAAACAAAACTTAAACTAACACACTGTAACGTGTGTCTCTGAAATATGAACTATACAATAGCCTAATACTGAAAGAAAAAGATGGAGAAATACTATTGTTTGTGCTGTTACTAGAGGAAGTTAAGCTAGAGAATTATACACAGAAGAGCTGCCATTGTGAGGGCTCACATTGCCACCTACTGGCATCTGATCTGTTTTTGTTTCCGTCCATGTAATAAGCAGACCTGCAGTAGAACCACATAGCAAGCAAAGTCAGGCCAATTCTGGCTGCGTTACGCCAGTATCGGTTGAATTCCGGGTCGGCTGAAGCAAAGGTATCTTTGAATGGGCCGACCCAGACGCAGTAGTAGCGCCTGTTCCTCTGTTTCCTAATCGGCCCAATCAAAGTTTGATGCCCGGTTCCTGGAGTTGGACGTAAACGTGGATGTGGCCAATAGAAAAAAATAAAGAGTCACATTTCAGGGACTGGACCATGCCAACACTGGCCCAAAATTGAGCCAACAGAAAACAGGTTGTAGGTCATTTCTGGGCCAGAGAAAAATTGCTATATGTATGTTTGCAGCGTGCACTCTGATAGCTGCCTGTCCAATAAATATAGGGCATATTTGGCCAAACAATAGCAAGCAGTAAGTACCAGCAAGAGTCCACACAATGGCGTGAAGCCTAACTGTCATTTAGTGACTAGTGAAAGTAAATATACATTTTTATTTATTTTTTTACTTTAAAGAGCGTGGCTGGAGTCTTTCAGAAAGCATTTCCGGGTCACTCATAAAAATATCGGCCTAAATGGCCTTCTACAACACCAACTTTTTTTTATTTTTCTTCATATAACCTAGTGTAAAATGGATGATGGATAATTTCCCGATGTACTGTTTTTTCTTTTTGATCAGTAGGCTACGAAAACTGCACGCTTTCTGGGTCTTGGATTTCAAACCACGCCTGATAAAACCTGAAGAAGTCATCATTTGGTCATCAGTGGACAGATAATCAGGCAGATTACCTTCAGCATTCATCATTTTATTTAGTGTGGTTATGACATTGTGATTTCTGTTTTAATTATACCATTCTGACAATTATGGCATATTATAATGAGATCTTTTTCTCATTAAAACGTGGTAATAGTATGTTAAAACGAGATAACGTTCTCGTCTAAACGAGAAAATTTTCCGTTATAACGTAATAACTTTCTCGTTAAAACGAGATCATGTTTTCCCTTGATTGCCAGTTTGGTGGTGATACTGTTCATCTATATTACAGCTTCTTAAAAACATAAGCAGTGCCCATTGGTCTTTCCATGTGCTCCATCGTCCTGTAGTCTGCTCTGATTGACAATGTGTAACATTTCCTGAGGCATTATGGGAAAACGAGCTGTTTTAACGGCTGACTGTAGGAACGTCGTTTACACCAATGAGTAAGTTAACTAATTTCAAAGGGATCATTTTTTCATTTAAACGAGAAAGTTATCACGATATAACAAGAAAATTACCTTGTTTTAACGTAATATCATGTTTTAATGAGAAGACAATTTATAATTATATTATAAGGTGAAACTTTCTCGTATTAACGAGAAACGCTAGCAATAGATTTTCTTTCACTGTGGCACTTCAGTGCTTCCATAGTTAATCAAGTACTTTGACTCTTTTGAGGAACACATTTGGATCATTGCTTGTAGACTCTGTGATGGAGCCAAATTCAAACTACAGAACCCTGAAGGGTAAGTGTTACAACAGTGTAACTGTTATAGGTATTAATCTCTACATGTCTGCGGTTGTTCCTGTAGATAATTATATGCAGAATGTGTGTGAGTAACACCTCCTTCATTTTTAGCCAGCTTTTATTGAGAGCACACACATATCTGCAGCTTAGAGAGAAATTTTAATTTTACTCGCAACAATGTTCAGAAGGATCTTTGGTAGTAAAAAGGTCAGTTATCTGTAGGTTATTACCATGTTCTGGTGCAGTTTGTTTGATTTTTTTGTTGTAAATTCAACAGTGACATTCATACTCTGAGTCTCTGAGTCAGATGAAGTCTTATTCATATGATTTCAGTATTTTTTTTATGTTTGATGTATTATATATAATTTCCTGTGAATATTAATTGTTTTTGTGTTGTGTTTTAACAGGACAGTAAACTCCACCACAGGATGTCCAGACAAGGAGTGCAGTCCACAAGTCTCAGAGATACCACACAGGATTTCACTAAAGTTAAACCTCTTTATTCACACCACAACACACAACAAACTTGCCATGCTACACTGAAATTATTTTTAGCATTTTATTTTGAAATGTTATCCAAATTTAGTGTTTCATTCTTTTGTAAAGTATGGCAACTTTCTCCTTTCTAGTAGTGGTAACAGCAGTAGTATTAGTTGTAAATGTTAGTAATACACAGTAATACCAGCTGTGGTGCAGTATTGTAGAAGTAGTGGAAAAATACTTTACTTTTTACTTTTTCTAAAGTTTTAAGGTAACAGTATTTTTACTTGAGTACATTCTTTGATAAATCTTTCACCTCAGATCTAATGAAACAAATATTTGAGGAGAAAACTATTTTTGCAATTTAGATTTTTTTTATTTAATTTGTTTTCTATTTTTTATGTTTGTGTAGACAGTGTCCTCTCAACCTACTTTTGGTTCTCCTTTAGAGACATGACCTAAATTTGAATATAGTATATAGTGTATTAAATAAGAAGTAGCTGTCCGTGGATACATTTCCTCTGTTTTATATCATTTACATTAATAATTTTACTTTTTTCTGTTTAAATAAACCATGTTTCTTCACTGAACACAGTTTTCCTTGTTTGTTTTTATCTCCAGTGTGGACAGCAACACTCAGGGCTCAAAGAAAACCATTGGCTGTGGTTTTTGGGCCAGGCGCCTCTTTGGATGTGTCCCGGTATGTCTCACAGCAAGTGGATCTCATTTCACTATCTTTACATTTACTATTGAATGTTTGTAAAAGATGATTCCTGACTGGTGTTTTTGTGTCCACAGAAAAATGACAGGACTCCATCTCCACAGAATAAGTAAGAATACCCCACACAATTATAAGAAAAAAGTTTTATTTACATACAGAAATACAATCAACTCTCCTTTTTAGTTGCAGTGGTTCAAAGTCATCAAAAAGAAGCTTCTTCTGGCTTCCATGGTCCTGCAGCGTAAGTACCATGCAAAGCTTCAAGTCACTTATTTTGATTCTTAATGAAAACATAATAACATTTAGAGGTCTACTAGAAAATACAGCATGTGTATGTCCTATTTTCACACTCATTCCCTTAGGCATTTCATATTTGATTACTATAAAATGTGTGTGCTACATTGTATACCAAATACTTCTTCTGCATTTATACAAGCATGTTTTGGAAGTGTTGCATGGATAGCTAAGTTTTGGTTTGATTGTTATTCCATTTCTTGGTGAATTGAG